>CM060902.1:941914715-943164715 GCA_030737815.1 Allium fistulosum | reverse complement strand
TACCATCCAGAATGGACTCATGTACAGAAGGGGATACTCAGTCACCCTACTCCGATGTATAGCTCACGATGAGATCAAACAAGTGCTACGCGATGTGCATGAAGGAGAATGTGGCGATCACACCGGGGGGCAAACGCTTGCCAAGAAAATACTTCGTTAGGGGTATTACTGGCCTACCGTGAATCGTGATGCATTGGAATATGCCAAGAAATGTGATAGGTGCTAGAAATATGCCCGAATTCCTAGAGCTCCTCCTACTAAGATAATGCAAATGGTCAGCCCATGGCCGTTCGCAATGTGGGGCATCGACATCATCGGTGCTCTACCTCTGGCAAAAGGTGGAGCGAAGTACGCCATTGTCGCAGTTGATTACTTTACAAAGTGGGCTGAAGCTGAAGCTCTCGCCACCATTACAATGAAGAAAGTAATTAACTTTGTGGTTCGTAACATCATCTGTCGATTCGGTCTCCCACACACCATAATTACATACAACGGAACCCAATTCGACAGCACTGAATTCAAAGATTTCTGCAAACGATTTCACATCCAAAAGAAATTCTCCGCAGTTGCACACCCTCAAGCAAATGGATAGGTCGAAGCAGTTAATAAGGTTATAAAATCAATCCTGAAGAAACGACTGGAAAAGGTCGGAGGCAAATGGGTCGATGAACTTCCTATGGCTCTATGGGCTTACCGGACTACTCACAAGACCGCGAACGGCCACACTCCGTTCTCTCTTTCCTACGGTTCAGAGGCCATTATTCCGGTCGAGCTAGAAGTACCTTCTCATCGTGTGACATACTAAGACCCAAAAACGAATGCTATATTACTTGCTGGATCCCTCGATCTACTAGATGAGAAGCGTGAGGAAGCTGACTTGAGGGCAGCTGCGCATCGAAGTCGAGTCGCCCGATTGTACAACGCCAAGGTCCGCCCACGAACCTTCGAGTTAGGCGATCTCGTCTTAAAATGAGTTTATCCGGTTCCTTCACATATGAAACCAACATGGAAGGGACCATATGTTATCGAACGAAGGCTCGAAGATGGCACATTCAAGTTATCAACCTTCGACGGTCTTATCCTGCCGAGAGCTTGGAACAGCGAGAGCCTCCGCCGCTATTACACCTGATAGGCTATCTTTATCCATTTAATATACTTTCTTTTTCTGCAATTTGTTTATGCATTTTGAAGTTAGAACTTGTAATAAGGCAACTGACATTGCCACACTTTCTTATTTCAGCAATAAAATGCAACCTCTTCGAGCCAGAGCTGTGATTTACTTGAAATACTTCATATGACCATCACTATGCACGGAGAGCTAAGTCTCATCATATGGTGGGATTTATTCAAATAGAGAGTGGCTGCGGTGCAACCAACCACTCCCTAAGTGAAACCCGAGCTCGGGGGCAAGCTATCACACAAAAGCCGAAAAAGGGATCGGTACACAATAAACATTCAACTCCGAATTCCCAGAGCGCGAACCGAAGTATAAACATTCAACTTCGAATTCCCAGAGCGCGAACCGGAGTATAAACATTCAAATCCGAATTCCCAGAGCGCGAACCGGAGTATAAACATTCAACTCCGAATTCCCAGAGCGCGAACCGGAGTATAAACATTCAACTCTGAATTCCCAGAGCGGGAACCGGAGTATAAACATTCAACTCCGAATTCCCAGAGTGCGAATCGGAGTATAAACATTCAACTCCGAATTCCCAGAGCGCGAACCGGAGTATAAACATTCAACTCCGAACTCCCAGAGCGCGAGTCGGAGTATAAACATTCAACTCTGAACTCCCAGAGTGCGAATCGGAGTATAAACATTCAACTCCGAATTCCCAGAGCGCGAACCGGAGTATAAACATTCAACTCCATACTCTCAGAACGCGAGTCGGAGTATAAACATCAATCCTGAATTTCCCGAGAACAAGTCAAACCATATATGTCAACTCCGAATTCCCAAAATGCAGAACGGAGCCTGAACACCAACTTCAAGGTTCCCACAGCATGGGTCGAAGTACATGTGTCAACTCCAAACTCCCGGAGCGCAAGTCGGAGTGCAAAAAACCAATCTCAAGTCCCCAGACGGCGGGCATGTGATCGAAACTCAAGTCGGCATAACCATTCACCAGTAAACAAATGAGGATCCCTGGAATGCGGAAATGGTTATCGGCAATCAAACAAGTATGGATGCATTACTCGATCTCCAAGTCGACTCAGACATCCGTTCGGTGGCACCAAACTTAACGAGTTATAAGGATGAAGCGATACAATGTCAGAATTCAACTCGCTTCCCGGTCACAAGCAATGTCCACAGTTCCCGAACTTGGAAAACCGAAACAAACTCAATTCGGAACCCAAAACTTCACAAGTGCAGTCTAGACACTTAAACACTTAACCAAATACACATTGACAAAGAAGGAAGTCAAAAAGAAAGGATTTCATTTCTATTGATTTTAGAAGACGTTCGTGTACAAGTTTTCCAAAAAATTCATACTAGCAGGGCCCGAACCCGCATCTATACACGGCTAACAAAATGCAGAAAATCAAAATACGCCAGATGGTCATGACTAATCTCTCTTCTTCCTTGGCTTCCTTTTCAGTGTGGACCCACTCGAGCCATCGCCAATCTTCCTCTTCAAGCCCGTGCCTTTCGGCGGTTGGTTTTCAGGCGATGGCATTATATCGACATCTTCCTCCGAACTCGTGTGAATGGGAATGCTTCCTACGGGCGGAGTCGGAGGAACGGGGTCAATCACAGACGGTGGAATGGGCAGGCTGGTAAGAAAGGCAGAACCACTAGGAGAAATCATTCCAAGCGGGGTAGGTCCCGACGCTACCGTCCCAACTCCGAAGCTGCCACTATAGCCCGCTGCTGCAAGTTCAGCATCAATCTGAGAAAACATCTCATCTTCAGTTAATACTCGAGCGCCGCTGGGGGCATCAGCGCGGGGATCGCCGTGGCGGCGGAAGAGCTCATTCATCAGCTGCTCGTCGAACGCGATCGTACCTCCCTGTAGATCGTCGAGCGGAGCAGTGGTACTCACAATGGTTGCCTCAGTCACGATAGCCTCCTGCATTTGATATAATTCTCGAGTGGCAGAAGGCATGGCCGGTGCGGCATCAGTCATTGGACAAAGAATAAAAGAATTGTTAGAACCTGAACTCAATCGGAGGCTTCTACTCATGAAAGACATATAGAAAGTTCGGAGTACCTTCCTCAGTTTGGCTTATAAGCGACGGGGTAGCTTCAGTCGCTGGCGCTGCAGTCGGAGACATCCGCGGCTGATCCGGATTATAGGCAGGAACAGCTTGAGGGTTAGCCGCAGGCAAAAGTTCAGGCTGGGTTGACACCGGAATGTCAAGACTCGCATCATGATGTCCAACCCCGGAGCCTTCTCCTACTTCCAAGTGCTGGGTGCCGAGCCTCTCCTTCTCATAAGAGATCATTGAATCGTGGAGAATTCTCTTCTCATCATCAGTTAACATGCGATTCTCAAGCTCGAATTCATCCACGGATTCTCCTGGGTGCGCCTCTTTCTCCTCCTCGACCAATCGGCCCCAAGCACTGCGGAGATGCATCGAATAGTCATCGAGCCAGGCTAAGCCTCTATGCCTCAATACATTAGCATTGTAGACAACAAGGAGGTCCTCGATGTTGGCCTCCAGCCAGGACTCCAGCCAGGACTCTAAATTCTTGTGTCTCCTTGCACTTTAATTATTCTCATCTCTGATATTTGGAGTTTTTGTTAGATAATTCCTCTCTTTTCATTTAATTTCTTCACTTTATCTCTTCAAAGACTTCCGAAGAGTGTTGTGCCCAATTTTGGTACAAACACTCAACAAGATTCACTGCTGCAAATCACAATTGACCGTTGTAAAACACTGAATTCACTTGTAATAAAAAAAGAAAGATCAATAAAGCAAACTATTTCATAGTGGACGTAGGCCATACGCCGAACCACTGTAAATTCTTGTGTCTCCTTGGACTTTAATTATTCTCATCTCTGAAATTTGGAGTTTTTGTTAGATAATTCCTCTCTTTTCATTTAGTTTCTTCACTTTATCTCTTCAAAGACTTCTGAAGAGTGTTGTGCCTAATTTTGGTACAAACACTCAACAAGATTCACTGCTGCAAATCACAATTGACCGCTGTAAAATATTGAATTCACTTGTAATCAAAAAAGAAAGATCAATAAAGCAAACTATTTCATAGTGGACGTAGGCCATACGCCGAGCCACTGTAAATTCTTGTGTCTCCTTGCACTTTAATTATTCTCATCTCTAAAATTTGGAGTTTTTGTTAGATAATTCCTCTCTTTTCATTTAATTTCTTCACTTTATCTCTTCAAAGACTTCCGAAGAGTGTTGTGCCCAATTTTGGTACAAACACTCAACAAGATTCACTGCTGCAAATCACAATTGACCGCTGTAAAACATTGAATTCACTTGTAATCAAAAAAGAAATATCAATAAAGCAAACTATTTCATAGTGGACGTAGGCCATACGCCGAACCACTCTAAATTCTTGTGTCTCCTTGCACTTTAATTATTCTCATCTCTGAAATTTGGAGTTTTTGTTAGATAATTCCTCTCTTTTCATTTAATTTCTTCACTTTATCTCTTCAAAGACTTCCGAAGAGTGTTGTGCCCAATTTTGGTACAAATAGCTTTAAATTGAAGTCGAAATACCTTCGCATCGTAGAAACGCATACACATTAGACCCTAACCAAGAACTGATGAAAGAATCTTTAGACCTAATACATGAATTAAGAGATAAAGCAGCAATACAAACTGCCGAATACCAATGAAGAATATCTGAATACTACAACTCGAAAGTAAGGATAAGATCATTCCAAAATAGGGAGTTAGTACTTACAACTGTGATGGCTAACACTAGAAATCTAGTGGATGGACCACTTGGGCCGAACTGGGAAGGTCCCGTAGTCATACACAAAGTTATTCCTATAAGAGCTTATCAATTATATTGACTAGATGGCATCATAATCCTTAGAACATGGAATGCAGAACATTTATGACCATATTTCCCAAAATAAAATGAATAAAGAAGAGATTCTCAAGTGTATCTACATGATTGGAAGTAAGATTCTCCTTAAACAATGTAACTACCTAAGATGGTAGAAAGTCTTTGATCGCGCCAAGATCGGTAGATCACAGCGAATCCTAGAGGGAGGTTAGAGTAAACCATTAGTCCGCCAGAAATAGACTGGCTAAAGCATCTGCAAGCCCTTGATACCACGTACATGGCCAGATCAAGGAACCTCCTAGAGGGATAACAGAGTAAGCCTTTGACATCGCCTTAACCGGCCGGGTCAAAGCACCGACCAGCCTTTATTTCCGCCTATAAGGTTTCAGAAGCACCTTCTAGAGGGAGGACAGAGTAAGCCTTTGGTACCACCTAATAATGGCCTGGCTAAAGCACTGAACCAGCCTTCATTCCCGCCTATAAGGCCTGTTTGAAGCACCGCCTAGAGGGAGGTCGGGTAAGTCTTTGGTCCTGCTTGATGAAAGCTAACCAAGCGCACTGGATGGCCTGATTCATTACCTAAGATGATGAAACAAGAGTATAAACAATGAAGCTTGATAGCACCGTCAATGTTAAAGCCGACAAAGCTGCCTTCATCAATACTCAACGACGCTGAAGCATGACAAAGTTGAAGATTAGCGGCACTGACCACGCGCCAAATTATATAAATAGGAACCCAGGGGTCTTCATTTGGGGCCGATTCTTCATTTCTCTCTCTTATACTCAAATCACACTTTGGCAAATCCTAAATTTAATTAAGGAAAAATTGTTTCTGATTGTAATCACATTTGATCAATAACATTAAAGGCTTAAATTAACATTTGGACTTCAGCTATGATTTTATTGATCATTATTAACTTGGGCTTGCAAATATTTAGTCTCCCCGAGTTTGAAACTCGACATGGCCACAACCTCGACGAGTTCTAAACTGAGACAAACACGTTATAAAGTTTAGAGCTCAATATGACCACAACCTCGATGAGCTCTAAGCTGAGATAAACGTGTTGTAAAGTTTAAAGCTCGACGTGACTATTATTGATTATCCCCTAATAATGACCTGTACATGGTTTCAGCATGATCAACCTTGTTAAATTTTAATCAATGGTGAAACTGAATATGCATGATTACATAAGCATAAGATCCTTGAACTTGAGAGCAAAAAGGGCATTTGGTGTATCATCATGCTTGATAGATCACATCATCAACTTGTCATATTTTCTATATATTCATCTGGTCATACAATGAAACATAAGTTTTTATGAGAATGTCTTATCTAAAATTTCACTTAGGTAAACATAACATTACCGTTCAAGCTTCCTTCGAGGATGTTGAGTCCTTATTTGGGATGTTGAGCCTTACTTCCTTGGAGGATTTCGAGTGCCTATTTGGGATATCGAGCCTTACTTCCTTGGAGGATGTCTAGTGCCTATTTGGGATGTCGAGCCTTACTTCCTTGGATGATGTCAAGTCCAATGGCCAACGGATGAAAAATAAGCATAAGATTTTTCTCAAAGATATACTATCATCCTTATTAATAATTTTATCATATACTTAATCTCATAATGACACGTCGGACCTTAGTGCCTCGACAATGACATTAATCAATAACATTTTATTATGTGTCTACGTATGCTAAAGCCAAGGGCTAACTTGTCACTATCAGCATCTGGGTGTTATACCACTTTTTATGTCTAACATACATATTAATGGGGAGTTATCTAACACACGGGGGTTATATTATATTTTATATATACAAAATAATAATGGTTGTCATCATCAGAAGGAGGGAGATTGTTATTACCTCAAATACTGATTTAAATGATGAAAAACTTAGTAATAAATAAACATTGATGTAAAATATGGATACTATTGATTTTGCCAGGATATTATATAGGTTTTGAATTGATGACTATAAAGTATAAAAACCAAAAAGCTGGACATGATGACTCATGAGTATAAAGATCAAGATATGAAGATTTAAGACTATGCTACATTATATAGAGTCATATAATTTTGTTAAAGTCCCCTGTAGCCATGTTTGATCTCAATTTATCTTTTTCTTATCATTTATTTTTAAATCAAAATATATTTAAAAATATTTTATAAAGTTATCTAAAGTTTAAAATGTTTATAAACTATGTTTAAACTATTTTACAAAGTACCAAAATATTTCACAAAACATTAGATTTTCAAAACATTTTAAAATAAACAAGTATTCAAAATATACTAGGATATGTCGACATATATGCAGATTGTATGTCGACATACATGTCGTAGTTTTCAAATTTCAAATTTGAAATGAAGGGTCTATTCATCGTAATTCTTCGCAAATGGACATGTCTATTTGTTCTCTATATATAAGGGGTTTCCAATCAAATTTTTAAATAACTACTTTCTTGTTATCTTCTCTCCTCTTACTTTGCCAAAATTTCTATTGAATATATATTTCAATTTTCTTAAATTCAAACCAAAATCATATTTATAGAATAGTTATCTACTATATACTCTCTAATTTCAATCATCTCTCTCACTCAATCAAAGATTAAATATTGTCCAAGAGGTTGTAGTATCAATTGTATCTATAGATTAAACATTGTCTCTATAAAAACCATTAAAAATCTAGTTATAGTTGACTGGGCATGATTGTGTCCCGATTCATATCAATTGGGTGTGCTTGGTGTCCCAAAAATCCAAGTGTGTGTACTTGTGTCCCGAGTCAAATCAAGCGAGTGTACCCAGAGCTTGGAAAATATAAAGGTTGTGTCTTGAGCCTTGAAATCAAGATTGTATTGGGTTTTCCTTTTACCCGTTGAATGGTTGGCATTTGAAAAGAAATTTGTATATGCAATTGTAGGGAATGGATGTATGGTAACTCAGAACCAGTATAAAATCCCTGATGTAATCTCTCTAATTCTCTATTTTACTTTACTGCATTTATATTTTTTCTATTTGAATCTCTGATAGTTTATTTTGTTTTAATTAATTATAATCTTAAAGAATCAAAAAGAAATTTATTAAAGTTAGAAAACACTATTCACCCTCTTCTAGTGCTTTGTGAAGCCTCAAGATCTATATTTATGCTACTAACAGCATCGACCCGAGACTTCATGGAGATTATTGAAGTGGAATATCGAGTTTTGGAAATATGATATAACTTGCCATTCTAAGAAGATAATATGAGGTTAGGCATTAACTGACTTCATTGTCGATTTCACCATCCGGATGAATAAGTGAAGGAAGATGTAGTTCGGCTTGCTTAGTGGAAATTATATAAAGATGAAGCATCTAACGTTAAACTTGATAACTCTGGAGGAACGAACGATATGCTACGCCTTAAAGTTAAAGTTCCCGACAACAAACAATGAAGCTAAATATGAAACATTGATCATGGGACTCGAGATAGTAAAAGAATTAGGAGTCAAAACAATGCATATATTCAATGACTCTTAATTGGTAGTTTGGAAAGTCAAGAAAGAATTTCAGGCTAATGGAGTGAAACTTGCTCCTTACCTAATGAAGGTTTCACTATTAAATGATATTGAATACTACATGATAATGTACATTCTAGAGAAGAGAATATAAAAGCTTATTAATTAGCCAAATTGGCCAGCTGTGGGGATGCACAACTTTTGGGACCTTTTCCAATGAAGATTTTGTCAGCTCCAAGCAATAACTGGATGGATGTCGATTGGATCTTGGAGGCTAAGGAGGAATAGGAATCATGGATGACTTTGATAAAGGGGTATTAGTTGAAGGAAACTCCCCCGATTAGAAGGAACGAACAGAGAAAACTCCTACGCAAAATACAATGATTTATCATATAAGAAGAAGTACTATATAGGAGAGGACCTCTGCTCTTATGCTATGGTGTTTTAGCAAGTAAGAAGCTAAAATGATCCTTATTTATGTACATAAAGGAAGCTATGGTGATGCCCACTAGGAGCCAGACTTGAGCAAGAAAGGTTAGTCGCTATGGTTACTTTTGGCCAACAATCAACATGGATGCGACTGATTATACTAGAAAGTGCGATAGGTGCCAAAGGTTTGCGAATATCCTGAGATCCCCATCCATAGAACTTACATAGGTAGTTTACCAATATTCATTTAATTTTTGGGGAAATGACAAAATAGGTTTGTACGAATGTTGAAAGGCGGAGCGAAGTATGTCATCATTGCTATGGACTACTTCATAAAGTGGGTTGAAGCAAAACTGCCAGCCATGATCACTATGAAGAAGGTAATCAAATTTGTAGTGAAGAAAATTATATACTAATTTGGAGTTCCACAAAAGATTATCACCTACAAAAAAAACTCAATTCGAGAGTGCAAAATTCAATGATTTCTGTAATCGATGCTGAATTGAGAACAAAATTGCAGCAGTAGCATACCCATAAGCGAATGGACAGGTGAAGGAGGTGAACAAGATCATCACATCCATTCTGAAGAAGCAATTAATGAAAGCTAAGGGCAATTGATTCGATGAACTATGACTAGCACTGTATGGTTACCGAACAACCTATAAGTCCATGACCGTACATACTCCATTTGCGTTGGCCTACAGATCCGAGTCCATGAGTCTAATAAAATTGGAAGTCCCTTCTCATTAAGGAATTAAATATGATCCCAAGATGAATTAGAAGCTCTTGCTTGAGTTCCTTGACTTGGTTAAGGAGAAGCAAGAAGACGTTGATTTGAGGGTAGTTGCTCACCAAAAAAGAGTAGCATGATAATTCTCCTATTTGTATTGCTATGGTAGATTGGTTATGCATATCATCATAAAGACTGGGGCTTCCCACTGCACCTAAAAAGGAAACTGACTAAGTTAAGATCTAGAAGTCAAGGAATAACGTGTGCAGTACAAACGTGTTATGACTTTGAGTATCGTGTAAAGTGTCGGTATGCCATATCAACCCCATGTATCATGCTCATGCAGTCAGCTGAGTGGAATTATTTCCCCTACTATAGTTGGAGTATGTTCGTAGCAATACAGATAGGAGAACCAAGGTTAAAAAGGCTGAAGTTATCAATGTCGTATAAAGAGATACGATCGAAGATGCTCCTAAGAGAATCAAAGACGTCGTCATGCTAGGGAGCTAGAGTTTTCTCCCTAATGGGAGTTTGTTGTGGTTGTGGAACAGGATGGGGTGATATTATCTTCATTCTTGGATGATGAGTGGGAGGTGATGTTGTTCATTTCCACATGTTTCTCCAGTGGACTCATATCAAAGATTTACATCATTATCATCGCCCTAGTACTCACCATCATTATCATCATTGTCATTCCACACCCTCATCTTCCCTTTGATCGATGGAAGGATCATGTTCTACAGGTAGGGCCTCTTGATCCTAAGCAATTAGTGGTTCGGCATCAGCATCTTCAGCAGGTTTTGTACACCTACAGGTAACAGGAATGATACCAAGACTATGATCGTTATGTAAAAGCTGGAACTAACGCATCTTAGGATCTATCAAAAGAAATTTGACTTTTCGCTCTTCGGTGGGGATATTTTGCAAAACTTGGAGCATGTGTGCCGGAGCTGCACTAGCAGGTCCCTTTGGAATATCTGCAAATTTAAGAAAAAATAGTTAATATTTTGAACATAATGAACTCTGCCAAGTTAATGAATAATGATAGAACTTATGTCTTGCCAGCCACTTCTGAGCGATGTTGGGTGGAAAATGCATAAAGAAATACACATCTTTAAAGTGGCTAAGCTTGTTCCAAAGATTAATAATAGCACAACAGCCTTTGGAGGATGATTCCAAATAAGTAAAAGATGGACTATCTTGGCACTTCTTGAAACCAAATAAATATCTAATCTCCTCCAATATAGGCACCATGTCCAAATGGTGAATACAAACCACAAAGATGCAAGTTAGCAAAGCGTAGCCATTCGGATGAAGCCGAGCAGGGGAAAGCTTCATAAATTTGAGGACAAGTCAAATGAAACGAATGAATGGAGAGACTCCACCAGAGAGGCATATGTAACGATTATAGGTTGTATAACCTTCAAGTGGATTATGGGCCTACTGAAAGAGCGTCAGAGTTCAAGCATCTTCAAAAGGAATGTCGTTGCGGTCGCAGATTCCCCCAATGTTTGGCTCGGTTAAAGGAAATGTCAGTGACTCTTGAGGGTTTTCAAGAATCACAGCACCATCAAAGTTGATATTCAGGGAAATTTCCATGTAAGATTCTCTTTCAGTACCAAGGGAACTACATATGGAAACTATATAGCCTAATGATGGGATGGTCAAGGCCGAGGAGACGATAAAGCAGATGTCGAGGCAGAAGTCGAAGCAATTCAGGGTGGGATGAACTCTGAAGTGGATGGACCTGCACCCATGATAGAGAGATGCGAGCAATGACTACGGTTCATAATTTACTGAAAAACTCCATAGATGAGCAAGTTCATGTAAGATTTAACTCTAATTTTCATGTCATAATTATGCCTTATAGAGCCGATGTATGAGACCCAATTAATGTAAATGAATATTGACCAATCAGATCTCATACGTTGACAGGGGCATTCGTAGGTAATTCAGTCTATGTAGTGTATATCCTGCATCTAGACCACGATGTACGCAGACACTATGTATAGATAGCCTGCTTGTGCTGACAAACTAGCTCCATCATAAGATAGAGCTATGATAACAAAACCATTATCGTATGATTTATGGCAAAGGAACCATTGTCTGAAATAACACGGAACTTCCCCTTATAGGAACACAAAGGTGAATTGTTGACTTAAAGCATTGATACATGACTCTGGTAGATGTCAAAGCATGTTCGATGTGAGTGTTCTCTAAAACCATCTAAACTAGGCCACCAATCCATATTCGACCAAAGATTAAAGAAAACAATTCCCTCTTTAAAACTAAAGATTTATCAAAATACATAACAGTTCCATGGCTAAGAAAACATTTAGGTCTCAGCCTAGGAAAACCCAAGGCAAAACAGAAAGCACATGAAGGTGCATGCATGCTCGTATTCCAACCCGGGTCATCCTTAAGCATGCCTTGAAAAATCCAAGGGACAACCAAATCCAAGCTTCTCTACGACTATAGCTAAGTATAAAGGGGAAGATGGAATGGAGGAGATATGGTAGATCATGGCCAACGGCCTCTACCCGATGCCAATGACTACAAAAGTGCATGTCCACCACCTCACGTCCAAAGCGAATCAAGAAGGTGGCATCGAAGTCTAAAAGTCAAATCAGATCTCGATTAGACCAGCAGAAATGCCTACAAGTGAGGGATGTGAGGGTTGCCTAATTCGACGCTGGCGATGGCAAAGAGGGTTGAGTATAAATTGATAAGTTGGCGACGACACTGGTGAAGTGTGAAGGAAAGGAAGTATGAATTAGAAAGACAATAGTGGGTAGAAAGTAAAAGTGGAAGTAAAAGATAGATTAAGTGTTATTTAAACATAACACTTGAACAAAATTAGACATCGAGTTGTAGCTCTTAACTTAATACCAAGTTATTTAATATAAAAGAAAAAAAAAGAAAAAAAAGGAGAAGAGAGAGAGCAAAGAAATAGAAAGAAAAGGTTGGCCATTCAAAAAAGAAAATTTAACGAGATAAGAATTGAAATCCTACTTGACCGAATAGAAAGTAGAAACATTCAGAATTTGTAGAACCGAATGATGAAGCCGAGTGGGATACTTCATAACGACCCGTAAATTCATCGCTTCAGAAAAATTTCAAAATATTCAAAAATATGATTTTTAAATAGAAGTGATGATGTTTTGAGTCAAAAATAATATTAGTAATCTTATTTTGAAAAAATATTTATAAAAGAAATATATACATTGTGTTGAATATCAATAAAATAACCAAAAATCGTTTTATTGATAAACAGCTCTTCGGCCATGCGACATCGCGTGCCAAGCTGGATACATACACTCATTTGTATAGATGAATGCAAATATGAAATAAAATAATTTATTTATTTATGGAAAAAATAAATGTATTTATGACATCATTAATGATGTTATCATTTCCAATTAATTGATTTTTGAATTTAAATTTAGTTTAAATGATTTAATAATTATTTTAATTACTAAGTAAGCTCTTTAATTTCTTATATAATGGTAGAAATATTATTTTTAAACTTTGTTTACAAATATTTGTTTATTAACTAAAAAGTAAAATATGACCGAAAAGCAAAATTAGAATTTGTAACGATTCGACGCGTAGGAGTTGTGCAACATTGTAAGGATATTTAAGATACATAAACACACACACACATGTACATATACAAGACATGTTCATATGCACATACACAACATAAATATACACATGACATACACACACACACACACACACACACACATATATATATATATATATATCCACCCTCTACGCCATGGTAAAAGCATCATTGCAAGCACATGGGGAGGGGGGTCATTTCAGCCGTCCTTTGATGATGGAGTAGGGAGGTGGGTGATGATGTAGGAGGTGATGTAGCATAAAAGGATCTAAGATATTTTTCCCCTCCTTTCACCTATAAATACCACCCCTCTTCCCTCTCATTTCCTCTCCTTCCATATCCTAAGCTTTCTCTCTTCTTTTATTGTCTTCCAACCTAAAGAAAATAATGCTAAAATATTTCTCAAAAGAAATTTAAATTATAATATATACATATATATACTTAAGCCCTCAAACTATTCAAAAATTCCACATTATCCTCTTTACCATCCACGGGCTCCACTTCCTCCACCATAGGCCGAGCCTTCCTCCTCCCCAACCCTAGGCCGTGAGCTCCTCTATCCAGTCCAAGCCTAGACCGAGCCATCTAGGAGAAATAATCTAAGTGATCATTAGCTAGATTTTTGTTAGTCGTTTAAACCTAAGGTGAGAAACTCCTAAACTATAGTACTATATGATATTGGATGTTATATGTGTTTGTTTATGATTGGTGATGAAGGTTGTTTAATATGAATGTTGAATATATATGCAAGTCATAGAAATACACGTCGATAAGCACAAAGGAAATCACTTTCATTTATTTAATGAATTGGTGTATACAGAATGTTTAGACCTCTTAAAAATTGTTTAATATGATTTAGAAATTTTTTATAAACATTTAAAAGTGTTTTGGCAAAGTTTAAATGAATATTGAAAATTTAGTCAAAATTAGACGCGCCGCGTAACAATAGTTCGTGATTTCGCACCATAAAAGTCAAATGATTATATAGAATGGAATTCAGCTCTGAATTCTTCGAGATAATAATTTTCCAAACTATTATATCCATAGTTTTCTAACAAAAAAATTCAAGATTTCAATAAGTAGATTTTGAAATACGAGTAAAACAAGTTTTTGGAAAAATCGCGGTTTTGCAGTTCGGAATCCATAAAAGGATTTCTTTGAAAATGATATTTTAAATTGTATAAAAATATGAAATAAATTCTATAAATATTCTAAATGTTTTAAAACAGATTTGAGTTATAAAAAAGAAATTTCGATTGTAGAATAGTCGTTTTGATCAATATAGTTTAAAAAGGAACTTTCCGCGGCACTTTTCTATAACTTTTGAAATGTTGTTTTAAACACTACCATTCTTTTCCAAATCTTTTGTAAATGTTTTCAAATGATGAATAAAGTATTTTAAAGATGATTTGGAGGATGTATGGAATGGTTAAATATTAAATGATTTAGAGTCGATCAAATTACTTGACCGCCTTATGGTTGCCAGAGAGGAAATGTCTAGGCTTGGATTTGGAAAACTAGTTTCATTCTCTCCCTGCCTATCTGAACTGGCTCGACGGATGGGATAGTAAATTTGATTTACTCGGATCAAATTTTTCCAAAGTATAAAGGATATAATTCTCCAAATATAAATAACTTGGATTTTACGGAGATAATCTTCTTGTACTATATGATAAAGCCCGGAGAGAGTACCCATACTATTGGTGGAATTTCAAAGGTGTTTTCACCGTTATTCCACACATAGTATTTTTTGAATACGAGTATTGATATTGAGTGGAATTAGATGATTTATATAGATTTTTCTCACTTAATATTTTCTGGTTTTGGATTAACATCCTAGATAACATGGTTTTAATCCAATTAAAATTATGAGTTTGAATTAAGAAGTCTTTGGTAAGATTTAAATGAAATGAATTGGAAATGTTTTCCTAAGTGAAAAAATTTAAATGATTTCGAATTTTTTTCCAATTCAAAAAGTGTTTAAAGTAATCAAAGGATTTGATAAGAGAGGTTTAATGATCCCGTATGTACCAAAAAGAATGTTTTAGAAATATACATCTCCAAAAGAAATTTTGATAAAAAGAAATTAATCAATTAAATAGTGATTCCCTATTCATAGAACATCTTTTTATCGATGATTGGATTCGAAGGAACTAGGGTCGAATTTGGGTAATTCCTGTTCGAAGACCACTTCGAACCAATTTACGTATTCGAAGTGAAGACATGGATACGATATTTGGGATTTTCGTAACAAAGGACTGCTTGTTGATAATTTGGGGATAAACTCCCAATATACATATGGTAACAGTAGTCTCTTCGTTATGAAATATCCAATACAAGGACTAATTGCTACTAATCCTAGGAGTAACTCCCGACATGATGTGGTAGGAGGGTACCTTCAGTTTGTCATGTTCTTGGAAAACTTGCATAGACGAATGTATGACATCGTAATAGTAATTACATTGGTTGATCTTCATGAACCTATCATCCGATTGGTGGCAAAGAAGGCAATTTCTCTTAGCTTAAAGCCTTTTCCTGAGACATATGAGTTCAGGAGTTATATGTTTGTAGAAATCAGTTGTGTGATTATGGATTGGCAATGTAGCATTCAAAGTGGAATGTGCTATGACTAAGGTGATCGTTACCTCAAGTCTCATTACTTGGAAATGAGATAAACAGGGTAGATACAGCAGAGCTAAGTGGGTCACTCCTATTAGGATATAGTCATCACCTTTCTAGATATATTTATTTCTGCTATGATGTCAGGTTTTAAATTAATGTGGTGTATGAAAAGAGAACTCTCGGATAGGTCGAGAACGACCGGGGTGATGGCATATTCGGTACTATCTATGGTAAAGATAGGCCGGTTCTGTGTTGGTAGAGGTTGGAGCCTCAAGTACATTTTTCTAGAGATGTATTGTCAGAAGGTGGTCCCTTACCTTGTCATTGTATGGAAATCCATTCTCCAATAAGTGCCTTCGGATTTGGTTGTAGAGCCTAGTATGATGAAATTTAATAATGTAACAATTTCAGCTAAGATTATGATATTTACTTGAAAAGTGTTTTCAAAAAGGATGTCATTAAAAATAATATCCCTATACTCTGCGTAGCAAATTTTTTGGTTAGCATAAGATAAAAACGTGTTTCGTGTTTATGTGCGACATGGTCTTATGACATACCTTTTGTTTTCAACATCGTATTTTAAGTTTCTCACACCATTCCCATGACTGACCCGGAGTTTATTTTCTTTTCCCCTTAAACTCTGAGTGCCCTATTTTCTCGGGAAACCAACAAGTTAGGTAATCTTAGAGCATTTTGGAATGGAGCATGGAGCATTTTGGGTCTTTTGTTGAAGTCCTCTATCACTTTCCACTGTGTTTGTATTATGTATTAGTATCTACCAGCACTATAAGGATAGGCTGTTATAACTATTCTAGCTAGATTAGTACCTGTCATAGGAACAATTTAGAGTAATTGCATGTACTAATCATATGTATAATTATGTGTTGAATATGATGTGAGATTCTATTATTGTCTTATCTTTTATCTTTATTTCTTTACCGCATGATAATCTGCCTCTTCAGCACTTGGATTTACGACACGTGAAGATTGAGGATGTATTAGTGTCAATTTCCGAGGGCCGAGGAGGTGGGTCGTCACATTTGGTATTAGAGCTTATGGTTGAGCGAATACCTAAGCCTAGATGGGGTTAACTCATTAGAGATAGGGTTAGTGTTACCCTAGAATGAATTTAGTCTGAGAGAGCATATATTTGATATTTTATCCCAATAAGTTTGTTCGAGTTTATACACATTCCCAAAAATAATTTTGCCTATATTTCTAAAGATGTTCCCTTACTATATGTAGATAGTAGTTGATGAGTAATAGAAGAGGAAGAAGGGGAGTTAGCAACAGTATGAACGCTAACGGTCGACCAAATGTTACAGAAATGGAGGAAGTGATAATTCCTACGCCACCTCAAGCTAACTTTCCACTCTTTGCAAAGATTATGCCAGCTTGGGAGGAAAGCCATTCCAAGGCATAGAATCTATTATTGAAGTTCAAGCTTGGCTCAGATCCTCTGAATTTTTTTTACAGGATTAGACATCGATGATAATCGAAAGAGATTCTTGACCTCTTGGCAATTGAAGGATGGGGCTCTAGCTTGGTAGGAGTCCATTACTCTTGATGAATCTGAAGATAGTTTCTCTTGGGCAAGGTTTAAGGAAGTTTTTGAAGAACAATACTTGCCTACCATTGGCAAATCTCGCCTCTATAAAAGTTTCATGGATCTAAAACAAGAAGCGATGTCTGTGGAAGAGTATTTGCACAAATTTAATGAATTGTCTCGCTTTGGGCCTGGATTAATAGACATGCCTCTGAAGAAAAACGAGATGTTCATTTCTGGGATGAAGGAGCAGTATTTGGGTAGGATGGCCGCCCATGTTAAAGGAACCTTTGTAGAGTTAATAGATACGGTTTTCATTATGAAGCTTTGGATAAGAGGAATCCAGTTGCAACCCAAAACAACAAAAACAACAAGAGGAATTTCAATAACAATGAAAAGAAGCCATGGCAAGGCAAGCCCAGAGGAAGATCTCAGGAAAACCGTTTTAACGATGTTGAATGTTTTGTCTATGGAAAGAAAGGCCATTATTTAAAGTACTGCAGGAGTCCCAAGGTTCAAAGGCAGCAACAAGGAACCATCTCTCATATGGTGCAGAATAGTCTTTGCCATAACTGCCATCAACCCGGCCATTGGAAGAACAAGTGCCCATTAATGAAGAAAGGAGAGCATGCTAAGGTCTATGCTATCAAAGACGAGCCTTCAACCTCTACTGATGTAAAAGGCAAGGGAGTTCTTGAAGGTAATATTTATGTCTGTGATGATTTAGTTAAAGTATTATTTAATACTGAGGTTTCTCATAGTTTTATTGCTAAAGGATTGGTTGATATATTAAAACTAATCACAAAAATAGTAGATACCCTTATTTTTGTGTCAAATCCCATAGGTGGTACAACTAATCTTTGTATGATTTGTGAAAGCATCCGAGTTACTTACCTCTCCCAAAAAATTTTATGCAATCTATTTGTTCTTGACTTTATTGGGTTTGAAGTTTTGCTCAATATGGATTGGTTATCCAAGAATAAAGCTGTCCTTGATGGCGTTAAAAGGACAGTAACTTTGCGGACCAACTTTGGGAAATTTATAGAAATATCTTATGTAGAACCTAGTCTGGTAAGGGATAGTTTCATGTAGGCACTAGACTCATCTCAAAAAGGTTTGGAGACAAAACCAATTGTCAAGGAATTTTAGGATGTTTCTGAGGAAGTTAAAAGTTCGCCCCCGCATTGGGAAATTGAGTTTCGAATTGACTTAATTCCTGGTGCAAGACTTGTTATTCACCCTATTCGAAGAAAGGCCCCGAAGGAAAAGATTGAGTAGGCACCAAACTGATGAGTTGTTAAAAAAGGACTAATTAAACCTAGTCGCTCAAGTTAGGGCGCAGCGGTAGTTTTCGTAGCTATGTCTGATGGCTCCCTAAGGCTTTGTGTAGACTATCGAGACCTAAATAAGCAAACGATTAAAAACAAGTATCCTCTACACCACATAGATGACTTTTTTGATCAACTTCATGGTGCCCGAGTATTCTCGCAAATGGATTTAGCCATAGGAGTCCTTTAACTAAGAATAGCTGAGGATAGTATTCCATTAACTACATTCAGGGGTTCAGATTGCTTTTACAAATGGGTAGTTATGCCTTATGGGTTGACTAATGTACCCGCCGATTTCTTAGACCTTATGAATAGAGTATTCAGCGATGTGCTAAACAAATTCATGTTGGTTTTTATTGATGATATTCTTATTTATTCCAAAACCGAGGAAGAGCACGAAAGGCATTTGGAGATTGTGTTGGGAATATTCTGGAGAAATGTACTTAAAGCTAAATTCTCAAAATGCCACTTTTGGGAGAAAGAAGTAAGATTCCTTGGGCACGTTGTGTTAGGTGAAGGGATCTTAGTAAAGCTAGAAAATATTTTAGCTCTACAAGATTGGAAGCCACCACAAACCCCTAAGGACATCCGCAGCTTCTTAAGATTGGCAAAATATTACCGGAGATTCATTCAAGACTTCTCCAAAATTTCCTCCCATCTAAAAAAGTTGACTATAAAGGATGTTAAATTTGAATGGACACCAAAATGTAAATAAGCACTCAAGAAACTCAAGAGAAGGTTAACTACCGCTCCATTCCTAGCTACTGCTGATGAAGTCGGCAGGTTAACTGTATATATGATGATTGTGGAGAAGGAGTAGGTGTTGTTCTGATGCGGCATGGAAAGGTCATCGCTTATGCAAGAAAACAACTAAAGACTCATGAGAGAAATTATGCAACACACAACTTAGAATTATTAGCCGTTGTGTTCGCATTAAAAATATGGAGGCATTACCTACTAGGTAAGAATTCCTTATAGTTTATTATTAATAAACTTTGATTGACCTTAGTAAATAACGTTCCTTATTTAAATAGATGAAAAGTTTGAGCTCTTCACGGATCACAAATCTTTGAAGTATTTTTAACTCAGAAGGAATTAAATATGAGACAACAATATTGGTTAGAATTTCTTGCATCATATGATCATTGTATCTTATACACACCCGGGAAAGCCAATGTAGTGGCGGATGCGCTATGCAGAAGGCATGTCGTTATAGCTTATTTAGTGTTATGTCCAACCTTGACTAATTGTATAAAAGAAAGTCAGCTCAAGGTTCTAATCATTTCAAGACAAACCAGGAAAGTATAGAAGAATATAATACTGAGAAGATGGATGGGATTGAAAATAGATGAGTAGGAAATCTTAAGAATGAATGGAAGGATATGTGTTCCCAATGTCGATGGGATAAGGCAAGAAGTATTAACAGAATGTCATAACTCTCGACTTTTCATACATCCCCGAGTTACTAAAATGTATCGAGATATGTTAAAAGAAGACTTTTTGGTGGGATGGCATGAAGAGGGATATCTCTATCCATATTAGCAGATGTCCAAATTGTCAACAGATCAAAAGTGATCAGCAAAAGACGGCTAGATTACTCCAACCTCTTGAAATTCCGATTTGGAAATGGGACCAAATATCGATGGATTTCATCGACGGCTTACTACAATCAAGAAAGGGAAATGAAGACATTTGTGTTATCATAGGTTGATTAAACAAGAGCACACATTTTATCCTAGTAAAACCAACGAGAACTACTACAAGTCTGGTAGAAATAAAAATGAGGGAAATAGTTCGATTGCATGGTATCCTAAGCAGTATAGTCAGTGACCGAGACCCTATCTTTACCACTAAGTTCTAGGAAGCATTGCAAACAGCTTTACAAACTAAGCTAAACATAAGCACCGCATATCACCCACAGACCGATAGGCAAACTGAGAGAGTAAATCGGGTGTTGGAGGATCTTCTAAGAGCTTGCATCTTAGATTTCGGAGGTTCATGGGAAAGCTACCTTCATCTAATAGAATTCTCTTATAATAACAGTTATCAGGCTAGTATTGGCATGGCCCAGTATGAAGCTTTGTATGGTCGTCCGTGTAGATCCCTAGCATATTGGATCGAGACCGGAGATCGATTTGTACTAGGTCCTGACATGATTAGAGAAGCTTCAGAAAAGGTTGACATGATTAGAAAAAAAAATGAAAGAAGCCCAGAGTTGGCAAAAGAGCTATGCAGATCAAAGGCGAAGGAATTTAGAGTTCTCAGTTGGAGATTATGTATTCCTGAAAGTTTCTCCACTGAGAGTGATGCAGCCCAGATTTATGAAGACTTAGGTCGCCAACGACCTAACCCCTCTGAGCAACGACCTAACGAGTTACGAGAAAAGGAGTTCCGAGCTAACAAGCTAAAGGTCAACTTCTTAGGTCGCCAACGACCTAACGAGTCACGTGAAAGAGAGTTGCGACCTAACTCTATCTGCCAGTTACGACCTAAAATGCCAAGACCTAAAGAACTCCGACCTAAAGTGCTTCAACCTAAAGCGCTTCAACCTAAATTGCTTCGACCTAAAGTGCTTCGACCTAAAGAACTACGACCTAGAGAGTTACGACTTAACAAGATAGGTCGCGCAACTATGCAGATAAGTCGCTCCAATATTCTGCATGACTTAGGTCGCGAACGACCTTCCGTCCTTAGGTCGCGAGAAACTTTAAGTCTCTCAGGATGTACGAGCGTGCTACGACCTATACTAGGTCGCTCACATATACCTTTCCATGTTAGGTCGCTGAAGATGATATTCCTTAGGTCCCAAGAAGTTATGTCGCTCCTTCTTATGATGCTATCTGCCTTAGGTCGCAGCCATGTTACTTATGTCGCTCCTGTTTTAAGTCGCTCGACCATAGGCCGCATCAATCTTAGGTCGCTCAAATCAAGGTCGCTCAACTTCTTAAGTCGCTCATCCTATAGGTCGCATAAGACCTTCCTGAAGCTGATTCTCCTCATGTCGCTGAAGCTCATGCCGCGTGGAGTTGTGGTCTTAGGTCGTCATGTTGTATTTCTTTATATCGTTTGTATGTTGTGTTTGTTAGCTCGTGTTGTAAATATGTTGAGTCGCTTTGTTGTAAGTCGTGTGATGTTTTTCTGTTTAGGTTGTTGACGACCTATGTAAGGTCGTAGGTCGCGTGATGTACTCTGTGATGTAATGTGTTGTTTTAGGTCGCAAGAGTTAGGTCGCTGCCGACCTATGTGTTGTACAAATTTGTGTTGTGTGAGTTGTAAGCCTATAAATAGGCGGGTGTTGGTCATTTGTAAGTTTAGTTGATTTTGAATAAAACTTTTGTTTGATTTCTTTGTGCCTCTTTCTCAAATTGGTAGTTGAGTGTGATCTTCTATCTCCACTTTCGGTATTCGAGTGCGATCGAATCAACGACTACTGAAGCCGATTCACGGTATCTAGTGCGCTAGATCAACGTACGAAGAATCGTAGATCTTTAAACATGGTATCGTGCGCGATCAACGTGTTTGAGATAGCTAAAATCCGGTATCTTTGGATCAACGGATTTGGGCCATTCGGTATCTTCTATTCCATCGATTGCTACTTTCATAGATTCATATATTTTCGTTATCCGCTGCTGCATCATTTGGTATCAGAGCAAGACTTAGCCAATCATAGCTAAGACGAGCCTGTTGGACTGAGAAGAAGTGCTTGTTCAATTTCAGCCGAGCCAAGGAGAAGAGTAGAGTCAAGTCGTGAGCTAGAAGCGAACTTGTTCAAGTTTCTGAGAGATTTGTTCAAGTTCATTGGGCGTCAATTTTGAGATTTGAAGTTTTGGAGTTCAAATTAAGTTGTTTGTTTATTTTGGGTGTTCGTGAGATTTCAAACAAGTGGGAAAGTTTGATTCGAAATTTTTTTAGATCAAAGTGAAGTTTGTGTTTAGATCTGTTGAAGATTTGATCATGCCTCCGAGATATGTTAACCATCATCATAGAATTGCAGATTTGTATGAGAGTGAAAATCCTGAACAGATGAAACAACGTATCAATGAAAGATTCAATAAGGATTTTGAAAGATTGGAGAGAATGAAGTTTGACATGAATCGAAATCAAAGGAGAGTGTTGCCATGTTATGATAGAGAAAGAAGAGAATCATCTTTGTCCATAACTCGAGATCGTGGAGTTCGAGACAATCATGATTATCAGAATGAAGAAAGGACAGCTTATCGTGGTTACGAGCATGAGCCATATTGTGATTTTGAAAGATATCGAGTAGAGGAAAGGGGAAGTAGAAAGGACGTGCATGGTCATAGAAGAGTCAATGTTCAGAATAGACATCGAAGCTCATCTAATTTTGAAGAAGATAGTTATGGTGGTCGTGTTCACTTTCGATATTCAGGACAAGGGCAAAGTCGATATAAGAATATTGAAGAGGATGGTTATACACGGAAATCAGGGAAGAATACGGAGATTCCAGAATTTCGAGGAGGTCTATAAGCAGAGGAATTCTTGGATTGGCTAACAACGGTTGAAAATATTTTTGAACTCAACAGCCTGTCTGAAGATCGTCAAGTGAAGTTAGTTGCTACAAAGCTGAGAGGAAGAGCTATGGATTGGTGGCAACAAACTAAATCAACCAGAGAAAGAATGAGGAAATCCAAAGTTATCACGTGGGATAAGATGAAAAGGATGATGAAGGCAAATTTCTTACCCTACAATTATCAAACCCGTGTGAACCAACAAATACAGAAGTTGAATCAAGGGAATCGAGGAAAGGGTATGGTTACAAACTCCAGCAATCAGAATCATGATGTTCATTACAGTAGAAATGTTTCTAAGAGGGTCAACGAACCAGTTGTACATGGAATCACTAAGACAAATGTTGAAGACCAAATTAAGCGCTATCATTATCAGGAGTCTGGCCA
The DNA here is from genome assembly GCA_030737815.1 of Allium fistulosum. Classification (NCBI taxonomy): domain Eukaryota; kingdom Viridiplantae; phylum Streptophyta; class Magnoliopsida; order Asparagales; family Amaryllidaceae; genus Allium; species Allium fistulosum. The sequence goes on along the minus strand of CM060902.1, from coordinate 943,141,044 downwards.
TAGAAGTATGGAATATACGGAGTCCAAGATGAAAGAATTAGTTGTCGAAGAATGTGAAAACGAGGATGTGGATGATTCTACCGAAAGCGAACTGGAAAAGGAAGAGGAACCGACTAGTCCGTTATCTTTCAGTGAGAGTGTTGAAGAAACGGAAGGTAGTGCTGAATCGTTGGTTAGGTATGAGACAAGTGAAGAGCTTAAAACTCTCGAGGAGGTTAAACCAATGATAGAAGAATTTGAAGAGGTCGGTTCTACAGAGTTGTTCGAAGAATTACCACCGCAATTTGACAACGATGAAGGAGTTTTGTTGGAAGATGAAGGATGTAACTCGTTGTGGAGGACTACTGAATTTTACTTTTATCAACCGCCGAAATTTGATGATGATGAAGAAATTGAGTCAAAGTATGTGGATGCAGAAGTTGAATATTCTTCACCGCCGAAGTTTGATGTCGATAGTATGGAAGAAGAAATTGTGTTCGGAGTTGAGGGACATTACTTGATGATGGAGGATACTTGTTTAACACCTGAGCTTATGGACGAGAGGCCACTAAATGTTAATTCCATAATCTCCGAGAAGCCCGAGCAAAATGAAAGGGAAACAGAAGAGAAAGCAGAATCAGATAGTTTATTATCTTTAAAAGGGTTCGTCAATACAATGAAACAAAGTGATGAATTATCATTGTTGATTGGGGAAAGTTCTGATTTTGAGACACCTGCAGAGGTTGAAGTATGTGAAGAGTTTGAGGATGAGTTTTCTGAGGAACTGTCTGAAGAAACTAGTCTTGTATTTTTGGAAGAACATGTCGAAAGGGTGGAAAATAGTAATGGATTGTTTATATTGACCGGGCAAGGAACGAGTGAAGAACTTGATGTTTTTGAGGAATTTGGATCAGAATTCGATGAATTTGAAGACGAATATCCTGAGGAACTACCCGAAGAGTTACCACCACTACAGGACATTCAACCTCACACTAAACTAGTATCAAATGCTATTCTACTACAGGGATCGTATGATCTTCAGAACATGAAAAAACAGGAAGAGTTGAAAATACAGGATGAAGAAAATGATTTTCAGTTGGAATTGCCTGATCATGTCCGCATTGCTGACGTGATCAACATCAATTGCTTGGAATCGTTTCATGAAAATAAACATGTTGACGGAGAAGCGAGTGGGAATTCATTTCAGGCAGGGAAAATTGATGCAACACATCAAGGGAAGATTCTAAATGAGGATACACTTGAATGAGATAAGGAAAGACGAGAATCTGAGCATGAGTCCTCACACTTTTTCGGTCATGATTTCCTAAGTCGTTCCGTCATTTTAAACTTCCTTATAACGTCTCACATTTTCGACACATTTTGGTTCTATATCACATCTTCCTATGGGCACAAACAATATGGTATACGACATTATTCTCATGAAGTTTTGTGCTACATGAATCGAATATGGCACCTAGTGCTTAGTTCATTCCATACTTTTTCATATGTCATCTCCCTCAGATCACTTCCTTATGCCGCCTTTCTAATGCCACGTCTGTTTTATGCAATGCGCTCCTTATGTCAAGCACAGTTTGCACTCACCCATACAGTTCATCGTAGCACTGGGTTCAGACCAGTCCGGACTGTTCATTCAACAATTCCTAAAGGAGCGTTAGAATTATCAACGGTACCAACGCAGGGAGAGGTGATTAAACGGGCTAATGTTTTTGTGAAAGAATTGCAAGGATGCTACCGAGTTGTGCAAGAACTATTTCTTAAGGCAATTGAGAAATATAAACAGTCAGTAGAGATTAAACGACGAAGCGTTGAATGCAAGGGAGGATATTTTATGAATGCGGTGTTGACCATTGATCGTTTTCTTTTTGAAACTTACAACAAGCTAGAAGCTAGAAGGAATGATCATTTAAAAGTCGTAAAGGGAATTAACGAGAATGTTTATAAATTGAGTTTGCTGGATCATCGTCCTATTGCCAATCTTGACAATATCAAACACCTGGTTCCACTTCACAAGGATAAGAATTTCGAAGACGAAAAGCTTTTAAATTCAAGGACGAATGTGTTGTACAAATTTGTGTTGTGTGAGTTGTAAGCCTATAAATAGGCGGGTGTTAGTCATTTGTAAGTTTAGTTGATTTTGAATAAAACTTTTGTTTGAGTGCTTTGTGCCTCTTTCTCAAATTGGTAGTTGAGTGTGATCTTCTATCTCCACTTTCGGTATTCGAGTGCACTCGAATCAACGACTGCTGAAGCCGATTCACGGTATCTAGTGTGCTAGATCAACGTACGAAGAATCGTAGATCTTTAAACACGGTATCGTGCGCGATCAACGTGTTTGAGATAGCTAGAATCCAGTATCTTTGGATCAATGGATTTGGGCCATTCGGTATCTTCTATTCCATCGATTGCTACTTTCACAGATTCATACATTTTCGTTATCCGCTGCTGCATCAGAGAGGAGTGGTAAGATTTGGTCGGGAAGGGAAGTTAGCACCTCGATTTATTGGACCTTTTCCCATTCTCGAAAGGATTGGCCCATTGGCTTATCTTGTGGAATTACCTAAAAGGTTATCTGGTGTGCACAATATCGTTAACGTATCTCACTTACGAAAATTTGTGCACGATCTAGAGCAAATTATAGAAACAGCTGCCAAGAAGATTTAGAAGTTGAACCTAATTTGGCATTTATTAGGCGACCAATGCAAATCGTAGATCACGACGTGAAGCGATTAAGGAGGAAAGTTGTAAGGTTGGTTAAAGTCCAATGGAGTAGTAACGTAGCAGACTGTACATGGGAGACAGAAGAAAGAATGCATAAAGCCTATCCTAAGTTTAGAATGGATACATAGTTGTATGTTTATGGTGCACTCACCGACTTGTGGTGATGTCCCTTGTTATACCTTATACATATGTATCACTTCGTTATATATATTTGTCTTCGAGTTATCTTCTTCTTATCCTTAATTTCGAGGACAAAATACTTTTAAGAGGGGAAGTATGTAACGACCCGTAAATTCATCGCTTTAGAAAAATTTCAAAAATAAGATTTTTTTTACATAAGTGATGATGTTTTGAATAAAAAATAATATTGGTAAACTTATTTTGAAGAAGTATTTATAAAAGAAATATATACAATGTGTTAAATATCGATAAAATAACCAAAAATCGTTTTATCGATAAACAGCCTTCGGCCATCCGACATCATGCGCCAAGCTGGGTACATACACTCATTTGTATATATGAATGCAAATATTAAATAAAATAATTTATTTATTTATGGAAAATATTAAATGTATTTATGACATCATTAATGATATTATCATTTCCAATTAATTGATTTTTGAATTTAAGTTTAGTTTAAATGATTTAATAATTATTTTAATTATTAAGTAATCTCTTTAATTTCTTATATAATGATAGAATATTATTTTTAAACTTTGTTTACAAATATATGTTTATTAACTAAAAAGTAAAAATATGACCAACAATCAAAATTGGAATTTGTAACGATTCGACGTGTAGGAGTTGTGCAACGTTGTAAGGATATGTAAGATACATAAACACACACACATGTACATATACAAGACATGTTCATATGCACATACACAGCATAAATATACACATGACATATATATAAACAAAATATCAAAGGTATTATCAATTCCTTACCAACTAAGCTAATCAAAAGTCCACCCTCTTACACCATAGTACAAGCATCATTGCAAGCACATGGGGGGAGTCATTTCGACCGTCCTTTGATGATGGAGGAGGGAGGTGGGTGGTGATCTAGGAGGTGGGGTAGCATAAAAAGATCTAAGATATTTTTCTCTCCTTTTCACCTATAAATACCACCCCTCTTCCCTCTTATTTCCTTTCCTTCCATTTCCTAAGCTTTCTCTCTTCTTTCATGTCTTCTAACCTAAAGAAAATAATACCAAAATATTTCTCAAAAGAAATTAAAATTATAATATATACGTATGTATATATACTTAAGCACCTTAAACTATTCCAATATTCCATCTTTTTCTCTCTACCATCCACGGCCTCCATTTCCTCCACCATAAGGTGAGCCTTTCTCCTCTCCAACCCTAGGCCATAAGCTCCTCTAGCCTTTCCAAGCCTAGGCCAAGCCATCTAGGAGCAATAATCTAAGTGATCGTGAGCTAGAAGTTCGAGTTAGCGAAGCTATAGCCAATTTTTAGTTAGTCGTTTAAACCCGAGGTGAGAAAATCCTAAACTATAGCATTATATGATATTAGATGTTATATGTGTTTGATTATGATTGTTGATGATGCTTGTGTAATATAAATGTTGAATATATATGCAAGTCACGGAAATACACATCGATAAGCATAAAGGAAATTACTTTTTTTTTATTTTATGAATTGGTGTGTATGGAATGTTTAAAACCTCTTAAAAATGGTTTAATATGATTTAGAAATGTTTTATAAATATTTAAAAGTGTTTTAGCAAATTTTAAATGAATATTGAAAATTTAGTCAAAATTAGGCAAGTCGTGTAACGATGTTCACGATTTCGCCCCATAAAAGTCAAATGAGTATATATAATGGAATTTAGAATTTAATTCTTCAAGATAAGAATTTTCTGAACTATTATATCCATAGTTTTCAAATAGAGAAAGAAAATCAAGTTTTTGATAAGTCGATTTTGCAATACGAGTCAAACAAGTTTTTCAAAAAATCGCGGTTTGCAGTTCAGAATTCATAAAAGGATTTCTTTGAAAATGATATTTTAAAATTGTTTAAAAATATGAAATATATTCTAAAAATATTTTAAAATGTTTTAAAAGTGATTTGAGTTATAAAAATGAATTTCTAAATGTAGAAATATTGTTTTGATCAATATAGCTTAAAAAGCACTTTCCGCATTGCTACAACACTTTCCTATAACTTTTGAAATGTAGTTTTAAATGCGACCATTCTTTTCTAAATCTTTTTTAAATGTTTTCAAATGGTTAATAAAGTATTTTAAAGATTATTTTAAGGATGTATGGAATGGTTAAATATTAAATGATTTAGAGTCGATCAAATTACTTAACCGTCTTATGGATGTCAAAGAGGTAGTGTCTAGGCTTGGGTTTGGAAAACCAGTTTCCTGCTCTCCCTGGCTATCCGGGCTGGCCCGACTGATAGGATAGTAAATTTATTTACTTGGATCAAAATTTTCCAAAGTATAAAGGATATAATTCTCCAAATATAAATAACTTTGATTTTATGGAGATAATTTGCTTGTACTCGGTGTTAAAGACCGAAGAGGGAACTTTTACTATTCGTGGAATTTCCAAGGTGCTTTTACTGGTATTCCGCCCATAGTATTTGTTGAATACAGGAATTGATATTGAGTGGAATTAGATGATTTATGTAGATTCCACTCACTTAATATTTACTGGTTTTGGATTAACATCCTAGATAAATAGGTTTTAAACCAATTAAAATTATGAGTTTGAATAAATGAATTAGAAATGTTTTCCTAAGTGGAAAAAATGAAATGATTTCGAATTTATTTCCAATTCAAACCATGTTTAAAGTAATCAAAGGATTTGATAAGAGAGGTTTAATGATTCCGTATGTATCAAAAAGAATGTTTTAGAAATATATATCTCCAAAAGAAATTTTGATAAAAAGAACTTGATCAATTATAAGGTGATTCCCTATTCATAGAACATCTTTTTATCGATGATTGGATTCGAAGAAACCGGGGTCGGATTTGGGTAATTCCTATCCGAAGACCACTTCAAACCAATTTACGTATTCGAAGTGAAGACATGGATATGATATTTGGGATTTTCGTAATGAAGGACTGCTTTTTGATCATTTGGGGATAAACTCCCAATATACATATAGTAGCAGTAGTCCCTTCGTTATGAAATATCCAATGCAAGGACTAATCGCTACTAATCCTAGAAGTAACTCCTGACAGGATGTGGTAGGAGAGTGCCTTCAGTTTGTCCAGTTCCTAGACAACTTGCATAGACGAATGTCAGACGTCACAATTGTAATTACATTGGTTGATCTCTATGAACGTATCATATGATTGGTGGTGGAGAAGGCAACTTCTCTTAGCTTAACACCCTTTCCTGAGACATAGGAGCTTAGCGGTTATACATTTGTAGAAACCAGTTGTGTGATTATGAATTGGCAATGTCGCATTCAAAGTGGAATTTGCTATGAGTAAGGTAATTATTACCTCAAGCCTCATCACTTAGATGCGGCAGAGCTAGGTGGGTCGCTCCCATTTGGATATAGTCATCACCTTTCTAGATATATTTATTACCGCTATGACATTTGGTTTTAAATTAATATGGTGTATGCAAAGAGAGCTCTTGGATAGGTCGTAAATGGCCGGGGTGATGGCATATTCGGTACTATCTATGGTAAAGGTAGGTCGGTTCTGTATTGGTAGAGGTTGGAGCCTCAGGTACATTTTTCTAGAGATGTACTATCAGAAGGTAGTCCCTTACCCTGTCATTGTATGGAAATCCATTCTCCAATAAGTGCCTTCGGATTTGATTGTCGAGCCTAGTATGATGGAATTTAATAATGTAATAATTTCGCTTAAGATTATGTATATTTACTTGAAAAGTGTTTTAAAAAAGGATGTCATTAAAAATAATATCCTCATATTCTACGTAGCAAATGTTTTGGTTATTATAGGATAAAAACTCGTTCCGTGTTTATGTGCGGCGTGGTTTTATGAGATACATTTTGTTTTCAAACATCGTATTTTGAGTTTCTCACACCAGTCCCATGACTGAACCGGAGTTTATTTTCTTTTCCCCTTAAACTCTTGGTGCCATATTTCCCGGGCAGCCAACTAGTTAGGTATGCTTGGAGCATATTGGAATGGAGTAGGAGCATGGAGCATTTTGGGTCTTTTGTTGAAGTCCTCTATCACTTTCCACTGTGTCTGTATTATGTATTAGTATCTACTAGCACTATATGGATAGGCTGTTATAACTATCCTAGCTGGTTAGTACCTGTCGTAACTTTGATGGAACAATTTGAAGTATTTGCATGTACTAATCATATGTATAATTATGTGTTGAATACGATGTGAGATTCTATTATTGTCTTATCTTCTATCTTTATTTCTTTACCCCATGATAATCTGCCTCTTTAGCACTTGGATTTACGACACGTGAATACCGAGGATGTATTAGTGTCAATTTATGAAGGTCGAGGAGGTGGGTTGTCACACTTCAACTCTTGTGTCATCCAAGGGATACGAATCCACAATTTTTATAGCAACGTATGGATCCAGAAGGGGTGCATCGCTTCACGAAGATAATTTAAAGGATAAAGACATCTTTCCAAAGGACAAATACATCTTTCCAAATTAGAATCTCGATAGCTTGTCTCGATCGAAAGCATTCTCTGTTAGCATAAGGCATACTTTGGAGCATAAGTTTATCCCATTTTTGAACCAAGCAATATCTCAATAAGCCAGAACCATTGAATGGTTGTGAAATAAACCAGAAGTCTAAAATGCAAGTCTGGTCCCATAATTCAGATGAAATCCTAATCCTTACTTGCCAAAGGAAGATACTTAGTTATCCTTCAAAAAAGTTAAATAGAAAGAAGTAAAAGGTGAATCTATAAGTCAAATTCACAACTCGTCACTGAGTTGTGAGTGATGAATCAGCAAGAACCATGTCAAGAATGGAAGAAAAGTAAGATCAAAGCAGATGAAGATAGGAACTCTCATAGCTCGGTACCAATTTATGAGCATAACTCGGTACCTGGTTATTAAAGTTTGTTGATTAGGCCATGACCCCACAATTGGGCCTTTATGCTAGTAGTGGAGAATATGAGAAGCATATTTCAATGACTTTTGTGATATTTTTTGCCTATAAATAGGAGGAGGGGTGCAAAGCAAAAGGAATCATGGAATCTTCTCTTTTTTTCTTTATTATCTGATTTTACCCCGGAACTCTATTGGATCCTTACCTAAGTTATAGGCAATCGAGTTGTAAAATCATACTTGAAAAAGAAAGAAACAATCAATAACAAAATGGATAGTGGATGTAGTCTATCGATTTTGGCCAAACCACTATAAATTTTATATGTTATCATCCTTGTAACTTCTTTAGTTTATTAATTTTCATCAATTAATAGATTGTGGTTTACACCACTATTGGTGCAAACATTGAGAAAAGTAACCATCTATAAAGAATTTGTTTGGCTAGCGACAATCTAGTTTGCTATTCACTTTGTTGCTTTAGAATCCATATACAAAAATAAAGAGAATTTAAGAAGAATGATTTCTTCGAGGGAATGAAGCATAAAGGTTCCAAAACTCGGTCCAAATGATAAAACAACAATAATTTTTGTCTATAACTTTATTCACAATGATAAATTTTAGGCTAATACTGCTACTATTATTCTCATGTTTGATCCACTTGTAAAAGTTTTAAGAATAGTGAACAATGATTATAAAATAGAGATGGGATATTTGTATGAAGCAATGGATTGAGGAAAGGAATCAATTAAGAAAAATATTGGTGTAAGACAATATCAAAAATGATGGAGAATATAGTTGATATAGATGGAAAAGACAATTTCATCGATTTATTGATGCAACGGGTAATTTTTTTTAGTTATTACATAATTATGAAAGTACATATCATGTCAATATTTCTTTGAACTATCAAATTATTTTTGGTTATTTTCTCAATCCTTATATTCGATATGGAGATAATGCAATAAATGAGATAAGATTTTAAAATAACGGGCAAATGTTCTTGAAATAATGGTACCTGATATTGGTATGCAAATCACAAGTTGAAAAGAAGTAATAAAACATAGTACTTAACTACTCATAATTCTTATCATTATATTTAGCACAAACAATGACTAGGTCCATTAATAAATGTTGTGTAGGTGGAAAAATATACAACACCCCTAATTTTAAATAACATTATTCAGAAGGTTTAATTAGATAAATTAAATAGAATAAAATAAAGATTAAAGTGGTTAAGGGATTGAGATTTGTATAATTTTAAGGTAGTCGTGCCTTAAGTAATGAATAAACAAATGGAAATTTGAAATGAAATAAATAAAGGTAATAAGATAAGGGCAAAATAGGAATAGGTTATATTATTATAACCTAAACCCTTATTCCAATTTCATTTACAATATTCACAAACAAGAACTAAACCTAGAGCTTGGCCGGCCACCATTAGAAGAAATCTAAAGGAAGATAAGCAAGAATTCAAGAAGGAAGCTTAATCAAATCAATTCAAGGGCATATCTCAAATTCCTTAACAACAAGCTAAGGTGAGTAATAAAGTACATCTCATTTTTATTCCTTTCGGTTTCTAGATAAGATACGAATTTATGTTGCAAGAAAAATGTCATGTTTTAATTGTTTAAATGGTTATACATGCTTGTTGATGATTTATGTTATTTCATATAGATTTTATGATAAGATTTGATTTAAAAACCTACTAAATGACATCCAAATGGCTTGCGTTTTTGACATAAGGTCGGAAACATTATTTTAAAGATGGGTTTCAAGTTTCATAATTTTCTAAGTTGTGGATTATTATGAATTTTCTAGTAAAGAAAATGGTTAAATTGGGTTTAAATTATTTTTGGCTATTATATGTTAGCTTTGGGTCAGAAATTTAAATATGTTAGAAAACATACTAAAAGTGATTTATGGGAATTTTTGTAGAATTTTCCTAAGTATTTTATTAAAGATATAAAATTATTTAAGGTATGGGACTTAAATGTTTTATATGTTTATAAAAGGAGAAGGGGCAATTTGCTGGATGTTTTAAATTGTTAATTACTGAATTCGGCAGCACTTTCAGAAAAGATTTTGAAAAAGAATTGGCAACCAATTATACGCTGAAAAATAAGGCAAGTTAGTTGGAAAGATATTACTTTAAAACGTTAAAAATCAGTTTTATAATGGACTACTGCTTCGTCACTTATAGCAGCCACCTTTCGACACCATACATCTGTCTATGACTAAGTCAAAACCAATACACATGGCATCAATGCCTTGGTACGTACCGGATTGGAGTTAGGCGGAAGGTATAGAGTCGAAATGTGCTTTCGAAGGGGTAGAAGTAGCTCTCATAAACTTGGAACTATTTTGATTTCAAATAAGGCTTTCGAAGGGGTTGGAGCTTTCGACTTAACCAACTTGCTTCTGTTTATATAAAGAAAGGCTTTCGAATAGGTTGCCACCTTTTATTTTTAAAATAAGCATTCGAAGGGGTCGAAACCCCTGCTGCCACATTCAACCTTTTGAACCAATGCCTTCAAAAGGTTCTTTTGCCTTAAACTTTGAAGCTGCCTTTCCAGGCTTTCGAAAGGGTTGGTTACGAAACCATCCACTTTCCTTTACTTAGGAATAATGCTTTCGAAATCAATGCTTTTGCCCCAATTCTTTTAAGACCCTTAGATATATTGAAATTTAAACCCGAAGGTTTCGAAAGGAATTGTTTTAAATTGTTTCGAAGCTATGTTCCACAAACTCTTACTTGAACCCAGTTCTTTCGAAAGGTTTGTTTTAAGTAAAGGACATTAATGCTTTCGAAAGATGTATAATGAAGGTTTCGAAGGGGAGATTCCCCTTTGTTTTCGAAAGGTTTATTTTTAGTATTTGAATGGAAGGTTTCTAATGCATTTGAAAGACAAGTTTAGAGTGTTTTGAAAAGAGTATGTTTAAGGTTTTATAAAGCTTTCTTAGGAATTTTTTTAATGATTTTGAAAATTCTATTTTTAAAGGTTTCGAAAGGTATGCTTTGGCCTTTCGGCCTATTGCTTCAAGGTAAAGTTGTTAACCTATTTTGAAAGGGGCACTTTTAATGGATTCGAAAGTGACCGTTTAATGTTTTTAAAGAAGGGTTTCAAAGGTGATATCTTGGATTTAAAACGTAATGTTTTCTAAGTTAAAGAAGGGCTTTAACTTGTTTTAAAGGGATAGATAACCCTATTAATTTTGGTTTTCATCAATATTATTTTGTGTAAAGCATATATCATGGAAAAGATATTTGAGTAAAGCAAAACGTATATTTTCCTTGTTTAAGTATGATTTAAAGGGTAGAAATTTTTTTAAGGAAAATTTGATGGGGTAGTTAACCTTAAGTAAATGACTCAGATATTAGAATACCATATGGGACTGGTATAGGGTCACGCCCTATACTTTAGCTATATCCCCTAGCTAATATAAGTACAAAATTATGGTGTGCAGGGCTTTGACATAGGTAAGACTAAAATGATGATTACACATAGAAAGTAATATACAAGGAAAGATAGGTTATTGGTGAGCTCGCAAAACTATTAGGAATGGTTGACCCTAGGAGATGTTTGTTAAGGACAGATCGTCTAGAAGCATGTCTAACTGAAGTTAGATTGGTTATTTTGCCTGGTAGGCCCGAGTCAGCAAATTGTTAGTAGTTAGCAAAACAAAACTACATTGTTCGGACAGATAGTCCATCGATTACCTGATTTATGTGCATATATGATATTGCTATTATTGCTTTAATCAGTTTGATTGTAGGATTCTGATTTGCAAAAAGATATGTTTTTAAGGGATATTAGTGAGGGGAAACCCGTTCTACTAAGCGGCGTGCTCTCACTTAATATCAGTAAATCAAGATATAATAGTATTATTTACACCAGGCTTTATGTTTGACTTGAAGTTATGTTTTCCCCTTAAACTCTCGGTGCTCAAAAATTAATTTGAGTAGATTGAGATTTAAGGTTTTACAAGTATAGTAGGTTGGACGAATACGCTTCTGAAGACATGCAAGAGGCAAATTTAGGAGCTATTTAGTTTTATTTCCGCTGTGATGTATTATGACTGATATGCTACTTGGTACTCTGATCATCCAAGCAGGCATCTTCATATGTCGCTCTTGGCGTAACCTGTAATAATTATATTTGATCAAAATATGGGAATCCATTTGGGATTATGTATTTGAGTATGAAATTTTTATTTAAAATGTAATCGGAAAGGTTGGTTTTAAATCCGTGTTGATTTTTATTTCATATTCAGGTGCTTCTGATATTATGGACACCATTAACATTATTGTATTTGGCACCAGTAGTTAATACTGTAGATGACTGCAGCATCTGTAGCGCTAAGCTTCAGGCCTTAAGATAGGGGATGTTACAATTTGGTATTAGAGCATAGGTTTATGAAAACTTAAAAAAAAATCAAACTTAAAACGATTTTGAAAACATAATCCTAAGGAATTAGAGAAAAGATTAGGGTATGGGATAACGCTACAGTAACGTACTTGTAATTAATATATATATGTATATGCTTTATCTCTGTTCTCTCATCTCTCTTAGACCATTCTTCTGTATCTTACAAAGACTTGAATGTAGATTTTACGGACGTAAGATATGGATGCTAGAAGTGGAAGAGTTAACATTGGTGGGGGAAGCACCATAACTAATGGGAATGTCAGACTAAACACAAGAAGGAATCCTAGTCAGGCTCAAGCTGCTAATGTGGGTGCTGGAATACCACAAGTTGATATGGGAGCTATGTATCACTTCTTCATTAACATGATGCATGCTGGAGTTGTTGCGGGTTTAGTTGGAGGATATGTTGAAGGAGGAAATCAAGGAGCCCCAGTGGGCAATAATTATATTGTGTTGAGTAGAGATTATGTCGGGCTAGGAGGAAAACCATTTATCAGAACGGGGGACGCAATTGAAGTGGAGAATTGGTTACTTCATTGCGAGAGGATTTTTGCTAATTTAGGGCTCAATGATTAGCAGAAAAAAGAGGCTTGCTTCTAGGCAATTATAGTGAGCAGCACTATACTGGTGGAACAGTGTTATGGTAGGAGTTAATGAGGAGACCATGACTTGAGCTGAGTTCAGGAGCAGGTTTGAAGAAAGATTTATATCATAGATTTCTAAGTTTACTCTGCTCAAGAAGTTCGCTGAGTTAGAGCAGGGAGATATCACTATGCTTGAGTATGCAACCAGATTTGAAGAGCTATCGAGATACGGATATGCTACGGTTGTTACAGTTATTAAAAGGAATGAGAATTTCATCCGTTGGTTGAAGCATGAGCTTGCTAAGGCCACATTATCGCATACTAGAGATCCATGGGATGTAGTTGTTGAGATGGCTTTGAGGCAGGAAGAGATGCTTGCTTTTCTTAAGGGTAACAAAGCTGGAGGAGCTAAAGGAGAGAAGAACCATAAGGGGAAATTTTTCCATAAGAAGGGAGCTCAAAAGATTGGAGCTACCAAGAAGGGAAAGGCAGAAGTTATTTGTTATAAGTGTGATAAGAAGGGACACTATGCTCACAAGTGTCGGACAGGCAAAGTGAAGAAAACTAATGACAAGAAAGGAGTGGGATGTTTCAACTGCGATAAAATTGGACACCATAAGAACCCGTGCAAGGAGCCAACCAAGGATGGAAAAGGCAAAGTGTTTGCATTGTAGCTATCTACCTCAAGTCCAACACCAGAGGAGAAAGGAAAAGCTGTATTAGGAGGTATGCTTTTGATTCATTGTATATCAGTTAGAGTTCTAGAAGATACCGGTGCATCGCATTATTATATATCTCATTGTTTGTTAGATAAGCTTAACCTAGAACCCTCATACCTAGTTACTTCCTTAAGGGTTGCGAATCCCATAGGAGGATACGTGACTCTTGGGATGAGATGTGATCACCTAAATTTTGAATTGTTAAGTCACTTATTTGCTTGCAGTTTGCATATGTTTGATTTCGTAGGGTTTGGAATTATTTTGGATATGGATTGGTTAAGTAAATACGATGTTAGGATATTTTGCCATAATAGGAAAATATCACTTAGACACCCTGACTGTGGTGATCAGATAATATACTTCCTAGAAAACCCTAGTTTTAAGGATGATGCTTTGTTGGGTGTCATGGAGGCAGAAGACGAGTTAAATCGATTTTTTGTTGTTAGAGAATTCGGAGATGTCTTTGAACCCGTAGTAGGACTGCCGCCGAAATGAGCTATTGAGTTTCAGATAGATTTAGTACCAGGAGTAGAACCAATGAGTAGACCGCCAAGCAGAATGACCCCTACCGAGATGAGGGAGCTAAAGATGCAGTTGGTGGATTTGGAATGTAAGAACTTTATCAGACTAAGTAGTTCGCCTTGAGGAGCAACCGTAGGGTTTACAATGAAACTGGATAGATCGTTAAGGTTATGTATCGATTATTATAAGTTGAATGAGAAGATGATAAAGAATCGATATCCTTACCTAGAAATGATGATTTTATCGACTGGTTGAGTTGAGCCAAAGTATTTTCCCACTTAGATTTGGCAACAGGATTCCATCAGCTTAGAGTGGTTGAGGATGGTATTCCTTTGACAGTGCTTAGAACCAGATATGGATCGTACGAATGGTTAGTATTGTCGTTCGGATTAACTAATGCAACACTATTCTTTGTAGATTTGATGAATCGAGTTTTCCGAGAGGACTTGGATAGGTTTGTATTGGTATTCATAGATGGCATTTTGGTATACTCTAAAGATGAAAGAGAGCATGAACTTCATCATAGAGTGGTGCTTGAAACATTAAGGCAACATCAACTGAAGGAAGTGAAGTTCCTTGGTCATGTAGTCTCAGAGAAAGGGTTGTCTGTAGATCCAGCTATGATCGAGGCAGTGAATAGTTGGAAGAGACCCGAGACACTGACTGAGATTATGAGTTATCTTCGATTAGCAGGTTACTATCAGAGATTCATTAAGGATTTTTCATGGATAGCGGCACTGATGACTAAGCTAACTTGGAAAGATGTGAAGTTTGTCTGGATTCGATAAGTGTGAGGAGGCATTCCAGAAGCTGAAACACTTATTGAAAATGCACAAATGTTAGTTATTCCAGAGGGGAATCAAGGCATAGTGGTGTACACAGATGCATGAGGAACAGGGTTAGGTGCTGTGTTAATGCAAAGAGGTAAAGTGATTGCCTATGCTTCTCGATAGTTTAGACCGCATAAGGTTAGATATCCAACTCATGATTTGGAATTAGTCGCGGTAATTGTTGCATTGAAGGTGTGGAGACATTACCTTTTGGGAGAAAGATTCGAGTTGTATATGGATCATAAGTCATTAAAGTATCTATTCTCTCGAAAGGAGTTGAATATTAGGCAACAAAGGTGGTTAGAGTTTTTAGCCACTTATGACTTTAGTATTGAGTACACACTAGAAAAAGGCAACAAGTTTGCAGATGCACTTAGCAGGAAACATCAAAATGCAGTATTGGCAATGATTGTTGAGTGGAAATATTTAGAAGCATTGACTACATGCGGAATAATGTGGAGATCTGAAGCTAGATCTAGTAAGGAAACCGCTATGTTGTCGTGTTTAGAAGTTCAACCGGTGATGGTCGAAAAGATTGCTTCTAAGAAGAAGAGGGATCCATTATTAGTTGAATGGATCAGAAAGTGAAGGGATGGAACAGAGAGCGATGACTTAACAAATTTTAGTCTTGACCAAAATGGGTGGTTGAGGAAGAAAGGAAGAGTATGTGTTTCGAATGTGGGAAACATTAGGAAGGAAGTTCTTGGAGAATGCCATCGTTCGAAGTTCACCATTCATCTAGGAGGAACTAAGATGTATCAGGACATGAAAAGAAGTTTCTTCTGGGAAGGCATGAAAAGAGATGTAGGCTTATGAGTGAAACAGTGTTTGAATTATCAACAGGTAAAAGCTGAACTTCAAAATCCAAGTGGGTTACTTCAGCCTTTAGATGTTCCAGTATGGAAATGGGATTCCATCTCAATGGACTTTATGGATGGGTGGCCAAGGTCGAGTAGAGGAAATGAAAGCATACGGGTTATAGTGGATAGGTTGACCAAGAGTGCCCATTTCATTCCGGTTAAGTCAACCAGGATGACACCTGTTTTAGCTAAGTTGTTTATGAAGAATATAGATAGACTGGATAGAATTCCAAGTAGTATAGTAAGTGATAGAGTTTCCTTATTCACTAGCGAGTTCTGGAAGAGTCTACAGGAGACTTTGGGTACTAAGCTCAAGATGAGTACTGCTTACCATCCACAGATAGATGCGCAAACAGAAAGAATTAACAAAGTCTTAGAAGGTTTGTTACGAGCTTGTGTACTAGAATTTTGGGGGATCATGGGAAGACCATCTACACTTAGTCGAGTTTTCATATAACAACAGTTATCACACTAGTATAGGGATGGCACCATTTGAGGCTTTGTATGGAAGGCCATGCAATTCTCCCATTTTTTGGTTAAAGACCGGGGATAGGTTAGTTCTTGGTCTAGATTTGGTTAGGAAAGCTGTAGAAAAGATTGAGTTAATTCGAGCTAGAATGAAGGAAGCTCAGTCTAGGCAGAAGAGATATGCTGATAGAAGACGGAAAGAATTAGAGTTCTCAGTTGGAGATCATGTTTTCGTCAAAGTATCACCGATGAAAGGTGTAATCAGATTCAGAAAATCAGAAAAATTGGTGTCGAGATTCATTGGACTATTTCCTATTATAGAAAGGATTGGGAAACTCACGTATATAATGTAGTTACAAAGTAGTTTGGCAAGAGTCCATAATGTTTTCCGTATTTCTCATCTAAGTAAGTGTATTCGAGATCCAGAGACTACTATAGCACTGAATGTGTTAGATGACTTAATAGTGGAAATGAATTTGACTATAGTTAGAAAGCCAGTTCGTATAGTCGCGAGGGATTAAAAGAAGTTGAGGAACAAGACAGTCAGATTAGTCAAAGTCCAGTGGAGTGACGACGAGAGAGATTGTACTTAGGAAACTGAGAGTAGGGTTAGAGACACTTATCTTGACTTATTTCATGGTATGTTTTACCTTTATGATTGATTGTTATGAGTACCTTATCGTAATTTCGAGTACGAAATTCTTTAAGGAGGGGATTCCGTGACACCCCTAATTTTAAATAACATTATTTAGGAGATTTAATTAGATAAATTAAATAGAATAATGTAAAGATTAAAGTGGTTAAGGATTGAGATTTGTACAATTATAAGGTATCTATGCCTTAAGTAATGAATAAACAAATGGAAATTTAAAATGAAATAAATAAAGGTAATAAGATAAGGGAAAAATAGGAATAGGTTATATTCTTATACCCTAAACCCTTGTTCCAATTTCATTTATAATATTAACAAACAAGAACTAAACCTAGAGCTTGGCCAGCCACCGTTAGAAGAAATCTAAAGGAAAATAAGTAAGAATTCAAGAAGGAAGATTAATCAAATCAATTCAAGGCAAAATCTCAAACTCCTTAAAGAGAAGCTAGGTGAATAATAGATTACATCTCATTTTTATTGCTTTTGGGTTCTAGATAAGATCCTAATTTATTTTGCAAGAAAAATGCCATTTTTTGATTGTTTAAATGGTTATACATGCTTGTTGATGATTTCTGTTGTTCCATATAGATTTTATGACAAGATTTGATTTGAAAAACCTATTGAATGGCATCCAAATAGCTTGCGTTTTTTTATATAAGTTCAAAAACAGTATTTTAGGGATGGATTTCAAGTTTCATAATTTTCTAAGTTGTTGTGGATTTATTATGAATTTTCTAGTAAAGAAAATGGTTAAATTGGGTTTAAATTATTTTCGGCTATTATATGTTAGCTTTAAGTCAGGAATTTAAATATGTTAGAAATCATACTAAAATCGATTTATGGGAATTTTTGGAGAATTTTCCTAAGTATTTTATTAAAGATATAAAATTATTTACGGTATAGGACCTAAGTGTTTTATATGTTTATGAAAGGAGAAATGGCAATTTGCTAAATGTTTTAAACTGTTAATTACTGAAATCGACAGCAATTTAAGAAAAGATTTTGAAAAAGAATTGGCAACCAATTATATGTTGACAAATAAGACAAGTTAGTTGGAAAGATAATACTTTAAAAAGCTAAAAATCAGTTTTGTGAATGATTAGCGCTTCGCCACTTATAGCAGCCACCTTTCGGCACCATACATCCGCCCCCAACCAAGTCAAAACCATTAAACATTGCACCAATGCCTTGGTATGTAGTGGATTGGAGTTAGGCGGAAGGTATAGAGTCGAAACGTGCTTTCGAAGGGGTAGAAGTAGCTCTCATAAACTTAGAACTATTTTGGCTATCGAAGGGGTTGGAGCTTTCGACTTAACCAACTTGCTTCTATTTGTATAAAAAAAGGGCTTTCGAATGGGTTACCGCCTTTTGTTTTTAAAATAAGCTTTTAAAGGGGTTGAAACCCCTGCGGCCGCATTCAACCTTTCGAATCAACGCTTCAAAAGGGTTCTTTCGCCTTAAACTTTGAAGCCGCATCTCCATGTTTTCGAAAGGTTTGGTTACCAAACCATCCACTTTCTTTTACTTTGGAAGAATTTTTTCGAAAGCAACGCTTTTGCCTTAGTTCTTTTAAGACCCTTAGATATATTGAAAGTTAAACCCAAATGTTTCGAAAGGAATGATTTTAAATGGTTTCGAAGCTATGTTCCACAAATTCTTACTTGAACCCAGTGCTTTCAAAAGGTTTTTTTATGTAAAGGACTTTAATGCTTCCGAAAGATATATAATGAAGGTTTCGAAGGGGAGATTCCCCAAAGTTTTCGAGAGTTTTACTTTTAGCATTTGAATGGAAGGTTTCCAATGCTTTTGAAAAGCAAGTTTATAGTGTTTTAATAAGTGGATGTTTTAGGTTCTATAAAGTTTTTGAAGGGGCATTTTCAATGATTTTGAAAGGTCTATTTTTAAAGGTTTTGAAAGGTATGCTTTGGCCTTTCGGCCTAGTGTTTCAAGGTAAAGTTGTTAACCTATTTTGAAAGGGGTAATTTCAATGGATTCGAAAGGGACTGTTTAAAGTCTTTAAACAAGAGTTTCGAAGGTAATTATCTTGGATTTAAAACCTAATGTTTTCTAAGTTAAAGAAGGGCTTTAACTTGCTTTAAAGGATAGATAACCCTATTAATTTAGGTTTTCATCAACATTGTTTTGTGTAAAGCATATATCATGGCAAAGGTATTTGAGTAAAGCAAAACATATATTTTCCTTGTTTAAGTATGATTTAAAGGGTTAAATCAATTTGAAAGAAATGTGTTCAAGGAAAATTTGATGGGGTAGTTAACCATAAGTAAATGACTCAGATATTAGAATACCATATGGGACTGTTATAGGGTCGAGCCCTATACTTTAGCTATAACCCCTAGTTAATATAAGTGCAAAATTCCGGTGTGTAGGGCTTTGTCACAAGTAAGACTAAAATGATTATTACAGACAGAAAGTAATATACATAGAAAGATAGGTTATCGGTGAGCCCGCAAAACCATTAGGATCAGTTGACCCTGGGAGTTGTAAGTTAAGGACAGATCGTCCAAAAGCGCGTCTAACTAAAGTTAGATTAGTTATTTTGTCTGGTAGGCCCAAATCAGCCAATTGTTGGTAGTTAGCCAAACAAAACTACACTCTTTGGACAGATAGTCCATAGATTACCTAATTTATGTGTATATATGATACTGCTATTATTGCTTTAGTCACTTTGATTGCAGGATTCTGATTTGCAAAAAGATATGTTTTTTATGGGATATTAGTGAGGGGAAACCCGTTCTGCTGAGCGGCGTGGTATCACTTAATATCAGTAAATCAAGATGTAATAGTATTATTCACATCGGGCTTTATGTTTGACTCGAAGTTATGTTTTTCCCTTAAACTCTCCAGTGCTCAAAAATTAATTTGAGTAGATTGAGAGTTAAGGTTTTGATGGTTTAGCGGAATGGACGAATAAGCTTCCGAAGACGTGCAGGAGGTAAAGTTAGGAGCTATTTAGTTTTATTTCCGCTGTGATGTATTATGACTGATATGTCTACTTAGTACTCTGATCATCTAAGGGGGCATCCTCATATGTCACTTTTGGCGTAACTTGTAATAATTATATTTGATTAAAACCTGCAAATCCTTTTGGGATTATGTATCTGAATATGAAATAGTGATTTAAAATTTAATCAGAAAGACCGTTTTTAAATCTGTATTGATTTTTATTTCATATTCATGTGCTTCTGAAATTATAGGTACCATTAACATTATCATATTTTGTTACCCGAAGTTAATACTATGGATGACTGCAGCATCTGTAGCGCTTTGCATCGGGCCTCAAGATAGGGGATGTTACAAAATACAAAATGAAACTTGATGTATTGGTTTTGCAAAATCAAAACAAGCAGTTAAGTCGTGCCTTCCAACTATGTGGTGGTCAATGATTGGTAGAGAAGCGGCTCTAAATTTATCACATTTAACAATGCGCATTTTAGCGAAACATTCTCTTCTTCAAACCATGAAAGATTATGGACAACATTTGCGATGATTCTTAAGAAGTTAAGATACAAAATAAAAATGGAAATTTTTGAAAAATCGATAAGTGTACATTATAACATGCGATTGAGAGTATGACATGTTAAACGACGACAAACAACATATCAACTTCCTGAACTAGATTACATCTTCCATGAGAAGGAGCCACTTACAAAATCCTAAAAGTTTGAAACAATTAGGACTTTTTCGGAGATTGGACGCAGTTACTAATTTATGATCTGCCATGTACGGAATGATACAAAATGGAGTAGAGAAGTAGAGAATCCACTGCATAATGATAAAAGCAATAATCATTGTTTAGACAATGATAATATATCTACACAAAGAACAACATATTAAAATAATGAAAATAGTAGTTCATAAAATGGTGATTCAGGTAATGCTAGTGGCTATGGTATTGGTTTTAATAGTTATGGTGTTGGTTCTGCTTTTGGTGGTTTTTAAAAATTCACCCAAAATTATTCTAGAAGGGATGTAGATGACTATAATGGACGAAGAGATAGAAATGTGACCGTTGAACATGGATATCGACGTAATTATAATGGCACTACACACTACAATAAAACTAGCTTTTAGTTGCATTTATTGGTAGCATTTCAAGGCTTATGCAACCATTGATCAAGTTAACACATAAAAATGAACAAATGAACGCGACCAATTGGTTCCCGCCAACAATTCATGAAAATTTTCCTAAAATTTTACGTGGCCGCTCCTTATCTCTTTTAAACACTTAAAAAAAATTCCTCGTCGCTGAAACTCTTTGGCCGCTCCATATCTCCTATCTCGTTTTAGTTTTCTAAATCACCCGCCTTAGTCATCACAAAATTCCCCATTTTCATCTTCAAAATCTTCCTCTTTGCCATCGATCTACTAACGAAGCACGGAAACCTAAATCAATTTTCAACGATCTATTTGGCTACGATCTACTAGCAAATTACACTCGAAAAACTAAATCGTCATCTCACCAGCGTTTGCGAGCTTGTCGATTGACCGACTTAACGTAGGTATTGATTTTAACTTTAGTTCGTAATGATGAGTTACCGAAAAACTTTATCTCTTTTACCTGGTTCTTTATCGTATAACCGAGAGTTCTTTGCCGTTTATCAAAAGTCAAATTGTTGTATTTATTCTCTGTTTTTAAACTCTATATATGCACATACAACTCTCTGAAAATTGTAATTTTCTTTACGGTTTTAGAAATATATGTTAGATGATTCTTTTCATGGTGGGAATCTTTTTTAACTTTGGAAAATTACCGGTTAGACTGTATCATAATTGTGGTATTTATACATGTTCTTTTAGATTGTTTGTTATTCTTTCATACCTATACATGGTTATTGATTATGTTGTTTTCCCTATAAAAGATAGTTCAGTACCACCATGTTGAGTGCTATATTGTAAGACAGTGAGTGATGTTGAGATGAGGCTAATTGAGGTTAAGGATAGTCAGGTGTAACTTGGGATGTGAATGTTTGTAACAACATTGGGAGAGGAGATGTTTGTAACACTCACGTTTTCAGTCCATGTTATTAGACTTTTCACTTAGCACTTAACTTTGAATGATAAGTAAAAAAAATTCAAAAGCTACCACCATTGAATATCCAAACATTGTTGAATTGTGAAATCTCCACTGAGCCTTATATTATAATGTAGTGAATCATGCAGCCCTTCTCTAACACCTCTAAAGTAAAGATAATCTTTTGATTTAATATGAATGATTACAGTGGTTTAGTTGAGCTTGTTTGTGCCTTCCAGTTATAACCTGTAGAGATATCAGTTCACAGTACAATTGCAAAATTCTTGGTTATATGTCATTCTTGCTTTTCTTTAATATACATGAATATGCAATCAATCTTGGAGAATATTTTTCATTGCTGCTATATGTCTACCTAGTTATATCACTAGTTTGTGTCATTGGTATTTCATACTCTATTATGACTTGTTTTATACTTTAAAATGGTTGAGATTTTGCGCATGTTTAGTGTTTTTATGCGAGTGTGTATTTCAGACTAGGTCAGGTGAGTGCGAGTGTAGGTTGAATAGCTTTAGTAATCATGTGTATTATCATGCATATGTGTGTGTATAATGTATTCCTTGTTTAATAAGCTAAAGATCCCCAAGGTTACTCTTGTTTTCACTTCATATTTTGGTTAGATTTATGTTTATGTAGTTATTTATGAAATCGATGCCTTGGTTAAAGTTTCAAAGAGGATTCCACAAAGTGTTAGGCATTTTCTAGTCAAATTCTATTTATAAAACAATCGAAAGCACTCTGAAAACGAAAGCAGCGAGTGTTAATTCCTTTTTTTCCTTTCTGCATTTACAACGTAATTCACTTGACTTCTATAAGCTCCTGAAGTTGTAGTTGAGTACAAGTAAAATTATGCGCTCTTATTTTTTTATATAATAAACTGGTACAACAATGCATACATTTAAATTCCCGTACGACTCCGAGCCGATGAAGGGTATTTTTTCCTTATTTTTTTTCTTACTTTAATATCATATATTATTAGTCAACTGCAAAGTTTCAAGAATTCATTTTAAATATTGGTCTGCAAAACAGCTTAGATATCAGTATATACCTTTATAGTTAATCTATACTATATTATTATTAGTGAGTTGAATTTGAAGCTCACACAGACCCCATGAAATTTGGCATCTGAACACTCTCGAGTATAATATGAAATTCGTGCCGACCTCTCCATTTCTATTCGTTTAAGACAATGCTTCCGTTCTTTCTACTTTTCCTCCTCCTAATCGAAACCTTAATATTCATTTCCTCCTAATTTAAGACCTAAATCAGTCATTTCTTGAAGACGCAAGATCCAAGAGTAGAGGGATTTGAATCTTACTGAAATTATGTTAGAGATCGGCGACGCAGTGGAGTTCTTCTAGCCCTAATACAGATTGCGGCTGCAGATTCCCACAAATATTCGACCATGTGATCAGAGCCAGGCGATCAGAGCTCCGCTTATCAACGCTGGCTGCTCCCATCCATCCTCAACATCCTCTTCGTGCGGCACTTCTGTAAAAGATTTATTCTACCATTGGCTAGGTTTTCAGGTAATTTCAGGTAATTATTAAACGAAAATCATAAATCCTAATAATATCTGAAATGATATTGCTCACTGGTTTGTCTTATGCTCAACATATTTACATGTCATTTTTATTTCTTTTTTCGTGGTTTGATACTATAAATTTACAATACTGTGACAGGTGCCAGATTTTTATCACTACTTTGTTTTATTTTGATTTATAATTGAGAGCATGAATAGTTTAAGATACCAGTATTACATAGATTTATAATACCTTTTCGTCTTATTATTACCCAAGAGGCTTACTTCGGTTTTGTTGTTAACTGTAACAGGAAAGGTACTTTTGCAGATTGTTTATTTGGACTTGCAGACCATATTTCACAAAGGTTTAAGAATTTCATAACTTATTGTTGCGTTCTCCCATGGTTATTGGTCTTTGCACAGTCATTTACAGTAACTAAAAATTGTTTTATTGACAAGATATAATTCTTTTTCTTAAATATATTCATAGTGTAATAGCTTTAAAAATTTCCTCTGAAAAAAGATTTAGTAAGTATTTGACTTGGGTATCTAAAAGGAAACGTCAATTGTAATTTGACATGTGTAATAGTCTATTAACACTTAACATTTATCAAATAAGACTTTCACTTGCGGAATGTTAATAAAATTTTAGTACTTAAAATTAATAATACTTTCTTTTTGAATTTTGTTTCTTTTATGAATTTAAACTACCAATACCCAGTGATGTCACATGCACCATGGAATGGATGCAATTTGGCTGATTTTGTCATGTCTTTCTTTATGTTCATTGTTGGGATGGCTATTCTATTATCTCTTAAGGTTACCTTAACTTTTAACTTTCTCATTGCAAATTATTACCAGATTGATTAAATCCCCAGCTAAACGTGTTAGTTTATTGTCTAATGTTGTAGAGTATTCCATCTTGCTGTTAGAAGACTGATGATAAGACTCTAAATTTACATTTTTGGGGCATACTCTTACAAGGACAATTATGCATGTCCCATTAATATTTCACTGTAGTATTACTCCAGGTTCTAGGATCAACCGACACATATTGTATTATGATTAAGGTGGGTACTCTCATGTGCTAATAAATTAAGTTATGGTGTTGATATGAAACATATAAGGTAGTGCGGTGACCTCCAAGTAAAATCGGATATTGCCTACTCCTTATCATTGTACATCATAAATTTTCTAATCAGAACATTGTTATTTGGTTGTGCAGAGGATTTCTCTTTCATATTAGGTAGCATCCCTCTTTGAAATTTTGACCAAGAATGAGAATGTTGAGGCTGATTCGCCTTTTGGCCTTTCAATATTTAAGCTTATATTGTTGGCATTGGTAAGCCTGATGTGATCTTCATTCTAAAATTTGAGAATCTTCTTATAATTTTTATTAGTACTACAAACTAAACAGGCTTCTTGGGGCATGCATTCTTACTATCTATTTGGCCGCCATGCATGGAACTTATGTTCTTGATTGGGAGTTTATAGTCCGAGATGTTGATAGTTAGGATTATAAAAACGTTTTTACCGTGAGTAGTTTCATTTTCAACTTATACTATTCCGCAAATCATTTTATCGGCTCATGAGATTAATTTTTCATTTACTTATGCATGTTATGACTCAAATACAAATAGGTGTGTAGTATTTCATTGAATATTGCAATTTTTGGTTATTTCTTAATATATATTATGCATACTTAGCATGCATGTATTTCGTAAGTGATGCTTAGATGTCCTACAGGAACTTATGTTTATCATGTCTCATTGTTGCATAGCTCAATTTCGGCTTTTCTACCTACTATAATTGGAGTGTATTTTGGGCATATGCTTCTTCATATGAAGGTATATATCCCACTATTTCTAGCGTTCCTTATGTGTATATATATGCATATATATGTATGTATATATGTATATATATGTGTGTATATATATGTGTGTGTGTATATATACATGTATATATATATATATATATATGTATGTATATATGTATATATATGTGTATATATATATTAATCATTTTAGATAGTGAAATATGCATAATTTAACTAGATAAAAGGCGAATGGATAATTTTTTTGTCTGTTTATAACAATTTTACACTATCTTACACTAATGCCACTTTGTAAGTTGTGACATATATTTCCTTAGCCATGTTCATGATTAATTTGTTAAAAAAAGGCCGTGTTTTGAATTTTATATGTGATGTTATATTGGTTTTCCTTAAAGACTTTACATACATCGTTTTGGACTAGCTGTGCAAGAAGAGTGCATTAATCATGCCTCTTTGACCACTTTTTTTAATTTTTGGTTACAGGTGCAGTCGGATTTTGGACTTTTCGGATACTCATTGATAACCCTCAAGTTAAAATAGTTTCAAGAATAGAGAAACACTTCCTGGAGATGCCTATAACTTAGCCTTACTTGGTATACTCGAATCCAACAAGTAATGTATCTAAATCACAATAAATATCGGTGTACCTCAAATACTGTAGAATAAACTAAGAATGCAAAAAAAGTCTTGAGATGCCTCCGTTTTGTTTTGAAAGCAAATACCTGTATAACTTTTTACCTCGCTCTGTATAAACATCCAGTTCCAGTTCCCGAGATTACAGTTACTTTTGCATTATCTATAACTATTCCTAAGAGTCTTAATGATGGAGATGCCTGTATAATCTTTTACATAGCTCTGTACACAGTCTGGTACCATTTCCTGAGATTACATTTATTATTGCATTATCTATAACTATTCCTAAGAGTTTAAATGATGGAGATGCCTGTTTAATGTTTTACCTAGCCCTGTACAAACAGTCCGGTTCTATTTCCTGAGATTACAATTATTATTGCATTATATGTAACTTTTCCAAAGATTCTAAATGATGGAGATGAATTTGTTTCAGTATCGATATTTATTATAATGTTTGTACATTCTAATTTGAATATAAAAAGGCAGCATTCTGTTAATTTGAAATCATGTTTTATGCTTTATTCACCATTTTATAATATCTTTCTAATGAGAACTAGAATGAGTATTGAAGGAAATATGGTTACAGGTTTTCTTAAATCAGCATTATAGAAAATTTTATGGGTAATAAGAGAATATCATTCGGACATCTGTTCTGAAAATTTTACTTTATGTGTGTACGTTAGCAATATTTACCGAAAATATTCCGTGTGAAAAATTATTGATATTTTTTTGTTCTGTTATTAAGGGAGGTATATATATTATAATGTATATAAAATGGCTGTTACCCATATAAAAATCATATATTAACGACCAACTAAAGCCTTTTATAAAGCATTGTATCATGTACTATCTATTATAAACCAAGACTTTACATATTTCTCCCTACAACAACCTATGATTCAAGCCTCTTTTAATATTTAATATTGAACTCACTTGCAGGAACAAAATGACGGAACCTAACTGAAACAAGAATTTGGATTTGCTGTTGTTGGATGACCTTTCTCACCTATTTACCATCCAACAACTGCCTTGCTTTCAACTATGGATATTACTTCATCCACCTGCTGTATTTTCTCATGCATTTGGAATTGAATTATACCACTATTAAACAACTATATTTTGCTTTTTTACTTTAACCAAACTTTTTTTTATAAATTCGTTGCCGTTTGAGTTTACCATTACTCTTACAACTACTACCTCAGGGAAATAAAAGGAATTTACACTGCCGAGTTTTTCTGGGCTTCGTTTCTTACCATTCTGTCCATTCTTTGATTGAAATTTTTAGCTACTACCACCATTAGTTCGTTTGTCTCTTCAATATTGGGTGGGTTCAACCTGCTGTCTACATATTCTACCTGACATATCGTTATTGACGTCAATAAATACACATACAATATTTCTTTTTGCATATGTATGCGCTGTCTCCTCAATGTCAAAGTGACTGGTACCAATATTGATGTGTAACATGCTCTTAACAAAAGAATCTCCAGCCACTGCCACTTTATTTTTCGTTTGACCATGTATGAAACAAATAACATGCTACTAAATTGTACAAATTAGTCTACCTTCCTCTGTTTTTTCGTTGTTGTTTCATTTGGGTGCAATAGTCATAGGGGATCATAATGTAAGACGATATAGTTATAGAGCCCTGCTTAGTGAATATTGCATTGAAATTTATGTTAATTAACATTAAGAAATGTGTACTTTTTTCTACTTAAACCATCGCATTGTTGTATTTTAAATTTTATTTACAAGAAAACGAATAAAGATTCATTTAAAATATAGAATCAAAGTATAGCTACAACTCCGTGTGCGAAGCACGGGTTTGCACTAGTATTCTTAGTTATGGAACAATAATCAAGATTAAGTGACTATTATTGATATTACAGATCAGCCGTGAATGATTAAAATATCAAACTCTTATTAACAAATGTACAATGGACAAGAGGAGTATGAACCAAGATGTTAAAATTTCAAATTGTTATGACCTGAATCTTTTTGATTGATCCACATGTACGTTAGAGGTATACATATCACTTCGTTTTGATTGACGTGTGAAGTTAGTTTAAACATTAAATGCATGTTATTAATTTTTATTTTTGGTTATAATATTGAGACTGGGCCTATATCATATCTTTGTCGGCATGATTACTCTGGTTATGGATAATAAACTCGAAAGGTATATTTTGTGATGACCATGAAATCGATCTTCGAAAATCGGCACCCGTACTTCACTTGTACTCAAAATGCCGTAGATTCAAACACCGAATCTGGTTCACCGGAGCTTATAACACCATTAAGTATAACACAGCGGAATAAAGAAATAGATTATATCAATATATATAACATTGATACAATGACAGATACAAAATCTGATACAATATGATACAACAGATATTAATATACATCAGAGATAAATAATGATACAGCGGAAATAACAGAAGTGATAACTCCAAATCATCCTCAAAAGAGAGTGACTCCAACAACTCCAACATCAAGCTCGAACCACCATCACGATGCACAAAGATAAGAAAGTGCAGTCCTGAACTCCAAGAACTGAACTAGCTCCAGATAATCTACTAAACCTGAATATCTGAGAAACCGAACTCTAGACTGCCCGTGTGGAAAATTATGGGCACCCAGAGTTTAGGAAGGGAACAATAAACTCCGGATCAGTCATGGGACTGGTATGAGCAAACAAAAATAGTTTATCTTTAAACAAACAACAAAAGAATTTTAAACATTGAAATCTGCAATGCTTTTGGAAAATGAAACTACCATAAGACATCCCGCCACACACACAATGTAATCGCAGAATTGGAGGAGATTTCTTCTTATGATAGTCAAACATGCTTACTACGCAAAAGAAAACTCTTTTGATATTATTACTAGTGCATAGTGTAGAAAGCCATTTTGAAAATATAATATAAATCTTAGCCAGCATACAACCATTATTGTATGCCTACTATAGCTACGATGTTCAATAACAGGTTACCGCCACATTCCATAGTAGGTAATATAACTAAAACCGTACAAGGTTCGTATTGTTTCTTTGGATTTCCAACAAATGGTCAGGCAAAGGAACTTCCTTAGACCGAAATAGAAACGCCTCTGGAAAGACGCCCCGAGAACCTAACTGGATCTCTCCAAACACAAGGCCGACGCTACCTCACGCTGTACAGCTGTGACTAGGTAACTAACACACTGACGCTGCCTCACGCTGTACAGTTGTAACTAGGTAACTAACACACTGACACTACATCATGCTGTACAGCTGTAACTAGGTAACTAACACACGAGCTATGTCATGCCCCGGTCGTCACCGACCTTTATCCGAGGTACCTCAATCAGAAAGCAACAACCACAAAGTATAATAAATTTGTAGCATCAACATAGGTAAAATATATGGGCTCCATACCATGATATCACCTTTTATCCAGAAGGAAATGACATACCCTAGGGGCGCTACCCCTAAAAACCTTTGCCGCAACATTCCTATTTCGACCATTACCGGGTTGCGAGGCTCGACGAAGTCTCGTCCACAAAGCTACGCTTTTTTACAAAGCCACGCTTTTTCACAAAGCCACGCTTTTTCACAAAGCCACGCTTTTTCACAAAGCCACGCTTTTTCACAAAGCCACGCTTTGATCAACAAATGATCAACAGCACTACGTATGCCACATTACCAAATTAGGAATGTATCACTAGTAACCATCAACTACATAACCTCTGAGCTCGAACGTCTCAGAGAAGGGTGTTAAGCTAAGAGAATAAATTCTCCGCCACCAACAGAAATGTATTTGATAGAAACCAGCTTTACATCTCAAAGTGTAACGTCAGACACACATCCATACAAGTCTGTTCCGGGTTCGAACAGAACCGAAGGCACTTCCAAAGAAGCACTTGCAAATCCGGATAATTTCTAATCACGTCCGGACTTCCCATCACAAAGGGTAATAAAATCTCTATACCGGGGATCAGCCGATGCAGAGACAATCAATGGTAATCCTTTCATTTTCGAAAGTATCCGGTCTTCACCACCAGTCTTCAAATGCTATCCATATACGTCGTATCATTATTCGGAATGGGTTATATGACACAAAGGTCTTTTCCCGACTAACCCGAATAACGAGCGCAATTAAAAAATCATATGGATACTGGGGTCTCAGTTAAATCACAGCTTAAAGCCCAAAACTTTTCATTCGAATGGTTAAAACAAATTAAAATTTCCAATCTTTAAACAAAAAGATTCATTTCAAAAACCTTCAATGGTTTAAACAATTTCCACACTTTTAATCTTTAAACAAAAAAGGTTCAATTCACAAAGTTCACCCCATTCACAAAGATTCATTCATGGATTTCATAACAATTCTATTTCAAGTTGGATTAACTCATCCGGTCTTTGAATCAAAGACTCATTTCATAGCTTTCAAAACATTTCAATTCCATTTCAAACTTGAAACCTTTCAACACAATTTAGAAATCCTTTCTTAAAATGAAAGCTGTTATTATTTGAAAACAAGTAGTTTTCGTTTCGGAAAAATCCAGTTATATTTACACGAGTTAAAACCCTTGAATTAAATTCAAATTCCCAAATCAATACCTTTAAAATGGTTTATCCCATATATAACTTGTACAGCATCTTTAATCCCTAGTTTCAAATCATAGGATTCAATTTCAAACTTGAATTCAAATTTAAATCAAATTATTTAAATTTCAAGACATCCAAAATATCTTTAAAACTCCATTCAAAAGCTTTTCATATTAAACCCCAATTTCCAATTTCAAAATCAATTGAAATTAAAATTTCAATTTCAAAAATATTAAATTTAAATCATCTGTGATTTAACCGATTTCCACGTGAAATCCATATTTGTGTGTGTATGGTGTAGTCCAGGGGTTTCATATAGTAGTGCAACATCATTCAATCATCACAAATACAATTACAACAATAGCGACAAGCGATATAATCCTATAACGCTTATCTATATACACAGAATCACAGATAGATAGTATACATGCATTTTAAATAAATGAATTACATTCATCACAGCTTGAATTAAAACAATTCATATCACACAGCATCACATAGCAGAGATGACAGAACAATTCATAGCATTCAATAGGATACAAACATTCATAAGTAAGATTAATTAATTATCTGATTAATTTAAATCAGATTTATTACCTATGAACAAACACTAATCCCGGTTAATTAATTATTAATTGCAAACCATTTCTATTAATTAACCTTAAATTAATAATTAATCCTTTGATTAATTATCCTTTATTAATTACAAAAATTAATCAATTAATCCTTAATTAATAATCATCCCTTAATCACTTTCATTTATAAATTAACCTTTAAATTAATTAATTATTCTCAAATTAATTACCCTAATTAATTTATCACATTGATTAATTCTTCTTTTAAATTAATTATCCTTTAGATACTTGATTAATCAATCTTTAATCAATAATTATCCATCCCTAATTACTTTCATTTAAGTAATTATTTTCAAAGAATTAATTATCCTTTAAATCAACTATTCATTAATTACTTGATTAATCCAACTTAAATTATTAACAAACTTCGCTTAATTACTTTTTATTAAGTAATTCACTTCCAGTAATTTATTTCCTTTAACAAGTAAATTAACTTTAAGCTTTAAAAGTTAGTTAACCATTAAAAGTAAATTAACTTTATTAAGTTTTTACTTCAAAAACTGTTTTGATCACCAACCTCGGCTATTTCGAGATTCACCCGAGTTCTTCCCGAGACAAAATAACATCTACTTCGAGTCTCCACAAAGCATTCCCGAGACCAACCCTTCTTCTTCCCACAAAAACTTGGATTTATTTTAGTTTATATTTTTAAAAACTATTGTACCTTCAAACACTCGCTCACGCACTCGAAAACACCCCAAGCCATCTTCCATTATCCCCGAGACAAACCCGAAGAAAGCTCCTTCGACCCCAAAACTAAAACTCTGACACCAGAGTCATCACGTGCACGTGCACGGCTGATCGCCGATGATCTGGCCTTCCAACTCACCGTCGACAAGACGACGTCGACCCATACTTCCGATCCCGACCATCAATCTTCCAAAACGATCACGACATCGAGATTCGACTTGATCGAACCCACTGGAACAAAACACCCTGACCAAGAATCGCCTCATTCCCTGAGCTCCGACCACCTGAGAGTCAGGTACTCCAGCCATAACTTTGACTATGCTTCAGCAACCATCTCTCAAAATCTCGTGACACTCGACGCAATGTAGAGGTCGCGACGATCAAAACACAGACCTTCACAAAAACTAGGTTTACAAAAGAAAACCCCTCGCCGTTGTCGCCACCGGGGTCGTTGCCACCACCGGCTATTTTTCCTACCTCCACCGTAGGCTCCTCCACCTCCTCGCATAACCCCGACACCTCCAGCTCATCATCTCGCCAGCGATTGGCCAAAATACCCATCTCAATCATCATCAAACTTCTCTCAAACCACCACACTAAATATCACCAAATTCATTTTAAAAATCATAGCTTTAGGTAAGGATTCGAGTTATATCCCTGAATCGATGTTTTGTTGAATTCGAAATTTCCAAATTTAAAGTTTCTTCTGTAAAAAAATTTATTTTTTCATCCTGTATACATTTATACTTTATAAAATTGTTTTTAAATCATAGTTCTTACTTGAATACACATATTTGCTTAGACATCAAGGCTTGATAATGATTAGAAATTAAAGGATTGAATTTATTTCTATTTGGTTTCATCCTGAACTAGAAACAGAGAAGAAGAACATATCCAAACTGTCATATTCAAATACATATACACACAGTGTTTAAAACAAAGAAGATATCCCAACATCCATATTTAACATGAGTCATACACTGATTATAATTAACCTAAGTTGTTTACTCACAAACAACAACATATAAACAGATTCAAGGTTGAAAGTTTGCTCACAAGCATCAAGAAATCAAAACAGGTTAAGCTTCTAAAAATAGGAGTTGGTCACCTTATTTTTGGAAGAAGAACAGAGTTTTCTTTTGAATCAGACTTGAGAAATTTGCAAGTGAAATCTTTAATCTCTGATTTGTTTTGAATTGAGTTGGATTTTGTTTAAGTTTTGAATGACATTGTTTACATCAGATTTTTTTTCAGCTTTGAGGAAACGAAATTGAAATGAGAAAAGATAGATGTATATAGGAAATGAAATGAACAGGGTATATAATATTGGTTTGTACAACATAACCAGAGATATTTTCCTTTGTTTTGTAGGCTGAAGTGATCAATGGTGGCTGCATTAATGGTTTGTACAACTTTGCTTATTTTTATTTTCATTTCGGCTGTACAAACTCATTTTTATTTTTCTTCATCTGTACAAGGCATAAGCATGATCTGGTGGCTTCTTTCTCTGGTCTTTACTTACCTATATATATATTTTTCTTCTTGTACGGCTTATTTATTTGTACCATACTTAAAAATATTGTTTCTGGTTTGACAAGATCTGTTTTGGGCTAGAGATATCTTGCATTAATTGCTTTGTTATAAAATTTTAACTTAAGTATAAATATATATTTTTATACTTAAACAATTTACACTTTTATCTCTCTTTTATTTCGGCTGAGATGATATGTTATTGTGTACCAAGATATTGGCATTAATTGCCATGTACAAATCTCCTCTTTTTTCTAGTCTTTGCTTATTTATTTCCCTTCCCTCTTCTTGCTTGTCTCGGCTGATACGATCTTAATTAGTACATTTGTTTGTATTTTTATTTTACTTTGAAACATGCATGAGTTTCTATATTTACATGTTATTAGAATTTGTTAATGCATTTACTTATATTTTTACATATTTGAATGTTAGTTGTTTTCTTTTGTTTTGTTTTTATTACTTTAAGATACAAGTGAACTTCTAATTTTTATTAAATCTTTCTTTATTATTTTTATTTGTTTTATTCTATTTGTATTATTTGTATTGATTTAATAATATGAGATTAAAATATATATTTGCTTTATATCTTATATAATTTGTATTTTTAAACCATTTATTTACGATTTAATTTCAAATCAAATATATATATATATAATTTCAAATTGACTCATATATGCTCAAATACACATATATTCACATATATACAATATTTACAATATTTTTAGATTTTAATGATTTATCCAAAATTTATTTGAATTCGGGGAAACTCGCATCACTTAAATCGATAAATTTTACAAACTGTCTTCAAAATTTCAATTAATTATTAATTTAAATTTAATTAAAATTTGGGGTCGTTACAGACTTCCCCCATTAAAAAAAATTTCGTCCTCGAAATTTGCCAAGGAGACACAAAGATAGATGAAGAATATTTCATCAAATCAAACTGAACATCTATTCTGTATTTGGCTTACCAAATCAGAATATCAATAATAGATACGAAAACGAATCTGTTTTAACACTTCACAAGATACTCGGATTATCCTGATCTACGAAATATGTAGTGGCATCGGTCAGTTCGAAGGGATAACTAACCATTCGTAGAACATGTCCGGACCCAAAGAATAGATAGATATATGGATACAATTTCAAAACTTTTAGTTTAGAACTAAAGTATACCTATCAACCATAACAATCAAAGCGAACAAGGCAACCAATACATCCAAGCAAACAATTTTGGCCTATTTGGAGTTTATGTCCCATACAAATATATCAAATCTTCTTCCTGGAACTACCAGGAACTATCAAAGAATTGAGAAAAGATGTTGAACAAAAGAAATTGATAGAGAAAAAGATTATTTCCTCGTTGTTACAGGGTATTGACCATTTATAGTCCTATTTCCCTGTCCACTATCTCATCCTCTTCTTGCACTCATACTTACTATTAGTGGATAGTAAGAGAATTTACTGAGACATACGGACAAATATCTGAGGAATACTCATTCTATGGTATACTTCACCCTATCTCTAATGAGCTACTTAATGTGTTATACTCCTGAGCTAAAGTTCAACCTTAGCTCTGATACCAAATGTAATGATCCAAAACTCGGCCTTTGAAAATCGGCACCCGTACTTCACTTGTACTCAAAATGCCGTAGATTCAAACACCGAATCTGGTTCACCGAAGCTTATAACACCATTAAGTATAGCACAGCGGAATAAAGATATAGATGATATCAATATATATAACATTGATACAATGACAGATACAAAATCTGATACAACATGATACAACAGAATGATACAACAGATATCAATATACATCAGAGATAAATAATGATACAGCGGAAATAACAGAAGTGATAACTCCAAATCATCCTCAAAAGAGAGTGACTCCAACAACTCCAACATCAAGCTCGAACCACCATCACGATGCACAAAGATAAGAAAGTGCAGTCCTGAACTCCAAGAACTGAACTAGCTCCAGATAATCTACTAAACCTGAATATCTGAGAAACCCAACTCTAGACTGCCCGTGTGGAAAATTATGGGCTCCCAGAGTTTAGGAAGGGAACAATAAACTCCGGATCAGTCATGGGACTGGTATGAGCAAACAAAAATAGTTTATCTTTAAACAAACAACAAAAGAATTTTAAACATTGAAATCTGCAATGCTTTTGGAAAATGAAACTACCATAAGACCTCCCGCCACACACACAATGCAATCGCAAAATTGGAGGAGATTTCTTCTTATGATAGTCAAACATGCTTACTACGCAAAAGAAAACTCTTTTGATATTATTACTAGTGCATAGTGTAGAAAGCCATTTTGAAAATATAATATAAATCTTAGCCAGCATACAACCATTATTGTATGCCTACTATAGGTACGATGTTCAATAGCAGGTTACCGCCACATTCCATAGCAGGTAATACAACTAAAACCGTACAAGGTTCGTATTGTTTCTTTGGATTTCCAACAAATGGTCAGGCAAAGGAACTTCCTTACACCGAAATAGAAACGCCTCTAGAAAGACGCCCCGAAAACCTAACCGGATCTCTGCAGACACAAGGTCGACGCTACCTCAAGCTGTACAGCTGTGACTAGGTAACTAACACACTGACGCTGCCTCACGCTATACAGCTGTAACTAGGTAACTAATACACTGACGCTACCTCACGTTGTACAGCTATAACTAGGTAACTAACACACGAGCTATGTCATCCCTCGGTAGTCACCGACCTTTATCCGAGGTACCTCGATCACAAAACAACAACCACAAAGTATAATAAATTTTGAGCATCAACATAGGTAAAATATCTGGGCTCCATACCATGATATCACCTTTTATCCAGAAGGAAATGACATACCCTAGGGGCGCTACCCCTAAAAACCTTTGCCGTAACATTCCTGTTTCGACCATTACCGGATTGTGAGGCTCGACGAAGTCTCGTCCACAAAGCTACGCTTTTTCACAAAGCCATGCTTTTTCACAAAGCCACGCTTTTTCACAAAGCCACGCTTTTTCACAAAGCCACGCTTTTTCACAAAGCCACGCTTTTTCACAAAGCCACGCTTTTTCACAAAGCCACGCTTTTTCACAAAGCCACGCTTTTCACAAAGCCACGCTTTGATCAATAAATGATCAACAACACTTCGTATGCCACATTACCAAATTGGGAATGTATCACTAGTAACCATCACCTACATAACCTCTGAGCTCGTACGTCTCAGAGAAGGCTGTTAAGCTAAGAGAATAAATTCTCCGCCACCAACAGAAATGTATTTGATAGAAACCAGCTTTACATCTCAAAGTGTAACGTCAGACACACATCCATACAAGTCCGTTCCGGATTCGAACAGAATCGAAGGCACTTCCAAAGAAGCCCTTACAAATCCGGATAATTTCTAATCACGTCCGGACTTCCCATCACAAAGGGTAATAAAATCTCTATACCGGGGATCAGCCGATGCAGAGACAATCAATGGTTATCCTTTCGTTTTCGAAAGTATCCGGTCATCACCACCGGTCTTCAAATGCTATCCATATACGTCGTATCATTATTCGGAATGGGTTATATGACACAAAGGTCTTTTCCCGGCTAACCCGAATAATGAGCGCAATTAAAAAATCATATGGATACTGGGGTCTCAGTTAAATCACAGCTTAAAGCCCAAAACTTTTCATTCGAATGGTTAAAACAAATTAAAATTTCCAATCTTTAATCCAAAAGATTCATTTCAAAAACTTTCAATGGTTTGAACAATTTCCACACTTTTAATCTTTAAACAAAAAAGATTCAATTCACAAAGTTCACCCCGTTCACAAAGATTCATTCATGGATTTCAAAACAATTCTATTTCAAGTTGGATTAACTCATCCGGTCTTTGAATTAAAGACTCATTTCATAGCTTTCAAAACATTTCAATTCCATTTCAAACTTGAAACCTTTCAACACAATTTAGAAATCCTTTCTTAAAATGAAAGCTGTTATTATTTAAAAACAAGTAGTTTTCGTTTCGGAAAAATCCAGTTTTATTTACACGAGTTAAAACCCTTGAATTAAATTCAAATTCTCAAATCAATACCTTTAAAATGGTTTAACCCATATATAACTTGTACAGCATCTTTAATCCCTAGTTTCAAATCATAGGATTCAATTTCAAACTTAAATTCAAATTTAAATCAAATTATTTAAATTTCAAGACATCCAAAATATCTTTAAAACTCCTTTCAAAAGCTTTTCATATTAAACCCCAATTTCCAATTTCAAAATCAATTGAAATTAAAATTTCAATTTCAAAAACCTTAAATTTAAATCATCTATGATTTAACTGATTTCCACGTGAAATCCATATTTGTGTGTGTATGGTGTAGTCCAGGGGTTTCAGACAGTAGTGCAACATCATTCAATCATCACAGATACAATTACAACAATATCGACAAGCGCTATAATCCTATAACGCTTATCTATATACATAGAATCACAGATAGATAATATACATGCATTTTAAATAAATGAATTACATTCATCACAGCTTGAATTAAAACAATTCATATCACACAGCATCACATAGCAGAGATGACAGAACAATTCATAGCATTCAATAGGATACAAACATTCATAAGTAAGATTAATTAATTATCTGATTAATTTAAATCAGATTTATTACCTATGAACAAACACTAATCCTGGTTAATTAATTATTAATTGCAAACCATTTCTATTAATTAACCTTAAATTAATAATTAATCCTTTGATTAATTATCCTTTATTAATTACAAAAATTAATCAATTAATCCTTAATTAATAATTATCCCTTAATCACTTTCATTTATAAATTAACCTTTAAATTAATTAATTATTCTCAAATTAATTACCCTAATTAATTTATCACATTGATTAATTCTTCTTTTAAATTAATTATCCTTTAGATACTTAATTAATCAATCTTTAATCAATAATTATCCATCCCTAATTACTTTCATTTTAGTAATTATTTTCAAAGAATTAATTATCCTTTAAATCAACTATTCATTAATTACTTGATTAATCCAACTTAAATTATTAACAAACTTAGCTTAATTACTTTTTATTAAGTAATTCACTTCCAGTAATTTATTTCCTTTAACAAGTAAATTAACTTTAAGCTTTAAAAGTTAGTTAACCATTAAAAGTAAATTAACTTTATTAAGTTTTTACTTCAAAAACTGTTTTGATCACCAACCCCGGCTATTTCGAGATTCACCCGAGTTCTTCCTGAGACAAAATAACATCTGCTTCGAGTCTCCACAAAACATTCCCGAGACCAACCCTTCTTCTTCCCACAAAAACTTGGATTTATTTTAGTTTATATTTTTAAAAACTATTGTACCTTCAAACACTCGGTCATGCACTCGAAAACACCCCGAGCCATCTTCCCTTATCCCCGAGACAAACCCGAAGAAAGCTCCTTCGACCCCAAAACTAAAACTCTGACACCAGAGTCATCACGTGCACGTGCACGGCTGATCGCCGATGATCTGGCCTTCCAACTAACCGTCGACAAGACGACGTCGACCCATACTTCCGATCCCGACCATCAATCTTCCAAAACGATCACGACATCGAGATTCGACTTGATCGAACCCACTGGAACAAAACACCCTGACCAAGAATCGCCTCATTCCCCAAGCTCCGACCACCTAAGAGTCAGGTCCTCCAGCCATATCTTCCACTATGCTTCAGAAACCATCTCTCAAAATCTCATGACACTCGAGGCAATGTAGAGGTCGCAGCGATCAAAACACAGACCTTCACAAAAACTAGGTTTACAAAAGAAAACCCCTCGCCGTTGTCACCATCGGGGTCGTTGCCACCACCGGCTATTTTTCCTACCTCCACCGTAGGCTCCTCCACCTCCTCGCACAACCCCAACACCTCCAGCTCATCATCTCGCCGGCGATTGGCCAAAATACCCATCTCAATCATCATCAAACTTCTCTCAAACCACCACACTAAATATCACCAAATTCATTTTAAAAATCATAGCTTTAGGTAAGGATTCGAGTTATATCCTTGAATCGAGGTTTTGTTGAATTCGAAATTTCCAAATTTAAAGTTTCTTCTGTAAAATTTTTTATTTTTTCAACCTGTATACATTTATACTTTATGAAATTATTTTTAAATCATAGTTCTTACTTGAATACACATATTTTCTTTAGACATCAAGGCTTGATAATGATTAGAAATTAAAGGATTGAATTTATTTCTATTTGGTTTCATCCTGAACTAGAAACAGAGAAGAAGAACATATCCAAACTGTCAAATTCAAATACATATACACACAGTGTTTAAAACAAAGAAGATATCCCAACATCCATATTTAACATGAGTCATACACTGATTATAATTAACCTAAGTTGTTTACTCACAAACAACAACAACATATAAACAGATTCAAGGTTGAAAGTTTGCTCACAAGCATCAAGAAATCAAAACAGGTTAACCTTTTAAAAATAGGAGTTGGTCACCTTATTTTTGGAAGAAGAACAGAGTTTTCTTTTGAATCAGACTTGAGAAATTTGCAAATGAAATCTTTAATCTCTGATTTGTTTTGAATTGAGTTGGATTTTGTTTAAGTTTTGAATGACATTGTTTACATCAGATATTTTTTTTCAGCTTTGAGGAAACGAAATTGAAATGAGAAAAGATAGATGTATATAGGAAATGAAATGAACAGGGTATATAATATTGGTTTGTACAACATAACCAGAGATATTTTCCTTTGTTTTGTAGGCTGAAGTGATCAATGGTGGATGCATTAATGGTTTGTACAACTTTTCTTATTTTTATTTTCATTTCGGCTGTACAAACTCATTTTTATTTTTCTTCATTTGTACAAGGCATAAGCATGCTCTGGTGGCTTCTTTCTCAAGTCTTTACTTACCTATATATATATATATATATATATTTCTTCTTGTACAACTTATTTATTTGTACCATACTTAAAAATATTGTTTTTGGTTTGACAAGATCTGTTTTGGGCTTGAGATGTCTTGCATTAATTGCTTTGTTATAAAATTTTAACTTAAGTATAAATATATATTTTTATACTTAAACAATTTACACTTTTATCTCTTTTATTTCGGCTGAGATGATATGTTATTGTGTACCAAGATATTGGCATTAATTGCCATGTACAAATCTCCTCTTTTTTCAAGTCTTGGCTTATTTATTTCCCTTCCCTCTTCTTGCTTGTCTCGGCTGATATGATCTTAATTAGTACATTTGTTTGTATTTTTATTTTACTTTGAAACATGCATGAGTTTCTATATTTACATGTTATTAGAATTTGTTAATGCATTTACTTATATTTTTACATATTTGAATATAAGTTGTTTTCTTTTGTTTTGTTTTTATTACTTTAAGATACAAGTGAACTTCTAAATTTTATTAAATCTTTCTTTATTATTTTTATTAAAAATTTCTTTATTATTTTTATTTGTTTTATTCTATTTGTATTATTTGTATTGATTTAATAATATGAGATTAAAATATATATTTACTTTATATCTTATATAATTTGTATTTTTAAACCATTTATTTATGATTTAATTTCAAATCATATATATATATATTATTTAAAATTGACTCATATATGCTCAAATACACATATATTAACATATATACAATATTTACAATATTTTTAGATTTTAATGATTTATCCAAAATTTATTTGAATTCGGGGAAACTCGCATCACTTAAATCGATAAATTTTACAAATTGTCTTCAAATATTCAATTAATTATTAATTTAAATTTAATTAAAATTCGGGGTCGTTACATATTTACCTGTCAAATTTTAAAACATGACAACACATTAGTTGCTCTAATTTTCCAGTTATTTTTCATTTTTACAAATTTCAGTCTAGCGAAAACAACACATGCTGATATCGCTTGTTTTTGAAGACGC
This sequence comes from Allium fistulosum, assembly GCA_030737815.1. Taxonomy (NCBI): domain Eukaryota; kingdom Viridiplantae; phylum Streptophyta; class Magnoliopsida; order Asparagales; family Amaryllidaceae; genus Allium; species Allium fistulosum. The sequence goes on along the minus strand of CM060902.1, from coordinate 943,099,786 downwards.
TGTTTGGTCAAAGGAACTAGAAGTAGAGAATCTAGAAATGATGGCAAAGAAGAAGAAACGAAGAGTTTTGAGAATGGGAATGGAAGGAGATGATGTTAAAGAATTGCAGGTTTGGGATATTGAAAAAATACTGGTCTTATTAAACTTGTTTTGATTGATTTGGTATATAAATGACTGTAAGAAAGTTGCATAATTTACAACACTTGAAACGTCTATAATTTTTTTAGTTTGGTACCTACCAAAATGAATAGGGGAGCTATTTTCCAAGGAAAAAAATAATTATATTGTAATTTGGTTATACTTATGTGTTAGTAATACATGAACAAATTTCTTTAGCTAACATCATATAATTATTTGACAAAGTTCAATTTGACAAAATTATGTCATCCAATATTCAGAATGTTTGTTATAATTTTGAGTTAAAGCTAAACAGTCACCATTTTCTTCGTTTTTTCATAACTAGAGTTAATATCAATGTTCGAATTAACAATGATTATATGACATTTTATGTCAAATATTTTGTTCATTGCTTTTATGTTCAAATGCGACTGGAAATGGAGGATAACAACATGTATATGCAAAAATATTAAGTTTGTCAGTTTGGGCTAAAATGGTTTTTATCATTGCCTATACAAATTTCAATACACAAGTTTTGCTGGTAAAAGTACATCATCGGTAGTCCATACTATATCATCTTTCTTGAACTCTAAATAAATATTCAACGACTTTACCATTATCTTTTAAGTATGTAACTGAACATGAAGTTGCTTTTCAGATTTATATCTCAAACGTTGACTCAAAACAGAATTATGTAGGAAGGTTTGCTGAAGTTGGGATTTTATTCCGGGGAGGAGGATATGGAGTATTCATGTTTTTCAAGTGGAATTGAAAGAGCTATCAAAACTTGGCAAGTGAGTGACATACTCATTTAAATTAAACATTTTCTCGAACTGAGCTTACTTATAAAAACCATATGTTTGCAGTCATCAGTAGGTAAATCAGAAGATGAAATCATGACTTTAGAGCTCCTTGAAATCCTATTTGATGGAAACACAAAGGAAATTTGGACTTGATGATGCTTGCTTTCACTTGTGTATGCAACAAAGAATTATGGGTAACCAAACGTTTTGTTAGCACTAGTTAGATATAACATTTATTAGTGCCCGATGTGTAAATTTGTATACAAATGGTTATTGTATGTGAGTTAGGTCATTTTTTCGAAAAACTATTGTATTGGAATAATTATGAATATTTTATTTGATTATATGGTTAATGTGTTTTTTAACTTATTTGAATATGATGATTATGGGAGTGATTGTTGATTGATATAATAGAACCAAAATAGACCATTAACAGGAAATAATAGCATAAAAAAATGGTGTAAAATAATAAACAACTTTTAGTAGCGTTTCAAAAACGCTACCGAAATATATATAGTGGCGTTGAGTACATGCAACCGTAAAACAATGGTAAAGTTGGAAATTCTATAAGTAGCACCAAAAAATCTTTTGGTGGCGTTTTTTAAATGCTTATAGGTTGAAGCTACCGGAGGATGTGTACGCTTCTGACGTGTACATGCAACCGTAAAACAATGGTAAAGTTGGAAATTCTATTAGTAGCACCAAAAAATCTTTTGGTGGCGTTTTTTAAATGCTTATAGGTTGAAGCTACCGGAGGATGTGTACACTTCTGACGTGTTTAATGTTAAACATCTTATACCTTATTATGGAGATGAACAACCCAATGGGGAAGAACTTTTAAATTCGAGGATGAATTTTTCTCAACCAGGGGAGGATGATGCATCCCAGCCTGATATTACAATTCAAGATTTGAAGCTAGAACAAGTTGACGACTCAACTAAGTCGTATGAACGAGTTAAAGGGGTGAAAAGGCGGGGAAGCGAGCTCCGACCTAGCGAGCTCCGACCTAGCGAGCTCCGACCTAGCGAGCTCCGACCTAGCGAGCTCCGACCTAACGAGCTCCGACCTAACGAGCTCCGACCTAACGAGCTCCGACCTAGCGAGCTCCGACCTAATGAGCTACAACCTAGCGAGTTAAGTCGCTCACCAGCGCATTCTTTAGGTCGCGTGAAGCTATGCATCTTCTTAAGTCGTAATTCCTTAAGTCGTGTAGAAGCTGAGTTGCCTTATGTCGCTTATGTTGTTAAGGCGTGGATATTGTAAATTGCTGTGTCGTTGTATGAGTGTAGTTAAGTCGTGAGGCATGTTGAAGGTCATGTAACGACCTAGTGTTTGTATTTTCTTTGTTTGAGACGTTAAGTCGTAAGTCAACTTATGTTAAGTCGTTAAGTCGCATACGACTTATGGGAGGCGTGAGTTGTATTTGCCTATAAATAGGCGGATGTTGGTTCATTTGTAGTGGTTGAATTTTAAATAAAATTTGGTTTGTGCTTCTTGCCTCAAAATTGGTAGTTGAGTGTTATCTCCTATCTCCACCTTCGGCATTCGAGTGCGCTCGAATCAACGATTGTTGAAGCCAATTCACAGAATCAAGTGCGCTTGATCAACGTTCGAAGAATTGTAGATCTTCTCTCACGGCATCGTGCGCGATCAACGTATTGAAGATTGCTAGAATCTGGTATCTTCGTGATCAACGGATTTGGGCATTTGGGTATTCTTAAATTCACCAATTTATCATCGATTCACCGATTATTTCCGCTAATCGTGTGAGATCCTGGACGAATTCGATTTACATCGTCAAATTCACTTCCTTGGCTGCGTCATTTGGTATCAGAGCTAGATCGCAAGAAGTTTGCATCAGTTGGAGAATTGGGTTTCGAGAATTTGAAGTTTGGTGTTCATCGTGAAGTTGCAACAAGTTGGGAGTTTCGATCCATATCATTTTGGATCAAAGTTTGGAAAGTGTTTGAATTTTTGAAGATTTGTATGAAGTTCAATCATGCCACCGAGACGAGCTCAACGTCATCGCAATGTTGATGCTTTGTATGGAAGAGAAGATGCTGAACAAATGGATCAACGAATTAGTGATAAATTCAATGAGAAGTTTGATGAGGGAATTGGTCGATTAGAAAGAATGATGCTTGAAATGAATCAAAGTAGAAGAAGGGTTTCACCTGAATCGAGCCATGGGGGAAATAGAGTTTCACCACATTCAGATCGGGAGAGAAGAGAAGATCATGATCGTAGAAATGTTGACGATCGTGACAGGAATGTTGATGATCGAAATCGAAGAGATGTGGATGAACGTGATCGGAGGAATGTAGATCGAAGGGATGTTGGTGGTAGAAATGGTTGTGGTAGAGATGTTGGTGGTCATGATCGACATCGATATGCATCAGATTTTGATGGTGGTAGTGTTCATGGTCGAAGTCGAAACCAAGGAAGAAATCATTCAGAGTATGATCACAAATGGGAGTCCGAAATGAAAATTAAAATTCCAGAGTTTAAGGGTGGTATGCAGGCTGAATAATTTTTAGATTGGTTATCTAATGTTGAAGAGATCTTTGATTTCAAGGAGGTTCTGGAAGATCGTCGAGTGAAGTTGGTTGCTACTAGATTGAGAGGGAGAGCTATGGCGTGGTGGCAGCAAACCAAACTTACACGAGAACGGATGGGGAAGTCGAAGATTGTTGCTTGGGAGAAAATGAAGAAGATGATGAAGGCTACATTCTTTCCTTACAATTATCAATCACTCATGTATCGGAGGTTGCAGAATCTGAGGCAAGGGACGAAGACTGTTAATGATTATGCTGATGAGCTTTATCAACTGATTGCTCGAAATGACATTATGGAGACGGAGGAATAATTGACTGCTAGGTTTGTTGGGGGGTTGAGGATCCAGATCCAGGATATGGTGAATATGTTTGACCCTAGATCTGTGGCTGAAGCACACCAGAAGGCGTTGGCTTGGGAGAAGCAGGGAAGACGAGGAGGTGGTGTGTTTCCAAGTTCCAATACTCAGAGCAAGGGTACTAGTGGGAGTTCCAATGTTTCTAAAGCTGTCAGTAGACCAGTTGTGAATGAAGTTGCGAAGGCGAAGGTCAACAATAGTTTCAAGTGTTATAATTGCCAAGAAGTGGGTCACAAGAGTAATGAATGCCCGAAACCGAAGAGGCGAGCTATGATTGCTGAAGTGGAAGGTGAGGATGTTGATGAAGGTTATTCTAGTCCAGTTAAGGAGGATGAACAGGATATCGCGTCGGGAGATGAAGGATGTAATCTAATATTGAGGAGATCATGTTTGACACCGAAGCAGGAAGAGGAGGCTAGTTGGTTGAGGAGTAATATCTTTCAGTCGACATGTACTATACTGGGGAAGGTGTGTAAATTTGTAATTGACGCGGGAAGTTGTGACAATATCATTTCTACCGAAGCTGTGAGAAAGTTGAAGTTGAAGACGGAGAAGCATCCAAATCCTTAAAAGTTAGCGTGGTTAAGGAAAGGAGGAGAGGTGAAGGTGGACAGGCGAGTTCATGCTCAATTTTCTATTGGGAAGAAGTATAAAGATGAGATCTGGTGTGATGTGGTGGAAATGGATGTTTGTCACTTGCTTTTGGGAAGACCATGGCAGTATGACCGAGCAGTGCAGCATGATGGTCGAACCAATAGCTACAGCTTTATGTTTGAGGGTACTAAGATCAATTTAGTTCCGAAGAAGAGACAGCAAGGAGAGAGCAAGTCAGAAGAGATTGTGGAGCTGAAGACTTTGTTGACTTTGAAGGAGTTTGTTGAAGAAGTAGAGGAGAGTCCAGAGGTGTTCTTGTTGATTGGACATGAAGCTACTGAATCTGTTGAAGTTCTAGAGGAAGTAAAGCTAGTGTTGGAAGAATTCAGAGTTGTGTTTCCTGAAGAGTTGCCAAAGGAGTTACCACCGTTGAGAGATATTCAGCATCAGATTGATCTTGTGCCAGGGGCGGCATTACCTCATAGGCCACATTACAGGATAAGTCCTAAGGAGCATGAGGAACTGAGAAGGCAGGTGGAGGAGTTGTTAGAACAAGGGCGTGTTCAGGAGAGTTTTAGTCCTTGTGTAGTGCCAGCCTTATTGGTACCGAAGAAGGATGGGACTTGGCAGATGTGTACGGATAGTCGGGCTTTAAACAAGATCACTGTGAGATACAGGTTTCCTATGCCGAGGTTCGATGATTTGATTGATCAGTTGAGTGGGGCTGTTGTGTTCTCAAAGATTGACCTAAAGAGTGGATACCATCAGATTCGTATTAGACCGGGTGATGAGTGGAAGACTGCTTTTAAAACTAGGGAAGGTCTATACGAATGGGTGGTTATGCCGTTTGGCTTGTCAAATGCTCCTAGTACTTTTATGAGAGTGATGAACCAGATTTTCAGACCATTTATTGGGATGTTCATAGTAGTTTACTTTGACGATTTTTTGATCTATAGTGGGAGTATGGAAGAGCATATCCAGCATTTGCGAGAAGTGCTGGTTATTTTACGACAAGAGCAATTCTATGCTGCAACGAAGAAGTGCGTGTTCATGACGCACAGTGTTTTGTTTCTGGGATATGTTCTGTCGAAGATGGTATTCAAGTGGATGAAAGCAAAGTGGAAGCTGTCAAGAGTTGGCCACAACCCAAGACAATTACTGAAGTGAGGAGTTTTTATGGGTTGGTATCTTTTTATCGAAGATTCATTCCACATTTTAGCAGTGTGATGACATCTGTAACCGATTGCATGAAAGGAAAGAAGTTCGTGTGGACAGAGGAAGTAGAGTTAGCTTTTGAGAAGATCGATCAAGACACTTTTGACGACAGCACCCATTCTGGTACTGCCGGATTTTCAGATATTGTTCGAGTTACACACTGATGCTTCGAAGGTTGGGATTGGTGGAGTATTGAGTTAGAATGGAAGACCAGTTGCTTATTTCAGGGAGAAGTTGTCTGGAGCCAAGTTGAGATATAGCACTTATGACGTGGAGTTTTACGCAATTGTTCAAGCTGTGAAGCACTGGAAACATTATCTGTTTCAGAAGGAGTTTGTTCTTTATACGGATCATGAAGCTTTAAAACATTTGCAAGGGCAGGCCAAAATTTCAGCTAGACACGCTTCATGGGTCGCGTATCTGCAGCAGTTTACTTTTGTTGTAAAGCACAAATCAGGGGTGATGAATCGTGTAGCTGATGCCTTGAGCAGGAGGAATCATTTGTTAACAACGATAAAGGTTGAAGTGACATGATTTGAACTATTGCCAGAGTTGTTTGAGGAAGATCCTTACTTTGCGAAGATTGTTGAGAAAGTCAAGGATGGGAGTACTAATGAGTTTGTGTTGGTAGTGGATTCTTATTAAAGGGGAATCGATTGTGCGTACCAGATTGCAGCTTGAGAATGAAAATTGTAAAAGGGTTGCATGAAGAAGGACATGTTGGTTGGGATCGCACATTGCAGTTGATTTTTCAGTCTTATTATTGGCCCTCGATGAAGCGGGAAGTTGAAAAGTTTGTTCGAAGATGTCATGTTTGTCAAGTTTCGAAAGGGACGGCTACAAATGCGGGTTTGTATATGCCTTTACCTGTTCCTATAAAACCGTGGGTTGATGTAAGCATGGATTTTGTGTTGGGCTTGCCGAGGACTCAACGGGGAAATGACTCTATATATGTTGTGGTGGACCGTTTCTCGAAGATGGTACATTTTGTCGCTTGTAAGAAGACGGCAGATGCAGTCCAAGTGGCACAGTTGTTCTTTAGAGAGATCTATCGCTTGCATGGTTTACCAGAATCTATCGTTTCGAACAGGGATACCAGATTTCTGAGTCATTTTTGGCTGAGTTTATGGAAGATGGTGGGAACTAAGCTGAAATTCAGTAGTGCTTATCATCCACAGACGGATGGACAGACTGAAGTTGTGAACAGATCCCTGGGTAATCGATTGCGATGCCTTGTGAACGATAATCTGAAGAGCTGGGATGTGAAGTTATGTCAAGCAGAGTTTGCTCATAATCATGCTATCAACCGTAGTACGGGTTTCAGTCCATTTCAGATTGTATATTCAAGCTTGCCAAAGGGGCCGTTGGATTTAACGATAGTGCCACAACCGAAGGGGACAGTTAAGCAGGCTGCTGATTTTGTTGATTGGTTGACAGAATGCCATAGAATTGTTCAGGAACGATTGGAGAAGACGAATGAGAAGTATAAACGATCTGCGGATCTGAAGCGAAGAAGTGTTGAATTTAATGAAGGAGATTTAGTATATGCTGTACTAACGAAGGATCGTTTTCCAATGGGAGCATACAATAAACTTAAAGCTCGAAAGATTGGTCCTGTAAAGATTATGAAACGGATCAATGAAAATGCTTATAGGTTGAAGCTGCCGGAGGATGTGTACACTTCTGACGTGTTTAATGTTAAACATCTTATACCTTATTATGGAGATGAACAACCCAATTGGGAAGAACTTTTAAATTCGAGGACGAATTTTTCTCAACCAGGGGAGAATGATGTAGCCCAGCCTGATATTACAATTCAAGATTTGAAGCTGGAACAAGTTGACGACTCAACTAAGTCGTATGAACGAATTAAAGGGGTGAAAAGGCGGGGAAGCGAGCTCCGACCTAGCGAGCTTCGACCTAGCGAGCTCCGACCTAGCGAGCTCCGACCTAGCGAGCTCCGACCTAGCGAGCTCCGACCTAACGAGCTCCGACCCAATGAGCTCCGACCTAGCGAGTTAAGTCGCTCACCAGCGCATTCTTTAGGTCGCGTGAAGCTGTGCATCTTCTTAAGTCGCAATTCCTTAAGTCGTGTAGAAGCTGAGTTGCCTTATGTCGCTTATGTTGTTAAGGCGTGGATATTGTAAATTGCTGTGTCATTGTATGAGTGTAGTTAAGTCGTAAGGCATGTTGAAGGTCATGTAACGACCTAGTGTTTGTATTTTCTTTGTTTGAGACGTTAAGTCGTAAGTCGACTTATGTTAAGTCGTTAAGTCGCATACGACTAATGGGAGGCGTGAGTTGTATTTGCCTATAAATAGGCGGATGTTGGTTCATTTGTAGTGGTTGAATTTTAAATAAAATTTGGTTTGTGCTTCTTGCCTCCATTAAAAATTGGTAGTTGAGTGTTATCTTCTATTTCCACCTTCGGCATTCGAGTGCGTTCGAATCAACGATTGTTGAAGCCAATTCACGGAATCAAGTGCGCTTGATCAACGTTCGAAGAATTGTAGATCTTCTCTCACGGCATCGTGCGCGATCAACGTATCGAAGATTGCTAGAATCCGGTTCTTCGTGATCAACGGATTTAGGCATTTGGGTATTCTTAAACTCACCGATTTATCATCGATTCACCGATTATTTCAGCTAATCGTGTGAGATCCTGGACAGATTCGATTTACATCGTCGAATTCGTTTCCTTGGCTGCGTTAATTATACTCTTTAATAATTAATTATATATCTTATTCAGTGTGTCTGTTCTATCTGTCATTTATCTGGGTTTGGGTAATTGAACATGCATAGGAGCTAGCATTGAAAAATAAAAACAAAGCTAGCAAGTTGCTTGGTAAAAATAAAAACAGCGTTACCCTTAGCATTGAATTCCTTTAAACCAAGCGAGCACTTGGCATTGAAACTCATAAAACAACGCTAGGCTATGACGAGCAGCTTCAAAATTAGGACAATGAATGAGTTGGCGTTGATTGCAATCAACCAACGTCAGAGGGTGGCGTTGGTTGATTTCAGTCAACGCCGGCCCTTAGCGTTGATTGGCAAAAACCAACGCTAATCTATAGCATTGATTGGTTTACACCCATTGCAGAGGAAAGAAAAATGAAGTGAAATTCGAAACCCTTGCCATGATGCTGCTTTAATCTTCTTTCTCCATATCTATCTCCCCCCTTACGTCTATATCTCCCCTTGCTTCTTTCCATTGCTAAGTTTTGAGATTGATTGAAATTGTAGGTTTTTGGTTTTGGAAAAAAAAGCATGTAAAAAAGAAAAGAGACGTGAGCAATGAAGGGTGATGGCAATTTCGAAATAAACTGGATGGGAAAAGTAAATCGTGGAGTGAAGATTTTAAAGTGGGGGCTAAATACAACCCCATGCCAACTCCATTTTATCCAGATGCTTCAACTTTTTATTATTTTAACATTTTCAGTCGGCGGTGTGATAAAATGAAAAAAACGCTGCGGTGTATATAGCACGACTCAAATTTTATTTTTAAGTTTCTGAGATAAGAAAGCAATTAGAGGGGTGGCAATAGACAGATCCAAATCTTTTATCACGATGGCTTTAGTAAGTTCCAAACCTAAAATGACAAAGGATTTGCTTGCAAGAGGAGCTCGATTCTTTGCACTGCAAAGTATTATGTCCTACACAAAATTGAATGAACTCAAAGTCATTGCCTTAAAATCATCATTATACTTTTTTTCTGGTAACCTGCCGATCGAAAATCTATAGGCCTGGCCACTGGATATTATTGAAATATGCGCCTGGCCACTGGTTAATATTGAAATATGCGTTTATGTTCCGATATTTTTTCTGCTGCTGAAACATCATTCAACCGTTCAAGATTCATGATAGGTAAAAGTCTGAAATTACCTATAGAATATAGATAGGCAAAAGCCTTCCTCATTCGATAAAAGAAATATCATTCAACTGTTCTCGATTCATGGTCGTTTTATATGACATGCAAAACAACACTGCTGAAAATTTTGAAATACATCGAAATGTGGTTCTACAGTAAGCTTATTTCGGTTCCAAATCATTACTTAAAGGCAAATCGCTTTGCATATAGTTTAAGACTGTTCTTCCTCCGAACGGTTGTTCCAGGAGCCTCTTCCATGTCTAAATCTTCGATCTTCATGTCTTCAGGAAGCTCCCAATCAAACATACGTACAAGATTCGCAAGAGCTAGCTCTACTGTATGCATCGAGAAATTCATTCCAGGACAAATCCTACGACCTGCACCAAATGGAAGGTACTCAAAATTATTGCCTTTGAAATCTATGTCACTGCCCAAGAATCTTTCTGGTCTGAAATCTTCAGGTTCGTCCCAAATTTCTGGGTCCCGTGCAATTGCCCATACGTTGGTTATAACTCTTGTTCCCTTGGGAATATGGTACCCTGCTATTTGACAGTCTTCCCTTGTTTCTCGTGGGAGTAATAACGGACCTGGAGGATGTAATCTCATACTTTCTTTGATTACCGCTTTTAAGAAATTCATTGACCTCAAGTCACCTTCTCTGATCAAGTCTGTGTTACCGCTGCAGACACTTCTCACTTCATCTTGTAGTTTTTTCATTGATTTTGGATTTCTTATTAGTTCTGTCATACTCCATTCGAGCACTATATAGGACGTATCAACCCCACCAGCAAACACATCCTAAATATCAGATAAGAGAAACCGTAATTTTGTTTGATTCACATGTGACTAATGTAAGAACTGAAAAGCAAAATGTGTACGCTGCTGTGTACGAAGTATAAGCTTTTATTACGTTAAGTTAAGATGCATGCATCACATACTTAAACATGTATATATACATGGATCCAAAGCCGGAAACACGTGCAGATGCAGCTTATACCTTCTATCCCCATTTTATATGCTATTGTGTGCTGCATAAATCTTAACCATTGATTTTTCATCATCAATCATTCATATGATATAGTGGACCCACCGATTCATTGTTTTGTAGTCTGTGATTTTTTGTAGTACGTGGAATAGGTAACAAGGGAATTGAGAAATTATACCCATCGATGTATACCCATAAAATAAATGCAAAATCTGAAAGTGGAGGCCTTTGTGTGAGTGTGCTCTGGAATAAAACGTGACTGGTAATTTGAAAAACCGTCAAAAATACCGGCATGGTTGTGTGAGTCCTTTTCTATCTTGTTAAAGGTATGCTTTCAATGTGAGAATGGACCATATTAACTTTTTTTTTTCAAAAAGAATCAAGGTGCAATTAATAAATAAAAAAAGATTTTTCTGGAAAAATCTTTTTAAAAACAAGTTATTTCAATCAAACACATGTTATTTTATGTTGTATAATCTAGCTATTGCTTGAAAATATTTGTAGAAGAAACAAAGAGTTTATAGCAAACTTACGACTAGTAGACCGATGGTGCATTCTTTTGTAAAAGGAAATTCAATGTTGTTGCTTGAACGCTTCTCAAGTGAAACCAACGCATCCATAAAATTGGTTTGCTTCCGTGGACCATCCTTTTCAGATTGAGAAGCATGGTCCTTCATCATCTCTTCCAGGCACATATCCATCATTTCAGCAATTTTTTTAGCTTTTGTATCTAAACCTAGGTTCACAGCCAACCCAATAACTGGAAAGAAATCAGCTGAATTATACCCTCCAAGTAGACTATTACCCCTCTCAACAATTTCGCACATCACCTTCTTCTTAGCTTCATTCTCATACTTATCATAGACAACTCTACATACGATGTCCAAGGTAAAGATATTCAACACTTCACTCAGGTTCACTAAACTACCAGAAGAAGATTTATGAGATATCGTATCGATCAAAACTTGGACTTCTTGCTCGCGAACACATTGAAATGACTGCACCATTTTTAAACTCAAGAGATGAGTAACAAGGTGCTTCCTTGCTCGCCTCCATTGCTCACCATAGCTTGCAATGGCCACATCATAGCCTTTACGAAAAACAATATTTGCGTTCTTTAAATTTGGCCTGTCTGCGAAGACAAGATCGTGAGTTTTCGTTATTTCTTCGGCCATGTCTGGCGATGAGACAACAAGAACCTTGACTTGGCCCAGTTGAAGAAGCATTAGCGGGCCATACTTATCTGATAAAGCCCGAAAAGAGCGATGTGGCAGTGGACCAAGCAGGTGTAAGTTTCCGATAAATGGCAGCTTTGGTGGAGATGGTGGTGATGGTAAGTTGTGGTTTCTTCCCAATCTCTTGTTGCCGAGTTTTAGTAGTAGTATGAGAGTAGGTAGCAAGAACAGTAAATAAGTTATGCATGTTAGTGACATTATTTTCTTTCTTGTTTCGATTTCGATTTGATAAACTTTGAGATTTGTTTAAAGGTTAAACAAGTTGATTATTCGAAGAAGAGGTACTTATTGTCTTTTGAGCCAAAAAAAGAAAAGAAAACGACAGCTACTCTTACGTCACTTACTTGATTAAGACAATCCTTTAAGCTAATTAGCTTCATACTGTACATAAAAAAAATTGCATCAGATGTTTGTATCATCGTACTCTTATCCAGATAAGCTTAGCTGTGTAAACATGTGTTTTAATAATGGTACAAGGACCACTGTCCAATTGTTACTTAGTTGAGGTTAACAATGTCTATGATCTGACCATTATCCAATTGTTCGTAGGGCTAAAGTTACGACAAGTTGAGGCACCCTAAAAAGGACCAGGTGATTTCGACCCTATAAAAACCCTATAGAAGGTAAATACCTATCAAGTTTAGCTCCGTCCGCTGTGTTGTTTATCAGGATGTCATGGTGCCGAAGGTGTTTGCGGCTTCTTCTATGACCAAAGTAACCAAACATTACGCCCATACACATATGTTAAAGTGAAACATGAAGGATCAAGTTAGTTTTTTAAATGTTGCCATCATTTAGATCAGTCCCTTAATCGAGATTTGTTGCGTGTCAAAGTGACTGTGAAGTTTATGCCTTAGCATTATTTCTTTCTATTCACATTTAGTTCTTGCCTGGACCATTGCCTGCACCATTGCCTAAGTGAAATATGTAAGCATCTAATCTCAGTGTTCCTTTCTTGTTGCTGCTTTTGCTACTAACCCAGATGTCGGCAAGGAATAATCTAACCCATTAACGGATAAAACCAAATTGAAGTGAGAAAGAGCAAGGAAGCTCATTAACTCCACAAAATATCTAAAGAAAATTTTACAATGAAATGGGTGGCGACTTCCAAAGAGTGTAGTGGAATGCTAACTTTTTAAAAATAAGGAAGACTCGACCACTTGTACTTTATCTAAAGACGCCAAAGATCCAAAAATCAATAGAAAACGTAGTATCCACATGGTAACTTTTTTTTTTTCCAAAATGAAGAAAGGAACCCAACCACTCATAATTTACCCACATCCGACGTGTTTAATTTGGAAAGGCCAATTCTATTGCCACTTAGCTTGCTGCCTTTTCCACCCCATTAAATTTTTAAAAAATTAAAAGACAATTTTACCTATAGATTGAAAGTCTGTGTCTGTTCATATCTTTTCACTAACAGGCAATTCTCCTTATACCCTTCATTTTTCCACTTTCAACAATTCTGTTACTGTCAAAAAAAAATGAATGGGCATAATAGTAAAATTCTTGAAGAGAATGATATATCGGAAGAAGTAAGTAATTATTTTGAAGAAGCAAATGACATTGATTTTGAGGTATAGGCATTTTGTTATTGTTTGAACGAGTTTTTTTAATTATTGTACGCATGTTTTTTTAGGTTTTGTTCATTGTAGCTAGAAGCTAGTAGTAACCAAGTCCATACCTAGCTTGGAATTGTGGTAATTCTAGTGTGTGTTGTACAAGGAATTATAATCAACATAGTGAGATGAAACACATTGAAAATTGCTTTCTATTTGTTTACAGCAACTAAGCTGTAAATTAATTTTCTTCTTAGCTTGCACTTTTGGATGAAAATGAAGATAAAGAAATTATCATGAATTATAGCAAGAGTTTACTACTTATGATGTGTGTATTTCTAACTCATTTATTGTTGTGTTTAGTTATTTTATTAATATAATTTTATATTTTTCGCATTTTATAGATATTTCCTAATAGAGAAAAATGAATGAGTGGATTGATTGCACAGCTAAAAGAGTCGTATTCGTTGTAGTTGTCTTAATGTCAAACATTAATTGCACAAATAGAAACCCAAGAATTATTTATGGTTATGAACGAAGTGGAGTATATAAAGAGTATAAGGAGAAAAAAAATCTAATACTCCTAGATTAACTAGAACAAAAAAATGTAATTGTCCTTTTCGATTGAAAGGTGTTAAGCTTTCTACCTCAATCTCATGGCGATTAGATGTACAATGCGATGGCGATTAGATGTACTATGCGGTGTGCATAATCATTGTCCACTTTATAGCACCGAAGAACATTCATTTCTTGGTAGATTAACTGTAGAAGAGAAAAAAATTAGCTATTGATAGTATAAAAATTTAGTAAAACCAAGAGCAATTCTTCATACATTGAAAAAGAATGATTCAACCAATTGTACAACAATAAAGACGGTGTACAATGTATTATAGAAACAAAAAATAGATGAACGAGCTGGACATTCCCAAATATAGTATCTCTTAAGCACATTGAAAGAAAAAAGATAATTTGAGTGGCATCGTAGTACTTTGAATGGAAACGACATAATTATCGATATATTTTGGGCTTATCCTACAAGTATTGATTTGTTGCGAACATTTACACTCTTGCTCGCCATGGATTGCACTTATAGAACTAATAAATATAAAATTCATTGTTGGATATTGTCAGTGTCACGTCTACAAACCAAACCTTTTGTGTTGCTGTAGCATATCTCATATCCGAGCGTGAGAATTATTATGTTTGGGCTTTAAAATGTTTGCAATTGGTTATGCTTGATTGTGATGTTGAAATGTTAAGTGTAATTGTTGCGAAGAGAGAAATAGCTTTGATAAATGCCATTAGTATTGCTTTCCCACAAGTGGCTCATATTTTAGGCAAGTGACATATTCAAAAAAATATTCTTGCTTTTATCCAAAGAAAAGTAACAAATATGAAGAAAGATGGAAGGAATAGTTTTTAAAGATTGGGAAACACTATGTTCTTTAGAAAGCATTGATGTGTTTAACTTGAATTTACAATATTTGCATGCAAAATACGAACAATATCCCAAGTTAATAAAGTACGTTCATGAATCTTGGCTTAATACTTGGAAGGATCAGTTTGTTTGTGCATGAGTGGATAAACTTCATGCATTTCGGAAACTATACTTCAAATAGGTAATGTACTCATTTTGTACATTTACATTGTTAAATATTTATATAACTTCAAGCTTGTCTTTTTTAACTATATTTTTTTAATTTGTAGAACCGAGGCTGCGCACTCTAAATTGAAAAAACATTTGGCTACAAGTCAAGGGAACTTTGAAAAATGTTGGAAAAGTATGCACGTCTTATTAGAACTTTCATTCACTGGACTCAAAGCTTCATTTCAAACAAGTTTATTGAAAGTGCCCCATGTTTACGATAAAAAGGAGTTTAAAAACTTGTGTGGTGCTGTATCTCTTGTGGCGCTAGAGATTATTCACTCCGAGCTTGTTAGAATTCTGTCAAGTGGGTATACAAAAGATAATTTATGCACTTTTGTTGTCCGCAAAACACATGGTCTTTCACGTGTACATGAGTTAGAAAAACTTGGACCGAATTTCGAAATACCTATAAATTTGATTCATGTGCATTGGACGAAATTACATATTATAAAAAAAGAAGTCAAAAGAGCTGGATATAAGAAAAAAGATGGAGGAATTATTTGCCGAAGTAATGAAATTGGAATTACCTCGTCAAATGCAAGATTATAAAAAAATGAGAGAAGTTATTTATCCTCAAACAACATCTCTTTCATCTCCAATTAGTAAAGTGAAAACTCGTGGTAGATCTCAAAATCAAAAGGTTAACTCGACAAAAAGGCTTCCTAGTGCTTTTGAGTTAGGTGAAAGTGTTTCAACTCAATGTAGTGTAGTAAAAAAAAGCAAAGACTAGTCCTAATGGTGCAGTGAAAAAAGAAAAATTGGTTGTACGAAGGTAAATGAAGGTAAGTTCTTTAAAATTTGATATATCCAATATATTAATAACCATGTGTTACATATTTCAAAATAAAATTGTTTTATAGGTTGAAGTGGCGACAAAGTCAACAAAAATATATGACGGTGATATACCGCACGATTGGAGACCTTTTGTCAATGAAATCATAGATGTAGAAATGGATGGAAATTGCGGTTTTAGATGTGTAGTTGCTTTGATTGGAATGAGATAAAATAATTAGTTGCGAGTTCATACAGAATTATTTGAAGAACTCCATGAAAATCAAGATCTATATAACCAAGTTTTCTGTGAAAGAGGTAGGAGCGATGAGCTGCTTAAGTTACTAAAACACGAGGGTGAATGAATGACCATGCCTAATGTTGGTTATGTTATAGCAACTCGATACAAAGTTGTAGTTTTTAGCATTAGTAGACCAATGAGTTTGAATATACCTCCATTGCGAGGTGGATTACCATCGTTGTTGCAAGGAATATAGATTTGCATTCTACTTGTAAACAATAGTCACTTCATATAGGTAAACATATTTACTTTTTTTAGATTAGTGGAATTGAAAATTAATTTTTTTTCCTTTTACTGTCGTCCACGTAATCTTAAAACCAAGTCATCTGGTACCACCGATCTATTCAAAATGGTTTGTCGCTCGCTTAAGTGAAGCAGGACAATGGGAAGATATGTTAATGAATAGAAGACTAGTATGGGAAGAAATGAAAAAAAAATAACGATGGAAATGTATTTTGATTTACTTTGAAGACTCTAATTACACATGTAGTTGTTATGACATTTTATCATGATATCCAATTCAATTTCTGTTACAAGAATGATGTAGTGATTTATAATGTTATGCAGTGCTCATTTGAAAGTAATTGGTTGTTCTATGCTTCCGTAATGCACATTAGAAAGAAATACTACATACATGGTTTCCTTATATATATAGTATACAATAAACATGGAGAATAGAAAAACCATGTTAAGTAAGAACGAGGTTCATAGTAATTCCACGCTAGGTGCAAACGTTATTAACACGTTACCCTTGTTGTTTACAGGGACCAGATGTTCAAACTAAACCGAGAGTATTTCACAGCAGAAAATAAGTTCAGGACGAGGTCGATATGACAATAACGTTTGCAAGGAACGTTTTACTGATATAAGCCACGTTGATTCATAATAGTGCATTATCTACTAACAACGTTAATCCAACACGAGGTCAATACTAATTCCACGCTTAAGCCAAACGAAGTTAGCACGTTACCCTCATTGTTTACAGGGTCCAGATGTTCGAACTAAACCGAGAGTATTTCACAGCAGAAATTAAGTGTAGGACGAGGTGGACATGACAATAACATTAGCATGAGACGTTGTATTTATATACTTCACGTTGACCCTAACGGTGCCTTATCTACTAACCACGTTACACCAACACGAGGATTGTTCTGATTCCATGCTTGAGCCAAACGTGTTTTGCACGTTATCCTCATTGTTTATAGGGTTGAGAACAAACAGAAGCACAAACACAGTTAACAAATACACCAACATTTCGGTGTTTAAAAGTTATCGGGAACGTTGTGTACATTACAGTTAACATATACACCTACATTTATTAAATAACTTAAATATGATTAGTAAAAATAAGGGGTAGATGCTTATTTACTTAGGGGAAAAGGAAGGTGATGTGGCATTTTATTTAAAATTTAAATAAAAACGAGATAAGAAAACGTAAACATCACATCTTACGACACACAAGTACAAAAGCATGTAATACATGTTGGATAATAGGAGAAGGGGGTGGAAAACGTGTGTTCGAAGGGATGTAAAGTGGAGATGATGATGTGGCTTCATTTGAATGGAGGGTAATGTGACATGGGTTAGTTTGGTAATTTTACAATTTCCATTTATATAAAACTAACTCTAAATTTTTTCTCTTCTTTACCATTTCATTTTCCATCTTTTAAAAAGTTCTTGCATCTTCTTTCTAAGATTTTAAAAGATTGTTAATGGCTTCCATAAAATTTCAATGTTTAAAAATCACCCATTTTCACTCTTTTAATTTTTAAAAACCTATTTAAACGCTCTCCTTTCTCTTCTTCCACCCTCTCTTCACAAAAACAAGCCTAAACCCCACTTAGCACCCTAGGCCGAGCCCTATAACACCCAAAGCCGAACAACTTAGGCCCATTTAGGGTCCAAAAATTCCATCTTTAGCAAGTCGAAGCTTAGATCTAGTGTGGATCTAGAGTTCAACTTAGTTTTGTTGCTTTTTAGTGAGCAAATCCTCACCTTTTAAATAGAGTTTTAAACTTTACTATATTTACGGAAATGCATGTTATTTGTTGATATTTGTATATATTAAATATGTTGGATGTGTTGGCTAGTTAACCACCTTGAAAAGTTGACATCTTGAGGATTAGTGGGAAAGTTATGTTCTTATTTACAAGTGATGAACTATACGTTGTCAAAGTTACTATTTGCTTTTGCTTCTACGCTCATACTTCTACGATGTGATGCTTGGATAAATAAATGACATGTGAAAGCATTTCCGGAAGTATCCATACAACGATTAGCACAATATTGGCACTTTTGAAACCAGCATCTTTTATTTGGATCTTTGGTTTAAAACTTGTTTTTGGGTTTTACAAGATTAATTAATTAATTTATTAATGATGGATAAATTTTAATTAATCATTTCTATAATGATGGTTCAAGGTTAGTTGATTATTTTAATAATGGTATTTTAAATTTAAATAATCATTTAAAATAATGGTGATTTAGATTAATTAATTATTTAAATAATGATGTGATTACGATTAATTAATCATTTCTTAATGATCTTTAAAATTAATTAATCATTTTTTACTAATGATGTTTAAGGCTAATTAATTATTTACTTAATGACAAACTAAAGTTAATTAAACATTTTTTGAATGATGTTTTTAAGATTAATTAGTCACTTTGGTAATAATGTTTTAAATTTAAGGAAATTTTACCAATATAGGCTTGTTTTAGAAAGTAATAACAAATTTAGCCCAGTTTTAAAAATAATTACAGAAATAGACCACTTTTTTTTATTCCGGTCTATTTAGTTGGCGATTTTTCAAAAGTCGCCAACTGGCGATTTTTCAAAAATTGCCCAAAGAAAATAGCATATTTCTTAGTTGGCGACTTTTAGAAAATCGCCAACGTAGGAAAGCTTTTTTCTTTGGGCGATTTTTGAAAAATCGCCAACTAAATAGACCAGAAAAAAAAGTGGTCTATTTCTGTAATTATTTTTAAAACTGGGCTAAATTTGTTATTACTTTCTAAAACAAGCCTATATTGGTAAAATATCCTAAATTTAATTAGTAATTTTAATAATGATGTTTAAAATTAATTAATCATTTTAATAATTATGTTCATGGGTTAATTAATTATTCTAATAATGATGTTTTAAAATTAATAAATCATTTAATCAAGGATGGTTAAAGTTAATTAATCATTTTAAATAGTGTTGTTTTGAAGTAATTAATCAGGATTAAAGCCAGCTAATTATTTTAAATAAAGATGTTTGAAATAATTAATCATTGATTAAAGTGGTGAATCATTCTAAATAATGATATTGAAGAAATTGATTAGTTTTAAAAGTTAATAAATCATTTGTTAAAATTGTTTTAAGTTATTAGTGTGTAACCACAGCATAAGTTTGGTTTTAAAAGTAAAAGTTCGATTCGGTTATGAAAAAGTAGTTCTGTAAATGACATCACTTATATGGAAAGGATTTAGTCATATTTTTATCAATATACGTGAGGCATGGACTCGTTTCTACCTCGAAGGTTAAAAATGTCATTAAGGCAATGCCTGGAGGTAAAACTACCCCAACTTGCCCGCTTCATTTTTATCCAAAGGATAACACTTGTTTGAAGTCGATGAGTAGAAATAAGAATATGAAATTTAATTTCCATATACGATCATTTTTAATTTTCCCGGATAGTTGATTTATTATACATCGGATCAGCTTTCTTCGTTGTGTATCGTCAATCTAGGGCGATTTTTTGCTCATTTGAGCATCGATATCCTTTGTCGGAAATGAAAAAACCAAAGCACGAGTGAAAGCCAAGCTATGTGGGGTTGTTCCCATTAGGGAGTTTACACATCTACTGTAGGTCGGTTTCAATTATGTGTGCAATAAGTTGTGAAATACTCGGATTCTCGATAAAGGTTGGTAGGGTCCAGATTGGTTTTAACCGAGAGCCATCGTAACTCTCAGGCATATTCTAGAGGTATACTTTCGGTAAGGGGGATACACCCTCCTAGTCATTTTGTTAGAAAATTCTCCTTCTTTCCATTGAATCCAAAATTTTAAATTTACCTCTTTCTTAGTTGCATCGAGCAATGTTGTGAGCACTTTCGCGATGTTTAATTATTTATATCAATTGTTGTTATTGGATGTTGTTATTGTAAGGGGAAACCCGTTCCACAGTTTATGGCGTGGTCTCATATATTGCGTTTACCTCCACCCTTTTTGTTTAGAATTTTGCTCATACCAGACTTATTGTCTGACCCATTTTGTTTGCTTTCCTTAAACTCTCGGGTACTTAATTAAATTTGAGTAGTCCAAGAGTTAGCTGGTTTTCTTTAGCTTTTTGAAGATAATGGAGGAGCAGGAGGTTCCTTTATCTATCTAGTTATCTTTTTCCAATGTATGTTTATGTACTTATGTATTTTGTATCAAAAATGTAGAGGCAAAATGTGTAACTGCCTAGTCTAATAGTTGTAGTACTTTTGTGTAACTCTAGTAACTCCCTATTAGGAGTAACTTGATGTACTACATTATTGTTGTATTATATATGACCATTTCGATGTGAGACTTTTTCGTTCTTTTCTATTCCGTTCTGATTTATTCTTTTATTGTGCCCCAAGACAACTCATCTTTCGAATTCTTGGTGCAACGACACATGGACATCGAGGTTGTGTTAAGTGTCATTCTCATGGGTCAGAAAGGTGGGTCGTTGCAGGAATGAGGAGCGTCTTTCTTAGAAAGGACAATTCCAGACTGCGTTGGAATGTTTTCTCGTAGGGAATTCTCCATACTAAACCTTTTCAATATGGTATAAATTTATAGGAATTGGAACAATCCCAACAGCCTTTTAGATCTATCTCTATAGATCTTTATACCTAGGATACAGACTGCTTCTCCCCAATCCTTCATTGAGAAGTTCTTGAAAAGCCCAACTTTCACTCATTGTAACAACAAAGTGTTATTACCAATGAATAGTAGATCATCGACGTATAACACTAAAAATACGATGGCTTTGCCTTATTCCTTTCTATATATGCATGCTTCCTCCGTGTTATGATAAAAACCAAACTGTTTAATTACTTTATCAAATCATTTTTCCAACTCCTTGAAGCTTGTTTAAGTCCGTAAATGGACTTTAACAACTTGGAAGCCTTGCCCTCACTACCACTGATCACAAAACCCTCGGGCTGTGACATATAAATGGTTTCTTCTAAATCACCATTTAGAAAAACCGTCTTTACATCCATTTTCCATTTTTCATAGTTATGGAATACAATAATGGCAAACGTAATCTGAATGGACTTAAGCATGGCTACCGGCGAAAATGTTTTGTCATAATCAATACCTTGATTTTGACAAAATCCTTTTGCAAGTAGCCTAGCTTTGTAAGTCTCTACTTCCCAATGCGTTTAGCTTTTTCTTAAAAATCCATTTGAAGCCGAGGGGTTTTATCCCTTCAAGTACGTCTGACAAAGTCCAAACTTTGTTTTCGTATATGGAATCAATCTCGGATTTCATTGTTACAAGCCAGAGTGTGTAGTCTTTACTATGTAGTGCCTGTTGGAATGGTGTAACGACCCGATATTTTCAACCATTCGCATCCGTACATGTCGGACTTGAATTGCTCAAAATACCGCGTTCTAAATAAAATTTGGCAAATCTCAGAATATATAGTAAATAAATAATCACAGATCACAGACACAGAGTAAAATAGTGCAGCGAAAGTAAAAGAAATAGTAGTTCATGAAGCTACTATATAAATATATCAAAGTTAAACAAGATACAACAGAAGAAATAAAGTACAACAGAAGTTTCAATATGATAACCAAGTACAAGCTGAATAGAACAACCGAACTGAAATAGATAAGACTACATAAGCAGATAATCTCCAGCGATTCCAATCTCCAGAAGGTGGAATCCAAATCTGTGAATACTCAGGCTGACCCGAGCGTAAATAAAAATACAAACACTGGAGTCAGGACATACATACTTATACAATGTAAACCAACTCAAGTGAACTGTAGTAAAAGTACAAGTAACTTAGAAGATGCTTGGGACCGCCCATCCTCTAAGGATCCGTTAAACTATTTACTATATAGTAATATACGCTATATACAGTAGTGTCTAATCAGTAAAGTATAATCATATAGAAAATAGCGTTAAGGGGATGGTGAACCTTAACGCGGTCGGATCTTTAAACCAAAATCATAGTGGGCCCGATATGGTAGGTGACACGACACACAAGGTAATGCCAGGGTTGATATACCAATTACGCATCCGGACTGGTGGTGACGCATAGCAGCCACTACCGCCCACCTCGAACAACACTCCCAAATCAAGGGTGGCCACCAAATCAATCACAAGTAATAGAATGGTATCGAAGAAGTGTGTCCGATCAGAGGTGCTACCTCCTTGGCCCGTCGATCGCTCCTGTTTTAGCCACCTTATGCCAACTCACGGGAGTTGGGTCCACGTATATACCTTAGGATCGTCGCCACCATCCTACTTCATTCTGGAAACTCCACTGCGTACACAGTTGTCAAAGTGGTTTTCGGTATAGACAGAGAGTATGTCCATATCCGATCCCTGTCTCTTTAACAACCAATCGTTATTATAACCCGTGGTTATGATTTAAAAATAATTTATACTTCAAAATAGAATATCATTTCAAATCCAAATATTTATCAAAATAAATATTAAATCAAATCCAAACCATTTCAATATATTTAAAATATCATATCATTTCAAAACTTCATTTCAAATCATTTCAATATATCAAAATATCATATCTTTCCAAAACTTCATTTCAAATCATTTTAATATATCAAAATATCATATCTTTCAAACTTCATTATCAAATCATCATTTTAATATACCAAAATATCATTTGAGTTCAAATCTAAATATTCAACTTTAAATACTTTTTAAATTTAAAGATATCATTCATTTATTATCATTTCAAGTCACCTTTTTAAATAGTTTATATTTCAATCAAAATAATTCATTTAAACCGTTTAAAGGTGTAATTATTATACTTTCAAATCAAGTATTAAAATTTCCAAAGTTTCAATTCAATTCAATCATTTATTTCAATTAAATTTCCATAGACCATTTCAAATCTTATAAATTTCAAATATAGATTTAATCCACAAAATAACTATTCAAATTATAAAATAAATTCCAAAGCTTTATTATCCTATATTTCATAAGTCTAATTCTTTTAAATAGATTCAAATTACAAGTAAACCAAATATTTTTCATACTAAAATAAACTTCAATTATTTATTCCAAGATTTAATATCATTTCAAATTCATTTCAAAATATCAAAATATCATTTCAAAACATCATTTATTTAATTTAAATGTAAATACCATTTAATCAGATTTCAAAATTGTTGTATTTCCCAAATCAACTATTCCATTTAAATAATTTAAAGTCGATTCATTATATTTAATAATTAAATATTTAATTTCCAAAATTTAATCTTCTTCAAAGATCATTTATTCATTTGAATTTATTAAACAAAAAAAATTCAACTTTCGCAGCACTTAGAAAATGCTACGAAATGTTATGTTTAAAAACAGTTCATTTACAAAAGACGGCATTTAAAATGCTGCAATATCTTAATTTAGTTTCAATTAAAATTTTAGTTAAATTTAACAACTATAGCACTAACAAAGTGCTATAATAACACTTAGTTCAAATTTGCTATTTGGTTCAATTAAAACAACTACAGCATTTTCCAATGCTGTAATATCTTTACATTACATTTCAAAAATGCTGTCAAATCAAATTCAGTTTTATTTACAATTTCACACATAATTAACTTTTAATATAAATCATTTTAACTTATAAAATCATATATTTTCACATTTTAAAAACAATCATTTAAATACCTTTATTTCTATGATTTTATAAAGTCAAATTTCCATACAAAAATCAAATTAAATAACAATTAAATTTCCATTTCTTTAATTAAATTCTTAACTTAACAACTAAGTTTAAATTTCCAAAATATAACTTATTTCCATTTATTTTACTTAATTTAAAATTTTCACTTTTAAACAAATTTCACAAAATTAAATTTAAGTTATATTTCCAAATTCAACTTAAATATTCATTTATTCCATATTCTAATTTATACAAAATCATTAACACTTATAAAATCATTATTTCTCAATAAAATCATTTAATTTCTTTTTACATCAAAATTTGTCATATATTCTTACTTTACATAAATTCCATTTATAAACAAAATCATAAATTCCAAAATTAACTTATATTTCAAATTCCACTTCACCATTTACTTAATTCACTTATTTAATTTGTAGAAAATCACAAATATTTTATAGACATCATTTTAATAAAATTTAAATCAAAATATCATAATATTTACATTTTTAAAATAATTTAAAAATTTTAGAAAAATACATAAACCACGGGTCTGTATATAATTTTCTAGCCTAGGTCAAGTGATACGGATATGTATCATTTCAATCCGCAGTTTACAAAGAAAACCGGGTTCTATCATTTCAAACCCGCAATCCCAAGTTCAATAAAATAAATAAAAAGTCGCCCAGGCTTATCATTTCAGCTCATAACGATCTTTCCCTATTCTAAAGTCCGTTCGGGTATGTATCATTTCAACCCATAGTGAATCTAATCTACAGGGAACTTGCAGTGTGATAAACTTATAAAATGAACAGAATAACATCATATAACAGTAATAGATGATATAACATATATAATAACAGGGGTAAACATTATATGATCATAATATAATAGTTATAACAGGATGATATAATTTTACAGATTCAAATGGTGTCAATTTACTAGTTATATAAGTACACATCGTCTGGTGAGAATTACTCACATGTTCAAGTGGAGATGACAACCACAAACACACAACAAAGATTTCCAGAGGCACGAAAGAACGACAATAATTTGAGATTGGGAGAGCCAAAGCTATATCCCTTGAAAACATTACACAAAACAAATATATAAAACATAAGTTTCAAAACAGGATGCCACTAAACAATGTTAGGAACAACTGCATAAAACAAACCAAAGTGTTTGCACTTGCTTTCTACCATCTATGCTTCAGCTCCAGATCTGAAATGCATGGCTAAGGGGTGGGTTTGGATCTGGTTTTGGGTTCCATAGGGTCGGCCTAGCATGCGTTAACAAAGTGGTGAAGTCTAGGTGCAAAAACTAGGTGTTCAAGGCTAAACAATGCAACATAACCTCACATCTTTGGCACAAATAGGTTCGGCCAGAGGTCATGGGTCATGGCCAGTGGGTGCTGGTGATGGTGGATGATGTGGCAGATGGTGAAGGTCAGGTCAGAGGTGGTGGTGGTGGTGGTAGTGTTGGCAAATGGTGGTAGAAGGTGGTGCTAACAATCTAGGCTCGGCTAATGTAATATGTGGTGGTTTTTGTTGATTTTGGTGGTGCTCCTTGCCATGGATGTGCTTGGCCTGCCTTGGTGGTGCAGTAGAGTGGGTAATGATCAGAGAAAGGGGGTGGTGGAGGTCGGACCAGATCTGGTTGAGGAGGAGTGGAGCTATGAAGGTAGAGAACATATGCAAAATCAATAGAAAAACTAGAAAACAAAGGAAGAAGAAGATGAATTTTACCCAAACCTTTGCTCAATGATGGCTGTGAGTTTTTTCTTGAGAAGTGGATGAATTTTCGTGAAAAAGAGAAGAAAATGCAGCTGAAAAGAATAGAGAAGGGTACGGCCAAAAATCATAAAGAATGGAGTTGAGAAAAGGAAAGGTCGGGAGATGAAAAGGCTTAGGAATTCCAAAAGTTTAAAACTCTTCAAATTTCCTCTATTTTCTTTTTAATTTTTAAATAACTGAAATATATATATAAACTCAGATAAAATATGAAAATTTAGTAAATAAAAAAAAAATTAATTATTAATTATATATAATTTAATTAAGTAAAACAGCAAAAGTTGCAACTAGTCTTGAAAATATGAAAAATAAATGCAATGAACTTTGGAAAAATTTTATGTACTTGAAAAGTATTTATAAATAAAGATAAGAACACAAAATAAAAATGAATTCACAAAATAAATAAATACATTTTAATTAAATAAAATTTTAATGAAGAAAATAGCAGAAAAATGGAAACTAGGCTTTATAAATTGAAATGAATTCAAGTAAACTTTGGACAAATTATATTATCACTTTAAAAATAATAAAAGAAAAAAGTATACTTAAAATAACATATTAACACATATTAAAATAAAATATGACAAAGAAAATTTAATTTATACAATTTAAAATAACAAAATTGCAGAATAAAACAAATTGCACTCAAAATTGAAATATACATAACTGTTACAGTTTAACTCCGTTTTCAACGAAACAAAAAGCAGTGTTCAAGTTATTACATCTATTTTCATAATAAAATATAAAATTTAAGATTTTATATAATTTAAATTTGAAGTTTAAAAGTCAAAGATTGAACAGTTTGACCAGAATTTCACTTTTCAGTAAAATAACCAATTTATACAAGTTTGAAGTTATAGTTCACATTTATTTTTAAAAATGAAATGTTTGAAATCAAAGAAGTTTAAAATAGTTTCAAAATAAAATAAAGTCAAATTTTAAAATATAGGCCAAAATCTAGGGTTGTTACACTCTCCCCCACTCAAAACTTTTCGTCCCCGAAAAGGAATGAGGTACGGAAAACATAGGAAAGATAAAATTGAAATGAGATTAAGACAAGATGACAAAGAGATTGAAATTATACCTGATAATTGTGGTTTTAGGTAAGTTTAGCAAGGTGGAGATGATCTTCCCAAGATTCTCCAGAATCAAGAACACAAGTACGAAAAGATCCTCTAGAATCTGATTCACTTTTTCCACTTGACCGACAGTCTATAGATGAAAGCAGTGCTCAGATTCAAAATAAGTACCAAAGATTATCAAAGAATATAGAAAGATTTCTAAACAGAAAGATTATAGAAAAAAAATGCCTATACTAGTCTGTAGCAAGTTAAGGAAAATAATGACAACTAAAAGATAGTTTGAAAACAAAAGAAGATAATAAATTAGAAACCATGGAAATTCAACTTAAATTGATGGTTAAATTTTCATAAGTTAAATAAACTTAATTATCTCTAATTTCATTACCTTATCATTCAATTTTCTTAAACCAACAATTTCAAGAATCATGGATTTGCAAAATAATTATTTATACTCGTAATGTACTTAATAAATTTAATTCCTCTTTATTCCTAATTAAAATTGAATTTTATCCCTCTCAATAAATTTCATCACCTATGTTAAATACACTTACACTTATTATAAATGTTTTAGTTTATTCCTAATTCCCTTAACATCATTTATATTGCAAATTATTCAATTAACCTTTTAGTCTATTTATCCCTGTTAATCTTTTATAACTAAAATTTATGTGTATAATATTTATTATAACCACTCAAATTTTATTTATAAAATCTTTTTATATTGTATATTATCCAATTACAATGTTAACTTCTAAAAATTTATGTAAGTTATATTGGAATGCAATTGAGAATTATACAAATAAAACTTTCTAAAATTAATATACAATATAAACATTCTAATTCAATCATTTCAAGCTTGAATATTTATTAAAAATTTTGATTTTCTTTTTATACTTGAAGTTATCATTTAAGATAGAATTTAAGAATAAAATTTCCGATTCCCTTTAAACCATTTGGAGATAAATAAATATATGTACATAATTTGTCAAATCAAATTTAAATCATATATCTATATATATTATAAATCAAATCATATTTTAGAAATTTAAATCAATGAAATTTCCCAAAACAAAGCTGTAGCAAGACTACATAATGGTTTCTTCACTTCGAAACTCGAAAATGAACGTCGATGATGCCGCGGTCATCACCGAAATTATTTTCCAACGACAAAGAGAAGAGCACTAAAATTTTAAAACTTTAAAATTCTTTGGAAACAAATTTCTATTCAAAAATACTTTATATAATATATCCTTTTAAAACTTTAAACACAAGGTTTGAAACCATCAGAAATTAAATTCTCAAATTCTTGATTTAAATTCATTTCAGTTCCCAAATCAAATTTATAAACAACTATTTATAAATTCATTTATAGAATGATAAATCAAGTATTATCATTTCAAATAATCAATTTAAATCAATTTATTAAGTTCCATAATATTTACTTATATCAAAATTTATTTCATTAACCAAATTTAAAATAATATTGTGTCAGTTTGTTCTATCAAAGTATTTTAGAAATCCTATCGATAGCGTTGATCAGATGAATCGATCGGAAGCCCAAATCAACATCAACCACTCAAACAACACAATATATAAAACAAAACATAGATTTACAAGTACAATTCAAAATGTTTGGAGATATTTTGGAAACAAAAAAAAGATGATTAATTAACAAAATATGAAGATGGATAAGCTTAGATAAATCGCGGGCAACCTTAACCGAGTCAACCGTGACTTAATGAATAAGATCAAATGTATATTTTTTTTTCTGTGGTAAATCTACATCTGTAACAACCCGCATATCTATCGATTTTATATTTAAATATTTTATTTAAATATTTTATCGTTAGTCGGATGTTAGTCCGAAAAGCTACTTTTTGCATACGGTCAAATTAGGACTCGAGACCACTTCCATTGAGTTCAAAATGACGTTTGCGATCTTTTTGAGTGTAAACTTCGATATGTTTGGAGATAGTGAAATTTTCAACACTTTTTCCCGCCTTTGACTTTGGTTTGGACTGCACCCCTTTAGTTCAGCCCAACCATCTTCTTCACTCTATCAAAACACTTCAAGCTTGGTCAAAAATGGTGGTGGGAAGTGGAAATTAAAACTCCAAACACAAATTCTATTGCAAATCCGAGATTCAACATCAAATTCACGTGAAGACTGTTGATTCAAGCTTGTTGGTGTTCTTGCTTTGCTCTCCAATCTCCATCTTCATCAAATTCCGTAAAAAGGTGAGATTTTTAGTCTCACATCTTGCTTAAATTGTCATTGGGCTGTTGGGAATGATCCCCTATTGCATTTGTATGAATATTTGCATTTGGTTTGGATTGGATTGGCGAAAAACACCATTTTTGAGCGTTTTGACGAATTTTCCAGCCCCCTAGAGCTGTTCGGCATCGTTGAGTCGATCGGTTCGGCCTATTTAAGCTGTTCGGCATCATTTAGTCGACCGGCATCTTTAAGTGTTCGGCATATTTGAGTGTTCGGCATTTTCGAGCGTTCGGCATTTTCGAGCGTTCGGCATCTTTAAGCCGTTCGGCATATTTGAGTGTTCGGCATTTTTGAGTCGATCGGCACACTTAGAGCGTTCGGCATTTTTGTCGTTCGGCCTCCTTAAGTCATTCAGCCTCCTTCGATCGTTCGGCGTCCTTGAGTCGTTCGGCTATTAGGTCGTCCTGCATCCTTTGGTCGCTTGTCCTCATTAAGTTGTGCCGTGACGGGGCGCTGCCCCGCACCCCGCCGTGGGCGCTGCCCCCTGGACCCCCGCGACCTGACCGGGCAGGTCGAACCCCGTACTACTCTGCGTAGGCAATCTCTTCTGAAAAACATTTATCAGAACTTCTACTTTGATGGTTTTGGGATTGACTTCTTTGGACTTTACTCACGTCTTCGAACGTGAATTGATTTGTTCTACAATCGTTTTATGACTTGTCACTTTAAAGATATATGAAGGTTTCAATACTAATAGTAAATATCAAAACCCTTTCATCAAAGCGATTTCAACACTATTTTAAATATCAAAAGTTCGTTTTCTCAAACCGATTTTCAATCTACTAGTATATACAAGCCTTTACTTCACTCGAACGAGAAATCGACTTAAACGACTTAGTAAAACGGGTGGTATGAAACGCTTGCGTTTACTTCGTCGGTTAGCTCTTGGACTTGTTCGATTGAACCCTTTTCGTGACAATTTACTAGTGAAGATTTACAGCTTGTTCGTAAATATTTAAGTTAAGCAAGTGGTTATGGGACATGAAGCTAAACTCATATATTTACTAGCTTGGTGTGATTGACACTTCTCGCTGACCATGATGATCATTTTATGATTTAGACTAGCAGTTGTGCGATGTCTCTTTGTTTGCAAGGTAAGACTAGACCGCAGTAGTGTGATTCCGACTCACACACATCTCTTTGTCCGCAAGGTTAGTCTAGGCCGTAGTAGTGTGATTCCGACTCACACATATCTTTTTGTTTGCGAGGTTAGGCTAGACACCACTTGTGTGATTCCATTCACACATACCTTTTTGCTTTTTGGTTAGCCTAGGCCTCAATCAGTGTGATTCCGACTCACACATATGGGGTAGCTCCCCATGGTCTTCGGACCATCATGTGATAGGCCTCTTTCTCTTTTTTTTTTATGATTTCTGGATTTCTTGTTTGATTTCTGGATTTTTATGTCATTGACTTGTTATGAGTACAAGTTTAGGGTATGATGCCCTCTTTGGATCTTTGAGAAGATTCTCGTGATATTGATCATTTCTCATCGGTTGATCTCCTGTCGATCATCATTTTCATGCTTATAGTAGTATGTCAGTATGGATATTCTATGTTTATGCCATGTCTTTTATTATATACCATGTCATCTTATATTTATAGTTAGACTGATCCGTTTATTATTTTCTTAAATAATACTCGGGTCAGACCGAGATGTTACAGGTACTTCTGCTTGACTTCCTTCCGGGATTTGCTACTCTGACTTTTGGCTGACTATTTAGTTTAGCAGTTTTTGTTGTATACACTTGAGATATGGACTCATAGTTGTGTTCTTTTTGTATAGCACATGTTGCTATTCTTTTGTATTATTGTGGAACTTTTTGACCACTACTCTGATGTACACTTTCATGTGTTAGTTATATATTCATATCTTCTTCCGCCTTTGTGATATGGATGTCTGTGACTGCTTTGTGTTATGCTTATTTCTATGATTGTTTCCGAAGATTATTTTATAGCCACCGTGTGATAATCAATTACATGGATGGTCGCTCCTCAACAGCCTTATTCTCCGTGCTAGTTGACAGCACTACATCGTAGTGTCCTTGGCTAGCGTGGGTATTGAGGTGGGGCGTCACAACATCCGATCTCAAGAGATAGAGTTTGGAATAACAAAAGATATTAGCATCTAAACCAAGGATAGATATAAATCTCTGGTGAATCGATGCTAATTGTAAAGGAGTTTCCCTTTTTTACAAGTCATTAGAGTATTGGCGAGACCACCAATTCACTATAAAGCTCATTCGAAGAGGAGTTATGGAATACCCCAAAATCATAAGAAGATGAACAGTGAGGGACAAGAATGGATTTTGGAACGCAGGGAACGTTCCAAAATTCAAAGGAAATCAAATAAAAATGAAGAGATTCAAGCTCGAATGAAAGAGATTCTATAACTAAATTTACCATACATTCTAAGTTTTGCCTCAAAGCCAAAGCTCTGATACCAACTGTAACGACCCGATTTTTCAACCATTCGCATCCGCACATGTCGGACTTGAATTGCTCAAAATACCGCGTTGTAAATAAAATTTGGCAAATCTCAGAATATACAGTAAATAAATAATCACAGATCACAGACACAGAGTAAAATAATGCAGCGGAAGTAAAAGAAATAGTAGTTCATGAAGCTACTATATAAATATATCAGAGTTAAACAAGATACAACAGAAGAAATAAAGTACAACAGAAGTTTCAATATGATAACCAAGTACAAGCTGAATAGAACAACCGAACTGAAATAGATAAGACTACATAAGCAGATAATCTCCAGCGATTCCAATCTCCAGAAGGTGGAATCTAAATCTGTGAATACTCAGGCCGACCCGAGCGTAAATAAAAATACAAACACTCGAGTCAGGACATACATACTTATACAATGTAAACCAACTCAAGTGAACTATAGTAAAAGTACAAGTAACTTAGAAGATGCTTGGGACCGCCCATCCTCTAAGGATCCGTTAAACTATTTACTATATAGTAATATACGCTATATACAGTAGTGTCTAATCAGTAAAGTATAATCATATAGAAAATAGCGTTAAGGGGATGGTGAACCTTAACGCGGTCGGATCTTTAAACCAAAATCGTAGTGGGCTCGATATGGTAGGTGACACGGCACACAAGGCAATGCCAGGGTTGATATACCAATTACACATCCGGACTGGTGGTGACGCATAGCAGCCAATACCGCCCACCTCGAACAATACTCCCAAATCAAGGGTGGCCACCAAATCAATCACAAGTAATAGAATGGTATCGAAGAAGTGTGTCCGATCAGAGGTGCTACCTCCTTGGCCCGTCGATCGCTCCTGTTTTAGCCACCTTATGCCAACTCACGGGAGTTGGGTCCACGTATATACCTTAGGATCGTCGCCACCATCCTACTTCATTCTGGAAACTCCACCGCGTACACAGTTGTCAAAGTGGTTTTCGGTATCGACAGAGAGTATGTCCATATCCGATCCCGGTCTCTTTAACAACCAATCGTTATTATAACCCGTGGTTATAATTTAAAAATAATTTATACTTCAAAATAGAATATCATTTCAAATCCAAATATTTATCAAAATAAATATTAAATCAAATCCAAACCATTTCAATATATTTAAAATATCATATCATTTCAAAACTTCATTTCAAATCATTTCAATATATCAAAATATCATATCTTTCCAAAACTTCATTTCAAATCATTTTAATATATCAAAATATCATATCTTTCAAACTTCATTATCAAATCATCATTTTAATATACCAAAATATCATTTGAGTTCAAATCTAAATATTCAACTTTAAATACTTTTTAAATTTAAAGATATCATTCATTTATTATCATTTCAAGTCACCTTTTTAAATAGTTTATATTTCATTCAAAATAATTCATTTAAACCGTTTAAAGGTGTAATTATTATACTTTCAAATCAAGTATTAAAATTTCCAAAGTTTCAATTCAATTCAATCATTTATTTCAATTAAATTTCCATAGACCATTTCAAATCTTATAAATTTCAAATATAGATTTAATCCACAAAATAACTATTCAAATTATAAAATAAATTCCAAAGCTTTATTATCCTATATTTCATAAGTCTAATATCTTTTAAATAGATTCAAATTACAAGTAAACCAAATATTTTTCATACTAAAATGAACTTCAATTATTTATTCCAAGATTTAATATCATTTCAAATTCATTTCAAAATATCAAAATATTATTTCAAAACATCATTTATTTAATTTAAATGTAAATACCATTTAATCAGATTTCAAAATAGTTGTATTTCCCAAATCAACTATTCCATTTAAATAATTTAAAGTCGATTCATTATATTTAATAATTAAATATTTAATTTCCAAAATTTAATCTTCTTCAAAGATCATTTATTCATTTGAATTTATTAAACAAAGAAAATTCAACTTTCGCAGCACTTAGAAAATGCTATGAAATGTTATGTTTAAAAACAGTTCATTTACAAAAGACGGCATTTAAAATGCTGCAATATCTTAATTTAGTTTCAATTAAAATTTTAGTTAAATTTAACAACTATAGCACTAACAAAGTGCTATAATAACCCTTAGTTCAAATTTGCTATTTGGTTCAATTAAAACAACTACAGCATTTTCCAATGCTGTAATATCTTTACATTACATTTCAAAAATGCTGTCAAATCAAATTCATAGTTTTATTTACAATTTCACACATAATTAACTTTTAATATAAATCATTTTAACTTATAAAATCATATATTTTCACATTTTAAAAACAATCATTTAAATACCTTTATTTCTATGATTTTATAAAGTCAAATTTCCATACAAAAATCAAATTAAATAACAATTAAATTTCCATTTCTTTAATTAAATTCTTAACTTAACAACTAAGTTTAAATTTCCAAAATATAACTTATTTCCATTTATTTTACTTAATTTAAAATTTTCACTTTTAAACAAATTTCACAAAATTAAATTTAAGTTATATTTCCAAATTCAACTTAAATATTCATTTATTCCATATTCTAATTTATACAAAATCATTAACACTTATAAAATCATTATTTCTTAATAAAATCATTAATTTCATTTTTACATCAAAGTTTGTCATATATTCTTACTTTACATAAATTCCATTTATAAACAAAATCATAAATTCCAAAATTAACTTATATTTCAAATTCCACTTCACCATTTACTTAATTCACTTATTTAATTTGTAGAAAATCACAAATATTTTATAGACATCATTTTAATAAAATTTAAATCAAAATATCGTAATATTTACATTTTTAAAATAATTTAAAAATTTCAGAAAAATACATAAACCACGGGTCTGTATATAATTTTCTAGCCTAGGTCAAGTGATACGGATATGTATCATTTCAATCCGCAGTTTACAAAGAAAACCGGGTTCTATCATTTCAAACCCGCAATCCCAAGTTCAATAAAATAAATAAAAAGTCGCCCAGGCTTATCATTTCAGCTCATAACGATCTTTCCCTATTCTAAAGTCCGTTCGGGTATGTATCATTTCAACCCATAGTGAATCTAATCTACAGGGAACTTGCAGTGTGATAAACTGATAAAATGAACAGAATAACATCATATAACAGTAATAGATGATATAACATATATAATAACAAGGGTAAACATTATATGATCATAATATAATAGTTATAACAGGATGATATAATTTTACAGATTCAAATGGTGTTAGTTTACTAGTTATATAAGTACACATCGTCTGGTGAGAATTACTCACTTGTTCAAGCTGGAGATGACAACCTCAAACACACAACAAAGATTTCTAGAGGCACGAAAGCATGACAATGATTTGAGATTGGGAGAGCCAAAGCTATATCCCTTGAAAACATTACACAAAACAAATATATAAAACATAAGTTTCAAAACAGGATGCCACTAAACAATGTTATGAACAACTGCATAAAACAAAACCAAAGTGTTTGCACTTGCTTTCTACCATCTATGCTTCAGCTCCAGATCTGAAATGCATTGCTAAGGGGTGGGTTTGGATCTGGTTTTGGGTTCCATAGGGTCGGCCTAGCATGCGTTAACAAAGTGGTGAAGTCTAGGTGCAAAAACTAGGTGTTCAAGGCTAAACAATGCAACATAACCTCACATCTTTGGCACAAATAGGTTCGGCCAAAGGTCATGGGTCACGGCTAGTGGATGCTGGTGATGGTGGATGATGTGGAGGAGGGTGGAGGTCAGGTCAGAGGTGGTGGTGGTGGTGGTAGTGGCGGCAAATGGTGGTAGAAGGCGGTGCTAACAATCTAGGCTCGGCTAGTGTAATTGTTAACTCCTATTTTTGTAGCGACCTAAATCTCCGCGACCTAAAACTTCGTGACCCAACGACCTAATAATCTTAGCGACTTAACGAGCTAGTGGTCCTAGCGACCTAACTTCTCCAGTAGCACAGCGACCTAAGAGTACCTAACGACCTAATAGTCTCAACGACCTAACGGCATAATGGTTTTAGCGACCTAACGACCTAACGGTCTTAGCGACCTAAAGTCTTCAGCAACCTAAAGCGGCTTAGCAACCTAGTGGCTTCATTCCTCAGCGACCTATGGAGTGCCGCGACCTAACGACTTAAGAAGATCAGCGACCCAAAGGCTTCTGTAACTTCACGACTTAGCAATGTAACGGTCTAGCGAGCTAAAACAGAGAAAAGTTACACGACCTACTATAGGTCGCTCACGTCCTACTAACTCACTCAGAAGAAACCAAGATCAAACGAAACGATCCCCTAAGTCGCTGCCGACCTACGACCTAACTTAGGTCGTCCACGACCTAAGACTTGGAGATTAAAACACGCCCAAAATCACCCCTATAAATGCAGCCCTAACTCCAACAATGGGGGGACTTTTCTCGATCATTCTCTGAAGCGCCGATACTCTGCCACTTTCTCAACTGAACCAACACTTGAAGAACTCTAAACACCAAAGACACTACAACAAGCTTCGAAAGAGATCTTGCACATCCGGCATGGATTCAGAGAGCCTCGTTACATCGAAGTTTGAGCTACTAGTCTAAAGTGTTTTTGTGATCAAAGTGTATTGTATTTTGAAGTGCATTGTATCAACTTGTAACCAAAATCAGCAATAAAGGAATTCAAAGCGGACGTAGGCTTGATCTTAAGCCGAACCACTATAAAATCGCTGTCTTTTACTGTTTTCTAATATTTTACTGCTTATTTCTTGTTCCAGTATCATGGGTGGTGCTTTCACAACATTACTACACACACTGGGGTGTTAGCGTTCAATTTTAAGCGTTAACATTTTGGTGCTTTCACTGAGAACCCAACTCAGGAATATTGTCATCATTGCTTCACGAGAGTTTTTGTAAAAAGTTTCTTTGAAAACCAGAAGTTTGTCGGAAATAATGGCTCCCGGAAGAAAGCGCAAGTCTACCAGATCCGTCAATACTCATGATAACACTGCTACTTCTCCTTCATCAAGTCAAGCAGCTCCAAGCATTGGAGTTACACGAGCGGAGTTGGATGCTGCTGTGACTGGGTTATATCAGCAAATCGAAACCCAGAACACCTAAATGCTAGAAAGGTTGAATGCTATGCTTGGAGCTAACCGTCAACCAGCGAATAATGAGGAAAATTTTGCTGATGCTGTTCACAACTCTGAAGGGAGGAACATTCCTCAAAGGGCAACTGGCACTGCCGAAGGGGCATCTCCCCAAGCCGGAGTAATAAGGCCACAATCAACTCTCCACGAACGCTTGTTTAAGCAACCTTCTGAGAAAATGGCTGATGATTGCCCCGCAGAGCCTCTGAACAACGAGGAATACCTCTTGGAAATGATACGACAGATCATGAAAGAGAGCATGCAAAGAAATGAAGATGAGAACGACTGGGGGTTCGCTCCAAGTAAGACTCCGTTCACTGAGAAAATTCTAAAAGCCGAATTTCCAAGAAAGTTTGTTCCTCCAACCATTCCAGCTTACCGAGGGACAAGCGACCCCAATCAATTTCTGTACAAATACGACTGGCACATGACGGGTGCCAGGGCAACGGATGAAATTAAATGCCGGTACTTTCCGGTATACTTAGAAGGAGTGCCACTACTCTGGTTTACAAAACTGCCTGCTCGATCTGTAGACCAGTTCTCTGATTTAACCCGGAAGTTTAAAGAGCAATTCAGACTGTACGCTTCAAAGGCGAAAGACATAATGTCATTGTCTAGCCTTGAGTAAAATCCGGGAGAGTCTATTAAGTCCTTCTTGAATCGCTTCAACATAGCCCTGGCTGAAGTTGACAACGCGGACCCACGGATGGTTTTGACCTATATGATGCGGGCTATCGATAAGTCAAGTGAATTTGGGAAATGGCTGAAAATGAAGGAGCCTAATTCACTCGAGAAATTTTATAAGAAAGCTGACAAGTTCATACGCTTGGAAAATCTTCCTGCACCAGTGAAAGTGGTGGCAACAGGAGTACAGAATAACATTACTGCGTCGGCTAAGAAAGATTCCGAAGGACAGAAGAGGGAGAATAATGATGGAAAGAAACAAAAGGATATAAAGAAACCTCGCTTCTTTAAACCCTCAGATTTCACTCCCTTAACCGACACTCCGGAGAGTATCTTCTTTGCTACCAAAGATGCTGTGGAGTATCCTAAACCAGCTGAGATAAAGCCTGGAAAGAGTGCTATGCGAAATGGAAAATTTTGTCGATTTCATAACCAACCCGGCCATGATACCAACGATTGTCGTCATTTGAAGAGCTTGATTAAAGAATTGTTAAGACAAAATAAGCTGCAGCAGTATGTTAAGAGGAACAGAAATGACTCAACTTCGTCTGCTCAGGGGCAGCAACCACCTACTCGCCCATCTGGCTCCGGTGAGGGTACTGCCGCACATGAACCTGAAAGGCCCGTTATCAATGTAATTACAGGAGGCCCACACCCAGCGGGCAGAAGCTGGGGTGAGATGGAAAGATATGCTCGTGCTTTAAAATATACCCCAGCGGAAGAAGATGTTTTGGTTTTAGAAAACGCTGCACCCCTAAAATAGCAGAGAACTTCTAATGATGATATTGTGTTTAAAGCAAGAGATTCTATGGGTATTGAAGCTCCAACCATGGATCCCTTGGTCATTTCTGCAGGAATTGGGCCAGCTATTGTAAGGAGAGTGCTTGTTGATTGCGGCGCCTCTTGCAATATACTCTTCAAGAAGACATTTGATCAAATGAAGATTCCAATGACTAACGTTCAGGCTTCATCGCAGAAGGTTGTTGGGTTTACTGGGGAACCGCAGCAGCCAATTGGAACTGTCAACTTGTTTGTGGAACTTGGAGATGGGCAGAAAAAGGTGGTTCGAAAACAGACTTTTGTAATTGTTGACGGATTTTCTGCCTATAATGCCTTCCTAGGCCGGCCAACTCTAGCTGCGTTCAAAGCCATTCTCGCCCCATGGTGCCTAACTATGAAATTTCCCACAGATAATGGTGTTGGTGTCATTAAAGGGGATCAAAACGCTGGGCGGGAGTGTTATCTGATAGAGCTTCGGGAGGCAAGGTAGAGAGAGATGGGAAAAGATGCGGCAACCTCGCTCCGCATCAAAAAGCCAACCTTGTAGCAAGTACAGGGTGGCCCCTGCACTAGCGAGCATAGTGGTGCAAGGAGAGAAATGGGTCCTAGAAAAGCCAGTGCAGGGGAAAATATAGCGGTGCCAATGGAAGTAACGGTACCAGTACCTATAGATCTTAAAGACCCAAACAAAGTGCTAAATGTGGGTTCGCAACTCGGTGTGGCAGTCCAAAATATGCTGATATCATTTTTGAAAGCAAATCTGGACGTATTTGCTTGGAGTCACGCCGATATGTGTGGAATATCTTCTGAGATTGCTGTACATACTCTAAATATTGATCCGAAATTCACACCTGTGAAACAGAAAAGGAGAACCCAGGGTCCAGAAAGGTCAGCAGCGCTAAAGGAAGAAGTAGATCGGCTCATGGAGAATGGTTTCATCAAAGAGTCCACCTATCCAAATTGGGTTTCAAATCCAGTACTGGTTAAAAAAGCAAATGGAAAGTGGAGAGTATGCATCATTTTCTCAGATTTAAACAAAGCTTGTCCCAAAGACTGCTTCCCGTTGCCAAGGGTTGATCAACTGGTAGATGGAACTACCGGGCATGAATTATTGTCTTTTATGGATGCTTACTCCGGGTATAACCAGATTATGATGAATGAGCCAGATCAGGAGGATAAGTGCTTTGTCACCGATGTTGGTCTTTACTGCTACAAAGTCATGCCCTTCGGAATGAAGAATGCAGGGGCAACATATCAAAGGCTTGTTAATGCAATGTTCAAATCACAGCTTGGGAAAACTATGGAAGTCTATGTTGATGATATGTTGGTGAAATCAAAGAAAACAGTTGACCATATGGATCACTTGGCAGAAATGTTCACAATTCTCTGAAAGTATGGAATGAAGCTCAATCCTTTGAAATGTTCATTCGGAGTAGAGTTCGGAAAATTCTTGGGATTTATCGTAAGCGCTAGGGGCATTGAAGCTAATCCTGCTCAAATTACTGCTCTGAGAGAAGTCAAAGCCCCTAGGACGAAGAAGCAACTGCAGAGCCTCAATGGGAAAGTTGCTGCTTTAAGTCGGTTTATCTCCAAAGCCACTGATAAATGCATTCTCTTCTTCGACGCTCTAAAGAAAGGATAGAAAAACTTCGAATGGACTCCTGAATGCCAGAAAGCTTTCGATGAACTAATCCGTCGCATGGAAGCGCCTCCAATACTTTCCAAGCCCAACAATGGCGAAGACCTTTTCATATACTTGGTAGTTTCGTCTCATGCCCTAAGTGCAGCATTAGTGCGGGAGGATCCAAAAGTTCAACACCCGGTCTACTATATCAGCAAAAGATTCACTGGGGCAGAAATGAATTATTCAAAGTTAGAAAAGCTCGCCTATTGTTTAATGATTGCTTCCAGAAAGTTGAGGCCATATTTTCAAGCTCACCCTATCAAAGTTCTCACTGATCAGCTCCTAAAGCAAGTCCTATTTCACCCTGAAACTTCGGGCCATCTTCTGAAGTGGAATATTGAACTTAGCTAATATGATATCGCTTACCATCCCCGAAGAGCGATCAATGGACAA
Source organism: Allium fistulosum (assembly GCA_030737815.1). Classification (NCBI taxonomy): domain Eukaryota; kingdom Viridiplantae; phylum Streptophyta; class Magnoliopsida; order Asparagales; family Amaryllidaceae; genus Allium; species Allium fistulosum. The sequence continues at coordinate 943,059,610 of CM060902.1, read as the reverse complement.
GCTTTAGCAGATTTCATTGCAGAATACACAGATAAAGGTGATAGTGAGGAAGAGGTTACAATTGACATCCCAACCAGATGGAAGTTATATGTTGATGGCTCAAGAAATGATTACCGTTCCGGAGCTGGGGTTGTGCTTGAAACCCCCGAAGGGCGATCATTATGTTACGCATTAAGATTGAAATTTCCTTCTACAAACAATGAAGCAGAATATGAAGCTCTAATTGCTGGATTAAAGATTGCAAAGGAACTAAACATCAAATCATTGCGGATCTTCAGTGATTCTCAACTTATTGTATGTCAAGTCAAGAAGGAGTTTCAAGCTAAAGGAGGAAATCTGCCTGCTTACTTGTCAAAGACTTGTGAGCTTCTCGATGATTTCGATCACTATTCGATAAGCCACATACCTCGAGAGGAAAATATGAAGGCGGATTCACTCGCAAAGTATTCAAGTTCCGGAGAAGCTCAATTATTGGGATTGGTTCCTGTGGAGGTATTGTCAGCTCCAAGCACTGACGAGATGGATATCGACTAGATCATGGCTGTATCCCAAGAACAAGAGTCATGGATGACCCTGATAAAAGAATATTTACTCAACGGTTCCTTGCCAGAAAATTCTAAAGAACACCGAAAGCTGTTAAGAAAAGCATCGAGATATGTAATTCAAGACGGTCGGTTATACAGGCGGGGATTCTCAGTGCCATTACTCCGATGTGTAACCAAGGAGGAAGCCAAGGCAATTTTAGCAGAGGTGCACGGAGGAGAATGTGGGGATCATTCAGGTGGCCAAACTCTTGCCAAGAAAGTTCTCCGGTATGGGTATTTCTAGCCAGATATCAATCGAGATGCTGCTATCTACTCCCGAAAATCCGACAAGTGCTCGAGATTTGCAAAAATCCCAAGAGCACCTTCCACCGAACTAACACAGATGGTCAGTCCATGGCCATTCGCCTTTTGGGGGATAGATCTAATTGGACCTTTACCAATTGCCAAGTCGGGAATCAAATATGCTATTGTTGCTGTTGATTATTTCACTAAATGGGCTGAAGCTGAACCTTTGGCTACTATTACCTCTAAAAAGATGATAAATTTTGTGAATAAAAATATCATTTGCAGGTATGGTGTGCCACAGAAGATAATCATAGACAACGGTACTCAATTCGAAAGCGAAGAGTTCGAAGAGTTTTGCAAGTGATTCAAAATCCGAAAAAGCTTCTCAGCAGTGGCTTACCCGTAGGCGAACGGGCAAGTGGAAGCAGTAAACAAAATTATCAAGTCAACCATCAAAAAGCAGCTTGAAAAAGCAAAAGGTGGATGGGTTGATAAGCTACCACTAGCACTATGGGCATACATAACAACCATAAAACTGCGACTGGGCACACTCCATTCTCATTGGCATACGGATCAGAAGCGATGATTCCAGTAGAACTAGAAGTCCCTTCACACAGGAGAATTCATTTCAACCAGACTGAAAATGAAAAATTGCAACTCGAAGCACTTGACTTCCTTGATGAAAGAAGGGAAGAAGCTAAGCTCAGAGTTGCGGCCTATCAGCAAAGGATAGCAAGGCACTTCAACTCTAAAGTCCGTCAACGAAGCTTTGACATCGGGGACTTAGTCTTGAAAAGGATCATGACAGCAACTGGAGTGTTTGGGCCGAACTGGGAAGGGCCGTATGTTATAAGCGAAAAACTTCTCAATGGCACTTTCAAACTCACAACTGTTGAAGGAGATCCAATCCAGAGAGCCTGGAACAGCTATCACTTGCGTCCATATTTTACTTAGAAGCAATGCTTGAAATTGTAAAATGATAATGGATGTATCAATTGTATTGTAAGCCATTGTAAAATCAGTGATAATCAATAAAAGAGCTATAAAGTGGATGTAGGCCTAGTTCTTGGCCGAACCACTATAAATTCTGTGTTCTTTATTATTATAAAATGCCTGTTTCATTTCGATGTGTAAATACTCTAAATGTATTGCTAAAATATCGATTTAATATTGCAGGTCATTAATACAAAGCTTACCCATCATAGAGCCAAGTGAGCCGCGTAAATCACTCGATAAATGAATTTCAAGCCACGAAAAGTTCCAAATTTAAATCCAACATAAGATGAACTTCACACAAAAGGTTGATAATTCCACCGAAGGGGCACTTTTCAAAAGAAAAGGAACCGGACACTTGTTAACTAATTACGATCGTCTGTACAAACAGACATCTGATTAGATAGCTCACGCCTGCCTTGTGGAATCACTTAACAGTGAAGTTCACTTCTTCGGATGAAGCAAACTACTTGCAAAAGAAAGGAACACGGGCTCAGAGACGATAACAGGGGACCGCTAATGAGCAAACAACAAAGGGACATGGGCGGGCTAATCAACAAAAGCCCTCTTCGGAGGCACAAGACCTCTTCGGAGGCGCAACTCTTCGGAGGATAAAGACCTCTACGGAGGCACAAGCCCTCTACGGAGGCACGCCAAAAAATGGAAGTGCTCTTCTCAATAAAAAGGTTGGTGGAACCACCGAAGGGGCACCTTCCCAAGTGGAAGGCACAGGGCCTTTGTTAACTAGTTGCGATCGTTTGTGCGAACGAACATCCAATTAAAGGACTTGCGTCCGCCCCGTGGAACCATTTAACTGTGAGAAAGTAACTTTCAGGCAATCAAATAAAGACCTCCCCGGAGGCACAAGACCTCTTCGGAGGCAAAAGACCTCTTCGGAGGCACGCTGCCCTCTTCGGAGGCAGAAGACCTCTCCCGAGGCACCACAAGCCCTCTTACGAGGCACAAGCCTTCCTCAAAGGCACACACTGCCCTCTCCAGAGGCTGAAGACCTTCCCCAAGGCACACAAGACCTCTCCGGAGGCATAAGACCTCTCCGAAGGCACAAGACCTGTTTGGAGGCACGACCCAAAAATGAAATGCTCTTCTCAAACAACAAAGTTGACGGAATCACCGGAGGAGCACCTTCGCAACATGAAGGCACAAGGCCCTTATTAATTGGTTGCGATCGCTTGTGCAAACGAACATCCAATCAAGTAACTTGTGTCCACCCCGCGGTTCCATTCAATTGTGAGGAAGTAATTTCTAGTGAATCAAACAAAAAAAGCCCTCTTTGGAGGCACACTTCAACTCTCAAAGGAAGATTAACTCGTTCATCTTGAAAAGTTGTTCCTAAAAATTGAAGTGCTACATAAAGCCCTCTTCAAGGGCCCGATTTACCGCGTAGGAGAATTCACTTCTCAAAAATATGAAGTGACCATCTCCGAAGGTTGAAGCGTAAAAACTTCTCCAAAAAACGAGACACGCTCCATTAAAGCAGAATAATTTTTCCTCGAAAAATGGAATAGTTATTCTCCAAAATAAGAATACAAGTCTCGTCAAAGCAAAAGATATTACAATGCACTTGTGGTATGGGGGCAATATCATATAATATAGCTACATCAATAAAAGCAGTACTCAAGCGACATCCCGCAAGCTCATTACAATACACGCAAAAAAGATGTAGAATAAATGCATTCTCAAACGCAAACAAAAAGTTTGTATAAGTAAAAAGAATCGTTTATTCTACACTAAAATGAGAAATAAATGCATTCTCAAACGCAAACAAAAAGTTTGTACAAGTAAAAAGAATCGTTTATTTTACACTAAAATGAGAAATAAATGCATTCTTACATACACAAGAATTTGTACAAGTGAAAGAATTATTTTATTCAATACTATGAAATTTTTTTACATATGCAGATCTCAAAAAAGCGGGGACCGGTACCCGCACAATCTCCGGTCAATGCATGCAAAAAGCAAAACAAGAAGCATAAAGTCCAGCTTATCAGTCCTTCTTCCCGCCACCCTTAGAGCCCTTTCCCGGCTTGATAACTAGTTTTGGAAGCCGTTGTGGATGGGTCGGGGGGGAGGAGAAGGAGGAGTAGTTGGATCTTCTTCTACTTTGTCTTCTCCAGTTGAAGTGCTTTTCTTCTTTTTCCTCATTGCGCGCTTCCCCTTCCTCTTCGAAGAAGACTCACTTCCCGGAGTGAGCAACGTAGAAAGCTTTGTGTCATCATCAAGAGACTGCTCCGGGGTCTTCTCACTGTCCTCAAGATCTTCCGCCTTCTGTTCTTGCAAAGCAGGCAGATCCTCCAAGCCTTGAAGGGCTTCTATTTGTTATTCCTGCGACCCTGGCTGAGTAGCAGGAGTGACTTGAAGGGATGGAGGAGGAACAACTGGAAGAGGAGAAGAGTGCACAGCGCTCGGCGCTTCCACTACAGAAGAAAAGAAGTTAAAATCAGTACTCTCTGAAAAAAGAGAAGATTTTGGATCATTAGGACTTAAGTAATAAGCGAGAAATTCATCGAGCTCAGTTGAATCGAATGAGTAGTCAGACTTGAAGTTACCTGGAGAAGTTGGCTTAATCACGACCACTTCGAAGTTTTCAGCTTCACCATCATCCTGGGACTTCTCCTCGATTTGAGTAAGGGGAGACTCGGTAATGACGGGCTTAGCCTCAGCTTTTGCAGGAGGTGGAGAATAAGAGCTGGAACCGATGATATTAACGTCGGCCGAAGTCGAAGTATGGGCAGGGGCGGTTGGAGATACTTTCTTTTCCGGATGCTCCCCTGCCGCTGCTTCAGCTCTCGCTCCAGCAAGTTGTTCCTTTCCTTTGGCAAGAGCGGCACGAGTTTCATCATCAAAATAATATGCTTCAAGCTCTGCCTCATCATAACCGGCACCTCCAAGCATATCAACCACGGCCTCCCACACTTCAGCCAAGGTGATCTCATACTTCGGGCCCAAGAATGAGAGGCTTCCGCGCCCCAGAACATTATGAAGATAAAAATCAAATAAAGTTGAGCTAACATTGGCCTTCGTCGCTTCGTGCGAGTGCTCAGCTGCTTCCTTTCCAGCGATGGCTTCATCGCGCTCTTTTTCGGTCTTCAATAACTGAGCTTGTAGCCTTATAATTTCCAAATCTTGAGAGCTGACTTTTTCCCGCAGTTGGACGGTGTCATTGCGATATTTTTCAGTAACATGCTGCTCGGCTTCAAGTTTCAGCTCAGCATCTCTTTGAGCAGCATGAGCATCTCTCACTTGTTTTTGGAAGACTTCTTCTTTTTGAGAGTGCGAAGCGGAAGAAGTGGCGAGATCTTCCTTGAGTTTCTTGACTTCAGACTCAAGTCTCGCATTGTCGTCTGCAATGCTCGCCATCTCTGCGTCATGTTGTTTACAAATTTTATCTCACTCTGACTTGTCATTCTCCATTGTCAACATGGCTTCAAGATTCATACGGTTAACTCTTTGGAGCTTGTCGACAAGCTTCTGCCAGCCTGATATCCTCTCGATATCAAGTTTGACTGCATCAAGGTTCCTCAACATAGCTAGCTTATCAATCGGTACCAAGTCTAGGTCTAAGCGTACTGCCCTTAAGCACCAATTTGGGAATCAGCTTTGAAGTGTAAAAGGAGCATCTTTGACTTGATACTGAGGCCTGCTGATAATCGTCTAGATGTCAGATTTCTTTAGAGCAGGAGAGCCGGATGGGATATCAAGAGAGATAGGAGCATCGGTCTTTTCAGAAATCTCAAACGCGTCCTTTTCGCTAAGCCTGGCCCGTTTACTGGGATCTTCAGAAATATGGCTCTTTCCTCTGTCGTCATGCGACTTTCTCTTATGGGAAGCGTCATCTCTTTGAGAGGAGTCGTGACGTTCTTCCCTCCTCCTTTGCTGCTCCTCATAAGCTTGTCTCTCTCGAGCTTTTCTAACCGCTCGCTCCTCATCAGTTTCAGTAGTCATTTTCCATTTTAGTTGGAAAATGGCCTCACTTCGCTCGCCTACACCTAATGGCTTAAGCCGCTGTTCCCATTTCCTCGCTGACCCATCATGCGAAAGGTACGCCGTTCCTCCGAAGATGGTCTGTATCCCGAGAAAGAGTTAGCATAGTAGACAGGTAGACTATGACTGGCTTAACGATTTACCTCCCTATCGGTCTAAGAAGCGTACGTCCCCACCCGAATCTAAATCTAAGAAGACGAAAACAACAAAAAAGAAAATAAGCAGGGGAATCATTCAACCACGGAGAGCCAACCCTTGGGGCCCTCTTCCTTATTGAAACGAAGAATCGAGTCCAGCCTTAATCAAACATGCCTAGCCTAGTCTTTACAACACCATTGGGTTAATTTACAATTATAGCTTTCACATCTATTCATTTGATTGAGTGGGATCATTTACCATAAAAAAAGAGGGGAAAGAATCAACGAAAATAAGTTGATTCAAGTCTCTATTTTTTTCTCGGGTACCCGAGAAAAAAATAGAGCTTTGTTCTTGCCAAAGATGCTTCTTTGAGACCTTATTTGACCGGACCTGAGGTATTGTTGTTGCCGGGGTTGTGCCGGTTACCGGTGGCTAAGAGCCTTTCCTTTTCATAGGGAGGTAGCGTCTATAGTCATAAGTGTCACGCCCTCCAAAGCGTCGAAAGTCATCATAGTATGAACCGCTTCGCCCCATCAGAGAACCTGAAATTGAATAAAAGTCAAGTATTAGAAATCTTCAAAGTAGAAGAGTTAAGTGAATAAAAGTGCTAAGCATCCTAAGTGTGTGCGGCGTGCAAACTACGCACGTCAGACTACAAACCACTCTTTGGTGTGGGAATGGTGACGACTTATGTAGTAGGCGTTGTAATTTGTTGTAAAGAGGAAGTCGCCTCGACAGCAGGAGAGGTAGCTTTTGAAGCGTCATCTTTGAATAGCTCCTGTGAAGTTATCATCAAATCGCTCAACCCCTCAAAAGTGTCATCGCCGCCGTGCCCGGCAAAACTTTCTTTTTCAACTTCTACATCAGCCGCCTTTTCGGAATGACGAGGAGTTTCTTCTTCCTCAATAACCGGGGCAAGTGCAAATTTCCCGGACGACTCCGTAATGTCAATAGAAGTAGAACACTTCACCAGTGAGGTCTCAGTGGTAGGTTCTTTCGGTGTAAGTTCTTCAGCAGGAGCTGGGGCATCTGATGTCTTTGCTGGAGAATCAGGAACTTCATGAGGCTGAATAGAACGGGAAGAATGAAGGAGTCCTAATTGATGTAAAAACTCATCTTTCAACAAAAACTGGATACTCCTCTCCTCAACCGGCACGGCCATGAGCCTCTCAAAAGTTGGTTTGTGACCAGGATCCCTAGAAGGAGGAGGAAGCACTGAAAAATAAAGAGCGAAGTTAACACTTGACAACTCGGGCTTCGAAAAGTTCAGAAAACATAAGGAACGAAGATAAATGATCTTACTTCCTACTCTCCAAATAGCATAAAATCCTGGAGGATAGCGAACGGAGAGCCAACCCTTGGGGCCCTCTTCCTTATTGAAACGAAGAATCGAGTCCAGCCTTAATCAAACATGCCTAGCCTAGTCTTTACAACACCATTGGGTTAATTTACAATTATAGCTTTCACATCTATTCATTTGATTGAGTGGGATCATTTACCATAAAAAAAGAGGGGAAAGAATCAACGAAAATAAGTTGATTCAAGTCTCTATTTTTTTCTCGGGTACCCGAGAAAAAAATAGAGCTTTGTTCTTGCCAAAGATGCTTCTTTGAGACCTTATTTGACCGGACCTGAGGTATTGTTGTTGCCGGGGTTGTGCCGGTTACCGGTGGCTAAGAGCCTTTCCTTTTCATAGGGAGGTAGCGTCTATAGTCATAAGTGTCACGCCCTCCAAAGCGTCGAAAGTCATCATAGTATGAACCGCTTCGCCCCATCAGAGAACCTGAAATTGAATAAAAGTCAAGTATTAGAAATCTTCAAAGTAGAAGAGTTAAGTGAATAAAAGTGCTAAGCATCCTAAGTGTGTGCGGCGTGCAAACTACGCACGTCAGACTACAAACCACTCTTTGGTGTGGGAATGGTGACGACTTATGTAGTAGGCGTTGTAATTTGTTGTAAAGAGGAAGTCGCCTCGACAGCAGGAGAGGTAGCTTTTGAAGCGTCATCTTTGAATAGCTCCTGTGAAGTTATCATCAAATCGCTCAACCCCTCAAAAGTGTCATCGCCGCCGTGCCCGGCAAAACTTTCTTTTTCAACTTCTACATCAGCCGCCTTTTCGGAATGACGAGGAGTTTCTTCTTCCTCAATAACCGGGGCAAGTGCAAATTTCCCGGACGACTCCGTAATGTCAATAGAAGTAGAACACTTCACCAGTGAGGTCTCAGTGGTAGGTTCTTTCGGTGTAAGTTCTTCAGCAGGAGCTGGGGCATCTGATGTCTTTGCTGGAGAATCAGGAACTTCATGAGGCTGAATAGAACGGGAAGAATGAAGGAGTCCTAATTGATGTAAAAACTCATCTTTCAACAAAAACTGGATACTCCTCTCCTCAACCGGCACGGCCATGAGCCTCTCAAAAGTTGGTTTGTGACCAGGATCCCTAGAAGGAGGAGGAAGCACTGAAAAATAAAGAGCGAAGTTAACACTTGACAACTCGGGCTTCGAAAAGTTCAGAAAACATAAGGAACGAAGATAAATGATCTTACTTCCTACTCTCCAAATAGCATAAAATCCTGGAGGATAGCGAACGTAGAAAAACTGACTCAGAAACCCGTGAACACGGTCAGGAAGACCAATGATCAGTTTGCCGTTCCTAGCACTTCTCACAAGCCTGATGGAAGGATGGTCTTTATTTTTGGCAAATGTGCACATATAACAAACTTCGTCAAAACTCGGAAGACGATCCAGCGTCCTCCTAAATAGCACACATAGTCCCATCATGATGGCATAGCCATTGGGATGTAACTGAAAGGGAGAGATAGACAGTCGAAGAAGAAGCTGCTGAAGGAAATCGTTAAAAGGAGGAATGGCTCCGCTCATGCACATTTGGCGATTAACGGTGACGAAACCATGAGGTGGTATGTCACCAGTGTCGCTTTTCTCAGGCAGTATGGCATCTGCTTCAGCAACGCCGAACTGAATGCACAGTTGGCAGAAAACTTTATATGTTAAAGTGGTCGAGATTCTTTCTGGAGGATTAGTCAACGGGACAGGAATGGCCTCTCCAGCTTGAACTATTATCTCTTCTTGTTGAGAAGTCATTCTACATAAGCAACTGGATGTTCAAATGAGAAGGTGCACGTTTCCTAAAAAGTGTGAAGTGTTGTGTAGAACTAATAAAAATAACAAGCAAACATAACTGGAGTTAAACTAGTTGACAATTGGTCGATTACGAGATTTCAGGACTTGTTAATTTAAAACTCAAGTGCAGTATTAATGCAAACAAATCAGCTTCAATTAACTATTTTAGTTTTGCTTTAATACTTCACTTGAATTGGTTGGTTTACAGCATTTCGTTCACGCAGTTCATTTAAGTTGATTATTCTTTATCGACTAATCTGTCATTCGATGTGGGCAGTCAATGGCAGTATATTCATCCTAGTTTTCTGCAAATATTGTGTTTAACAGGTTATTAGCATTAAAGTTAAAACAATCTGAAAAGAAGTGCAACACAGTTCAAGCTCAAGTTCAATCAAATTCTCCCAGAATTTTACAAGTCATAGGTCGTCCAGCGACCTAGCATAGGTCGGAGACTTTCTTAGATCGCACTGTGCAAGTCAAAAAGTTCAAGGCAATGCAAAATTTTCAAGTCCTAACTTGGCTGCGACCTAGAGCCTATGCCGCAAAAGTTAGGTCGTTGATATGTTAAGTCGGTCTGCAGTTATTCAAGAAAGTTAGGTCGTTAAATTGTTAAGTCGTTTTGCTTAAAGTTCATGTGCAAATCAAACAAAAAACCTAGGTCGTTCGAATCCCAATACAACCTAAAAGTTAAGTCGCGAATTTGAAGGTCGTCCAGCTTTCCCTAGGTCGCGAGTTATCTTAGGTCGCTCAGATTCACTAAGTCGCTGACTTCCTATCCACGCAATCACTCACTAGACCCGATAACCCATTATCGCCAATATAAAGAAATCCATCATCCTTTTCGTGAATTTCATCATCTCCACATACCACCAAATCACCCAAAAAAAATCCGATTTCAAATACCTCTGATCCACTATAGATATTACCGTGCCTTCATGAATCATAACAACAACATATCAAACGGCGATCAAAAGTCGATCATGAGAATCATTCAAAATGAAGCACGACACATGGAATTGGACTTGGGTCGGAAAACATGGATTCACGATTGGGCGGCGATTATGGTGGGATAGAGATTGAATTCACTTACGTAGTATGTTGGTAATGATGAATCGACGACTAAATGAGTTGAATTTGCCCTTGGAAGCTCGAAGGTTCGTCAATGGCAGCGGGAAATCAGAGCAGTAAGGTAAGGAGGAAGAAGCGACCTAACAGTTTATATAGGGCAAAAAGAAGAAGACGAGTAGGCGCGCGAGTTAGTATATGTTTTAGGTCGCTCACGACCTAGCAAAGTTAAGTCGAAGCACACGACCTATGACATAGGCCTGTACTTCGAGGGGCAAATGTTAACTCCTATTTTTGTAGCGACCTAAAACTCCGCGACCTAAAACTCCACGACCTAAAACTCCGCGACCCAACAACCTAATAATCTTAGCGACTTAACGACCTAATGGTCCTAGCGACTTTTCTCTTTGTGTTGCTTTGTTGTCATAAGAAACAAAGGTACAAGCTTTCGACTCTGCTGGTAGGTAGGTTCCTACGGTTTCGAGGTTGTTGAAGTGTTGATGGTTCCAATGCTGCTAGCAACTTCTGAATGTATGCTTGCGACTTGATGTGGATCCTTCCCTAAATATTAACGGTTTCGACCGGTTCGAAAGGCTTGATTATGATTTCGAAAGGGTTGTCCTGACCAAGGCGTCTTTTGAGTAGTTTGAATGAAGGCGAAACCTTTGGTTTTGAAAGGTATGGAACACATATGAAGGGTCATCATTCACTGTCTTCGAAAGTTGTTTCTTTAACTCATTCGAAAGGTCTTTATGCATCTGGAAGCACCTTCTTTGAAAGGGAATCACTAAAGCGGAAGGGCGCTTTTGACCCTTTCGATCCATTCGAAAGGTTGTAATACTTCTAGTGTTTGGCAATAGCATCCATTCGACTCCTTCAAAAGGTCTTGCTGGATCTGTTTTCTCTTGTTCTTCTTTGACTTCTACTCATTCTGGTTTTGACAATGTCGAAAGGGTTTTTGGTACTAACATTTGCCCCTCCTTGAGGAAGGATGCCATTGACTTTATAGGCCAACCATTTTGAAACCCTCAATGTGTCCTGCCTTTTCATATTCTGTGTAAATCTTAGCCATTCATTTAAATCTGATCGAAAGGTTTGCTGTCTTTGCTGACTTTACTTATGAACCATGTTCTATTCCTCTGTTCTTTCATTCACCTACAATCGATATAAACTTTGAGCAAAAATCAAAGTTCTCAAACTCTCACATAATTTTATCTCCAACAAACAAGCATTTTAGATTTACAGTAAATCTCCAACAAACAAGCAAAAATCAAAGTCTCTATTATCTCGTTTTTTATAATTTTATATTATAGTGAATCTCGATTTATTAAACTTTCACAATTTGGATTTTGAATTATTGTTTTGATTTTCTTGCAAACGTTTAAGTTTTTATTTGTACGAAAGCATTTTAATTCAGTTTCATGGTTTGATTCGATTTATTTTTTTTGTTAATCTTCATTTTAACCCTACCTAGTCCAGGTTTTACTGTTATTGTTGTTTTTAGAGAATTCGAATTTTCATCTCAAAGATTCCAAAATTTAAATTTCTGATTCGCGTTTAAACCCATTTGCTTATTAGTTTTTGAATTTTTAGGTTGAAACCGGTTTTAGGGAAGAAGGAGATTTCCATTTACTTCGCATAGAGGTTTTGTGCTGTGCGAATCAAAATTTGGTGCTATAATTTTACCATTCTACCCCATCAAAAGGGATTAAGGTGGCAACTTTTGTTTTTCTTTCTTAGCCTCTTTCGATGGGGTCAAAAGGTAACTTAGCGCTTTATTTGATTGACCTCGTTGAAAGGTCTTATATTTAGTATGAAGTCGACCTCTTCGAAAGTAGTTTTGTACTCTAACGTTTTCCAATACCTTTCGAAGAAGTCAGCTAATGTGTCTTTCGTAATAATTACCCAGTACATAGTTTCAAATGCATAAACTTTGTTTTATTGGTTTCGCATCCTTTAGTACATACTTACTTTCAAACGTTTTGACTTAGTCGAAACCTATTGTATTGATTAAAATTTAGTTGTTGGTATGCTTTCAAAACTATGCACCCCTTTCGACTCTATCAGAACCTTTGTAACTAATTATGATTCAATCATTATCTGTTAACAATGTTGTCGAAAAGCCTTCAAACTCAAAACCTTTCATCTTAGTTGGTATATATGGTTTTGACATCATTTGCATTCCTTTAGAGAAACTAAATCCATAGGTTTCGACAGCGTCGAAAGATTCTTCTTCCTTCATTTTTTGAACATTGGTAGCATATACTTTGTTCAAATTTGTTGTGTAGGTTTTAACTACTTTATTTTAATAACAAAACTTCTATTGAGCTTTCAACTTTGTTGAAGTTTGTTTATTGGACGTGTACTTTTATCCTCCCTTTCAACTCCGTCGAAAGCTCAGTAGATTTTATCCTTGGGCTTTCTACATCGCTAAAGGCAGATAACTTCTATTTTCCCTTTCGAATTTGTCGAAAGCTCGATAAATCTTATTTTTCTAACTTTAACATTCATTCAAGAATATGAAATTTCATGTTTTTCTTGTTGTTCAAATTATTGTAATAGGTTTCCAATATTTTTCAAACAATGTTTATTTCATAGCAAACTATAATTTCTAACTGAAATGATTTCACCCAGCAGAATCATGGGTTCTCCTAAAAAGATCAACGCCGCCTCGAAGCATTCCTTAATATCCACTTTGGATGAAGTGGATGCAATTCTTAATGACTTTGGTATTACAGGGGCAGAAGCCATTCCCCTTACTACTAATGACACCATCCACAACCCTCCTGAAGAGTATTTTGCCTACACAACAATCCATATTTGGTATGGAGGATTCCTTCCCTTTCCCGACTTCTTATCTAATTTCTTGGACTATCTGGGGATTGCTCCTATACAACTATCGCCCAATGTTTATACCTATCTCCTATACTTGGAGCTGATGGCATTGGAGTTCGACATTCCCTCTCTCAATGCTGAAGGGCTGAATTATCTTGTTCGGTAGGTTAATCTTAGCAACTTAAACAACCAAATCTTCAGAGCAAATCCTCCCAAAAAGCTAATTTCTAAGGGGGTGAATATGTTCAGAGACTGGGAAACACAATTTTTCTACGTTAAATGTTTTCCCAACATTAGCGCGGCTTTCTCTTGTCCACGTAAATTTATCATGGATCTTATCTTCCTATTTATTTATTTATTTTTCTTTGCTGACATATGCTTTTTGTCAGGTGCTTCTGCTAAAGAGCTAAATGAAGAAGATTTGAAGAAATAAAGTTGCTGATCGCATCTTCAATTATGATTGGAAACAGATTGACCTTGCTGCATCCCATAAATTTACAAAAGCACTCTCTCTTGCCTGCTAGTCAGCGGATACTTTTCCAACCTCCACCGGTCCTAAATACATCCTGAAGCAAACGCTTCCTTTCTTTAGGAGATTCAAAAAACTTCTCTCCAATGTCATCAATTTGCCCTTATCACTACAGTAAGTTGACATGTTGTACATATAGTTTATTTCAGCGTTACTTCTTAAATTTCTTTTTTGACTTTTAATTTGTTTTATTTTTCTACAGTTGCCCCTTAGGTTGAAAAACCCATAAGCGATCCAGCTCAACCTTCTTCAACTTATCGTGCGCTATCTTTTTCCCAAGCCATTGCTAGATCATAGATGGCCGCCAAAAGAAAATTGGGCAAAAAAACTGTGGTGGAACCATCTCCAAAGAAAACCAAATTTATCAAAGTTCCCGATTCTCCGGCACAAGAAGAAGAGGAGTTTATTGATACTGACAAATCTTCGAAAAGTCTAACCGTCAAAGCTTCTCGTGATCAACCTAAAATGACTCCAACAAAGATTAATCCACTTTCTCGAATTATCATCATAAGCTCTCCAAGTGTGATCAAGTAGATGTAGAAGGATTTGGGGATTTCAACTCCCTCCCAAGAGCTTATCCCTTCTAGACCATCATCACCTACACCCTTGAGCGACTTTGAGAAGATGGTCCAATCGATCTTAAATTCTTCATCCTTTACCTCAATTCACCCGCCTTCTACTATTTCTGATCTAGCGGGTCATTATCAATCTCTCATAGAACAACAACTCTTGGTATGTTTCACTTTGCTTAACCTTACTGTAACTGTTTTTCCTTAAGTTTTTGACTTATGTTTTACTTCTTCTTTCAGATTTCCACGACCTAGTTCTCCTTGCATGAAAATACATCAAAATCCTCCGCTGAATCATCCAAGCTTCAAGAGGAAATTTCTAACTTAAACAATCAAGTTTCCTCCTTATCCGTGGAGAAGAATAAGGCTGTGATTGAATTGGAGCAATTGAGGACTTCTCAGGCCCAGTCAGAATCTATTATTTCAGAGGAGAGGAAAGCTCGTCAATACCTCACTGATGAAAATTTAACATCGAAAATTACTCTAAAAGAGTCTTAGGAGGAGAAGACTAGAATGGAGGCCAAACAGTCTTTGCTAAAGGAAAAATTGAATAAAAATAAAGGTTCTTTGAAGTTGGCCATCGACAACATTTCTAATGCTAAGCGACGAGTTTATCAATTTCTCGACACTTCTCTTGAGGATATCATATGAATTCTTTTAAAGATGCTATGATGCTCGACTATGCTGACAACGTCGATAAGTGCCCTGAATTAAGCTTCCCCTCACTCAACCCTACTCTTGTCAATAGGTTTATGGACAAGATTAAAAAGATTGAGCAGGGGTTTGATGTCTTCGAAAGAGAGGAGATTGATGCCTCCAAAATTCTATCTTTTGAAGTTCTTTTTTTCCAAGTTGAATCCAACTTTGAAAACGAAGGTGACAAAGATGAGGTTGCCGAAGATAAGGGAGGCGGCGGCGATGACGATAATGACAATGATGACAATGACGATGATAACATCAATGGAGGTTATGGTTTAGGCAGCGATAAAGGTGGCCAAACTGAAGCTTCTGAAAAACATGGGGATGACAATATGAGGACTTTTGAAAAGGTTAATTCTGATCTGTCTCTTCATGAAGCCAGCCCGTCTAAAACTCCTGCACCTTCTGGCCTTCAAGAGGATCCTGCTTTCATTAACCTGGAAATGGAAAAAGAGAAAGAGTAGGTTTTCCAAGCATCATTTCTCATATCTCAGGTATGGGATTCTCTGTTTAAACATCTTTCGCTTCCTAGATAGTAATGGTTTAACTCCTTTATTTTAGACAAGGAGAAAATCTATTCAACCCTATAAAACTAAGTTTGAAAGAAAACAAGCATAAATAAATAGTTTGTATATGGAGTTAGATAGGCAGTTGATAGAGCACAATATTCTTCCAGATAAATATCATAGGCTTAATAGGACTGCGGCAGTGGTGGCATCCTTTGAACATCAAGAAGCTGCACCGCGACCGAGAAGAGCTCGCCTCCGATATGATGGCCTTTTAAAAGAGAATCGGGAGTTGATAACACTCTTTTGGATGTTGATTGAGGAGAGAAATAGTTTGGTAAATTTTCTATACAAATCTTATTGTAGGCACCATATTGTAGATTTCTCATATTTAGGTGACTTTAGTGGGGGTCTACTTAGGCATATATACAAGAGAACTTGAACTAATTCGTACCTGACCTACATCCTTGAGCATGTTGGAACTTGCCACGAGTCAGATTAATTCCCCAAGTTCTACCTCCTGATAAACTCAAATACTACAAGGACAAATTTATTTCAGAATTATTTACAAAGTCAATTTTGTATGAACCAAATGAATAGAAATAATTATGTAATAATATTGATTTATTAATTTTTTTCTTTAATCTTCTTTTCATATTTAGTTGTATTTTACTACATTATCATAGAATGAACGTCCCACTGTTAGTCTTGTTTCTAAAGGTTATCTAAGCAAGTATGTTAACATAAGAAAATATTATCTTGAAAAGGCATCAATTTTGAAATCTTCAAAATTAGTCAAATATTGTTTTCTTAGAGATTTGCAAAAACCTTATATGGAACACCCTCGGCTCCGCTCCAATTTTCTCGGCGAAGAAAAAGAAAAGCTACTTAAAGAAATCCGGATAGTTACTTGAGTTATGATCTTTTATTTTTCCCATTAATTCATTGAATAAAGTTAGAAATGCAGTTTCCCAACTTTAGATGTAAAGCAAATGTCTAATTGTACTTTTTAGTTTCATTGTTACTCAAGTTGTAATCTGTTATTGCTATAATAAAGAGATTGATTGCTTAGGTCTTGACTTTATTTTCTTTATGTTTTTGCTTAAGTAGGAGTTACAGTTATTCGCAACGTCTCTCTCATTAGATTCAGCATCATGCTTTTATCAATATTAAAGATAGGTTGCTAGTGGAACTTGGAAAGAAAAAGCTTCTTGACAATGCTTTATCTGATCGTTTTCAAGATAACAAGGAAGCGTTAAAATGGCATTGAATATTTTGCATCGAAAAACAAGTATCAGAAATCTCAATGATCAGATTGCCAAATTAGAGGCAGATGTTAAGAGCAAAATTGTAGCGATTTTCACGTTAAAGCATCAAGTTAAGTCAAATCCATCAATTGACTTTGATCATAAAATGTCGGAACTCTTTCAACAAATAAGCGATTTGGAGATGAAATTAAAAGATAGTCAGGCTTAATGTGAATCATTAGAGTTCATTATGGGGAATAACATCTCAAGCATTGATTTACCAGTTTCTCTTGCTATTTCATCTGTCGCAAAATCTACAAGGTCCACTTCCCTTGTCATGTAGAAGTTCTCCACTACGACTAATCCTCTACCAGGCTTAGACGAAAAGGTAGTTGAAGAATGGTGCAGAAAATTTAAATTTGAAATGATGAAGTATTTTGATGAGCAGCAAAAGGTAAGATACACACAACGCATAAATGAATATGCGGTTAGGATTCAAAAGCTTGAACGCGATAAGTATCTCCTCTTAAAGCGCATCACCAATTTGGAAAAGGAGAATAAAGCTCTTAAAGGCACAAACAAAGCTTATAATCATGCTTTGAAGACTAACATCGAATATATTGATGATGATGATAAGATTAGGAAAAAAAGAGAAGAAGCTTAAAGAAGTTCTTCACATTGCTATTCATCACATCGTGGATCCTTTAATTGTGGAGAATCTAACTAAAATTGTTCAAGATGTATGAAAAATTTATATTTATGAGATGTATATATTAGTTTTTTACACTTGTATGTAGTTCCATAAATTATGTAAGTTATGAAAATTTTGTAAATATCACCTCGTTTATGATCCTTTTTTGTAATGTTTTTTTGAATCATCTATTTGATAACTTTTTCTATGATTTCTGCATTTGCTAAATTATTAGGTCCTTTTTACTATTCTGCTTTCCTTGAAAAGTGAAAAATAACATGTATTTTTTATCGTTAGCATGAAATCTGTATAGAAGTCTATTTATATCATTTGCAGAAATAAAAAAAATCATTATGTTATCATGTGAAAGGTAATTCCATAATTGAATATAACTAAATGTCTTGAATCCTATCAAGAATTCAACTTTGATCATATTATGAGATTATCAGATGTTCGATGGTATAAAACCATAGATTCAATCAAAGATTCAATTATAAATGTTTAGAGATTCAATTTTTGGAGATAATCAAGAGAAAGTCAATAATGGTCGTGTAATAGAAGTCCATCGACCTAGATTCGGGCATTAACGGTCAAAATTTAAAAGTTAGAAGATCTGAAATCCAGATTCGAGTATTTATGGATGATGACCAGAAGTCCATAACCTTTTTAATAGAAATCTTTAGCCCAGATTCAAGAATGAATGAAATTCAAAAGTTGGGAAGTTTAAAACCCAAATTAGGGTATTGTAGATGATAACCAGAAATCCATGATAATAATCTTCTTAATAGAAGTCATAGACCTGTATTCGGGCATTAGTGGTGGATAAACAGAAATCCAAAATCATTTTCTTCATGATAGAGATCTCAAGCCCAGATTAAGGCCTTAACGAGTTGAGTCAATTAATATCCTCGAAACCCAGATTCGGGTATTAATAAGCGGAATTATCCACCCCTTGGATTTTCTCTTCTTTGACATGTGTAACCCTTTAGGTCTTGTATGTAGTTGCGGTTTGATTGGCTGCTTCTCGAGCTTGTACCTCTTTGTCCATCATTAGATATGTCACTTCTTGGGCCTGGACGTCTTAGTCCGATTATTGATGTGCCGCTTCTCGGGCTTGGACATCTTAGTCCTTTGTAGATATGTCGCTTCCTTCACCTGAACTTCTTAGTCCTTTGTAGATATGCCGCTACTTGGGCCTGGACGTCTTAGTCCACTGTAGATATTCCACTTCTTAGGCCCAGAAGTCTTAGTCCTTTGTAGTTATGCTGCTTCTTGGGCTTTGACATCTTAGTTTGTTGTTCTCTGGTGTGCTTGGTTAGCTTATTCTCAAGCTGGAACCAAGGACTTAGCCAACCTCACTCTAGGAGGTGCCTTGACCTGGCCATAGCATGGCGCAATCAAGGGCTTACCGATGCTTTAACTTGGCAATAGCGTGGCGTGGATAAAGGCTTGCGCTCTTCCCTCTAGGAGGGGACCCGCCTTGGACATAGCGTGGCGTGGACAAGGACTTGTCGATGCTTTAACCTGGCCATAGCATGGTGCGAATAAAGGCTTACACTGCTCTCTCCATGAGTCATCCCACCCTGGCCATAGCATGGCACAGATAAAGGCTTACACCCCTCCCTCCAGGAGGTGCTCTGCCCTGGCCAACTCGGCATGGATAGAGGCTTTGACCGTTAAAGGCAGTTTCCAAATGCAAGGAGTATTTCACTCCCAACCAGGTAGATTTTCTTAGTAAAGTTGTTCTTTATTAACTTCATTCATAATCTCTTTACAAACACATTAATTTTGCCTTGACGAATAAAGTCGATTATCATCCCTTCCAAGGCTCTGCAGTCGTTGGTTTCATGACCATTCATCATATGGTAATTGTAGTAGGATCCTCCTAGATTCCTTTCATATTTTGGTTTCTTCTTTTGTGATGGCCAATAATTAAGCTCATCCTTGGTTAGCAAGTAGACATTCTCTATAGATGTCGTTAAGTTGGATTCCTTTTGAAGTCTTGACTTGAAGTTTATTTCTCGAGGAAGATTTCTAGATCTTTTGTTACTTGGCTCTGGAATTGCACCTTTGTCAACTAGTTTTCTTTTTAAAACTCTTTGTAGTTCTGGTGTAGGTAGTGTTCCACTTTTTACTTCACCCCATTCGTGTGCAAAGGCATCGTAATTATCCATTATTCATTCTTCAAAGATTGTGCTTTTAGTACAATGTTGAATTTTTTTCCTCATTTGATCAAACAAGCAGTCACTCCCATTTTTCATTTCTCCTAAGGCAAAGATTGGAGTAAGAAAATATGAAATGGGTTTAAACTCCGTTCAAGTGGATCATAGGCTTCGACTTGCTTTTTTCCTTATGATCCTTAACACTTGTTCTTCTTATTGATTACTATCATTAGTTGTCTCATGGGAGAATTCAATTATACGTGGCTCTGAGGAACCATACTCAGATCTTTTGATTTTACCAATCATGATGAAGTAATGTCTAAAATGGATAAGCTTGAAATAGAAATGGGTTAGAGATAAGTGGTGTTGGATATTCAACAGAGTCAGAGGTTCAAGCCCCCCTTCTAGCACCAAAATGTTAACAAGGAAACTTGTCAACATCCTAAAGTAGAGTTTAAGGTAAGGGTTAGTTCTTTTTGGTCTTTTTTGATTAATTAGACAGAGTAAGGATGTGTATTTTTCCTTTAATTCACCTTTCGAATAAGTCTTTATTGTAAAACTTACCTTTATTGACCTTTTGACCTAGTCGAAACACCTATATTACTTCCTTTCCAGCCTTTCGACCTTGCTGAATTTAATTGATTGTCCTTTCGAGACCTTCCTTTCAAAACTGATGCATAACACAATAAGTTAGCTCTAGGGATTCAAAAGTTCGGTTGGTCTGGAGGGGTTTCGAACTTGTCGAAATCTAGTTTCTTTAGTGGATTAGGTTTGATCTTGAAATCTAAGGGAGAATCAGCTAGATTTAGGATTTCAACTCTCAAGAAGTGTGTAGTTGTTAAGTGGTGATTTGGAGTTAAAGACTTAGGTTATTTAGAAAAGCAAGTGCTTCGATCCACTCGGAAGGTACCTTTCGATGGGGTCGATTCCTGTAAAACAGAGTTAAACCCAATAAATGCCTTCAAATAGCTATATAATCCAAAAATATTGAAATCTTCCCTTTATTAATCCAATGAAGAATATGTCGATCAATTTCTACCAATTTGATTTACAAATTAGGGTTTACTAATTTGCAAAAAAATTTATCAAAAAAATACTAGTATAGAGAGAATCAATTTGGATCCTCTAAACCATACGCTTTGGGTATTATTTATAGATGCGGGTTTGCACCTTTCGACCCAGACGAAAGGTGCCTTAAGACACCTTCTGAATCCTTTGACACTTGTGTATCGCGCTGCAATGCTTTTGAATGGGCTTGAACGCTTCCGTCTTCGTCGAAAGGGTTGGTTGGGCCTTTTCTCTTTGCGGTTCTTTATTGTCATAAAAAGCAAAGGTACGAGCTTTCGACTCTGCCGATAGGTAGCTTCCTGCGGTTTCGAGGTTGTTGAAGTGTTGGCGGTTTCGCTGCTGTTAGTAGCTTCTGAATGTATGCTTACGACTTGACTCGAAACCTTCCTCGGATATTAAGGCTTCGACCGGTTCGAAAGTCTTGATAATGCTTTTGAAAGGGTTGTCCTGACCAAGTCATCTTTCTGAGTAGTTTGAATGAAGGCGAATCCTTTGGTTTCGAAAGGTTTGGTGCACATATGAAGGGTCGTTAATCATTGTCTTCGAAAGGTGTTTCTTCAACTCATTCGAATGGTCTTTATGCATGTGGAAGCACCTTCTTCGAAAGGGAATCACTAAAGCGGAAGGTTGCTTTTGAACCTTTCGACCCGTTCGAAAGTTTGTAATACTTCTAGTCTTTGGCTATAGCATCCCTTCAACTCCTTCGAAAGGTCTTGCTAGAGCTATTTTATCTTGTTCTTCCTTTCCTTCTACTCATTCTAGTTTCGAAAGGGTCGAAAGGGTTTTTGTATTAACAAAAACATTTGACCTTGTTTCAACTCCTCGGTTCTCAACTAATTAAAGTTGGATTTTCATTAGGAATTCGCAGTTTTGTCGTACATATACTACTAGAGGTGTCCGATGCCAAACAATTGAAATTTAATTGTCAAATAATTTTTCCATATTATGTTAACATATATTTAATTTTTATTTTTAAGATGTTATGTTTTCAGGTGATTTTTTACAATTTATGGTAGGTTACCTCTATCTTTTAGTTTTAAGATATTTTATATTCAACCGATTTTTCCTTCTTACTTTATTCTCAATTTCCTCTAATCGGTATTAAAGTCTTTTGCAAACAGAAAATTTTCATTTTATCTTAATTGTTAGGTAACTCCACATGCCTCTTTTTCTCATTAATTTGAGATCCATTTAAATTGATACATGTTTGATTCTCAATAAATCGCTTAACCTCCTTCCATTTCATTAGTATTCATCCAGATCTAAATTTTCAAATCTAGAAAAATATTTAAAGAACTTATTGGTTCAATTCTAACATAATGGATGTTGATTTTTTTTCATTTGGAACCGACTTTCAAATTTGTACATAAATTGAGGCTGGTATTAATTTTAGTTAATGAGATTGATGTGTTTGAGAGTAGAAAAACTAGTTTTAAAGTGATTTTCCAATTTTGTGGTAACTTCTCTATTTTCTCATTTCAAGCTATTTTACCGTAACATTGAAAATCCCTTTTTTATTTTACAGTATTTACTGTTAAGAAATAAGGTGATACATCCCATGAGATGTTGTTAAACCTCTATGATTAATTTATTGTTTATTTTTGATTTCATGTAGTTGTGTTCTCTTAAAAAATATTAATGGAGAATATTATGGTTTACATGATTAATTGAGAAACTCTATATATTACCTAGTAGACATTGTTTTTTTACTATACTTCAAATTTTCATTAGTTTTTAAACATTTAGGAATTCTAAAATTATTTTTCGTACAAAAATGTTGTTAAACTACATAGTAATTCCATAAGAAGTAATAGATGTACATGTCAGTTTGAAACTCAATGTCATTATATATAGATACACTAAATGACCTTGTATTTGAGATTGACTATGGTATAACAAATAATGAACAGAGGATATGTCACTCTTAATTTCTTCTTATAAGTTTATTATGATAATATCAAAGTTTGAAATATAAATTCTTTTCATAGTTTGAAATTAATTACATAGATTATAAGGGATAAAAGCAAATGAAATGAAAACCATTATTAGAGGAATAAGTCAGCTCATCATGTTACATATGTGTTCATATGTGTGCGTGTTTTAGGCTACCAAAATTGATGTTGAATACATTGTTCATTTACTTAATTAAGAATGATATAAATTTTCAGTAGTATTCAGAATTTAAAGTTTACCGATTATGACAATTTTAGTTTAATTAAATAGAAATTCAATGGAAATTAGATTATTCAATAATAAATATAAGGGTATTTACTAATTTAATTTGAAATCAAAGTAGTAAGAGAATCAATTATAATTATTCTCTTTAATTTGAATCGAATTTAAATTAAAGAAGTGACTACACAATGATTCTTTGTTTAGTTACGTGTATTAAAAATTAAGAGAGTTTAATTAAAATTAATTATAACTTAAACTATTTTTTGGTTTAAATTTTAAATCAAACTCAAAACTTGTGCATAAACAAAGATGTGAACCTATCTATTCTATTATATAAGAAGTTGAATATTTGACACATCTCATTCTTTAACTCCATTTGTTTTCACCCTAAATCCTGGCCTCTCATTAATTTAAGGGTCTATTTTAATTTTTCTCCCTTCTATTTCCCTCTTTCAACATATCTGCAATGGCCCGCAAATTTATCACTTTGATAAATTATATTTATTTTTAAAATATTCAAATGTAAGCTTTTTAACATAGATTATGTTGTCTTGAAAAATAAATAATGATGGTAATCTTATTTTGAATAAGTATTTACAAAAATATAAACATTGGAAAAATGTGATAAAATAACTAAAACCCATTTTATTGATAAACAGATCTATAATTATCAGAAGTCACACATGGAGTTGGATACATACACTTATTTATCCGTTTAAACAAGCATATGAAATAAAATTATTTATTTTATTTTTGGGAATAAAATGTATTTACGACATCATCGATAATGGCATCATATCTAATAATTGATTTATGAATTTAAATTAAGATTTAATGATTTAATGATATTATAATTATTCAAATAAGTGTTTTTAAATAATAATAAATCATTTTAATTTGTTGCATAGTAATGATAAATCATTTATATTAGTTTTGTAAAGATATACACTTGATTTGAAAATATAAGAAAACTCGTATCGCTTTATCGATGTAACAACACTTTTGTAAACAATTGTTTAATATTAATTTATAAGATTTTATAAATCAAATGTGATCATTTTAATTAGTTAAAAATGATAAGAAAGTAGTTTTCAAATTTTTCTACATTTATATGTAAATTAATTTATAAGTTAAAATGTGACTAGGAATCAGTTTTCAAATTTTCAACGGTTTAGTAAACGCTCCAAGTTGTTGCAACTTTGTTTATATGTCTTGTGCACATATAAAACATACACATACACACCCTAACATATGCATATACTCATATATATACATAACACATATATACATATATGGTAAAAATATCTAAGATATTTTAGAAAACTTCATCCATAAGCTATGCAAAGCCAATGCACATGCTATGAAGTGAATTGAAATGATGGAGGCACATAAGGAGGGGGGAATAATGTGTATGATGATGGGAAAGGAGGGGTGTGGATTGAGGGTAGAAAGGAAAATAACATTTAGATACTTTCACACATTTTTTCCTATAAATACAAGGCCTTAGCTGTCTCGTTTCATTCATCCATTCATGTCTTCTTCCCCCTTCTTCTTAAAGCTCTAAGAGCTCTTCTTTAATGGCTTTAGTGCCTTGAAAAAATATATTTGCAAGGTTATTGCAAAATAAAAAAAATTATACACATATATATACCATGATGATTCACTTCCAAACCAAAGCCAAATCACTCCACATCTCCACTCAAAGTTCACGGCCATCACCATCCATCACTTTTGCCAAGCATTCCACCTCCTTTCAAGCTATACCGAGCTTTCCCAAGACCCCAGGCTTAATTCCACAAGTTCCGGTCCGATCGTAGCGAAGCTATAATCCGTATTCTTAAGTTTGATATCCAATAAAGGTGAGAAAACTCTATAAAACTTTATTTATATATATATGATAATGATGATGTGATATGTTTTCCATGGATTTTTACTATGCTTTGATCATCAAATTTGGTTGTTTTAATATAGTTGTTTAAATTTTGTAAACAAGTCACATTAATACACGTTGAATATCACAAAGGAAATCACTTTCCTTTATTAAATGAAATGGTGTTTATAAGCTTGTTGAACCTCTCTAAAATGGTTTAAAATGATTTATAAATGTTTTATCAACATTTAAAAGTGTTTTGACAAAGTTTAAAAGAATATGAAAATTTAGTTAAAATATATTTTTCGTGTAACGATAGTTCGCGATTTCGCATCGTAGATATTTAAATCCATTTATATGATCGATTCGTAGTCGGAATTGTTTGGAATAAGATTTTTCCAAACTCTTATAATCGTAGTTTTCAAACAAAAGAAAAAGATCGAGATTTCATATAGTAGATTTTGGAATATGAGCAAAAAAAGTTTTCAAAATAGTCACGGTTTGGCAGTTTGGAAACCAAAGCAATAAATTCTTCAAAAGTGATATTTTTAATTCTTCAAAAATATGGAATAAATTCTATAGATATTTTAAGATGTTTTAAAAGAGATTTGAGTTATAAAAATGGATTTCTAAATGATAGAAAAGTTGTTTTGATCATTAATGAGGGTTTGTGGTTGGATCCTTACACCTTTTATCATTGTTGAGGGTTGTGCAAGAAAAACTAAAATTCTGATCGGAAAGCCTGATTGGAATCCGCACTCCAGGATTAGGGGATCAATACTAATTCGAAAATAAAGTTATGGTTTCATATAGTAGATTGAATCAAATATTTTGAATGGATTATCTATATACATCGTACGGGAGTAAGTTTAAATATTTTGGGCAAACACCTTTGGGTTTTGCATCATAATTTCGTGGATGAAATTCTTTTAAAGAGGGAAGTCTGTAACGACTCCCAAATTTATCACTTTGATAAATTATATTTATTTTTAAAATATCCAAATATAAGCTTTTTAACATAGATTATGTTGTCTTGAACAATAAATAGTGATGGTAATCTTATTTTGAATAATTACTTACAAAAATATAAACTTTGGAGAAATATCAATAAAATGACCGAAAACAGTTTTATCAATAAACAGCTCTATAATTATCCATTTAAACAAGAATATTAAATAAAATTATTTATTTTATTTTTGGGAATAAAATGTATTCATGACATCATCGATAATGACATCATATTTAATAATTGATTTATGAATTTAAATTGAGATTTAATGATTTAATAATTATTATAATTATTCAAATTATTGTTTTAAATGATAATAAATCATTTTAATTAGTTATATAGTGATAATAAACATTTATATTAGTTTTGTAAAGATATACACTTGATTTGAAAATATAAGAAAATTCGTATCGTTTTATCGATATAACAACACTTTTTTTAAACAATTGTTAAATATTAATTTATATGGTTTTATAAATCAAATATGATCATTTTAATTAGTTAAAAAATAATAAGAAATTATCTTTCAAATTTTGTTTACATTTACATGTAAATTAATTTATAAGTGAAAATGTGACCCAGAATTGGTTTTCAGATTTTCAACAGTTTAGCGAACGGAAGTTGTTCTAAGTTGTTGCAACCTTGTTTATATGTCTTGTGCATATATATAACACACAAAAACACACCTTAACATATACATATACTCATATATACATACATAACACATATATATATCATTTATATATACATATTTGGTAAAAATTATATAAGATATTTTAGAAAACATCATCCTTATGCTATGCAAAATCAATGCACATGCCATGAAGTGAACTGAAATAATAGAGATACATAGGGAGGGGGGAATAACATGTATGATGATGGGAAAGGAGAGGTGGATTGAGGGTAAAAAAGGAAATGCACATTTACATATTTTCACACATTTTTGCCTATAAATACAAGGCGTTAGCTCTCTCATGTCATTTATCCATTTACTTCTTCTTCTACCTTCTTCTTAAAGCTCTAAGAGCTCCTCTTTAATGGCTTTCATGCCTTGAAAAAAATATTTGCAAAGTTAGGGCAAAATATAATAAAATATATATGGATATCTACACCATATCGATACACTTCCAACTCAAAGCCATATCACCCCACATCTCCACTCAAAGCTCATGACTACCACCATCCATCAGTTTGGCCAAGCACTCTGTCTCTTTCCAAGCTAGGCCAAGCTTTCCCAAGGTTCCACCTCAATTCCATAAGCTCTAGTTCGATCGTAGAAGCTGCAGTCCATTTTCCTTAGTTTGAAATCCAATAAAGCTAAGAAAATTCTATAAAACTTTATACATACATATATAAATATATGTATGTATATGTATGTGTGTGTGTGTGTATATGATAATGATGTGATATTTTTTCCATGGATTTTACTATGCTTTGATCATTAAGTTTGGTTGTTTTTATATAGTTGTTTAAATTGTGTAAACAAGTCATGTTAATACACACTGAATATCACAAAGGAAATCACTTTTCTTTATTAAATGAAATAGTGTACATGAGCTTGTTAAATATCTTTAAAATAGTTTAAAATGATTTAGAAATATTTTATAAATATTATAAAGTGTTTCTACAAAGTTTGGAAAGAATATGAAAATTTGGTTAAAATAGGCGCGTCGCTAACGGTAGTTCACGATTTCACACCTTAGATAGTTAAATCCATTTATACGATGGATCCAGAGTCGAAATTCTTTGGAATAAGAATTTATCAAACTTATATAATCATAGTTTTCAAACAAAAGAAAACGATCAAGATTTTGTTTAGTAGATTTTGAAAAATGAGCAAAACAAGTTTTCAAAATAGTCGCGGTTTGGCAGTTCGGAAACCAAAGCGATAAATTCTTTAAAAGTGATATTATTAATTCTTTAAAAATATGTAATAAATTTTATATATGTTTTAAAAGAAATTTGAGTTTTAAAAATGGATTTCTAAATGATAGAAAAGTTTTTTTTTTATCAAAGAAGCTTTGAAAACACTAATCGCAGCACTATTCGCAGCACTTTTAATAACTTCTGAAATATGGCCTTATACTTAAGTATTCTTTCCCAATTTTTTAAATGTCTTCAAATAAGTAATTAAGTATTTTAATGATAATTTGGAGGTTTTATAATTTATTTTAAAGGGTTTAAACAAATGTTTTAGTGAAAAGTTATTATAATTAAGTGATTTAATCTTGGCTCTAAGACCCGCTGAGTAGACTAGATTTTTCTATTCATGAGATATGGATGAGAGGTGTTCAAATTAAGGAGATGTTCATGAGAAACTAGTGCCCTAGCTCACGTGGCCTCTTTCCTTGGCGAGGAATAGATAAGGTCAAAATGTTGGAAATAAGGCAAATATAAAAGGTTAATTTTCTCTAAATTTAATACAACTTGGATTGTATAGATAATAAAGGTTGAATACTGAAAAATAATGTCGAGTAAAATTAATGTCGAGTAAATTTAAACTATCCATGTGAATTTAAAAGATGATTTGACCGTTATTCAATGGATAATAAAGGTTGAATACAGAAATTGATGTCGAGTAAAATTAGTATAATTTCTATGGATTCGTTTTACACGAATGCTAATTAATTTGGATTTACCATCTTAGATAACATGGTGTCAACCTATTAAAAATATATGTTTTGGAAAGAAAATATCTTTTGTCAATATTTAAGTAAATGATTTGGAATTATTTTAATTCCTATGGATCCTTTACTTAAAATTAATTGTTTTGGGTTTATAGTAAATGTTGTTTCAAATAACATTGTTTTTGATCCGTTTAAAAGTTATGATTTGGAAATAAGTAATCATTATTAAGATTTACGATTTAGAGATATTTTCCTAAGTAAAGGATGAAATGATTTATAATTAATCCAAGATTTGAAAAGGTTTTAATTAAACAAAGATTTGATAAATGAGGTTTAATGATCTCATGTATACTGAAGAGAAATGGTTTCAAAAAGATATATATCTCTAAGAAGTGATTTTGGAAAAAAAGATACTAATTAATGGAATACTAATAACCTACTTAACATCTTTTTATCGACGATTTTTTTAAAGGAACCGGGATTGGACTTAGGCGAATTCCTATTCGAAAACCACTTCGAACCAATTTATGAGTGCAAAAGTGAATACATGTTAAAGAAAATGAGGTTAAAGGTGGGGATCTTCATAACGGAAGGACTGCTTGTTGATAATTTCGGAGTAGCTCCCAAGATAAATAAATAGCAGTAGTCCCTTCATTTTTGGATCTTCGTATGCAAGTGCTACTCGCTACTAATCCTATGGGTAATGCCAAACAGGATGTGGTAGGAGAGTGCCTTCGATTTTTTTTATTCCTGGACAATTTGTATGGATGGATGTTTGACATTTCATTTCTAAGATCATAGTGCATTAATCTCTAAAAACATACATCTGTTTGGTGGTGTACGAAGTAACCATTCATATGCTTAACACCCTTCTCTGAGATGTATGATCTCATAGATTATACTTTTGTCGAGATCAATAGTGTGTTGTTGGAAATGGCAATGTGGCATTTTAAGTTAAAATGTTCTAAGAAAGATAACTATTACCTCAAGCCTCACACCCGAGGAATTGTGAAACGGGGGTTGCTTTAAGGCTAAGTGGATCGCAACCATTAGGGTATGATATCACCACCTTTTTAGATTTAATTATTTCTACCCACTATAACATTGGGTTTAAATTTTTTATGTTATAAGATGTCTCGGAGAGGTCAGAAACGGCCGGAGTGATATCATATTTGATGCTATCCGTACCATCTGTCTATTTCGGGTAGGCCGATCTTAATTCATAGAGGTTTTGAAGATGTCAATCATCGGTACATTCCTCTAGAAATGTACTATACGGGGGTAGTCACTTACGTCGCTATTCATTGGAAATCCATTCTCCAATAAGTTCCTTCAGACTTAGTTGTAAACCTATTATGCTATCAAATTTAACCAATGTAACAATTTCGGCTATTTGAATAAGTTTATTTGAAAGGTTTTATAAAGAATGTCATTAAAAAATATCACTGGATTTTACATAGAAATGATTTGGTTATCGTAAGGTAAAAACTTGTTCCGTGTTTATGTGCGACGTGGTCATAAGAGATACCTTTTGTTCTCAAATATTCGTATTTTGAGTTTCTCACAACAGTCCCGTGACTGACCCGGAGTTTATTTTCTTTCGCTTAAACTCCGGTGTAACGACCCGTATTTTTACGGATCGAAAAGTTTGTTCAAATCTGGAATTTTCAGCATTTTAAGTCGTTTCAGATTTTAGGCAGAATTTTTCTAAGTCCTAGGTCGTGAACGACCTAAGTGATAGGTCGTGACCGACTTATGGGATTGACCAACCTAAGAAATAAGCTAGTTAACGACTTAGTAGTTAAGTCGTTGGACGACCTAAGGGGTTAAGTATCTGGTCGTGTGTACTAAGTCGGAGTGGTTGGCTAAGTCTTAGGTCGCGTATTGGCTTAAGTGTTAGGTCGCGTAAGCGCTTAAGTGTTAGGTCGTAACACTGTTAGGTCGCGTGGGTTGCTAAGTTGTTAGGTCGCAAGGTTTTATAAGTCGTAGGTCGTAACTCAGTGAGTTGTTAGGTCGTAGAGGCAGTCTGCATTAGGTCGCTGGGTTTTGTCTAAGTGTTAGGTCGTACCTATTGTTAAGTCGCGTCTAAGTGTTAGGTCGCGATCTGTGTTAGGCCGTAAGTCGTATACAAGTGGAAGCACACGTGCATATCTGTTAGGTCGGAGAGGCTTAGGTCGGAGAGGCTTAGGTCGGAGACGACCTATGGAGATAGCCGAGTTATGACTTAGTGAATTTTCAGCTATAAATAGGAAGGGTTTTTCTCACTTTTTGGGATCCGGATTTCGAAGCGACGAAGTGCTGCCATTTTGAGAGCTCGACTTCTACACTTCTTCACTTCTTTTCTCCACTCTAATCTAGTGCTTCCATCCATCCAAGTTGAAGATCAAATTGAAGATTCAAGAGCTTAGATTGAAGATCTTCATCCATTGAAGTGAGATTTCATCGTTTGAAGCGGATTGGTGATAGATCGAGATTGATCCTTCGCTGTCCAGATCTGAAGCGTGTTGATTTGGGTTTGTTTAGGTGATTTGGTGAGTGGTGATTATCTCCCACACGAATCCAAAGGAGTATATTGGATTGTTGGCTCGATTTGGTGTTAAAATAGGGATTTCCATGCATTTTCTTCATCCTAAGTGTAGATCCATATAGATCCATTGTTCATGATGATTTGACAACCATTTTTACTAAGTGTTAACCTATGCAAGTTCATTCATCAAGATTGTAGAGATAATTCTCATGTTTTCATGCTTGTTAGACTTCCAACTCTTTAATTACGAAAATGCCATTATTGTTATAATTGTCTACTTAGATCATATTCGAATGTTTGATTGCTTGGATTAATGTTTGATTTGATTGATTGCTATGAATTAGATGATTGATGGTTTGATTTAGACCGAAGGTGATTCAAAAGCTAAGAGAAAGGCTCTTGAATTGGGAAAGCTGCTCGTGCCATATGTAGCGGGAGGATGAAGCCCTTATGCATAGATTTGATGATGTGATGTTGAGATGAAGCTTTGCGAGGATGTGATGAAGCGAGGCAATCATGTGATG
Organism: Allium fistulosum; assembly: GCA_030737815.1. Taxonomy (NCBI): domain Eukaryota; kingdom Viridiplantae; phylum Streptophyta; class Magnoliopsida; order Asparagales; family Amaryllidaceae; genus Allium; species Allium fistulosum. The sequence continues at coordinate 943,028,406 of CM060902.1, read as the reverse complement.
AAGACTTGGTTTAATACAGACGGGATCATTCCAAGCATGTTGATAACTCGGTGATATGATTCGGGTTGAAGATAATGAATGGATATGAGAATAGTCGTCGAAGAGGATGACTAGGAGGCTTGGGTCTCATCGTTGTTGAAGGTTCTAGCATGCTCAAAGCAAGAGTACGTTTGGGCAGATTCGATAGTCCCAACGGCCAACTGTTGATGGTCGAGTACTCTGGGCAGATTCGATAGTCCTAGGCACGGGCTGCGACGACGTGCGGAGTAATGTCTAGAACCGGGGTTTCCATTAGCCCTTGACGGACGGCTGAAAGAATGTGCCGGTCATTCAATTAACGGTGAAATCGAAGCAATGATAACAGTGATAGCCAGAGTCATGGATGTTTGGTTGTATCGTCATTCGGTCTCAAGAGCAGTGTTTTCTGGGTTCTTATCTGATCTTGGTTCAGGCCTTGGGGGTTTGTTCTTGGAAAACATCGCCCTTGACTCGAGTGATAATTACTTTACTTTAAATTGTATGCTCTGCTATGTTTGCTTCTGCTTAGTGTGTGTCTGGGGGCTATCACTGTAGAATGAGGTTGGAGTGGGAGGGTTGTATTCCTATTCCTTTTCCTTTATGCTCTTTTGGTATGTTGTTAGTTAATTTACTGCTCACTAAGACTGTTGTCTGACTCAAGGCTTTATGTTCTAATTCTTATTGCCTTGGGCTGTTCGTCCATTTTGGGACGGGCAGACTAGGTAGCAGGTGACAGGTGCTGATCTTGCTTTTCACGGCGCTGATATCGAAGACGAGCTGGAGTATTGCATATTATTTTCTTACTATATGTACTGGATGTTCCGCTGCTTTTTATTCTCTGAGTGATATGTAGTGAGGCTTGTTGTATTGACTATTCAGATGCTTGTATTCAACTATTATGAAGTTTTATATGATGGCATTTTATTCTGTAAAGCTTCACTATACATATTTTCTATTGTATTTTGTCTATGCGCTGTGAGTAATACGATAGATTCTGTCGTTTTTAATTTACCCTGACAATCGTCCATGGTCGCCTGGCACACATTACAGCGCACTTTCTCTAGATTCGGTGCAGGGGTCATGGGCGGTCGTCACATTTGGTATCAGAGCATTGGTTAATCGATTTTACCCAACGCTCGCTGACGTAACTACGTATGAGAGACGTAATTGTATTTTGATGGATGAATACTATATATAATATAGTAGTTTAGTTGAGTTTGAGTCCTTTATGCAGTTGTTTCTCTAGATGTTCTGATCATTCCTTTTTGTAGATATTGAGAATGAGTCGAAGAGGGAGACCAGCTGCTAGGGAAGGCCGTGCTACTGAGGGGACTGCTGATTATGCAACTATGTTCGAAGCTATGATGACTTCGATCATGAGAAGGATACCAGTTCCGGGGGCAGCATTAGATGTTGGAGTTCAAGTCCAAACTCCAAAACCAGTGGATTTTGCTAAGTTGTGCAAGGACTATACTGCTCTTGGAGGGAAGGTTTTCTTGGGAACAAAATCAACTATTGAGGTCCAGAGGTGGATAGATGCTTGTAGAAGGATCTTTGGTGATTTGGGAATTGAGGATGCGACTAAGAGGAAGTTGGCATCAAGGCAGCTTCAAGGGAGAGCCTCTGATTGGTGGAACTCTATTACCATCAATACTCCAGAGGAAGAGATTACTTGGGAGCAATTCCAAGTCAGGTTTGAAGCTAAGTTCATTTCTACAGCTCAGAAGTCTATTCTGTTCAAGAAGTTCGTGGAGCTCAAGCAAGGTGGAAGACCAGTTCTTGAGTATGTTTCTGAGTTTGAAGCTTTGTCCAAGTATGCCCGGTCATATATTGAGTCTGCATACCAGAAGAATGAGAAGTTTGTGACAGGCTTGGACATTTATCTTGGGAGACAGTTGGTGGATCATTTGGACGATTCATTTGAGAAACTTGTGGAGAAAGCTCTCAGGCATGAGAGTCTGTTTCCTAAGGAAGGATCTGTTGTTGCTGTGACCAGGGAAGAGTCTAAACCTCAGCAAGGTGGAAACAAGAAGAGGAAGCAGCAACAGCAGAAGGGTAAGGATGGCCAGAAGAAGCCGAAGGGCGAAGTGACTTGCTACAATTGTCAGCAGAAGGGCCATTTCTCTAAGGATTGTAAGAATCCGAAGGCACCGATGAAGTGTCACAACTGTGACAAGCCGGGGCATTTCAGGAAGAATTGTCCAGAACCGAGGAGGGACAAGCAGATTGTGCAAGCTTATGCTTTGGGAGCTGTTCCGTCGTCTTCAAAAGCTCCTACCACTGAAGAGAAAGGAAAGAGTGTGGTTGTTCAAGGTACTCTTTTCCTATGTGATGTTCCAGTTAGAGTTCTGTTTGATACTAGAGCGTCGCATTCGTTTGTTTGTAGTGAACTCGTAGGCCGGTTAGGTTTGGAACCGAATATTGTTGATAGGCCATTGGTTGTGACTAATCCAGTTGGGGGTTCGTTTTGTTTGTGTATGTTATGTCGTGGTCTAGTTGTATCGAGTCATGATTGCTCTTTTGTTTGTGATTGTTTTGTTCTGAACTTTGCGGGGTTCGGAATTATTTTGGGTATGGACTGGCTTAGGAGGTATGCGGCGAAGGTTGATTGCGAGAGGTTGGAAGTGACAGTCGAGAATGTGGAGGGGTGAAAGGTTGTGATACGATGTAAGCATGAGGAATGCGTCTTCATGAGCTTCATGTATTCGCTGGTTGTTCCACGGGATGGACTGTCATCGGTGCCAATCGCTAATAGATTCGAGGATGTCTTTGACGAAGTCAAAGGGTTGCCGCCGCATAGAGAGATCGAGTTTCGTATAGATCTAGTTGAAGGAGCCAGACCTGTTGTGATGCCTCTTAGGCGGATGGCGCCTAGGGAACAGCAGGAGTTGAGGGTGCAAGTTGATGATCTTTTGCAGAAAGGATTCATTCGGCGTAGTTCGTCCGAGTGGGGTGCACCAGTCGTGTTTGCAACCAAGGCAGATGGGTCATTGAGATTGTGTGTGGATTATCGTGAGCTGAATAAGGTGACTAAGAAGAACAAGTATCCATTGCCGAGAATAGATGACTTGTTTGATCAGCTTCACGAAGCCAAGGTGTTTTCTCAGATGGATTTGGCAACGGGATTTCACCAGTTGAGAGTGGCTAAGGATAGTGTGCCGAAGACTGCTTTCAGGACACCATCCGGTTTCTTTGAGTGGCTGGTAATGCCGTTTGGATTGACTAACGCGCCAGCATATTTTGTGGATCTTATGAATAGAGTGTTCAGAGATCAGTTGAACAAGTTTGTACTTGTGTTCGTGGATGATATTCTGATTTATTCCAAAACTGAAGAAGAGCACAAGACACACTTGCGTATTGTTTTGGAAATCTTACGGAAACATCAGCTGAAGGCTAAGTTTTCGAAGTGTCATTTCTGGAAGAGTGAAGTGAGGTTCTTAGGCCATGTGATTTCTGGAAATGGAATAGCGGTTGATCCCGCTAAGGTGGCAGCAATCCAGGATTGGGTCAGACCTAAGAATGCATCAGATGTGAGGAGTTTTCTTGGATTAGCAGGATATTATCGACGGTTTATCAAAGACTTCTCCAAGGTAGCTGCACCGTTGACAGGATTGACGAAAAAGAACCAAGTGTTCAGTTGGGATGCTAAGTGTGAGCAAGCTTTCGAAATCCTGAAAGAGAGATTGACGAGTGCTCCTGTTTTGACTATTCCAAGTGGGAATGATGAGATGGTGGTTTACACCGACGCATGTGGTACTGGACTTGGAGCAGTGCTGATGCAGAAGGATAAAGTTGTTGCGTATGCCAGTCGACAACTGAAGCCGCATGAAAGGAATTACCCGACTCATGATTTGGAATTAGCGGCGATTGTTTTTGCTCTGAAGATGTGGAGACATTATCTATTGGGAGTTCGATTCGAGTTGTTTACAGATCATAAGTCGTTGAAGTATCTTTTCTCCCAAAAGGATTTGAATCTTCGGCAGCAACGTTGGCTAGAGTTTTTGGCATCATATGATTTTGGTATAGCTTATACTCCGGGAAAAGGTAACGCAGTGGCAGATGCGTTAAGTCGAAGACATGCAGGATTGGGAGCCATGTTTTCAGAATGGAAGAGTCTCGAGTATTTAGCTGGATTTGACTTCAGGCCTAGATGTGAATTGGAACCTGAGATGTTGGCAAACTTATCAATAAGACCATCTCTTGTGGAAAGAATTGGCGAGAGCCAAAAGCGAGATGATAAGCTTGTCAAGATTATCCGTGATTTGGAATCTGGATTGGATCCAGAAAAGGATAAAGGATTCGAGGTCGATCGAGAGGGTTGGCTTCGGAAGCAAGGACGACTAGTTGTTCCCAATATAGATGAATTAAGGAGTGAAGTTCTGAAGGAAAGTCATCACTCGAAGCTGACAATTCATCCAGTTGGAAATAAGATGTATCGGGATATGAAGAGAACCTACTACTGGGAAGGTATGAAGAAGGATGTTGGAAATTTTATTTCCAAGTGTATGAACTGCCAGTTGGTAAAAGCCGAGCAGAAGAAGCCAAGTGGATTGCTTCAGCCATTAGAAGTTCCTACATGGAAGTGGGAGCAAGTGTCGATGGATTTTATTGATGGATTGCCTAGAACCAAAACGGGAAATGAAGGGATTTGGGTCATTGTAGATCGCCTGACTAAGAGTGCAAGATTTATTCCTGTTCGATCGACTAGGACTGCATCAAGGTTGGCTGAGTTGTATGTTAAGTGGATAGTTCGATTCCATGGTATTCCGAAGAGTATAGTGAGCGATCGAGATCCATTGTTCACTAGTGGATTTTGGAAGAGCTTCCAGGAAGTTTTGGGAACCGAGTTGTGTTTGAGTACAGCTTATCACCCTCAAACAGATGGTCAGACCGAGAGAGTCAACCGAGTTTTGGAAGATCTTCTTAGAGCATGTGTTTTGGACTTCGGAGGATCATGGGAAGATCAATTTCATTTGGTGGAGTTTACGTACAACAACAGTTACTAGTCAAGCATTGGTATGGCACCGTATGGGGCATTGTATGGAAGACCGTGTAACTCTCCGACATGTTGGATAGAGACTGGAGAAAAGCTGATGCTTGGGCCATAGATGATTCGACAGACTACGGAGTGTATAGAGATCATTCGGCAACGAATGAAGGCAGCCCAAGACCGTCAGAAGAGTTATGCCGATAAGCGTCGTAAGGATTTGGAATTCAACGTAGGAGATATGGTTTTTGTGAAGATTCTCCACTGAAGAATGTTATCCGATTCGGGAAGAAAGGAAAATTGACTCCGAGATTTGTTGGACCATTCCCGATCATCGAGCAAATTGGAAAGCTCGCCTATAGACTGGAGTTACCTGGGAAGATGTCGAGTGTGCACAATGTTTTTCATGTATCATATCTACGGAAGTATGTGCACGACTCGAGTATGGTGGTTTCTGCTGATAGTTGTGAAGATTTTGAAGTCGATCCAGTCGATAGAAGACCTCGTAAGCCGCTTCGTGTTGTTGAAACCGACACGAAACAGCTCAGGAGGAAGGTAGTTAAGTTGCTCAAGATACAATGGAGTGACGATGATAACGACTGTACATGGGAGGTGGAAGAGAGGATGAAAGCAGCTCATCCCGAACTCTTCAATGTATGGCCCTAAGGTGTCGTGTCATCTCACGATATTGTAACTTGTTCTAAGTTTTAGAATTCTGCATGCTAAGCTAGAATTGGATACATGGTTGGCTGATTGCTATGGATGGTAGGCATGCAGAATAGTCTTTGATTGCTTTGTTTGTTTGGAATTTCGGGGGCGAAATTCCTAAGGGGGAGAGAATGTAACGACCCGTATTTTTACGGATCGAAAAGTTCGTTCAAATCTGGAATTTTCAGCATTTTAAGTCGTTTCAGATTTTAGGCAGAATTTTTCTAAGTCCTAGGTCGTGAACGACCTAAGTGATAGGTCGTGACCGACTTATGGGATTGACCGACCTAAGAAATAAGCTAGTTAACGACTTAGTAGTGAAGTCGTTGGACGACCTAAGGGGTTAAGTATCTGGTCGTGTGGACTAAGTCGGAGTGGATGGCTAAGTCTTAGGTCGCGTATTGGCTTAAGTGTTAGGTCGCGTAAGCGCTTAAGTGTTAGGTCGTAACACTGTTAGGTCGCGTGGGTTGCTAAGTTGTTAGGTCGCAAGGTTTTATAAGTCGTAGGTCGTAACTCAGTGAGTTGTTAGGTCGTAGAGGCAGTCTGCGTTAGGTCGCTGGGTTTTGTCTAAGTGTTAGGTCGTACCTATTGTTAAGTCGCGTCTAAGTGTTAGGTCGCGATCTGTGTTAGGTCGTAAGTCGTATACAAGTGGAAGCGCACGTGCATATCTGTTAGGTCGGAGAGGCTTAGGTCGGAGAGGCTTAGGTCCGAGACGACCTATGGAGATAGCCGAGTTACGACTTAGTGAATTTTCAGCTATAAATAGGAAGGGTTTTTCTCACTTTTTGGGATCCGGATTTCGAAGCGACGAAGTGCTGCCATTTTGAGAGCTCGACTTCTATACTTCTTCACTTCTTTTCTCCACTCTAATCTAGTGCTTCCATCCATCCAAGTTGAAGATCAAATTGAAGATTCAAGAGCTTAGATTGAAGATCTTCATCCATTGAAGTGAGATTTCATCATTTGAAGCGGATTGGTGATAGATCGAGATTGATCCTTCGCTGTCCAGATCTGAAGCATGTTGATTTGGGTTTGTTTAGGTGATTTGGTGAGTGGTGATTATCTCTCACACGGATCCAAAGGAGTATATCGGATTGTTGGCTCGATTTGGTGTTAAAATAGGGATTTCCATGCATTTTCTTCATCCTAAGTGTAGATCCATATAGATCCATTGTTCATGATGATTTGACAACCATTTTTACTAAGTGTTAACCTATGCAAGTTCATTCATCAAGATTGTAGAGATAATTCTCATGTTTTCATTCTTGTTAGACTTCCAACTCTTTAATTACGAAAATGCCATTATTGTTATAATTGTCTACTTAGATCATATTCGAATGTTTGATTGCTTGGATTAATGTTTGATTTGATTGATTGCTATGAATTAGATGATTGATGGTTTGATTTAGACCGAAGGTGATTCAAAAGCTAAGAGAAAGGCTCTTGAATTGGGAAAGCTGCTCGTGCCATATGTAGCGGGAGGATGAAGCCCTTATGCATAGATTTGATGATGTGATGTTGAGATGAAGCTTTGCGAGGATGTGATGAAGCGAGGCAATCATGTGATGAAGACTTGGTTTAATCCAGACGGGATCATTCCAAGCATGTTGATAACTCGGTGATATGATTCGGGTTGAAGATAATGAATGGATATGAGAATAGTCGTCGAAGAGGATGACTAGGAGGCTTGGGTCTCATCGTTGTTGAAGGTTCTAGCATGCTCAAAGAAAGAGTACGTTTGGGCAGATTCGATAGTCCCAACGGCCAACTGTTGATGGTCGAGTACTCTGGGCAGATTCGATAGTCCTAGGCACGGGCTGCGACGACGTGCGGAGTAATGTCTAGAACCGGGGTTTCCATTAGCCCTTGACGGATGGCTGAAAGAATGTGCCGGTCATTCAATTAACGGTGAAATCGAAGCAATGATAACAGTGATAGCCAGAGTCATGGATGTTTGGTTGTATCGTCATTCGGTCTCAAGAGCAGTGTTTTCTGGGTGCTTATCTGATCTTGGTTCAGGCCTTGGGGGTTTGTGCTTGGAAAACATCGCCCTTGACTCGAGTGATAATTACTTTACTTTAAATTGTATGCTCTGCTATGTTTGCTTCTGATTAGTGTGTGTCTGGGGGCTATCACTATAGAATGAGGTTGGAGTGGGAGGGTTGTATTCCTATTCCTTTTCCTTTATGCTCTTTTGGTATGTTGTTAGTTAATTTACTGCTCACTAAGACTGTTGTCTGACTCAAGGCTTTATGTTCTAATTCTTATTGCCTTGGGCTGTTCGTCCATTTTGGGACGGGCAGACTAGGTAGCAAGTGACAGGTGCTGATCTTGCTTTTCACGGCGCTGATATCGAAGACGAGCTGGAGTATTGCATATTATTTTCTTACTATATGTACTGGATGTTCCGCTGCTTTGTATTCTCTGAGTGATATGTAGTGAGGCTTGTTGTATTGACTATTCAGATGCTTGTATTCAACTATTATGAAGTTTTATATGATGGCATTTTATTCTGTAAAGCTTCACTATACATATTTTCTATTGTATTTTGTCTATGCGCTGTGAGTAATACGATAGATTCTGTCGTTTTTAATTTACCCTGACAATCGTCCATGGTCGCCTGGCACACATTACAGCGCACTTTCTCTAGATTCGGTGCAGGGGTCATGGGCGGTTGTCACATCCGGTGCCCTAGTTTTCTGGGTAGCCTAGTAGTTAGGTTTAGTTTGGAGCATTTTAAAAGAGCTCGGAGCATGGAGCTAGAAGATTCTTATGAAGATTGTTATCTATTTCCACCACACTTATGTACTGTTGTATTCCACATTTGCAGGGACAAAGATTTATAACTTCCCATCATAATATATGTTAAGTTAAACTCTCATAAATATATTTAAAATTTTTCGATGTAAAGATTATATGTTTAAATAATATATGCTATTCTATTCGTGTAAGATTCTATTCTGTCTTTATTTTTTTCTTTCCCTTAACGGTCGGGTTTTTCGGCACTTGAATTTGCGGCACATGAATACCAAGGAAGTATTAATGTCAATTTCGAGGGTCAAAAGTCCAGTACATCACAATATCTTAAAATCGAAATTTAACTTGTTCATAAACAACGGTGAGACTTAATGGGTTAAGCATTTCTTACCAGATTAGCATGTGCAAAACATAATCCATTCATTATTAGTTGTAGGATTTAACGAGTAGGGTGTTTCTCACACCTGATTAGCATATGCAATTTGTTGGATCATGTGCATTGACAACAAGGTTAAAAGGGTGAATTTAAAAAAATATCTTTTTATTAATTTGCTCAAGTTCTTTATTCCATGGTTGTGTAAATAAATTTGTTTGTAGTAAATCAAATTTAGTATTTTGATTAGTAAAAGAGGTTCGTAATATTCAATTTAATTTTATTAATTAAAATATTTATTTACTATCAGTATTTAAAATAAATTTATTAATAATTTAATTTATCTAAGTAATTTAATTAATTTTTATTTAATATGTTATGACATCAACTTTCACACGCACACTCACACACAGATATATATATATATATATATATATATACATACACATATAACCTATACCGAGGGTTTATGGAAAAATTGAGCACTTTGTCCTATGGTCAATAAGATGACTAAGTGTGATATTTATGCATATAATATATATACTATTTAATCCTATTATCCTTGGTGTGAATAGAATAAATAAAAATATTTCTTTTATTTAATACTACTAGATCAACCCTTTAAATTATATCAAAAAACCGATATTTAAATATTTAATAATATATTTAGGTATAAATATATACATTTAAAACTTTAATATACATACATACATACATACATACATATATACATATGTTATTATAAATGATTAACAATAATTTCATTTGCTATAAAAATCATTAGATAAATTTTATACATACATACATACATATTTACATATATATAATATAAATTTAAAATTTAAAATTTTTGACTTAGTCAATTATTTCATTTAAATGCTTCGGCTGATAAAACAATTGCAGCTAATTTATTTAGGTTTAGAATAATTCAAAAAATTTAAATTTTTAATATTTTGAGCTAGTAAAATAATTCTAAAATATAAATAATATAATATTTTAAAATTTGAATTTTTTAAAACAAGCATCTGAATTGATATTTTAAATTTTAATACACACACATATATTTTTGAAATAGCAAAGGATTTTTTAAAAGTAAATATACGTACATATTAAACTGAAAATTTATTTAAAATAAATTTGTTTTATATTTTTATATATATTTATAAATAATTAAACATTGGTTTTTTATTTATCAAAAATAAATATGATTAATATTATATATATATATATTTATCTATGCACATATATATTTTATAGATTTAAAAATATATATCCTTGATTTAAAATATTTAGCTACTAAAGTTAATTTCTAGTTTTATTTTATTTTAAATAATGGCCGAATATAATAAAATTACACATGATTGATGATAACATATATATATATATATACATATATATGTATATATATAAGTGAATAGATCTAAATCTAAAATTTATACTTTAATTCGAAGTGACCTTGCTAAGATCGATATGTTGTTTGGCGTTATTTCCTCCTCAAGCACCACTATCTCCTTCTTCTCTTTTATTTGCAATGTCGAATAGATGGTAACACTAAGGTATGGGGGTCGACTATAAGGAAGGAAGAAAATGCTTAGATAATTGTATCTTAAATGTGTGGATGCTAGGCTATTTATAGCCACAAATCAAAACCTTTTTCTCCTCATTTTCCTTTAGACTAGAGACCGGGTAAAGCCTAAAAATCCCCCTAAAATGTCCATCCATAGAAGTTAACTAAGCATGGTCAAACGCTGATAGGTCGCTCCCGCGTTTTTCAATCCAAAAGGCATCACCACGTAGCACTATAGCGCAACGTCTGTGACAAAACTAGTGTGTTCCTGGTCCGGAATGTGCATCGGGTCTGATTGTATCCCGAGTACGCATCCATGAACGACAATAACTCGTGTCCTGCAATGGAGTCGACCAACTGATCAATTCTAGGTAATGGGAAACTGTCCTTAGGGCATGCTTAGTTTAAATCGGAATAATCTACGCATGTTCTCTACTTCCCATTCGCCTTTTTCACCAGCATGGGGTTTGACACCCATTCAGGGTTGAGGGCGTCGCGGACGAACCCATTGGCTTTGAGTTTGTCCACCTCCTCTCTGAGAGCAGTGGACCTCTCCGGGTCCATTCTTCCCATTTTTTGCTTAACTGGGACGTACCTCGGGTCTATGTTCAACATATGACTTGTAATTACGGGAGAGATCCCGCACATGTCGGAATGTGTCCAAGTGAAAACATTGAGATTTGCTCGGAGGAAATCGCTAAGGTCCTCGGTCATCGAGGGGCTGAGTTGTGATCCAATCTTCAGTATTCGCGATGGAACGTCTCGGTTGACTGAAATGTCAATCGTCAGTTCAGCCGGTGCTGCTTTTTCTTCCCTGGGTTCCTCATCATCATCTCTCGGATATATGTCTCTGTAGATCCGAGAATTTTGCCCGAGCCAGGGCTCGGGCATTACTTGTCAATTGTCAGTATTCTACATGCGGACGGAATAGCCCCCAACCTTTCCTTTTTCTCTCCGCTGGGCCTCTCGGAGCTCAACCACATAACATGCAAGACCGGTCGCCTGGTCGCCATGAACAACACCTACTCCTTTGTCAGTCGGAAATTTTAAAGTCAAACACCACGAGGCCAATGCTGCCCTAAACTCAGCCTGGGCCGGTCGACCCAGAAACACATTGTATGGAGAATCTACATCCAAAACTATGAAAGGTAGGATTCGCACCCCTCCTACGCTCACCTTGTCCCAGTTCAACTGGCAACTCAACATACCCCACTACATCAGTCGCTGCGCCATTAAAGCCATGGATATGAGCTTTAGATGGCATCAAATCCTTCATCTCCATCTTCATCTGGTCATAAGCCTTCTTGAAGACAATATTGACAGAACTTCCACAATCAATCAAAATTCTTTTCACAAAAGCCGGCCCGATTTTCGTAGATATGAGCATCGGGTCAATGGTAGGAGCCTCCACCTGGTCAACATCTCTGCTCCTAAATACTATATCGTTTGTCATCATGTGCTGCTGTTTAGCGGGGGTACCATCCTCCACGTTGGAACAACACTCAAAATCTGCATGCCTCTAGGAATTAGCATACCGCTCCATTTCTTGCCAGTTCTTATCTTTAGGGTAAGGTCCGTCGATGATCGTGTTTATGACCAGTCTTCCCACGGTCCGAGCAGGCTCCTCAGGGTGACGTGGAGCTGGTGCATGACCGGGATTGGACGTTCCCTGTCCACCTTCTTGCGGATTCTTTACAAACTCCTGTAACTTTTTCTGCCTAATCAACTTCTTTATAGCATCGTGTAGGTGTCTACACTCTTCAGTATCGTGCCCATAAGTCTCATGAAAGCGGCAATACTTCCCATTCCGCTTTTGCTCCTCGGTTGACTCCTTTGGGCGCGGCTTACTGTATTGAAAGGTATTACAAGTTGATAGGTAAATATTCTCAAGAGATGCAATCAGTGGGGTGTATTCGTTGTAGGTTGGAATTCTCGGCTTCCATTTCCCCGCTTCTCTTTTCTTACCCTGATTTCTTCCTCCAGATTCCTTAGATTTCCCAGGCTTGTTCTGGACATTGACATGAACTTTCCCTAAGTTGTCTCCGGATTGATTCACAACGATGTTGCTTTTCATGGTCTCCTGAACAGGCCCCGGTACCTTATCTTGCCTTATCCACCTGGCTTCCTCTCTTCTTATGAACTGATGAGCCTTTGAGTAAAAACGCTCTAGCATGGTTGGAGGTTTTCCTGCTAACCAATCTTCAAACTCTGAATCTGGATCCACATCTCGCATCACAGTCATAAGAATTTGGTGATCATTAGGATTTAACTTCGGTAGCCGCAACATGGAATCTCTGCAAATACTCCTTCAACGACTCCCCTGGAGCTTGGAGCACACTTGATAGAGACATCATGTCCTTGGGACAAGTAGCATGTATTCTGAACTGTTCTATAAATTTCGTTGCCAATTTCTCGAAACTGGATACGGACCGCGGAGGAAGTCGGGTGAACCACATGGTAGCGATCCCAGATAGAGTTATTGGAAAGCATCTACACTTGGTTGCATCATTCGCTCTAGCTGAATCCATCATCCATTCATATCTCATCACATGCTGTCGGGGGTAAGCCTTTCCTTCGTAGGTTGGGATAGTTGGCATGCTAAACTTCTTGGGGTACTAGGCCTGTAAAACAGTGTCTATGAATGGGGTATGACTCTTGGATATCCCCCAATTTTCATTTGATAAGCCTTGATTCTCTTTCATCAACTGTGTGACCATAGCCGTCAGGTTTGGGATTTGTATGGAAGATGGAAGGTTGGAGTCTGTTCTACGGGATCGGTCGGGTAGATGCCTCCTCTGCTGGCAATCTGCCAAATGTGTATCTTGAGGTTCAGCATTGTTGGCGTCTTGGTGAGTCGGGCGTCTAGTTTCCACACGCGCTCTAGATCTTAAGTTTCCCGCTCCTGCTTGGTTGCGGTCTCCGAGGTGTAAGTGATCCCTAGTTGATCGATCAGCAGCGCCTGCCTGTGTAGTTTCAGTCTTGCGGCGTCTACGCCTGGGAGGTTCATCAGATGAAGTCGAGCTATCAGACGAAGAGTAAGGAGATGGACTACCCCCAGCATTCTGATGCTGTTGTTTAGTGAGCTGGGCCATAAGGTTGGCGTTAGCTTGAATCTGTTCTCCAAGTTGTCTATTGCTTTCCATGAGTTCTCTCATCAAGTCGTTGAACTCCGTTCTCGTGACAACTTCCATTTGGTCTTGGGTGGCAGTTCCTGCACCCAGATTTGCTTGTTGATTGCTAGGTCCTATTTATTGTACGCTAGCGGTCTCATGGGCGTCTGCATTATGAGAGGCTGATCTGGTGCATGGTCTTCCCATTGTAGGGTTATTGGTAAGAACTGTGAGTAGAATCAACGGACGTCTTATGAATGACTCGGATCTCCTTCGGGGGATTTATTCAATCCAGTTGCTTCAAAGTAGATCCTTGTGGCCTGAGAATTCGATTCTCAGTGAAAGCACTAAAGTTTTAGCACCAAAATTAGTCACTAACACCCTTGAGAAAGATTGGGTAGAGAGAGTAATGAAGAAAGTAAATTAAATACAGAGAACAGTATGCTAAACTAAGTGCAAAAACAAGAACACCGGATTTATAGTGGTTTAGCGTAATTGCCTACGTCCACTCTAAGTTTTGATCTTTATTGCTTTCACAAGTAGTTGAATACAAATACAATCCGTACACTGATGACTTGAATACAAGTTTTTACTGAAAATAATAAGTCTTGAAAGTGGCAGAGTCTCCCAGTGTTCTCCCAAAAAAGGTCCTTTTCACTGTGCCCCTGCCCCTCTATTTATAGACGAAGATGGGTTGGAGTTCCCTCTTTGGCCTAGGAGTGAGATACTTCGGCTTCGGCCCATGGCGAGTGACTTCTTTGTGCCGAGCCACAAATTCCGATCCATGCTTCAAACCAAACGAGGCAGTGTGTTGAGTGAAATGTGTAAGCCATGTGCCGAAAGATGCAGGAATGTCGAACGAGGCAAGAATACCGAACGAGGCATAAATGCCGAACGAGGCAAGAATGTTGGTCGAGGCTAGAATGCCTGTCGAGGATGGAATGCTGGAAGAGGCTGGAATGCCGGTCGAGGCTGGAATGCCGAGCGAGGCTGGAATGTCGGTCGAGGCTGGAATGCCGAACGAGGCTGGAATGCCGGTCGAGGTTGGAATGCCGAGCGATGCTGGAATACCGAACGGTACCCCTATGCCGAACGATACTGAATGCCGAGCGAGGCTAGACTGGCGAATGAGGTTGTTGTACCGAATGGGGTTCATGCCGAACGAGCCTGTTGTGCAGAACGAGGCTGTTGTACCGAATGGGGTTCATGCCGAACGAGCTAGCTGTGCCGAACGAGGCCACGCTATGTCTCTAGTTACTTGGTCAAACCTCCATGTAATAAATATATAATACATATATATTATTAATTAACTTATTTATTTATTTATTAACCTTATTAATAAATTTAAATTTCGAAATGAATATTTAAATATTTTCAAACACTTTGAAAATTTTACTATATTATCAAAAGTTTTGAAAATTTATGTTATATTATAACTTTTATAATGAACATGTTCCATTTTAAATTTAACTTTTAAATTTAAAACTTTATTTAATTTTCAATACATTTTTAAAATTAGCTTAAGACCCTATTCAAATTTGGGCCTTTTCTATTAGGGACAACCTTTGGGCCCATATCACTTTTCAGGTTATGCCACTAACTAGGTAGGACAGGGTACTTGATTACCCAATTCCAATCTAAGAAATTACCTTTCTAGACACCGTACTAAGTGGGCTAGCTTAATTAGTTAGTGATGCAGCGGATAATTTAAAAACAAAATAGATCGATGAACGTAGCAATCGGTGGAATGAAAAATACAGAATGGCCCAAATTCGTTGATCCGAAGATACCGAATTCTAGCTATCTCTGACACGTTGATCGTGCACGATACCATGAAAAGAGATCTTCAATTCTTCGAGCGTTGATCCAGCGCACTTGATTCCGCGAATCGGCTTGAACGATCGAAGATTCGAGCGCACTCGAATGTCGAAAGTAGAGATAGGAGATTACACTCAACTACCAATTTAAATTGAAAGCACAAAGCTAACAAACAAGAATTTTATTCAAAAATCAACAACCTATACAAATGGCCACACATGCCTATTTATAGGCTACAACTCAACACAACAGAAAAAAATGACAACACTTAGGTCGTGAACGACCTACGACCTAAAAATGGTGCGACCTAAAAACAGACGCGACCTAACAAAGCACACGACTTAACAAAGCACACGACTTAAAACAGTCGACCTAAAACAAACGACCTAAAAGGTTACAACATAAGAAAATACAACAAATCACTTTACAACACATAGGTCGGCCTCGACTTACCACATCACGACCTAAAAGAAGCGGCTTCAGAAAACTTCGCGACTTAAGTCTTCACGACCTAAGGCTTCACGACCTAAGGCTTCACGACCTAAGGCTTCAAGACTTAAAGTGAACGACTTATCTCCCCAGATCTTCCCACGACCTAGCATAGGTCGTAACTCGAGGCATTCTTTATTCTGAATTTCGGAGCGACTTATCTTAGGTCGTAGGTCGTCCATACGACCTAACTTAGGTCGAATCACTTCTTTGCAACCTAAAGTAAGTCGTAACTCGTTAGGTCGTTCGAGCGCTTTTCCCTCTAGCTCGTTAACTCGTGCCTTTCCACTAGGTCGTTGCCGATCTTCACTAAGTCGTTGGAGCGACTTAAAGGCTTCGTTAGGTCGGCCACGACCTAACACTTCAACTTTCCACAATTCTTCACAAAATCTTAGCTCGTTACTCTCCTCCCTAGGTCGTATCCGACTTATCAATATGTTAGGTCGTACACGACCTACAACTTCATCTTCCTGGGCTGCACCATCCTCCCCTGGTTGAGAAAAATTCGTCCTCGAATTTACACCCTCTTCTTCCGCAACAAACTCATCCCCATGATATGGTATAAGATGTTTAACATTAAACACGTCAGAAGTGTGGACATCTTTTGGCAGCTTCAATTTATAAGCATTTTCATTGATCCGTTTCACAATCTTAATAGGACCAATCTTTCTGGCTTTCAACTTGTTGTAAGTGCCCACTGGAAAACGATCCTTTGTTAACACAGCATACACCCAATCTCCTTCATTAAATTTGACACTCCTTCGCTTCAGATCTGCAGATCGTTTGTACTTCTTATTCACTTTCTCCAATCGTTCCTGAACGATTTTATGACACTCTGTCAATCCTTCAACAAAATCAGCAGCTCTTTTAATTGTCTTCTTCGGTTGTGGTATTACTGTTAAATCCTATGGTCCCTTTGGCAAACTTGAATATACAATCTGGAATGGACTGAAACCTGTGCTACGATTTATCGCATGATTATGAGCAAATTCTGCCTGGCATAACTTCATGTCCCAACTCTTCAGATTATCTTTCACTAGACATCGCAACAAATTCCCCAATGATCTGTTCACGACCTCGGTCTGTCCATCCGTTTGCGGATGATAAGCGCTGCTAAAGTTCAACTTCGTTCCCACCATCTTCCATAAACTTAGCCAAAAATGACTTAGAAATCTAGTATCCCGATCAGAAACAATGGATTCTGGCAAACCATGTAAACGATATACCTCTTTGAAGAATAACTCAGCAACCCGGACAGCATCAGCTGTTTTCTTACAAGCGATGAAATGTGCCATCTTTGAAAACCTGTCCACTACAACATATATCGAATCATTCCCCCTTTGAGTTCTTGGTAATCCCAAAACAAAATCCATACTGATATCAACCCATGGTTTAACAGGTACAGGTAACGGCATATACAATCCTGCATTCGTCGTTGTTCCATTGGAAACTTGACAAATATGACATCTCTCCACAAACCTTCCAACTTCCCGCTTCATCGACGGCCAATAATAAGATTGAGAAATCAATTGTAAAGTACGATCTCTACCCACATGTCCTTCCTCATGCAACTCCTTTACAATCTTCATTCGTAAGCTGCACTCCGGTATACATAATCGATTTTCCTTAAAAATAAAACCATCCACCATTACAAACTCATCCGTCTTTCCCTCCTTGACTTCATCAACAAACTTTGTAAAGTAAGGATCATCGACAAATAATTCTGGCAATACATCAAACCCTGTCACTTCAATCTTCATTGTAGTCAACACATGATTCCTTCTGCTTAATGCATCTGCAACTCGATTTGTAATTCCGGATTTATGCTTCACCACAAATGTAAATTGTTGTAAGTATGCAATCCACGAAGCATGCCTTGCAGCAATCTTGTCCTGTCCCTGCATATGCTTCAATGCCTCATGATCAGTATATAAAACAAATTCTTTATGAAACAAATAATGTCTCCAATGTTTGATAGCTTGCACGATAGCATAAAATTCCATATCATATGTACTATATCTCATCTTTGCTCCTGAAAACTTCTCACTGAAATATGCAATAGGACGTCCCTTCTGACTTAACACCCCTCCAACTCCAACTTTTGATGCATCAGTATGTAATTCAAATAATAACTGAAAATCCGGCAACACTAGAATTGGTGTTGTCGTCAAAAGCTCCTTGATCTTCTCAAAAGCAAATCCTGCTTCCTCCGACCATAAAAATTGCTTCCCTTTCATACAATCAGTAACTGGTGCCATCACGCTACTGAAGTGTGGAATGAATCTTTGGTATAATGATGCTAAACCATGAAAGCTTCTAACTTCAGTTATCGTCTTGGGTTGTGGCCAATTTCTGATTGCTTCAACTTTATTCTGATCCACCTGTATACCTCCCCCTGATATAACATATCCCAAAAATAAAACACTATGCGTCATGAACACGCATTTCTTCGTCGCAGCATAAAATTGTTCCTGTTGCAGTACCATCAACAGTTCTCTCAGATGTTTTAGATGTCCCTCCGGACTTCCACTATATATCAGAATATCATCGAAATACACCACCACAAACATCCCAATGAATGGTCTAAAAATTTGATTCATCACCCGCATACGCATTTGATAAGCCAAATGGCATTACCAACCATTCGTATAGACCCTCCCTAGTTTTAAAAGCAGTCTCCCACTCATCACCTGGTCTGATACGAATTTGATGATATCCGCTCTTCAAATCAATCTTCGAAAAGATAGTGGCTCCGCTCAATTGATCTACCAAGTCATCCAACCTCGGCATTGGAAATCTATATCTCACAGTGATTTTATTCAATGCTCGACTGTCAGTGCACATTCTCCACGTCCTGTCCTTCTTGGGTACCAATAAAGCTGGTACAGCACAAGGACTTAAACTCTCCTGCACACGCCCCTGTTCAAGCAATTCTTCCACTTGCCTCTTCAATTCTTCATGTTCCTTCGGACTCATTCGATAATGTGGTCTATGAGGTAACACAGCTCCTGGAACAAGATCAATTTGATGTTGAATGTCCCTCAACGGCGGTAACTCCGTTGGCAACTCCTCTGAAAATACATCTTTAAATTCCTCCAGCACTGGCTTTAATTCCTCAGGTATCTCCACCACTTCATGACTTTCCCGTCCAATCAACAAGTATACTTCAGGCTCCTCTTCTACCTCCTTAACAAACTCCTTCAAAGATTGCAAAGTTTTAAGCTCTTCAATCTCTTCCAACTTACTTTCTTCTTGTTGTCGTTTCTTGGGAACCAAAGTAATTTTCGTGCCTTCAAACATGAAACTGTAACTGTTAGTACGTCCATCATGTTGCACCGCCCTATCATACTGCCACGGCCTTCCCAGCAACAGATGACATACGTCCATATCCACAACATCACACCAAATTTCATCCTTGTATTTCTTCCCAATAGAAAAATTAACACAAGCCCTTCGACTAACTTTCACCTCCCCACCTTTCCTCAACCAAGCTAACTTGTAAGGCTTCGGATGCTTCTCTGTCTTCAATGATAACTTCTTCACCGCTTCTGTAGAGATAATATTGTCACAACTTCCAGCATCAATGACAAACTTACAAACCCTTCCCAAGATAGTGCACGTTGATTGAAAGATGTTACTCCTCAACCAGCTAGTCTCTTCCTCCTGCTTCGGTGTTAAGGAATTTCTCCTCATCATCAATGAATACCCTTCATCTCCCGACAACAAGTCTTCCTCCTCCACTGGTAATGAATTAGAACATTCAGCTCCTTCCTCCTCATCCTCAGCTTCAGCAACCATCACTCTCTTCTTAGGCTTTGGACACTCATTGCTTTTATGACCCATCTCCTGGAAATTGTAGCATTTGAAACCATTGTTAACCTTCACCTTCTCAACCTCCTTCACCATTGGCTTATTGACCGACTTAGGAACATTAGGACTAACACCCTTCACTTGATTGTTGGAATTTGTAAACACACCACCTCCTCTCCTTCCTTGTTTCTCCCAAGCTAGAGCTTTCTTATGTGCTTCAGCGACAGATCTGGGATCAAACATATTCACCATATCCTGTATCTGCATTCTCAACCCTCCAACAAATCTAGCTGTCAGCTGCTCTTCTGTTTCCATAATATCATTTCTCACAATAAGTTGATAACTCATCTGTGTAATCATTAACAGTCTTTGTGCCCTGCCTCAAGTTCTGCAAACGTTGATACATCAGAGATTGATAATTGTAAGGTAAGAACGTTGCTTTCATCAATTTCTTCATCTTCTCCCAAGATTCAATCTTTGACTTCCCCATTCGTTCACATGTAAGTTTGGTTTGCTGCCACCATGCCAAAGCTCTACCCCTCAACCTTGTAGCAACCAACTTCACTCTACGATGTTCTGGAACTTCCTTGAAGTCAAAAATCTCTTCAACATTAGCCATCCAATCTAGAAACTCTTCCACTTGCATACCACCCTTGAATTCAGGAATTTCAGTTTTCATCCGCGACTCTCACTTGTGATCATACTCAGAGTAATTTCTTCCTTGGCCTCGTCCTTGTCCTCGAACACTACCACCGTCATACTCCTCTTCAAAATCAAACGTATATCGATGTCGATCCTGACCACCAACATCTCTACTACCATCACGTCTTCCACCGACATCCCTTCTATCTTCACTCCTTCTATCACGATCATTCACATTTCTCTCACGTCTTCGATCATCATCATCTCTATAACAATCTCGACTCACACTTCTACGATCATTATCAACACTTCTCTCCCGGTTGGAATGTGGCGAGACTCTACTTCCTCCATGGATTGATTCAGATGAATTCCTTCTTCGATTTTGATTCATCTCTAACATCATCTTCTCTAATCTACCAATACCTTCATCAAATTTTTCATGCATGCGTTGCTCCATTTGATCGGCCTCTTCTCTTCTATACAAAGCTTCAATATTTTGATGACGATTAGCTCTTCTCGGTGGCATTGTTGTAAACTTCACAAGCTCAACAAATTCAAACTTCGACAAATCAAAAGATACCAAATGATGTACACGACTTCACTTGCTTAGCTCGGCCGGAATTCTTCAACTCTTCAAATTCAAACACAATTCGAACTTAGATCCAAAATGTTATGGATCGAAAACTCCAAACTTGTTGCAACTTCGCGATGAACACAAAAAACACAAGCTTCTCAAGAACTTCAATTCTCGGCTAGACAATGAAATGATGCTCGATCTACACTCTACTTAGCTCGGCTCCACACTTCAAGCTCGGCTAACACTTCAAACTTCAAATTCTCAGCTCCAAGACTCGATTTAGCTATGATTGGCTAAAACAAGCTCTGATACCAAACTGACGCAGCGGATAATACAAAAACAAGATAGATCGATGAACATAGCAATCGGTGGAATGGAAAATACTGAATGGCCCAAATTCGTTGATCCGAAGATACCGAATTCTAGCTATCTCTGACATGTTGATCGCGCACGATACCGTGAAAAGAGATCTTCAATTCTTCGAGCGTTGATCAAGCGCACTTGATTCCGCGAATCGGCTTCAACGATCGAAGATTCGAGCGCACTCGAATGTCAAAAGTGGAGATAGGAGATTACACTCAACTACCAATTTAAATTGAAAGCACAAAGCTAACAAACAAGAATTTTATTCAAAATCAACAACCTATACAAATGGCCACACATGCCTATTTTTAGGCTACAACTCAACACAACAGAAAAAAATGAAAACACTTAGGTCGTGAACGACCTACGACCTAAAAATGGTGCGACCTAAAAACAGACGCGACCTAACAAAGCACACGACTTAACAAAGCACACGACTTAACAAAGCACACGACTTAAAAAAGCACACGACTTAAAACAGTCGACCTAAAACAAACGACCTAAAAGATTACAACATAAGAAAATACAACACAACACTTTACAACACATAGGTCGGCCACGACTTACCACATCACGACCTAAAAGAAGCGGCTTCAGAAAACTTCGCGACTTAAGTCTTCAACCTAAGGCTTCACGACCTAAGGCTTCACGACTTAAAGTGAACGACTTATCTCCCCAGATCTTCCCACGACCTAGCATAGGTCGTAACTCGAGGCATTCTTTATTCTGAATTTCGGAGCGACTTATCTTAGGTCGTAGGTCGTCCATACGACCTAACTTAGGTCGAATCACTTCTTTGCAACCTAAAGTAAGTCGTAACTCGTTAGGTCGTTCGAGCGCTTTTCCCTCTAGCTCGTTAACTTGCGCCTTTCCACTAGGTCGTTGCCGATCTTCACTAAGTCGTTGGAGCGACTTAAAGGCTTCGTTAGGTCGGCCACGACCTAACACTTCAACTTTCCACAATTCTTCACAAAATCTTAGCTCGTTACTCTCCTCCCTAGGTCGTATCCGACTTATCAATATGTTAGGTCGTACATGACCTACAGTTTCATCTTCCTGGGCTGCATCAGTTAGCCCTAACATTACTAATTTATATCACATAGGCTATTAGGCTTTGATACTATTGTTGGAACTAGGCCTACCTGCGGTGAAGTTAAAGCATAAATTTTTAAAAACGTCATTCATTGGATCTCTATTGAGCCTATGATGTCTAATCCATTTGGAACTTTTCTAAATTTTATTTTTAAATGAAATCAATATTTTATTTAACTTTATAAATGAGGATTAAATTTATATAATTTGTATTATATTTTGGATATTTATATCATATACACATATGTGTGTACGCGCATGTGCGATATAATAATGTGTATATGGTTTAACATGCTTATATAAAGATGATAGGATTTACATTGCAATGGACAAGTTACTCTCTCAAGTATTTGATCATGCCGCCTAAATGAAATATATGTATACATAAAAATGATTTTTATATATATAAAGATTATACGCATATGAAAATATATCATTTGTATATATAAGTGTAAAGAATTGATAATTATAATTATTTATATTATATATATAATTAAAACACAAAATCATTTAATAATTTATATATAATAGTTTTGAATATAAATATTTATATTTATATTGTTGTAGAAAACGTAAGAATAAAAATAATTTTTTAATATATATAAGTTAAAACAACATATATTTATGAATATATAAACATATTTATATGTATATATATACAAATAGTAAATTATATATATATAATTTAATAAATATTTATAGAGAATTCTCGGCTCAGAAAATAATTTATTTAATACATACATGCATACATACATACATACATACATATATATTTAATTCTGAGCTTATAAAAATTTACAAACACACATACACACACATATAACAATAAATTTGTATATAAATTAATATATATCTACAATAAGCTCTCTGCTCATATAAATATTTAATAATAATTTTGTAAATACATAAAATGATTTTAAATTAATAATTTGTAATGAAATTTAAAACTCGTTTGGAAAAATATTAAAATTCATTAAAAAATTAATTTAAAAACTAAAAATTATGTTTTATTGTTATATAATTTTACACTTCATTTCATATTTTATTTGAACATATATATGAGTGTGTGTGTGTGTATTTGTAAAACCAATTTTTAGTTAGATAATTAGTTAAATTGATATATAAATATAAAATAACTATAATATACACTAGAATAAATAAAATTTTGCTGCCGAATTATACTTGTAGAAAGATAAAATTTTAAAACATTTATTATATAATTTTATACTTTAGAAAATTATTTATTATTTTACAAAATCATATTTAAATAATATTTAATTATAATTTTTTTTAATTAGGACGAGAGTTCAATGTCAACATACAATCAAGATAATGATAAATATTATTTATATATAGATGCACCATAATATATATAAACATATGGTGCACGATAGGATATCAATAGACAAAATTCATAGTATTTCTATCTAAGCATTATATGACTTAAAATTAATTAACCATTAATCCATTAGTGCAAATCGGAGAATTACCTCTCCCAAGGCCTATTGAATACATATTGAAATGTAGTTAAGTACTCCTTGAATCAAATTCACAAGTTGGAAGATGCTAGCTCCAAATTATCTACCACTGTTAATCGAATCGAAGCGTTTTGATATGTATTCGAACTTGGAATTTTTGGTACTTGGAATGGGGTGATTTCGATAGTAATAGAAGCAAGGAAGAACAAAGGAGTGAAACAAGGATCATGGAGTAAGGAAATGTTACTTTAACAAAGGAAGAACAAAGGAGTGGAACAAGGATCATGGACCTTGTTTTTCTCCTTACCATTTTCCTCTTTTTACTAAATCAAAAAGCCTCTCCTTCTACCCATCATATGGCCGACCACACTCATTTCATACAAGGCTAGCTATACACCCAATTTGTCCCTAAAACAATCTAATACCGAACCAAAAATTGTTCCATTTAAATCTAGTTTAAACGTGCACCGATATTGTATACCGATAAGTATATTTATAACTAACATAAATACACTATTTAAAATTGTTCAATGTATCAAATATAATTTTATAACTAAAATTTCATAAAAATTAATTAATTTAATTTATAACAATTATAAATTAATTAAATCGGGTAGCCAAAAAAGTATACAACATTTTGGTTGTGTGAATCTTTGGGTGTAAATTTGGTCAGCGACTAATATCAAATAATTCGAATATTAACGTTTGCACATCACTTAGCATGTGGTGTGACATTTTGGCCAAATTTATCACTTATTTGTTTTGGTAAAGTCCAATTTTACTTTGTTAAGCGTTACCCCATTATGACTATTATTTACACCAACTTTCTTCATCAAAACTATATCACTTTGGAATTATGGAATTTTTTAGTGGTCAAAACTCCAATATCATCTTTATTTAACTCTATAGTCCAAACATAAAGTCCTTCGTTCAATAATAATAATCACTATTAACCAAATTACTATAACAAGAGATTTTGACTTTAAGTTGATTTGAGTTGACCGTGATACTTACCCCATATAGCTGAGGAGATAAATCATCTCTTGAGTAGTGCTTCACTTCCAATACTTCCATTCAACCCAACTACAACCACTCGTTGGACTTCGTGCCATGATTCGATTATAATCAAAGTAGATCTTTCATATCGAAGATCGATAGTGTTCAAGTCGAGAGAACTATGTAAATCAGCCACATCGATATTTTCTTCTTGTTCTTAGTTATATTGACCAACAAAAACTTTTGAGTAGTTCCATAATTATCAAATAACTATCAAGTGAGTAACCCCTAGTTGTCCGTAGTAGTCATGAGTAACACACTGTCCAACATTGTAGAGCGTTACATACTATAGTCTCAACGGATACATCGATATCCAATCTCGATGCATCTTGACTATAAACATTTAAAATGATGTATTTATTATATTGTGATACAATACTCATGATTACAACTATTTGTAATTACTATCATAAACACACCATTTATGGATTTTCTTTTCAATATATTTTAATTAAATATTTAATTATTTATAACACATTATAAAAAATATATAACAGAAAGGAAAACACCTTTATTACAAATGAGAATTGATACATAGTTAATTAATTTATAATAAATTATAGAATTGCCCCTAGGGCGTACCCCTAACTCTATTAGTAATGGCACCTATGAAGGATAAGTAGAAGTCTACCACCTCAATACTTATAAGTAAAGTTATGAATGAGGTCTCTTAACATCGAGAAGAAACAAAACAACTCACTCCTACCGAAATCCTGAGGAAACCTCAAGTAGTGATGAGGGTGGAGTTGGATAAGATGATATCAAAAATGCAAAAAAATTGATGTTAAAGTCAAAATGCCATCTTCAAAGAGATGGAGAGAAGTATTGCCATAATGACTCAACTACACCAAATGTGGAAGAAGAGCCATAAAGAGTCATCATCTTCTGACTCGAAAGAAGAAAGTTACTCTTCATCGAACATGAATTAGAGAGATGAAAAGCAAAAGATGAAAATGGGAGAAGCTAGAATATTGAAAATGGGACTTGGAAAAGCCTCGATTCCAAAATTACATCTCGGTACTAAATCATCGTGACTCAGAACCAAGTTATCAGGAAGAGTTGTACTTAATGATTTTGAAAGTGATATTTATGATAAGGTTAATGTCAGTACCGAGCAAGATACTAGTGGTCGGATTGGTGGTGTTTAAGAAAATGCCACTGCGCCATCAAGAAAAGAATGTAAACAATAAGGGACTAGATGGATGGCTCTTCCAGAGACAAAGGAGCCTAAATGTCATTGAACTAACCGAGAGTGTTTAGAAGTCAAACACTTGGGACTGTCCTCGACGATCGCCTTCCATCAATCAAACTAGTCTGGAATATGTAGCAAAAGTAGAATGAAGACTGCTGAATGAGAATTATCAGAGAATCAATGATGATTGGTTTCATCGCCTGGTAGGACACCATTCATAAATGATATATTGTAGGAAAGTTATAATAGAGGTTTAGTTATGCCAACGATGCCATCTTACAACGAAATAAAATTCCGAGGTAGTATCTTATGAAATATAAGTGGCACGAAGATGGTGTTAGAGCAACTAACATGGTAAGATGTAGATGTTTTCCGATATTCCTTGAAGGGGTGGCCACGATATGGTTCACTCGGCTCACATCAAGGTCCATATCATCTATTGACGAACTAGTAGGAACATGCATGGAGCAATTTCGACTTTGCAATGCTCAACCCAAGGATGTGATGTACTTATCAAACACTCATCAGAGTTTCAGCAACTCGAAAAGATTTTCTGATTTTATTTAATACTTCTATGATCGAAGTAAATAATCTGAAAGAAGATATAGTTCTAAAGGCCTAGGTTCGGGGCATCACCCCAACATGGAATTTGGTAGATAGCTAAAAAGGAAGCAACCACATACTATGGAGGAGTTTTACCATAAATAATCCTAATTTTGCACTAGGAAAAGGCAGACATGGTCGTTGGACTCGTTGATGATAGAATATCAATGGTTATGGTGCATAGTAATGTTATGATCAAGCTAGTTGGTGAGAGCACTGGGAATGTTGTTGTGAATGTAAAGAATAATAGCCAGAAGAGAAGGAACCAAAGTGCTGGTGCCAAGAAGCCAGACACCAAAAAACGCCCTCTATATATTATGTCTGAAGACCACACCCCATTAAAGGAATCTATTGAAAATATTTACCTTGATATGTAAGGAATAGAAAATTATAGGAAGTCGCCTCGGAGGGAGGCAACTAAACAAAAACGATGCTCAGGGAAGTATTATCGCTTCTACGTGGTACATGAGCTACCAACGAGTGCCGACATCTGGTGCACATTATTCAAGATTTGATTAGAAAAAAGAAACTACAGGAGTATGTGAGAGACCCATATGTTGGTGGGCAAATGGATAATAGACCCCAGGGAGGGTAGCCCAATGGAATGAGGTTGGACCTAGCGGTGGTGGGCCTAGGCGGCTTGAAAAGCGGATTCTGATTAACACTACTATTGGAGGATATTATTTAGCTGTGAAGAGCTAAACTAAGATAAAGAGGTATTGTATTTCTTTGAAACATGTAGTTCCGAATACTTGTTTCTCAATAGAAGTTGGAACTTTGGCGATGAAAAAAAAAGATGAAGTGTGATGATATTGTGTTTAGAGGTAAGGATGGTGATGGGATAGAAGCACCGATGCTTGACCCTATGGTGATTATGATTGTTGTTGGCCACCGACTATGCACTAAGTCCTGATTGACTGTGGGAGCTTGGTTAGTATATTGTTTAAGAAAACTTTCAACCAGATGACGATTAGTAGAAAGAACCTGAAGCCGTGCAAGTCCCGTATTCAGGGATTTACCAAAGAGGCTAAGGAGCCTATCAGTTGTGTTGATTTGTCAATGGAGTTGGGTGAAAGAGACCGCAAGATCAACGCATTCAAGGACCGAATGGTCCTGGCCAGTTTCATATTGGCCATCGAATGTGGTGGTTAATGATTAAATTCCCCAGTAAGAAAGGGTAGGAGCTATCTAGGGAAATCCAAGTCCTGGCCGTGAGTGTTACGTCGTAGAGCTTAAAGGGGTGAAGCAACTTGAAAAAGGAAAAGATATAGAGAACAGTCTCCGCATTAAGACAATTGACGCATATGAACCACCTTCTAGGCCTTGGCTTAGAAACCTTAGTAAATTTCACAAATCTATGGACCCATGGAAAGAGCCTGAGGATGGAAGGGTAATACCAGCAGAGCTGACGATCAACATCCTGGTTGATGAGGATGACCCCACTTGTGTCTAAAAAAATACGTCTCAACTTGGCATGAAGATGAAGTCGAAGTTGGTAAGGTTACTCTTGGTTACGTCTTAGGTTGAATGTGGACCCATGAATCCTCTTATAAAGTTGAAGAGGTGTAGCTTGGGTCTATAGCGATCCACTGAATTGAAAGAAAAAGTGGATAAGCTGAAGGTAAATGGCTTCAACTATGATGCTATATACCCTAAATGGGTATTGAATCTAGTGCTGGTCAAAAAGCCAAATGGAAAATGGCGGACATGCAAAGTTTATTTAGATCTAAATAAAGCATGCCCAAAGAATAGCTTCCCACTACCATGAATTGACCAACTCGTTGATGGAACCACCATAAACGAACTACTATCCTTCATGGATGCATACTCCGGCTACAGTAAGATAGCAATGCACGTTCTAGTTCAAGAGAATACTAGTTTATTAACAAATTTCTTGGTTAACCCCAAAATGTGTAAAGTAGGTAAAGCTTGGTTATGATTAGGCTCAAGTAGCCTTATGTCAACTTGCCACAAATGTGCATGCTCCACGTTAAAGTCATGTTCACGTTAAAATCATAAGTGCAAGATTTTGATACAAATCTTTGTTCAATATGCTATGCAACGCTATGCAATGTTAACTGTACAAGTCCTTATTTGTTTAAGTCTTCAAATTACAATAGGCATTAGAAATCCCCAATTCGATTTAGGGTTTACAAAATTCAAATTGTAAAAGAGAGAGAAGAGAATGAATCACCCCTTTACAATGACCTTGGATCCTTATTTATAAGGGTAAAGGTGTGCGGCCTAGTTGCCGCGTGTCCTTCAAGATGCCTGACATTCGGCGTCATTTATCATGTTGATGGCATGCAGCATCCTTTGCTGTATTGTAGTGCTATGATAATCATTAAGGATTGGTAGTTGTGATATCCAACGAGAGGTTAGTGATTCACGATATTACTTATACAACGTTCCTTTACTCATTGTTGTTTTTTGATAACCCCCATAATGCTATTGGTATTCGGCATTATGCTTGATCAGTGATTCATTACATCCACTCTTACTTTGATGATGTGCGACATCCATATTGCATTGAAGACTTATGACATCTTTCTTTATATTGCCGACTTTTGATATTCTCTTACTTGCTTGCCTCCAACATCTCTTATTATATTGATGAAGTGTGGCATTAGTGTCATATGATATCATTAGCTGTAAGCTTTCGACATCCTTTCTTTCTATGCAACACAAAATCCCTTGTCTTTTAATGAAAGCTTATGAGAGTATAGTGTGTATCAGACATTTTGATGTCCCCCTAAAGCATTGCAACATCCTTTGTTGTATCCTTCCTTGCTTTATATTCGGCATTCTTGACTTCGACATACTGTGTTCATGCTTTCGACATCAGGCATCTCCTTTGTATGCTTTCTTGCCTCCATTTCAACATCCTTGTTTTCGACATGCTTTCATACTTTCGGCATCATGGTTTGTAGTAACATTTGCCCCATGGTGTATAGAAAATATTGACTTTTCAAGTCAATTCCTCAAAATTAGCGCCTACCGCCTTAATTTATATGTTGCCATCCATTGGCATTCCTTATACATCTATGCCATTTATTTGAATTTAGACCGATGGTTCCTATGCTTCATGTTTCTCTCTATAAATACTCGTCCTTCTTCCCCATTCTCTCTTTTACCTGCCTCTTAAAACTCAAGACAAAGTTTTTAAATTCTTAAATTTTACTCAAAAACATTTAATCTTTCGGTATCCAAGCTTTAATCAAAGTACGATTTTCAACTTAACCAATTGAATCAAGAGATTAGATTAATTATTTATGAATTTAAATTACAACTAGGGTTTTATTTGGGCATTTTTCACTGCGAATTAACATTAGGGTTTAATAGTCGGGTTTTGGTTGTTGATTTTTGAATTATAAGTTAAATAACGGATTTTTTATGCTTATGGGTGAATTTAACTAGCGAATTATCATATTATTTGGGAATTTATTGATTAACTAAAGATTATCGATATCAAACTTAAAAAATCTAGGAGCTTCCGTTTTAGCTAAAAAATGGGTTATTTAGAGGAACCCAAAACCCATTACAGAATTCACTAACTCGCTTGATTTCGAAGTTATTGCCTTACGAAATTAAATATTTAACCAGATGTTCGACATCAAAAAGGCTCTTTCCTTTAACCATTATTTCGACAATTAGTTCAAATCCGGAAACCTATTAAAATATGAGATCCTTATAATTTCGACAACCAATTAGGAGTGTGATAATAATTCAGGAATTCGATATGCATTTTAAAGGGTTATCATATAGATTCGATAACTCTATAATGAGTTGTTATCCCCTTTCAATAACTACTAAAAGTGTTGATAATTCAATATTCTTGGTAAAAAGTTATACGACATCACTAGTTTGCCATATATTTATCACATAGAATACTTATAAATTACTTGTATATACGAAATCTTTATTAGTTTAACAATCGTCTAGAGTATCTAAACCATTCAACATTATTTACTGCTTTTAACCATTTCCCAATTCATTATTAGGTTATTATTTTGATATATCATTATAGTTTTCATAAGAGGCTATTAATGCGACATCCTATGAATTCGATATCAAATTATTGATTCGAAATTCCATTTAAGATGCTGTTAACATGATATTTAAATTAGACCTTTTTTACTAGTTATGAACTTACCATCCCACCATGGATTTAACAGTTGTTTACATACCTCAACTTCCCAAGTATTTTATCAAATCGACATGAGCTATTTAATGGGTTATTGACTTATTACAAGTGTAATAGTTATTTATGAATTTCAACACCTTGTTTCTAGGCCTTGGGTAATTGTGAATTAATTAACTACCTTTTGTTTAGGATTTAATTGTCTATTTTGCATATATGAGCACTCTAAAATGATTAGTACTTCCTTGGCTTTATGTAATATCACCTAGTAGGCAAATGGAAAGCAATAAATCTAGTAAGAGCTCCAAACTATCTCCTTCTACTAAGAAAGAAGACCTTTGGCTCAACCAATCTTACATTACTTCTACGAAGGAAGTAGACACAATTCTCTAGCAATTTAGGATAACAAACATAAATGCCATGCCTACTAGTCCGTCTAGCAGGATAGACAACCCTCTAGGGGAGTTCTTTGCCTTTACTCGTATCTATATTTGGCATTTGGTGTATATGCCTTTACCAGATTTCCTCTTGGAATTTCTAGAACAATTAAACAATACTCTCATCTAGCTGACCCTCAATTCACATTTATCTGAGCTGCCTAGAAGTCTTTGCTAGGGAGGCTAAACTCCCATCTCTAAGTGTTGAGAATCTTCATATATTGGCAAATACTGTAAGGATTAGCGAACAACTAGATAGTCTATTGTACTATCTCCATCATTCCTGAAAAGCTTAATTGCTCATCCCATTAACAAGACAAAGGAATGAGAGAATCAATTTTTCTACGTTAAATGCTACTCCCCTAAGATTAAGGGAACCTTCTCTATAATCAATAAGTTTATATTTTACATAACTTATGTTTTATCCGTCATCCTCTTATGATGAAAGCTTTCTTTTAGATTCTACTCCCAAACAAACTAGCCTTTCTGCCGATGATAACATTAAATCCCTGACTCATGCATCTAAGAGTATGATTGATAGGATTATACTCATGATGAAGGTAAATCTCCACAACTATTCTCTAATTCTGGATCACCACAAGATATTAGGAGAACCGCTGATGATAAAGGGGAATGCTAAAGGAAAACGATCATTAGTTATTGATAATCAGAAGGCTTTCTCTATTTCCTCTCCTGTCTAACTTGAAACTCCAAGTATGTTTTCATTACAACTTAAATGGAATTTATTATGTTGTTGTCTCATAAAACTTCTCTATTTGATTTAGGCTCATCTGCACACATTGTTGCTTCTGAGGAGAAGAAGGTCAAAGATCATGTTTCTGTCTTAACTAAACCTACTAAACCCAGTCTTATCAGGGAATTTATTATCATGACCATTGACAAGCTAAAAAGAAAGCGCGAGCAGGTGCTCTAGCTTACACTTTAAATCTTCCCCAGGGTAAAAATCTTAAGCTTAGTATAACCAGACTTATAATGTTATTGCGAAAAGTCGAATATGGATGTTTCCTTAACTACTCAAGATCCTAGCGTGATTGATTTAGGCTCTCCGGATTATGATGCAGAAGGACACGTAAGGGAGGTTCGTATTGCTAAACATCCCGCTTCCCACTTTGGCTTTGGGTTTTCAATGCTTATTCGAGGAGCTTGGTCTGTCTTCCTTTCCCAAC
Organism: Allium fistulosum; assembly: GCA_030737815.1. NCBI lineage: Eukaryota > Viridiplantae > Streptophyta > Magnoliopsida > Asparagales > Amaryllidaceae > Allium > Allium fistulosum. The sequence goes on along the minus strand of CM060902.1, from coordinate 942,996,001 downwards.
GACTCTCTTCCTTCAAAGACCCAAGCTCAAACTACTCCTATGGACTTTAATAATCTTATTCGTTTGGCTATCTAATCCTCAACTATGGCTTTTCTTATGCCATTACAATCGTTATGTTTTTCAACTGATCATCTTTATGTTCTTTTCCAATAAATTTTGCTAGTATCTTCTCATATTTAGCTATCTTGATTTTTTAACTTGGTATGTTCCTACTTAACTTATGCTCATAGCATGTTTCAGGCGGCCAAGCATATGTTCTTTCTCAAACAGAACTCCTAACGTCCTTTTAGTGAAGCTGACGATCTTAAGGTGCAAGTTTCTTCACTTACAATCAATGTGATTGATATTACTACAGCAAGAGATGAAGCCATTACTGAAAAGAAGAAACTTGCTTCATCTCTTGAGGAGAAGAAAAAGGATAAATGATAACTGGAGGAGGAAGTGAAAATGTTAAGAGAAGATCTTGAGAAGGCCAACAAAAAGAAGGCCAAATTAGCTGATAAGAAGAAATCTCTAAAGGATAAGCTAAATAACGAAGGCACCATCCTAATTATGTAAACAACATCATCAAAGATGCCAAGAAGAATGTTTTCTTTTTCCTCGATCATGCTCTTACCATAGTTACTGAAAATTGCTACGAAGATGCCTTGTTCGTAGCGTATGGTATCCAAAAATGCCTAGATTTAAATATTCCCTTCTATTCCGGCGTTAGATGAAAAATTAAAAAGAAACTTTAGTCTTATTTTGGGAAGAGCCCAAATGTCTATTCAAGAGAAGTTCCCTGATAAGGAAGAGATTAACCCTATGAAGTTGTTGTTCTTTGATGATCCTCTGCTCGATGAGATGGTAATTCTAATGAGGGGGAAGATAATAATGATGACAATGACGACAATGATGGAAATGATAATGACGATGATACTGACCATAATTGTCATGGAGGTGATGGTGATGGTAAGGGTCTTGATGAATCAAAAGACGAGGGTGATTGATCGGGCAGTCATAACATAGATTCGTCTGCCCATGATGTAGATCTTTCTGACTTTCTTGATCTTTAGAATGCTGCATAGGAAAATATCCTTCCAAAAGATGTTGCATCCCTCAGTCAACAGCCGAAAGAGAAGACTCAAGTCCTTACCTCTCAGCCTCTAGTATCGTAGGTATGGAACTCATTATTTAAATGCTTAAAATTATCTTGTAGCCTTTATTTAATAAGTTTGTCACTTTAGTTAAGGAAAAATCCAAATATTACTAGGAGACAATTTATGAAAGAGCCAAGAGGAGGTGCATCAATTGAATAAGGAATTTGAAAGGGTCGTTGAGGAACATAAAAAATTGTTTGATAATTATAGACGTCAAGGTCTTCATGTCAAATGATTAAAGAACTTATAAGAAAATTGTGCTGCTCGACTCTTAAAAGGATCTCATTTTCATAAAGAAAGAGTTTTAAAGGAAAATGCAGAGTTAACTACACTCTTCTAGATGCTTGTGGAAGATAGAGATGCCTTAGTAGAATTTCTTTACAAAGTTTACTGTAGAAGTCTTATCGTTGATTTTTCTTTCTTAGGGGAGAAGAGTGGAGGTTTGATCAGATGTCCCCATATGATATATCTAGATGAGCATGGATGTGACCCCTATCCTGTGGCATGTTGGAATTTCCCAAGGTTATGACCATTCCCCTTACCCCAAACACTCTTCCCCTTGAGAAATTTAAATTCAACAAGGAGAGATTTATTTTTGAATTTTATAATGGATCAATTTGTATTAACCTTGGTGATTTTGTCTTCAGTGTGTAATTCTGATAGTTTTATCATTTCAGTATTTTCGTTCCCTATTTCATTGTAAACTAGTTTATTTCTCATAAATAACACAGATTAAGGAACCACCAAGTAGTCTAATTCCCATAGAACACTAGAGTAAATTCATCAAATTAAAGCAGGATATTAAAGTGAAATCATTAACTCTTAAAACCTCTCGGCTAGCGAAATATTGCTTCCTTATATATCTCCAGGAAGTTTGCAGTTTTCGAACTTTCGCTTTGATTTCTTGGGTGACAAAAAGGATAGATTGCTTAGTGAGATACGAAGCACTCACGCTAAAATGTTATGTGGTGAGATCATCGCTTTGGCCAGAAAATGGGATTATCATCGATTCCTCTAGTTAATGTCCCTCAAGAGTTTAATGTTCCTTTTGATTCTACCCTCTCTTTATCCGCTGGATCATTTAAGAATGCTCAAACCGCCATTCTTAAACTTAAGAATTAAACACATAAAATATGCATTGTTGTTGTAATTCGAATTTGCTTATGCTTGTAATCCTTTTCGTTGTTAATAAAGAAAGAATTTCCTTCGTATTGATTTCTTTTTCTCATTTACTTATTTTTATTCAGGAAAAACAATTAACTCTCATGTCTTGTGGTCCTGATCTCCCTGATTGATTGAACATTATTAAAGCTAAGTTCAGGTTGGAATTCGAGAAAAAGTTTTCTTTTTAATATACTTCAACTTTGGCATTTCTAGATAATCTAGATGCACAAAAAATGGCACGACATGTACTGTGGTTTGAGATCCACACTTAGTAGTTTAAAAAAGATGACCACTAACTTAGAGGAACAAATCAAAGAGAAGAATAAAGGAATCCAAGAGTTAAGTGAGAAAATGGTGCGGTTAGTCAATGTAGAGGTAGAATTGTTGAAATTGCTAAATTATATCAACGGATAAATGAACTTGAGGTAGAATTGCTGAAAAGTCAAGTTTCTTGTCAATCTTTGGAGCTCATCACAAGTGGAGGCGAATCCAGCATTCCTACTCCTGGGAGAATGACTAGATCTCGATCTTTAGCTGGCGAAGTGGCATTCCCTTCTTTGTTAACCTTCCTTTAGGTCTAGACCATAAATTTATAAATGGTGCCAAAGGGTTAAATATAAGTGTTTCCAGTTTTTGAAAGGAAAATGGGATGAGAAAGTATCACAATGTCTCAATGATTATCAAGGTCGGACCAAAGAACGAGGTCATGAAAAAAATTCTATCGAGTAAAAGTTTAAAAATCTTCAGAGTAAAGTTAAAACTCTCAAAGGAGTTAATAAGACACGTAATTATGCACTGGAGATTGAGATCAGTCTATTGATGATACGAACATTATCCGAAAAAAGGAAAAGAAGCTTAAAGTACTCTAGATGCAGCGATTCATCAAATTACTGAACCATCTTTGGCTATTGAAGTTCTAAAAGAAAAAGTGTAGGATATCGAATCTTAACTAAAAGGGACCAAGGTGATATCTTTTGAAAATTCTCAACTTGACTCTCTTGTTAATTATCTGCTCGAAGTAATAGTTACTTTAGGACCAAAGATTGACTTCTCCCTTTTAGGCCAAAATATGAACTGGAGGCTGAGCAAAGTAGGAGAAGCGGGATATCGATGATGCCAACATTTCTTTTTGTATGGATGTGCTGATCACCTTAAAGATATTAGATGCCCTCCATGTTTACTCGCAAATGGTCACTCCTTAAGTGAAAGTCATCCATGCCCTATTGAGGTTGAGGGAAAAGGGAAAGAGAAAGTGTACCAACATTTCCCACTTCCTCAACCTCCTCCTCTTTCTTAGGTGGACTTGATTAACCTGGTTTTGATATTTGAAATTTTTGCATATAATTGGTAAAGTGTAAAAATTGTAAATAAATTTGTACCTGAATGGCTAACATGTTGATTTAACTATGCGTTTCTTTGATTACTTTTGCCTTAATTTATTTGGGATATGCAACTTGTTTTTCAAAGCCTTAATTTGATGCAATTCAACGTGTAGCCTTTGATAAAGAATTGGTTTTTCTTTGTAATATAAACATTGTCATTAAAACTTGAAATCTATTTTGATCAAGAAATTAGTAACTTATTTAATCGATACTCAGAAGAATCCTTCCTTTAGTTAATTTGGAATTAGTAACGAAGATTCTCATTTTTAGAAAGTTTGAACTCCGTTCCGAGAGTATTTAATAAAGCCTTTAATAACTTTATCCTTTGGCTTCATCACTTGTAACTTTAGAGTTTGACACTTGTAGTTTTAGTTTCGAAGCAGCATATATTTTGAAATCTGTCTAATAACCATTGAACACCTATAATACTTTAGCCATAACGTTGCCTGGTAATAACTTTGAAATATAAGATCCAGAAATCACCTAATAAAGATATTTCTTAAATAGAAAACCAAAAAATCATCTGACAATAATCTGATAATAACTTGAATAGAAGGCCGAAAAACTATTTGTTCTCAACTAGCACGAAACTAGAATTTCAAATAATAACAGAGATTCCCATTATTATTCTCTGTTATTAGATAATTTGAACTATATAAATTTCTACTTCTACGTGATAGATAGCCTTTGATCCTTTCTCTGAAGATTGACTCAATTTTGACTTGGTGTAGAGCTAAATGTGTTTGACTAATCTTCCTCTAGAATATTACCTCGGTCTTTCTTTAGGATAGAGTCAGATTTTCTTTTGTACTTGATTGATCTTCCTCTGGAAGATTGCCTCTTGCTGCTATTCGGATAGTGATTTAGGCTTTGATTGACTTCTTTTGTTACCATCATTAGGTAATGATCTAAACTTTGATGAAACCCCTTATCACCATCTTAGGCGATGATTTAGGTTTCGGTCTGTGCATTTAGTTAGCTATCTTGAGAAGAACCAAAATCTTACTCGTCCTCCCTCTAGGAGGCACCCCGGTCAACCCTTATAAGAGAACCAAAGGCTAGTTCAGTGCTTTGGCCAGGCTATCTTAGGTGGGCCAAAGGCTTACTCCATCCTCCCTCTATGAGGCGCTTCAAATAGGGCATATAGGCAGGACTAAAAGCTGTTTGGTGACATGGCCAGGCCATCTCAAGCGGGACCAAAGGCTTACTCCATCCTCCCTCCAAGAGGCGCTCCAGCCAGGCCACGTAGGCCGGACCGAAGGCTTGTAGTGCTCTAGCTAGGCTTTATAGGGGGAATCAAAGGCATACTTTAACCTCCTTCGAAGAGGTGCTTTGACTAGACACTTGTGGTAGGATCGAAGGCTTTATTTTGCTCATTACTACCATCTTATGTAGTGATTTAACAAATTCTGAAAATAGATTTCCCTCCAAAATTTGAAATTTGAAAACCACTTATATAACCACCAAATTTTGAAATTAAGTCTAGTTTTCTATCTTTTTGTTCTCTAATTTCTGAAAAAATAAACCCAAGGCTTTCTCAAATTCCAAATGCCCAAGTTAATTTAATCCACCTATTTCTTTCCCAACAACTGTGCAAGGCCCTCTCCAGAACATCACCATGGCCAAAGTAACAAAAATAGAGGATGATATAAGCATGTACTACATATGCTTACTAAAATTGAAGTGGTTCAACTTCATCTCTTAAAGGAACAAGAGAAATAAGGCTGGATTCTGTAGAATCTTCAGGAATACTGATTGGATAATCCAATAAGTCCAATAGTAATTGAAGAAGATACTCCTAATCAAGAAACTCGGAATCCTATAAATGAAGAAAGATAGAAGAAGAAGAGGAAGAGGAATATGAGGGAAATTATGAAGATGACAATGAAGTCAAATGCGTTGGAGATGTTTACTTCGTTCAAGATGGAAATCTCGTCGAACAAAGAGGAAACTTTTGCCTTCACTACACTTTCTGTCCCATCCACACGTCCCCCATAATTAGGAGAAAACTATAGATGATAATTGTAATTCATAATAAGTTTGGTTTGGTAGATTTAATTTGGCTTTGTTTGCTTTTTAAGTTTTTAGGATTTAGGTGTTTTGGTTTGATTTTGTGTTATTATATTTTTCGTTTGATTAGTTTATTTTGTTAGTTTGACTTGTACATAAATAAATTTATGTACAGATTTAATTATATAAATAAAATCCACTTTATTTAATACATGGTCCATCATATAATCATATCTCATCATGTTTATTAGTATAGTTTATCATACAATCATTTTTACTTATATTATTGATTTTGAATTAAGTATATCATCATATATCATTATGTCCTTTCTTGAGGGGGAGTAATTGTTTGTTTTAACCCATTTTTTTGATGGAAAAGGGGGATAAAAATATAAAATATACATATGCACATTGTTATCCAATAATCTTCAAAGGATGTGAGCTAAGGAATCGATGTCGAGTCTGGGGGTTCGTGTCGAGATTTCAAGCTAGGGGTTCATGTCGAGGTTCTAAGCTTTAGATGCAAGGATGAATATCGACGTCCAAGCCTTTGTCGACCTTGAAGAACACAAATAATAATTAAAAGAACCATGCCATGTCAATCCAATGACGTCGAGCTTCTTTAAAATAGGCTACTACACATTGATGGCTAGGATCAAGAATCATAAACATTGTTGATGATTAAGAAGTAACATACCATTAGCCTAATGCAAGCAGTCTTGATAGCTATTATTGTCGAGATTCATCAGTAATATTGACACTGTGCTTCAATGGCACCAAAGATCATCAAGGAAGAACAACATCGAATATTTATAATATGTTGAGGCCTCATCATGGAGAAACAAAAGTTCGAATGGTAAAGCTCGACACCACTAATAATGTCGAGGTCGATAAAGCTGCCATCATCAATACTCAATGACGTTGAAGCATGACGAAGTTGAAGATTAATGGCACCGACCAACCGCCAAACTCTATAAATAAGAATTCAGGGGTCTTTATTTGGGGCTGATTCTTTATTTCTCTCTCTTGTACTTAAATCACACTCTAGAAAACCCTAAATTGAATTGGAAAAAAAAATTGATTGTAATCACATTTGATCAATAACATTAAGGGCTTTAATTAACACTTGGACTTCGGCTATGATTTTATTGATCAGTATTAACTTTAGCTTGCAAATATTTAGTCTTATCGAGTTTGAAACTCGACATGGCCACAACCTCGATGAGTTCTGAACTGAGACAAACATGTTATAAAGTTCAGAGCTTGACATGACCATAACCTCGATGAGCTCTGAGCTAAGATGAACATGTGGTAAAGTGCAAAGCTCGACATGAGCATTGTCGACGATCCTCTAACAATGATCTGTACATGGCTTCGGCATGGTCAACCGTGTTGAGTTTTAATCAATGGGGAACCTAAACATGCGTGATTATATGAGCATAAGATCCCTAAACTTGAGAGCAAAATAGGCATTTGGTCTATCATTATGCTTGATAGATCATATCACCAAATTCCCACATTTTCATCTGGTCATACTATATGACATAATTTTTTGAGAGAATGCCTTATCTAAAAGTTCATATAGGTGAACACAACATTACCGTTCAATCTTCCTTGGAGGATATTGAGTTTTTATTTGAGATGTCGAGCCTTACTTTCTTGGAGGATGCCGAGTCCTTATTTGGGATGTCGAGTCTATAGAATATGCTAGTATATGGTTTATGTTCGATGATAATAAACATGTATATATTCGTTTAAATGTATTTGTTATTGTACTATTTTATTTTTCACTTAATTAAATATATATTTGTTGGATAAAATAAATAACACAGAATTCAAATTCAAACAAATATTTTATTCAAACAAATATTTTATTACAAATTCAAATAGTACAAATTTGAGCTCTCACTACATATATACATTTTCAATTACATTACAATTTCAATTACATCAAAAATTTCATTCTACAATTTTGACCTCACTACATATTCACTCATCATTCGTATTTTTATCTTCAACTTTGTTACAGCTTGAATCCAGCATCTGAGCTATCTGCAAAATAAACATTGACGTAGTAAAAGTGAAAAAGAAAATATTTTGCAGTGCAAATTAAAGGGTGTGTTTTGAAAATGTTATTTTTCTCAGTTATTTGGGTTTTTCGTCATTTATTTATTTTGAATTCATCTACACGAACAACTTGTAACATTCATAGTGTATCACTGTACATGTCACAAAGCCGTGTGCACACTTATATACACTTGCGTGTAAGAAATGCAGGGACAGGTGAGCACAAGGTCAAACCCAACCAAATGGTGGATTCAACTCAGGTGCGCACACATGGACAATATGAAATGACTCAAAGCAAATTCAAGACCACACATTGCAAACCAAACCAGACTTGAAATAGAGGAAACTGAATGCATGCTGATTTTAATATGGCACCAGAGCATTACACATGAAACTCATATACAACCAAAGAGCATACAAGTGAAGCTCAAAAAATACAACTGCAACACAAAACCATACAACACATACATACAAGACCATATGACAATATGGGTAACAAGACTTCAAATGGATCGATGTAGTGCAATAAACCATGGACAATGCAACCATGCATAAAGCAACCAGACTGGAAATGTGCAACAGCATAGTCACATTCATACAACATGTAAACCAGTTCACAATGATATGCGGGCACACAAAAGATAAACCATAACAGAGGCACATAATGGTACAAGAACAGAACAAGACTTCATAACTGAATCACTAGACATGTATGCATACATGTGACCACTAGTACAAGGCAAATGCAAGAGACTCCAAGTCCATATATACAACAGAGACATGCAATTGGACGATTTAACTCGAAGCTATTCAAGTGGAACCACACAAGAAAGAACCAAGTTCATATGCAAATGTACAAAGGCATAAGTCGAATCACGAAGTAAAATACATACACATGAAGGCTCAACAAAAATGTACATGAAAACATGGAACCAGAACCAGCAATGCAAGACTCTAATCAAAGTTTTCATCACAACATACATATATACATGCATGTTCATACATGTATACATGCATATATACAGTGACAAACATATGAAATAGAAGACACAGTAGTTTAGTTCAGAAAGCAACACACCACATGTACAAGGAATAAAGTAATGGCACTCAGGCATACATAGTTGGTCATATGTACAACAAGCTTCGTATGTACATGCTCATATGTGCATGAATGCAAGGAAATCACATACATGTGTGGACAAGGACATATTTGATGCCAGATTCCAACCAACACCAATACTACATATAGAGCTCTCTAAATCAATGTACATAGTGTAGACTAAACACATGAACATGAATACAAGAGAACCAAATATAAGCTATATAACTGTTACAGCACACTTTATTGATTCATGGATTATACAAAGTCGACTTGTAAGAACGTCTATGAAAGAAGCCTCGAATACTATGGCCAATGAGCTATAGCTATTAGAAGTCACAACTAATGTGGATGGAACCAAATCAATTATCTAAAAAATTAAAAAGCCAAAGTCAAGGCTAAAAAGAACGGAGCAAATTTGAATTTATGGAGATCGATCAACCCTGTTTAGTGTTGCAGTAAAACCAATCAACAAATGAACAAGTCAATCTTCATGAAGTCTAGATTATCCAAAATTTGAAATGCAAAAAATAACGAAACCTACTTAATAACATATATCAAGCAAATTCAATACGAACAAGTCATATTTATCACAAATGTTCAAGAAAAAATTTGAACAGCCAAGCAAGTTATGAAGAATTCAAACCAGAGATATACGAACGAAAATATAGGGTGTTCGAACCCAATAAATTAAAACCAAATTTCATCATAGACAATAATCAATTCGAGTTCAAGAAAAATTCCGGAGCAAGCAATTGAAAGCACAAATCAATAACTCGAATTGAAGTCGAGTATAATCAAAATCAAAAAAGGGGACATTTACATTCCAGTTCAATACGTCTTTCGATCTCGACTTATTGAAGCGGCTGCAAGCTATTAAAGTAAAGAAATCAAGTGCAAAGGAAATTGAAGAACGCTGATTGAAGCAGAAGGCTAAATCATCAAGCGAACAATTTCAAGGGGGCAACTTCAATTGAATAACCCTAAATTTGACAAGAGCAAGGAACGAAGAAAGGACGGCCCCGGAAATGAGAAAGGTAGAAACGTTGTCTTGTTTAAATTTGTAGTGGGCCATTCTAGTTATTTTTATTTGGGCTTTAATTTTATAATTAGGGTTTTGTATTTTTTTGTTTTTTCTTTTAACTTGTGTAACTTTCTAATCGTGTGACTAGGTTACGAACTACGGTGGTGTAGTTCGAGAATTCGCAACTCGGTGGCTGAGTTGCGGCAGGCTTTTGAGCATAGAGTTTGGTTAGTCATTAGCGTGTGTCGCAAGATTATGTGTGTAAGCGTCTGACTAATTAATTTCTAGTAGAAACCTTGGGTGCAGCACGTAGGCAGGGTTTTGCCGAAGCTGGGTAAATTTGTGTTTGACCTCTTCTGCATTGTTTCCTACTATTGATTTTTATTTTCGCATTAATTTTATTATTATTAGTATCACCCCCTATGGTGAAAATGATCCCACAAGTGGTATCATAGCTAGGAACAAAAATTATTTTTGATTAAAAATTTTGATTTTTTTCCTTCAATTAAAAATTTGATTTTTTTAAATGGCTTCTTTTAACAATGCTTTTGTTGAGGGTCAGTCTATAGTTAGGCCACCCATGTTCAATGGTGAATATACTTATTGGAAAACTAGGATGAAAATTTTCTGAAAACCATATATGCATGGAATATTATTGAGATGGGATATAGAACACCAACTATAGTGGTAGATAATCAAGAAGTTAAAAAACCGATGGATCAATGGACAAATCTTGAAAATAAACTGCAATTTGCAAACGCTTAATCTATAAATTCTATTATTTGTTCATTAGATTAAATTGAGTTTAACCGTGTCTCACATTGTCTAACTGCGCAGGAAATTTGGCACACACTTGAAGTGACTCACGAAGGAATCTCCCAAGTCAAAGAATCTTGCCTTGCCATGCTTAGTAGCGAATACGAGAACTTCACAATGGCAAAGGATGAAAGTGTCAAAGAAATGTATGGACGGCTTTCTAATCTCGTGTACAAATCAAAAGCTCTCGGAAAACCATACACAGAATTGGAAATAGTTTGAAAAATCCTCAGAATTCTACCATGAAATTTTGAAGCCAAAGTCACTGCCATTCAAGAATCAAAAGATTTGAAACAAGTTAAGTTGAAGAACTCATCGGAATTCTCACCACTTATGAGCTAGAAAATCAAATTCAAGGAAGAACGTGAAGGAGGTGATACGCGAAAGAAATCAATAGCTCTCAAAGGAACAACGGAAAGTGATGATGATGACGATGATGATGGAGCAGCTGAACTGGCACTGCTAATAAAGAAATTCAAAAGGTGAAACTGCAATATGGAAATTCAGCCCAAAATCAACAACTGAAAGCAAAATAGTCAAAGTTCTAGACGATTCAGAAGTGCAAGAGATCATTTGTCACAACTGCAATAAACCCGGTCATATCAAGCCAAATTGTCCTTAGAATTGACTCAGCCAAGGAAAGAAACTGAAAAGGAGAAGTTTTGCAGCTACTTGGGATGAAACTGATGAAGCTGATAAAAGCACTGGCAGTGAGAGTGAAAAAGGAAATCTGTGTCTTCAAGGAGAAACAACTTACAGTGATGATGACGAGCCAAGCGAGGTATCAAAACTTACTCATTCGGAATTACTTATATATTTTCGTGAGGTAAATGGCTGTTTTGAAAGACTTAGGGAGAAGTACGCTAAAATTAAATCACAAAAAGATAGTTTGATAGAACTAAATAAACATCTTGATCAATTGGTTAAAAACTATCGAAATAAGAGCCCTAAGTGTGATAAGTGTCCATCATTTGAAGAAGAAATTAAAAAATAAGAAATTAAAATTAAATCACTTGAAAATGAAATTCTGATTTTGAAAGAAAGTGAAAACACTAGGAGTGAAAATTCTATTAAAAAGTGCACTTTGTTATTCAATGAAAATGAATCTCTGAAAACACAAGTCCAACATTTGTCTACAATTTAGGAAGATTTTCCAAAGGAGAAAAATCGCTAAATATGTTATTTGGGAAACAAACTATTAATCCTATTAGACAAGGACTTGGGTATACTTAATCTGAACATGTAAGAAGCAAAATTAATCATGTTAACTCCAAGTGCATGATTTGTAGAAAAATTGGACACAACCAAAACAATTGCTGGTTTAGACCTAAACACACTAAAACTATACCAATTTGGGTTCCTAAAGGCACAAATGTTAAATACCTTAAAATCAAACAAATTTGGGTGTCGAAAGGAACAAATATAGATTGTTTTGGGTCTACACAAACATATTTTTCAAAATCTTTTGTCACTAACAATGATGGACCTATAAAAACAAATAGGTCATAAAAATCTTTCCCCGTGTATGTAACGACCCACTATTTTGGACCATTCGCATCCATTATAAGTGTATAGGTAGACACTCATGCCGGAATTGAATTGCTCAAAATACCACGTTGTTAATTTAAATTTGGCAAAACTGAACATATACAGTAAATAAATAATCACAGATCACAGACACAGAGTAATAAATGCAGCGGAAATAAAAGAGATAGTAGTTCATGAAGCTACTATATGAATATATAAGATACATCAGAGTTTACAACAAAAGAGTAATACGATATATCAGATACAAATCAGAATACATCACTGGAATCATCGAATACTGAAAACAGAATAGATGGCTTGATCTTCGAGCAAAGCTCCAACTCCAGAGGTGAGTCTCAAAAGCTGAACCACTCAGTTTGACCCGAGCGTAAAGCAAAACACAAAACACTCGAGTCAGGATTAATATTCTTATATCAATAAATCCAACTCAAGTGAAATAGCAATTGAAATACAAGTAACTCAAAGGATGTTGGAATAACCATCCTTTAAGGATCCGTTAAACTATCTACTATGTAGTAGTGTACGATAAGTAGATAATGTCTATCAGTAATATAAGATATCAAAATAGTGTTAAGGCGTTACCATTATCCCCCTTAACACATTTTATATAAACGTTATAGTCTATGTAGCACTGTAAACTCCACCGTAAACTAGTGGGATATCAGGGAGTACTCCATAGGTATAACGCAAAACAAATTCGTAGTGGTCGCGTATATAGGGATACAAGTATGACAAGGCACATGAGGCAATACCCAAGGTAGTGAAACTACCGTTTGCCTGATCCGGACTAGTGAGAATGCATCGCCGCAACGACCGTAACACCGCGAAACAACACTCCCAAAATCAAGGGTGCACCAATCGACAACAAGTAATGAGTAGTTTCGAAGAAGTGTGTTCGCTCGAGGTAGCTAACCTCCATTGGCCCGGCACGGCTCCTGTTTTAGTCATTTCCAATTTGACACAAGTGTCAAGGCTATCCATTATCGTTCTCTTTCTTCAGTCATCACGAACATCAATCCAACCACTTCATTCTAGATCACACTCCGCGTATAGTTATTAAAGTGGTTTCGGTTTAGATAGTGAGTATGTCCCTAACCGATTCCGGTCTCTTTAATAACTTTCGTAATTATTACACCGATTGGTCGTTTATATATTTCAAAAATCAATCAATTACAATTCCAAATAGAATTTGCAAACCAACATTTCATTTGTCTTTCTAAATCAATTTCCATAATTTTCGTTTCAAACTTCCAAATTATCGTTTCAAAATCTTATAATTCAATTTCAATCTTTATTTACAGCAATTCAAATATTGATTCAAGTTCATATATAAGTTTCATTATGAAATCATTTAAATGATTAAATCTACATTCAAATCAATTTAAGTTCATTTATCGATTACATTCAATATTCATTTTAGTAAATTTGCCATTCAAAACAATTTCTATTAAATTTCCAATTCATTAAATCCATAATTTAAATTCAACTTCATTATATCAAAACTTCCAAATTGAATTAAATTAAATTCATCAAATCAAATTCTTTAAATTTCAAGTCTTACATTAATTTCAATAAATCACATTTTATTTCTTTTTAAAGAAAATTCAATTTCACTTATTAATTTACTTAGTTACAATTTCAAAACTCAATTAATAAAGAAACTTAATTTCACTTATTAAAAAGTTCAATTTTAATTATCAAAGGATTCAATTTTATTTAATTGTTAAATAATTCAATCTCATTAAATTATTAAACAATTTCAAAACTTAATTCAATCATTTCTTAAATTAAACAACATTCTTCCATCAATTTCTTTATTAATATTTTGTTTCAGATTATTAAATATTCACATTTAAATTTCATTAAAATTCAATTTCCAACTTCGTTACAAACCATATTATTTATTCAAATAAAATCTTCATTTTATTTTTAAATCAAATTATTGACCAATCGATTTTTATTTAATTCTCTATCCTAGGTCAAAGCTCAATTTGGGTATTTATCATTTCAACCCGATTCCATTCCAATTCAAAAATCAAAGCATAACAAAGGGAACTTGCAGTGTGATAATTGGGATGGTGTCAAAGTAAATAAACAAGCAATAACAACAATCCAATAATCAATTCAAATAATCCCGAAATAATCGTATTAATTCACATTGTAGTTTGTGCAAATTAATATAATTATTTCTAGAATCTACACTATCATTTCATGTAGATTAAAGATTATTACACTATTATTTGATGCGGTTCTACACTTGACATTTCTTATTTGATTTCATACCATAAATTCAAAGGGTTCAAGGGTAATTAACCATTTCTACGTGTCAAATAATTAAACATTTAAGGGGTCATATTTTACAAGTTTAACTAATCAAATCTAACACATATATCAATTCAAACTTTAACTATCCTACATCAAATTCAGTTGCATGTTATTTATCACTTATACATTTACAATTTAACGACCAATGCAAACATCAACAATCAATCAATTAATAGCCAAACTGTATTATCATCGCATAACTAATTAACAGATATTGGTGTCAGATGTCACAGGTGAACTGATACAGGTAATAACATAAATAACAGTATAAACAACTAATAGCAGAAATATTTCAATTGTCGTTTCAATTGAAATCAAATTTAATAAATAAAAGAACATTAATCGTGAGTGATTGCTCACCTTTCGAGGCCAGAGATATGAACGAAGATGAGGGAATTTACAGATCCAAGCACGAATTCAAAACAACACGGTTGGCATGGATTCGACGAATAAAGCTGATAATAGAAATCGATAAATAGAATCAGCACGATGGAAACAGAAATTACTATAATTATTTTCATGAAATCAATTTTTTTTAAACAGTAATAAAACAATATATATAATTAAAGGTCATTGTTTTTAAATTAAAGACATATAGTAAAATAAAATTCTTATATAATACATGATATTAACATTATTTAAGCTAAATATACAAAGGCAAACTTGGAAACAAGATTTAGTGTTGAACCAACCCGAAAACTACAACATGCGAAACAAAATAATTCATTCGAACAAAAGAATCTGAACATTATATAATTTATACTATATTTACATATAAACCCAAAAGTAACATATTTTAATACAAACTGTATAAATAGTATATATACTATAGATAAAATAAGTGGTTATATATACACCATATAGACAAAACTGTTACGAAAAGCAAATCTACCCAAACAGTTCCAAATGCAAAATAAAAGAAACTTAAAACATACACATAACATACTCTTCCTTTCATAAAACATACAGTACTATATACTTATGTCTAACAAATTGTATGCATCATTTAAACTTATGCATTATAATAGTTTTATGATTTATACGTATATATATATCCAAATTTTTTTTATATATTTTAAACCAGCACTTAACATATAATAAACTTCTATATGCACTACGGAAAGAAAACTGATACATATATATTATTTAAAATAGAGATGCAACAAGACTCGATATTCATTTCCATACATGCAGACCCACTTTGTACGAAGGCTAAATATATGTATGCAGGCTATATACCAATATAAAATAAACTATAACACATATGAATATAACTTAAACACATCATATATTTAAATATAAATATGCCTCACCATTTCACGGCTAGTGCCTAAGCACGCTGCCAATCACCAACGAGGAGCAGTGAGAAGGGACGGAAGGCCAGATCGGCTCGGGAAGGAAGGCTACAGCTCGGGTTCGAGCTAGAAGGCTGCTCGGAGGTGGCTTACTGGCCAATGGATCTGGTCCGAGGTGAGCAAAGCTGGAGATAAAGAGTCAGGGTGGAGGAAGTGCGTGGCTAAAACGAAGATGGCTGCAAGCTGAAGACAGAGGCCGAAGTCGTGCTCGGTCGGAGGGCCGTTGCTTGGACGCGTGACTCGGCTGGTCGGGTGGCGTTTTGGGTGAGTTAGCGGTTGATTTTTGTGGCAGTGATGGTCGGTCAGGATGCTTGTGCTCGGTGGTGGATGGGGCGGAGAGGGTCTGTCGTGGTGGTTGATGTGTAGGCGGTTGCCATGGGAGTGGGGTCGTGTGCTATCAGTGGAGGTTGAAGGCGAGGCTGAACTGGAGTGGGTTGCTCAGGTGTTGGGGTTTGAAGTTCGGCCAGGACTTGGGTGGAAGTGGGGACATGCCGCACGGAGGATGGGCAAGAAGAGTAGATGGAAATGACACGCAACAGATAAAAAAATAAAATAAACTTATTCTGTGCTTTTCTTTTCCAGAGTAAGAAGATGATAGAGAGGGTATGGAAAGAAAGAATGAGAAGGAAAAATGAGCTGGCAAGTTAATATCATATTGGAAAAATGAAGCCTGGTACAGTGAGGCAATACTTGGGAAAAGGTAACGTGCATGCAACATGATGTTGAACAGTGGCATGCTCATAAATTTTTTTCTCAAAACGAACCATAATATTGGAACCGGTGAATAATAAACTGGGACATTGGAAAAGTAAAAGCTGATTATGACTCTCTAATTAATAAATGGCAGTGGTTGTTAATTTAAAATTTTTATTAGCCGTTTCAATATGAAAAGACATAGGAAACAAACGGCTTCAAAAAGGATACCGATACGATTATCCTTTTCACAGATTTTTCCATGTACAGGACATCAAAACACAGAATTAAATATACTGTGGTGATCATCACGTCGAGACGATCAAAACGGTATATAGATATCGGTGGTACGATTGAATTATAAAATTTCGAATTTTCCAGTAGCGGAAAATGCATAAAAATCGCAGAAAAATAAGATCGACGGAGCTAAAGATGTCCGAATTTGGAAAAACGACAAACTGACATCTTGCTCAGAAGGTGGTTTAGAAGTTTTCTATGTAAAAATATTTGGGTTTCGAAAACATTTTATTTTCATCGCTTTTTAACTGATTAAATTGAAGTAAATTTACGCGCGAAATAAACTTTCATATTTTCGGACGAAAATTTACCAGTTGCTATGTTTAGCTAGACGCATTCAAAATATCAAATTTATATTTCAAACTTTTATCGTTTAAAATTTCGCAAAATTTCAACTAATAACGTTATTAAAAGCCGGTTAAATTTACAGGTTGTTATAGTGTAGGTGTCGTGGCAGGCTAAGGAACAACAAGAGTGGTATTTGGATTTTGCCTGTTCCAAACACACGACGGGAGACAAATCAAAGTTCCTTAGCCTAGTACAAAGGTAGCAGAGTCACAATGGGTAACAATGAAAAATTATCGGTAAAGGTAAAATAGGTAACGGTGCATTTATCTTGAACGATATACTATATGTTGAATATCTACACCATAATCTAATTTCAATAAGCTAGTTATGTGATAAGGAAATGAATGTTGATTTTGATTCTGAATTGTGCAAAATTGTTGACCAATTATCTTTTTATACCAAGAATACAGTAAGTACCTCTAGAGTCTTTGAACTAGTTCATATAGATTTGTTTGGACTAACGATATTGCAAGTTTAGGTGGTAAGAGATGTTGTTTTGTATTGGTTAATGATTACTCTAGATACACGTGGATATATTCATTTATCTTATTGCTTCTAGATCTGACACTATGTTCACTAGTTTTTGTGTGCACGGTCAATCGAATCCTTAAGGAATCACATTTTAAAAGCTGTAAAATGATTATAAGGTATTTGTTGCAACTTCACGGTTTGGTCTATGATATCCAATTTATGATAACTATGATTTAAAGGGGTATTCAGATGCAGATTATGCTGGTAGTGTAGTTGATAGAAAAATTACTTATAGAATATGTATTATGTAAGGACATTAATTTGTTGCATCACATTTTCAAAGAAAATATCTGCATAATTTTCATTTTAACTGATTTTCACTCGGTAGACATTTTTTCATGAAACTACTTCTAGAAAATAGTTTTTGTTGACTTCGTTTTAGAATATGCATTTTAGAAAATTTGATTTTATATTTATTTCTGGATTCGATCTTAAATGACTACATTAACTAATCTGACTCCCTACTGATTATCGAAAAGATAAATAGTAAATGAAAAAGTGATGAGTGTTGATATTAATCATATATTATGACTTGAGACGGTATATTTAGTAAATTTCTTTAAAAATTTAAATAAAATTTATAATAACTTTTGTTAGTAAAAATTCCATGACCATCTCTATTTCTATCATATTTCTAACGACCATCACTCATTAAAATCAAATATAGTATATCAAAATGTGGTATTTTAAACATGAAATTATTCTTTTTTAATTAATTAGCAATAAAAATTATCCAAAAAGTACTCACTCTCATCTAAAAGTCCTCACAGTTATGCATGGGCGAAGTACTTGGAATATTTGATTATTTATGTGCTTTCATGCTTATTTAAAAGTCCTCACAGTTATGCATGTATGGAACACATATCAAAATTGATTATTAAATAGGCAAGTTGATTCTAATCCCATTTAAAAGTCCTCACGGTTATAAGTTGTTAGAAGATGCTTGAAATTCATTTTTAATAAAAATCAAGGAATACTACTAATCTCATTTAAAAGTCCTAACGGTTATGCATGGTTAGTAAACATTCAACAATTTCCTGTTATAAATATATCACAAATGAACACTACTGTATGGTTTTGTATACCGACATCAACCCTATCACTCTAAAATGGAATTTGTGCCTAACAGAATATTTATGATTTTTGTCTGATTTTTTATTGAAATTTAATATTTATACTCGATTAGATATTATTATTGTATTAATGTCTATCACTTTATCTCTAATTTTTTAACACTGTTACTCTTTTGCTGATAACAAAAAGAGGAGAGAAAAGTTAAGATTTTGATAAATAAGTTCAAATATTTTATTTTTAATGGCATGTTCTCATTTAGGCTCATTGCATGGTTTATTGTTTTCTATTTGTATATATATTTTATTTCTTACATATGTGAAGGGGGAGCTTTATTGTAGGGGGAGCAATCAAATAGGGGGAGCTAATAGAATTCATCAAAACCAAATACATTTAATAAAGTCAAAATCTTAATATATGTTTGTTATCATCAGAAAGGGGAGATTGTAGAATATGCTAGTATATGATTTTTGTTTGATGATAATAAACATATATACATATATACATATATATTTGTTTATATGTATTTGTTATTGTACTCTTTTATTTTTCACATAATTAAATAAATATTTGTTGGATAAAATAAATAACACAGATTCAAATTCAAATAAATATTTTATTCAAACAAATATTTTATTACAAATTCAAATCAAGTTTGAGCTCTCACTACATATATACATTTTCAATTACATCACAAATTTCAATCAACAATTTTGACCTCACTACATATTCACTCATCACTCGTATTTTTATCTTCAACTTTGTTACAGCTTGAATCCAGCATCTGAGCTATCTACAAAATAAACATTGATGCAGTAAAAGTGAAAATTAAAGGGTGTGTTTTGAAAATGTTATTTGCCTCAGTTATTTGGGTTGTTCGTCATTTATTTCTTTTGAATTCATCTACATGAACAACTTGTAACATGCTCAGTGTATCACTATACATGTCACAAGGCCGTGCACACCGATATACACTTGTGTGTTAGAAATGCAGGGACAAGTGAGCACAAGGTCAAACCCAACCAAATGGTGGATTCAACTCAGGTGCACACACATGGACAATATGAAATGACTCGAAGAAAATTCAAGACCACACATTGCAAACCAAACCAGACTTAAAACAGAGGAAACTAAATGCATACTGATTTTAATATGGCACCAAAGCAGTACACATGAAACACATATACAACCACAGAGCCTGCAATTGAAGCTCAACCAAGACAACTGCAACACAAAACCACACCACACATACATACATGACCATATGACAATATGGGTAACAAGACTTCAAATGAATCGATGTAGTGCAACAAACCATGGACAATGTAACCATGTATAAAGCAACTGGACTGGAAATATGCAACAGCAAAGTCGCATTCATACAACATGTAAACCAGTTCACAATGATATGCGGGCAAACAAAAGATGAACCAGACCAGAGGCACATAATGGTACAAGAAAAGAACAAGATTCATAACTGAACCACTAGACATGTATGCATACATGTGACAACCAGTACAAGGCAAATGCAAGAGACTCCAGGTCCAGATATATAACAGAGACATGCAATCAGACGATTTAACTCGAAGCTATTCAAGTGGAACCACACAAGACAGAACCATGTTCATATGCAAATGTACAAAGGCACAAGTCGAGGCATGAAGTAAAATACACACACATGAAGGATCAAAAAAAATGTACATGCAACCATGGAACCAGAACCAGCAATGCAAGACTCTAATTAGAGAAATGGTCAACACTAACATGAATGCCAAGTTGTCATCATAGCATACATATATACATGCATGTTCATACATGTATACATGCATATA
Source organism: Allium fistulosum (assembly GCA_030737815.1). NCBI lineage: Eukaryota > Viridiplantae > Streptophyta > Magnoliopsida > Asparagales > Amaryllidaceae > Allium > Allium fistulosum. The sequence continues at coordinate 942,975,300 of CM060902.1, read as the reverse complement.
TACAGTGACTAACATATCAAACAGAAGACACAGCAATTTAGTTCAGAAAGCAACACAGCACATGTACAAGGAATAAAGTAATGGCACTCAGGCATACATAGTTGGTCATATGTACAACAAGCTTCCTATGTACATGCTCATATGTACATGAATGCAAGGAAATCACATACCTGTGTGGACAAGGACAGATTTGATGCCAGATTCCAACCAACACCAAAACTACATATAGAGCTCTCTAAATCAATGTACACAGTGCAGACCAAACAAGTGAACATGAATACAAGAGAACCAAATATAAGCTATATAACTGTTACAACACACTTTATTGATTCATGGATTATACAAAGTCGACTTGTAAGAATGTCTATGTAAGAAGCCTCGAATACTATGGCCGATGAGCTACACCTGTTGGAAGTCACAAATAATGTGGATGGAACCAAATCAATTATCTCAAAAATTAAAAAGCCGAAGTCAAGGCTAAAAAGAACGGAGCAAATTTGAATTTATGGAGATCGATCAACATGGTTTAGTGTTGCAGTAAAACTAGTCAACAAATGAACAAGTCAATCTTCATAAGTCTAAATTATCCAAAAATTCAAATGCCAAAAAGAACGGAACCTACTTAATAAAATATATCAAGCAAATTCAACACGAACAAGTCATATTTATCATAGACGTTCAAGGAAAAAATTGAACGGCCAAGCAAGTGCGTGAAAAATTCAAACCAAAAATATACAAACAAAAATATAGGTTGTTCGAACCCAATAAATTAAAACCAAATTTCATCATAGACAACAATCGATTCGAGTTCTAGAAAAATTCTAGAGCAAGCAATTGAAATCACAAATCAATAACTCGATTCGAAGTCAAGTATAATCAAAATAAAAAAGGGGACATTACATACCAGTTCAATACGTCTTTCAATCTCGACTTATTGAAGTGGCCGCAAGCTATTAAAGTCAAGAAATCCACTACAAAGGAAATTAAAGAACGCCGATTGAAGAAGAAGGCTAAATCATCAAGCGAAAAATTTGAAGCGAGCGGCTTCAATTGAATAACCCTAAATTTGACAAGAGCAAGGAACGAAGAAAGAATGGCCAGAAAATGAGAAAGAGAGAAACGTTGTCTTGTTTTAATATGTAGTGGGCCGGTCTAGTTATTTTTATTTGGGCTTTAATTTTATAATTAGGGTTTTGTATTGTTTTTGTTTTTTCTTTTAACTTGTGTAACTTTCTAGTCGTTCGACTAGGTTATGAACTACAGTGGTGTAGTTCGAGAATTCACAACTCAGTGGCTGAGTTGTGGCAGGGTTTTGAGTGTAGAGTTAGGTTAGTCATTAGTAGGTGTCTCAAGTTTACGTGTGTAAGTGTCTGACTACTTAATTTCTAGTAGAAACCTTGGGCGTAGCATGTAGGCAGGGTTTTGCCGAAGCTGGGTAAATTTTTATGTGATCTCTTCTGCATTGTTTTCTGCTATTGATTTTCATATTCGTATTAATTTTTATAATTATTAGTATTACCCTATTCACCCCCCCTCTAGGGTGAAAATGATCCTACAGAGTCCTTATTTAGGATGTCAAGGTTTACTTCCTTGGAGGATGTCGAGTCCCTATTTGGGATATTGAGTCCTTATTTGGGATGTTGAGCCTTACTTCCTTGGAGGATGTCGAGATCAATGGCCAACGGATGAAAAATGACCATAAGCTTTATCTCAAAGATATATTGTCATCTTTATTAATGATCTTATCATATACTTAGTCTCATAATGACAAGTTAGACTTCGGTGCCTTGACAACAACATTAATCAATAACATTTTATTATTTGTCTGCATATGCTAAAGCCAAGGGCTAACTTGTCACTATCAACATCTGCGGTATTGTACCATTTTTTGGTCTAACATTTTTGGTGCTAAAAAGAGGGCCTGAACCTCCGATTTATTTAACTTTTTCACTTTTTTAAATTAATAAATCAATTTTTCATGTTAGGAAAAATGAAATCAAAATGGCTCAATTGTATGGATGAGGAAGTAGTACACATGACAACTTTAGATGAAAATGTTGTTCCCAGTTTCAACTTAGATGGCATGGAAATAGGCCAACCATCAACTCCAGCATAGCCCAATAACAACGAAGCTAATATAAAGAGCTTGGAACAACAATTGCAAGAAAGGAAAGGGCTCTTGGAAATGGTGCTTACTTAGAAATCATCCATAACTGCCAAATCTATGGTCGGAGAAGAGGCAAAATCTCCTATAAGGAATTTAAACGCTTCCTAACTTAGGAGCAATAGCAAACCTACCTTAACTCTACAAAATAAGAAAGGCGATCAATATTTTAAGCTAAACTACCAGGGAAGAGTAAATGAGATATCCAAAGAGCAATATGGGAGATCAACCACTATGGATACAAACCCGAAAGGAACAACTATCATGATGAAGATGCTTATTTGAAGGATATGGTGGAGAAGATAGTGAAAGATGTGTTCAATGACAAAGGAAAAGGAACTCTTAAAGAGAGGGCCAACGACAATCATCGGGGGGCTCCTTTCACCGATGACATTATGTCTACTAGGATCCCATCTCATGTGAAGATTCCATCCTTAGGTTATAACAGAACTACCGATTCTGATCATCATATGATGGCATTTGAGAATCAAATGTATCTCTACAACACTTCTAGTGCAGTACGATGCAGACTCTTCCCCGTCACTCTCCAAAGAGCAACCGCTAAGTGGTACTGAGAGTACCATGAAAAGACTGCCTACTCTTGGTAATATTTTTCTTATGTGTTCTCAACTCAGTTCTGCATTTATAAAAACCCAACTATAGATTACATGGTACTAGCCAACATAAGAATAAACCCGGGAGAGCTTTTAGGCGATTACTTCAAAAGCTTCGATGTGGAGGCTTTAAAAGCTAAAGGAATGAACGATATTGATAAGCTGATAGCAGTGCATTCAGGGCTGATCGCGCGTACGCCATTCTGGAAGGAACTCTATGTCCACGGATGCAAATATCTTCAAGACTTTCATTTTCAAGCAAACAAGTTTATCTGAATGGACGGGATGTATCATGCTATGAAAAAGAATCAAACCAGAAAGAAGACTGGAAAAGCTGGCTTCGATCGCAGTCATAAGAGGCTGATATGGGAGGGTAATTGAAACACTAATTCTATTGCCTTGAATAAACCACTATCCTATATCTATGAAATAACGAAGGAAAAGGTCAATTTTCCAGTCTCATTCAAAGCCAAAACTTATCTAAAATAGGAAAAGGGAAATGACTATTGTGCCTACCATAAGGAGAATGGTCACAAGATGGATGAGTGCTACGTCCTAGCAAGCATTATTTGAAAGTTAATCTTTGAAGGACACTTAAAGGAGTTTATTCAGGAGGGAAAAGTTCGCTTGCATTGATAACGGTCAACAAAAGCTCTCTAACAAAGCTGTGGATGTCCTAGATTATGAAGATCAGCTAAATCTCAATCTACCTCTCAACAAGATTGATGTGATCCACCAAGGACCGTAATTGGCTGGAAGAAGAAAAGGTGCATGGAACAAATACATTAGGGAAGTGAAAGAAGGATTATTTTCTATTTGGAAAGAGCCACCACTCAAGAATCCTTGATTCGATATTCAAATGCATAATCTTATCATTACACCGAAAGAACTATGGGGAATCCAATATTCTCATAGCGACCCTCTCATGATCAATGCATAGATTGGACAGTCCAATGTTATAAAAGTTCATAGGGACAATGGAAGTGTTATCAATGTGAGCTTTAAATATGCTTTTGACCAAATATTCATCCCAGACCACAAGCTAGAACCAAGCTTTGAGCCTATCATTGGGTTTAACATAAAGGATCAACACCGATGGGACAATTAAGACTACTGGTGCAAATAGGATTGCCACCGTGCTACAGAACCTTCGAGACGCTATTCGTAATAATTGATCAGCCTTCATACTATGATGCTTTCTTTGGGCGCCCAGCTCTGGACAAAGTTGATTCTTTCATCTTGCCTAAATACTTAATGGTGAAGTTATTAACAAAAAATGGCTGGGGACTATAAAGGGGGAGCAGTTCAGGTCTTGCAAAATGTGTTTTGCTACTCTGGAACAATATAAATGAGAACACTCTTCTTATTATGATTCATTTGTCATTTTTCAGCCTTTGGATGAGGGATTTTTACATCTATCATCCAAAGCAAAAACAAGACCCAATAGGTCAACCAAGCATGTGCTTAAGAATTATAGCTCTTTTGAAGAAAAAAAGAAGAGAGTGGATGCTAACTTGGTGGAAGAAGTAGAAAATGGGGAGTTAGACACCGAGTTAGATTGCTAAGGCGAAATGGAAAGAATAAAGCCTATAGAAGGCCTTGAGGAGATATATGTAGATCCATCTGATCTAATAAAGATAGTTAAAATTGGAAAGGAGTTAGAAAGCAATATTAATGCAAAGTTTATTCAGTTTCTATGAACTAGTAAAGATGTATTCGCATGGGATCATTCAGATATGGTCGGTAGTGACCCAACTGTCATATGCCATTCTTTGAACATTGATTCTAGTATAACCCTTGTTCGGCAAAAGAAGAGGAAATTCGATAAAATTCAATCCGATGCATTGAAACAAGAAGTCAAGAAATTGCTTGAGATTAGCATTATCAGAGAGGTATTCTATCCAAGGTGGCTAGCCAATCCCGTATTGGTTAAAACATTAAACAACAAATGGAGAACTTATGTTGACTACACCAACCTAAACAAGGTGGGTCCCAAAGTTTGTTACCCCTACCAAGGATTGATCAGCTAGTTAATGCAACTAGTGGGCATAAACTTTTGTCCTTTATGGGTGCTTATTCAGGATATAACCAAATCCTTATGTTCAAGCTAGAAATAAGAATGCAAGCTTCATTACAGACTGGGGAATCTATTGTTACAAAGTGAAGCCCTTTGGGTTGAAAAATGTGGTCACCACTTATCAGATTGGTAAATAGAATGTTCAAAGAGCAAGTCGGTCGAAACATGGAGGTCTATGCAGATGACATTTTGGTGAAATCTCATAAAGGAAGTAGTCACTTAAAGGACCATGGAGAAATGTATGAGGTATTGTAAGAGTGCAAATTGAAACTTTAATCAACATAAATGCTCTTTCAGGGTTCAATCCAGAAAATTCTTGGGCTACGTCATCTGTGATCGAGGAATTGAAGCTAATCCCGATCGAATTCAAGCTATAAAAGACATGGCGGAACCCGAAACAAGTAAAGATGTAATGAGTCTAAAAAGAAGAGTAGCAATGCCGAATAGATTCATCACTAGGGTCATTGTTAAATGCATCCCATTCTTTGATGTAATTAAAAAGAAGAAGAATTTTGAATGGGTAGAAGATTCCCAAAAGGCTTTTAAGAAATTGAAAGACCATCTTGAGAAGCCACCAATATTATCCAGTCCTATGGAAGCAGAAAATCTTTACCTCTACATAGCCGTCTCAGAACATGTGGTCAGTTTAGTGTTGATCAAGGAAGAAAATGGAACTCAACTTCCTACATACTATGTAAGTAGAAGACTAAAAGATGTCAAGATTAGATATCCGGTAATAGAAAAGCTAGCGTATTGTCCGATACTTACGGCACAGAAATTAAGAGCCTATTTCCAAGTGCATCCGATCAAAGTGCTAACAATTTTTCCACTCAAACAAGTCTTTAGCAAACCAGAAACTTCAGGGAGATTAGTGAAGTGAGGAATAGAACTCAGTTGGTACGATGTTGAATTTTTACCTTGAGCAGCAATCAAAGGGCAGGCTCTAGCTGATTTTGTTAACGAGTGCACAAGTTTCATCAAAGAACAATCAGAAAAAGAAAAAACCTAAAGCCTAAGTGGTAGTTATTTATGGATGGAGCATCAAATGAGCAAGGTGCATGAGCAGGATACATCATTATCACCCCTGATGGGCATCGTTTCCATTATGCAATGAAGTTAGGCTTCCTAGCTACCAACAATGTAGTGGAATATGAATTGATGGTGGCAGGGCTTACTTTTGCTTTGCAACTGAAGATCCTAAGAATTGAAATCTTTAGTGACTCTTAGCTAATGGTGAATCAATTAAAACAGACATATCAAACCAAAGATGCTAAATTGATTTTATATGTAAAGAAAGTACTGAGGATGCTAAACCAATTTGAAGATTTCTCTATACACCAGTTCCCAAAAGGAAAGAATTCCTAAGTAGATTCATTAGCAAAACTGGCTAGTTCAAGGGGAGTCCCAGATACCCGAATTGTACCAGTGAGCTATCAACCAAATTCCTGCATTGAGTATAAAGTACCCGAATCATGAAAATAATCGCTAGTGCTAACCAGATCTCAGGCCTTAGCCCATGAAGGAGATGATAGAGAAACCAAAAATGAAGCTCCTCAGGAGGGACTCATTCATCCAGGAAAGGGTAATCGGTACTAAAATAATTGGATGACCCCAATTATTGAATACCTTGTTAATGGGATATTATCAATTAATAAAACAAATGCAAGAAGAATCAAACATCAAGCTCCCACCTTTTGTGTGATGGATGGAATACTTTATAAGAGAGGATATGCCCTTCCTTATTTAAGATGTGTAAGTCCAGAGAATGGATTTAGATTATTGAAAGAAGCACATAAGGAATTTTGTGGAGATCACTTTAACGGGATAAAGTTGGCCAAAAAGGTCATGAGACAAGGTTTCTATTGGCCCTAGATGACCAATCAAGCCATTAATTATGAGAAGAAATGTGAAAGGTGCCAGAAGTATTCTAAAATATCTCGTTTACCGCCAAGCAAGTTAACTACATCTCAACCCCATGGCCCTTTGATATATGGAGAATTGACTTAATCGGACCTTTGCTAATATATAAAGGAGGAGCCAAATATGCGGTAATCACAACTGGTTACTTTACCAAGTGGGTGGAAGTAGAACCGCTTCCAAATATTACCCCAGGAAATGTGCTCAAATTCATGGTCAAGAATATTATCACTAGATTTGGGATCCCATATAAAATAATATTAGACAATGGGACACAACTTGAAAGTGAAGAATTTACACGATTTTGCAACAAGAATGGAATTACCAAGAGTTCCTCTTCTGTAGAACGTCCAAGGGCTAATGGAGCCATTAAAGCAACTAATAAGACTATTAAAACTATTCTTAAGAAGCAACTAAATAAAGCCAAAGGAAATTGGTTAGAGGAATTGCCACTTGTACTCTGGGCATACAAAACATCCGCGAAAATTGCTACAGGTCATACTTCGTATTCCTTAACATATGGATGTGAGGGTATGCTTTCAATTGAAGTCGAAATACCTTCGCATCGTTTAATCGCATACACATTCGACCCTAACCAAGAACTGAAGAAAGAATTTTTAGACCTAATACATGAATTAAGAGATGAAGCAGCAATACAAACTGCCAAATACCAATGAAGAATATCTAAATACTACAACTCGAAAGTAAGGACAAGAGAATTCCAAAATAAATAATTAGTACTTAAAAGTGTGATGGCTAACACTAAAAATACAGTGGATGGACCACATGGGCTGAACTTGGAAGGTCCACTAGTCATACACAAAGTTATTCCGTTAAGAGCTTATCAATTATATTGACTAGATGGCAACATAATCCCTAGAACATGGAATGCAGAACATTTATGACCATATTTCCCAAAATCAAATGAATAAAGAAGAGATTCTCAAGTGTATCTACATGATTGGAAGTAATATTCTCCTTAAAAAATGTAACTACCTAAGATGGTAGAAAGTCTTTGATCGCGCCAAGATCGCTAGATCAAAGCGACTCCTAGAGGGAGGTCAGAGTAAGCCTTTAGTCCGCAAAAAATAGCCTGGCTAAAGCATCTGCAAGCCCTTGATACTGCCTACGTGGCCAGATCAAGGCACCTCCTAGTGGGATAACGGCGTAAGCCTTTGACATCGCCTTAACCGGCCGGGTCAAAGCACCGACCAGCCTTTATTTCCGCAAATAAGGTGTCAGAAGCACCTCCTAGAGGGAGGATAGAGTAAGCCTTTGGTACCACCTAATAATGGCCTGGCCAAAGCACTGAACCCGCCTTCGTTCCCGCCTATAAGGACTGTTTGAAGCGCCGCCTAAAGGGAGGTCGGGTAAGTCTTTGGTCCTGCTTGATGAAAGCTAACCAAGCGCACTAGATGGCCTGATTCATTACCTAAGATGACAAAATAAGAGTACAAATAGTGAAGCTGGACAGCACCATCAATGTTAAAGCTGATAAAGCTGCCTTCATCAATACTCAACGACGCTGAAGCATGATGAAGTTGAAGATTAGCGGCACTGACCACGCGCCAAATTCTATAAATAGGAACCCAGGGATCTTCATTTGGGGCCGATTCTTCATTTCTCTCTCTTATACTCAAATCACACTCTGGAAAACCCTAAATTTAATTGAGGAAAAATTGTTTCTGACTGTAATCACATTTGATCTATAACATTAAAGGCTTAAATTAACATTTGGACTTCAGCTATGATTTTATTGATCATGATTAACTTGGGCTTGCAAATATTTAGTCTCCTCGAGTTTGAAACTAGATATGGCCACAACCTCGACGAGTTCTAAACTGATACAAACACGTTATAAAGTTTAGAGCTCAATATGACCATAACCTCGATGAGCTCTAAGCTGAGATGAATGTGTTGTAAAGTTTAAAGCTCGATGTGACTATTATTGATTATCCCCTAATAATGACCTGTACATGGCTTCAGCATTATCAACCTTTTTGAGTTTTAATCAATGGTGAAACTGAATGTGCATGATTATATAAGCATAAGATCCTTGAACTTGAGAGCAAAAAGGGCATTTGGTCTATCATCATGCTTGATGGATCACATCATCAACTTGTCATATTTTCTATATTTTCATCTGGTTATACAATGTCACATAAGTTTTTAAGAGAATGTCTTATCTAAAATTTCACTTAGGTAAACACAACATTACCGTTCAAGCTTCCTTGGAGGATTTTGAGTCCTTATTTGGGATGTTGAGCCTTACTTCCTTGGAGGATGTCGAGTGCCTATTTGGGATGTCGAGCCTTACTTCCTTGGAGGATGTCAAGTCCAATGGCCAATGGATGAAAAATAAGCACAAGATTTCTCTCAAAGATATATTGTCATCCTTATTAATGATTTTATCATATACTTAATCTCATAATGACACGTCGGACCTTAGTGCCTGAACAATGACATTAATCAATAACATTTTATTATGTTTACGTATGCTAAAGCCAAGGGCTAACTTGTCACTATCAACATCTGGGGTGTTATACCATTTTTTATGTCTAACATACATATTAATAGGGAGTTATCTAACTCAGGGGGGTTATATTATATTTTATATATACAAAATAATATGGTTGTCATCACCAAAAAACGAAGATTGTTAGTACCTTAAATACTGATTTTAATGATGACAAACATGGTAATAAATAAACATTTATGTAAAATATGGATACTACTGATTTTGCCAGGATATTATACAGGTTTTGAATTGATGACTGTAAAGTATAAAAACTCAAAAACTGGACATGAAGACTCATGAGTATAAAGATCAAGATATGAAGATTTAAGACTATGCTACATTATATAGAGTCATATAATTTTGTTAAAGTCCCTGGTAGCCATCTTTGATCTCAATTTCTCTTTTTCTTATCATTTATTTTTATATCAAAATATATTCAAAAATATTTTATAAAGTTATCTAAAGTTTAAAATGTTTATAAACTATTTTACAAAGTACCAAAATATTTCACAAAACAGTAGATTTTCAAAACATTTTAAAATAACAAGTATTCAAAATATACTAGGATATGTCGATATATATGCAGATTGTATGTCGACATACATGCCGTAGTTTTCAAATTTCAAATTTGAAATGAAGTGTTTATTCATCGCAATTCTTCGCAAATGGACATGTCTATTTCTTCTCTATATATAAGGGGTTTCCAAACAAATTTTTAAACAACTACTTTCTTGTTTTCTTCTCTCCTCTTACTCTGCCAAAATTTCTATTGAATATATATTTTAATTTTCTTAAATTCAAACCAAAATCATATTTATAGAATAGTTCTCTACTATTTACTCTCTAATTTCAATCATCTCTCTCACTCAATCAAAGGTTAAAGTACTGTCCAAGAGGCTGTAGTATCAATTGTATCTAAAGATTAAACAATGTCTCTATAAAAACCATTAAAAATCTAGTTATAGTTGATCTGGCGTGATTGTGTCACGATTCAAATCAATTGGGTGTGCTTGGTGTCCCAAAAATCTAGGCGGATGTATTTGTATCCCGAGTCAAATCAAGTGAGCGTACCCAGAGCTCGAAAAATATGAAGGTTGTGTTTCGAGCCTTGAAATCAAGATTGTACTGGGTTTTCCTTTTACCCGTTGAATGATTGGAATTTAAAAAAAATCTGTATATGCAATTGTACGGGAATGGATGTAGGGTAACTCAGAACCAGTATAAAATCCCTGATGTAATCTCTGCGATTCTCTATTTTACTTTACTGCATTTATATTTTTTCTATTTGAACCTCTGATAGTTTATTTTGTTTTAATTAATTATAATCTTAAAGAATCAAAAAGAAATTTATTAAAGTTAGAAAACACTATTCACCCTCCTCTAGTGCTTTGTGAAGCCTCAAGATCCATAATTCTGCTACTATCAACATCGACTCGAGACTTCATGGAGATTATTGAAGTGGAATATCGAGTTATGGAAATATGATATAACTTGCCATCCTAAGAAGATGATATGAGGTTAGGCATTAGCTGACTTCATTGTCGATTTCATCATTCGGATGAAGAAGTAAAGGAAGATGTAGTTCGACTTGCTCAGTGGAAATTATATAAAGATGAAGCATCTAACGATAAACTTGATAACTCTAGAGGAATGAACGATATGCTACGCCTTAAAGTTAAAGTTTCCGACAACAAACAACGAAGCTAAATATGAAGCATTGATCATGGGACTTGAGATAGGAAAAGAATTGGGAGTCAAAATAATGCATATATTCAACAACTCTTAATTGGTAGTTTGGAAAGTCAAGAAAGAATTTCAAGCTAATGGAGCGAAACTTGCTCCTTACCTAATGAAGGTTTCGCTGTTAAATGATATTGAATACTACATGATAATGCACATTCCAGAGAAGAGAATATAAAAGCTTATTCATTAGCCAAATTGGCCAGCTCTGGGGATGCACAACTTTTGGGACTTCTTCCAATGAAGATTTTGTCAGCTCCAAGCAATAACTGGATGGATGTCGATTGGATCTTGGAAGCTAAGGAGGAATAGGAATCATGGATGACTTTGATAAAGGGGTATTAGTTGAAGGAAACTCCCCCGAATAGAAGGAACGAACAGAGAAAACTCCTATGCAAACTACAATTATTTACCATATAAGAAGAAGTACTATATTGGAGAGGACCTCTGCTCTTATGCTATGGTGTTTTACCAAGTAAGAAGGTAAAATGATCCTTATTGATGTACATGAAGGAAGCTAAGGTGATGCCCACTAGGAGGCAGACTTTAGCGAGAATGGTTAGTCGCTATGGATACTTTTGGCCAACAATCAACATGGATGCGACTGATTATACTAGAAAGTGCGATAGGTGCCAAAGGTTTGCGAATATCCTGAGATCCCCATCCATAGAACTTACATAGGTAGTTTACCAATATCCATTTAATGTTTGTGGAAATGACAAAATAGGTTAGTAAGGCGGAGTGAAGTATGTCATCATTGCTATGGACTACTTCATAAAGTGGGTTGAAGCAAAACTACTAGCCATGATCACTATGAAGAAGGTAATCAAATTTATGGTGAAGAAAATTATATAATAATTTGGAGTTCCACAAAAGATTATCACCTACAAAAAAAACTCAATTCGAGAGTGCAAAATTCAAAGATTTCTGCACTCAATGCTGAATTGAGAAGAAAATTGCAGTAGTAGCATAACCATAAGCGAATGGACAGGTGAAGGAGGTGAACAAGATCATCACATCCATTCGGAAGAAGCAATTAATGAAAGCTAAGGGGAACTAATTCGATGAACTATGACTAGCACTGTAGGGTTAACGAACAACCCATAAGTCCATGACCATACATACTCCATTTGCATTGGCCTACAGATCCAAGTCCATGACTCTAATAAAATTGGAAGTCCTTTCTCATTGAGGAATTAAATATGATCCCAAGATGAATTAGGAACTCTTGCTTGAGTTCCTTGACTTGGTCAAGGAGAAGCAAGAAGACGTTGATTTGAGGGTAGCTGCTCACCAAAAAAGAGTAGCATGATAATTCTCCTATTTGTATTGCTATGGTAGATTGGTTATGCATATCATCATAAAGACTAGGGCATCCCACTGTACCTAAAAAGGAAAACTGACTAAGTTAAGATCTAGAATTCAAGGAATAACGTGTGCAGTACAAACGTGTTATGACTTTGAGTATCGTGTAAAGTGTCGGTATGCCATATCGACCCCACGTGCCATGCTCATGTAGTCAGCTGAGTGGAGTTATTTCCCCTACTGTAGTTGAAGGTATGTTTGTAGCAATACAGATAGGAGAACCAAGGTCCAGAAGGCTGAAGTTATCAATGTCGTACAAAGAGATACGATCGAAGATGTTCCTAAGAGAATCAAAGACGTCGTCATGCTAGGGAGATGGAGTTTTCTCCTTAATGGGAGTTTGTTATGGTTGTGGAACAGGATGGGGTGATATTATCTTCATCCTTGGATGATGAGTGGGAGGTGATGTTGTTCATTTCCACATGTTTCTCCAGTGGACTCATATCTAAGATTCACATCATTATCATCGCCCCAGTACTCACCATCATTATCATCATTTTCATCCCACCCTCATCTTCCCTTTGATCGTCGGAAGGATCATGTTCTACAAGTAGGCCCTCTTGATCCTCGGCAACTTGTGGTTCGGCCTCAGCATCTTCAGCAGGTTTTGCACACCTACATGTAACAAGAATGATACTAAGACTATGATTGTTATGTAAAAGCTGGAACTAAAGCATCTTAGGATCTGTTAAAAGAAATTTAACTTTTCGCTCTTCGGTGGGGATATTTTGCAAAACTTGGAGCATGTGTGTCGGAGCTTCACTAGCTGGTCTCATTGGAATATCTGCAAATTTAAGAAACAATAAAGTTAATATTTTGAACATAATGAACTCTACCAAGTTAATGAATAATGATAGAACTTATGTCTTGCCAGCCACTTCTGAGTGAAGTTGGGTGGAAAATGCATAAAGAAATACACATCTTTAAAGTGGCTAAGCTTGTTCCAAAGATTAATAATAGCACAACGACCTTTGGAGGATGATTCCAAATAAGTAAAAGATGGACTATCTTGGCACTTCTTGAAACAAAATAAATATCTAATCTCCTCCAATGTAGGCACCCTGTCCAAATGGCGAATACAAACCACAAAGATGCAAGTTAGCAAAGTGTAGCCATTCGGATGAAGCCGAGCAGGGGAAAGCTTCATAAATTGAAGGACAAGTCAAATGAAATGATTGAATGGGGAGACTCCACCAGAGAGGCATATGTAACGATTATAGGTTGTATAACCTTCAAGTGGATTATGGGCCAGCTGAAAGAGCGTCAGAGTTAAAGCATCTTCAAAAGGAATGTCGTTACGGTCGTAGATTCCCCCAATATCTGCCTCGGTTAAAGGAAATGCCAGTGAGTCTAGAGGGTTCTCGAAAATCACAGCACCATTAAAGTTGATATTTATGGAAATTTCCTCGTAAGATTCTCCTTCAGTACCAAGGGAACTACTTTTGGAAACTATATAGCCTAACGATGGGATGGTCAAGGCCGAGGAGATGATAAAGTAGATGATGAGGCAGAAGTCGAAGCAATTCAGGGTGGGATGAACTCTGAAGCGGATGGACCTGCACCCATGATAGAGAGACGCGAGCAATGACTACGGTTCATAATTTACTGAAAAACTCCATAGATGAGCAAGTTCATGTAAGATTTAACTCTAATCTTCATGTCGTAATTATACCTTATATAGCCGATGTATGAGACCCAATTAATGTAAATGTATATTGACCAATAAGATCTCATACGTTGACAGTGGCATTCATAGGTAATTCAATCTATGTACTGTATATCCTGCATCTAGAGCACGATGTACACAAACACTATGTATAGATAGCCTGCTTGTGCTGACAAACTAGCTCCATCATAAGATAGAGCTATGATAACAAAACCATTATCGTATGATTTATGGCAATGGAACCATTGTCTGAAATAACACGGAACTTCCCCTTATAGGAACACAAAGGTGAATTGTTGGCTTAAAGCATTGATACATGACTCTGGTAGACGTCAAAGCATGTTCGATGTGACTGTTCTCTAAAACCATCTAAACTAGGCCACCAATCCATATTCGACCAAATATTAAAGAAAACAATTCCCTCTTTAAAATTAAAGATTTATCAAAATACACAACAGTTCCATGGCCAAGAAAACATTTAGGTCTCAGCCTAGGAAAACCCAAAGCAAAACACAAAGCACATGAAGGTGCATGCATGCTTGTATTCCAACTCAGGTCATCCTTAAGCATTCCTTGAAAAATCCAAGGGACAACCAAATTCAAGCTTCTCTACGACTATGGCTAAGTATAAAGGGGAAGATGGAATGGAGGAGATATGGTAGATCATGGCCAACGGCCTCTACCCGACGTCAATGACTACAAAAGTGCATGTCCACCACCTTATGTCCAAGGCGAATCAAGAAGGTGGCATCGAAGTCTAAAAGTCAAATCAGATCTCGATTAGACCAGCAGAAATGCCTACAAGTGAGGGATGTGAGGGTTGCCTAAGTCGACGTTGGTGATGGCAAAGAGGGTTGAGTATAAAGTGATAAGCAGGCGACGACACTGGTGAAGTGTGAAGGAAAGGAAGTATGAATTAGAAAGACAACAGTCGGTAGAAAGTAAAAGTGGAATTAAAAGATATATTAAGTGTTATTTAAACATAACACTTGAACAAAATTAGACATCGAATTGTAGCTCTTAACTTAATACCGAGTTATTTAATATAAAAGAAAAAAAGGAGAAGAGAGGGAGCAAAGAAAAGGAAAGAAAAGGTTGGCCATTAAAAAAAGAAAATTTAACGAGATAAGAATTGAAACCCTACCTGACCGAATAGAAAGTAGAAACATTCGGAATTTGTATAACCGAATGATGAAGCTGAATGGGATACTTCATAACGACCCGTAAATTCATCGCTTCAGAAAAATTTCAAAATATTGAAAAATAATATTTTTAAACAGAAGTGATGATGTTTTGAATCAAAAATAATATTAGTAATCTTATTTTGAAGAAATATTTATAAAAGAAATATATACATTGTGTTATATATCGATAAAACAACCGAAAATCGTTTTATTGATAAACAGCTCTTCGGCCATGCGACATCGCGCGCCAAGCTGGATACATACACTCATTTGTATAGATGAATGCAAATATGAAATAAAATAATTTATTTATTTATGGAAAAAATTATATGTATTTATGACATCATTAATGATGTTATCATTTCCAATTAATTGACTTTTGAATTTAAATTTACTTTAAATGATTTAATAATTATTTTAATTATTAAGTAAGCTCTTTAATTTCTTATATAATGATAGAAATATTATTTTTAAACTTTTTTTAACAAATATTTGTTTATTAACTAAAAAGTAAAAATATGACCGAAAACCAAATTAGAATTTGTAAGGATTCGACGCGTAGGAGTTGTGCAACGTTGTAAGGATATGTAAGATACATAAACACACACATGTACATATACAAGACATGTTCGTATGCACGTACACAACATACATATATACACATGACATACATACATACATACGTACATAGATATATATATATATATATATATATATATATATATATAGACAAAATATCAAAGATATTATCAATTCCTTACCAACTAAGCTAGCTAAATTTCCACCCTCTTACACCATGTACAAGCATCATTGCAAGCACATGGGGAGGGGCGTCATTTCAGCTGTCCTTTGATGATGGAGGAAGGAGGTGGGTGGTGATGTAGGAGGTGATGTAGCATAAAAGGATCTAAGATATTTTTCCCCTCCTTTTCACCTATAAATACCACCCCTCTTCCTTCTCATTTCCTCTCCTTCCATATCCTAAGCCTTCTCACTTCTTTTATTGTCTTCCAACCTAAAGAAAATAATGCCAAAATATTTCTCAAAAGAAATTTAAATTATAATATATACATATATATACTTAAGCACCTCAAACTATTCCAAAACTCCACCTTTTCCTCTCTACCATCCACGGGCTCCACTTTCTCCACCATAAGCCGAGCCTTCCTCCTCCCTAATCCTAGGCCGTGAGCTCCTCTATCCATTCCAAGCCTAGATTGAGCCATCAAGGAGAAAGAATCCAAGTGATCATGAGCTAGAATTTTGAGTTAGCGAAGATATATCCAATGTTTGTTAGTCGTCTAAACCCAAGGTGAGAAACTCCTAAACTATAGTACTATATGATATTGGATGTTATATTTGTTTGATTATGATTACCGATGAAGGTTGTTTAATATTAATGTTGAATATATATGCAAGTCATGGAAATACACATCGATAAGCACAAAGAAAATCACTTTCATTTATTTAATGCATTGTTGTATACGGAATGTTTAAACCTCTTAAAAATGGTTTAATATGATTTATAATTTTTTTTATAAACATTTAAAAGTGTTTTGGCAAAGTTTAAATGAATATTAAAAATTTAGTCAAAATTAGACGCGCCGCGTAACAATAGTTCGCGATTTCGCGCCATAAAAGTCAAATGAGTATATAGAATGGAATTTAGCTCAGAATTCTTCGAGATAAGAATTTTCCAAACTATTATATCCATAGTTTTCAAACAAAGAATATCGAGATTTCAATAAGTAGATTTTGAAATATGAGTAAAATAAGTTTTTGGAAAAATCGCGGTTTTGCACTTAAGAATCCATAAAAGGATTTCTTTGAAAATTATATTTTAAATTGTTTAAAAATATGAAATAAATTCTAAAAATCTTTTAAAATGTTTATAAACTGATTTGAGTTATAAAAATGAATTTTCGATTGTAGAAAAGTCGTTTTGATCAATATAGTTTAAAAAAGCACTTTCCGCAGCACTTTTCTATAACTTTTGAAATCTTGTTTTAACCGCTACCATTATTTTCCAAATCTTTTGTAAATGTTTTCAAATGATTAATAAAGTATTTTAAAGATTATTTGGAGGATGTATGGAATGGTTAAATATTAAATGATTTAGAGTCGATCAAATTACTTGACCGCCTTATGGGTGCCAGAGAGGAAGTGTCTAGGCTTGGATTTGGAAAACTAGTTTCCTACTCTCCCTGCCTATCTGAACTGGCCTGACGGATGGGATAGTAAATTTGATTTACTCGGATCAAAATTTTCCGAAGTATAAAGGATAACTTGTATTTTATGGAGATAATCTTCTTGTACTAGGTGTTAAAGCCCGGAGAGAGAACTCATACTATTGGTGGAATTTCAAAGGTGCTTTCACCGTTATTCCACACATAGTATTTGTTGAATACGAGTATTGATATTGAGTGGAATTAGATGATTTATATAGATTTTTCTCACTTAATATTTACTGGTTTTGGATTAACATCCTATATAACATGGTTTGAACCCAATTAAAATTATGAGTTTGAATTAAGAAGTCTTTGTTAAGATTTAAATGAAATGATTGGAAATGTTTTCCTAAGTGAAAAAATTAAAATGATTTTGAATTTTTTTTCCAGTTCATAAAGTGTTTAAAGTAATCAAAGGATTTGATAAGAAAGGTTTAATGATCTCGTATGTACCGAAAAGAATGTTTTAGAAATATATATCACCAAAAGAAATTTTTATAAAAAGAACTTAATCAATTAAATAGTGATTCCCTATTCACAGAACATCTTTTTATCGATGATTGGATTCGAAGGAACCGGGGTCGGATTTGGGTAATTCCTGTTCAAAGACTGCTTCAAACCAATTTACGTATTCGAAGTGAAGACATGGATATGGTATTTGGGATTTTCGTAACAAAGGACTACTTGTTGATAATTTAGGGATAAACTCCCAATATACATATAGTAACAGTAGTCTATTCGTTATGAAATATCCAATACAAGGACTAATTGCTACTAATCCTAGGAGTAACTCTCGACAGGATGTGGTAGGAGAGTACCTTTGGTTTGTCATGTTCTTGGAAAACTTGCATAGACGAATGTATGACATCGTAATAGTAATTACATTGGTTGATCTCTATGAACCTATCATCTGATTGGTGGCAAAGAAGGCAACTTCTCTTAGCTTAAAACCTTTTCCTGAGACATATGAGCTCAGGAGTTATATGTTTGTAGAAATCAGTTGTGTGATTATGGATTGGCAATGTAGCATTCAAAGTGGAATGTGCTATGAGTAAGGTAATCGTTACCTCAAGCCTCATCACTTGGAAATGAGATAAATAGGATAGATGCAACAGAGCTGAGTAGGTCGCTCCTATTAGGATATAGTCATCACCTTTCTAGATATATTTATTCCCGCTATGACGTCAAGTTTTAAATTAATGTGGTGTATGCAAAGAGAGCTCTCGAATAGGTCGAGAACGACCGGGGTGATGTTATATTCGGTACTATCTATGGTAAAGGTAGACCGGTTTTGTGTTGGTAGAGGTTGGGGCCTCAGGTACATATTTCTAGAGATGTATTTCGAAAGGTAGTCCCTTATCTTGTCTTTGTATGGAAATCCATTCTCCAATAAGTGCCTTCGGATTTGATTGTAGAGCCTAGTATGATGGAATTTAATAATGTAACAATTTCAGCTAAGATTATGATATTTACTTAAAAAGTGTTTTCAAAAAGGATTTCATTAAAAATAGTATCCTCATACTCTGCATAGAAAATGTTTTGGTTAGCATAAGATAAAAACTTGTTCTGTGTTTATGTGCAACGTGGTCTTATGAGATACCTTTTGTTTTCAAACATTGTATTTTAAGTTTCTCACACCAGTCCCATGACTGACCCGGAGTTTATTTTGTTTTCCCCTTAAACTCTGAGTGCCCTATTTTCTCGGGCAACCAACTAGTTAGGTAAGCTTGGAGCATTTTGGAATGGAGCATGGAGCATTTTGGGTCTTTTGTTGAAGTCATCTATCACTTTCCGTTGTGTCTGTATTTTGTATTAGTATCTACCAGCACTATAAGGATAGGCTATTATTACTATTCTAACTGGATTAGTACCTGTCACAAGAAAAATTTGGAGTAATTGAATGTACTAATCATATGTATAATTATGTGTTGAATACGATGGTGAGATTCTATTATTATCTTATCTTCTATCTTTATTTCTTTACCGCATGATAATCTGCCTCTTCGAAACTTGGATTTACGACATGTAAAGATTGAGGATGTATTAGTGTCAATTTCTGAGGGCCGAGGAGGTGTGTCATCACATTTGGTATTAGAGCTTATGGTTAAGCGAATACCTAAGCCTAGATGGGGTCAACTCTTTAGAGATAAGGTTAGTATTACCTTAGAATGAGTTTAGTCTGAGAGAGCATATATTTGATATTTTATCCCAATAAGTTTGTTCGAGTTTATACACATTCCCTAAAAGAATTTCGTCTATATTTCTAAAGTTGTTCCCTTACTATATGTAGATAGTAGTTGATGAGTAATAGAAGAGGAAGATGGGGAGTTAGAAACACTATGAACGCTAACGGTCGATCAAATGCTACAAAAATGGAGGAAGTGGTAATTCCTATGCCACCTCAAGTTAACTTTCCGCTCTTTGCGAAGATTATGCCAGCTTGGTAGGAAATCCATTCCAAGGCATAGAATCTATTATTGAAGTTAAGCTTGGCTCAGATCCTCTGAAAAAATCTTTAAAGGATTAGACATCGATGATAATCGAAAGAGATTCTTGACCTCCTGGCAATTGAAGGATGGGGCTCTAGCTTTGTGGGAGTCCATTACTCTTGATAAATCTGAAGATAGTTTCACTTGGGCAAGGTTTAAGGAAGTTTTTGAAGAACAATACTAGCCCGCCATTGGCAAATCCCGCCTCTATAAAAGTTTCCTGGATCTAAAACAAGAAGCGATGTCTATGGAAGAGTATTTGCACAAATTCAATGAATTGTCTCGCATTAGACCTGGATTAATAGACCTGCCTCTGAAGAAAAACGAGATGTTCATTTCTGGGATGAAGGAGCAGTATTAGGGTAGGATGACCGCCCATGTTAAAGGAACCTTTGTAGATTTAATAGATATGGGTTTCCATTATGAAGCTTTGGATAAGAGGAATCCAGTTGCAACCCAAAACAACAACAACAAGAGGAAGTTCAATAACAATGAAAAGAATCCATGGCAAGGCAAGCCCGAAGGAAGATCTCAGGAAAACCATTTTAACGATGTTGAATGTTTTATCTATGGAAAGAAAGGCCATTATTCAAAGTACTACAGGAGTCCCAAGGTTCAAAGGCAGCAACAAGGAACCATCTCTCATATGGTGCAGAGAAGTCTTTGCCATAACTGCCATCAACCCAGCCATTGGAAGAACAAGTGCCCGTTAATGAAGAAAGGAGAGCATGCAAAGGTCTATGCTATCAAAGACGAGCCTTTAACCTTTACTGATGTAAAAGGCAAGGGAGTTCTTGAAGGTAATATTTATGTCAGTGATGATTTAATTAAAGTATTATTTGATACTGGGGCTTCCCATAGTTTTATTGCTAAAGGATTGGTTGATAGATTAAAACTAATCACAAAAATAGTAGATACCCCTATTTGTGTGTCAAATCCCATAGGCGGTACAACTAATCTTTGTATGATTTGTGCAAGCATCCGAGTTACTCACCTCTCCCAAAAAAATTCATGCAACCTATTTGTTCTTGACTTTATTGTGTTTGAGTTTTTGCTCAGTATGGATTGGTTATCCAAGAGTAAAGCTGTCCTTGATTACGTTAAAAGGACGGTAACTTTGTGGACCAACTTCGTGAAATTTATAGAAATATCTTATGAAGAACCTAGTCTGGTAAGGGATAGTTTCATGTACATACTAGACTCATCTCAAAAAGGTTTGGAGACAATACCAATTGTCAAGGAATTTTAGGATGCTTTTGAGGAAGTTAAAAGTTCGCCCCCGCATCGGCAAATTGAGTTTCAAATTGACTTAATTACTAGTGCAAGACCTGTTATTCACTCTATTCGAAGAATGGCCCCGAAGGAAAAGATTGAGTAGGCAAACCAAACTGATGAGTTGTTAAAAAAGGACTAATTAAACGTAGTCGCTCAAGTTAGGACACAGCGGTAGTTTTCGTAGCTAAGTCTGATGGCTCCCTAAGGCTTTGTATAGACTATCGAGACCTAAATAAGTAAACGATTAAAAACAAGTATCCTCTACACCACATAGATGACTTATTTGATCAACTTCATGGTGCCCGAGTATTCTCGCAAATGGATTTAGCCGCAGGATTCCTTCAACTAAGAATAGCTGAGGATGGTATTCCATTAACTGCATTCAGGGGTTCGGATTGCTTTTACGAATGGTTAGTTATTCCTTATGGGTTGACTAATGCACCCTTCGATTTCTTCGACCTTATGAATAGAGTATTCGGCGATGTGCTAAACAAATTCATGTTGGTTTTTATTGATGATATTCTTATTTATTCCAAAACTGGGGAAGAGCACGAAAGGCATTTGGAGATTGTGTTGGGAATATTCTGGAGAAATGTACTTAAAGCTAAATTCTCGAAATGCCACTTTTGGGAGAAAGAAGTAAGATTCCTTGGGCACGCTGTGTTAGGTGAAGGGATCTTAGTAAATCTAGAAAAGTTTTAGCTATACAAGATTGGAAGCTACCACAAACCCCGAAGGACATCCGCAGCTTCTTAGGATTGGTAGAATATTACCGGAGATTCATTCAAGACTTCTCCAAAAGTTCCTCCCATCTAAAAAATTTGACTATAAAGGATGTTAAATTTGAATGGACACCAAAATGTAAATAAGCACTTAAGGAACTCAAGAGAAGGTTAACTACCGCTCCATTCCTAGCTACTACTGATGAAGGCGGCAGTTTAACTGTATATAGTGATGCTTGTGGAGAAGGAGTAGGTGCTGTTCTGATGCGGCATGGAAAGGTCATCGCTTATGCAAGCAGACAACTAAAGACTCATGAGAGGAATTATGCAACACACAATTTAGAATTATTAGTCGTTGTGTTCGCATTAATAATATGGAGGCATTATCTACTAGGTAAGAATTCCTTATATTTTATTATAAATAAACTTTGATTGACCCTAGTAAATAACGTTCCTTCTTTAAATAGGTGAAAAGTTTGAGTTCTTCACGGATCCCAAATCTTTGAAATATTTTTCACTCATAAGGACTTAAATATAAGACAACATTGGTTAGAATTTCTTGCATCATATGATCATGATATCTTATACACACCTGGGAAAGCCAATGTAGTGGCGGATGCGCTATGTAGAAGGCATGCCGTTATAGCTTATTTAGTGTTATGTCCAACCTTGACTAATCGTATAAAAGAAAGTCAGCTCAAGGTTCCAATCATTTCAAGACTAACTAGGAAAGTAGAGAAGAATATAATACCGAGAAGATGGATGGGATTCAAAATAGATGAGTAGGGAATCTTAAGAATGAATGGAAGGATATGTGTTCCCAATGTCGATGGGATAAGGCAAGAAGTTTTAACAGAATGCCATAACTCTCGACTTTCCGTACGTCCCAGAGTTACTAAAATGCATCGAGATATGAAGAAGACTTTTTGGTTGGATGGCATGAAGAGGGATATCTCTTTCCGTATTAGCAGATGTGCAAATTGTCAACAGATCAAAAGTGATCAGCAAAAGATGGCTGGATTACTCCAACCTCTTGAAATTCCGACTTGGAAATGGGACCAAATATCGATGGATTTCATCGACGGCTTACCACGATCAAGAAAGTGAAATGAAGGCATTTGTGTTATCATAGGTCGATTAACCAAGAGCGCACATTTTATCCCAGTAAAACCAACGAGAACTGCTACAAGTCTGGCAGAAATAAAAATGAGGGAAATAGTTCGATTGCATGGTATCCCAAGCAGTATAGTCAGTGATCGAGACCCTATCATTACCACTAAGTTCTAGGAAGCATTGCAAACAGCTTTAGGAACTAAGATAAACATAAGCACCGCATATCACCCACAAACCGATAGGCAAACTGAGAGAGTAAATCGGGTGTTGAAGGATCTTCTAAGAGCTTGCATCTTAGATTTCAACGGTTCATGGGAAAGCTACCTTCATCTAATAGAATTCTCTTATAATAACAGTTATCAGGCTAGTATTGGCATGGCCCCATATGAAGCTTTTTATTGTCGTCCGTGTAGATCCCCAGCATATTAGATCGAGACCGGAGATCAGTTTGTACTAGGTCCTGACATGATTAGAGAAGCTTCAGAAAAGTTTGACATGATTAGAAAAAAATGAAAGAAGCCCAGAGTTGGCAAAAGAGCTATGCAGATCAAAGGCGAAGGAATTTAGAGTTCTTAGTTGGAGATTATCTATTCTTGAAAGTTTCTCCACTAAGAGGAGTGGTAAGATTTGGTCGGGAAGGGAAGTTAGCACCTCGATTTATTGGACCTTTTCCCATTCTCGAAAGGATTGGCCCATTGGCTTATCGTGTGGAATTACCTAAAAGATTATCTGGTGTGCACAATATCGTTCACGTATCTCACCTACGAAAATATGTGCATGATCTAGAGCAAATTATAGAAACAGCTGCCAAGAAGATTTAGAAGTTGAACCTAATTTGGCAGTTTTCAGGCGACCAATGCGAATCGTAGATCACGACGAGAAGCGATTAAGAAGGAAAGTTATAAGATTGGTTAAAGTCCAATGGAGTAGTGACATAGCAAACTGTACATGGGAGATAGAAGAAAGAATGCATAAAGCCTATCCTAAGTTTAGAATGGATACATAGTTGTATGTGTTTGGTGCGCTCACCGACTTGTGGTGATGTCCCTTGCTATACCTTATACATATGTATCACTTCGTTATATATATGTGTCTTCGAGTTATCTTCCACTTATCATTAATTTCGAGGATGAAATACTTTTAAGGGGGGAAGTATGTAATGACCCGTAAATTCATCGCTTTAGAAAAATTTCAAAATATTCAAAAATAAGATTTTTTTTTACATAAGTGATGATGTTTTGAATAAAAAATAATATTGGTAAACTTATTTTGAAGAAATATTTATAAAAGAAATATATACAATGTGTTAAATATCGATAAAATAACCAAAAATCGTTTTATCGATAAACAACCTTCGGCCATCCGACATCACGTGCCAAGCTGGGTACATACACTCATTTTTATATATGAATGCAAATATTAAATAAAATAATTTATTTATGGAAAAAATTAAATGTATTTATGACATCATTAATGATATTATCATTTCCAATTAATTGAGTTTTGAATTTAAGTTTAGTTTAAATGACTTAATAATTATTTTAATTATTAAGTAATCTCTTTAATTTCTTATATAATGATAGAAATATTATTTTTAAACTTTGTTTACAAATATATGTTTATTAACTAAAAAGTAAAAAAATGACTGGAAATCAAAATTGGAATTTGTAACGATTCTACATAACGTTGTAAGGATATGTAAGATACATAAACACACACACATGTACATATACAAGACATGTTCATATGCACATACACAACATAAATATACACATCACACACACACACACACATACACACACACACACATATATATAAACAAAATATCAAAGGTATTATCAATTCCTTACCAAGTAAGTTAATCAAAAGTCCACCCTCTTACACCATAGTACAAGCATCATTGCAAGCACATGGGGGAGTCATTTCGGCCGTCCTTTGATGATGGAGGAGGGAGGTGGGTGGTGATCTAGGAGGTGGGGTAGCATAAAAAGATCTAAGATATTTTTCTCTCCTTTTCACCTATAAATACCACCCCTCTTCCCTCTTATTTCCTTTCCTTCCATTTCCTAAGCTTTCTCTTTTCTTTCATGTCTTCTAACCTAAAGAAAATAATACCAAAATATTTCTCAAAAGAAATTTAAATTATAATATATACATATGTATATATACTTGAGCACCTCAAACTATTCCAATATTCCACCTTTTTCTCTCTACCGTCCACGGCCTCCATTTCCTCCACCATAAGGCAATCCTTTCTCCTCCCCAACCCTAGGCCAGGAGCTCCTTTAGCTATTCCAAGCCTATGCCAAGCCATCTAGGAGCAATAATCTAAGTGATCGTGAGCTAGAAGTTCGAGTTAGCGAAGCTATAGCCAATTTTTAGTTAGTCATTTAAACTTGAGGTGAGAAACTCCTAAACTATAGTATTATATGATATTGGATGTTATATGTGTTTGATTATGATTGTTGATGATGGTTGTGTAATATAAATGTTGAATTTATATGCAAGTCATCGAAATACACATCGATAAGCATAAAGGAAATTACTTTTTTTATTTTATTTTATGAATTGGTGTATATGGAATGTTTAAACCTCTTAAAAATGATTTAATATGATTTAGAAATGTTTTATAAATATTTAAAATTGTTTTGGAAAATTTTTAATGAATATTGAAAATTTAGTCAAAATTAGGCAAGTCGCGTAACGATAGTTCGCGATTTCGCCCCATAAAAGTCAAATGAGTATATAGAATGGAATTTAGCTCGGAATTCTTCAGGGTAAGAATTTTCTGAACTATCATATCCATAGTTTTCAAATAGTGAAAGAAAATCGAGTTCTTGACAAGTAGGTTTTGCAATATGAGTCAAACAAGTTTTTCGAAAAATCGCGGTTTGCAGTTCAAAATTCATAAAAGGATTTCTTTGAAAATGATATTTTAAAATTATTTAAAAATATGAAATAAATTCTAAAAATATTTTAAAATGTTTTAAAAGTGATTTGAGTTATAGAAATGAATTTCTAAATGTAGAAATATTGTTTTGATCAATATAGCTTAAAAAGCACTTTCTACACTACTACAACACATTCCTATAACTTTTGAAATGTAGTTTTAAATGCAACCGTTCTTTTCTAAATCTTTTTTAAATGTTTTCAAATGATTAATAAAGTATTTTAAAGATGATTTGAAGGATGTATGGAATGGTTAAATATTAAATGATTTAGAGTCGATCAAATTACTTGACCGCCTTATGGATGTCAAAGAGGTAGTGTCTAGGCTTGGGTTTGGAAAACTAGTTTCGTGCTCTCCCTGGTCGTCCGGATAGGCCCGACTGATAGGATAGTAAATATGATTTACTCGGGTCAAAATTTTCCAAAGTATAAAGGATATAATTCTCCAAATAAATAACTTGGATTTTATGGAGATAATCTTCTTGTACTCGGTGTTAAAAACCGAAGAGGGAACTTATACTATTCGTGGAATTTCAAAGGTGTTTTCACCGGTATTCTGCCCATAGTATTTGTTGAATACAGGAATTGATATTCAGTGGAATTAGATGATTTCTGTATATTCCACTCACTTAATATTTACTGGTTTTGGATTAACATCCTAGATAAATAGGTTTTAAACCAATTAAAATTATGAGTTTGAATTAAGAAATCTTTGTTAAGATTCAAATGAAATGAATTAGAAATGTTTTCCTAAGTGGAAAAAATGAAATGATTTTGAATTTATTTCCAGTTCAAAACGTGTTTAAAGTAATCAAAGGATTTGATAAGAGAGGTCTAATGATTTCGTATGTATCAAAAAGAATGTTTTCGAAATATATATGTCCAAAAGAAATTTTGATAAAAAGAACTTGATCAATTAAAGGGTGATTCCCTATTAATAGAACATCTTTTTATCAATGATTGGATTCGAAGAAACCGGGGTCGGATTTGGGTAATTCCTGTCCGAAGACCACTTTGAACCAATTTACGTATTCGAAGTGAAGACATGGATATGATATTTGGGATTTTCGTAATGAAGGACTGCTTGTTGATCATTTGGGGATAAACTCCAAATATACATATAGTAGTAGTAGTCTTTTTGTTATGAAATATCCAATGTAAGGACTAATCGCTACTAATCCAAGGGTAACTCCTAACAGGATGTGGTAGGAGAGTGCCTTCGGTTTGTCTAGTTCCTGGACAACTTGCATAGACGAATGTCAGACGTCGCAATTGTAATTACATTGGTTGATCTCTATGAACGTATCATCTGATTGGTGGCGGAGAAGGCAACTTCTCTTAGCTTAACACACTTTCCTGAGACATATGAGCTTAGTGGATATACATTTGTAGAAATCAGTTGTGTGATTATGGATTGGCAATGTCGCATTCAAAGTGGAATGTGCTATGAGTAAGGTAATCATTACCTCAAGCCTCATCATTTGGAAATGACATAAACAGGGTAGATGCGGCAGAGCTAGGTAGGTCGCTCCCATTTGGATATAGTCATCACCTTTCTAGATATATTTATTCCGGCTATGACGTTTGGTTTTAAATTAATATGGTGTATGCAAAGAGAGCTCTTGTGTAACGACCCCGGATTTTAGTTAAATTTAAATTGATAATTAATTTAATTTTTGGATAAAAAATTTGTTAAATTAATTGATAAAGTGATGCGAGTTTCCCCGAATTAAAATAAATTTTGTATAAATCATTTAAATTTAAAATATGTATATAAGATAAATTAAAATATAAAGTAAACATATAAATAAATTTAAACAACATATTACAATAGAATTTCATTTATATTAT
The DNA here is from genome assembly GCA_030737815.1 of Allium fistulosum. Lineage (NCBI taxonomy): Eukaryota > Viridiplantae > Streptophyta > Magnoliopsida > Asparagales > Amaryllidaceae > Allium > Allium fistulosum. The sequence continues at coordinate 942,947,428 of CM060902.1, read as the reverse complement.
AAAGAAATAAAAGCAAAGAAATAAAATACATTCATATATGAACAAAGAATAAGTATGAACACTTATAAAAGTAAACCAAGTCAGGTTGTACAAGAAAAGAAATATACAGTCATGTACAAACTGAATTGCAAAACAAATATATAAAATCAAGCTACAACCTGGAACAAAGCAAAGTAATAAATATTAGCACACGATTTACATCATTTCAGCTGAGACAAAAATATATGTGACTGCATATGTATTAGCTTGCAAATGAAGATACTATATATTCAAGTATGATTTAAAATTAGGATAAGTAAAGAATTGTACAAAGTAATAAATGTTAGCCTAAATTGTATTCCATCAGCCACCAAAATGAAGAAAAAAGTATATTTTGTAAAAGATAATTTAATGTGTAAAACCTTAGTATAGTACAATATCATTTCAGCCTAGGAAAATCTCTGATCAAATATAAAGTATCTTGTACTAGATTATACATAACCCTGTACAAAATAAAGTATCACCTATAAACTCTTTTCTTTATATCAAGCTTTTCATATCAGTTCGTCCATCAAAAACTAAGGAAAAAAATAACTGAAGTAAACACCACATCAAACATAATCAAACTTCAATTTAAACAATAATACAACTCAAGCCAGAGAAGTGAATCAAAGAATCAAGAAAAGATTCCAACTTGCAAATTTCAAAGCTGTTCAACATTATCAGGCTCTGTTATTTTTTCTGGAAAATAAGGTGAGTAATTTTTATTTTTATTTAACTTAAAGTATAATCTGTTACAGATATCTAGGGATAATCATGTATATATATATATCTATATGATTTCTCGGTGCATATTTAAAATGAAGGTGGTGTGCAGACTATGTCATATACGTGCTCTGCTCAAATTATAAACACATGAAGTTTATTCAAAAATCATTCTCACTTAATCTGTTTGATGTTTAGACTTAGTATTAAAACAAAGATTGTTCGTTTCATCCTAGCTTAGAGTTTAAACCTTATTTAAGCAAAATTAATTCTGTAAATAGCTCTGGAAATATAAAAACAACAGTGGAAACTTTAAACAAGTCAAAATCCAATCTTCACAATTCATGGATTCAGGCATATGAATTAAAAGCTAACCCTAAAACTTGATTTTTGAGACAAAAATTATTATTTTTAGTTAAGCATTAAAGTAGCAGTTTTGGGTTGAACAAAATATGAGAATTTGGGTTTCTCTGATGATCCTTGTGTGCTGGAGGGTCGGGATTCTTCCATATGATGGAGGAGTGAATGTAGTGTCGGGGAAAAATAGTGGATAGGGATGTAGGAGGTCGTGGAGGTGGTGGCGAGCGATTTAGTTCTGGAAACCTAATTTTGTCATGGGTTTCTATTTCGTCTCATTCGTCGTTTGTGGGCGATCGAGTTCGTCGTGGTTCAAGGGGAAGGTAGAGGGGACATCGATGAGTTGATGGCCGGAGTTGCTGGTGTTCTCGTGGACGGAGGCGAAGGGAATGAGGGGGTTTCCGGCGAGTGCTGTTTTTTTCTGATGTCGAGATAATTGCTCGATTTCGATTCGAGGCTCAGGCAAGTGTTTTGGTGGTCAATATGGGTTGCTACGAGGTCAGGCGAAGTGTCGAGGGTGGCGTCGATGGTCGGAGGTGGCTCCGGTGAGGGTGCATGTGCACGAAGTTCCTGATGTGTCAGCGTTTGTATTCGAGAAGATGAGGGTCGTGTCTCGAAGTCGATCTCGAGGAAATGGGGTGCAGGCTCGAGTTCGAGCTCGGGTATTTTTGGGTTGTCTTGGGTTAACACTTAAATAAAAAATTGAAGTTTGAAAAAAAATGGCATACGGGTTGTTTTTTGGGAAAACTCAAAGCAGGTTTCGAGTAAGACTCGGGTGGGACCCGAAGTAGACTCTAAAACCAGTTTTAAAATTTTTAAATCAAAGTTCTAAAATTTAAATAAATTTAACTTAAGACTTTTCCTAAAATAAAAATTCATTTGTAAATGTATTCTTTAAACATTTGATTTAAGAAGTTATGTAACTGGTTAACTTAAATTTGTTAAGTTAAAATTATTTCATTTTAATTTAGTAATATAATTAAGTGTAAATCAAGATAAGATGTTAAATCTAGAGGATAATGATAATTAAGAAATTTATGGAATAAATGATTTATCTTAAAGTTAATTTAGTTTAAATGATTTAAGATTTAATTAATTAATCAGATAATTAAGGAGTGAATAAATAATTTAATTAATTAATGATTAAGGATAAATAAATTAATAATTAAGGAATTAATCAAATGTGTTTTAATTTGTTAACTTAAAAGTTAAGTTAATTTATGTTGTTAATGATAATTTAATAATTAGAGATTAATTAATAGGTAATTAAAGATTAATTAACTTGTAATTAAAAATGATAAATCTAAGATTAATTACTTAGGAGAAGTAATTAAGGGTTTGTTAATAGTAAATGAAGATCATTAACTTGAGATTAATGTGATTAATTTCAATAATTAATTATATTAATTAATTAGAGATAATCATTTGTGAAATTACTCAAGTAAAATTTCTTAATAAAAATAATTAAGGAATTAATTATCCAGCGTAATTTATTGAATAATGATTAGTAACTTGAGTATAATTATTTGTTAGTAATCAAAGGATTAATTAATGAATGTGATTAATTAAGATTTATTAAATAACTAAAAGTTAATTGATTCAATTAATTAAGGATGATTAGTTAATAATTAAAGATTAACTAATCAATGATAAAAGGGAAAATTATTTCAAATAATTTGTAATTAACTTATGATAGTTTACCCAGATTAACAATTTGTTCATAAGTAATACATCTGATTTAAATTAATCAATAGATTAATAAATTTTACTTGTGAATGTTTGGATTTTATGAAATGATTGAATTGTTTGATATCCCTGATTTGTGATGATTTGTGATATATCCTGATTTGTGTTGTGATCTGCATTGTAGTTTATTTATCTGGGATGAATGTAATATATTATCTGTAATTTATATATCTGTGATCTGTGAATAAAAGGTAAGCGTTATAGTTATACCGCTTATCAATTATATTTCTGTATTCTGATCTGTGATGATTGAATGATGTTGCACTACTGTGTGAAACCCCTGGACTACACCATACACACACACAAACATGGATTTCACGTGGAAATCAGTTAAGTCACAGATTTTTGACAATTGAAAAGATTGAATTCTTGAATTCAAAATAGTTTTGGAATTGGAATTGAAAGCTTTTGCAAATAAGTTCAAATGATTTAATAAAATTTGAAATCTAAATAATTTGATTTAAATTTGAATTCAATATTTGAAATTGAATTCAATGATTTGGGAATTATGGTTTAACAAGACCATACCAGTTATAAATGTGTTTATATGAATTTAAACCATCTTAAAATATGGTTTTGAGAATTTGAATTTAACCCAAGGACTTTAACTCGTATAAATGAATCGGATTTCCAAAATGAAAAGTATTTCTTTTCAAATAATAGAAGCTTTCATATAGGGAATGAATTTCCAATTTGTGTCAAGGAATTTCAAGTTTGAATTGAAAAATGGTTTTCCAAGTTATGGGTGAATTCTTTTTGAAAGTTATGAATTAAATCTGTTTACTTTTAACAGATTTAAAATGGTGATTTTTTTAAACCATTCGAAATGAAATTGTTTTTAAAGCTATAAGTTAAATCTTTGATTTAAAGATTTAACGAGTTAATCAATTTGAAATGGAAATTGATTTGGAAAATCTATAAATAGATCTTTGTGAAACTCTGTGAACTCTATGAAATGAATTTTTATGTAAAGGATTTAAATGGTAATGTGTTTAAACCATTTGAAAGAAAAGTTTTAGGTAATGAGTTGTGACTTAATTGAAATCCCATTATCCATATGTTTTTAAATATTACGCTCACTATTCGGTTTAGCCGGGAGAGGACTTTGTGTCATATAACCCATTCCGAATAAGTGATACGTCGTATATGGGTAACATTTGAAGACCGGTGTTGAAGATTGGGTATTTGCGAGAACGATAGGATAACCTATCGATTGTCTCTGCACAGAGTTGCTCCGGTATAGAGATTCCCTAAGTGATGGGAAGTTCGATCGGGATTGTGAATACCCGGATTGCAAGGGCTTCTTCGGAAGTGCCTTCGGTTCTGTTCGAACCCGGAACAGACTTGTATGGTTGTATGTCTGACATTACACTTTGAGATATAAAGCTGATTTCTTTCAAATACATTTCTGCTGGTGGTGGAGAATTTATTCTCTTAGCTTAACACCCTTCTCTGAGACGTACGAGCTCAGAGGTTATGTAGTTGAAGGTTATCAGCAATATATTCCCAATTTGGTAATGTGGCATGCTGAGTGCTGCTGTGTGTTGATCATTTATTTGATCATTTGTGATCAAAGCATGGCTTTGTGAAAAAGCGTAGCTTTGTGGACGAGACCTCATCGAACCTCACAGACCGAAAATGGTCGAAACAGGAAAGATGCGGCAAGGTTATGATGGTCGTGCCCTTTAGGGTATGTCATTTCCTTCTAGAAAAGGGTGGTATCATGGTATGGAGCCCAAATACTTACTCATGTGGACACACTATATTTTTATACTGTGTGATGTTGTTGGTTATCGAGCGCTCGGATAAAGGTCCCAAAGGACCGGGGAATGGCATACTCGAGTAGTAGTTACCTAGTGTCAGGGGTAACCCGGCCTTGTGTTGGCAGAGATCCGGTTAGGTTCTTGGGACGTCCATCCAGAGGCTTACCCATTGATAGTGGGAAGTTCCTTAGCCCGACCATTTATTGTAAATCCAAAGAAACAATACGAACCTTGTACGGTTTTAGTCGTATTACCTTCCATGGAATGTGGTGGTAACCTGCTATTGAACATGGTAGGTATAGTAGGCATAAGTGCGAAATGCCTATGCTGGCTAAGATTAATATTATACTTTCGAAAGTTTTTCCTACACTATGCACTAGTAATAATATCAAAAGAGTTCTTTTTGCGTAGTAAGCATGTTTGACTATCATAAGGAGAAATCTCCTCCAATTCTGCGTTTGCATTGTGTTTGTGACGGGAGGCCTTATGGTAGTCTCATTTTCCAAAAGCATTGCGGATTTCAATGTTTAAATCCTTTTGTTGTTTGTTTAAAGATAAACTGTTTTTGTTACTCACACCAGTCCCACGACTGACCTGGATTTTAGTGTTCCTTTCCTAAACTTTGGGTACCCATAATTTTTCACACGGGCAGTCTAGAGTTGGGTTTTTCAGATATTCAGGTTTAGTGGATTATCTGGAGCTAGTTCAGTGTTTGGAGTTCACGTCATTGCACTTGCTTTTCTTAGTGGATCGTGAAGATGGTTTGAGCTTGATGTTGGAGTTGTTGGAGTCATTCTCTTTTGTAGATCATTTAGAGTGATCTCTTCTATTGTTTTTATTTCCATTGTAGCATTGTATCACATCTCTGATATTGTTGTATCATATTGATATCATTGTTGTATATCATTTTGGATATTGTATTCATTGGAGTTGTATATGATATCATCTATTTCTTATTCCGCTGTGTTGTTATACTTACTGTGTTATTAGCTCCGAGAAGCCAGGGCGTTTGAATCTACGACATTTTGAGTACAAGTGAAGTACGGGTGCTGATTTTCGAAGGCCGAGTTTTTGGACTCTCACAAGTGGTATCAGAGCTAAGGTTGAACTTTAGCTCAGGAGTATAACACATTAAGTAGCTCATTAGAGATAGGGTGAAGTATACCCTAGAATGAGTAATCTCTAAGATATTTGTCCGTATGCCTCAGTAAATTCTCTTACTATCCACAGATAGTAAGTATGAGTGCAAGAAGAGGATGAGATAGGGGATAGGGGAATACGACTATAAATGGTCAATACTCTGTAACAACCAGGAACCAATCTTTTCTCTATCAATCTCTTTTGTTCGTCATCTTTCCTTAATTCTTCGATGATTTCTGGTAGATCTAGGAAGAAGATTTGATACATTTGTATGGGACATAAACTCCAAATAAGCCAAAATTGTTGTTTGAATGAATTGGTTGCTTTGTTTGCTATGGTTGATAGGTATACTTTAGTTCTAAACTAAAAGTTTTGAAATTGTATCCATATATCTATCTATTCTTTGGGTCCCGATATGTTCTACGAATGGTTAGTTATCCCTTTGAACTAACTAATGCCACTACATATTTCATAGATCTGGATAACCCGAGTATCTTATGGGAAAATTAAACAGATTCGTTCTTGTATCTATTATTGATATTCTGATTTGGTAAGCCAAATGCAGAATAGATATTCAGTTTGAGTTGATGAAATATTCTTCATCTATCTTTGTGTCTCCTTGGAAAATTTCGAGGACAAAATTCTTTTAAGGGGGGGTTGTAACGACCCTGGATTTTAGTTAAATTTAAATTGATAATTAATTTAATTTTTGGATAAAAAATTTGTTAAATTAATTGATAAAGTGATGCGAGTTTCCCCGAATTAAAATAAATTTTGTATAAATCATTTAAATTTAAATTATGTATGTAAGATAAATTAAAATATAAAGTAAACACATAAATAAATTTAAACAACATATTACAATAGAACTTCATTTATATTATAAAGAAATAAAAGCAAAGAAATAAAATACATTCACATATGAACAAAGGATAAGTATGAACACTTATAAAAGTAAACAAAGTCAGGTTGTACAAGAAAAGAAATATATGGTCATGTACAAACTGAATTGCAAAACAAATATATAAAAGCAAGCTACAACCTGGAACAAAGCAAAGTAATAAATATTAGCACACGATTTACATCATTTCAGCTGAGACAAAAATATATGTGACTGCATATGTATTAGCTTGCAAATGAAGATACTATATATTCAAGTATGATTTAAAATTAGGATAAGTAAAGAATTGTACAAAGTAATAAATGTTAGCCTAAATTTTATTCCATCAGCCATCGAAATGAAGAAAAAAGTATATTTTGTATAAGGTAATTTAATGTGTGAAACCTTAGTACACTACAATATCATTTTAGCTTAGGAAAATCTCTGATCAAATACAAAGTATCTTGTACTGGATTATACATAACCCTGTACAAAATAAAGTATCACCTGTAAACTCTTTTCTTTATATCAAGCTTTTCATATCAGTTCGTCCATCAAAAACTAAGAAAAAAATTAACTGAAGTAAACACCACATCAAACATAAACAAACTTCAATTTAAATAATAATACAACTCAAACCAGAGAAGTGAATCAAAGAATCAAGAAAAGATTCCAGCTTGCAAATTTCAAAGCTGTTCAACATTATCAGGCTCTGTTCTTCTTTCTGGAAAATAAGGTGAGTAATTTTTATTTTTATTTAACTTAAAGTATAATTTGTTACAGATATCTGGGGATAATCATGTATATATATATATATCTATATGATTTCTCTGTGCATATTTAAAATGAAGGTGGTGTGCAGACTATGTCATATACGTGCTCTGCCTCAAATTATAAACACAGGAAGTTGATTCAAAAATCATTCTCACTTAATTTGTTTGATGTTTAGAATTAGTATTAAAACAAAGATTGTTCGTTTCATCCTAGCTTAGAGTTTAAACCTTATTTAAGCAAAATTAATTCTGTATATAGCTCTGGAAATATAAAAACAACAGTGGAAACTTTAAACAAGTCAAAATCCAATCTTCACAATTCATGGATTCAGGCATATGAATTAAAAGCTAACCCTAAAACTTGATTTTTGAGACAAAAATTATTATTTTTAGTCAAGCATTGAAGTAGCAGTTTTGGGTTGAACAAAATATGAGAATTTGGGTTTCTCTGATGATCCTTGTGTGCTGGAGGGTCGGGGTTCTTCTAGATAATGGAGGAGTGAACGTAGTGTCGGGGAAAAATAGTGGATAGGGCTGCAGGTGGTCGTGGACGTGGTGGCGAGCGATTTATTTCTGGAAACCTAATTTTGTCATGGATTTCTATTTCGTCTCGTTCGTCGTTTTTGGGCGATCGAGTTCGTCGTGGTTCAAGGGGAAGGTAAAGGGGACATCGATGAGTTGATGGCTGGAGTTGCTTGTGTTCTCGTGGACGGAGGCGAAGGGAATGATGGGGTTTCCGGCAAGTGCTGTTTTTTTCTATTGTCGAGATAATTGCTCGATTTCGATTTGAGGCTCAGCCAAGTGTTTTGGTGGTCAATATTGGTTTCTACAAGGTCAGGTGAAGTGTCGAGGGTGTCGTCGATGGTCGGAGGTGGCTCTGGTGAGGGTGCATGTGCACGAAGTTCCTGTTGTGTCAGCGTTTGTATTCGAAAAGATAAGGGTCGTGTCTCGAAGTCGATCTCGAGGAAATGGGATGCAGGCTCGAGTTCGAGCTCGGGTATTTTTGGGTTGTCGCGGGTTAACACTTAAAAAAAAAATTGAAGTTTGAAAAAAAATGGCATATGGGTTGTTTTTTGGGAAAACTCGAAGCAGGTTTCGAGTAAGACTCGGGTGGGACCCGAAGTAGACTCTAAAACCAGTTTTAAAATTTTTAAATCAAAGTTCTGAAATTTAAATAAATTTAACTTAAGACTTTTCTTAAAATAAAAATTAATTTGTAAATGTATTCTTTAAACATTTGATTTAAGAATTTGTGTAATTGGTTAACTTAAATTTGCTAAGTTAAAATTATTTCATTTTAATTTAGTAATATAATTAAGTGTAAATCAAGATAAGATGTTAAATCTAGACGATAATGATAATTAAGAAATTTATGGAATAAATGATTTATCTTAAAGTTAATTTAGTTTAAATGATTTAAGATTTAATTAATTAATCAGATAATTAAGGAGTGAATAAATAATTTAATTAATTAATGATTAAGGATAAATAAATTAATAATTAAGGAATTAATCAAATGTGTTTTAATTTGTTAACTTAAAAGTTAAGTTAATTTATGTTGTTAATGATAATTTAATAATTAGAGATTAATTAATAGGTAATTAAAGATTAATTAACTTGTAATTAAAAATGATAAATCTAAGATTAATTACTTAGGAGAAGTAATTAAAGGTTTGTTAATAGTAAATGAAGATCATTAACTTGAGATTAATGTGATTAATTTAAATAATTAATTATATTAATTAATTAGAGATAATCATTTGTGAAATTACTCAGGTAAAATTTCTTAATAAAAATAATTAAGGAATTAATTATCTAGCGTAATTTATTGAATGATGATTAGTAACTTGAGTATAATTATTTGTTAGTATTCAAAGGATTAATTAATGAATGTGATTAATTAAGATTTATTAAATAACTAAAAGTTAATTGATTCAATTAATTAAGGATGATTAGTTAATAATTAAAGATTAACTAATCATTGATAAAAGGGAAACTTATTTCAAATAATTTGTAATTAACTTATGATAGTTTACCCAGATTAACAATTTGTTCATAAGTAATACATCTGATTTAAATTAATCAATAGATTAATAAATTTTACTTGTGAATGTTTGGATTTTATGAAATGATTGAATTGTTTGATATCCCTGATTTGTGATGATTTGTGATATATCCTGATTTGTGTTGTGATCTGCACTGTAGTTTATTTATCTGGGATGAATGTAATATATTATCTGTAATTTATATATCTGTGATCTGTGAATAAAAGGTAAGCGTTATAGTTATACCGCTTATCAATTATATTTCTGTATTCTGATCTGTGATGATTGAATGATGTTGCACTACTGTGTGAAACCCCTGGACTACACCATACACACACAAACATGGATTTCACGTGGAAATCAGTTAAGTCACAGATTTTTGACAATTGAAAAGATTGAATTCTTGAATTCAAAATAGTTTTGGAATTGGAATTGAAAGCTTTTGCAAATAAGTTCAAATGATTTAATAAAATTTGAAATCTAAATAATTTGATTTAAATTTGAATTCAATATTTTAAATTGAATTCAATGATTTGGGAATTATGGTTTAACAAGACCATACTAGTTATAAATGTGTTTAAATGAATTTAAACCATCTTAAAACTATGGTTTTGAGAATTTGAATTCAACCCAAGGACTTTAACTCGTATAAATGAATCAGATTTCTGAAATGAAAAGTATTTGTTTTCAAATAATAAAAGCTTTCATATAGGGAATGAATTTCCAATTTGTGTCAAGGAATTTCAAGTTTGAATTGAAAAATGTTTTTCCAAGTTATGAGTGAATTCTTTTTGAAAGCTATGAATTAAATATGTTTATTTTTAACAGACTTAAAATGGTGATTTGTTTAAACCATTCGAAATGAAATTGTTTTGAAAGCTATAAGTTAAATCTTTGATTTAAAGATTTAACGAGTTAATCAATTTGAAATGGAAATTGATTTGGAAAATCTATAAATAGATCTTTGTGAAACTCTGTGAACTCTATGAAATGAATTTTTATGTAAAGGATTTAAATGGTAATGTGTTTAAACCATTTGAAAGAAAAGTTTTGGGTAATGAGTTGTGACTTAGTTGAAATCCCATTATCCATATTTTTTTAAATATTACGCTCACTATTCGGTTTAGCCGGGAGTGGACTTTGTGTCATATAACCCATTCCTAATAAGTGATACGTCGTATATGGATAGCATTTGAAGACCGGTGTTGAAGACCGTGTATTTGCGAGAATGATAGGATAACCTATCGATTGTCGCTGCACTGAGTTGCTCCGATATAGAGATTACCTAAGTGATGGGAAGTTCGATCGGGATTGTTAATATTCGGATTGCAAGGGCTTCTTCGGAAGTGCCTTCGGTTCTGTTCGAACCCAAAACTGACTTGTATGGTTGTATGTCTGACATTACACTTTGAGATATAAAGCTAATTTCTTTCAAATACATTTCTGTTGGTGGCGGAGAATTTATTCTCTTAGCTTAACACCCTTCTCTGAGACGTACGAGCTCAGAGGTTATGTAGTTGAAGGTTATCAGCGATATATTCCCAATTTGGTAATGTGGCATGCTGAGTGCTGCTGTGTGTTGATCATTTATTTGATCATTTGTGATCAAAGCATGGCTTTGTGAAAAAGCGTAGCTTTGTGGACGAGACCTCATCGAACCTCACAGACCGGAAATGGTCGAAACAGGAAAGATGCGGCAAGGTTATGAGGGTCGCGCCCTTTAGGGTATGTCATTTTCTTCTGGAAAAGGGTGGTATCATGGTATGGAGCCCAGATACTTACTCATGTGGACACACTATATTTATTATTGTGTGATGTTGTTGGTTATCGAGTGCTTGGATAAAGGTCCCAAAGGACCGAGGAATGGCATACTCGAGTAGTAGTTACCTAGTGTCAGGGGTAACCCGACCTTGTGTTGGCAGAGATCCGGTTAGGTTCTCGGGACGTCCATCCAGAGGCATACCCATTGACAGTGGGAAGTTCCTTAGCCCGACCATTTGTTGGAAATCCAAAGAAACAATACGAACCTTGTACGGTTTTAGTTGTATTACCTGCCATGGAATGTGGTGGTAACCTGCTATTGAACATGGTAGCTATAGTAGGCATAAGTGCGAAATTCCTATGTTGGCTAAGATTAATATTATACTTTCGAAAGGTTTTCCTACACTATGCACTAGTAATAATATCAAAAGAGTTCTTTTTGCGTAGTAAGCATGTTTGACTATCATAAGGAGAAATATCCTCCAATTCTGCGTTTGCATTGTGTGTGTGGCGGGAGGCCTTATGGTAGTCTCATTTTTCAAAAGCATTGCGGATTTCAATGTTTAAAATCCTTTTGTTGTTTGTTTAAAGATAAACTGTTTTTGTTACTCACACCAGTCCCACGACTGACCTGGAGTTTATTATTCCTTTTCTAAACTCTGGGTGCCCATATTTTCCACACGGGCAGTCTAGAGTTGGGTTTTTCAGATATTCAGGTTTAGTGGATTATCTGGAGCTAGTTCAGTGTCTGGAGTTCACGTCACTGCACTTGCTTATCTTAGTGGATCGTGAAGATGGTTTGAGCTTGATGTTGGAGTTGTTTGAGTCATTCTCTTTTGTAGATCATTTGGAGTGATCTCTTCTATTGTTATTGTTTCCGCTGTAGCATTATATCAGATCTCCGATATTGTTGTATCATATTGATATCATTGTTGTATATCATTCTGGATATTGATTCATTGGAGTTGTATATGATATCATCTATTTCTTTATTCTGCTGTGTTGTTATACTTACTGTGTTATAAGCTCCGAGAAGCCAGATTCGGCGTTTAAATCTACGGCATTTTGAGTACAAGTGAAGTACGGGTGCCGATTTTCGAAGGCCGAGTTTTTGGACTCTTACATCTTGGATAGGTCGGGAATGGCTGGGCTGATGGCATATTCGATACCATCTATGGTAAAGGTAGGTCGGTTCTGTGTTGGTAGAGGTTGGAGCCTCAGGTACATTTTTCTTGAGATGTACTATCAGAAGGTAGTCCCTTACCCTGTCATTGTATGGAAATCCATTCTCCAATAAGTGCCTTCGGATTTGATTGTAGAGCCTAGTATGATGGAATTTAATAATGTAACAATTTCACTTAAGATTATGTGTATTTACTTGAAAAGTGTTTTCAAAAAGGATGTCATTAAAAATAATATCCCCACACTCTGCGTAGCAAATGTTTTGGTTATCATAGGATAAATACTCGTTTCGTGTTTATGTGCAGCATGGTCTTATGAGATACTTTTTATTTTCAAACATCGTATTTTGAGTTTCTCACACCAGTCCCATGACTGAACCGGAGTTTATTTTCTTTTCCCCTTAAACTCTGGGTACCCTATTTCCTAGGCAGCCAACTAGTTAGGTATGCTTGGAGCATATTGGAAAGGAGCATGGAGCATGGAGCATTTTGGGTCTTTTGTTGAAGTCATCTATCACTTTCCGCTTTGTTTGTATTATGTATTAGTATCCACCAGCACTATAAGGATAAGCTGTTATAACTATACTAGCTGGGTTAGTACCTGTCGTAACTTTGATGAAACAACTTGGAGTATTTGCATGTACTAATCATATGTATAATTATGTGTTGAATACGATGTGAGATTCTATTATTGTCTTATCTTCTATCTTTATTTCTTTACCCTATGATAATCTCCCTCTTCGGCACTTGGATTTACGACATATGAATACCGAGGATGTATTAGTGTCAACTTATGAGGGTCGAGGAGGTGGGTTGTCACACTTCAACTCTTGTGTCATCCAAGGGATACGAATCCACAATTGTTATAGTAATGTATGGATCCAGAAGGGGTGCATCGCTTTACGAAGATAATTTAAAGGATAAAGACATCTTTCCAAAGGACAAAGACATCTTTCCAAATTAGAATCTCGATAGCTTGTCTCGATCCAAAGCATTCTCTGTTAGCATAAGGCATACTTTGGAGCGTAAGTGTTATCCCATTTTTGAACCAAGCAATATCTTAATAAGCCAGAACTATTGAATGGTTGTGAAATAAACTAGAAGTCTAAAATGAAAGTCTTGTGCCATAATTCAGATGAAATCCTAATCCTTGCTTACCATAGGAAGATACTTAGTTATCCTCTAAAAAAGTTAAATAGAAAGAAGTAAAAGGTGAATCTATAAGTCAAATTCACAACTCGGCACCGAGTTGGGAGCGATGAATCAGCAAGCACCATGTCAAGAATGGAAGAAAAGTAAGATCAAAGTAGATGAAGACAGGAACTCTCATAGCTCGGTACTGATTTATGAGCACAACTCGGTACCTAGTTATTAACGTTTGCTGATTTGGCCATGACCCCACGATTGGGCCTTTATGCTAGAAGTGGAGAATATGAGAAGCATATTTCAATGACTTTTGTGATATTTTTCGCTTATAAATAGGAGGAGGGGTGCAAAGCAAAAGGAATCATGGAATCTTCCCTTTATTTTCTTTATTATCTGATTTCACCCCGGAAATCTATTGGATCCTTACCTGAGTTATAGGCAATCGAGCTGTAAGATCATACTTGAAAAAGAAAGAAACAATCAATAACAAAATGGATAGTGGATGTAGGCTATTGATTTTGGCTAAACCACTATAAATTTAATATGTTATCATCTTTTTAACTTCTTTAGTTTATTAATTTTCATCAATTAACAGATTGGATGTTTATACCACTATAGGTGCAAACATTGAGAAAAGTAACCATCTATAAAGAATTGGTTCGGCTAGTAACAATCTAGTTTGCTATTCACTTTGTTGCATTAAAATCCATATACACAAATAAAGAGAATTTAAGAAGAATGATTTCTTCGAGGGAATGAAGCATAAAGGTTCCAAAAGTCGGTCCTAATGATAAAACAACAATAATTTTTGTCTATAACTTTATTCACAGTGATAAATTTTAGGCTAATACTGCTACTATTAATCTCATGTTTGATCCACTTGTAAAAGTTTTAAGAATAGTGAACAATGATTATAAAATAGAGATGGGATATTTGTATGAAGCAATGGGTTGAGTAAAGGAATCAATTCAGAAAAATATTGGTGTAAGACAATATAAAAAATGATGGAATATAATTGATAAAGATAGAAAAGACAATTTCATCGATCTATTGATGCAATGGGTAATTTTTTTTAGTTATTACATAATTATTAAAGTACATATCATGTCAATATTTCTTTGAACTATCAAATTATTTTTGGTTATTTTCTCAATCCTTAAATTTGATATGGAGATAATGCAATAAATGAGATAAGATTTTAAAATGATGGGAAAATGTTCTTGAAATAATGGTACCTGATATTGGTATGCAAATTAAAAGTTGAAAAGAAGTAATAAAACATAGTACTTAACTACTCATAATTCTTATTATTATATTTAGCGCAAACAATGACTTGGTCCATTAATAAATGTTGTATAGGTGGAAAAATATACAGCACCCCTAATTTTAAATAACATTATTCAGAAGATTTAATTAAATAAATTAAATAGAAAAAAATCAAGATTAAAGTGGTTAAGGGATTGAGATTTGTATAATTATAAGGTGGTCGTGCCTTAAGTAATGAATAAACAAATGGAAATTTAAAATGAAATAAATAAAGGTAATAAGATAAGGGCAAAATAGGAATAGGTTATATTATTATACCCTAAACCCTTATTCCAATTTCATTTACAATATTCACAACAAGAACTAAACCTAGAGCTTGGCCGGCCACTATTAGAAGAAATCTAAAGGAAGATAAGCAAGAATTCAAGAAGGAAGCTTAATCAAATAAATTCAAGGGCATATCTCAAACTCCTTAACAACAAGCTAAGGTGAATAATAGAGTACGTCTCATTTTTATTGCTTTCGGTTTCTAGATAAGATCCGAATTTATTTTGCAAGAAAAATGCCATGTTTTGATTGTTTAAATGGTTATACATGCTTGTTGATGATTTATGCTGTTTCATATAGATTTTATGATAGGATTTGATTTAAAAACCTACTAAATGACATCCAAATGGCTTGCGTTTTTGACATAAGGTCGGAAGCATTATTTTAAAGTTGGGTTTCAAGTTTCATAATTTTCTAAGTTGTGGATTTATTATGAATTTTCTAGTAAAGAAAATGGTTAAATTTGGTTTAAATTATATTCGGCTATTATATGTTAGCTTTGGGTCAAAAATTTAAATATGTTAGAAAACATATTAAAAGTGTTTTTTCAGAATTTTTGGAGAATTTTCCTAAGTATTTTATTAAAGATATAAAATTATTTAAGGTATGGGACTTAAATGTTTTATATGTTTATAGAAGGAGAAGGGGAAATTTGCTAGATGTTTTAAATTTTTAATTACTGAATTCGGTAGCACATTCAGAAAAGATTTTGAAAAAGAATTGGCAACCAATTATACATTGAAAAATAAGGCAAGTTAGTTGGAAAGATATTACTATAAAAAGTTAAAAATCAGTCGTATAATGGACTACTGCTTCGCCACTTATAGCAGCCGCCTTCGACACCATACATTTGTCCGAAACCAAGTCAAAACCAATACACATGGTATCAATGCCTTGGTACGTAGTGGATTGGAGTTAGGCGGAAGGTATAGAGTCGAAACGTGCTTTCGAAGGGGTAGAAGTAGCTCTCATAAACTTGGAACAATTTTGATTTCAAATAAGGCTTTCGAAGGGGTTAGAGCTTTCGACTTAACCAACTTGCTTCTGTTTATATAAAGAAAGGCTTTCGAATGGGTTGCCGCCTTTTGTTTTTAAAATAAGCGTTCTAAGGGGTCGAAACCCTTACTGCCGCATTCAACCTTTCGAATCAATGCTTCGAAAGGGTTCTTTTGCCTTAAACTTTGAAGCCGCCTCTCCATGCTTTCGAAAGGGTTGGTTACGAAACCATCCACTTTCTTTTACTTAGGAATAATGCTTTCGAAAGCAATGCTTTTTCCCCAATTCTTTTAAGACCCTTAGATATATTGAAAGTTAAACCGAAAGGTTTCGAAAGGAATTATTTTAAATGGTTTCGAAGCTATGTTCCACAAACTCTTACTTGAACCAAGTTCTTTCGAAAGGTTTGTTTTAAGTAAAGGACAATAATGCTTTCGAAAGATGTATAATGAAGGTTTCGAAGGGGAGATTCCCTAATGTTTTCGAAAGGTTTACTTTTAGTA
Organism: Allium fistulosum; assembly: GCA_030737815.1. Lineage (NCBI taxonomy): Eukaryota > Viridiplantae > Streptophyta > Magnoliopsida > Asparagales > Amaryllidaceae > Allium > Allium fistulosum. The sequence continues at coordinate 942,930,800 of CM060902.1, read as the reverse complement.
TTTGAATGGAAAGTTTCTAATGGTTTTGAAAGGCAAGTTTAGAGTGTTTTGAAAAGAGTATGTTTAAGGTTTTATAAAGCTTTCGTAGGAAATTTTTTAATATTTTTGAAAGGTCTATTTTTAAAGGTTTCGAAAGGTATGCTTTGGCCTTTCGGCCTAGTGCTTCAAGGTAAAGTTGTGACGCCCCACCTCTATGCTCATAATAACAAAGAGTATTAAAAGAAATACTGTCTATTATTACGAAGAATAAGGCTGGATAGGAGCGACCATCCGTAATTGGCCTTACACTAATATTGGTTATCTCGATAGGGGTGGTATATATTTTTTATTTTTCATTTATTATTTATTTACTCCCATCGACATATCCAATTATCAGTATAAAACAAACTACGATAGTTCATAATAGTTTAGGACATTAGATATAACAATAACACAGATAATATAAATGCGGAACACAGATTGACAAAAATCTCATATATATATAACCGATGTCAGTTACAATATAGTTGACACGATACATATGATACAACTACAACTGTCGACTCTAGAAGTTATATATACAAGTACATTATCGACTAATATACATGAATACATATCGTTCTATACAATGACACGACTACTACAAAATGACACTGACAACTTCAGAAGATGTGAAAAGTCTTCAAATCCCGAACAGCAACTCAAAGAAGGAAATCTACAACCTGGAATAACTCGGGTCTGACCCGAGTATTACATTCAAAAGAAAATAATACACGGGTCAGTCTAATTCAAACTCAGTTATTAATGCACAAAAGCAATAATAATCAATATCAAATAGATGACAGTCACAGAAACCTCGTATATCCGACTCCTCGATAAGAGAGTCGGATAACGGCAGATATAACACTAAACAGTGTTAAATAATAAATCAGCAATCCAGATCAATTTAAACAATTGAAATGTCAATTTAAAAACTGTCAAAACTGATAGGGCTGCAGTACACGCACGCGTGTACTGCCTCGCCACTATCCTGATGAAATACACGAGTGAGGGCACCAGAGGTATGGCACCACATCACATAAATACATGAGTACGTGATACAACAAATCAATGAACCATAAACACAAAGGCTACAGGTTCGCAACCACCAGGAAGTGGCAACATAGAGTATACCAGTGTGAAAGAAATATCACTGCAACATGCACCAGTGAGGCAAGTTAACCGCAATCAACAAAATGATAGTGCCCAAAACGATTTCAATATGACAATCCAATATACAACTACTTACATATACTCAAGCAACTCAAGTAGCAAAGTAGTTCAGGCTTGAAGCCATCAAGTGAACAAAGTATAAAACCGAATAAGTGAAGACACCAAAGATACGGCCTCACAGTAACAATTTCAAATGACAATGCCTCACGCCCTACTTCATATACGTGAAATACAACTGAATCCAAGTGGATAAAACAGTGCAGACTTGACTGTCACAACTTGATGAGTCAAATGCAAGGAACAGTCAATGGTTAGACTGGTCAGGTAAATTTTATATGCAACTGAACAAATGAATGCAACAGGTCAAGAGCAAATACGTGTACCTAAGGTACCACATATATTCAACTGTAAGACTGAAAAATGCAATCATCTAACTTGAATGCAAAAACTACAAACTCAAGTGTAGTGAAATCAATTATAAACTCAAGCATGAATGAAACCACAATGCAGCTTCGATTGAAAACAATATCACTATTGAAACCAAACTCATATACACATGGTGCTCATGGCAACCAGCATATATAAGTGTAGTGGAGGCCAGTGATCAAGGAGCATTGCAACTTCATTCATGTACATACGACTAAAATCACAAGGCCACTGTTCAAACTAAATCCCATGTCGTGATCAGATAAGAGCCAAACCAGTGAACTAGACTCCAATGTGCAGGTAAATGAAGATGCAATGAAGACAAAGCAAACATATGACAATACAGCAAGGCACAGCACAATTTCCAGCGAAGTCACAACGCAATCAAGACATCAAGTATGAACAAATTAATGCACCAATACAGTTCAGTGAACTGAAGTGAGGTCACAAGTGTAAAACTACACCAGACTAAGTGCCATCAAGTAAGCGAGACTCGACATAAACGATCAGGTAATAGGCATATAAACCAACAGTTAGAGCATACAAGTGAATCATAAACTAAGTGTACCCAAAAATGCAACATATATTCGACTGTAAACTGGACAACACACATATCTCGGTCAAGAACAAGGCACAGTGCCGAAGAAAAGGCAAAGGCCAGCAACATTTGAAATAGATCAAGCAGGAATCAAATGTCAACAAACCATAGTGACCGAAGTCAATCAAGAACCAGCAAATCCACAAAACCATGGCGACAAAAAAAAACATCATCCAATCCTTTTAACAAACCCAATTGGCCGAGATAAATCATCCACATCAAAATGTACTCGAATGGCCGAGAATATCAAGTGCAATTATAAACAATAAAGCAACAGAACACCATACTTCAGTACAAACCAGAAAATAGGGGTTCAAACCCTACATAACAAATCATCATAGGCTAAACGACTTCAAAACCAAAAACAACGAGAACAAAATCAATTTTCAACCGAACGAAGATCGACTTCGAAACCCAAACGAACTGTTCAGAGATATAATCGACCAAGCCACGGTCGTCCCAAAATGACTCGAAGCAGTGACCAGTAAGAAAAAATATATATGTATACGACTAAGAATAAGTCGTAAATCATCCCGAACATCAAACAAATATCAAGTGCCAGAGCAAGTCAACAATCGAATTCGACAAAAATATAAATGACGAAAATAAGGGGATATATTCATGTAAACGAACATCATCAGAAATATCAATTCCAAACCCCATCGTCTCAAATGAATACGAACGAAAACCAGGGGATTCAAGCCCCAAAACACGCCTTGAGAATTGAATTAGAGGTGAGTATAGATTTACTCACCTTAGTCACCGAAGAGCTCGACAATTCAGTTGCGTCCGAGTTCATCTCTAGAGACGCTGATCGCTCGAAAGTCGGCACCCTCGAATTACTCGATACCCTAATTTACAAAAAGGGGGACGAACGAACGAGCCACCATTTCTTTCTTTTCTTTTTCGTATATGGTTTCTTTTTTTAAACGAAAATAAAATGAAGGGAAACCGGGTTTTCATATGATAACAAAGCATTGAAATAAAATAAAGTATGGGCTAGATTTAAAAGCCCACTTACACATAACAATCTATAAAAGAATCTCAACCTGCTTACATTTCCAACAACAATTTATCCTCGTTTAAATCGTTAAATGAAAATTATGGATTGAAACTAAATACCGTGTTGTTACAGACTCCCCTCCTTATAAAAATTGCGTCCCCGCAATTTTCATAAATAAAGTCATCTATAACGATTATCCTTCTAACATAAACTGGTTATGCTAGAAAAATAAGAATCGAAAACACAAATATCAAAGAAATCTTTCAATTTCGTAAAAGAAGTTCACAAATTCTCAACAAAATCTAATTATCAATAGATAATCAAAATACAGAGAATCATAAAGCAACAATGTCTAATCATCGATACGATAATTAGAAAAACAACAAAAGCTAATTATCAACAGAGATAGAGATAGATAGAAAACAGCAAATTAGCATACTCTAGAATCAATTGGAGACTAGAAAATCTCATATCAATAAAATCAGCAAACAACCAATAATCCACACGATAGTCAGAAAACAAATCAACAATTATTAAATTAGTAAAACGATAATCAAATTTCAAATTCAACAATTATTCGATTATCAAAAACGATAATCAAATTTCAAATTCAACAAATATTTGATTATCTCAAGCGGTAATCAAATTCCAAATTCAACAAATATTCGATTATCAAAAACGATAATCAAATTTCAAATTCAACAAATATTCGATTATCAAAAACGATAATCAAATTTCAAATTCAACAAATATTCGATTATCAAAAACGATAATCAAATTTCTCAAATCAGCAAATATTTAATTATTTCAAGCGATAATTAAATCTAAAATCAACAATTATTTAATTATCTCAAGCGATAATTAAATCTCAAATCACAAATATTTAATTATCTAAAGTGATAATTAAATCTCAAATCAACAAATATTTAATTATCTCAGGCGATAATTAAATCTAAAATCAACAAATATTTAATTATCTCAGGCGATAATTAAATCTCAAATCACAAATATTTAATTATCTAAAGCGATAATTAAATCTCAAATCAACAAATATTTAATTATCTCAGGCGATAATTAAATCTAAAATCAACAAATATTTAATTATCTCAGGCGATAATTAAATCTCAAATCACAAATATTTAATTATCTAAAGCGATAATTAAATCACAAATATTTAATTATCTAAAGCGATAATTAAATCTCAAATCAACAAATATTTAATTATCTAAAGCGATAATTAAATCTCAAATCAACAAATATTTAATTATCTCAGGCGATAATTAAATCTAAAATCAACAAATATTTAATTATCTCAAGCGATAATTAAATCTCAAATCACAAATATTTAATTATCTAAAGCGATAATTAAATCTCAAATCAACAAATATTTAATTATCTCAGGCGATAATTAAATCTAAAATCAACAAATATTTAATTATCTCAGGCGATAATTAAATCTCAAATCACAAATATTTAATTATCTAAAGCGATAATTAAATCTCAAATCACAAATATTTAATTATCTAAAGCGATAATTAAATCTCAAATCAACAAATATTTAATTATCTCAGGCGATAATTAAATCTAAAATCAACAAATATTTAATTATCTCAGGCGATAATTAAATCTCAAATCACAAATATTTAATTATCTAAAGCGATAATTAAATCTCAAATCACAAATATTTAATTATCTAAAGCGATAATTAAATCTCAAATCAACAAATATTTAATTATCTCAAGCGATAATTAAATACAACAAATATCTGATTATCGAAAACGATGATCAGAACTCATATCAACAAATATCTAATTATCACAAGCGATAATTAGAAACAACAAATATCCGATTATCAAAAACGATAATCAGAAACAACAAATATCTAATTATCACAAGCGATAATTAGAAACAACAAATATTTAATTACCGATACGATAATTAAATCTCATAACATCAGATATCTAATTACCTGCAGATAATTAGAAACAACAAATATCTAGAAATCAATTAAGAAGACTAGAAAATCAACATAAAAGCTTGGATCGATCCCATCAGATGGCGAGTTTTTAATTCGCCGCACGTGCATCAACAAATGGCCGAAGCCTACCAAGTACTCAACATAATTTTGGCGCCCAACAAATGACCCGAAGGTCCAACAAATGACCCGAAGGTCTAGTACTGGTATTTGACCCGAAGGTCCAACATATGACCCGAAGGTCCAACATAGTGGCTCGAAAGCACACGAAAGCATCAAAATATTTCAATTAACGAGTCCGGAATAAACCGAAATAGCAAACGCACATGTCCCATACCACGTGTTTTACTAAATCGTTTGATTCTCTTCATCGTTTCCTTGAAAGTGCAAAATTGTGTATTTTGTAAAAATACATTTCACATTCTCAAACGGACAAGTCCAGAATTAAGCGAATCAGTAAAAGAAAGGGGTCATAGTCCTCGATTTTGCTGAAACGTTTAAATCGCTTTCTCATTCTTTTGAAAGCGCAAACTGTTAAAATTTCTGAAAACAATTTTATTTATTTTGTAAAAATAACAATTCACATTCTCAACTGGACAAGTCCGGAGTTAAGCGAATCAGTAAAAGAAAGGGGTCATAATCCTCGATTTTGCTGAATCGTTTAAGTCGCTTTCTCATTCTTTTGAAAACGCAAACTGTTAAAAATTTATAAAACAATTTTCATTTTAAAACGATTTTCCAATCACGTGATTAAAGCAGCAAATCAGTAACAATTTCGATAAGGAAATTGTACTTCTCAAAATACCGTAAAAACGGTCACAAAACAGCATTGCGGAATAACCGCTAGAAAATCCACTTTTAAAACTTGACGGTTACTGAAGCCAAAGCAGCAGAATTTTTTTTTTTAGGTCAAAATCTCATCAAAATAATTTACATCAAAATGTAATATCAGTGAATTTTCATTCATCAGAAATGCCACAAAACACTGTGCTTCAAAATAGCACTGGTGTAAAAATCCCGTTATAAAAATAATGGCAACAAAATACGTATCATAACCAAGCATCGGTTCAACGTAAAATAATTGCAATAACGTGCAATTCAAATTTTGCACGTATTATAAAATGAGCAAAGGAATCATTCGAATGTATCTTCAATGAAGAAAATTCAAAACAGCAAAAATCTAATCAATATATGATTAGTACAAGAGAAGCCAGCGGAAATTTCAACAAAAATCACATAACTGTAATTTCTTCAAATCCTCAATTCGGATTCGAAATTCTCAAAGAAACAAAATAATTACAGCTATGTAAACAACAAATGAAATTTATTTCAATTTCTAAATCAAATAGATTATCAGTTGTACTCAGCGAAGACAGTTTCACTGTTTCCGCTGCGCACTCTGATAAACAGTACTCAAATCAATAAAATCATCAGAACACAAATTCACTTTTATTTTTAAATAAGGATATTTAAAAATTTCATCCAAATTTCAAAACTTTAGTTTTGACTCAAAATACAATTAAACCGTCGACCAATAATTGTAACATATGTTCCATCTAAGTTATGTTTTATATTATGTCCATAAACCCCAAGCTCTGATACCAACTGTGACGCCCCACCTCTATGCTCATAATAACAAAGAGTATTAAAAGAAATACTGTCTATTATTACGAAGAATAAGGCTGGATATGAGCGACCATCCGTAATTGGCCTTACACTAATATTGGTTATCTCGATAGGAGTGGTATATATTTTTTATTTTTCATCTATTATTTATTTACTCCCATCAACATAAGCAATTATCAGTATAAAACAAACTACGATAGTTCATAATAGTTTAGGACATTAGATATAACAATAACACAGATAATATAAATGCGGAACACAGATTGACAAAAATCTCATATATATATAACCGATGTCAGTTACAATATAGTTGACACGATACATATGATACAACTACAACTGTCGACTCTAGAAGTTATATATACAAGTACATTATCGACTAATATACATGAATACATATCATTCTATACAATGACACGACTACTACAAAATGACACTGACAACTTCAGAAGATGTGAAAAGTCTTCAAATCCCGAACAGCAACTCAAAGAAGGAAATCTACAACCTGGAATAACTCGGGTCTGACCCGAGTATTACATTCAAAAGAAAATAATACACGGGTCAGTCTAATTCAAACTCAGTTATTAATGCACAAAAGCAATAATAATCAATATCAAATAGACGATAGTCACAGAAACCTCGTATATCCAACTCCTCGATAAGAGAGTCGGATAACGGCAGATATAACACTAAACAGTGTTAAATAATAAATCAGCAATCCAGATCAATTTAAACAATTGAAATGTCAATTTAAAAACTGTCAAAACTGATAGGGCTGCAGTACACGCACGCGTGTACTGCCTCGCCACTATCCTGATGAAATACACGAGTGAGGGCACCAGAGGTATGGCACCACATCACATAAATACATGAGTACGTGATACAACAAATCAATGAACCATAAACACAAAGGCTACAGGTTCGCAACCACCAGGAAGTGGCAACACAGAGTATACCAGTGTGAAAGAAATATCACTGCAACATGCACCAGTGAGGCAAGTTAACCGCAATCAACAAAATGATAGTGCCCAAAACGATTTCAATATGACAATCCAATATACAACTACTTACATATACTCAAGCAACTCAAGTAGCAAAGTAGTTCAGGCTTGAAGCCATCAAGTGAACAAAGTATAAAACCGAATAAGTGAAGACACCAAAGATACGGCCTCACAGTAACAATTTCAAATGACAATGCCTCACGCCCTACTTCATATACGTGAAATACAACTGAATCCAAGTGGATAAAACAGTGCAGACTTGACTGTCACAACTTGATGAGTCAAATGCAAGGAACAGTCAATGGTTAGACTGGTCAGGTAAATTTTATATGCAACTGAACAAATGAATGCAACAGGTCAAGAGCAAATACGTGTACCTAAGGTACCACATATATTCAACTGTAAGACTGAAAAATGCAATCATCTAACTCGAATGCAAAAACTACAAACTCAAGTGTAGTGAAATCAATTATAAACTCAAGCATGAATGAAACCACAATGCAGCTTCGATTGAAAACAATATCACTATTGAAACCAAACTCATATACACATGGTGCTCATGGCAACCAGCATATATAAGTGTAGTGGAGGCCAATGATCAAGGAGCATTGCAACTTCATTCATGTACATACGACTAAAATCACAAGGCCACTGTTCAAACTAAATCCCATGTCGTGATCAGATAAGAGCCAAACCAGTGAACTAGACTCCAATGTGTAGGTAAATGAAGATGCAATGAAGACAAAGCAAACATATGACAATACAGCAAGGCACAGCACAATTTCCAGCGAAGTCACAACGCAATCAAGACATCAAGTATGAACAAATTAATGCACCAATACAGTTCAGTGAACTGAAGTGAGGTCACAAGTGTAAAACTACACCAGACTAAGTGCCATCAAGTAAGCGAGACTCGACATAAACGATCAGGTAATAGGCATATAAACCAACAGTTAGAGCATACAAGTGAATCATAAACTAAGTGTACCCAAAAATGCAACATATATTCGACTGTAAACTGGACAACACACATATCTCGGTCAAGAACAAGGCACAGTGCCGAAGAAAAGGCAAAGGCCAGCAACATTTGAAATAGATCAAGCAGGAATCAAATGTCAACAAACCATAGTGACCGAAGTCAATCAAGAACCAGCAAATCCACAAAACCATGGCGACAAAAAAAAACATCATCCAATCCTTTTAACAAACCCAATTGGCCGAGATAAATCATCCACATCAAAATGTACTCGAATGGCCGAGAATATCAAGTGCAATTATAAACAATAAAGCAACAGAACACCATACTTCACTACAAACCAGAAAATAGGGGTTCAAACCCTACATAACAAATCATCATAGGCTAAACGACTTCAAAACCAAAAACAACGAGAACAAAATCAATTTTCAACCGAACGAAGATCGACTTCAAAACCCAAACGAACTGTTCAGAGATATAATCGACCAAGCCACGGTCGTCCCAAAATGACTCGAAGCAGTGACCAGTAAGAAAAAATATATATGTATACGACTAAGAATAAGTCGTAAATCATCCCGAACATCAAACAAATATCAAGTGCCAGAGCAAGTCAACAATCGAATTCGACAAAAATATAAATGACGAAAATAAGGGGATATATTCATGTAAACGAACATCATCAGAAATATCAATTCCAAACCCCATCGTCTCAAATGAATACGAACGAAAACCAGGGGATTCAAGCCCCAAAACACGCCTTGAGAATTGAATTAGAGGTGAGTATAGATTTACTCACCTTAGTCACCGAAGAGCTCGACAATTCAGTTGCGTCCGAGTTCATCTCTAGAGACGCTGATCGCTCGAAAGTCGGCACCCTCGAATTACTCGATACCCTAATTTACAAAAAGTGGGACGAACGAACGAGCCACCATTTCTTTCTTTTCTTTTTCGTATATGGTTTCTTTTTTTGAACGAAAATAAAATGAAGGGAAACCGGGTTTTCATATGATAACAAAGCATTGAAATAAAATAAAGTATGGGCTAGATTTAAAAGCCCACTTACACATAACAATCTATAAAAGAATCTCAACCTGCTTACATTTCCAACAACAATTTATCCTCGTTTAAATCGTTAAATGAAAATTATGGATTGAAACTAAATACCGGGTTGTTACAAAAGTTGTTAACCTATTTTGAAAGGGGTACTTTTAATAGATTAGAAAGTGACTGTTTAAAGTTTTTAAACAAGGGTTTCAAAGGTGATATCTTGGATTTAAAACGTAATGTTTTCTAAGTTAAAGAAGGGCTTTAACTTGTTTTAAAGGGATAGATAACCCTATTAATTTTAGTTTTCATCAACATTGTTTTATGTAAAGCATATATCATGGAAAAGATACTTGAGTAAAGCAAAAAGTATATTTTCCTTGTTTAAGTATGATTTAAAGGGTTAAATCAATTTGAAAGAAATGTTTTTAAGGAAAATTTGATGGGGTAGTTAACCTTAAGTAAAAGACTCAGATATTAGAATACCAGATGGGACTGGTATAGGGTCACACCCTATACTTTAGCTATAGCCCTTAGCTAATATAAGTGCAAAATTTCGGTGTGCAGTGCTTTGTCACAGGTAAGACTAAAATGATTATTACAGACATAAAGTAATCTACAGAGAAAGATAGGTTATTGGTGAGCCCGCAAAACCATTAGGACCAGTTGACCATGGAAGATGTAAGTTAAGGACAGATCGTCTAGAAGCGCGTCTAATTGAAGTTAGATTAGTTATTTTGTCTGGTAGGCCCGAGTCAGCCAATTGTGGGTAGTTACCCAAACAAAACTACACTCTTCGGACAGATAGTCCATAGATTACCTGATTTATGTGCATATATGATATTGCTATTATTGCTTTAATCACTTTGATTGCAGGATTCTGATTTGCAAAAAGATATGTTTTTAAGGGATATTAGTGAGGGGAAACCCGTTCTGCTAAGCAGCGTGGTCTCACTTAATATCAGTAAATCAAGATGTAATAGTATTATTTACAGCAGACTTTATGTTTGGCTCGAAGTTATGTTTTTCCCTTAAACTCTCTAGTGCTCAAAAATTAATTTGAGTAGATTGAGAGTTAAGGTTTTACAGGTTTAGCGGATTGGACGAATAAGCTTCCGAAGACCTGCAGGAGGCAAAGTTAGGAGCTATTTAGTTTTATTGCCGTTGTGGTATATTATGACGGATATGTCTACTTAGTACTCCGATCATCCAAGTGGGCATCCTCATATGTCACTTTTGGCGTAACTTGTAATAATTATATTAGATTAAAACCTGAAAATCCTTTTGGGATTATGTATCTGAATATGAAATATTGATTTAAAATGTAATCAAAAAGACTATTTTTAAGTCTGTATTGATTTTTTATTTCATATTCATGTGTTTTTGAAATTATGGATACCATTAACATTATCATATTTTGTCACCGGAAGTTAATACTATGGATGACTGCAACATCTGTAGCGCTTAGCATCGGGCCTTAAGATAGGGGATGTTACAAAATACAAAATGAAACTTGATGTTTGGTTTTGCAAAATCAAAACAAGCAGTTAAGTCGTGCCTTCCAACTATGTGGTGGTCAATGATTGGCAGAGAAGCGGATCTAAATTTATCGCATTTAACAATGCGCATTTTAGCGAAACATTCTCTTCTTCAAACCGTGAAAGATTATGGACAACATTTGCGATGATTCTTAAGAAGTTAAGATACAGAATAAAAATGGAAAATTTTGAAAAATCGATAAGTGTACATTATAACATTCGATTGAAAGTATGACATGTTAAACGACGACAAACAACATATCAACTTCCTGAACTAGATTACATCTTCCATGAGAAGGATCCACTTACAAAATGGAGTAGAGAAGTAGAGAATCCACTCCATAATGAAAAAAGCGATAATCATTGTTTAGACAATGATAATATATCTACACAAAGAATAACATATTAAAATAAAGAAAGTAGTAGTTCATCAAAGTGTGATTCAGGTAATGCTAGTGGCTATGGTATTTGTTTTAATAGTTATGGTGTTGGTTCTGCTTTTGGTGGTTTTAAAGATTCACCCAAAATTATTCTAGAAGAGATGCAGATGACTATAGTGGATGAAGAGATAGAAATGTGACCGTTGAACATGGAGATCAACGTAATTATAATGGCATTACACTTCTAATAGTGTTCATGGTTATAGCTATGTGTCTGACTATACTGAAGGTTATTCGTATTGTGAAGTAAATCAATCATATGTCGTTGAATCTTCAAGTAGCTAAGATGAATCCTTACTATTTGATAATATGATGATGACAGTTTGAATTTTAGATTAGATGCAGTGGTATTTGATAATATGGCGAAGAAAACAATGATCATAATTTGCGATGCTCATAGATACAGTATTTGATATTAAATTATATGCGATGTATGTTTTGTATCTTCCATGTAATTTGAATAATTTACTATAGTATTAGCGTTGCATATTTATTGATGTATTTACAGAAAAAAAGTATTGCAATTCGCAAACCAAAATTAAAGCTGAATTTTCGAAATGAAACCGAAAATTTTGAATTTCTTTAACATCGGAAATGAAGAATGGAAAGTTGAACCTTGGCTCGTATGAGATCCAATCAATACAAGTGTAATTTTGAAATAGCACTGGATGACTCCTTTAAACTAGGCGAAAATGAAAAACTTCTAGCAGAATGTTCCAAACCTTTTCTATGGGTGTAGTTACTCTAGGAACCTCTTCCATATCTAAATCTTTTGGATCCATCTATTGTCACCTCTTTATTTGTTCTTCATCCCCGTTTATAATATTAAAATATTAATTTCAATTATATTTTTTAATAATTAATTAAATATCTTAATTAGTGTGTCTGTTCTATCTGTCATTTATCTGGATTTGGGTAATTGAACATGCATAGGAGCTAGCATTGAAAAATAAAAACAAAGCTAGCAAGTTGCTTGGTAAAAATAAAAACAGCGTCACCCTTGAGACATTGAATTCCTTTAAACCAAGCGAGCACCTGGCATTGAAACTCATAAAACAACGCTAGGCTATGACGAGCAACTTCAAAATTAGAGCAATGAATGAGCTGGCGTTGATTGAAATCAACCAACGCCAGAGGGTGGCGTTGGTTGATTTCAGTCAACGCCGGCCCTTAGCGTTGATTGGCAAAAACCAACGCTAATCTATAGCATTGATTGGTTTACACCCATTGCAGAGGAAAGAAAAATGAAGTGAAATTCGAAACCCTTGCCATGATGCTGCTTTAATCTTCTTTCTCCATATCTATCTCCCCCCTTACGTCTATATCTCCCCTTGCTTCTTTCCATTGCTAAGTTTTGAGATTGATTGAAATTGTAGGTTTTTGGTTTTGGAAAAAAAAGCATGTAAAAAAGAAAAGAGACGTGAGCAATGAAGGGTGATGGCAATTTCGAAATAAACTGGATGGGAAAAGTAAATCGTGGAGTGAAGATTTTAAAGTGGGGGCTAAATACAACCCCATGCCAACTCCATTTTATCCAGATGCTTCAACTTTTTATTATTTTAACATTTTCAGTCGGCGGTGTGATAAAATGAAAAAAACGCTGCGGTGTATATAGCACGACTCAAATTTTATTTTTAAGTTTCTGAGATAAGAAAGCAATTAGAGGGGTGGCAATAGACAGATCCAAATCTTTTATCACGATGGCTTTAGTAAGTTCCAAACCTAAAATGACAAAGGATTTGCTTGCAAGAGGAGCTCGATTCTTTGCACTGCAAAGTATTATGTCCTACACAAAATTGAATGAACTCAAAGTCATTGCCTTAAAATCATCATTATACTTTTTTTCTGGTAACCTGCCGATCGAAAATCTATAGGCCTGGCCACTGGATATTATTGAAATATGCGCCTGGCCACTGGTTAATATTGAAATATGCGTTTATGTTCCGATATTTTTTCTGCTGCTGAAACATCATTCAACCGTTCAAGATTCATGATAGGTAAAAGTCTGAAATTACCTATAGAATATAGATAGGCAAAAGCCTTCCTCATTCGATAAAAGAAATATCATTCAACTGTTCTCGATTCATGGTCGTTTTATATGACATGCAAAACAACACTGCTGAAAATTTTGAAATACATCGAAATGTGGTTCTACAGTAAGCTTATTTCGGTTCCAAATCATTACTTAAAGGCAAATCGCTTTGCATATAGTTTAAGACTGTTCTTCCTCCGAACGGTTGTTCCAGGAGCCTCTTCCATGTCTAAATCTTCGATCTTCATGTCTTCAGGAAGCTCCCAATCAAACATACGTACAAGATTCGCAAGAGCTAGCTCTACTGTATGCATCGAGAAATTCATTCCAGGACAAATCCTACGACCTGCACCAAATGGAAGGTACTCAAAATTATTGCCTTTGAAATCTATGTCACTGCCCAAGAATCTTTCTGGTCTGAAATCTTCAGGTTCGTCCCAAATTTCTGGGTCCCGTGCAATTGCCCATACGTTGGTTATAACTCTTGTTCCCTTGGGAATATGGTACCCTGCTATTTGACAGTCTTCCCTTGTTTCTCGTGGGAGTAATAACGGACCTGGAGGATGTAATCTCATACTTTCTTTGATTACCGCTTTTAAGAAATTCATTGACCTCAAGTCACCTTCTCTGATCAAGTCTGTGTTACCGCTGCAGACACTTCTCACTTCATCTTGTAGTTTTTTCATTGATTTTGGATTTCTTATTAGTTCTGTCATACTCCATTCGAGCACTATATAGGACGTATCAACCCCACCAGCAAACACATCCTAAATATCAGATAAGAGAAACCGTAATTTTGTTTGATTCACATGTGACTAATGTAAGAACTGAAAAGCAAAATGTGTACGCTGCTGTGTACGAAGTATAAGCTTTTATTACGTTAAGTTAAGATGCATGCATCACATACTTAAACATGTATATATACATGGATCCAAAGCCGGAAACACGTGCAGATGCAGCTTATACCTTCTATCCCCATTTTATATGCTATTGTGTGCTGCATAAATCTTAACCATTGATTTTTCATCATCAATCATTCATATGATATAGTGGACCCACCGATTCATTGTTTTGTAGTCTGTGATTTTTTGTAGTACGTGGAATAGGTAACAAGGGAATTGAGAAATTATACCCATCGATGTATACCCATAAAATAAATGCAAAATCTGAAAGTGGAGGCCTTTGTGTGAGTGTGCTCTGGAATAAAACGTGACTGGTAATTTGAAAAACCGTCAAAAATACCGGCATGGTTGTGTGAGTCCTTTTCTATCTTGTTAAAGGTATGCTTTCAATGTGAGAATGGACCATATTAACTTTTTTTTTTCAAAAAGAATCAAGGTGCAATTAATAAATAAAAAAAGATTTTTCTGGAAAAATCTTTTTAAAAACAAGTTATTTCAATCAAACACATGTTATTTTATGTTGTATAATCTAGCTATTGCTTGAAAATATTTGTAGAAGAAACAAAGAGTTTATAGCAAACTTACGACTAGTAGACCGATGGTGCATTCTTTTGTAAAAGGAAATTCAATGTTGTTGCTTGAACGCTTCTCAAGTGAAACCAACGCATCCATAAAATTGGTTTGCTTCCGTGGACCATCCTTTTCAGATTGAGAAGCATGGTCCTTCATCATCTCTTCCAGGCACATATCCATCATTTCAGCAATTTTTTTAGCTTTTGTATCTAAACCTAGGTTCACAGCCAACCCAATAACTGGAAAGAAATCAGCTGAATTATACCCTCCAAGTAGACTATTACCCCTCTCAACAATTTCGCACATCACCTTCTTCTTAGCTTCATTCTCATACTTATCATAGACAACTCTACATACGATGTCCAAGGTAAAGATATTCAACACTTCACTCAGGTTCACTAAACTACCAGAAGAAGATTTATGAGATATCGTATCGATCAAAACTTGGACTTCTTGCTCGCGAACACATTGAAATGACTGCACCATTTTTAAACTCAAGAGATGAGTAACAAGGTGCTTCCTTGCTCGCCTCCATTGCTCACCATAGCTTGCAATGGCCACATCATAGCCTTTACGAAAAACAATATTTGCGTTCTTTAAATTTGGCCTGTCTGCGAAGACAAGATCGTGAGTTTTCGTTATTTCTTCGGCCATGTCTGGCGATGAGACAACAAGAACCTTGACTTGGCCCAGTTGAAGAAGCATTAGCGGGCCATACTTATCTGATAAAGCCCGAAAAGAGCGATGTGGCAGTGGACCAAGCAGGTGTAAGTTTCCGATAAATGGCAGCTTTGGTGGAGATGGTGGTGATGGTAAGTTGTGGTTTCTTCCCAATCTCTTGTTGCCGAGTTTTAGTAGTAGTATGAGAGTAGGTAGCAAGAACAGTAAATAAGTTATGCATGTTAGTGACATTATTTTCTTTCTTGTTTCGATTTCGATTTGATAAACTTTGAGATTTGTTTAAAGGTTAAACAAGTTGATTATTCGAAGAAGAGGTACTTATTGTCTTTTGAGCCAAAAAAAGAAAAGAAAACGACAGCTACTCTTACGTCACTTACTTGATTAAGACAATCCTTTAAGCTAATTAGCTTCATACTGTACATAAAAAAAATTGCATCAGATGTTTGTATCATCGTACTCTTATCCAGATAAGCTTAGCTGTGTAAACATGTGTTTTAATAATGGTACAAGGACCACTGTCCAATTGTTACTTAGTTGAGGTTAACAATGTCTATGATCTGACCATTATCCAATTGTTCGTAGGGCTAAAGTTACGACAAGTTGAGGCACCCTAAAAAGGACCAGGTGATTTCGACCCTATAAAAACCCTATAGAAGGTAAATACCTATCAAGTTTAGCTCCGTCCGCTGTGTTGTTTATCAGGATGTCATGGTGCCGAAGGTGTTTGCGGCTTCTTCTATGACCAAAGTAACCAAACATTACGCCCATACACATATGTTAAAGTGAAACATGAAGGATCAAGTTAGTTTTTTAAATGTTGCCATCATTTAGATCAGTCCCTTAATCGAGATTTGTTGCGTGTCAAAGTGACTGTGAAGTTTATGCCTTAGCATTATTTCTTTCTATTCACATTTAGTTCTTGCCTGGACCATTGCCTGCACCATTGCCTAAGTGAAATATGTAAGCATCTAATCTCAGTGTTCCTTTCTTGTTGCTGCTTTTGCTACTAACCCAGATGTCGGCAAGGAATAATCTAACCCATTAACGGATAAAACCAAATTGAAGTGAGAAAGAGCAAGGAAGCTCATTAACTCCACAAAATATCTAAAGAAAATTTTACAATGAAATGGGTGGCGACTTCCAAAGAGTGTAGTGGAATGCTAACTTTTTAAAAATAAGGAAGACTCGACCACTTGTACTTTATCTAAAGACGCCAAAGATCCAAAAATCAATAGAAAACGTAGTATCCACATGGTAACTTTTTTTTTTTCCAAAATGAAGAAAGGAACCCAACCACTCATAATTTACCCACATCCGACGTGTTTAATTTGGAAAGGCCAATTCTATTGCCACTTAGCTTGCTGCCTTTTCCACCCCATTAAATTTTTAAAAAATTAAAAGACAATTTTACCTATAGATTGAAAGTCTGTGTCTGTTCATATCTTTTCACTAACAGGCAATTCTCCTTATACCCTTCATTTTTCCACTTTCAACAATTCTGTTACTGTCAAAAAAAAATGAATGGGCATAATAGTAAAATTCTTGAAGAGAATGATATATCGGAAGAAGTAAGTAATTATTTTGAAGAAGCAAATGACATTGATTTTGAGGTATAGGCATTTTGTTATTGTTTGAACGAGTTTTTTTAATTATTGTACGCATGTTTTTTTAGGTTTTGTTCATTGTAGCTAGAAGCTAGTAGTAACCAAGTCCATACCTAGCTTGGAATTGTGGTAATTCTAGTGTGTGTTGTAGAAGGAATTATAATCAACATAGTGAGATAAAACACATTGAAAATTGCTTTCTATTTGTTTACAGCAACTAAGCTGTAAATTAATTTTCTTCTTAGCTTGCACTTTTGGATGAAAATGAAGATAAAGAAATTATCATGAATTATAGCAAGAGTTTACTACTTATGATGTGTGTATTTCTAACTCATTTATTGTTGTGTTTAGTTATTTTATTAATATAATTTTATATTTTTCGCATTTTATAGATATTTCCTAATAGAGAAAAATGAATGAGTGGATTGATTGCACAGCTAAAAGAGTCGTATTCGTTGTAGTTGTCTTAATGTCAAACATTAATTGCACAAATAGAAACCCAAGAATTATTTATGGTTATGAACGAAGTGGAGTATATAAAGAGTATAAGGAGAAAAAAATCTAATACTCCTAGATTAACTAGAACAAAAAAATGTAATTGTCCTTTTCGATTGAAAGGTGTTAAGCTTTCTACCTCAATCTCATGGCGATTAGATGTACAATGCGATGGCGATTAGATGTACTATGCGGTGTGCATAATCATTGTCCACTTTATAGCACCGAAGAACATTCATTTCTTGGTAGATTAACTGTAGAAGAGAAAAAAATTAGCTATTGATAGTATAAAAATTTAGTAAAACCAAGAGCAATTCTTCATACATTAAAAAAGAATGATTCAACCAATTGTACAACAATAAAGACGGTGTACAATGTATTATAGAAACAAAAAATAGATGAACGAGCTGGACATTCCCAAATATAGTATCTCTTAAGCACATTGAAAGAAAAAAGATAATTTGAGTGGCATCGTAGTACTTTGAACGGAAACGACATAATTATCGATATATTTTGGGCTTATCCTACAAGTATTGATTTGTTGCGAACATTTACACTCTTGCTCGCCATGGATTGCACTTATAGAACTAATAAATATAAAATTCATTGTTGGATATTGTCAGTGTCACGTCTACAAACCAAACCTTTTGTGTTGCTGTAGCATATCTCATATCCGAGCGTGAGAATTATTATGTTTGGGCTTTAAAATGTTTGCAATTGGTTATGCTTGATTGTGATGTTGAAATGTTAAGTGTAATTGTTGCGAAGAGAGAAATAACTTTGATAAATGCCATTAGTATTGCTTTCCCACAAGTGGCTCATATTTTAGGCAAGTGACATATTCAAAAAAATATTCTTGCTTTTATCCAAAGAAAAGTAACAAATATGAAGAAAGATGGAAGGAATAGTTTTTAAAGATTGGGAAACACTATGTTCTTTAGAAAGCATTGATGTGTTTAACTTGAATTTACAATATTTGCATGCAAAATACGAACAATATCCCAAGTTAATAAAGTACGTTCATGAATCTTGGCTTAATACTTGGAAGGATCGGTTTGTTTGTGCATGAGTGGATAAACTTCATGCATTTCAGAAACTATACTTCAAATAGGTAATGTACTCATTTTGTACATTTACATTGTTAAACATTTATATAACTTCAAGCTTGTCTTTTTTAACTATATTTTTTTAATTTGTAGAACCGAGGCTGCGCACTCTAAATTGAAAAAACATTTGGCTACAAGTCAAGGGAACTTTGAAAAATGTTGGAAAAGTATGCACGTCTTATTAGAACTTTCATTCACTGGACTCAAAGCTTCATTTCAAACAAGTTTATTGAAAGTGCCCCATGTTTACGATAAAAAGGAGTTTAAAAACTTGTGTGGTGCTGTATCTCTTGTGGCGCTAGAGATTATTCACTCCGAGCTTGTTAGAATTCTATCAAGTGGGTATACAAAAGATAATTTATGCACTTTTGTTGTCCGCAAAACACATGGTCTTTCACGTGTACATGAGTTAGAAAAACTTGGACCGAATGTCGAAATACCTATAAATTTGATTCATGTGCATTGGACGAAATTACATATTATAAAAAAAGAAGTCAAAAGAGCTGGATATAAGAAAAAAGATGGAGGAATTATTTGCCGAAGTAATGAAATTGGAATTACCTCGTCAAATGCAAGATTATAAAAAAATGAGAGAAGTTATTTATCCACAAACAACATCTCTTTCATCTCCAATTAGTAAAGTGAAAACTCGTGGTAGATCTCAAAATCAAAAGGTTAACTCGACAAAAAGGCTTCCTAGTGCTTTTGAGTTAGGTGAAAGTGTTTCAACTCAATGTAGTGTAGTAAAAAAAAGCAAAGACTAGTCCTAATGGTGCAGTGAAAAAAGAAAAATTGGTTGTACAAAGGTAAATGAAGGTAAGTTCTTTAAAATTTGATATATCCAATATATTAATAACCATGTGTTACATATTTCAAAATAAAATTGTTTTATAGGTTGAAGTGGCGACAAAGTCAACAAAAATATATGACGGTGATATACCGCACGACTGGAGACCTTTTGTCAATGAAATCATAGATGTAGAAATGGATGGAAATTGCGGTTTTAGATGTGTAGTTGCTTTGATTGGAATGAGATAAAATAATTAGTTGCGAGTTCATACAGAATTATTTGAAGAACTCCATGAAAATCAAGATCTATATAACCAAGTTTTCTGTGAAAGAGGTAGGAGCGATGAGCTGCTTAAGTTACTAAAACACGAGGGTGAATGAATGACCATGCCTAATGTTGGTTATGTTATAGCAACTCGATACAAAGTTGTAGTTTTTAGCATTAGTAGACCAATGAGTTTGAATATACCTCCATTGCGAGGTGGATTACCATCGTTGTTGCAAGGAATATAGATTTGCATTCTACTTGTAAACAATAGTCACTTCATATAGGTAAACATATTTACTTTTTTTAGATTAGTGGAATTGAAAAAAAAATTTTTTTCCTTTTATTGTCGTCCACGTAATCTTAAAACCAAGTCATCTGGTACCACCGATCTATTCAAAATGGTTTGTCGCTCGCTTAAGTGAAGCAGGACAATGGGAAGATATGTTAATGAATAGAAGACTAGTATGGGAAGAAATGAAAAAAAAATAACGATGGAAATGTATTTTGATTTACTTTGAAGACTCTAATTACACATGTAGTTGTTATGACATTTTATCATGATATCCAATTCAATTTCTGTTACAAGAATGATGTAGTGATTTATAATGTTATGCAGTGCTCATTTGAAAGTAATTGGTTGTTCTATGCTTCCGTAATGCACATTAGAAAGAAATACTACATACATGGTTTCCTTATATATATAGTATACAATAAACATGGAGAATAGAAAAACCATGTTAAGTAAGAACGAGGTTCATAGTAATTCCATGCTAGGTGCAAACGTTATTAACACGTTACCCTTGTTGTTTACAGGGACCAGATGTTCAAACTAAACCGAGAGTATTTCACAGCAGAAAATAAGTTCAGGATGAGGTCGACATGACAATAACGTTTGCAAGGAACGTTTTACTGATATAAGCCACGTTGATTCATAATAGTGCATTATCTACTAACAACGTTAATCCAACACGAGGTCAATACTAATTCCACGCTTAAGCCAAACGAAGTTAGCACGTTACCCTCGTTGTTTACAGGGTCCAGATGTTCGAACTAAACCGTGAGTATTTCACAGCAGAAATTAAGTGTAGGACGAGGTGGACATGACAATAACATTAGCATGAGACGTTGTATTTATATACTTCACGTTGACCCTAACGGTGCCTTATCTACTAACCACGTTACACCAACACGAGGATTGTTCTGATTCCATGCTTGAGCCAAACGTGTTTTGCACGTTATCCTCGTTGTTTATAGGGTTGAGAACAAACAGAAGCACAAACACAGTTAACAAATACACCAACATTCTGGTGTTTAAAAGTTATCGGGAACGTTGTGTACATTACAGTTAACATATACACCTACATTTATTAAATAACTTAAATATGATTAGTAAAAATAAGGGGTAGATGCTTATTTACTTAGGGGAAAAGGAAGGTGATGTGGCATTTTATTTAAAATTTAAATAAAAACGAGATAAGAAAACGTAAACATCACATCTTACGACACACAAGTACAAAAGCATGTAATACATGTTGGATAATAGGAGAAGGGGGTGGAAAACGTGTGTTCGAAGGGATGTAAAGTGGAGATGATGATGTGGCTTCATTTGAATGGAGGGTAATGTGACATGGGTTAGTTTGGTAATTTTACAATTTCCATTTATATAAAACTAACTCTAAATTTTTTCTCTTCTTTACCATTTCATTTTCCATCTTTTAAAAAGTTCTTGCATCTTCTTTCTAAGATTTTAAAAGATTGTTAATGGTTTCCATAAAATTTCAATGTTTAAAAATCACCCATTTTCACTCTTTTAATTTTTAAAAACCTATTTAAACGCTCTCCTTTCTCTTCTTCCACCCTCTCTTCACAAAAACAAGCCTAAACCCCACTTAGCACCCTAGGCCGAGCCCTACAACACCCAAAGCCGAACAACTTAGGCCCATTTAGGGTCCAAAAATTCCATCTTTAGCAAGTCGAAGCTTAGATCTAGTGTGGATCTAGAGTTCAACTTAGTTTGGTTGCTTTTTAGTGAGCAAATCCTCACCTTTTAAATAGAGTTTTAAACTTTACTATATTTACGGAAATGCATGTTATTTGTTGATGTTTGTATATATTAAATATGTTGGATGTGTTGGCTAGTTAACCACCTTGAAAAGTTGACATCTTGAGGATTAGTGGGAAAGTTATGTTCTTATTTACAAGTGATGAACTATACGTTGTCAAAGTTACTATTTGCTTTTGCTTCTACGCTCATACTTCTACGATGTGATGCTTGGATAAATAAATGACATGTGAAAGCATTTCCGGAAGTATCCATACAACGATTAGCACAATATTGGCACTTTTGAAACCAACATCTTTTATTTGGATCTTTGGTTTAAAACTTGTTTTTGGGTTTTACAAGATTAATTAATTAATTTATTAATGATGGATAAATTTTAATTAATCATTTCTATAATGATGGTTCAAGGTTAGTTGATTATTTTAATAATGGTATTTTAAATTTAAATAATCATTTAAAATAATGGTGATTTAGATTAATTAATTATTTAAATAATGATGTGATTATGATTAATTAATCATTTCTTAATGATCTTTAAAATTAATTAATCATTTTTTACTAATGATGTTTAAGGCTAATTAATTATTTACTTAATGACAAACTAAAGTTAATTAAACATTTTTTGAATGATGTTTTTAAGATTAATTAGTCACTTTGGTAATAATGTTTTAAATTTAATTAGTAATTTTAATAATGATGTTTAAAATTAATTAATCATTTTAATAATTATGTTCATGGGTTAATTAATTATTCTAATAATGATGTTTTAAATTAATAAATCATTTAATCAAGGATGGTTAAAGTTAATTAATCATTTTAAATAGTGTTGTTTTGAAGTAATTAATCAGGATTAAAGCCAGCTAATTATTTTAAATAAAGATGTTTGAAATAATTAATCATTGATTAAAGTGGTGAATCATTCTAAATAATGATATTGAAGAAATTGATTAGTTTTAAAAGTTAATAAATCATTTGTTAAAATTGTTTTAAGTTATTATTTTAGTGTGTAACCACAGCATAAGTTTGGTTTTAAAAGTAAAAGTTCGATTCGATTATGAAAAAGTAGTTCTGTAAATGACATCACTTATATGGAAAGGATTTAGTCATATTTTTATCAATATACGTGAGGCATTGACTCGTTTCTACCTCGAAGGTTAAAAATGTCATTAAGGCAATGCCTGGAGGTAAAACTACCCCAACTTGCCCGCTTCATTTTTATCCAAAGGATAACACTTGTTTGAAGTCGACGAGTAGAAATAAGAATATGAAATTTAATTTCCATATACGATCATTTTTAATTTTCCCGGATAGTTGATTTATTATACATCGGATCAGCTTTCTTCGTTCTGTATCGTCAATCTAGGGATATTTTTTGCTCATTTGAGCATCGATATCCTTTGTCGGAAATGAAAAAACCAAAGCACGAGTGGAAGCCAAGCTATGTGGGGTTGTTCCCATTAGGGAGTTTACACATCTACTGTAGGTCGGTTTCAATTATGTGTGCAATAAGTTGTGAAATACTCGGATTCTCGATAAAGGTTGGTAGGGTCCAGATTGGTTTTAACCGAGAGCCATCGTAACTCTCAGGCATATTCTAGAGGTATACTTTCGGTAAGGGGGATACACCCTCCTAGTCATTTTGTTAGAAAATTCTCCTTCTTTCCATTGAATCCAAAATTTTAAATTGACCTCTTTCTTAGTTGCATCGAGCAATGTTGTGAGCACTTTCGCGATGTTTAATTATTTATATCAATTGTTGTGATTGGATGTTGTTATTGTAAGGGGAAACCTGTTCCATAGTTTATGGCGTGGTCTCATATATTGCGTTTACCTCCACCCTTTTTGTTTAGAATTTTGCTCATACCAGACTTATTGTCTGACCCATTTTGTTTGCTTTCCTTAAACTCTCGGGTACTTAATTAAATTTGAGTAGTCCAAGAGTTAGCTGGTTTTCTTTAGGCTTTTTGAAGATAATGGAGTAGCAGGAGGTTCCTTTATCTATCTAGTTATCTTTTTCCAATGTATGTTTATGTACTTATGTATTTTGTATCAAAAATGTAGAGGCAAAATGTGTAACTGCCTAGTCTAATAGTTGTAGTACTTTTGTGTAACTCTAGTAACTCCCTATTAGGAGTAACTTGATGTACTACATTATTGTTGTATTATATATGACCATTTCGATGTGAGACTTTTTCGTTCTTTTCTATTCCGTTCTAATTTATTCTTTTATTGTGCCCCAAGACAACTCATCTTTCGAATTCTTGGTGCAACGACACATGGACATCGAGGTTATGTTAAGTGTCATTCTCATGGGTCAGAAAGGTGGGTCGTTGCAGGAATGAGGAGCGTCTTTCTTAGAAAGGACAATTCCAGACTGCGTTGGAATGTTTTCTCGTAGGGAATTCTCCATACTAAACCTTTTCAATATGGTATATATTTATAGGAATTGGAACAATCCCAACAGCCTTTTAAATCTATCTCTATAGATCTTTATACCTAGGATACAGACTGCTTCTCCCCAATCCTTCATTGAGAAGTTCTTGAAAAGCCCAGCTTTCACTCATTGTAACAACAAAGTGTTATTACCAATGAATAGTAGATCATCGACGTATAACACTAAAAATACGATGTCTTTGCCTTATTCCTTTCTATATATGCATGCTTCCTCCGTGTTATGATAAAAACCAAACTGTTTAATTACTTTATCAAATCATTTTTCCAACTCCTTGAAGCTTGTTTAAGTCCGTAAATGGACTTTAACAACTTGCAAGCCTTCCCTCACTACCACTGATCACAAAACCCTCGGGCTGTGACATATAAATGGTTTCTTCTAAATCACCATTTAGAAAAACCGTCTTTACATCCATTTTCCATATTTCATAGTTATGGAATACAATAATGGCAAACGTAATCTGAATGGACTTAAGCATGGCTACCGGCGAAAATGTTTTGTCATAATCAATACCTTGATTTTGAAAAAATCCTTTTGCAAGTAGCCTAGCTTTGTAAGTCTCTACTTCCCAATGCGTTTAGCTTTTTCCTAAAAATCCATTTGAAGCCGAGGGGTTTTATCCCTTCAAGTACGTCTGACAAAGTCCAAACTTTGTTTTCGTATATGGAATCAATCTCGGATTTCATTGTTACAAGCCAGAGTGTGTAGTCTTTACTATGTAGTGCCTGTTGGAATGGTGTAACGACCCGATATTTTCAACCATTCGCATCCGTACATGTCGGACTTGAATTGCTCAAAATACCGCATTCTAAATAAAATTTGGCAAATCTCAGAATATACAGTAAATAAATAATCACAGATCACAGACACAGAGTAAAATAATGCAGCGAAAGTAAAAGAAATAGTAGTTCATGAAGCTACTATATAAATATATCAGAGTTAAACAAGATACAACAGAAGAAATAAAGTACAACAGAAGTTTCAATATGATAACCAAGTACAAGCTGAATAGAACAACCGAACTGAAATAGATAAGACTACATAAGCAGATAATCTCCAGCGATTCCAATCTCCAGAAGGTGGAATCCAAATCTGTGAATACTCAGGCTGACCTGAGCGTAAATAAAAATACAAACACTGGAGTCAGGACATACATACTTATACAATGTAAACCAACTCAAGTGAACTGTAGTAAAAGTACAAGTAACTTAGAAGATGCTTGGGACCGCCCATCCTCTAAGGATCCGTTAAACTATTTACTATATAGTAATATACGCTATATACAGTAGTGTCTAATCAGTAAAGTATAATCATATAGAAAATAGCGTTAAGGGGATGGTGAACCTTAACGCGGTCGGATCTTTAAACCAAAATCATAGTGGGCCCGATATGGTAGGTGACACGGCACACAAGGTAATGCCAGGGTTGATATACCAATTACGCATTCGGACTGGTGGTGACGCATAGCAGCCACTACCGCCCATCTCGAACAACACTCCCAAATCAAGGGTGGCCACCAAATCAATCACAAGTAATAGAATGGTATCGAAGAAGTGTGTCCGATCAGAGGTGCTACCTCCTTGGCCCGTCGATCGCTCATGTTTTAGCCACCTTATGCCAACTCACGGGAGTTGGGTCCACGTATATACCTTAGGATCGTCGCCACCATCCTACTTCATTCTGGAAACTCCACTGCGTACACAGTTGTCAAAGTGGTTTTCGGTATAGACAGAGAGTATGTCCATATCCGATCCCGGTCTCTTTAACAACCAATCGTTATTATAACCCGTGGTTATAATTTAAAAATAATTTATACTTCAAAATAGAATATCATTTCAAATCCAAATATTTATCAAAATAAATATTAAATCAAATCCAAACCATTTCAATATATTTAAAATATCATATCATTTCAAAACTTCATTTCAAATCATTTCAATATATCAAAATATCATATCTTTCCAAAACTTCATTTCAAATCATTTTAATATATCAAAATATCATATCTTTCAAACTTCATTATCAAATCATCATTTTAATATACCAAAATATCATTTGAGTTCAAATCTAAATATTCAACTTTAAATACTTTTTAAATTTAAAGATATCATTCATTTATTATCATTTCAACTCACCTTTTTAAATAGTTTATATTTCAATCAAAATAATTCATTTAAACCGTTTAAAGGTGTAATTATTATACTTTCAAATCAAGTATTAAAATTTCCAAAGTTTCAATTCAATTCAATCATTTATTTCAATTAAATTTCCATAGACCATTTCAAATCTTATAAATTTCAAATATAGATTTAATCCACAAAATAACTATTCAAATTATAAAATAAATTCCAAAGCTTTATTATCCTATATTTCATAAGTCTAATATCTTTTAAATAGATTCAAATTACAAGTAAACCAAATATTTTTCATACTAAAATAAACTTCAATTATTTATTCCAAGATTTAATATCATTTCAAATTCATTTCAAAATATCAAAATATCATTTCAAAACATCATTTATTTAATTTAAATGTAAATACCATTTAATCAGATTTCAAAATAGTTGTATTTCCCAAATCAACTATTCCATTTAAGTAATTTAAAGTCGATTCATTATATTTAATAATTAAATATTTAATTTCCAAAATTTAATCTTCTTCAAAGATCATTTATTCATTTGAATTTATTAAACAAAGAAAATTCAACTTTCGCAGCACTTAGAAAATGCTATGAAATGTTATGTTTAAAAACAGTTCATTTACAAAAGACGGCATTTAAAATGCTGCAATATCTTAATTTAGTTTCAATTAAAATTTTAGTTAAATTTAACAACTATAGCCCTAACAAAGTGCTATAATAACCCTTAGTTCAAATTTGCTATTTGGTTCAATTAAAACAACTACAGCATTTTCCAATGCTGTAATATCTTTACATTACATTTCAAAAATGCTGTCAAATCAAATTCATAGTTTTATTTACAATTTCACACATAATTAACTTTTAATATAAATCATTTTAACTTATAAAATCATATATTTTCACATTTTAAAAACAATCATTTAAATACCTTTATTTCTATTATTTTATAAAGTCAAATTTCCATACAAAAATCAAATTAAATAACAATTAAATTTCCATTTCTTTAATTAAATTCTTAACTTAACAACTAAGTTTAAATTTCCAAAATATAACTTATTTCCATTTATTTTACTTAATTTAAAATTTTCACTTTTAAACAAATTTCACAAAATTAAATTTAAGTTATATTTCCAAATTCAACTTAAATATTCATTTATTCCATATTCTAATTTATACAAAATCATTAACACTTATAAAATCATTATTTCTCAATAAAATCATTTAATTTCATTTTTACATCAAAGTTTGTCATATATTCTTACTTTACATAAATTCCATTTATAAACAAAATCATAAATTCCAAAATTAACTTATATTTCAAATTCTACTTCACCATTTACTTAATTCACTTATTTAATTTGTAGAAAATCACAAATATTTTATAGACATCATTTTAATAAAATTTAAATCAAAATATCGTATTATTTACATTTTTAAAATAATTTAAAATTTTCAGAAAAATACATAAACCACGGGTCTGTATATAATTTTCTAGCCTAGGTCAAGTGATACGGATATGTATCATTTCAATCCGCAGTTTACAAAGAAAACCGGGTTCTATCATTTCAAACCCGCAATCCCAAGTTAAATAAAATAAATAAAAAGTCGCTCAGGCTTATCATTTCAGCCCATAACGATCTTTCCCTATTCTAAAGTCCGTTCGGGTATGTATCATTTCAACCCATAGTGAATCTAATCTACAAGGAACTTGCAGTGTGATAAACTGATAAAATGAACAGAATAACATCATATAACAGTAATAGATGATATAACATATATAATAACAGGGGTAAACATTATATGATCATAATATAATAGTTATAACAGGATGATATAATTTTACAGATTCAAATGGTGTCAATTTACTAGTTATATAAGTACACATCGTCTGGTGAGAATTACTCACTTGTTCAAGCTGGAGATGACAACCACAAACACACAACAAAGATTTCCAGAGGCACGAAAGCATGACAATGATTTGAGATTGGGAGAGCCAAAGCTATATCCCTTGAAAACATTACACAAAACAAATATATAAAACATAAGTTTCAAAACAGGATGCCACTAAACAATGTTATGAACAACTGCATAAAACAAAACCAAAGTGTTTGCACTTGCTTTCTACCATCTATGCTTCAGCTCCAGATCTGAAATGCATTGCTAAGGGGTGGGTTTGGATCTGGTTTTGGGTTCCATAGGGTCGGCCTAGCATGCGTTAACAAAGTGGTGAAGTCTAGGTGCAAAAACTAGGTGTTCAAGGCTAAACAATGCAACATAACCTCACATCTTTGGCACAAATAGGTTCGGCCAAAGGTCATGGGTCACGGCTAGTGGATGCTGGTGATGGTGGATGATGTGGCGGAGGGTGGAGGTCAGGTCAGAGGTGGTGGTGGTGGTGGTAGTGGCGGCAAATGGTGGTAGAAGGCGGTGCTAACAATCTAGGCTCGGCTAGTGTAATTGTTAACTCCTATTTTTGTAGCGACCTAAAACTTCGTGACCCAACGACCTAATAATCTTAGCGACTTAACGAGCTAGTGGTCTTAGCGACCTAACTTCTCCAGTAGCACAGCGACCTAAGAGTACCTAACGACCTAATAGTCTCAACGACCTAACGGCATAATGGTTTTAGCGACCTAACGGTCTTAGCGACCTAAAGTCTTCAGCAACCTAAAGCGGCTTAGCAACCTAGTGGCTTCATTCCTCAGCGACCTATGGAGTGCCGCGACCTAACGACTTAAGAAGATCAGCGATCCAAAGGCTTCTGTAACTTCACGACTTAGCAATGTAACGATCTAGCGAGCTAAAACAGAGAAAAGTTACACGACCTACTATAGGTCGCTCACGTCCTACTAACTCACTCAGAAGAAACCAAGATCAAACGAAACGATCCCCTAAGTCGCTGCCGACCTACGACCTAACTTAGGTCGTCCACGACCTAAGACTTGGAGATTAAAACACGCCCAAAATCACCCCTATAAATGCAGCCCTAACTCCAACAATGGGGGGACTTTTCTAGATCATTCTCTGAAGCGCCGATACTCTGCCACTTTCTTAACTGAACCAACACTTGAAGAACTCTAAACACCAAAGACACTACAACAAGCTTCGAAAGAGATCTTGCACATCCGACATGGATTCAGAGAGCCTCGTTACATCGAAGTTTGAGCTACTAGTCTAAAGTGTTTTTGTGATCAAAGTGTATTGTATTTTGAAGTGCATTGTATCAACTTGTAACCAAAATCAGCAATAAAGGAATTCAAAGTGGACGTAGGCTTGATCTTAAGCCGAACCACTATAAAATCGCTGTCTTTTACTGTTTTCTACTATTTTACTGCTTATTTCTTGTTCCAGTATCATGGGTGGTGCTTTCACAACATTACTACACACACTGGGGTGTTAGCGTTCAATTTTAAGCGTTAACATTTTGGTGCTTTCACTGAGAACCCAACTCAGGAATATTGTCATCATTGCTTCACGAGAGTTTGTGTAAAAAGTTTCTTTGAAAACCAAAAGTTTGTCGAAAATAATGGCTCCCGGAAGAAAGCGCAAGTCTACCAGATCCGTCAATACTCATGATAACACTGCTACTTCTCCTTCATCAAGTCAAGCAGCTCCAAGCATTGGAGTTACACGAGCGGAGTTGGATGCTGCTGTGACTGGGTTATATCAGCAAATCGAAACCCAGAACACCTAAATGCTAGAAAGGTTGAATGCTATGCTCGGAGCTAACCGTCAACCAGCGAATAATGAGGAAAATTTTGCTGATGCTGTTCACAACTCTGAAGGGAGGAACATTCCTCAAAGGGCAACTGGCACTGCCGAAGGGGCATCTCCCCAAGCCGGAGTAATAAGGCCACAATCAACTCTCCACGAACGTTTGTTTAAGCAAACTTCTGAGAAAATGGCTGATGATTGCCCCGCAGAGCCTCTGAACAACGAGGAATACCTCTTGGAAATGATACGACGGATCATGAAAGAGAGCATGCAAAGAAATGAAGATGAGAACGACTGGGGGTTCGCTCCAAGTAAGACTCCGTTCACTGAGAAAATTCTAAAAGCCGAATTTCCAAGAAAGTTTGTTCCTCCTACCATTCCAGCTTACCGAGGGACAAGCGACCCCAATCAATTTCTGTACAAATACGACTGGCACATGACGGGTGCCAGGGCAACGGATGAAATTAAATGCCGGTACTTTCCGGTATACTTAGAAGGAGTGCCACTACTCTGGTTTACAAAACTGCCTGCTCGATCTGTAGACCAGTTCTCTGATTTAACCCGGAAGTTTAAAGAGCAATTCAGACTGTACGCTTCAAAGGCGAAAGACATAATGTCATTGTCTAGCCTTGAGCAAAATCCGGGAGAGTCTATTAAGTCCTTCTTGAATCGCTTCAACATAGCCCTGGCTGAAGTTGACAACGTGGACCCACGGATGGTTTTGACCTATATGATGCGGGCTATCGATAAGTCAAGTGAATTTGGGAAATGGCTGAAAATGAAGGAGCCTAATTCACTCGAGAAATTTTATAAGAAAGTTGACAAGTTCATACGCTTGGAAAATCTTCCTACACCAGTGAAAGTGGTGGCAACAGGAGTACAGAATAACATTACTGCGTCGGCTAAGAAAGATTCCGAAGGACAGAAGAGGGAGAATAATGATGGAAAGAAATAAAAGGATATAAAGAAACCTCGCTTCTTTAAACCCTCAGATTTCACTCCCTTAACCGACACTCCGGAGAATATCTTCTTTGCTACCAAGGATGCTGTGGAGTATCCTAAACCAGCTGAGATAAAGCCTAGAAAGAGTGCTATGCGAAATGGAAAATTTTGTCGATTTCATAACCAACCCGGCCATGATACCAACGATTGTCGTCATTTGAAGAGCTTGATTGAAGAATTGTTAAGACAAAATAAGCTGCAGCAGTATGTTAATAGGAACAGAAATTACTCAACTTCGTCTGCTCAGGAGCAGCAACCCCTAACTCGCCCATCTGGCTCCGGTGAGGGTACTGCCGCACATGAACCTGAAAGGCCCATTATCAATGTAATTACAGGAGGCCCACACCCAGCAGGCAGAAGCTGGGGTGAGATAGAAAGATATGCTCGTGCTTTAAAATATACCCCAGCGGAAGAAGATGTTTTGGTTTTAGAAAACGCTGCACCCCTAAAACAGCAGAGAACGTCTAATGATGATATTGTGTTTAAAGCAAGAGATTCTATGGGTATTGAAGCTCCAACCATGGATCCCTTGGTCATTTCTGCAGGAATTGGGCCAGCTATTATAAGGAGAGTGCTTGTTGATTGCGGCGCCTCTTGCAATATACTCTTCAAGAAGACATTTGATCAAATGAAGATTCCAATGACTGACGTTCAAGCTTCATCGCAGAAGGTTGTTGGGTTTACTGGGGAACCGCAGCAGCCAATTGGAACTGTCAACTTGTTTGTGGAACTTGGAGATGGGCAGAAAAAGGTGGTTCGAAAACAGACTTTTGTAATTGTTGATGGATTTTCTGCCTATAATGCCTTCCTAGGCCGGCCAACTCTAGCTGCGTTCAAAACCATTCTCGCCCCATGGTGCCTAACTATGAAATTTCCCACAGATAATGGTGTTGGTGTCATTAAAGGGGATCAAAACGCTGGGCGGGAGTGTTATCTGATAGAGCTTCGGGAGGCAAGGAAGAGAGAGATGGGAAAAGATGCGGCAACCTCGCACCGCATCAAAAAGCCAACCTTGTAGCAAGTACAGGGTGGCCCCTGCACTAGCGAGCATAGTGGTGCAAGGAGAGAAATGGATCCCAGAAAAGCCAGTGCCGGGGAAAATAGAGCGGTGCCAATGGAAGTAACGGTACCAGTACCTATAGATCTTAAAGACCCAAACAAAGTGCTAAATGTGGGTTCGCAACTCGGTGTGGCAGTCCAAAATATGCTGATATCATTTTTGAAAGCAAATCTGGACGTATTCGCTTGGAGTCACGCCGATATGTGTGGAATATCTTCTGAGATTGCTGTACATACTCTAAATATTGATCCGAAATTCACACCTGTGAAACAGAAAAGGAGAACCTAGGGTCCAGAAAGGTCAGCAGCGCTAAAGGAAGAAGTAGATCGGCTCATGGAGAATGGTTTCATCAAAGAGTCCACCTATCCAAATTGGGTTTCAAATCCAGTACTGGTTAAAAAAGCAAATGGAAAGTGGAGAGTATGCATCATTTTCTCAGATTTAAACAAAGCTTGTCCCAAAGACTGCTTCCCGTTGCCAAGGGTTGATCAACTGGTAGATGGAACTACCAGGCATGAATTATTGTCTTTTATGGATGCTTACTCCGGGTATAACCAGATTATGATGAATGAGCCAGATCAGGAGGATAAGTGCTTTGTCACCGATGTTGGTCTTTACTGCTACAAAGTCATGCCCTTCGGAATGAAGAATGCAGGGGCAACATATCAAAGGCTCGTTAATGCAATGTTCAAATCACAGCTTGGGAAAACTATGGAAGTCTATGTTGATGATATGTTGGTGAAATCAAAGAAAGCAGTTGACCATATGGATCACTTGGCAGAAATGTTCACAATTCTCCGAAAGTATGGAATGAAGCTCAATCCTTTGAAATGTTCATTCGGAGTAGAGTTCGGAAAATTCTTGGGATTTATCGTAAGCGCTAGGGGCATTGAAGCTAATCCTGCTCAAATTACTGCTCTGAGAGAAGTCAAAGCCCCTAGGACGAAGAAGCAACTGCAGAGCCTCAATGGGAAAGTTGCTGCTTTAAGTCGGTTTATCTCCAAAGCCACTGATAAATGCATTCTCTTCTTCGACGCTCTAAAGAAAGGATAGAAAAACTTCGAATGGACTCCTGAATGCCAGAAAGCTTTCGATGAACTAATCCGTCGCATGGAAGCGCCTCCAATACTTTCCAAGCCCAACAATGGCGAAGACCTTTTCATATACTTGGCAGTTTCGTCTCATGCCCTAAGTGCAGCATTAGTGCGGGAGGATGCAAAAGTTCAACACCCGGTCTACTATATCAGCAAAAGATTCACTGGGGCAGAAATGAATTATTCAAAGCTAGAAAAGCTCGCCTATTGTTTAATGATTGCTTCCAGAAAGTTGAGGCCATATTTTCAAGCTCACCCTATCAAAGTTCTCACTGATCAGCCCCTAAAGCAAGTCCTATTTCACCCTGAAACTTCGGGCCATCTTCTGAAGTGGAATATTGAACTTAGCTAATATGATATCGCTTACCATCCCCGAAGAGCGATCAACGGACAAGCTTTAGCAGATTTCATTGCAGAATACACAGATAAAGGTGATAGTGAGGAAGAGGTTACAATTGACATCCCAACCAGATGGAAGTTATATGTTGATGGCTCAAGAAATGATTACTGTTCCGGAGCTGGGGTTGTGCTTGAAACCCCCGAAGGGCGATCATTATGTTATGCATTAAGATTGAAATTTCCTTCTACAAACAATGAAGCAGAATATGAAGCTCTAATTGCTGGATTAAAGATTGCAAAGGAACTAAACATCAAAGCATTGCAGATCTTCAGTGATTCTAAGCTTATTGTATGTCAAGTCAAGAAGGAGTTTCAAGCTAAAGGAGGAAATCTGCCTGCTTACTTATCAAAGACTTGTGAGCTTCTCGATGATTTCGATCACTATTCGATAAGCCACATACCTCGAGAGGAAAATATGAAGGCGGATTCACTCGCAAAGTATTCAAGTTCCGGAGAAGCTCAATTATTGGGATTGGTTCCTGTGGAGGTATTGTCAGCTCCAAGCACTGACGAGATGGATATCGACTAGATCATGGCTGTATCCCAAGAACAAGAGTCATGGATGACCCCGATAAAAGAATATTTACTCAACGGTTCCTTGCCAGAAAATTCTAAAGAACACCGAAAGCTGTTAAGAAAAGCATCGAGATATGTAATTCAAGACGGTCGGTTATACAGGCGGGGATTCTCAGTGCCATTACTCCGATGTGTAACCAAGGAGGAAGCCAAGGCAATTTTAGCAGAGGTGCACGGAGGAGAATGTGGGGATCATTCAGGTGGCCAAACTCTTGCCAAGAAAGTTCTCCGGTATGGGTATTTCTAGCCAGATATCAATCGAGATGCTGCTATCTACTCCCGAAAATGCGACAAGTGCCAGAGATTTGCAAAAATCCCAAGAGCACCTTCCACCGAACTAACACAGATGGTCAGTCCATGGCCATTCGCCGTTTGGGGGATAGATCTAATTGGACCTTTACCAATTGCCAAGTCGGGAATCAAATATGCTATTGTTGCTGTTGATTATTTCACTAAATGGGCTGAAGCTGAACCTTTGGCTACTATTACCTCTAAAAAGATGATAAATTTTGTGAATAAAAATATCATTTGCAGGTATGGTGTGCCACAGAAGATAATCATAGACAACGGTACTCAATTCGAAAGCGAAGAGTTCCAAGAGTTTTGCAAGTGATTCAAAATCCGAAAAAGCTTCTCAACAGTGGCTTACCCGTAGGCGAACGGGCAAGTGGAAGCAGTAAACAAAATTATCAAGTCAACCATCAAAAAGCAGCTTGAAAAAGCAAAAGGTGGATGGGTTGATAAGCTACCACTAGCACTATGGGCATACATAACAACCATAAAACTGCGACTGGGCACACTCCATTCTCATTGGCATACGGATCAGAAGCGATGATTCCAGTAGAACTAGAAGTCCCTTCACACAGGAGAATTCATTTCAACCAGACTGAAAACAAAAAATTGCAACTCGAAGCACTTGACTTCCTTGATGAAAGAAGGGAAGAAGCTAAGCTCAAAGTTGCGGCCTATCAGCAAAGGATAGCAAGGCACTTCAACTCTAAAGTCCGTCAACGAAGCTTTGACATCGGGGACTTAGTCTTGAAAAGGA
Organism: Allium fistulosum; assembly: GCA_030737815.1. Taxonomy (NCBI): domain Eukaryota; kingdom Viridiplantae; phylum Streptophyta; class Magnoliopsida; order Asparagales; family Amaryllidaceae; genus Allium; species Allium fistulosum. The sequence goes on along the minus strand of CM060902.1, from coordinate 942,894,985 downwards.
TCATGACAGCAACTGGAGTGTTTGGGCCGAACTGGGAAGGGCCGTATGTTATAAGCGAAAAAATTCTCAATGGCACTTTCAAACTCACAACTGTTGAAGGAGATCCAATCCAGAGAGCCTGGAACAGCAATCACTTGCGTCCATATTTTACTTAGAAGCAATGCTTGAAATTGTAAAATGATAATGGATGTATCAATTATATTGTAAGCCATTGTAAAATCAGTGATAATCAATAAAAGAGCTATAAAGTGGATGTAGGCCTAGTTCTTGGCCGAACCACTATAAATTCTGTGTTCTTTATTATTATAAAATGCCTGTTTCATTTCGATGTGTAGATACTCTAAATGTATTGCTAAAATATCGATTTAATATTGCAGGTCATTAATACAAAGCTTACCCATCATAGAGCCAAGTGAGCCCCGTAAATCACTCGATAAATGAATTTCTAGCCACAAAAAGTTCCAAATTTAAATCCAACATAAGATGAACTTCACACAAAAGGTTGATAATTCCACCGAAGGGGCACTTTTCAAAAGAAAAGGAACCGGACACTTGTTAACTAATTACGATCGTCTGTACAAACAGACATCTAATTAGATAGCTCACGCCTGCCCTGTGGAATCACTTAACAGTGAAGTTCACTTCTTCGGATGAAGCAAACTACTTGCAAAAGAAAGGAACACGGGCTCAGAGACGATAACTGGGGACCGCTAATGAGCAAACAACAAAGGGACATGGGCGGGCTAATCAACAAAAGCCCTCTTCGGAGGCACAAGACCTCTTCGGAGGCGCAACTCTTCGGAGGATAAAGACCTCTACGGAGGCATAAGCCCTCTACGGAGGCACGCCAAAAAATGGAAGTGCTCTTCTCAACAAAAAGGTTGGTGGAACCACCGAAGGGGGACCTTCCCAAGTGGAAGGCACAGGGCCTTTGTTAACTAGTTGCGATCGTTTGTGCGAACGAACATCCAATTAAAGGACTTGCGTCCGCCCCGTGGAACCATTTAACTGTGAGAAAGTAACTTTCAGGCAATCAAATAAAGACCTCCCCGGAGGCACAAGACCTCTTCGGAGGCAAAAGACCTCTTCGGAGGCACGCTGCCCTCTTCGGAGGCAGAAGACCTCTCCCGAGGCACCACAAGCCCTCTTACGAGGCACAAGCCTTCCTCAAAGGTACACACTGCCCTCTCCGGAGGCTGAAGACCTTCCCCAAGGCACACAAGACCTCTCCGGAGGCATAAGACCTCTCCGAAGGCACAAGACCTGTTTGGAGGCACGACCCAAAAATGAAGTGCTCTTCTCAAACAACTAAGTTGACGGAATCACCGGAGGAGCACCTTCGCAACAAGAAGGCACAAGGCCCTTATTAATTGGTTGCGATCGCTTGTGCAAACGAACATCCAATCAAGTAACTTGTGTCCACCCCGCGGTTCCATTCAATTGTGAGGAAGTAATTTCTAGTGAATCAAACAAAAAAAGCCCTCTTTGGAGGCACACTTCAACTCTCAAAGGAAGATTAACTCGTTAATCTTGAAAAGTTGTTCCTAAAAATTAAAGTGCTACATAAAGCCCTCTTCAAGGGCCCGATTTACCGCGTAGGAGAATTCACTTCTCAAAAATATGAAGTGACCATCTCCGAAGGTTGAAGCGTAAAAACTTCTCCAAAAAACGAGACACGCTCCATTAAAGCAGAATAATTTTTCCTCGAAAAATGGAATAGTTATTCTCCAAAATAAGAATACAAGTCTCGTCAAAGCAAAAGATATTACAATGCACTTGTGGTATGGGGGCAATATCATATAATATAGCTACATCAATAAAAGCAGTACCCAAGCGACATCCCGCAAGCTCATTACAATACACGCAAAAAAGATGTGGAATAAATGCATTCTCAAACGCAAACAAAAAGTTTGTATAAGTAAAAAGAATCGTTTATTCTACACTAAAATGAGAAATAAATGCATTCTCAAACGCAAACAAAAAGTTTGTACAAGTAAAAAGAATCGTTTATTCTACACTAAAATGAGAAATAAATGCATTCTTACATACACAAGAATTTGTACAAGTGAAAGAATTATTTTATTCAATACCATGAAATTTTTTTACATATGCAGATCTCAAAAAAGCGGGGACCGGTACCCGCACAATCTCCGGTCAATGCATGCAAAAAGAAAAAAGCAAAACAAGAAGCATAAAGTCCAGCTTATCAGTCCTTCTTCCCGCCACCCTTAGAGCCCTTTCCCGGCTTGATAACTAGTTTTGGAAGCCGTTGTGGACGGGTCGGGGGGGGGGGAGGAGAAGGAGGAGCAGTTGGATCTTCTTCTACTTTGTCTTCTCCAGTTGAAGTGCTTTTCTTCTTTTTCCTCATTGCACGCTTCCCCTTCCTCTTCGAAGAAGACTCACTTCCCGGAGTGAGCAACGTAGAAAGCTTTGTGTCATCATCAAGAGACTGCTCCGGGGTCTTCTCACTGTCCTCAAGATCTTCCGCCTTCTGTTCTTGCGAAGCAGGCAGATCCTCCAATCCTTGAAGGGCTTCTATTTGTTATTCCTGCGACCCTGGCTGAGTAGCAGGAGTGACTTGAAGGGATGGAGGAGGAACAACTGGAAGAGGAGAAGAGTGCACAGCGCTCGGCGCTTCCGCTACAGAAGAAAAGAAGTTAAAATCAGTACTCTCTGAAAAAAGAGAAGATATTGAATCATTAGGACTTAAGTAATAAGCGAGAAATTCATCGAGCTCAGTTGAATCGAATGAGTAGTCAGACTTGAAGTTACTTGGAGAAGTTGGCTTAATCACGACCACTTCGAAGTTTTCAGCTTCAGCATCATCCTGGGACTTCTCCTCGATTTGAGTAAGGGGAGACTCGGTAATGACGGGCTTAGCCTCAGCTTTTGTAGGAGGTGGAGAATAAGAGCTGGAACTGATGATATTAACGTCGGCCGAAGTCGAAGTATGGGCAGGGGCGGTTGGAGATACTTTCTTTTCCGGATGCTCCCCTGCCGCTGCTTCAGCTCTCGCTCCAGCAAGTTGTTCCTTTCCTTTGGCAAGAGCGGCACGAGTTTCATCATCAAAATAATATGCTTCAAGCTCTGCCTCATCATAACCGGCACCTCTAAGCATATCAACCACGGCCTCCCACACTTCAGCCAAGGTGATCTCATACTTCGGGCCCAAGAATGAGAGGCTTCCGCGCCCCAGAACACTATGAAGATAAAAATCAAATAAAGTTGAGCTAACATTGGCCTTCGTCGCTTCGTGCGAGTGCTCAGCTGCTTCCTTTCCAGCGATGGCTTCATCGCGCTCTTTTTCGGTCTTCAATAACTGAGCTTGTAGCCTTATAATTTCCAAATCTTGAGAGCTGACTTTTTCCCGCAGTTGGACGGTGTCATTGCAATATTTTTCAGTAACATGCTGCTTGGCTTCAAGTTTCAGCTCAGCATCTCTTTGAGCAGCATGAGCATCTCTCACTTGTTTTTGGAAGACTTCTTCTTTTTGAGAGTGCGAAGCGGAAGAAGTGGCGAGATCTTCCTTGAGTTTCTTGACTTCAGACTCAAGTCTCGCATTGTCGTCTGCAATGCTCGCCATCTCTGCGTCATGTTGTTTACAAATTTTATCCCACTTTGACTTGTCATTCTCCATTGTCAACATGGCTTCAAGATTCATACGGTTAACTCTTTGGAGCTCGTCGACAAGCTTCTGCCAGCCTGACATCCTCTCGATATCAAGTTTGACTGCATCAAGGTTCCTCAACATAGCTGGCTTATCAATCGGTACCAAGTCTAGGTCTAAGTGTACTCCCCTTAAGCACCAATTTGGGAATCGGCTTTGAAGTGTAAAAGGAGCATCTTTGACTTGATACTGAGGCCTGCTGATAATCGTCTAGATGTCAGATTTCTTTAGAGTAGGAGAGCCGGATGGGATATCAAGAGAGATAGGAGCATCGGTCTTTTCAGAAATCTCAGACGCGTCCTTTTCGCTAAGCCTGGCCCGTTTACTGGGATCTTCAGAAATATGGCTCTTTCCTCTGTCGTCATGCGACTTTCTCTTATGGGAAGCGTCATCTCTTTGAGAGGAGTCGTGACGTTCTTCCCTCCTCCTTTGCTGCTCCTCATAAGCTTGTCTCTCTCGAGCTTTTCTAACCGCTCGCTCCTCATCAGTTTCCCTACGAACAGGGAGGTAGCGTCTATAGTCATAAGTGTCACGCCCTCCAAAGCGTCGAAAGTCATCATAGTATGAACCGCTTCGCCCCATCAGAGAACCTGAAATTGAATAAAAGTCAAGTCTTAGAAATCTTCAAAGTAGAAGAGTTAAGTGAATAAAAGTGCTAAGCATCCTAAGTGTGTGCGGCGTGCAAACTACGCACGTCAGACTACAAACCACTCTTTGGTGTGGGAATGGTGACGACTTATGTAGTAGGCGTTGTAATTTGTTGTAAAGAGGAAGTCGCCTCGACAGCAGGAGAGGTAGCTTTTGAAGCGTCATCTTTGAATAGCTCCTGTGAAGTTATCATCAAATCGCTCAACCCCTCAAAAGTGTCATCGCCGCCGTGCCCGGCAAAACTTTCTTTTTCAACTTCTACATCAGCCGCCTTTTCGGAATGACGAGGAGTTTCTTCTTCCTCAATAACCGGGGCAAGTGCAAATTTCCCGGACGACCCCGTAATGTCAATAGAAGTAGAACACTTCACCAGTGATGTCTCAGTGGTAGGTTCTTTCGGTGTAAGTTCTTCAGCAGGAGCTGGGGCATCTGATGTCTTTGCTGGAGAATCAGGAACTTCATGAGGCTGAATAGAATGGGAAGAATGAAGGAGTCCTAATTGATGTAAAAAATCATCTTTCAACAAAAATTGGATACTCCTCTCCTCAATCGGCACGGCCATGAGCCTCTCAAAAGTTGGTTTGTGACCAGGATCCCTAGAAGGAGGAGGAAGCACTGAAAAATAAAGAGCGAAGTTAACACTTGACAACTCGGGCTTCGAAAAGTTCAAAAAACATAAGGAACGAAGATAAATGATCTTACTTCCTACTCTCCAAATAGCATAAAATCCCGGAGGACAACGAACGTAGAAAAACTGACTCAGAAACCCATGAACACTGTCAGGAAGACCAATGATCAGTTTGCGGTTCCTAGCACTTCTCACAAGCCTGATGGAAGGATGGTCTTTATTTTTGGCAAATGTGCACATATAACAAACTTCGTCAAAACTCGGAAGACGATCCAGCGTCCTCTTAAATAGCACACATAGTCCCATCAGGATGGCATAGCCATTGGGATGTAACTGAAAGGGAGAGATAGACAGTCGAAGTAGAAGCTGCTGAAGGAAATCGTTAAAAGGAGGAATGGCTCCGCTCATGCACATTTGGCGATTAACGGCGACAAAACCATGAGGTGGTATGTCAGCAGTGTCGCTTTTCTCAGGCAGTATGGCATCTGCTTCAGCAACGCCGAACTGAGTGCACAGTTGGCAGAAAACTTTATATGTTAAAGTGGTCGAGATTCTTTCTGGAGGATTAGTCAACGGGACAGGAATAGGAATGGCCTTTCCAGCTTGAACTATTATCTCTTCTTGTTGAGAAGTCATTCTACATAAGCAACTGGATGTTCAAATGAGAAGGTGCACGTTTCCTAAAAAGTGTGAAGTGTTGTGTAGAACTAATAAAAATAACAAGCAAACATAACTGGAGTTAAACTAGTTGACAATTGGTCGATTACGAGATTTCAGGACTTGTTAATTTAAAACTCAAGTGCAGTATTAATGCAAATAAATCAGCTTCAATTAACTATTTTAGTTTTGCTTTAATACTTCACTTGAATTGGTTGGTTTACAGCATTTCGTTCACGCAGTTCATTTAACTTGATTATTCTTTATCGACTAATCTGTCATTCGATGTGGGCAGTCAATGGCAGTATATTCATCCCAGTTTTCTGCAAATATTGTGTTTAACAGGTTATTAGCATTAAAGTTAAAACAATCTGCAAAGAAGTGCAACACAGTTCAAGCTCAAGTTCAATCAAATTCTCCCAGAATTTTACAAGTCATAGGTCGTCCAGCGACCTAGCATAGGTCGGAGACTTTCTTAGATCGCACTGTGCAAGTCAAAAAGTTCAAGGCAATGCAAAATTTTCAAGTCCTAACTCGGCTGCGACCTAGAGCCTATGCCGCAAAAGTTAGGTCGTTGATATGTTAAGTCGGTCTGCAGTTATTCAAGAAAGTTAGGTCGTTAAATTGTTAAGTCGTTCTGCTTAAAGTTCATGTGCAAATCAAACAAAAAACCTAGGTTGTTCGAATCCCAACACAACCTAAAAGTTAAGTCGCGAATTTGAAGGTCGTCCAGCTTTCCCTAGGTCGTGAGTTATCTTAGGTCGCTCAGATTCACTAAGTCGCTGACTTCCTATCCACGCAATCACTCACTAGACCCGATAACCCGTTATCGCCAATACAAAGAAATCCATCATCCTTTTCGTGAATTTCATCATCTCCACATACCACCAAATCACCCAAAAAAAATCCGATTTCAAATACCTCTGATCCACTATAGATATTACCGTGCCTTCATGAATCACAACAACAACATATCAAACGGCGATCAAAAGTCGATCATGATAATCATTCAAAATTAAGCACGACACATGGAATTGGACTTGGGTCGGAAAACATGGATTCACGATTGGGCGGCGATTATGGTGGGATAGAGATTGAATTCACTTACGTAGTATGTTTGTGACGACCCGGAATTTTTGTATATTTGAAATGTGAATATTTAAGTTATTTTAAATATTCGAAGGTTAAATTTTAACTTTAATTTCAAATATACAGTATTTATTTGGATAATTAATTATATAAAATGGAATTTTAAAAGAGTTTTGTTCAGTTTTAAAAATATATCGTTGATATTGAATTTAAAAATAGCCGTCCGAGGCACAGTCTCGGAATGCGACGAAACCAGTTCCATTGGATCCGTAATATTGTATTATTATTGGATTTCAATTTTCGTAGTGTTTGGAGTTGTCGTGTGGTCGTACGGAATGTAAACGCACTGAAATTTATCGAAAATTTAATATAATATCTGAGTCCAAAAAGCTATCTTCTCCATACGACCGAGTTAGGACTCAAAACCTTTTCCATTTCGTCCAGAATAGGGGTTTAACCTTATAAACGCCTAGCGACACGCATCGATAGGAGGTCGAGATTTTGAGTTTGCGTGGTTAGAGACGGTTTAGATTTAAATGATATTTATATTCAAATTCATTTTGACAAAAGTTTTCCTAGCAACCTTCTCTTCTCTCAAACACGTGTTCTCTTGGTATTAACACGTGTCCTACCTAATAAACACGCGTCTCCCCCTCTGTTGTTCCATTCAATTGAAGCTATCTCGTTCGAAAAGAAAAATAGGCTGCCTTCGTTCGTTTTTCCCTTTACCTCCCTCTATTCTCAAATTAATTCAAATTGAATCTGTTCTCTTCAAAGTCACAGTTCAATAGCAATCTCCATGTCGTAATGCTTGAACCCGTGAAAACTAGGGTTCCATAAATCAACGCCTTCTTAATAATCAGCGCTGCGTACTCGGCTGTTCCATCAGCCATCGTCAGATCATCCTTGCCTCCTACGCGATATTTTCTACTGCTGATTTGAAGCCCAGTCGAAGACGGAAAGGGGAGAACTCGTTTGGTCACTGTAGTTGGGTCTATGGATTCGCGGGGACGCAAGGAAGAGGTAGGATCGTGTCGCGACTTTCGCGACAGAGGTATCGTGGCAGTTCGACGAGCGGCGGCATCGCGAGGGTAGCACGACACTCGAAATTCAATTCGAGTGCAGAAGGGAGGCGAGTGTGGGCTTCGCGACTGCGCGATTTGCGATGGTAGTAGGGTTTCGTCGAGACATAAGGGCGACGTGAAGACGAGGTAGCCTGATGATGTGCAGTGTCGTGATTATTTGGGCACGAGGAGGAGGGAATCGACAGCGAGTCCATCTTTGAGTGCTCGATCGAGGTATAACTGCTTTCAGCTTAAAATCTAATTAAGTTTAAAATTGGCAAATGAATTCTGTAGCTTTAATAGTAAATTTGGAAATTTATAAAGTGTAGCTTAGTTAGAACCAGTAAAGAAAAAGAAAAGGATAAGCAGAAGTATTATAGATTTGGGAAACATAGAAAAAGAAAATAATAAAGACCTTATTTAAGTAATGAATTTGTTTACTTAACTTATTTAATCATTCTAGAAATGGTTAGTGGAAAATTAGTTTGAACTTAAGTGTTAGTTAATTAAATTTATATAAATGAATATTCGGGTTATTCGAATATTAATAGAATCATATAAATATGTATTCAAGGTCTGGCATCGTGAAGAGGACTATTGATTTGGGTTGAATTGCAAAATAGAAGAGGCAAAAGGTGAGTTAATCTCACTCAGTTAGATTTAAATTTAAATGGTTAAATTTAAATAATTGATTGGATGATTGCATTGATTGATGTGCTATATATATATAATAGTATATAGCAATATATACATATTGGCATATGTATATATTTGAGTTGTTGATATTCCCGCATTTGTATAGCGGATGAGACCCTATGCGCCGCATAATAGCGGATGATATTTTATAAACCCATATACCGCGATATTCCACCTCGAAGTGGAATTGGTATTGTGCTAACGTTTGTGGATGCAGGGAAACAGGTTGGAGGGATCCAACTGGATTCCTCAAAATTATTTAGATTATTTGATATTCTGTTCTATGAATATTGATATCCTGTGATGATTTTATTGATGATTGAAATATTGGATGATATGGTTGGATTGAATATTTCAATAAAAGGAGTTATCAAAATATATTGAATTGGATTTTGAAAGAAATAAAAGAGTAAATTTTAAGTAAATAATTCAAGTGAATTGGAATAAGGGAATTTCGAAATAACAAGGGAAATATTAACTTTAAACTAAAGTGATATTAAATTTAAAGGATAAAGGATTTATTTTGAATGTAAGGATTAAATTTAATTAAAGGCTAAAGAAGGAATTTTGGAAGTTTAAATTGGTATTTTCAGTTAAAAAAGGGTTTTAACTCAAATAAAGGAATAAATCTAAAAGTTAATGTATTTTGAAATAAATGAAGTAGTAAAGGAAATTTATTTCAAAGTAAAGTAAAGTAAATTGGAAAATCAATTGGAAATTGATTTAGTTGTTTAAAATTGGAATTTTAAAAGAGAAGTGAGATTTTGGAGATATAAACTGGGTTTATAAAGTAAAATAAAATATCAGTGGATATTTGAATATAAATTCAAGGTGGGAATTTATAAAAAGATATGGTTTGGTTTAAAAATAAATGTTGATTTATTTTTAAAAGATGTAAATGAGAAGTGTATTTCTCTGGATAGCCAAGTACGTTTTCAAAGCAATTTTAAATATAAGTTAAAAGTTTTAAGTATGTTTTAAAAAAAAAAAAAACATGTTTAGAAAATTGATTATTTTTAAATGTTAATTTTCAAAGTAGGTATTTTTAAAAATCTATTATTGTAGTAATTATATAAAAGTGATTTGCTATTCTGTTTTTAAAAAGAGAAATTTAGTTTATATTTATAAAGTGGTTTAATTTAAAGTATATATTTTTAATAAAGTATTAAAGTAGTTTGATTTCAATGTTATAAAATATATTTTAAAATAAAGTGTTTTTAAATTATTTTAAAAATCTAAAAGTGTTTTGTACTTGGTGTTTCAGAGAAATAAATATTTGGAAATGTATTCCGTAAGCGGAAATTGTTTGAAATTGTTTTCAAAAGGAGTTTAAAAATTTGGAAATATATCTTGGAAAGATATTTGGGCAAATAAATGTGGGAAATTATTTATTGTGTGATGGTTGCTTGTGGATGTTAATTGATAGTTAAATAACCGACTATCAATATTGGCCAATGCGCTGATCGTTTCGAAGAGACCGGGATCGAGTTTCCGTATACCGGGATTCTAGGTCTGGAGACTCGAATACCACTTCGATTCGGTTTGTACGTTTCGTGTAACGTGTTCAGAGTCGAAGATGGAGCAGTGAAGTGCAAGGGCTAGTCGCTACTAATCCTGAGGATATTTCCAAATGGATGTAGTAGGAGTAGTGCCTTCGGTTCCGTTCGAACTCGGAACGGACTTGTATGGACGAATGCTTGCGAAACATCGTCAGCGGACGATGGGCATTCTAAGGGATATGTTCTCTAAAAGGTATCGTTTAGCCTCGAACCTCATCAACCGGGAATGACTGAAAATCAGGGGTTATGCAGCAAGGCTTCGTGGGTAGCTCCCACTGGAGGGTAAGGTCATCCCTGTCTAGATGTCCCTTTTTATTTCGGCTTAGTGGTGCGGTTGCTGATCCCAACCGTGGGGTGATTTTATTCGGGATCATCCAGTAAGGGATGGTTCCGGCCTTGTGTTACAGGGGAGCGGGCGTACTCCTCGGTACGGTGATCTAGGCCACGTACTGTGATAGGTGGTACCCCAGTGCCTAGTCATTCGTTGGAAATCCATTCTTCCTACGTGCCTTGTACGGTTTTGATTGTGCCCAACTATTGTTGAAATGTGAGATGCAAGCATTTCAGCTAGATTATATTTTACTTTCTGTAGACACTATTATAATATCAGAGGATTTTGATATAAAGTGTTTAGCTATCGTAAGGTAAAAACCCGACATGTTTATTTGTGGCGTGGTCTTACGAGATGCTTTTGTTTTCAAAGGGTTTTGAAACTTTAATAATCAATTTGAGTATGATTATCTCACGCTGGTTTTCCAGACTGACTCGGGTATTGTTTTATATGATGCTCGGGTCAGACCGAGTATTATAGATTACAGGAAATGATGCTATGGAGCTGGATGGCGATACGTACTTCCGTATTTGAGTTATATATTCCGCTGTGTATTCAGATTGTGTGGACAAGTTATGATTACTGTCCAGTTGTATGATATTGATGTGATGTACTCTGATGATGTATTTGGATGATGTATATGTAAACAGATATAGATTTCTTTTTGTGTAAAGATCTGTTATTATCTATTATATTTTATTCCGCTGCGATGGTTAGATTCTGATGTTGTTTTCTATTTTTCTTCTTCTTCTACCTCTTCTTCTTAACCAAATGGTCCGGTTTTTCTTGTATGAAAAACCCGGGTTGTTACAGTGGTATCAGAGCTTAGGCTAGCGATAACCTTGGCTCTGGTGGGAATTTTGAGAGTATTAATAGATATGAGCGCGTATTTGTTAGTGAATATAAAATGGTTTTATATTGTGTTGGTTGATTTATTGAGTGGCATATGAACCTTCGTCGGCACAGTCTGGACAACTGTATCGAAGGGGTTTCTAAACACTTGAATAGAACAGTTCGACACAATATTGTTTTAAATAGGGTGAATGAAATAATTTTGCCCAAATTATTTTGTATATAAAAGAAATAATTATTTGAAATTTATTATAGTTATATATTTGGATGCTTGGTTGTTAGAAAATGACAATAATGAGTTAGTCTCATTATTGAGTAGAAATTGAAAACTTATAACCAAAGATGAAAGAATAAATTTATATAACAAAATGGAATTTGAAATATAGACTATAAATGAAATTTATAAATTGAGATAAACTTTATATACAAATGTGAATTACAAATGTGATAGAATTCCAGAGTAATGTTTGGATATAAAATTGAATGGATTTTGAATTTGAAGTTTTGGGAAAGATTTAAATTCCTTTGGATTTAAAAATAGTTTTTAAAGGTTTTGGGGAAATAATAGTGATATTATTTCATGAATATTTTTGAAATTGAATTGAAATCTGGTGGGATTTGGGATTTAAAAATGTTTGAAATGTTTAGAGTGATAAAAGCATTAAATTCTCTTTCGGTCGCTGGAAAATAATTTCGGTGATGACTGCAGCATCATCGATATCTATTTTCGAGTTTCCTAAGAGAAATTGCTACCAAACTGTTTTAAATTGGAAATGATTGTGAATTGGGTTGGTTTTAAAATTCAAAGGGAAAATTGTTTGGTAAAAGCAGATTATTTTGGAAATTGGGATTTGATGTGATATACCAGATATGTATGAGTTATTTATGGATTCAAAATGGTTTTGAAATAAAACCGGGCAATTAAATTCTGGGAATTCTATTTAAAATATAAATGTGGAAATTTAAATGAATCAACAATATAAAGTATAGAATGAAGTTGATTGAAATAAGAAGGGAATGAAAGTTAAATTCTGGGATTATAATTATGAGATGAAATTAACTCAATGAGTAATATAAGCTGGTAGATAAAAGAGTTAGAGAACTTGAAGGTGAATAAAATATATTTGAATTTAACTTAAGATGAGTTAAATAAAATTGAGAATTGGAATTGAATTAAATGTAAGTAAGTTGAAGTCGAATTGAAATTGGATATAAAGGTAATGGCTTATAATTGTGTAAAGAAACTCATATTCTTAAAGTTCTTAAGTGTAATAATTTGAAAATTTGATTGTAAAGATGAAAATGGACTTAAATGAATAGTCCCAGATCTTAAGTAAGTAAGTTAAAACTTATGAGTAGAAATGAAATTGTAAGTCATAAATGAGAATTCATTTCTTTGAACCATTAAGAGTTATAATTTGAAATTGTAATTATCAAATGGAAACGACTAAGATGAGCAATCTTAATTTTTAAATAGATCCAAACTTGAATTATAAAATAAATTGAACTTAAGATAATTAAGTGAAGTGATATTTGGAATTAAAAAGCAAGTATTTAATTTTAACCAGCGGAGGAACTAATTTGATAATAAATTAGTTAATGAAATTGAATTGTGAGTTAATGAAATTGGATTAAAATAGTGATGGTTTGAATTGCGAATGAAATCCAAATAAGTGAAAATAAATTGGAAATGACCTGGTTATTAATAAATCATTCCAGATGAATTGAGTATGGAAAATAAAATTCATAATGATTGAGTGAATGAACCAATTATATTTAATAAATAAATGGATGGAATTTGATTAAATAAGAATCAAATGAAAAGATGGAAATAAAATTTTAAAGGGTTGGTTAAATGGAAAATAAACTTAAGTTATTGACTTAAGTAAATGTGGAATGGAAACTGAACTCAAACAGAGGAGTGGTTTAAATAAGTTGAGAAATAGTTATTGAATGAATTAACTTGGATTGTTTTCGAGCTAAATAAAATTCAATTTTTGGAAGTAGTAAATTGAAGTAAGTTGGAATTCATATGAAATTGGAATTCGATTTGAATATATACACTTCGGTGGTGAAGTAGTAAATAAGTATAAGAAAATTTATATGAACTTAAGAATTGAAGAATGAAATTCTTAAGAAAATATGTATTGGAAATATACTTAGTAATTTTGGAATAGAAAAATATATATACTAAGTGAATAGTTGAATGAAGACTAAAACTGAAGTTGTGAAATGGAATAGTTGTGAATAAGGGGATAACAAATAAAAAGGAATGTGAATAAAGGAGAATTGATATAACTAATAATCAATTAGGCTAATTACGTAAGGTGTACGTATATTATTTATTCGCATAGCTATTTGATCCGGATTCGAACACAGAATTTCGAGATAGTTTTATCGATCCGAATCAGGATTTTTCACTCGATTTTCGACGGCGAACCTGGATATGGATTGTTGATTGATTCTGGATATTCTCTATCATAGTTTGTGACTATGCAAGGAGAATGACGGTTTCTGATCAAGGAACCAGATCTGAGTCCGCACTAGGAAGTCGGGTGGACGATACTAGTTCGAAAGTGGAATTGTGTGATCGATTGAGCGATCGAATGTGATATTGCGTACGGATGATATATGTGCATCGTACGGGCTTAAGTTAAGTAAATATTGGAAATTTGTAAAGAAGTCGATAAAATGACTTTGGAATTGTGAGTGGATATTATTGTTTAGTAGGATATACAGGTGTATAAAAGCAATGGATAATTGGGATTTTTGATTTAGAAGATAAAATCTAATGACCCGACAAAAAGGTATGTATTTGAATTTCTATATGAAATTTGATTGGGTTTTGGATCCAGCCACTTGGCTTTTTGTTTTCTTTTTGAGATTGGGAGGCCGTAGAGCCATTTTGTAGTAGTACCGAGCTAGCCGCGCAAAGGAGACGCTGGCGAAATTTTTCGGAAATTTAGGGAGTTAGAAAAATTTCGAGAAAAATTTGATAATTCAAAATTTGAATTCAAATTTAAATTTGAACTGATAAGAAAGATAATATTGTTTGGGACTTAGGAGTAAGTTTGAAAGGTTAGAAAGAGGGATAATGTATCTCTATTAAAGGATTTGTTTTGGGAGGTGGTTAAAACTATTTGGGGTTAAGGAAATAGTTAATGGGGATTAAATCATTCCTCTTAACTAGTAATTTCGGGGACGAAATTCTTTTAAGGGGGAAGGAATGTGACGACCCGGAATTTTTGTATATTTGAAATGTGAATATTTAAGTTATTTTAAATATTCGAAGGTTAAATTTTAACTTTAATTTCAAATATACAGTATTTATTTGGATAATTAATTATATAAAATGGAATTTTAAAAGAGTTTTGTTCAGTTTTAAAAATATATCGTTGATATTGAATTTAAAAATAGCCGTCCGAGGCACAGTCTCGGAATGCGACGAAACCAGTTCCATTGGATCCGTAATATTGTATTATTATTGGATTTCAATTTTCGTAGTGTTTGGAGTTGTCGTGTGGTCGTACGGAATGTAAACGCACTGAAATTTATCGAAAATTTAATATAATATCTGAGTCCAAAAAGCTATCTTCTCCATACGACCGAGTTAGGACTCGAAACCTTTTCCATTTCGTCCAGAATAGGGGTTTAACCTTATAAACGCCTAGCGACACGCATCGATAGGAGGTCGAGATTTTGAGTTTGCGTGGTTAGAGACGGTTTAGATTTAAATGATATTTATATTCAAATTCATTTTGACAAAAGTTTTCTTAGCAACCTTCTCTTCTCTCAAACACGTGTTCTCTTGGTATTAACACGTGTCCTACCTAATAAACACGCGTCTCCCCCTCTGTTGTTCCATTCAATTGAAGCTATCTCGTTCGAAAAGAAAAATAGGCTGCCTTCGTTCGTTTTTCCCTTTACCTCCCTCTATTCTCAAATTAATTCAAATTGAATCTGTTCTCTTCAAAGTCACAGTTCAATAGCAATCTCCATGTCGTAATGCTTGAACCCGTGAAAACTAGGGTTCCATAAATCAACGCCTTCTTAATAATCAGCGCTGCGTACTCGGCTGTTCCATCAGCCATCGTTAGATCATCCTTGCCTCCTACGCGATATTTTCTACTGCTGATTTGAAGCCCAGTCAAAGACGGAAAGGGGAGAACTCGTTTGGTCACTGTAGTTGGGTCTATGGATTCGCGGGGACGCAAGGAAGAGGTAGGATCGTGTCGCGACTTTCGCGACAGAGGTATCGTGGCAGTTCGACGAGCGGCGGCGTCGCGAGGGTAGCACGACACTCGAAATTCAATTCGAGTGCAGAAGGGAGGCGAGTGTGGGCTTCGCGACTGCGCGATTTGCGATGGTAGTAGGGTTTCGTCGAGACATAAGGGCGACGTGAAGACGAGGTAGCCTGATGATGTGCAGTGTCGTGATTATTTGGGCACGAGGAGGAGGGAATCGACAGCGAGTCCATCTTTGAGTGCTCGATCGAGGTATAACTGCTTTCAGCTTAAAATCTAATTAAGTTTAAAATTGGCAAATGAATTCTGTAGCTTTAATAGTAAATTTGGAAATTTATAAAGTGTAGCTTAGTTAGAACCAGTAAAGAAAAAGAAAAGGATAAGCAGAAGTATTATAGATTTGGGAAACATAGAAAAAGAAAATAATAAAGACCTTATTTAAGTAATGAATTTGTTTACTTAACTTATTTAATCATTCTAGAAATGGTTAGTGGAAAATTAGTTTGAACTTAAGTGTTAGTTAATTAAATTTATATAAATGAATATTCGGGTTATTCGAATATTAATAGAATCATATAAATATGTATTCAAGGTCTGGCATCGTGAAGAGGACTATTGATTTGGGTTGAATTGCAAAATAGAAGAGGCAAAAGGTGAGTTAATCTCACTCAGTTAGATTTAAATTTAAATGGTTAAATTTAAATAATTGATTGGATGATTGCATTGATTGATGTGCTATATATATATAATAGTATATAGCAATATATACATATTGGCATATG
Organism: Allium fistulosum; assembly: GCA_030737815.1. Lineage (NCBI taxonomy): Eukaryota > Viridiplantae > Streptophyta > Magnoliopsida > Asparagales > Amaryllidaceae > Allium > Allium fistulosum. The sequence goes on along the minus strand of CM060902.1, from coordinate 942,878,768 downwards.
TATATATTTGAGTTGTTGATATTCCCGCATTTGTATAGCGGATGAGACCCTATGCGCCGCATAATAGCGGATGATATTTTATAAACCCATATACCGCGATATTCCACCTCGAAGTGGAATTGGTATTGTGCTAACGTTTGTGGATGCAGGGAAACAGGTTGGAGGGATCCAACTGGATTCCTCAAAATTATTTAGATTATTTGATATTCTGTTCTATGAATATTGATATCCTGTGATGATTTTATTGATGATTGAAATATTGGATGATATGGTTGGATTGAATATTTCAATAAAAGGAGTTATCAAAATATATTGAATTGGATTTTGAAAGAAATAAAAGAGTAAATTTTAAGTAAATAATTCAAGTGAATTGGAATAAGGGAATTTCGAAATAACAAGGGAAATATTAACTTTAAACTAAAGTGATATTAAATTTAAAGGATAAAGGATTTATTTTGAATGTAAGGATTAAATTTAATTAAAGGCTAAAGAAGGAATTTTGGAAGTTTAAATTGGTATTTTCAGTTAAAAAAGGGTTTTAACTCAAATAAAGGAATAAATCTAAAAGTTAATGTATTTTGAAATAAATGAAGTAGTAAAGGAAATTTATTTCAAAGTAAAGTAAAGTAAATTGGAAAATCAATTGGAAATTGATTTAGTTGTTTAAAATTGGAATTTTAAAAGAGAAGTGAGATTTTGGAGATATAAACTGGGTTTATAAAGTAAAATAAAATATCAGTGGATATTTGAATATAAATTCAAGGTGGGAATTTATAAAAAGATATGGTTTGGTTTAAAAATAAATGTTGATTTATTTTTAAAAGATGTAAATGAGAAGTGTATTTCTCTGGATAGCCAAGTACGTTTTCAAAGCAATTTTAAATATAAGTTAAAAGTTTTAAGTATGTTTAAAAAAAAAAACATGTTTAGAAAATTGATTATTTTTAAATGTTAATTTTCAAAGTAGGTATTTTTAAAAATCTATTATTGTAGTAATTATATAAAAGTGATTTGCTATTCTGTTTTTAAAAAGAGAAATTTAGTTTATATTTATAAAGTGGTTTAATTTAAAGTATATATTTTTAATAAAGTATTAAAGTAGTTTGATTTCAATGTTATAAAATATATTTTAAAATAAAGTGTTTTTAAATTATTTTAAAAATCTAAAAGTGTTTTGTACTTGGTGTTTCAGAGAAATAAATATTTGGAAATGTATTCCGTAAGCGGAAATTGTTTGAAATTGTTTTCAAAAGGAGTTTGAAAATTTGGAAATATATCTTGGAAAGATATTTGGGCAAATAAATGTGGGAAATTATTTATTGTGTGATGGTTGCTTGTGGATGTTAATTGATAGTTAAATAACCGACTATCAATATTGGCCAATGCGCTGATCGTTTCGAAGAGACCGGGATCGAGTTTCCGTATACCGGGATTCTAGGTCTGGAGACTCGAATACCACTTCGATTCGGTTTGTACGTTTCGTGTAACGTGTTCAGAGTCGAAGATGGAGCAGTGAAGTGCAAGGGCTAGTCGCTACTAATCCTGAGGATATTTCCAAATGGATGTAGTAGGAGTAGTGCCTTCGGTTCCGTTCGAACCCGGAACGGACTTGTATGGACGAATGCTTGCGAAACATCGTCAGCGGACGATGGGCATTCTAAGGGATATGTTCTCTAAAAGGTATCGTTTAGCCTCGAACCTCATCAACCGGGAATGACTGAAAATCAGGGGTTATGCAGCAAGGCTTCGTGGGTAGCTCCCACTGGAGGGTAAGGTCATCCCTGTCTAGATGTCCCTTTTTATTTCGGCTTAGTGGTGCGGTTGCTGATCCCAACCGTGGGGTGATTTTATTCGGGATCATCCAGTAATGGATGGTTCCGGCCTTGTGTTGCAGGGGAGCGGGCGTACTCCTCGGTACGGTGATCTAGGCCACGTACTGTGATAGGTGGTACCCCAGTGCCTAGTCATTCGTTGGAAATCCATTCTTCCTACGTGCCTTGTACGGTTTTGATTGTGCCCAACTATTGTTGAAATGTGAGATGCAAGCATTTCAGCTAGATTATATTTTACTTTCTGTAGACACTATTATAATATCAGAGGATTTTGATATAAAGTGTTTAGCTATCGTAAGGTAAAAACCCGACATGTTTATTTGTGGCGTGGTCTTACGAGATGCTTTTGTTTTCAAAGGGTTTTGAAACTTTAATAATCAATTTGAGTATGATTTTCTCATGCTGGTTTTCCAGACTGACTCGGGTATTGTTTTATATGATGCTCGGGTCAGACCGAGTATTATAGATTACAGGAAATGATGCTATGGAGCTGGATGGCGATACGTACTTCCGTATTTGAGTTATATATTCCGCTGTGTATTCAGATTGTGTGGACAAGTTATGATTACTGTCCAGTTGTATGATATTTATGTGATGTACTCTGATGATGTATTTGGATGATGTATATGTAAACAGATATAGATTTCTTTTTGTGTAAAGATCTGTTATTATCTATTATATTTTATTCCGCTGCGATGGTTAGATTCTGATGTTGTTTTCTATTTTTCTTCTTCTTCTACCTCTTCTTCTTAACCAAATGGTCCGGTTTTTCTTGTATGAAAAACCCGGGTTGTTACAATGTTGGTAAAGATGAATCGACGACTAAATGAGTTGAATTTGCCCTTGGAAGCTCGAAGGTTCGTCAATGGCAGCGGGAAATCAGAGCAGTAAGGTAAGGAGGAAGAAGCGACCTAACAGTTTATATAGGGCAAAAAGAAGAAGACGAGTAGGTGCGCGAGTTAGTATATGTTTTAGGTCGCTCACGACCTAGCAAAGTTAAGTCGAAGCACACGACCTATGACATAGGCCTGTACTTCGAGGGGCAAATGTTAACTCCTATTTTTGTAGCGACCTAAAACTCCGCGACCTAAAACTCCACGACCTAAAACTCCACGACCCAACAACCTAATAATCTTAGCGACTTAACGACCTAATGGTCCTAGCGACTTTTCTCTTTGTGTTGCTTTGTTGTCATAAGAAACAAAGGTACAAGCTTTCGACTCTACTGGTAGGTAGGTTCCTACGGTTTCGAGGTTGTTGAAGTGTTGATGGTTCCAATGCTGCTAGCAACTTCTGAATGTATGCTTGCGACTTGATGTGGAACCTTCCCTAAATATTAACGGTTTCGACCGGTTCGAAAGGCTTGATTATGATTTCGAAAGGGTTGTCCTGACCAAGGCGTCTTTTGAGTAGTTTGAATGAAGGCGAAACCTTTGGTTTTGAAAGGTATGGAACACATATGAAGGGTCATCATTCACTGTCTTCGAAAGTTGTTTCTTTAACTCATTCGAAAGGTCTTTATGCATCTGGAAGCACCTTCTTTGAAAGGGAATCACTAAAGCGGAAGGGCGCTTTTGACCCTTTCGATCCATTCGAAAGGTTGTAATACTTCTAGTGTTTGGCAATAGCATCCATTCGACTCCTTCAAAAGGTCTTGCTAGATCTGTTTTCTCTTGTTCTTCTTTGACTTCTACTCATTCTGGTTTTGACAATGTCGAAAGGGTTTTTGGTACTAACATTTGCCCCTCCTTGAGGAAGGATGCCATTGACTTTATAGGCCAACCATTTTGAAACCCTCAATGTGTCCTGCCTTTTCATATTCTGTGTAAATCTTAGCCATTCATTTAAATCTGATCGAAAGGTTTGCTGTCTTTGCTGACTTTTCTTATGAACCATGTTCTATTCCTCTGTTCTTTCATTCACCTACAATCGATATAAACTTCGAGCAAAAATCAAAGTTCTCAAACTCTCACATAATTTTTTCTCCAACAAACAAGCATTTTAGATTTACAGTAAATCTCCAACAAACAAGCAAAAATCAAAGTCTCTATTATCTTGTTTTTTATAATTTTATATTATAGTGAATCTCAATTTCTTAAACTTTCACAATTTGGATTTTGAATTATTGTTTTGATTTTCTTGCAACCGTTTAAGTTTTTATTTGTACGAAAGCATTTTAATTCAGTTTCATGGTTTGATTCAATTTATTTTTCTTGTTAATCTTCATTTTAACCCTACCTAGTCCAGGTTTTACTGTTATTGTTGTTTTTAGAGAATTCGAATTTTCATCTCAAAGATTCCAAAATTTAAATTTCTGATTCACGTTTAAACCCATTTGCTTATTAGTTTTTGAATTTCTAGGTTGAAACCGGTTTTAGGGAAGAAGGAGATTTCCATTTACTTCGCATAGAGGTTTTGTGCTGTGCAAATCAAAATTTGGTGCTATAATTTTACCATTCTACCCCATCAAAAGGGATTAAGGTGGCAACTTTTGTTTTTCTTTCTTAGCCTCTTTCGATGGGGTCAAAAGGTAACTTAGCGCTTTATTTGATTGACCTCGTTGAAAGGTCTTATATTTAGTATGAAGTCGACCTCTTCGAAAGTAGTTTTGTACTCTAACGTTTTCCAATACCTTTCGAAGAAGTCAGCTAATGTGTCTTTCGTAATAATTACCCAGTACATAGTTTCAAATGCATAAACTTTGTTTTATTGGTTTCGCATCCTTTAGTACATACTTACTTTCAAACGTTTTGACTTAGTCGAAACCTATTGTATTGATTAAAATTTAGTTGTTGGTATGCTTTCAAAACTATGCACCCCTTTCGACTCTATCAGAACCTTTGTAACTAATTATGATTCAATCATTATCTGTTAACAATGTTGTCGAAAAGCCTTCAAACTCAAAACCTTTCATCTTAGTTGGTATATATGGTTTTGACAGCATTTGCATTCCTTTAGAGAAACTAAATCCATAGGTTTCGACAGCGTCGAAAGATTCTTCTTCCTTCATTTTTTGAACATTGGTAGCATATACTTTGTTCAAATTTGTTGTGTAGGTTTTAACTACTTTATTTTAATAACAAAACTTCTATTGAGCTTTCAACTTTGTTGAAGTTTGTTTATTGGACGTGTACTTTTATCCTCCCTTTCAACTCCGTCGAAAGCTCAGTAGATTTTATCCTTGGGCTTTCTACATCGCTAAAGGCAGATAACTTCTATTTTCCCTTTCGAATTTGTCGAAAGCTCGATAAATCTTATTTTTCTAACTTTAACATTCATTCAAGAATATGAAATTTCATGTTTTTCTTGTTGTTCAAATTATTGTAATAGGTTTCCAATATTTTTCAAACAATGTTTATTTTATAGCAAACTATAATTTCTAACTGAAATGATTTCACCCAGCAGAATCATGGGTTCTCCTAAAAAGATCAACGCCGCCTCGAAGCATTCCTTAATATCCACTTTGGATGAAGTGGATGCAATTCTTAATGACTTTGGTATTACAGGGGCAGAAGCCATTCCCCTTACTACTAATGACACCATCCACAACCCTCCTGAAGAGTATTTTGCCTACACGACAATCCATATTTGGTATGGAGGATTCCTTCCCTTTCCCGACTTCTTATCTAATTTCTTGGCCTATCTGGGGATTGCTCCTATACAACTATCGCCCAATGTTTATACCTATCTCCTATACTTGGAGCTGATGGCATTAGAGTTCGACATTCCCTCTCTCAATGCTGAAGGGCTGAATTATCTTGTTCGGTAGGTTAATCTTAGCAACTTAAACAACCAAATCTTCAGAGAAAATCCTCCCAAAAAGCTAATTTCTAAGGGGGTGAATATGTTCAGAGACTGGGAAACACAATTTTTCTACGTTAAATGTTTTCCCAACATTAGCGCGGCTTTCTCTTGTCCACGTAAATTAATCATGGATCTTATCTTCCTATTTATTTATTTATTTATTTTGCTTTGCTGACATATGCTTTTTGTCAGGTGCTTCTGCTAAAGAGCTAAATGAAGAAGATTTGAAGAAATAAAGTTGCTGATCGCATCTTCAACTATGATTGGAAACAGATTGACCTTGCTGCATCCCATAAATTTACAAAAGCACTCTCTCTTGCCTGCTAGTCAGAGGATACTTTTCCAACCTCCACCGGTCCTAAATACATCCTGAAGCAAACGCTTCCTTTCTTTAGGAGATTCAAAAAACTTCTCTCCAATGTCACCAATTTGCCCTTATCACTACAGTAAGTTGACATGTTGTACATATAGTTTATTTCAGCGTTACTTCTTAAATTTCTTTTTTGACTTTTAATTTGTTTTATTTTTCTACAGTTGCCCCTTAGGTTGAAAAACCCATAAGCGATCCAGCTCAACCTTCTTCAACTTATCGTGCACTATCTTTTTCCCAAGCCATTGCTAGATCATAGATGGCCGCCAAAAGAAAATTGGGCAAAAAAACTGTGGTGGAACCATCTCCAAAGAAAACCAAATTTATCAAAGTTCCCGATTCTCCGGCACAAGAAGAAGAGGAGTTTATTGATACTGACAAATCTTCGAAAAGTCTAACCGTCAAAGCTTCTCGTGATCAACCTAAAATGACTCCAACAAAGATTAATCCACTTTCTCGAATTATCATCATAAGCTCTCCAAGTGTGATCAAGTAGATGTAGAAGGATTTGGGGATTTCAACTCCCTCCCAAGAGCTTATCCCTTCTAGACCATCATCACCTACACCCTTGAGCGACTTTGAGAAGATGGTCCAATCGATCTTAAATTCTTCATCCTTTACCTCAATTCACCCGCCTTCTACTGTTTCTGATCTAGCGGGTCATTATCAATCTCTCATAGAACAACAACTCTTGGTATGTTTCACTTTGCTTAACCTTACTGTAACTGTTTTTCCTTAAGTTTTTGACTTATGTTATACTTCTTCTTTCAGATTTCCACGACCTAGTTCTCCTTGTATGAAAATGCGTCAAAATCCTCCGCTGAATCATCCAAGCTTCAAGAGGAAATTTCTAACTTAAACAATCAAGTTTCCTCCTTATCCGTGGAGAAGAATAAGGCTGTGATTGAACTGGAGCAATTGAGGACTTCTCAGGCCCAGTCAGAATCTATTATTTCAGAGGAGAGGAAAGCTCGTCAATACCTCACTGATGAAAATTTAACATCGAAAATTACTCTAAAAGAGTCTTAGGAGGAGAAGACTAGAATGGAGGCCAAACAGTCTTTGCTAAAGGAAAAACTGAATAAAAATAAAGGTTCTTTGAAGTTGGCCATCGACAACATTTCTAATGCTAAGCGGCGAGTTTATCAATTTCTCGACACTTCTCTTGAGGATATCATATGAATTCTTTTAAAGATGCTATGATGCTCGACTATGTTGACAACGTCGATAAGTGCCCTGAATTAAGCTTCCCCTCACTCAACCCTACTCTTGTCAATAGGTTTATGGACAAGATTAAAAAGATTGAGCAGGGGTTTGATGTCTTCGAAAGAGAGGAGATTGACTCCTCCAAAATTCTATCTTTTGAAGTTCTTTTTTTCCAAGTTGAATCCAACTTCGAAGATGAAGGTGATAAAGATGAGGTTGCCTAAGATGAGGGAGGCGGCGGCGATGATGATAATGACAATGATGACAATGACGATGATAACATCAATGGAGGTTATGGTTTAGGCAGCGATAAAGGTGGCCAAACTGAAGCTTCTGAAAAACATGGGGATGCCAATATGAGGACTTTTGAAAAGGTTAATTCTGATCCGTCTCTTCATGAAGCCAGCCCGTCTAAAAATCATGCACCTTCTGGCCTTCAAGAGGATCCTGCTTTCATTAACCTGGAAATGGAAAAAGAGAAAGAGTAGGTTTTCCAAGCATCATTTCTCGTATCTCAGGTATGGGATTCTCTGTTTAAACATCTTTCGCTTCCTAGATAGTAATGGTTTAACTCCTTTATTTTAGACAAGGAGAAAATCTATTCAACCCTATAAAACTAAGTTTGAAAGAAAACAAGCATAAATAAATAGTTTGTATATGGAGTTAGATAGGCAGTTGATATAGCACAATATTCTTCCAGATAAATATCATAGGCTTAATAGGACTGCGGCAGTGGTGGCATCCTTTAAACATCAAGAAGCTGCACCGCGACCGAGAAGAGCTCGCCTCCGATATGATGGCCTTTTAAAAGAGAATCGGGAGTTGATAACACTCTTTTGGATGTTGATTGAGGAGAGAAATAGTTTGGTAAATTTTCTATACAAATCTTATTGTAGGCACCATATTGTAGATTTCTCATATTTAGGTGACTTTAGTGGGGGTCTACTTAGGAATCTATACAAGAGAACTTGGACTAATTCGTACCTGACCTACATCCTTGAGCAGGTTGGAACTTGCCACGAGTCAGATTAATTCCCCAAGTTCTACCTCCTGATAAACTCAAATACTACAAGGACAAATTTATTTCAGAATTATTTACAAAGTCAATTTTGTATGAACCAAATGAATAGAAATAATTATGTAATAATATTGATTTATTAATTTTTTTCTTTAATCTTCTTTTCATATTTAGTTGTATTTTACTACATTATCATAGAATGAACGTCCCCCTGTTAGTCTTGTTTCTAAAAGTTATCTAAGCAAGTATGTTAACATAAGAAAATATTATCTTGAAAAGGCATCAATTTTGAAATCTTCAAAATTAGTCAAATATTGTTTTCTTAGAGATTTGCAAAAACCTTATATGGAACACCCTCGGCTCCGCTCCAATTTTCTCGGCGAAGAAAAAGAAAAGCTACTTAAAGAAATCCGGATAGTTACTTGAGTTATGATCTTTTATTTTTCCCATTAATTCATTGAATAAAGTTAGAAATGCAGTTTCCCAACTTTAGATGTAAAGCAAATGTCTAATTGTACTTTTTAGTTTCATTGTTACCCAAGTTGTAATCTGTTATTGCTATAATAAAGAGATTGATTGCTTAGGTCTTGACTTTATTTTCTTTATGTTTTTGCTTAAGTAGGAGTTACAGTTATTCGCAACGTCTCTCTCATTAGATTCAGCATCATGCTTTTATCAATATTAAAGATAGGTTGCTAGTGGAACTTGGAAAGAAAAAGCTTCTTGACAATGCTTTATCTGATCGTTTTCAAGATAACAAGGAAGCGTTAAAATGGCATTGAATATTTTGCATCGAAAAACAAGTATCAGAAATCTCAACGATCAGATTGCCAAATTAGAGGCAGATGTTAAGAGCAAAATTGTAGCGATTTTCACGTTAAAGCATCAAGTTAAGTCAAATCCATCAATTGACTTTGATCATAAAATGTCGGAACTCTTTCAACAAATAAGCGATTTGGAGATGAAATTAAAAGATAGTCAGGCTTAATGTGAATCATTAGAGTTCATTATGGGGAATAACATCTCAAGCATTGATTTACCAGTTTCTCTTGCTATTTCATCTGTCGCAAAATCTACAAGGTCCACTTCCCTTGCCATGTAGAAGTTCTCCACTACGACTAATCCTCTACCAGGCTTAGACGAAAAGGTAGTAGAAGAATGGTGCAGAAAATTTAAATTTGAAATGATGAAGTATTTTGATGAGCAGCAAAAGGTAAGATACACACAACGCATAAATGAATATGCGGCTAGGATTCAAAAGCTTGAACGCGATAAGTATCTCCTCTTAAAGCGCATCACCAATTTGGAAAAGGAGAATAAAGCTCTTAAAGGCACAAACAAAGCTTATAATCGTGCTTTGAAGACTAACATCGAATATATTGATGATGATGATAAGATTGGGAAAAAAAGAGAAGAAGCTTAAAGAAGTTCTTCACATTGCTATTCATCACATCGTGGATCCTTTAATTGTGGAGAATCTAACTAAAGTTGTTCAAGATGTATGAAAAATTTATATTTATGAGATGTATATATTAGTTTTTTACACTTGTATGTAGTTCCATAAATTATGTAAGTTATGAAAATTTTGTAAATATCACCTCGTTTATGATCCTTTTTTGTAATGTTTTTTTGAATCATCTATTTGATAACTTTTTCTATGATTTCTGCATTTGCTAAATTATTAGGTCCTTTTTACTATTCTGCTTTCCTTGAAAAGTGAAAAATAACATGTATTTTTTATCGTTAGCATGAAATCTGTATAGAAGTCTATTTATATCATTTGCAGAAATAAAAAAAAATCATTATGTTATCATATGAAAGGTAATTCCGTAATTGAATATAACTAAATGTCTTGAATCCTATCAAGAATTCAACTTTGATCATATTATGAGATTATCAGATGTTTGATGGTATAAAACCATAGATTCAATCAAAGATTCAACTATAAATGTTTAGAGATTCAATTTTTGGAGATAATCAAGAGAAAGTCAATAATGGTCGTGTAATAGAAGTCCATCGACCTAGATTCGGGCATTAACGGTCAAAATTTAAAAGTTAGAAGATCTGAAATCCAGATTCGAGTATTTATGGATGATGACCAGAAGTCCATAACCTTTTTAATAGAAATCTTTAGCCCAGATTCAAGAATGAATGAAATTCAAAAGTTGGGAAGTTTAAAACCCAAATTAGGGTATTGTAGATGATAACCAGAAATCCATGATAATAATCTTCTTAATAGAAGTCATAGACCTGTATTCGGGCATTAGTGGTGGATAAACAGAAATCCAAAATCATTTTCTTCATGATAGAGATCTCAAGCCCAGATTAAGGCCTTAACGAGTTGAGTCAATTAATATCCTCGAAACCCAGATTTGGGTATTAATAAGCGGAATTATGTTCCACCCATTGGATTTTGTCTTCTTTGACATGTGTAACCCTTTAGGTCTTGTATGTAGTTGCGGTTTGATTGGCTGCTTCTCGAGCTTGTACCTCTTTGTCCATCATTCGATATGTCACTTCTTGGGCCTGGACGTCTTAGTCCGATTATTGATGTGCCACTTCTCGGGCTTGGACATCTTAGTCCTTTGTAGATATGTCACTTCCTTCACCTGAACTTCTTAGTCCTTTGTAGATATGCCGCTACTTGGGCCTGGACGTCTTAGTCCACTGTAGATATGCCACTTCTTGGGCCTAGAAGTCTTAGTCCTTTGTAGTTATGCTGCTTCTTGGGCTTTGACATCTTAGTTTGTTGTTCTCTGGTGTGCTTGGTTAGCTTATTCTCAAGCTGGAACCAAGGACTTAGCCAACCTCACTCTAGGAGGTGCCTTGACCTGGCCATAGCATGGCGCAATCAAGGGCTTACCGATGCTTTAACTTGGCAATAACGTGGCGTGGATAAAGGCTTGCGCTCTTCCCTCTAGGAGGGGACCCGCCTTGGACATAGCGTGGCGTGGACAAGGACTTGTCGATGCTTTAACCTGGCCATAGCATGGTGCGAATAAAGGCTTACACTGCTCTCTCCATGAGTCATCCCACCCTGGCCATAGCATGGCACAGATAAAGGCTTACACCCCTCCCTCCAGGAGGTGCTCTGCCCTGGCCAACTCGGCATAGATAGAGGCTTTGACCGTTAAAGGCAGTTTCCAAATGCAAGGAGTATTTCACTCCCAACCAGGTAGATTTTCTTAGTAAAGTTGTTCTTTATTAACTTCATTCATAATCTCTTTACAAACACATTAATTTTGCCTTGACGAATAAAGTCGATTATCATCCCTTCCAAGGCTCTGCAGTCGTTGGTTTCATGACCATTCATCATATGGTAATTGTAGTAGGATCCTCCCAGATTCCTTTCATATTTTGGTTTCTTCTTTTGTGATGGCCAATAATTAAGCTCATCCTTGGTTAGCAAGTAGACATTCTCTATAGATGTCGTTAAGTTGGATTCCTTTTGAAGTCTTGACTTGAAGTTTATTTCTTGAGGAAGATTTCTAGATCTTTTGTTACTTGGCTCTGGAATTGCACCTTTGTCAACTAGTTTTCTTTTTAAAACTCTTTGTAGTTCTGGTGTAGGTAGTGTTCCACTTTTTACTTCACCCCATTCGTGTGCAAAGGCATCGTAATTATCCATTATTCCTTCTTCAAAGATTGTGCTTTTAGTACAATGTTGAATTTTTTTCCTCATTTGATCAAACAAGCAGTCACTCCCATTTTCATTTCTCCTAAGGCAAAGATTGGAGTAAGAAAATATGAAATGGGTTTAAACTCCGTTCAAGTGGATCATAGGCTTCGACTTGCTTTTTTCCTTATGATCCTTAACACTTGTTCTTCTTATTGATTACTATCATTAGTTGTCTCATGGGAGAATTCAATTATACGTGGCTCTGAGGAACCATACTCAGATCTTTTGATTTTACCAATCATGATGAAGTAATGTCTAAAATGGATAAGCTTGAAATAGAAATGGGTTAGAGATAAGTGGTGTTGGATATTCAACAGAGTCAGAGGTTCAAGCCCCCCTTCTAGCACCAAAATGTTAACAAGGAAACTTGTCAACATCCTAAAGTAGAGTTTAAGGTAAGGGTTAGTTCTTTTTGGTCTTTTTTGATTAATTAGACAGAGTAAGGATGTGAATTTTTCCTTTAATTCACCTTTCAAATAAGTCTTTATTGTAAAACTTACCTTTATTGACCTTTTGACCTAGTCGAAACACCTATATTACTTCCTTTCCAGCCTTTCGACCTTGCTGAATTTAATTGATTGTCCTTTCGAGACCTTCCTTTCAAAACTGATGCATAACACAATAAGTTAGCTCTAGGGATTCAAAAGTTCGGTTGGTCTGGAGGGGTTTAGAACTTGTCGAAATCTTGTTTCTTTAGTGGATTAGGTTTGATCCTGAAATCTAAGGGAGAATCAGCTAGATTTAGGGTTTCAACTCTCAAGAAGTGTGTAGTTGTTAAGTGGTGATTTGGAGTTAAAGAGTTAGGTTATTTAGAAAAGCAAGTGCTTCGATCCACTCGGAAGGTACCTTTCGATGGGGTCGATTCCTGTAAAACAGAGTTAAACCCAATAAATGCCTTCAAATAGCTATATAATCCAAAAATATTGAAATCTTCCCTTTATTAATCCAATGAAGAATATGTCGATCAATTTCTACCAATTTGATTTACAAATTAGGGTTTACTAATTTGCAAAAAAAATTATCAAAAAATACTAGTATAGAGAGAATCAATTTGGATCCTCTAAACCATACGCTTTGGGTATTATTTATAGATGCGGGGTTGCACCTTTCGACCCAGACGAAAGGTGCCTTAAGACACCTTCTGAATCCTTTGACACTTGTGTATCGCGCTGCAATGCTTTTGAATAGGCTTGAACGCTTCCGTCTTCGTCGAAAGGGTTGGTTGTGCCTTTTCTCTTTGCGGTTCTTTATTGTCATAAAAAGCAAAGGTACGAGCTTTCGACTCTGCCGATAGGTAGCTTCCTGCGGTTTCGAGGTTGTTGAAGTGTTGGCGGTTTCGCTGCTGTTAGTAGCTTCTGAATGTATGCTTACGACTTGACTCGAAACCTTCCTCGGATATTAGAGGCTTCGACCGGTTCGAAAGTCTTGATAATGCTTTCGAAAGGGTTGTCCTGACCAAGTCATCTTTCTGAGTAGTTTGAATGAAGGCGAATCCTTTGGTTTCGAAAGGTTTGGTGCACATATGAAGGGTCGTCAATCATTGTCTTCGAAAGGTGTTTCTTCAACTCATTCGAATGGTCTTTATGCATGTGGAAGCACCTTCTTCGAAAGGGAATCACTGAAGCGGAAGGTTGCTTTTGAACCTTTCGACCCGTTCGAAAGTTTGTAATACTTCTAGTCTTTGGCTATAGCATCCCTTCAACTCCTTCGAAAGGTCTTGCTAGAGCTATTTTCTCTTGTTCTTCCTTGCCTTCTACTCATTCTAGTTTCGAAAGGGTCGAAAGGGTTTTTGTATTAACAAAAACATTTGACCTTGTTTCAACTCCTCGGTTCTCAACTAATTAAAGTTGGATTTTCATTAGGAATTCGCAGTTTTGTCGTACATATACTACTAAAGGTGTCCGATGCCAAACAATTGAAATTTAATTGTCAAATAATTTTTCCATATTATGTTAACATATATTTAATTTTTATTTTTAAGATGTTATGTTTTCAGGTGATTTTTTACAATTTATGGTAGGTTACCTCTATCTTTTAGTTTTAAGATATTTTATATTCAACCGATTTTTCCTTCTTACTTTATTCTCAATTTCCTCTAATCGGTATTAAAGTCTTTTGCAAACAGAAAATTTTCATTTTATCTTAATTGTTAAGTAACTCCACATGCCTCTTTTTTTCATTAATTTGAGATCCATTTAAATTGATACATGTTTGATTCTCAATAAATCGCTTAACCTCCTTCCATTTCATTAGTATTCATCCAGATCTAAATTTTCAAATCTAGAAAAATATTTAAAGAACTTATTGGTTCAATTCTAACATAATGGATGTTGATTTTTTTTCATTTGGAACCGACTTTCAAATTTGTACATAAATTGAGGCTGGTATTAATTTTAGTTAATGAGATTGATGTGTTTGAGAGTAGAAAAACTAGTTTTAAAGTGATTTTCCAATTTTGTGGTAACTTCTCTATTTTCTCATTTCAAGCTATTTTACCGTAACATTGAAAATCCCTTTTTTATTTTACAGTATTTACTGTTAAGAAATAAGGTGATACATCCCATGAGATGTTGTTAAACCTCTATGATTAATTTATTGTTTATTTTTGATTTCATGTAGTTGTGTTCTCTTAAAAAATATTAATGGAGAATATTATGGTTTACATGATTAATTGAGAAACTCTATATATTACCTAGTAGACATTGTTTTTTACTATACTTCAAATTTTCATTAGTTTTTAAACATTTAGGAATTCTAAAATTATTTTTCGTACAAAAATGTTGTTAAACTACATAGTAATTCCATAAGAAGTAATAGATGTACATGTCAGTTTGAAACTCAATGTCATTATATATAGATACACTAAATGACCTTGTATTTGAGATTGACTATGGTATAACAAATAATGAACAGAGGATATGTCACTCTTAATTTCTTCTTATAAGTTTATTATGATAATATCAAAGTTTGAAATATAAATTCTTTTCATAGCTTGAAATTAATTACATAGATTATAAGGGATAAAAGCAAATGAAATGAAAACCATTATTAGAGGAATAAGTCAGCTCACCATGTTACATATGTGTTCATATGTGTGCGTGTTTTAGGCTACCAAAATTGATGTTGAATACATTGTTCATTTACTTAATTAAGAATGATATAAATTTTCAGTAGTATTCAGAATTTAAAGTTTACCGATTATGACAATTTTAATTTAATTAAATAGAAATTCAATGGAAATTAGATTATTCAATAATAAATATAAGGGTATTTACTAATTTAATTTGAAATCAAAGTAGTAAGAGAATCAATTATAATTATTCTCTTTAATTTGAATCGAATTTAAATTAAAGAAGTGACTACACAATGATTCTTTGTTTAGTTACGTGTATTAAAAATTAAGAGAGTTTAATTAAAATTAATTATAACTTAAACTATTTTTTGGTTTAAATTTTAAATCAAACTCAAAACTTGTGCATAAACAAAGATGTGAACCTATCTATTCTATTATATAAGAAGTTGAATATTTGACACATCTCATTCTTTAACTCCATTTGTTTTCACCCTGAATCCTGGCCTCTCATTAATTTAAGGGTCTATTTTAATTTTTCTCCCTTCTATTTCCCTCTTTCAACATATCTGCAATGACCCGCAAATTTATCACTTTGATAAATTATATTTATTTTTAAAATATTCAAATGTAAGCTTTTTAACATAGATTATGTTGTCTTGAAAAATAAATAATGATGGTAATCTTATTTTGAATAAGTATTTACAAAAATATAAACATTGGAAAAAGTGATAAAATAACTAAAACCCGTTTTATTGATAAACAGATCTATAATTATCAGAAGTCACACATGGAGCTGGATACATACACTTATTTATCCGTTTAAACAAGCATATGAAATAAAATTATTTATTTTATTTTTGGGAATAAAATGTATTTACGACATCATCGATAATGGCATCATATCTAATAATTGATTTATGAATTTAAATTAAGATTTAATGATTTAATGATATTATAATTATTCAAATAAGTGTTTTTAAATAATAATAAATCATTTTAATTTGTTGCATAGTAATGATAAATCATTTATATTAGTTTTGTAAAGATATACACTTGATTTGAAAATATAAGAAAACTCGTATCGCTTTATCGATGTAACAACACTTTTGTAAACAATTGTTTAATATTAATTTATAAGATTTTATAAATCAAATGTGATCATTTTAATTAGTTAAAAATGATAAGAAAGTAGTTTTCAAATTTTTCTATATTTATATGTAAATTAATTTATAAGTTAAAATGTGACTAGGAATCAGTTTTCAAATTTTCAACGGTTTAGTAAACGCTCCGCTAAATCACTCCATAAGCTATGTCTTGTGCACATATATAACATACACATATACACCCTAACATATGCATATACCCATATATATACATAACACATATATACATATATGGTAAAAATATCTAAGATATTTTAGAAAACTTCATCCATAAACTATGCAAAGCCAATGCACATGCTATGAAGTGAATTGAAATGATGGAGGCACATAAGGAGGGGGGAATAATGTGTATGATGATGGGAAAGGAGGGGTGTGGATTGAGGGTAGAAAGGAAAATAACATTTAGATACTTTCACACATTTTTTCCTATAAATACAAGGCCTTAGTTGTCTCGTTTCATTCATCCATTCATGTCTTCTTCCCCCTTCTTCTTAAAGCTCTAAGAGCTCTTCTTTAATGGCTTTAGTGCCTTGAAAAAATATATTTGCAAGGTTATTGCAAAATAAAAAAAAATTATACACATATATATACCATGATGATTCACTTCCAAACCAAAGCCAAATCACTCCACATCTCCACTCAAAGTTCACGGCCATCACCATCCATCACTTTTGCCAAGCATTCCACCTCCTTTCAAGCTATACCGAGCTTTCCCAAGACCCCAGGCTTAATTCCACAAGTCCCGGTCCGATCGTAGCGAAGCTATAATCCGTATTCTTAAGTTTGATATCCAATAAAGGTGAGAAAACTCTATAAAACTTTATTTATATATATATGATAATGATGATGTGATATGTTTTCCATGGATTTTTACTATGCTTTGATCATCAAATTTGGTTGTTTTAATATAGTTGTTTAAATTTTGTAAACAAGTCACATTAATACACGTTGAATATCACAAAGGAAATCACTTTCCTTTATTAAATGAAATGGTGTTTATAAGCTTGTTGAACCTCTCTAAAATGGTTTAAAATGATTTATAAATGTTTTATCAACATTTAAAAGTGTTTCGACAAAGTTTAAAAGAATATGAAAATTTAGTTAAAATATATTTTTCGTGTAACGATAGTTCGCGATTTCGCATCGTAGATATTTAAATCCATTTATATGATCGATTCGTAGTCGGAATTGTTTGGAATAAGATTTTTCCAAACTCTTATAATCGTAGTTTTCAAACAAAAGAAAAATATCGAGATTTCATATAGTAGATTTTGGAATATGAGCAAAAAAAGTTTTCAAAATAGTCACGGTTTGGCAGTTTGGAAACCAAAGCGATAAATTCTTCAAAAGTGATATTTTTAATTCTTCAAAAATATGGAATAAATTCTATAGATATTTTAAAATGTTTTAAAAGAGATTTGAGTTATAAAAATGGATTTCTAAATGATAGAAAAGTTGTTTTGATCATTAATGAGGGTTTGTGTAACGACCCACTATTTTGGACCATTCAAATCGACAATAATCCTCACATGTCAGACTTGAATAATACAAAATAACAGATTGTAATAAAATTTGGAGCAAATAAAATCATTCACAGAATCACAGACACAGAAATATCAGAATAACTCGCAGCGGAATTTAAAAATACCATAGTGGTTCATGAAGCCACTAAATACATAGTCTAAAATCAAATACAAAATACATAATCTGAAACACGATATAGTTCTGAAATAAGTACAGTAGAAATCCCAAATACACAAGTCTCTAAAACAAAAGCTGAAATAAGACGACTGAAACTGAAATAGGAAGATAACTAGATAAGCAGAATCTCTAGTGATTCCGAGCTCCAGAAAGGTGAATCCAAAGCTGTGAATACTCAGGCTGACCCGAGCGTAAAATAAAAACATAACACTCGAGTCAGGATATACATACTTATACAATGTAAACCAACTCAAATGAATTGTAGTAATGGTACAAGTAACTTAGAAGATGCTTGGGACCGCCCATCCTCTAAGGATCCGTTAAACTATCTACTATGTAGTAATATTCGCTATTATAATAGTGTCTACATAAGTAAAGTATAATCATATCGGAAAATAGCGTTAAGGGGATGGAGAACCTTAACGCGGTCGGATCTTAAAATCATAATCGTACTAAAGCTCGATATGGTAGGTGACACGGCACAACTAGGCAATGCCAGGGTAGATATACCAATTACGCACACGGACTGATGGATACGCATAGCAGCCACTACCGTTCCACCTCGAACAACATTCCCAAATCGGAGGATGGCCATCTAGTCAAATCACAAGTAAGAGTATAATATCGAAGAAATGTGTCCGAGAAGAGGTGCTACCTCACTGGTCCGAGATCGCTCCTGTTTTAGCCACCTTATGCCAACTCACGGGAGTTGGGTCCACGTAATACCTTAAGGACGTCGCCACCATCCTACTTCATTCTGGAATCTCCACCGCGTACACGGTTGTCAAAGTGGTTTTCGGTATCGACAGAGAGTATGTCCATATCCGATCCCGGTCTCTTTGCCAACCAATCGTTATTATAACCCGTGGTTATAAATTTAAAACAATCTATCAAAATATACTTCGAATTAAACCATTTAAAAACAAAGTCATTATTCCTTTAAATCAATATTATATTCCAAAATCTAACCCTTCGGAGTTCACTTATTCACTTAAACAAAACATTAAAAATTTTCAGCTTCCACGGCATTTAAAAGTGTGGCGGTAAGTTATATTCGGAAACCATTTTATTTCAACAAAACAATATTTAAAATGATATCAGTTCAGTTTTAAACAAAATCATATTTCAGTCTACTGCAGTCCTTAACAAGTGCTACAGTAGTTTTTCATTAGTTCAAGTTCAATTTTAGTTTCTGCTACAACAGCACTTACCAAGTACTATCATAGCTTTTAGTTCATTTTAGTCTTTTGGTTCATTTGTAAAAACCACAACACTTAACAAGTGCTACAGATTCTACCTAGTTAAAACTTATAAAATCATACATTCAAAATGTTCATTTCAATCCTTTAACAAATTTTATTTCAAAGAAATTTTACAAGTTAAAAACCAAACTTACCAAATTGCTTATTACATTCATTTCAACACTTAAACTTAAACTTCATTTTTCCACAAATTTAAACTAAATTTCAATTTCAATTAACTTAAGTTTCCATCTTTCTTTTTCCCTTTTTCCAAAATTTCAAAATTTAAGTTTCGTTTTAAAACCAATATTCCTCCATTTATTTATATTTATCACATAGAAAAATCATTTCTATTTTTAATAAATCATTTAAAAATTCGGTTTAAATCAAATTAAATATTATTACAATTTTTATAAATCATTTAAAATATTCAGAAAAATACAGAAAAATAACCACGGGTCTGTATAATATTTTCTAGCCTAATTCAAGTGATACGGATACTATATCATTTCAATCCGTAATTTACAAAGAAAAATCCGGGTTTTATCATTTCAAACCCGCAATCCCAAGTAAATAAAATTTAATTGAAAATCGCTCAGGCCTATCATTTCAGCCCATAACGACCTTCCCTTATTCTAAAGTCCGTTCGGGTATGTATCATTTCAACCCATAGTGATTCTATTCTATAGGGAACTTGCAGTGTGATTTAACAGAATAGAATAACAGTAAAATAATAACAGATATAACAGATGATACGATATGCAGTTTTAACAATTAACATCAACTATAAATAAATCACAGGTAATTATAACATCATTTATTTATTTATTTATTTCTACACATTCAGTTGCGGTCGTTTCACAATTATATAAGTATGAATATTCGTGTGAGATTTACTCACCTCTACGGAGCTGGAGATTCGGAATGAAAGTAATACGAAGTCAATCGAAAGCACGCGGATAGCACGATCAGTCGTTAGCGGATGCGCCAACTGGATTCAAACCAAAAGCACAGTAAATAACCAACTCTAAGATTTCACGAATAACGAATTTTCAACGAAGCGAACAACGAAAAAGTAACAGGTTGAAAATCAAAAACAATAGCACGCCTACTTTTTTTTAAAAAAAAATCAATTATAACTTTAAAAATTATCAAAGTGACAAAACAAAATTTTCCAAAACAAAGTTCAGCATTTTTAAAATTTCGAAATAAAGGCTCTGGAAACCAAATACAAAAGTAGGTAGAGGGAACAACACGTGACCAACCACTTCAAATCTAAACAAATGCTAGTAGAAAAAAAAATAATAGGCTCGGTTACCAACTAAAACAAAACAAAAGTACATATTTGCTTTCAAACAAAGTTCTGCAAACAAATTACTCAATTCCAGGTGACAAACAAAACAAATTTCCTTTCATCAATATGTCAGTGCTATAAATTATCTCGGCTAAACCCAATACACTCAAACGAAACGAGGCAAGTTGAAGGCTGCCTCATGGTGTGGCTCGGCAGGGAGTCCAGAGGGAAGGCAGCGCATGGCAGTCTCGGTCTGGGTTGGTTTCGTGGTGGGCTGGGCTTAGGGGTGTGGCTGGAGGCGGTCTGGTGGGATGGACGCAGTCTGGTGGTGACGTGGAGGCGACTGGCGAAGGGTTGTCACGTGGTGCAGGCTGTGGTAGGAGTTCGGTTGCAGGTCAGGCTGGTCTCGTATGGGTTTGGTGGATCGGCGATCGGTGGTGGGTTTGGTCAGGCGATGGGTGGTTGCTGGTGGGTGCAGGGTTGGACTCGGTTGGTGTTGGTCAGGCGATGGCGGCTGCTGGTGGGTGTAGGGTTGGACTCGGGTGGTGTTGGTCAGGCGATGGCGGCTGCTGGTGGGTGTAGGGTTGGACTCGGGTGGTGTTGGTCAGGCGATGGCGGCTGCTGGTGTAGGCAAATGGGAGGGGTGGGATGACGTGGGATGGTGGCAGATTGAAACAAACAGGGGACAGCAAATTTTAAAAAAAATATTTGAAGATGAGTGAAAACTGAAAAGAAGAAAACGTGCCTCCTACCTTGTACAGACTCACGAGATTCCCCGGGAGAACTTTGCAGAGGAAGATGATTTTTTTTGGTTTTGAAATATTTTAATTTTTCTTGAACGAGGACTGTCAAAACTATCTACTGATTTGTAGAGAATGCAAAAGGAAAGGGTCTTGAACGGTTAGGGAAAGTTTAGGAAAAATAAAAGGTTTTTGAAACGGTAGAGGAATCTAAGGAAAATTAATTATATTAAATATTGGACACGAATGGAAGGCCAAAGGAATGAAGTGATTTAGTGCACGCCTTTGGGCAAGAATTTGAACGGCTCAAGCTTTGAATTTCCAACGCATACAAAAGTAAATTTTAACAAGGAAACAAACAAGAGAGATTATAAAACGCCCGAAGTAACGTACAAATTTTGTTTTATTTCTTTTCTTTAATTAATTTAAAAAATGTTAACGGTTCCTTAAAATATAACGTATCTTTAAATCAAAATTTAAAATAGCTAAAATCAATGTTAATAAAATTTGGTTCTAATGTAAAAATTAAGAACGGACAAAAAGTGACGAAATGTAACGTTTTAAATTTTCGTTTTACGAATTTCTACAATTTATTTTTAAATTAATATTTCGAAATGTTTTGTTTTTAATAAAAATTTCGCTTTAAAATATCGGGCTGTTACACTCTCCCCCACTCAAAGCTTTTCGTCCCCGAAAAGGAACGAAGCAGGAAAACAAGAAAGATAAGATAGAATAGCAAAAGTACCTGAAATAAACAATTCCGGATTCGAAGCACGAATGCTCTCCTCCGTCTCCCAGGTGCAATCCCGTTCATCAGTGCTCCACTGCACTTTGACCAGGTTGACAGATTTCCTTCTTAGCTGCTTCGTACCTCGATCGACGATACGAAGTGGCTTCCTCTCAACAGTCAGATTTGGCTCAATATCCAAACTATCAAGAGCAGAAGGCTGAATAATAAGAGATGGATCATGCAGATAGCGACGAAGATGAGATACATGAAAGACGTTGTGAATTCCAGAAAATTTCTCGGGTAAATCCAGACGATAAGCAAGAGAACCAATTCTTTCCAAAATGCGGAAAGGACCAACGAATCTAGGAGATAGCTTTCCTCTACGACCAAAACGAATAACATTCCTTAAGGGAGAGACCTTAAGGAAAACCAAATCACCAACAGCAAACTCTAAACTCCGTCTTCGACGATCGGCGTACTTCTTCTGTCTATCCTGAGCAATCCTCATCTTTCTCTTAATCTCTTCAACTCTCTCTGAAGCTTCCAAAACCATCTCAGGACCAAGAACCAATCGATTACCGGATTCAATCCAACAAGAAGGAGATCTACAAGGTCGTCCGTAAAGAGCAGAAAATGGAGATGTCTCAATACTGGCCTGATAACTATTGTTATAAGTGAATTCGACGAGATGGAGATGATCTTCCCAAGATCCTCCAAAATCAAGCACACAAGCACGAAGAAGATCTTCTAAAATCTGATTCACCCTTTCCGTTTGACCGTCAGTCTGTGGATGGTAAGCAGTGCTCAGATTTAGATGAGTACCCAAAGAATCCTGAAAGGCTTTCCAAAATCTACTAGTAAAGATAGGATCACGATCACAAACGATACTGAGAGGAACACCATGGAGACGAACAATCTCCCTCATGTAAATCTCAGATAAACTAGAAGCTGAACGGGTAGACTTGACCGGAATGAAATGAGCTGATTTGGTCAATCTATCCACAATAACCCAGATACTCTCGTTACCCTTCCTACTCCTCGGTAAACCATCAATGAAATCCATAGAAACTTGTTCCCACTTCCAATTGGGAATCTCAAGAGGCTGCAATAAACCAGGGGTCTTCTGATGATCTGCCTTGACTTGCTGACAAGTCGCACACCTATTGACGAAAATGGAAATATCTCGCTTCATACCCTTCCACCAATATAACTTCTTCATATCCTGATACATCTTGGTTACGCCTGGATGAATAGAAAGTCTGGACTGATGATTCTCCCGAAGTAACTCCTGTCTCAATCCATCAACATTCGGGACACAAATCCTATTATTAATCCTCAATACACCCTTATCGTCAATCTGATCTCCATTACCATCAAGACTACTACCTCCAACTCTACTTCGAACATTCTCCTTAATCAACTTAAGCATCTGATCTTCATCCTGTCTAGCCATAATACGATCCACAAGAGGCGAAGAAACAACAATCTGACACAACAAAGCTTTCTTCCTACTCAAAGCATCTGCCACTACATTTGCTTTTCCCGGTGTATAGTTGATATCGAGGTCATAAGAAGCAAGGAACTCTAACCACCTAACTTGTCTCTGATTCAAATCCTTCTGAGAGAAAATATACCTCAAAGACTGATGATCTGTGAAAAGCTCGAACTTGGTACCCAACAGATGATGTCTCCAAAGCTTCAAAGCGAAAACAACTGCAAGCAACTCTAGATCATGGGCAGCATAATTTACTTCATGAGTCTTCAACTGTCTACTAGCATAAGCAATCACTCTACCATCTTGCATCAGAACAGCTCCCAAACCTTCTCTACAAGCATCAGTGTATACCGTTAATCCCTCATCTCCATTTGGAACGGTAAGAACAGGTGCGGAAGTAAGCTTGTCTTTTAACTCATTGAATGCGGCTTCACACTTACTACTCCAAATAAACTTAGCATTCTTCCGAGTCAAAGCAGTGAGAGGTGCAGCAATCCGAGCGAAATTCTCAATGAATCTCCGGTAATAACCGGCGAGGCCCAGAAAACTACGGATATCAGTAGGAGTCTTAGGAGTTTCCCAATCCTGTACAGAATAGGGAAAAGAAGGATAATAGAAAAGATAGAGTAAATTGAAATGAAACAATGAAAGAGAAAGAAAGGAGAACTTACATTGATCGCAGCGATCTTGACTGGATCAACTGAAACTCCATTACTAGAAACAATATGCCCGAGAAATCGGACTTCATCCTTCCAGAAGTGGCATTTGGAAAATTTAGCTTTTAACTGATGCTTTCGAAGAGTCTCAAGAACAGATTTCAAATGTGACTCATGTTCTTCTTCAGACTTAGAGAATATGAGGATATCATCCACAAAGACTAGAACAAATTTATTAAGCACATCACGGAAAACACGATTCATCAAGTCAACAAAGAAAGCGGGAGCATTAGTCAAACCAAAAGGCATGACTAACCATTCGAAGAATCCATTCTCAGTACGGAAAGCAGTCTTAGGAATACTTTCCTCGGCAACTCTGAGTTGGTGAAAACCTGTGGCAAGATCAAGCTGAGAGAAAACAGTAGCACCATAAAGCTGATCAAACATGTCATTGATGCGAGGCATTGGATATCTATTTTTCATAGTGAGTTTGTTCAACTCCCTATAATCAACACACATCCGTAGAGAACCATCGGACTTGGTGACGAAAACCACCGCGGCTCCCCATTCAGAAAAACTAGGTCTGATCAGACCCTTGGACGATAGGTCTTCAATTTGTTTCCTTAACTCAACCTTCTCGCGGGGTGCCATTCTTCTAGGAGGAAGAACTATAGGTCGAGCTCCAGGAATGAGATCAATGCGGAAATCAATTTCCCGCTTGGGAGGTAAAGCAGTAACTTCACCAAATACATCCGGGTAGTGATTAACTACACGGGTCGACTGAAGATCATCAATAGAAGCATCTAAAGAAAAGATAAAGCTACCAGCATAATCATGAGGCATACGACCCTGAATAAGTAAAGAATTTCCTCGATCATCCTTAAGAGAAACAATTCGGGATTTACACGAAATACGGGCATCGTGTCTATCAAGCCAATCACTTCCAAGCAGCAAATCAAAAGCATCGAAACCAAGGATATAGAAATCGCCACTAAAACTATGATCGGAATGGAGGAGTTTCACATGTTTACAAATCTTATTAAGATTTGCAGGACCACCAATAGGATTAGAAACACATAGAGGAACAGAAGCATACTCAGGGGAAAGGAGATGTTCAAACTTATTACACAGGTCATCAGAAATAAAACTATGCGAAGCGCCAGTATCAAATAAAACACGAACTGGATGATGAAATAAAGTAAAGGTGCCTTGAAGAGTACCTTGACTATCGCTAGGAGCAGGAGTAGGTGCAGGAGCAGGTGATGAAGCAGATGTGACAGCAAATACGCCAGATGGCTTTCCCTTCTGATATAAAGGACAGTCCTTCCTAAAATGACCCGGCTGAAGACAAACATGACAAAGATCGTTCCTAGTAACCTGGGGTGGAGGAACAGCAGCACTGGACGGATTAGGGCAACTATTGGCATAGTGTCCCTTTTGGTCACATTTGAAGCAAGTAATGGAGGAAAGATCAATAGGATGTCTCTGGGAAGGAGCAGATGCTGAAGATCCCAAGCCCGCATGTTTGATCCAATTCTTCTTCTGCTGGTGGAAGTTGGGTTTTCTCTTCTTGGAATTTGCAGAGGAAGATTGTGAGACATGAGTACCAGAAGTAGCAGGACCCTTGGAAGTAGGGTTCTCATAGCGGATAGCCATATCCATGAGCTCAGTAAATGTGCCATGAACATGTGAAATAAGGCGATCGTAGAACTCTGGGCGAGCTCCAGAAATGAACTTCTCGTTCTTCTTTAGCTGAGTGTCGATAAGACCAGGACCGAATTTGGAAAGTTCATTGAACTTCCGTTCATACTCTGAGAAGGACATGGTACCCTGCTTGAGGTCCATGAATTCACGGTAAAGCTGAGATTTCCCGGCTTCGGGCATCCATTTTGCCACAAAAGCCTCCCTGGAAAGAAGATACAGAAACAGAACTTAAGATGAATTCGAAAAGAAAGGAAATGGGGAAAAATTCAAGTTAACTCAAAGGATACCTGAACTACTCCCACGAAAGATCACCTTCGTTAGTGTGAGTCGTAACAGACTCCCACCAATCTAGGGCTGACTCTTGCAGCTGCCATGCTGCTAACTGACGCTTCTGGGCATCAGTGATCTCCAAACTAGTAAAGATTCTTTCCAAACTTCTTAGCCATTGCTGGGCTTCGATGATACTTTCTGAACCGGTGAACTTAGTGCCACCGAGCTGAGAGAATTCTTTGCAAAGGACTGTAAACTTAACGGGTGCAACAGGTGGAGGAACTGGGGCAATACCACGACCCCTACCTCTAGCATTTCCACGATTCATCCTGGAAATATCAAGAATAAATTTAGGACAATGTACAAAGAAGACTAAGATAAGTTAAGATAAAACACGATAAGATCACTTGGATGAATATCCTACTAACAAAATTCCTAACAAGGTAGATACGGAAAGAAGGAAGTTTAGAAAATTTCTTCTTAAACAAGGAAACTTTATATCAAAATAATCTTTGAAAAATTATTTGAAAAACCATTTTAAAATCATTTTATACTTTGAAAAATACGTTCACTCACAAGGAAATGATTCTGAGTTTGATTTCACTCATTCTAGGGTATTTCTACCCTATCTCTAATGAGTTTTGCTCCATAGGCTAAGGTTTGCCTAAAACCAAAGCTCTGATACCAAATGTAACGACCCACTATTTTGGACCATTCAAATCGACAATAATCCTCACATGTCAGACTTGAATAATACAAAATAACAGATTGTAATAAAATTTGGAGCAAATAAAATCATTCACAGAATCACAGACACAGAAATATCAGAATAACTCGCAGCGGAATTTAAAAATACCATAGTGGTTCATGAAGCCACTAAATACATAGTCTAAAATCAAATACAAAATACATAATCTGAAACACGATATAGTTCTGAAATAAGTACAGTAGAAATCCCAAATACACAAGTCTCTAAAACAAAAGCTGAAATAAGACGACTGAAACTGAAATAGGAAGATAACTAGATAAGCAGAATCTCCAGTGATTCCGAGCTCCAGAAAGGTGAATCCAAAGCTGTGAATACTCAGGCTGACCCGAGCGTAAAATAAAAACATAACACTCGAGTCAGGATATACTTATACAATGTAAACCAACTCAAATGAATTGTAGTAATGGTACAAGTAACTTAGAAGATGCTTGGGACCGCCCATCCTCTAAGGATCCGTTAAACTATCTACTATGTAGTAATATTCGCTATTATAATAGTGTCTACATAAGTAAAGTATAATCATATCGGAAAATAGCGTTAAGGGGATGGAGCACCTTAACGCGGTCGGATCTTAAAATCATAATCGTACTAAAGCTCGATATGGTAGGTGACACGGCACAACTAGGCAATGCCAGGGTAGATATACCAATTACGCACACGGACTGATGGATACGCATAGCAGCCACTACCGTTCCACCTCGAACAACATTCCCAAATCGGAGGATGGCCATCTAGTCAAATCACAAGTAAGAGTATAATATCGAAGAAATGTGTCCGAGAAGAGGTGCTACCTCACTGGTCCGAGATCGCTCCTGTTTTAGCCACCTTATGCCAACTCACGGGAGTTGGGTCCACGTAATACCTTAAGGACGTCGCCACCATCCTACTTCATTCTGGAATCTCCACCGCGTACACGGTTGTCAAAGTGGTTTTCGGTATCGACAGAGAGTATGTCCATATCCGATCCCGGTCTCTTTGCCAACCAATCGTTATTATAACCCGTGGTTATAAATTTAAAACAATTTATCAAAATATACTTCGAATTAAACCATTTAAAAACAAAGTCATTATTCCTTTAAATCAATATTATATTCCAAAATCTAACCCTTCGGAGTTCACTTATTCACTTAAACAAAACATTAAAAATTTTCAGCTTCCACGGCATTTAAAAGTGTGGCGGTAAGTTATATTCGGAAACCATTTTATTTCAACAAAACAATATTTAAAATGATATCAGTTCAGTTTTAAACAAAATCATATTTCAGTCTACTGTAGTCCTTAACAAGTGCTACAGTAGTTTTTCATTAGTTCAAGTTCAATTTTAGTTTCTGCTACAACAGCACTTACCAAGTACTATCATAGCTTTTAGTTCATTTTAGTCTTTTGGTTCATTTGTAAAAACCACAACACTTAACAAGTGCTACAGATTCTACCTAGTTAAAACTTATAAAATCATACATTAAAAATGTTCATTTCAATCCTTTAACAAATTTTATTTCAAAGAAATTTTACAAGTTAAAAACCAAACTTACCAAATTGCTTATTACATTCATTTCAACACTTAAACTTAAACTTCATTTTTCCACAAATTTAAACTAAATTTCAATTTCAATTAACTTAAGTTTCCATCTTTCTTTTTCCCTTTTTCCAAAATTTCAAAATTTAAGTTTCGTTTTAAAACCAATATTCCTCCATTTATTTATATTTATCACATAGAAAAATCATTTCTATTTTTAATAAATCATTTAAAAATTCGGTTTAAATCAAATTAAATATTATTACAATTTTTATAAATCATTTAAAATATTCAGAAAAATACAGAAAAATAACCACGGGTCTGTATAATATTTTCTAGCCTAATTCAAGTGATACGGATACTATATCATTTCAATCCGTAATTTACAAAGAAAAAATCCGGGTTTTATCATTTCAAACCCGCAATCCCAAGTAAATAAAATTTAATTGAAAATCGCTCAGGCCTATCATTTCAGCCCATAACGACCTTCCCTTATTCTAAAGTCCGTTCGAGTATGTATCATTTCAACCCATAGTGATTCTATTCTACAGGGAACTTGCAGTGTGATTTAACAGAATAGAATAACAGTAAAATAATAACAGATATAACAGATGATACGATATGCAGTTTTAACAATTAACATCAACTATAAATAAATCACAGGTAATTATAACATCATTTATTTATTTATTTATTTCTACACATTCAGTTGCGGTCGTTTCACAATTATATAAGTATGAATATTCGTGTGAGATTTACTCACCTCTACGGAGCTGGAGATTCGGAATGAAAGTAATACGAAGTCAATCGAAAGCACGCGGATAGCACGATCAGTCGTTAGCGGATGCGCCAACTGGATTCAAACCAAAAGCACAGTAAATAACCAACTCTAAGATTTCACGAATAACGAATTTTCAACGAAGCGAACAACGAAAAAGTAACAGGTTGAAAATCAAAAACAATAGCACGCCTACTTTTTTTTAAAAAAAAATCAATTATAACTTTAAAAATTATCAAAGTGACAAAACAAAATTTTCCAAAACAAAGTTCAGCATTTTTAAAATTTCGAAATAAAGGCTCTGGAAACCAAATACAAAAGTAGGTAGAGGGAACAACACGTGACCAACCACTTCAAATCTAAACAAATGCTAGTAGAAAAAAAAATAATAGGCTCGGTTACCAACTAAAACAAAACAAAAGTACATATTTGCTTTCAAACAAAGTTCTGCAAACAAATTACTCAATTCCAGGTGACAAACAAAACAAATTTCCTTTCATCAATATGTCAGTGCTATAAATTATCTCGGCTAAACCCAATACACTCAAACGAAACGAGGCAAGTTGAAGGCTGCCTCATGGTGTGGCTCGGCAGGGAGTCCAGAGGGAAGGCAGCGCATGGCAGTCTCGGTCTGGGTTGGTTTCGTGGTGGGCTGGGCTTAGGGGTGTGGCTGGAGGCGGTCTGGTGGGATGGACGCAGTCTGGTGGTGACGTGGAGGCGACTGGCGAAGGGTTGTCACGTGGTGCAGGCTGTGGTAGGAGTTCGGTTGCAGGTCAGGCTGGTCTCGTATGGGTTTGGTGGATCGGCGATCGGTGGTGGGTTTGGTCAGGCGATGGGTGGTTGCTGGTGGGTGCAGGGTTGGACTCGGTTGGTGTTGGTCAGGCGATGGCGGCTGCTGGTGGGTGTAGGGTTGGACTCGGGTGGTGTTGGTCAGGCGATGGCGGCTGCTGGTGGGTGTAGGGTTGGACTCGGGTGGTGTTGGTCAGGCGATGGCGGCTGCTGGTGTAGGCAAATGGGAGGGGTGGGATGACGTGGGATGGTGGCAGATTGAAACAAACAGGGGACGGCAAATTTTAAAAAAAATATTTGAAGATGAGTGAAAACTGAAAAGAAGAAAACGTGCCTCCTACCTTGTACAGACTCACGAGATTCCCCGGGAGAACTTTGCAGAGGAAGATGATTTTTTTTGGTTTTGAAATATTTTAATTTTTCTTGAACGAGGACTGTCAAAACTATCTACTGATTTGTAGAGAATGCAAAAGGAAAGGGTCTTGAACGGTTAGAGAAAGTTTAGGAAAAATAAAAGGTTTTTGAAACGGTAGAGGAATCTAAGGAAAATTAATTATATTAAATATTGGACACGAATGGAAGGCCAAAGGAATGAAGTGATTTAGTGCACGCCTTTGGGCAAGAATTTGAACGGCTCAAGCTTTGAATTTCCAACGCATACAAAAGTAAATTTTAACAAGGAAACAAACAAGAGAGATTATAAAACGCCCGAAGTAACGTACAAATTTTGTTTTATTTCTTTTCTTTAATTAATTTAAAAAATGTTAACGGTTCCTTAAAATATAACGTATCTTTAAATCAAAATTTAAAATAGCTAAAATCAACGTTAATAAAATTTGGTTCTAATGTAAAAATTAAGAACGAACAAAAAGTGACGAAATGTAATGTTTTAAATTTTCGTTTTACGAATTTCTACAATTTATTTTTAAATTAATATTCCGAAATGTTTTGTTTTTAATAAAAATTTCGCTTTAAATATCGGGCTGTTACAGTTTGTGGTTGGATCCTTACACCTTTTATCATTGTTGAGGGTTGTGCAAGAAAAACTAAAATTCTGATCGGAAAGCCTGATTGGAATCCGCACTCCAGGATTAGGGGATCAATACTAATTCGAAAATAAAGTTATGGTTTCATATAGTAGATTGAATCAAATATTTTGAATGGATTATCTATATACATCGTACGGGAGTAAGTTTAAATATTTTGGGCAAACACCTTTGGGTTTTGCATCATAATTTCGTGGATGAAATTCTTTTAAAGAGGGAAGTCTGTAACGACTCCCAAATTTATCACTTTGATAAATTATATTTATTTTTAAAATATCCAAATATAAGCTTTTTAACATAGATTATGTTGTCTTGAACAATAAATAGTGATGGTAATCTTATTTTGAATAATTACTTACAAAAATATAAACTTTGGAGAAATATCAATAAAATGACCGAAAACAGTTTTATCAATAAACAGCTCTATAATTATCCATTTAAACAAGAATATTAAATAAAATTATTTATTTTATTTTTGGGAATAAAATGTATTCATGACATCATCGATAATGACATCATATTTAATAATTGATTTATGAATTTAAATTGAGATTTAATGATTTAATAATTATTATAATTATTCAAATTATTGTTTTAAATGATAATAAATCATTTTAATTAGTTATATAGTGATAATAAACATTTATATTAGTTTTGTAAAGATATACACTTGATTTGAAAATATAAGAAAATTCGTATCGTTTTATCGATATAACAACACTTTTTTTAAACAATTGTTAAATATTAATTTATATGGTTTTATAAATCAAATATGATCATTTTAATTAGTTAAAAAATAATAAGAAATTATCTTTCAAATTTTGTTTACATTTACATGTAAATTAATTTATAAGTGAAAATGTGACCCAGAATTGGTTTTCAGATTTTCAACAGTTTAGCGAACGGAAGTTGTTCTAAGTTGTTGCAACCTTGTTTATATGTCTTGTGCATATATATAACACACAAAAACACACCTTAACATATACATATACTCATATATACATACATAACACATATATATATCATTTATATATAAATATTTGGTAAAAATTATATAAGATATTTTAGAAAACATCATCCTTATGCTATGCAAAATCAGTGCACATGCCATGAAGTGAACTGAAATAATAGAGATACATAGGGAGGGGGGAATAACATGTATGATGATGGGAAAGGAGAGGTGGATTGAGGGTAAAAAAGGAAATGCACATTTACATATTTTCACACATTTTTGCCTATAAATACAAGGCGTTAGCTCTCTCATGTCATTTATCCATTTACTTCTTCTTCTACCTTCTTCTTAAAGCTCTAAGATCTCCTCTTTAATGGCTTTCATGCCTTGAAAAAAATATTTGCAAAGTTATGGCAAAATAATAAAATATATATGGATATCTACACCATATCGATACACTTCCAACTCAAAGCCATATCACCCCACATCTTCACTCAAAGCTCATGACTACCACCATCCATCAGTTTGGCCAAGCACTCTGTCTCTTTCCAAGCTAGGCCAAGCTTTCCCAAGGTTCCACCTCAATTCCATAAGCTCTAGTTCGATCGTAGAAGCTGCAGTCCATTTTCCTTAGTTTGAAATCCAATAAAGCTAAGAAAACTCTATAAAACTTTATACATACATATATAAATATATGTATGTATATGTATGTGTGTGTGTGTATATGATAATGATGTGATATTTTTTCCATGGATTTTACTATGCTTTGATCATTAAGTTTGGTTGTTTTAATATAGTTGTTTAAATTGTGTAAATAAGTCATGTTAATACACACTGAATATCACAAAGGAAATCACTTTTCTTTATTAAATGAAATAGTGTACATGAGCTTGTTAAATCTCTTTAAAATAGTTTAAAATGATTTAGAAATATTTTATAAATATTATAAAGTGTTTCTACAAAGTTTGGAAAGAATATGAAAATTTGGTTAAAATAGGCGCGTCGCTAACGGTAGTTCACGATTTCACACCTTAGATAGTTAAATCCATTTATACGATGGATCCAGAGTCGAAATTCTTTGGAATAAGAATTTATCAAACTCATATAATCATAGTTTTCAAACAAAAGAAAACGATCAAGATTTTGTTTAGTAGATTTTGAAAAATGAGCAAAACAAGTTTTCAAAATAGTCGCGGTTTGGCAGTTCGGAAACCAAAGCGATAAATTCTTTAAAAGTGATATTATTAATTCTTAAAAAATATGTAATAAATTTTATAAATGTTTTAAAAGAAATTTGAGTTTTAAAAATGGATTTCTAAATGATAGAAAAGTTTTTTTAATCAAAGAAGCTTTGAAAACACTAATCGCAGCACTATTCGCAGCACTTTTAATAACTTCTGAAATATGGCCTTATACTTAAGTATTCTTTCCCAATTTTTTAAATGTCTTCAAATAAGTAATTAAGTATTTTAATGATAATTTGGAGGTTTTATAATTTATTTTAAAGGGTTTAAACAAATGTTTTAGTGAAAAGTTATTATAATTAAGTGATTTAATCTTGGCTCTAAGACCCGCTGAGTAGACTAGATTTTTCTATTCGTGAGATCTGGATGGGAGGTGTTCAAATTAAGGAGATGTTCATGAGAAACTAGTGCCCTAGCTCACGTGGCCTCTTTCCTTGGCGAGGAATAGATAAGGTCAAAATGTTGGAAATAAGGCAAATATAAAAGGTTAATTTTCTCTAAATTTAATACAACTTGGATTGTATAGATAATAAAGGTTGAATACTGAAAAATAATGTCGAGTAAAATTGATGTCGAGTAAATTTAAACTATCCATGTGAATTTAAAAGATGATTTGACCGTTATTCAATGGATAATAAAGGTTGAATACAGAAATTGATGTCGAGTAAAATTAGTATAATTTCTATGGATTCGTTTTACACGAATGCTAATTAATTTGGATTTACCATCTTAGATAACATGGTTTCAACCTATTAAAAATATATGTTTTGGAAAGAAAATATCTTTTGTCAATATTTAAGTAAATGATTTGGAATTATTTTAATTCCTATGGATCCTTTACTTAAAATTAATTGTTTTGGGTTTATAGTAAATGTTGTTTCAAATAACATTGTTTTTGATCCGTTTAAAAGTTATGATTTGGAAATAAGTAATCATTATTAAGATTTACGATTTAGAGATATTTTCCTAAGTAAAGGATGAAATGATTTAGAATTACTCCAAGATTTGAAAAGGTTTTAATTAAACAAAGATTTGATAAATGAGGTTTAATGATCTCATGTATACTGAAGAGAAATGGTTTCAAAAAGATATATATCTCTAAGAAGTGATTTTGGAAAAAAAGATACTAATTAATGGAATACTAATAACCTACTTAACATCTTTTTATCGACGATTTTTTAAAGGAACCGGGATTGGACTTAGGCGAATTCCTATTCGAAAACCACTTCGAACCAATTTATGAGTGCAAAAGTGAATACATGTTAAAGAAAATGAGGTTAAAGGTGGGGATCTTCATAACGGAAGGACGGCTTGTTGATAATTTCGGAGTAGCTCCCAAGATAAATAAATAGCAGTAGTCCCTTCATTTTTGGATCTTCGTATGCAAGTGCTACTCGCTACTAATCCTATGGGTAATGCCAAACAGGATGTGGTAGGAGAGTGCCTTCGATTTTTTTTATTCCTGGACAATTTGTATGGATGGATGTTTGACATTTCATTTCTAAGATCATAGTGCATTAATCTCTAAAAACATACATCTGTTTGGTGGTGTACGAAGTAACCATTCATATGCTTAACACCCTTCTCTGAGATGTATGATCTCATAGATTATACTTTTGTCGAGATCAATAGTGTGTTGTTGGAAATGGCAATGTGGCATTTTAAGTTAAAATGTTCTAAGAAAGATAACCATTACCTCAAGCCTCATACCCGAGGAATTGTGAAACGGGGGTTGCTTTAAGGCTAAGTGGATCGCAACCATTAGGGTATGATATCACCACCTTTTTAGATTTAATTATTTCTACCCACTATAACATTGGGTTTAAATTTTTTATGTTATAAGATGTCTCGGAGAGGTCAGAAACGGCCGGAGTGATATCATATTTGATGCTATCCGTACCATCTGTCTATTTCGGGTAGGCCGATCTTAATTCATAGAGGTTTTGAAGATGTCAATAATCGGTACATTCCTCTAGAAATGTACTATACGGGGGTAGTCACTTACGTCGCTATTCATTGGAAATCCATTCTCCAATAAGTTCCTTCAGACTTAGTTGTAAACCTATTATGCTATCAAATTTAACCAATGTAACAATTTCGGCTATTTGAATAAGTTTATTTGAAAGGTTTTATAAAGAATGTCATTAAAAAAATATCACTGGATTTTACATAGAAATGATTTGGTTATCGTAAGGTAAAAACTTGTTCCGTGTTTATGTGCGACGTGGTCATAAGAGATACCTTTTGTTCTCAAATATTTGTATTTTGAGTTTCTCACAACAGTCCCGTGACTGACCCGGAGTTTATTTTCTTTCGCTTAAACTCCAGTGTAACGACCCGTATTTTTACGGATCGAAAAGTTCGTTCAAATCTGGAATTTTCAGCATTTTAAGTCGTTTCAGATTTTAGGCAGAATTTTTCTAAGTCCTAGGTCGTGAACGACCTAAGTGATAGGTCGTGACCGACTTATGGGATTGACCGACCTAAGAAATAAGCTAGTTAATGACTTAGTAGTTAAGTCGTTGGACGACCTAAGGGGTTAAGTATCTGGTCGTGTGGACTAAGTCGGAGTGGTTGGCTAAGTCTTAGGTCGCGTATTGGCTTAAGTGTTAGGTCGCGTAAGCGCTTAAGTGTTAGGTCGTAACACTGTTAGGTCGCGTGGGTTGCTAAGTTGTTAGGTCGCAAGGTTTTATAAGTCGTAGGTCGTAACTCAGTGAGTTGTTAGGTCGTAGAGCCAGTCTGCGTTAGGTCGCTGGGTTTTGTCTAAGTGTTAGGTCGTACCTATTGTTAAGTCGCGTCTAAGTGTTAGGTCGCGATCTGTGTTAGGTCGTAAGTCGTATACAAGTGGAAGCGCACGTGCATATCTGTTAGGTCGGAGAGGCTTAGGTCGGAGAGGCTTAGGTCGGAGACGACCTATGGAGATAGCCGAGTTACGACTTAGTGAATTTTCAGCTATAAATAGGAAGGGTTTTTCTCACTTTTTGGGATCCGGATTTCGAAGCGACGAAGTGCTGCCATTTTGAGAGCTCGACTTCTACACTTCTTCACTTCTTTTCTCCACTCTAATCTAGTGCTTCCATCCATCCAAGTTGAAGATCAAATTGAAGATTCAAGAGCTTAGATTGAAGATCTTCATCCATTGAAGTGAGATTTCATCGTTTGAAGCGGATTGGTGATAGATCGAGATTGATCCTTCGCTGTCCAGATCTGAAGCGTGTTGATTTGGGTTTGTTTAGGTGATTTGGTGAGTGGTGATTATCTCTCACATGGATCCAAAGGAGTATATCGGATTGTTGGCTCGATTTGGTGTTAAAATAGGGATTTCCATGCATTTTCTTCATCCTAAGTGTAGATCCATATAGATCCATTGTTCATGATGATTTGACAACCATTTTTACTAAGTGTTAACCTATGCAAGTTCATTCATCAAGATTGTAGAGATAATTCTCATGTTTTCATGCTTGTTAGACTTCCAACTCTTTAATTACGAAAATGCCATTATTGTTATAATTGTCTACTTAGATCATATTCGAATGTTTGATTGCTTGGATTAATGTTTGATTTGATTGATTGCTATGAATTAGATGATTGATGGTTTGATTTAGACCGAAGGTGATTCAAAAGCTAAGAGAAAGGCTCTTGAATTGGGAAAGCTGCTCTTGCCATATGTAGCGGGAGGATGAAGCCCTTATGCATAGATTTGATGATGTGATGTTGAGATGAAGCTTTGCGAGGATGTGATGAAGCGAGGCAATCATGTGATGAAGACTTGGTTTAATCCAGACGGGATCATTCCAAGCATGTTGATAACTCGGTGATATGATTCGGGTTGAAGATAATGAATGGATATGAGAATAGTCGTCGAAGAGGATGACTAGGAGGCTTGGGTCTCATCGTTGTTGAAGGTTCTAGCATGCTCAAAGCAAGAGTACGTTTGGGCAGATTCGATAGTCCCAACGGCCAACTGTTGATGGTCGAGTACTCTGGGCAGATTCGATAGTCCTAGGCACGGGCTGCGACGACGTGCGGAGTAATGTCTAGAACCGGGGTTTCCATTAGCCCTTGACGGACGGCTGAAAGAATGTGTAGGTCATTCAATTAACGGTGAAATCGAAGCAATGATAACAGTGATAGCCAGAGTCATGGATGTTTGGTTGTATCGTCATTCGGTCTCAAGAGCAGTGTTTTCTGGGTGCTTATCTGATCTTGGTTCAGGCCTTGGGGGTTTGTTCTTGGAAAACATCGCCCTTGACTCGAGTGATAATTACTTTACTTTAAATTGTATGCTCTGCTATGTTTGCTTCTGCTTAGTGTGTGTCTGGGGGCTATCACTGTAGAATGAGGTTGGAGTGGGAGGGTTGTATTCCTATTCCTTTTCCTTTATGCTCTTTTGGTATGTTGTTAGTTAATTTACTGCTCACTAAGACTGTTGTCTGACTCAAGGCTTTATGTTCTAATTCTTATTGCCTTGGGCTGTTCGTCCATTTTGGGACGGGCAGACTAGGTAGCAGGTGACAGGTGCTGATCTTGCTTTTCACGGCGCTGATATCGAAGACGAGCTGGAGTATTGCATATTATTTTCTTACTATATGTACTGGATGTTCCGCTGCTTTGTATTCTCTGAGTGATATGTAGTGAGGCTTGTTGTATTGACTATTCAGATGCATGTATTCAACTATTATGAAGTTTTATATGATGGCATTTTATTCTGTAAAGCTTCACTATACATATTTTCTATTGTATTTTGTCTATGCGCTGTGAGTAATACGATAGATTCTGTCGTTTTTAATTTACCCTGACAATCGTCCATGGTCGCCTGGCACACATTACAGCGCACTTTCTCTAGATTCGGTGCAGGGGTCATGGGCGGTCGTCACATTTGTTATCAGAGCATTGGTTAATCGATTTTACCCAACGCTCGCTGACGTAACTACGTATGAGAGACGTAATTGTATTTTGATGGATGAATACTATATATAATATTGTAGTTTAGTTGAGTTTGAGTCCTTTATGCAGTTGTTTCTCTAGATGTTCTGATCATTCCTTTTTGTAGATATTGAGAATGAGTCGAAGAGGAAGACCAGCTGCTAGGGAAGGCCGTGCTACTGAGGGGACTGCTGATTATGCAACTATGTTCGAAGCTATGATGACTTCGATCATGAGAAGGATACCAGTTCCGGGGGCAGCATTAGATGTTGGAGTTCAAGTCCAAACTCCGAAACCAGTGGATTTTGCTAAGTTGTGCAAGGACTATACTGCTCTTGGAGGGAAGGTTTTCTTGGGAACAGAATCAACTATTGAGGTCCAGAGGTGGATAGATGCTTGTAGAAGGATCTTTGGTGATTTGGGAATTGAGGATGCGACTAAGAGGAAGTTGGCATCAAGGCAGCTTCAAGGGAGAGCCTCTGATTGGTGGAACTCTATTACCATCAATACTCCAGAGGAAGAGATTACTTGGGAGCAATTCCAAGTCAGGTTTGAAGCTAAGTTCATTTCTACAGCTCAGAAGTCTGTTCTGTTCAAGAAGTTCGTGGAGCTCAAGCAAGGTGGAAGACCAGTTCTTGAGTATGTTTCTGAGTTTGAAGCTTTGTCCAAGTATGCCCGGTCATATATTGAGTCTGCATACCAGAAGAATGAGAAGTTTGTGACAGGCTTGGACAGTTATCTTGGGAGACAGTTGGTGGATCATTTGGACGATTCATTTGAGAAACTTGTGGAGAAAGCTCTCAGGCATGAGAGTCTGTTTCCTAAGGAAGGATCTGTTGTTGCTGTGACCAGGGAAGAGTCTAAACCTCAGCAAGGTGGAAACAAGAAGAGGAAGCAGCAACAGCAGAAGGGTAAGGATGGCCAGAAGAAGCCGAAGGGCGAAGTGACTTGCTACAATTGTCAGCAGAAGGGCCATTTCTCTAAGGATTGTAAGAATCCGAAGGCACCGATGAAGTGTCACAACTGTGACAAGCCGGGGCATTTCAGGAAGAATTATCCAGAACCGAGGAGGGACAAGCAGATTGTGCAAGCTTATGCTTTGGGAGCTGTTCCGTCGTCTTCAAAAGCTCCTACCACTGAAGAGAAAGGAAAGAGTGTGGTTGTTCAAGGTACTCTTTTCCTATGTGGTGTTCCAGTTAGAGTTCTGTTTGATACTGGACCGTCGCATTCGTTTGTTTGTAGTGAACTCGTAGGCCGGTTAGGTTTGGAACCGAATATTATTGATAGGCCATTGGTTGTGACTAATCCAGTTGGGGGTTCGTCTTGTTTGTGTATGTTATGCCGTGGTCTAGTTGTATCGAGTCATGATTGCTCTTTTGTTTGTGATTGTTTTGTTCTGAACTTTGCGGGGTTCGGAATTATTTTGGGTATGGACTGGCTTAGGAGGTATGCAGCGAAGGTTGATTGCGAGAGGTTGGAAGTGACAGTCGAGAATGTGGAGGGGCGAAAGGTTGTGATATGATGTAAGCATGAGGAAGGCGTCTTCATGAGCTTCATGTATTCGCTGGTTGTTCCACGGGATGGACTGTCATCGGTGCCAATCGCTAATAGATTCGAGGATGTCTTTGACAAAGTCAAAGGGTTGCCGCCGCATAGAGAGATCGAGTTTCGTATAGATCTAGTTGAAGGAGCCAGACCTGTTGTGATGCCTCTTAGGCGGATGGCGCCTAGGGAACAGCAGGAGTTGAGGGTGCAAGTTGATGATCTTTTGCAGAAAGGATTCATTCGGCGTAGTGTGTCCGAGTGGGGTGCACCAGTCGTGTTTTCAACCAAGGCAGATGGGTCATTGAGATTGTTTGTGGATTATCGTGAGCTGAATAAGGTGACTAAGAAGAACAAGTATCCATTGCCGAGAATAGATGACTTGTTTGATCAGCTTCATGAAGCCAAGGTGTTTTCTCAGATGGATTTGGCAACGAGATTTCACCAGTTGAGAGTGGCTAAGGATAGTGTGCCGAAGACTGCTTTCAGGACACCATCCGGTTTCTTTGAGTGGCTGGTAATGCCGTTTGGATTGACTAACGTGCCAGCATATTTTGTGGATCTTATGAATAGAGTGTTCAGAGATCAGTTGAACAAGTTTGTACTTGTGTTCGTGGATGATATTCTGATTTATTCCAGAACTGAAGAAGGGCACAAGACACACTTGCGTATTGTTTTGGAAATCTTACGGAAACATCAGCTGAAGGCTAAGTTTTCGAAGTGTCACTTCTGGAAGAGTGAAGTGAGGTTCTTAGGCCATGTGATTTCTGGAAATGGAATAGCGGTTGATCCCGCTAAGGTGGCAGCAATCCAGGATTGGGTCAGACCTAAGAATGCATCAGATGTGAGGAGTTTTCTTGGATTAGTAGGATATTATCGACGGTTTATCAAAGACTTCTCCAAGTTAGCTGCACCATTGACAAGATTGACGAAAAAGAACCAAGTGTTCAGTTGGGATGCTAAGTGTGAGCAAGCTTTCGGAATCTTGAAAGAGAGATTGACGAGTGCTCCTGTTTTGACTATTCCAAGTGGGAATGATGAGATGGTGGTTTACACCGACGCATGCGGTACTGGACTTGGAGCAGTGCTGATGCAGAAGGATAAAATTGTTGCGTATGCCAGTCGACAACTGAAGCCGCATGAAAGGAATTACCCGACTCATGATTTGGAATTAGCGGCGATTGTTTTTGCTCTGAAGATGTGGAGACATTATCTATTGGGAGTTCGATTCGAGTTGTTTACAGATCATAAGTCGTTGAAGTAACTTTTCTCCCAAAAGGATTTGAATCTTCAGCAGCAACGTTGGCTAGAGTTTTTGGCATCATATGATTTTGGTATAGCTTATACTCCGGGAAAAGGTAACGCAGTGGCAGATGTGTTAAGTCGAAGACATGCAGGATTAGGAGCCATGTTTTCAGAATGGAAGAGTTTCGAGTATTTAGCTGGATTTGACTTCAGGCCTAGATGTGAATTGGAACCTGAGATGTTGGCAAACTTATCAATAAGACCATCTCTTGTGGAAAGAATTGGCGAGAGCCAAAAGCGAGATGATAAGCTTGTCAAGATTATCCGTGATTTGGAATCTGGATTGGATCTAGAAAAGGATAAAGGATTCGAGGTCGATCGAGAGGGTTGGCTTCGGAAGCAAGGACGACTAGTTGTTCCCGATATAGATGAATTAAGGAGTGAAGTTCTGAAGGAAAGTCATCACTCGAAGCTGACAATTCATCCAGGTGGAAATAAGATGTATCGGGATATGAAGAGAACCTACTACTGGGAAGGTATGAAGAAGGATGTTGGAAATTTTATTTCCAAGTGTATGAACTGCCAGTTGGTAAAAGCCGAGCAGAAGAAGCCAAGTGGATTGCTTCAGCCATTAGAAGTTCCTACATGGAAGTGGGAGCAAGTGTCGATGGATTTTATTGATGGATTGCCTAGAACCAAAACGGGAAATGAAGGGATTTGGGTCATTGTAGATCGCCTGACTAAGAGTGCAAGATTTATTCCTGTTCGATCGACTAGGACTGCATCAAGGTTGGCTGAGTTGTATGTTAAGTGGATAGTTCGATTCCATGGTATTCCGAAGAGTATAGTGAGTGATCGAGATCCATTGTTCACTAGTGGATTTTGGAAGAGCTTCCAGGAAGTTTTGGGAACCGGGTTGTGTTTGAGTACAGCTTATCACCCTCAAACAGATGGTCAGACCGAGAGAGTCAACCGAGTTTTGGAAGATCTTCTTAGAGCATGTGTTTTGGACTTCGGAGGATCATGGGAAGATCAATTTCATTTGGTGGAGTTTGCGTACAACAACAGTTACCAGTCAAGCATTGGTATGGCACCGTATGAGGCATTGTATGGAAGACCGTGTAACTCTCCGACATGTTGGATAGGGACTGGAGAAATGCTGATGCTTGGGCCAGAGATGATTCGACAGACTACGGAGTGTATAGAGATCATTCGGCAACGAATGAAGGCAGCCCAAGACCGTCAGAAGAGTTATGCCGATAAGCGTCGTAAGGATTTGGAATTCAACGTAGGAGATATGGTTTTTGTGAAGATTTCTCCACTGAAGAATGTTATCCGATTCAGGAAGAAAGGAAAATTGACTCCGAGATTTGTTGGACCATTCCCGATCATCGAGCGAATTGGAAAGCTCGCCTATAGACTGGAGTTACCTGGGAAGATGTCGAGTGTGCACAATGTTTTTCATGTATCATATCTACGGAAGTATGTGCACGACTCGAGTATGGTGGTTTCTGCTGATAGCTGTGAAGATTTTGAAGTCGATCCAGTCGATAGAAGACCTCGTAAGCCGCTTCGTGTTGTTGAAACCGACACGAAACAGCTCAGGAGGAAGGTAGTTAAGTTGCTCAAGATACAATGGAGTGAAGATGATAACGACTGTACATGGGAGATGGAAGAGAGGATGAAAGCAGCTCATCCCGAACTCTTCAAGGTATGGCCCTAAGGTGTCGTGTCATCTCACGATATTGTAACTTGTTCTAAGTTTTAGAATTCTGCATGCTAAGCTAGAATTGGATGCATGGTTGGCTGATTGCTATGGATGGTAGGCATGCAGAATAGTCTTTGATTGCTTTATTTGTTTGGAATTTCGGGGGCGAAATTCCTAAGGGGGAGAGAATGTAACGACCCGTATTTTTACGGATCGAAAAGTTCGTTCAAATCTGGAATTTTCAGCATTTTAAGTCGTTTCAGATTTTAGGCAGAATTTTTCTAAGTCCTAGGTCGTGAACGACCTAAGTGATAGGTCGTGACCGACTTATGGGATTGACCGACCTAAGAAATAAGCTAGTTAACGACTTAGTAGTTAAGTCGTTGGACGACCTAAGGGGTTAAGTATCTGGTCGTGTGGACTAAGTCGGAGTGGTTGGCTAAGTCTTAGGTCGCGTATTGGCTTAAGTGTTAGGTCGCGTAAGCGCTTAAGTGTTAGGTCGTAACACTGTTAGGTCGCGTGGGTTGCTAAGTTGTTAGGTCGCAAGGTTTTATAAGTCGTAGGTCGTAACTCAGTGAGTTGTTAGGTCATAGAGGCAGTCTGCGTTAGGTCGCTGGGTTTTGTCTAAGTGTTAGGTCGTACCTATTGTTAAGTCGCGTCTAAGTGTTAGGTCGCGATCTGTGTTAGGTCCTAAGTCGTATACAAGTGGAAGCGCACGTGCATATCTGTTAGGTCGGAGAGGCTTAGGTCGGAGAGGCTTAGGTCGGAGACGACCTATGGAGATAGCCGAGTTACGACTTAGTGAATTTTCAGCTATAAATAGGAAGGGTTTTTCTCACTTTTTGGGATCCGGATTTCGAAGCGACGAAGTGCTGCCATTTTGAGAGCTCGACTTCTACACTTCTTCACTTCTTTTCTCCACTCTAATCTAGTGCTTCCATCCATCCAAGTTGAAGATCAAATTGAAGATTCAAGAGCTTAGATTGAAGATCTTCATCCATTGAAGTGAGATTTCATCGTTTGAAGCGGATTGGTGATAGATCGAGATTGATCCTTCGCTGTCCAGATCTGAAGCGTGTTGATTTGGGTTTGTTTAGGTGATTTGGTGAGTGGTGATTATCTCTCACACGGATCCAAAGGAGTATATCGGATTGTTGGCTCGATTTGGTGTTAAAATAGGGATTTCCATGCATTTTCTTCATCCTAAGTGTAGATCCATATAGATCCATTGTTCATGATGATTTGACAACCATTTTTACTAAGTGTTAACCTATGCAAGTTCATTCATCAAGATTGTAGAGATAATTCTCATGTTTTCATGCTTGTTAGACTTCCAACTCTTTAATTACGAAAATGCCATTATTGTTATAATTATCTACTTAGATCATATTCGAATGTTTGATTGCTTGGATTAATGTTTGATTTCATTGATTGCTATGAATTAGATGATTGATGGTTTGATTTAGACCGAAGGTGATTCAAAAGCTAAGAGAAAGGCTCTTGAATTGGGAAAGCTGCTCGTGCCATATGTAGCGGGAGGATGAAGCCCTTATGCATAGATTTGATGATGTGATGTTGAGATGAAGCTTTGCGAGGATGTGATGAAGCGAGGCAATCATGTGATGAAGACTTGGTTTAATCCAGACGGGATCATTCCAAGCATGTTGATAACTCGGTTATATGATTCGGGTTGAAGATAATGAATGGATATGAGAATAGTCGTCGAAGAGGATGACTAGGAGGCTTGGGTCTCATCGTTGTTGAAGGTTCTAGCATGCTCAAAGCAAGAGTACGTTTGGGCAGATTCGATAGTCCCAACAGCCAACTGTTGATGGTCGAGTACTCTGGGCAGATTCGATAGTCCTAGGCACGGGCTGCGACGACGTGCGGAGTAATGTCTAGAACCGGGGTTTCCATTAGCCCTTGACGGATGGCTGAAAGAATGTGCCGGTCATTCAATTAACGGTGAAATCGAAGCAATGATAACAGTGATAGCCAGAGTCATGGATGTTTGGTTGTATCGTCATTCGGTCTCAAGAGCAGTGTTTTCTGGGTGCTTATCTGATCTTGGTTCAGGCCTTGGGGGTTTGTGCTTGGAAAACATCGCCCTTGACTCGAGTGATAATTACTTTACTTTAAATTGTATGCTCTGCTATGTTTGCTTCTGCTTAGTGTGTGTCTGGGGGCTATCACTGTAGAATGAGGTTGGAGTGGGAGGGTTGTATTCCTATTCCTTTTCCTTTATGCTCTTTTGGTATGTTGTTAGTTAA
This sequence comes from Allium fistulosum, assembly GCA_030737815.1. Lineage (NCBI taxonomy): Eukaryota > Viridiplantae > Streptophyta > Magnoliopsida > Asparagales > Amaryllidaceae > Allium > Allium fistulosum. Next base: position 942,834,007 of record CM060902.1, on the reverse strand, counting down.
TTTACTGCTCACTAAGACTGTTGTCTGACTCAAGGCTTTATGTTCTAATTCTTATTGCCTTGGGCTGTTCGTCCATTTTGGGACGGGCAGACTAGGTAGCAGGTGACAGGTGCTGATCTTGCTTTTCACGGCGCTGATATCGAAGACGAGCTGGAGTATTGCATATTATTTTCTTACTATATGTACTGGATGTTCCGCTGCTTTGTATTCTCTGAGTGATATGTAGTGAGGCTTGTTGTATTGACTATTCAGATGCTTGTATTCAACTATTATGAAGTTTTATATGATGGCATTTTATTATGTAAAGCTTCACTATACATATTTTCTATTGTATTTTGTCTATGCGCTGTGAGTAATACGATAGATTCTGTCGTTTTTACCCTAGTTTTCTGGGTAGCCTAGTAGTCAAGTTTAGTTTGGAGCATTTTAAAAGAGCTCGGAGCATGGAGCTAGAAGATTCTTATGAAGATTGTTATCTATTTCCACCACACTTATGTACTGTTGTATTCCCCATTTGCAGGGACAAAGATTTATAACTTCCCATCATAATATATGTTAAGTTAAACTCTCATAAATATATTTAAAAAATTTCGATGTAAAGATTATATGTTTAAATAATATATGCTATTCTATTCGTGTAAGATTCTATTCTGTCTTTATTTTTTTCTTTCCCTTAACGGTCGGGTTTTTCGGCACTTGAATTTGCGACACATGAATACCAAGGAAGTATTAATGTCAATTTCGAGGGTCAAAAGTCCAGTACATCACAATATCTTAAAATCGAAATTTAACTTGTTCATAAACAACGGTGAGACTTAATGGGTTAAGCATTTCTTACCAGATTAGCATGTGCAAAACATAGTCCATTCATTATTAGTTGTAGGATTTAACGAGTAGGGTGTTTCTCACCTGATTAGCATATGCAATTTGTTGGATCATGTGCATTGACAACAAGGTTAAAAGGGTGAATTTAAAAAAATATCTTTTTATTAATTTGCTCAAGTTCTTTATTCCATGGTTGTGTAAATAAATTTGTTTGTAGTAAATCAAATTTAGTATTTTGATTAGTAAAAGAGGTTCGTAATATTCAATTTAATTTTATTAATTAAAATATTTATTTACTATCAGTATTTAAAATAAATTTATTAATAATTTAATTTATCTAAGTAATTTAATTAATTTTTATTTAATATGTTATGACATCAACTTTCACACGCACACTCACACACAGATATATATATATATATATACACATATAACCTATACCGTGGGTTTATGGAAAAATTGAGCACTTTGTCCTGTGGTCAATAAGATGACTAAGTGTGATATTTATGCATATAATATATATACTATTTAATCCTATTATCCTTGGTGTGAATAGAATAAATAAAAATATTTCTTTTATTTAATACTACTAGATCAACCCTTTAAATTATATCAAAAAACCGATATTTAAATATTTAATAATATATTTAGGTATAAATATATACATTTAAAACTTTAATATACATACATACATATATACATATGTTATTATAAATGATTAACAATAATTTCATTTGCTATAAAAATTATTAGATAAATTTTATACATACATACATACATATTTACATATATATAATATAAATTTAAAATTTAAATTTTTTGACTTAGTCAATTATTTCATTTAAATGCTTCGGCTGCTAAAACAATTGCAGCTAATTTATTTAGGTTTAGAATAATTCAAAAAATTTAAATTTTTAATATTTTGAGCTAGTAAAATAATTCTAAAATATAAATAATATAATATTTTAAAATTTGAATTTTTTAAAACAAGCATCTGAATTGATATTTTAAATTTTAATACACACACATATATTTTTGAAATAGCAAAGGATTTTTTAAAAGTAAATATACGTACATATTAAACTGAAAGTTTATTTAAAATAAATTTGTTTTATATTTTTATATATATTTATAAATAATTAAACATTGGTTTTTTATTTATCAAAAATAAATATGATTAATATTATATATATATATATATATCTATGCACATATATATTTTATAGATTTAAAAATATATATCCTTGATTTAAAATATTTAGCTACTAAAGTTAATTTCTAGTTTTATTTTATTTTAAATAATGGCCGAATATAATAAAATTACACATGATTGATGATAGCATATATATATATATATGTATATATATAAGTGAATAGATCTAAATCTAAAATTTATACTTTAATTCGAAGTGACCTTGCTAAGATCGATATGTTGTTTGGCGGTATTTCCTCCTCAAGCACCACTATCTCCTTCTTCTCTTTTATTTGCAATGTCGAATAGATGGTAACACTAAGGTATGGGGGTCGACTATAAGGAAGGAAGAAAATGCTTAGATAATTGTATCTTAAATGTGTGGATGCTAGGCTATTTATAGCCACAAATCAAAACCTTTTTCTCCTCATTTTCCTTTAGACTAGAGACCGGGTAAAGCCTAAAAATCTCCCTAAAATGTCCATCCATAGAAGTTAACTAAGCATGGTCAAACGCTGATAGGTCGCTCCCGCGTTTTTCAATCCAAAAGGCATCACCACGTAGCACTATAGCGCAACGTCTGTGACAAAACTAGTGTGTTCCTGGTCCGGAATGTGCATCGGGTCTGATTGTATCCCGAGTACGCATCCATGAACGATAATAACTCGTGTCCTGCAGTGGAGTCGACCAACTGATCAATTCTAGGTAATGGGAAACTGTCCTTAGGGCATGCTTTGTTTAAATCGGAATAATCTACGCATGTTCTCTACTTCCCATTCGCCTTTTTCACCAGCATGGGGTTTGACACCCATTCAGGGTTGAGGGCGTCGCGGACGAACCCATTGGCTTTGAGTTTGTCCACCTCCTCTCTGAGAGCAGTGGACCTCTCCGGGTCCATTCTTCCCATTTTTTGCTTAACTGGGACGTACCTCGGGTCTATGTTCAACATATGACTTGTAATTGCGGGAGAGATCCCGCACATGTCGAAATGTGTCCAAGTGAAAACATCGAGATTTGCTCGGAGGAAATCGCTAAGGTCCTCGGTCATCGAGGGGCTGAGTTGTGATCCAATCTTCAGTATTCGCGATGGAACGTCTCGGTTGACTGAAATGTCAATCGTCAGTTCAGCCGGTGCTGCTTTTTCTTCCCTGGGTTCCTCATCATCATCTCTCGGATATATGTCTCTGTAGATCCGAGAATTTTGCCCGAGCCAGGGCTCGGGCATTACTTGTCAATTGTCAGTATTCTAAATGCGGACGGAATTGTCCCCAACCTTTCCTTTTTCTCTCCGCTGGGCCTCTCGGAGCTCAACCACCTAACATGCAAGACCGGTCGCCTGGTCGCCATGAACAACACCTACTCCTTTGTCAGTCGGAAATTTTAAAGTCAAACACCACGAGGCCAATGCTGCCCTAAACTTAGCCTGGGCCGGTCGACCCAGAAACACATTGTATGGAGAATCTACATCCAAAACTATGAAAGGTAGGATTCGCACCCCTCCTACGCTCACCTTGTCCCAGTTCAACTGGCAACTCAACATACCCCACTACATCAGTCGCTGCGCCATTAAAGCCATGGATACGAGCTTTAGATGGCATCAATTCCTTCGTCTCCATCTTCATCTGGTCATAAGCCTTCTTGAAGACAATATTGACAGAACTTCCACAATCAATCAAAATTCTTTTCACAAAAGCCGGCCCGATTTTCGTAGATATGACCATCGGGTCAATGGTAGGAGCCTCCACCTGGTCAACATCTCTGCTCCTAAATACTATATCGTTTGTCATCATGTGCTGCTGTTTAGCGGGGGTACCATCCTCCACGTTGGAACAACACTCAAAATCTGCATGCCTCTAGGAATTAGCATACCGCTCCATTTCTTGCTAGTTCTTATCTGTAGGGTAAGGTCCGTCGATGATCGTGTTTATGACCAGTCTTCCCACGGTCCGAGCAGGCTCCTCAGGGTGACGTGGAGCTAGTGCATGACCGGGATTGGACGTTCCCTGTCCACCTTCTTGCGGATTCTTTACAAACTCCTGTAACTTTTTCTGCCTAATCAACTTCTTTATAGCATCGTGTAGGTGTCTACACTCTTCAGTATCATGCCCATAAGTCTCATGAAAGCGGCAATACTTCCCAGTCCGCTTTTGCTCCTCGGTTGACTCCTTTGGACGCGGCTTACTGTATTGAAAGGTATTACAAGTTGATAGGTAAATATTCTCAAGAGATGCAATCAGTGGGGTGTATTCGTTGTAGGTTGGAATTCTCGGCTTCCATTTCCCCGCTTCTCTTTTCTTCCCCTGATTTCTTCCTCCAGATTCCTTAGATTGCCCAGGCTTGTTCTGGACATTGACATGAACTTTCCCTAAGTTGTCTCCGGATTGATTCACAACGATGTTGCTTTTCATGGTCTCCTGAACAGGCCCCGGTACCTTATCTTGCCTTATCCACCTGGCTTCCTCTCTTCTTATGAACTGATGAGCCTTTGAGTAAAAACGCTCTAGCATGGTTGGAGGTTTTCCTGCTAACCAATCTTCAAACTCTGAATCTGGATCCACATCTCGCATCACAGTCATAAGAATTTGGTGATCATTAGGATTTAACTTCAGTAGCCGCAACATGGAATCTCTGCAAATACTCCTTCAACGACTCCCCTGGAGCTTGGAGCACACTTGATAGAGTCATCATGTCCTTGGGACAAGTAGCATGTATTCTGAACTGTTCTATAAATTTCGTTGCCAATTCCTCGAAACTGGATACGGACCGCGGAGGAAGTCGGGTGAACCACATGGTAGCGATCCCAGATAGAGTTATTGGAAAGCATCTACACTTGGTTGCATCATTCGCTCTAGCTGAATCCATCATCCATTCATATCTCATCACATGCTGTTGGGGGTCAGCCTTTCCTTCGTAGGTTGGGATAGTTGGCATGCTAAACTTCTTGGGGTACTAGGCCTGTAAAATAGTGTCTATGAATGGGGTATGACTCTTGGATATCCCACAATTTTCATTTGATAAGCCTTGATTCTCTTTCATCAACTGTCTGACCATAGCCGTCAGGTCTGGGATTTGTATGGAAGATGGAAGGTTGGAGTCTGTTCTACGGGATCGGTCGGGTAGATGCCTCCTCTGTTGGCAATCTGCTAAATGTGTATCTTGAGGTTCAGCATTGTTGGCGTCTTGGTGAGCCGGGCGTCTAGTTTCCACACGCGCTCTAGATCTTAAGTTTCCTGCTCCTGCTTGGTTGCGGTCTCCGAGGTGTAAGTGATCCCTAGTTGATCGATCAGCAGCACCTGCCTGTGTAGTTTCAGTCTTGCGGCGTCTACGCCTGGGAGGTTCATCAGATGAAGTCGAGCTATCATACGAAGAGTAAGGAGCTGGACTACCCCCAGCATTCCGATGCTGTTATTTAGTGAGCTGGGCCATAAGGTTGGCGTTAGCTTGAATCTGTTCTCCAAGTTGTCTATTGCTTTCCATGAGTTCTCTCATCAAGTCGTTGAACTCCGTTCTCGTGACAACTTCCATTTGGTCTTGGGTGGCAGTTCCTGCACCCAGATTTGCTTGTTGATTGTTAGGTCCTATTTATTGTACGCTAGCGGTCTCATGGGCATCTGCATTATGAGAGGCTGATCTGGTGCATGGTCTTCCCATTGTAGGGTTATTGGTAAGAACTGTGAGTAGAATCAACGGACGTCTTATGAATGACTCGGATCTCCTTCGGGGGATTTATTCAATCCAGTTGCTTCAAAGTAGATCCTTGTGGCCTGAGAATTCGATTCTCAGTGAAAGCACTAAAGTTTTAAATTAGTCACTAACACCCTTGAGAAAGATTGGGTAGAGAGAGTAATGAAGAAAGTAAATTAAATACAGAGAACGGTATGCTAAACTAAGTGCAAAAACAAGAACACAGGATTTATAGTGGTTTAGCGTAATTGCCTACGTCCACTCTAAGTTTTGATCTTTATTGCTTTCACAAGTAGTTGAATACAAATACAATCCGTACACTAATGACTTGAATACAAGTTTTTACTGAAAATAATAAGTCTTGAAAGCGGCAGAGTCTCCCTAGTGTTCTCCCAAAAAAGGTCCTTTTCATTGTGCACCTGCCCCTCTATTTATAGACGAAGATGGGTTGGACTTCCCTCTTTGGCCTAGGAGTGAGATACTTCGGCTTCGGCCCATGGCGAGTGACTTCTTTGTGCCGAGCCACAAATTCCGATCCATGCTTCAAACCAAACGAGGTAGTGTGTTGAGTGAAATGTGTAAGCCATGTGCCGAAAGATGCAGGAATGTCGAACGAGGCAAGAATACCGAACGAGGCATAAATGCCGAACGAGGCAAGAATGTTGGTCGAGGCTAGAATGCCTGTCGAGGCTGGAATGCTGGAAGAGGCTGGAATGCCGGTCGAGGCTGGAATGCCGAGCGAGGCTGGAATGTCGGTCGAGGCTGGAATGTCGAACGAGGCTGGAATGCCGGTCGAGGTTGGAATGCCGAGCGATGCTGGAATGCCGAACGGTACCCCTATGCCGAACGATACTGAATGCCGAGCGAGGCTAGACTGGCAAATGAGGTTGTTGTACCGAATGGGGTTCATGCCGAACGAGCCTATTGTGCCGAACGAGGCTGTTGTACCGAATGGGGTTCATGCCGAACGAGCCAGCTGTGCCGAACGAGGCCACGCTATGTCTCTAGTTACTTGGTCAAACCTCCATGTAATAAATATATAATACATATATATTATTAATTAACTTATTTATTTATTTATTAACCTTATTAATAAATTTAAATTTCGAAATGAATATTTAAATATTTTCAAACACTTTGAAAATTTTACTATATTATCAAAAGTTTTGAAAATTTATGTTATATTATAACTTTTATAATGAACATGTTCCATTTTAAATTTAACTTTTAAATTTAAAACTTTATTTAATTTTCAATACATTTTTAAAATTAGCTTAAGACCCTATTCAAATTTAGGCCTTTTCTATTAGGGACAACCTTTGGTCCCATATCACTTTTCAGGTTATGCCACTAACTAGGTAGGACAGGGTACTTGATTACCCAATTCCAATCTAAGAAATTACCTTTCTAGACACCGTACTAAGTGGGCTAGCTTAATTAGTTAGTGACGCAGCGGATAATTTAAAAACAAGATAGATCGATGAACGTAGCAATCGGTGGAATGAAAAATACTGAATGGCCCAAATTCGTTGATCCGAAGATACCGAATTCTAGCTATCTCTGACACGTTGATCGTGCACGATACCATGAAAAGAGATCTTCAATTCTTCGAGCGTTGATCCAGCGCACTTGATTCCGCGAATCGGCTTGAACGATCGAAGATTCGAGCGCACTCGAATGTCGAAAGTAGAGATAGGAGATTACACTCAACTACCAATTTAAATTGAAAGCACAAAGCTAACAAACAAGAATTTTATTCAAAAATCAACAACCTATACAAATGGCCACACATGCCTATTTATAGGCTACAACTCAACACAACAGAAAAAAATGATAACACTTAGGTCGTGAACGACCTACGACCTAAAAATGGTGCGACCTAAAAACAGACGCGACCTAACAAAGCACACGACTTAACAAAGCACACGACTTAACAAAGCACACGACTTAAAACAGTCGACCTAAAACAAACGACCTAAAAGATTACAACATAAGAAAATACAACACATCACTTTACAACACATAGGTCGGCCACGACTTACCACATCATGACCTAAAAGAAGCGGCTTCAGAAAACTTCGCGACCTAAGGCTTCACGACCTAAGGCTTCACGACCTAAGGCTTCAAGACTTAAAGTGAACGACTTATCTCCCCAGATCTTCCCACGACCTAGCATAGGTCGTAACTCGAGGCATTCTTTATTCTGAATTTCGGAGCGACTTATCTTAGGTCGTAGGTCGTCCATACGACCTAACTTAGGTCGAATCACTTCTTTGCAACCTAAAGTAAGTCGTAACTCGTTAGGTCGTTCGAGCGCTTTTCCCTCTAGCTCGTTAACTCGCGCCTTTCCACTAAGTCGTTGCCGATCTTCACTAAGTCGTTGGAGCGACTTAAAGGCTTCGTTAGGTCGGCCACGACCTAACACTTCAACTTTCCACAATTCTTCACAAAATCTTACCTCGTTACTCTCCTCCCTAGGTCGTATCCGACTTATCAATATGTTAGGTCGTACACGACCTACAGCTTCATCTTCCTGGGCTGCACCATCCTCCCCTGGTTGAGAAAAATTCGTCCTCGAATTTACACCCTCTTCTTCCGCAACAAACTCATCCCCATGATATGGTATAAGATGTTTAACATTAAACACGTCAGAAGTGTGGACATCTTTTGGCAGCTTCAATTTATAAGCATTTTCATTGATCCGTTTCACAATCTTAATAGGACCAATCTTTCTGGCTTTCAACTTGTTGTAAGTGCCCACTGGAAAATGATCCTTTGTTAACACAGCATACACCCAATCTCCTTCATTAAATTTGACACTCCTTCGCTTCAGATCTGCAGATCGTTTGTACTTCTCATTCGCTTTCTCCAATCGTTCCTGAACCATTTTATGACACTCTGTCAATCCTTCAACAAAATCAGCAGCTCTTTTAATTGTCTTCTTCGGTTGTGGTATTACTGTTAAATCCTACGGTCCCTTTGGCAAACTTGAATATACAATCTGGAATGGACTGAAACCTGTGCTACGATTTATCGCATGATTATGAGAAAATTCTGCCTGGCATAACTTCATGTCCCAACTCTTCAGATTATCTTTCACTAGACATCGCAACAAATTCCCCAGTGATCTGTTCACGACCTCGGTCTGTCCATCCGTTTGCGGATGATAAGCGCTGCTAAAGTTCAACTTGGTTCCCACCATCTTCCACAAACTTAGCCAAAAATGACTTAGAAATCTAGTATCCCGATCAGAAACAATGGATTCTGGCAAACCATGTAAACGATATACCTCTTTGAAGAATAACTCAGCAACCCGGACAACATCAGCTGTTTTCTTACAAGCGATGAATGTGCCATCTTTGAAAACCTGTCCACTACAACATATATCGAATCATTCCCCCTTTGAGTTCTTGGTAATCCCAAAACAAAATCCATACTGATATCAACCCATGGTTTAACAGGTACAGGTAACGGCATATACAATCCTGCATTCGTCGCTGTTCCATTGGAAACTTGACAAATATGACATCTCTCCACAAACCTTCCAACTTCCCACTTCATCGACGGCCAATAATAAGATTGAGAAATCAATTGTAAAGTACGATCTCTACCCACATGTCCTTCCTCATGCAACTCCTTTACAATCTTCATTCGTAAGCTGCACTCCGGTATACATAATCGATTTTCCTTAAAAAGAAAACCATCCACCATTACAAACTCATCCGTCTTTCCCTCATTGACTTCATCAACAAACTTTGTAAAGTAAGGATCATCGACAAATAATTCTGGCAATACATCAAACCCTGTCACTTCAATCTTCATTGTAGTCAACACATGATTCCTTCTGCTTAATGCATCTGCAACTCGATTTGTAATTCCGGATTTATGCTTCACCACAAATGTAAATTGTTGTAAGTATGCAATCCATGAAGCATGCCTTGCAGCAATCTTGTCCTGTCCCTGCATATGCTTCAATGCCTCATGATCAGTATATAAAACAAATTCTTTATGAAACAAATAATGTCTCCAATGTTTGATAGCTTGCACGATAGCATAAAATTCCATATCATATGTACTATATCTCATCTTTGCTCCTGAAAACTTCTCACTGAAATATGCAATAGGACGTCCCTTCTGACTTAACACCCCTCCAACTCCAACTTTTGATGCATCAGTATGTAATTCAAATAATAACTGAAAATCCGGCAACACTAGAATTGGTGCTGTCGTCAAAAGCTCCTTGATCTTCTCAAAAGCAAATCCTGCTTCCTCCGACCATAAAAATTGCTTCCCTTTCATACAATCAGTAACTGGTGCCATCACGCTACTGAAGTGTGGAATGAATCTTCGGTATAATGATGCTAAACCATGAAAGCTTCTAACTTCAGTTATCGTCTTGGGTTGTGGCCAATTTCTGATTGCTTCAACTTTATTCTGATCCACCTGTATACCTCCCCCTGATATAACATATCCCAAAAATAAAACACTATGCGTTATGAACACGCATTTCTTCGTCGCAGCATAAAATTGTTCCTGTCGCAGTACCATCAACACTTCTCTCAGATATTTCAGATGTCCCTCCGGACTTCCACTATATATCAGAATATCATCGAAATACACCACCACAAACATCCCAATGAATGGTCTAAAAATTTGATTCATCACCCGCATACGCATTTGATAAGCCAAATGGCATTACCAACCATTCGTATAGACCCTCCCTAGTTTTAAAAGCAGTCTTCCACTCATCACCTGGTCTGATACGAATTTGATGATATCCGCTCTTCAAATCAATCTTCGAAAAGATAGTGGCTCCGCTCAATTGATCTACCAAGTCATCCAACCTCGGCATTGGAAATCTATATCTCACAGTAATTTTATTCAATGCTCGACTGTCAGTGCACATTCTCCACATCCCGTCCTTCTTGGGTACCAATAAAGCTGGTACAACACAAGGACTTAAACTCTCCTGCACACGCCCCTGTTCAAGCAATTCTTCCACTTGCCTCCTCAATTCTTCATGTTCCTTCGGACTCATTCGATAATGTGGTCTATGAGGTAACACAGCTCCTGGAACAAGATCAATTTGATGTTGAATGTCCCTCAACGGCGGTAACTCCGTTGGCAACTCCTTTGGAAATACATCTTCAAATTCCTCCAGCACTGACTTCAATTCCTCAGGTATCTCCACCACTTCATGACTTTCTCGTCCAATCAACAAGTATACTTCAGGCTCCTCTTCTACCTCCTTAACAAACTCCTTCAAAGATTGCAAAGTTTTAAGCTCTTCAATCTCTTCCAACTTACTTTCTTCTTGTTGTCGTTTCTTGGGAACCAAAGTAATTTTCGTGCCTTCAAACATGAAACTGTAACTGTTAGTACGTCCATCATGTTGCACCGCCCTATCATACTGCCACGGCCTTCCCAGCAACAGATGACATACGTCCATATCCACAACATCACACCAATTTTCATCCTTGTATTTCTTCCCAATAGAAAAATTAACACAAGCCCTTCGACTAACTTTCACCTCCCCACCTTTCCTCAACCAAGCTAACTTGTAAGGCTTCGAATGCTTCTCTGTCTTCAATGATAACTTCTTCACCACTTCTGTAGAGATAATATTGTCACAACTTCCAGCATCAATGACAAACTTACAAACCCTTCCCAAGATAGTGCACGTTGATTGAAAGATGTTACTCCTCAACCAGCTAGTCTCTTCCTCCTGCTTCGGTGTTAAGGAATTTCTCCTCATCATCAATGAATACCCTTCATCTCCCGACAACAAGTCTTCCTCCTCCACTGGTAATGAATTAGAACATTCAGCTCCTTCCTCCTCATCCTCAGCTTCAACAACCATCACTCTCTTCTTAGGCTTTGGACACTCATTGCTTTTATGACCCATCTCCTGGCAATTGTAGCATTTGAAACCATTGTTAACCTTCACCTTCTCAACCTCCTTCACCATTGGCTTATTGACCGACTTAGGAACATTAGGACTAACACCCTTCACTTGATTGTTGGAATTTGTAAACACACCACCTCCTCTCCTTCCTTGTTTCTCCCAAGCTAGAGCTTTCTGATGTGCTTCAGCGACAGATCTGGGATCAAACATATTCACCATATCCTGTATCTGCATTCTCAACCCTCCAACAAATCTAGCTGTCAGATGCTCTTCTGTTTCCATAATATCATTTCTCATAATAAGCTGATAAAACTCATCTGCGTAATCATTAACAGTCTTTGTGCCCTGCCTCAAGTTCTGCAAACGTTGATACATCAGAGATTGATAATTGTAAGGTATGAACGTTGCTTTCATCAATTTCTTCATCTTCTCCCAAGATTCAATCTTTGACTTCCCCATTCGTTCACATGTAAGTTTGATTTGCTGCCACCATGCCAAAGCTCTACCCCTCAACCTTGTAGCAACCAACTTCACTCTACGATGTTCTGGAACTTCCTTGAAGTCAAAAATCTCTTCAACATTAGCCATCCAATCTAGAAACTCTTCCACTTGCATACCACCCTTGAATTCAGGAATTTCAGTTTTCATCCGCGACTCCCACTTGTGATCATACTCAGAGTAATTTCTTCCTTGGCCTCGTCCTTGTCCTCGAACACTACCACCGTCATACTCCTCTTCAAAATCAAACGTATATCGATGTCGATCCTGACCACCAACATCTCTACTACCATCACGTCTTCCACCGACATCCCTTCTATCTTCACTCCTTCTATCACGATCATTCTCATTTCTCTCACGTCTTCGATCATCATCATCTCTATAACAATCTCGACTCACACTTCTACGATCATTATCAACACTTCTCTCCCGGTTGGAATGTGGCGAGACTCTACTTCCTCCATGGATTGATTCAGGTGAATTCCTTCTTCGATTTTGATTCATCTCTAACATCATCTTCTCTAATCTACCAATACCTTCATCAAATTTTTCATGCATGCGTTGCTCCATTTGATCGGCCTCTTCTCTTCTATACAAAGCTTCAATATTTTGATGACGATTAGCTCTTCTCGGTGGAATTGTTGTAAACTTCACAAGCTCAACAAATTCAAACTTCGACAAATCAAAAGATACCAAATGATGTACACGACTTCACTTGCTTAGCTCGGCCGGAATTCTTCAACTCTTCAAATTCAAACACAATTCGAACTTAGATCCAAAATGTTATGGATCGAAAACTCCAAACTTGTTGCAACTTCGCGATGAACAAAAAAACACAAGCTTCTCAAGAACTTCAATTCTCGGCTAGACAATGAAATGATGCTCGATCTACACTCTACTTAGCTCGGCTCCACACTTCAAGCTCGGCTAACACTTCAAACTTCAAATTCTCGGCTCCAAGATTCGATTTAGCTATGATTGGCTAAAACAAGCTCTGATACCAAACTGACGCAGCGGATAATACAAAACAAGATAGATCGATGAACATAGCAATCGGTGGAATGGAAAATACTGAATGGCCCAAATTCGTTGATCCGAAGATACCGAATTCTAGCTATCTCTGACATGTTGATCACGCACGATACCGTGAAAAGAGATCTTCAATTCTTCGAGCGTTGATCAAGCGCACTTGATTCCGCGAATCGGCTTCAACGATCGAAGATTCGAGCGCACTCGAATGTCAAAAGTGGAGATAGGAGATTACACTCAACTACCAATTTAAATTGAAAGCACAAAGCTAACAAACAAGAATTTTATTCAAAAATCAACAACCTATACAAATGGCCACAGATGCCTATTTTTAGGCTACAACTCAACACAACAGAAAAAAATGAAAACACTTAGGTCGTGAACGACCTACGACCTAAAAATGGTGCGACCTAAAAATAGACGCGACCTAACAAAGCACACGACTTAACAAAGCACACGACTTAACAAAGCACACGACTTAAAAAAGCACACGACTTAAAACAGTCGACCTAAAACAAACGACCTAAAAGATTACAACATAAGAAAATACAACACAGCACTTTACAACACATAGGTCGGCCACGACTTACCACATCACGACCTAAAAGAAGCGGCTTCAGAAAACTTCGCGACTTAAGTCTTCAACCTAAGGCTTCACGACCTAAGGCTTCACGACTTAAAGTGAACGACTTATCTCCCCAGATCTTCCCACGACCTAGCATAGGTCGTAACTCGAGGCATTCTTTATTCTGAATTTCGGAGTGACTTATCTTAGGTCGTAGGTCGTCCATACGACCTAACTTAGGTCGAATCACTTCTTTGCGACCTAAAGTAAGTCGTAACTCGTTAGGTCGTTCGAGCGCTTTTCCCTCTAGCTCGTTAACTCGCACCTTTCCACTAGGTCGTTGCCGATCTTCACTAAGTCGTTGGAGCGACTTAAAGGCTTCGTTAGATCGGCCACGACCTAACACTTCAACTTTCCACAATTCTTCACAAAATCTTAGCTCGTTACTCTCCTCCCTAGGTCGTATCCGACTTATCAATATGTTAGGTCGTACACGACCTACAGCTTCATCTTCCTGGGCTGCATCAGTTAGCCCTAACATTACTAATTTATATCACATAGGCTATTAGGCTTTGATACTATTGTTGGAACTAGGCCTACCTGCGGTGAAGTTAAAGCATAAATTTTTGAAAACGTCATTCATTGGATCTCTATTGAGCCTATGATGTCTAATCCATTTGGAACTTTTCTAAATTTTATTTTTAAATGAAATCAATATTTTATTTAACTTTATAAATAAGGATTAAATTTATATAATTTGTATTATATTTTGGATATTTATATCATATACACATATGTGTGTACGTGCATGTGAGATATAATAATGTGTATATGGTTTAACATGCTTATATAAAGATGATAGGATTTACATTGCAATGGACAAGTTACTCTCTCAAGTATTTGATCATGCCGCCTAAATGAAATATATGTATACATAAAAATTATTTTTATATATATAAAGATTATACGCATATGAAAATATATCATTTGTATATATAAGTGTAAAGAATTGATAATTATAATTATTTATATTATATATATAATTAAAACACAAAATCATTTAATAATTTATATATAATAGTTTTGAATATAAATATTTATATTTATATTGTTGTAGAAAACGTAAGAATAAAAATAATTTTTTAATATATATATAAGTTAAAACAATATATATTTATGAATATATAAACATATTTATATGTATATATATACAAATAGTAAATTATATATATATAATTTAATAAATATTTATAGAGAATTCTCGGCTCAGAAAATAATTTATTTAATACATACATGCATACATACATACATACATACATACATACATACATACATACATACATATATATTTAATTCTGAGCTTATAAAAATTTATAAACACACATACACACACATATAACAATAAATTTTGTATATAAATTAATATATATCTACAATAAGCTCTCTGCTCATATAAATATTTAATAATAATTTTGTAAATACATAAAATGATTTTAAATTAATAATTTGTAATGAAATTTAAAACTCGTTTGGAAAAATATTAAAATTCATTAAAAAATTAATTTAAAAACTAAAAATTATGTTTTACTGTTATATAATTTTACACTTTATTTCATATTTTATTTGAACATATATATGAGTGTGTGTGTGTGTGTATTTGTAAAACCAATTTTTAGTTAGATAATTAGTTAAATTGATATATAAATATAAAATAACTATAATATACACTAGAATAAATAAAATTTTGCTGCCGAATTATACTTGTAGAAAGATAAAATTTTAAAACATTTATTATATAATTTTATACTTTAGAAAATTATTTATTATTTTACAAAATCATATTTAAATAATATTTAATTATAATTTTTTTAATTAGGACGAGAGTTCAATGTCAACATACAATCAAGATAATGATAAATATTATTTATATATAGATGCACCATAATATATATAAACATATGGTGCACGATAGGATATCAATAGACAAAATTCATAGTATTTCTATCTAAGCATCATATGACTTAAAATTAATTAACCATTAATCCATTAGTGCAAATTGGAGAATTACCTCTCCCAAGGCCTATTGAATACATATTGAAATGTAGTTAAGTACTCCTTGAATCAAATTCACAAGTTGGAAGATGCTAGCTCCAAATTATCTACCACTGTTAATCGAATTGAAGCGTTTTGATATGTATTCGAACTTGGAATTTTTGGTACTTGGAATGGGGTGATTTCGATAGTAATAGAAGCAAGGAAGAACAAAGGAGTGAAACAAGGATCATGGAGTAAGGAAATGTTACTTTAACAAAGGAAGAACAAAGGAGTGGAACAAGGATCATGGACCTTGTTTTTCTCCTTACCATTTTCCTCTTTTTACTAAATCAAAAAGCCTCTCCTTCTACCCATCATATGGCCGACCACACTCATTTCATACAAGGCTAGCTATACACCCAATTTGTCCCTAAAACAATCTAATACCGAACCAAAAATTGTTCCATTTAAATCTAGTTTAAACGTGCACCGATATTGTATACCGATAAGTATATTTATAACTAACATAAATACACTATTTAAAATTGTTCAATGTATCAAATATAATTTTATAACTAAAATTTCATAAAAATTAATTAATTTAATTTATAACAATTATAAATTAATTAAATCGGGTAGCCAAAAAAGTATACAACATTTTGGTTGTGTGAATCTTTGGGTGTAAATTTGGTCAGCGACTAATATCAAATAATTCGAATATTAACGTTTGCACATCACTTAGCATGTGGTGTGACATTTTGACCAAATTTATCACTTATTTGTTTTGGTAAAGTCCAATTTTACTTTGTTAAGCGTTACCCCATTATGACTATTATTTACACCAACTTTCTTCATCAAAACTATATCACTTTGGAATTATGGAATTTTTTAGTGGTCAAAACTCCAATATCATCTTTATTTAACTCTATAGTCCAAACATAAAGTCCTTCGTTCAATAATAATAATCACTATTAACCAAATTACTATAGCAAGAGATTTTGACTTTAAGTTGATTTGTGTTGACCGTGATACTTACCCCATATAGCTGAGGAGATAAATCATCTCTTGAGTAGTGCTTCACTTCCAATACTTCCATTCAACCCAACTACAACCACTCGTTGGACTTCATGCCATGATTCGATTATAATCAAAGTAGATCTTTCATATCGAAGATCGATAGTGTTCAAGTCGAGAGAACTATGTAAATCAGCCACATCGATATTTTCTTCTTGTTCTTAGTTATATTGACCAACAAAAACTTTTGAGTAGTTCCATAATTATCAAATAACTATCAAGTGAGTAACCCCTAGTTGTCCGTAGTAGTCATGAGTAACACACTGTCCAACATTGTAGAGCGTTACATACTATAGTCTCAACGGATACATCGATATCCAATCTCGATGCATCTTGACTATAAACATTTAAAATGATGTATTTATTATATTGTGATACAATACTCATGATTACAACTATTTGTAATTACTATCATAAACACACCATTTATGGATTTTCTTTTCAATATATTTTAATTAAATATTTAATTATTTATAACACATTATAAAAAATATATAACAGAAAGGAAAACACCTTTATTACAAATGAGAATTGATACATAGTTAATTAATTTATAATAAATTATAGAATTGCCCCTAGGGCGTACCCCTAACTCTATTAGTAATGGCACCTATGAAGGATAAGTAGAAGTCTACCACCTCAATACTTATAAGTAAAGTTAAATGAGGTCTCTTAACATCGAGAAGAAACAAAACAACTCACTCCTACCGAAATCCTGAGGAAACCTCAAGTAGTGATGAGGGTGGAGTTGGATAAGATGATATCAAAAATGCAAAAAAATTGATGTTAAAGTCAAAATGCCATCTTCAAAGAGATGGAGAGAAGTATTGCCATAATGACTCAACTACACCAAATGTGGAAGAAGAGCCATAAAGAGTCATCATCTTCTGACTCGAAAGAAGAAAGTTACTCTTCATCGAACATGAATTAGAGAGATGAAAAGCAAAAGATGAAAATGGGAGAAGCTAGAATATTGAAAATGGGACTTGGAAAAGCCTCGATTCCAAAATTACATCTCGGTACTAAATCATCGTGACTCAGAACCAAGTTATCAGGAAGAGTTGTACTTAATGATTTTGAAAGTGATATTTATGATAAGGTTAATGTCAGTACCGAGCAAGATACTAGTGGTCGGATTGGTGGTGTTTAAGAAAATGCCACTGCGCCATCAAGAAAAGAATGTAAACAATAAGGGACTAGATGGATGGCTCTTCCAGAGACAAAGGAGCCTAAATGTCATTGAACTAACCGAGAGTGTTTAGAAGTCAAACACTTGGGACTGTCCTCGACGATCGCCTTCCATCAATCAAACTAGTCTGGAATATATAACAAAAGTAGAATGAAGACTGCTGAATGAGAATTATCAGAGAATCAATGATGATTGGTTTCATCGCCTGGTAGGACACCATTCATAAATGATATATTGTAGGAAAGTTATAATAGGGGTTTAGTTATGCCAACGATGCCATCTTACAACGAAATAAAATTCCGAGGTAGTATCTTATGAAATATAAGTGGCACGAAGATGGTGTTAGAGCAACTAACATGGTAAGATGTAGATGTTTTCCGATATTCCTTGAAGGGGTGGCCACGATATGGTTCACTCGGCTCACATCAAGGTCCATATCATCTATTGACGAACTAGTAGGAACATGCATGGAGCAATTTCGACTTTGCAATGCTCAACCCAAGGATGTGATGTACTTATCAAACACTCATCAGAGTTTCAGCAACTCGAAAAGATTTTCTGATTTTATTTAATACTTCTATGATCGAAGTAAATAATCTGAAAGAAGATATAGTTCTAAAGGCCTAGGTTCGGGGCATCACCCCAACATGGAATTTGGTAGATAGCTAAAAAGGAAGCAACCACATACTATGGAGGAGTTTTACCATAAATAATCCTAATTTTGCACTAGGAAAAGGCAGACATGGTCGTTGGACTCGTTGATGATAGAATATCAATGGTTATGGTGCATAGTAATGTTATGATCAAGCTAGTTGGTGAGAGCACTGGGAATGTTGTTGTGAATGTAAAGAATAATAGCCAGAAGAGAAGGAACCAAAGTGCTGGTGCCAAGAAGCCAGACACCAAAAAACGCCCTCTATATATTATGTCTAAAGACCACACCCCATTAAAGGAATCTATTGAAAATATTTACCTTGATATGTAAGGAATAGAAAATTATAGGAAGTCGCCTCGGAGGGAGGCAACTAAACAAAAACGATGCTCAGGGAAGTATTATCGCTTCTACGTGGTACATGAGCTACCAACGAGTGCCGACATCTGGTGCACATTATTCAAGATTTGATTAGAAAAAAGAAACTACAGGAGTATGTGAGAGACCCATATGTTGGTGGGCAAATGGATAATAGACCCCAGGGAGGGTAGCCCAATGGAATGAGGTTGGACCTAGCGGTGGTGGGCCTAGGCGGCTTGAAAAGCGGATTCTGATTAACACTACTATTGGAGGATATTATTTAGCTGTGAAGAGCTAAACTAAGATAAAGAGGTATTGTATTTCTTTGAAACATGTAGTTCCGAAGACTTGTTTCTCAATAGATGTTGGAACTTTGGCGATGAAAAAAAAGATGAAGTGTGATGATATTGTGTTTAGAGGTAAGGATGGTGATGGGATAGAAGCACCGATGCTTGACCCTATGGTGATTATGATTGTTGTTGGCCACCGACTATGCACTAAGTCCTGATTGACTGTGGGAGCTTGGTTAGTATATTGTTTAAGAAAACTTTCAACCAAATGACGATTAGTAGAAAGAACCTGAAGCCGTGCAAGTCCCGTATTCAGGGATTTACCAAAGAGGCTAAGGAGCCTATCAGTTGTGTTGATTTTTCAATGGAGTTGGGTGAAAGAGACCGCAAGATCAACGCATTCAAGGACCGAATGGTCCTGGCCAGTTTCATATTGGCCATCGAATGTGGTGGTTAATGATTAAATTCCCCAGTAAGAAAGGGTAGGAGCTATCTAGGGAAATCCAAGTCCTGGCCGTGAGTGTTACGTCGTAGAGCTTAAAGGGGTGAAGCAACTTGAAAAAGGAAAAGATATAGAGAACAGTCTCCGCATTAATACAATTGACGCATATGAACCACCTTCTAGGCCTTGGCTTAGAAACCTTAGTAAATTTCACAAATCTATGGACCCATGGAAAGAGCCTGAGGATGGAAGGGTAATACCAGCAGAGCTGACGATCAACATCCTGGTTGATGAGGATGACCCCACTTGTGTCTAAAAAAATACGTCTCAACTTGGCATGAAGATGAAGTCGAAGTTGGTAAGGTTACTCTTGGTTACGTCTTAGGTTGAATGTGGACCTATGAATCCTCTTATAAAGTTGAAGAGGTGTAGCTTGGGTCTATAGCGATCCACTACATTGAAAGAAAAAGTGGATAAGCTGAAGGTAAATGGCTTCAACTATGATGCTATATACCCTAAATGGGTATTGAATCTAGTGCTGGTCAAAAAGCCAAATGGAAAATGGCGGACATGCAAAGATTATTTAGATCTAAATAAAGCATGCCCAAAGAATAGCTTCCCACTACCATGAATTGACCAACTCGTTGATGGAACCACCATAAATGAACTACTATCCTTCATGGATGCATACTCCGGCTACAGTAAGATAGCAATGCACGTTCTAGTTCAAGAGAATACTAGTTTATTAACAAATTTCTTGGTTAACCCCAAAATGTGTAAAGTAGGTAAAGCTTGGTTATGATTAGGCTCAAGTAGCCTTATGTCAACTTGCCACAAATGTGCATGCTCCATGTTAAAGTCATGTTCACATTAAAATCATAAGTGCAAGATTTTGATACAAATCTTTGTTCAATATGCTATGCAACGCTATGCAATGTTAACTGTACAAGTCCTTATTTGTTTAAGTCTTCAAATTACAATAGGCATTAGAAATCCCCAATTCGATTTAGGGTTTACAAAATTCAAATTGTAAAAGAGAGAGAAGAGAATGAATCACCCCTTTACAATGACCTTGGATCCTTATTTATAAGGGTAAAGGTGTGCGGCCTAGTTGCCACGTGTCCTTCAAGATGCCTAACATTCGGCGTCATTTATCATGTTGATGGCATGCAGCATCCTTTGCTGTATTGTAGTGCTATGATAATCATTAAGGATTGGTAGTTGTGATATCCAACGAGAAGTTAGTGATTCACGATATTACTTATACAACGTTCCTTTACTCATTGTTGTTTTTTGATAACCCCCATAATGCTATTGGTATTCGGCATTATGCTTGATCAGTGATTCATTACATCCACTCTTACTTTGATGATGTGCGACATCCATATTGCATTGAAGACTTATGACATCTTTCTTTATATTGTCGACTTTTGATATTCTCTTACTTGCTTGCCTCCAACATCTCTTATTATATTGATGAAGTGTGGCATTAGTGTCATACGATATCATTAGCTGTAAGCTTTCGACATCCTTTCTTTCTATGCAACACAAAATCCCTTGTCTCTTAATGAAAGCTTATGAGAGTATAGTGTGTATCGGACATTTTGATGTCCCCCTAAAGCATTGCAACATCCTTTTTGTATCCTTCCTTGCTTTATATTCGGCATTCTTGACTTCGACATACTGTGTTCATGCTTTCGACATCAGGCATCTCCTTTGTATGCTTTCTTGCCTCCATTTCAACATCCTTGTTTTCGACATGCTTTCATACTTTCGGCATCATGGTTTGTAGTAACATTTGCCCCATGGTGTATAGAAAATATTGACTTTTCAAGTCAATTCCTCAAAATTAGCGCCTACCGCCTTAATTTATATGTTGCCATCCATTGGCATTCCTTATACATCTATGCCATTTATTTGAATTTAGACCGATGGTTCCTATGCTTCATGTTTCTCTCTATAAATACTCGTCCTTCTTCCCCATTCTCTCTTTTACCTGCCTCTTAAAACTCAAGACAAAGTTTTTAAATTCTTAAATTTTACTCAAAAACATTTAATCTTTCGGTATCCAAGCTTTAATCAAAGTACGATTTTCAACTTAACCAATTGAATCAAGAGATTAGATTAAGTATTTATGAATTTAAATTACAACTAGGGTTTTATTTGGGCATTTTTCACTGCGAATTAACATTAGGGTTTAATAGTCGGGTTTTGGTTGTTGATTTTTGAATTATAAGTTAAATAACGGATTTTTTATGCTTATGGGTGAATTTAACTAGCGAATTATCATATTATTTGGGAATTTATTGATTAACTAAAGATTATCGATATCAAACTTAAAAAATCTAGGAGCTTCCGTTTTAGCTAAAAATTGGGTTATTTAGAGGAACCCAAAACCCATTACAGAATTCACTAACTCGCTTGATTTCGAAGTTATTGCCTTACGAAATTAAATATTTAACCAGATGTTCGACATCAAAAAGGCTCTTTCCGTTAACCATTATTTCGACAATTAGTTCAAATCCGGAAACCTATTAAAATATGAGATCCTTATAATTTCGACAACCAATTAGGAGTGTGATAATAATTCAGGAATTCGATATGCATTTTAAAGGGTTATCATATAGATTCGATAACTCTATAATGAGTTGTTATCCCCTTTCAATAACTACTAAAAGTGTTGATAATTCAATATTCTTGGTAAAAAGTTATACGACATCACTAGTTTGCCATATATTTATCACATAGCATACTTATAAATTACTTGTATATACGAAATCTTTATTAGTTTAACAATCGTCTAGAGTATCTAAACCATTCAACATTATTTACTGCTTTTAACCATTTCCCAATTCATTATTAGGTTATTATTTTGATATATCATTATAGTTTTCATAAGAGGCTATTAATGCGACATCCTATGAATTCGATATCAAATTATTGATTCGAAATTCCATTTAAGATGCTGTTAACATGATATTTAAATTAGACCTTTTTTACTAGTTATGAACTTACCATCCCACCATGGATTTAACAGTTGTTTACATACCTCAACTTCCCAAGTATTTTATCAAATCGACATGAGCTATTTAATGGGTTATTGACTTATTACAAGTGTAATAGTTATTTATGAATTTCAACACCTTGTTTCTAGGCCTTGGGTAATTGTGAATTAATTAACTACCTTTTGTTTACGATTTAATTATCTATTTTGCATATATGAGCACTCTAAAATGATTAGTACTTCCTTGGCTTTATGTAATATCACCTAGTAGGCAAATGAAAAGCAATAAATCTAGTAATAGCTCCAAACTATCTCCTTCTACTAAGAAAGAAGACCTTTGGCTCAACCAATCTTACATTACTTCTACGAAGGAAGTAGACACAATTCTCTAGCAATTTAGGATAACAAACATAAATGCCATGCCTACTAGTCCGTCTAGCAGGATAGACAACCCTCTAGGGGAGTTCTTTGCCTTTACTCGTATCTATATTTGGCATTTGGGGTATATGCCTTTACCAGATTTCCTCTTGGAATTCCTAGAACAATAAAACATTACTCTCATCTAGATGACTCTCAATTCACATTTATCTGAGCTGCCTAGAAGTATTTGCTAGGGAGGCTAAACTCCCATCTCTAAGTGTTGAGAATCTTCATATATTGGCAAATACTGTAAGGATTAGCGAACAACTAGATAGTCTATTGTACTATCTCCATCATTCCTGAAAAGCTTAATTGCTCATCCCATTAACAAGACAAAGGAATGAGAGAATCAATTTTTCTACGTTAAATGCTACTCCCCTAAGATTAAGGGGACCTTCTCTATAATCAATAAGTTTATATTTTACATAACTTATGTTATATCCGTCATCCTCTTACGATGAAAGCTTTCTTTTAGATTCTACTCCCAAACAAACTAGCCTTTCTGCCGATGATAACATTAAATCCCTGACTCATGCATCTAAGAGTATGATTGATAGGATT
The DNA here is from genome assembly GCA_030737815.1 of Allium fistulosum. NCBI lineage: Eukaryota > Viridiplantae > Streptophyta > Magnoliopsida > Asparagales > Amaryllidaceae > Allium > Allium fistulosum. The sequence continues at coordinate 942,810,283 of CM060902.1, read as the reverse complement.
ATACTCATGACGAAGGTAAATCTCCACAACTATTCTCTAATTCTGGATCACCAAAAGATATTAGGAGAACCGCTGATGATAAAGGGGAATGCTAAAGGAAAACGATCATTAGTTATTGATAATCAGAAGGCTTTCTCTATTTCCTCTCCTGTCTAACTTGAAACTCCAAGTATGTTTTCATTACAACTTAAATGGAATTTATTATGTTGTTGTCTCATAAAACTTCTCTATTTGATTTAGGCTCATCTGCACACATTGTTGCTTCTGAGGAGAAGGAGGTCAAAGATCATGTTTCTATCTTAACTAAACCTACTAAACCCAGTCTTATCGGGGAATTTATTATCATGGCCATTGACAAGCTAAAAAGAAAGCGCGAGCAGGTGCTCTAGCTTACACTTTAAATCTTCCCCAGGGTAAAAATCTTAAGCTTAGTATAACCAGACTTATAATGTTATTGCGAAAAGTCGAATATGGATGTTTCCTTAACTACTCAAGATCCTAGCGTGATTGATTTAGGCTCTCCGTATTATGATGCAGAAGGACACGTAAGGGAGGTTCGTATTGCTAAACATCTCGCTTCCCACTTTGGCTTTGGGTTTTCAATGCTTATTCGAGGAGCTTGGTCTGTCTTCCTTTCCCAACGACTCTCTTCCTTCAAAGACCCAAGCTCAAACTACTCCTATGGACTTTAATAATCTTATTCGTTTGGCTATCTAATCCTCAACTATGGCTTTTCTTATGCCATTACAATCGTTATGTTTTTCAACTGATCATCTTTATGTTCTTTTCCAATAAATTTTGCTAGTATCTTCTCGTATTTAGCTATCTTGATTTTTTAACTTGGTATGTTCCTACTTAACTTATGCTCATAGCATGTTTCAGGCGGCCAAGCATATGTTCTTTCTCAAACAGAACTCCTAACGTCCTTTTAGTGAAGCTGACGATCTTAAGGTGCAAGTTTCTTCACTTATAATCAATGTGATTGATATTACTACAGCAAGAGATGAAGCCATTACTGAAAAGAAGAAACTTGCTTCATCTCTTGAGGAGAAGAAAAAGGATAAATGATAACTGGAGGAGGAAGTGAAAATGTTAAGAGAAGATCTTGAGAAGGCCAACAAAAAGAAGGCCAAATTAGCTGATAAGAAGAAATCTCTAAAGGATAAGCTGAATAACGAAGGCACCATCCTAATTATGTAAACAACATCATCAAAGATGCCAAGAAGAATGTTTTCTTTTTCCTCGATCATGCTCTTACCATAGTTACTGAAAATTGCTACGAAGATGCCTTGTTCGTAGCGTATGGTATCCAAAAATGCCTAGATTTAAATATTCCCTTCTATTCCGGCGTTAGATGAAAAATTAAAAAGAAACTTTAGTCTTATTTTGGGAAGAGCCCAAATGTCTATTCAAGAGAAGTTCCCTGATAAGGAAGAGATTAACCCTAAGAAGTTGTTGTTCTTTGATGATCCTCTGCTCGATGAGATGGTAATTCTAATGAGGGGGAAGATAATAATGATGACAATGACGACAATGATGGAAATGATAATGACGATGATACTGACCATAATTGTCATGGAGGTGATGGTGATGGTAAGGGTCTTGATGAATCAAAAGACGAGGGTGATTGATCGGGCAGTCATAACATAGATTCGTCTGCCCATGATGTAGATCTTTCTGACTTTCTTGATCTTTAGAATGCTGCATAGGAAAATATCCTTCCAAAAGATGTTGCATCCCTCAATCAACAGCTGAAAGAGAAGACTCAAGTCCTTACCTCTCAGCCTCTAGTATCGTAGGTATGGAACTCATTATTTAAATGCTTAAAATTATCTTGTAGCCTTTATTTAATAAGTTTGTCACTTTAGTTAAGGAAAAATCCAAATATTACTAGGAGACAATTTATGAAAGAGCCAAGAGGAGGTGCATCAATTGAATAAGGAATTTGAAAGGGTCGTTGAGGAACATAAAAAATTGTTTGATAATTATAGACGTCAAGGTCTTCATGTCAAATGATTAAAGAACTTATAAGAAAATCGTGCTGCTCGACTCTTAAAAGGATCTCATTTTCATAAAGAAAGAGTTTTAAAGGAAAATGCAGAGTTAACTACACTCTTCTAGATGCTTGTGGAAGATAGAGATGCCTTAGTAGAATTTCTTTACAAAGTTTACTGTAGAAGTCTTATCGCTGATTTTTCTTTCTTAGGGGAGAAGAGTGGAGGTTTGATCAGATGTCCCCATATGATATATCTAGATGAGCATGGATGTGACCCCCATCCTGGGGCATGTTGGAATTTCCCAAGGTTATGACCATTCCCCTTACCCCAAACACTCTTCCCCTTGAGAAAGTTAAATTCAACAAGGAGAGATTTATTTTTGAATTTTATAATGGATCAATTTGTATTAACCTTGGTGACTTTGTCTTCAGTGTGTAATTCTGATAGTTTTATCATTTCAGTATTTTTGTTCCCTATTTCATTGTAAACTAGTTTATTTCTCATAAATAACACAGATTAAGGAACCACCAAGTAGTCTAATTCCCATAGAACACTAGAGTAAATTCATCAAATTAAAGCGGGATATTAAAGTGAAATCATTAACTCTTAAAACCTCTCAGCTGGCGAAATATTGCTTCCTTATATATCTCCAGGAAGTTTGCAGTTTTCGAACTTTCGCTTTGATTTCTTGGGTGACAAAAAGGATAGATTGCTTAGTGAGATACGAACCACTCACGCTAAAATGTTATGTGGTGAGATCATCGCTTTGGCCAGAAAATGGGATTATCATCGATTCCTCTAGTTAATGTCCCTTAAGGGTTTAATGTTCCTTTTGATTCTACCCTCTCTTTATCCGCTGGATCATTTAAGAATGCTCAAACCGCCATTCTTAAACTTAAGAATTAAACACATAAAATATGCATTGTTGTTGTAATTCGAATTTGATTATGCTTGTAATCCTTTTCGTTGTTAATAAAGAAAGAATTTCCTTCGTATTGATTTCTTTTTCTCATTTACTTATTTTTATTCAGGAAAAACAATTAACTCTCATGTCTTGTGGTCCTGATCTCCCTGATTGATTGAACATTATTAAAGCTAAGTTCAGGTTGGAATTCGAGAAGAAGTTTTCTTTTTAATATACTTCAACTTTGGCATTTCTAGATAATCTAGATGCACAAAAAATGGCACGACATGTACTGTGGTTTGAGATCCACACTTAGTAGTTTAAAAAAGATGACCACTAACTTAGAGGAACAAATCAAAGAGAAGAATAAAGGAATCCAAGAGTTAAGTGAGAAAATGGTGCGGTTAGTCAATGTAGAGGTAGAATTGTTGAAATTGCTAAATTATATCAACGGATAAATGAACTTGAGGTAGAATTGCTGAAAAGTCAAGTTTCTTGTCAATCTTTGGAGCTCATCACAAGTGGAGGCGAATCCAGCATTCCTACTCCTGGGAGAATGACTAGATCTCGATCTTTAGCTGGCGAAGTGGCATTCCCTTCTTTGTTAACCTTCCTTTAGGTCTAGACCATAAATTTATAAATGGTTCCAAAGGGTTAAATATAAGTGTTTCCAGTTTTTGAAAGGAAAATGGGATGAGAAAGTATCACAATGTCTCAATGATTATCAAGGTCGGACCAAAGAACGAGGTCATGAAAAAATTTCTATCGAGTAAAAGTTTAAAAATCTTCAGAGTAAAGTTAAAAATCTCAAAGGAGTTAATAAGACACAGAATTATGCACTAGAGATTGAGATCAGTCTATTGATGATACGAACATTATCCGAAAAAAGGAAAAGAAGCTTAAAGTACTTCTAGATGCAGCAATTCATCAAATTACTGAACCATCTTTGGCTATTGAAGTTCTAAAAGAAAAAGTGTAGGATATCGAATCTTAACTAAAAGGGACCAAGGTGATATCTTTTGAAAATTCTCAACTTGACTCTCTTGTTAATTATCTGCTCGAAGTAATAGTTACTTTAGGACCAAAGATTGACTTCTCCCTTTTAGGCCAAAATATAAACTGGAGGCTGAGCAAAGTAGGAGAAGCGGGATATCGATGATGCCAACATTTCTTTTTGTATGGATGTGCTGATCACCTTAAAGATATTAGATGCCCTCCATGTTTACTCGCTAATGGTCACTCCTTAAGTGAAAGTCATCCATGCCCTATTGAGGTTGAGGGAAAAGGGAAAGAGAAAGTGTACCAACATTTCCCACTTCCTCAACCTCCTCCTCTTTCTTAGGTGGACTTGATTAACCTGGTTTTGATATTTGAAATTTTTGCATATAATTGGTAAAGTGTAAAAATTGTAAATAAATTTGTACCTGAATGGCTAACATGTTGATTTAACTATGCGTTTCTTTGATTACTTTTGCCTTAATTTATTTGGGATATGCAACTTGTTTTTCAAAGCCTTAATTTGATGCAATTCAACGTGTAGCCTTTGATAAAGCATTGGTTTTTCTTTGTAATATAAACATTGTCATTAAAACTTGAAATCTATTTTGATCAAGAAATTAGTAACTTATTTAATCGATACTCAGAAGAATCCTTCCTTTAGTTAATTTGGAATTAGTAACGAAGATTCTCATTTTTAGAAAGTTTGAACTCCATTCTGAGAGTATTTAATAAAGCCTTTAATAACTTTATCCTTTGGCTTCATCACTTGTAACTTTATAGTTTGACACATGTAGTTTTAGTTTCGAAGGAGCATATATTTTGAAATCTGTCTAATAACCATTGAACACCTATAATACTTTACCCATAACGTTGCCCGGTAATAACTTTGAAATATAAGATCCATAAATCACCTAATAAAGATATTTCTTAAATAGAAAACCAGAAAATCATCTGACAATAATCTGATAATAACTTGAAAAGAAGGCCGAAAAACTATCTGTTCTCAACTAGCACGAAACTAGAATTTGAAATAATAACAGAGATTCCCATTATTATTCTCTGTTATTAGATAATTTGAACTATATAAATTTCTACTTCTACGTGGTAGATAGCCTTTGATCCTTTCTCTGAAGATTGACTCAATTTTGACTTGGTGTAGAGCTAAATGTGTTTGACTAATCTTCCTCTAGAATATTACCTCGGTCTTTCTTTAGGATAGAGTCAGATTTTCTTTTGTACTTGATTGATCTTCCTCTGGAAGATTGCCTCTTGCTGCTATTCGGATAGTGATTTAGGCTTTGATTGACTTCTTTTGTTACCATCATTAGGTAATGATATAAACTTTGATGAAACCCCTTATCACCATCTTAGGCGATGATTTAGGTTTCGGTCTATGCATTTAGTTAGCTATCTTGAGAAGAACCAAAATCTTACTCGTCCTCCCTCTAGGAGGTACCCCGGTCAACCCTTATAAGAGAACCAAAGGCTAGTTCAGTGCTTTGGCCAGGCTATCTTAGGTGGGACCAAAGGCTTACTCCATCCTCCCTCTATGAGGCGCTTCAGATAGGCCATATAGGCAGGACTAAAAGTTGTTTGGTGACCTGGCCAGGCCATCTCAAGCGGGACCAAAGGCTTACTCCATCCTCCCTCCAAGAGGCGCTCCAGCCAGGCCACGTAGGCCGGACCGAAGGCTTGTAGTGCTCTAGCTAGGCTTTATAGGGGGAAGCAAAGGCATACTTTAACCTCCTTCGAAGAGGTGCTTTGACTAGACACTTGTGGTAGGATCGAAGGCTTTATTTTGCTCATTACTACCATCTTATGTAGTGATTTAACAAATCCTGAAAATAGATTTCCCTCCAAAATTTGAAATTTGAAAACCACTTATATAACCACCAAATTTTGAAATTAAGTCTAGTTTTCTATCTTTTTGTTCTCTAATTTCTGAAAAAATAAACCCATGGCTTTCTCAAATTCCAAATGCCCAAGTGAATTTAATCCACCTATTTCTTTCCCAACAACTGTGCAAGGCCCTCTCCAGAACATCACCATGGCCAAAGTAACAAAAATAGAGGATGATATAAGCATGTACTACATATGCTTACTAAAATTGAAGTGGTTCAACTTCATCTCTTAAAGGAACAAGAGAAACAAGGCTGGATTCTGTAGAATCTTCAGGAATACTGATTGGATAATCCAATAAGTCCAATAGTAATTGAAGAAGATACTCCTAATCAAGAAACTCGGAATCCTATAAATGAAGAAAGATAGAAGAAGAAGAGGAAGAGGAATATGAGGGAAATTATGAAGATGACAATGAAGTCAAATGCGTTGGAGATGTTTACTTCGATCAAGATGGAAATCTCGTCGAACAAAGAGGAAACTTTTGCCTTCACTACACTTTCTGTCCCATCCACACGTCCCCCATAATTAGGAGAAAACTATAGATGATAATTATAATTCATAATAAGTTTGGTTTGGTAGATTTAATTTGGCTTTGTTTGCTTTTTAAGTTTTTAGGATTTAGGTGTTTTGGTTTGATTTTGTGTTATTATATTTGTTGTTTGATTAGTTTATTTTGTTAGTTTGACTTGTACATAAATAAATTTATGTACAGATTTAATTATATAAATAAAATCCACTTTATTTAATACATGGTCCATCATATAATCATATCTCATCATGTTTATTAGTATAGTTTATCATACAATCATTTTTACTTATATTATTGATTTTTAATTAAGTATATCATCATATATCATTATGTCCTTTCTTGAGGGGGAGTAATTGTTTGTTTTTAACCCATTTTTGTTGATGGAAAAGGGGGATAAAAATATAAAATATACATATGCACATTGTTATCCAATAATCTTCAAAGGATGTGAGCTAAGGAATCGATGTCGAGTCTGGGGGTTCGTGTCGAGATTTCAAGCTAGGGGTTCATGTCGAGGTTCTAAGCTTTAGATGCAAGGATGAATATCGACGTCCAAGCCTTTGTCGACCTTGAAGAACACAAATAGTAATTAAAAGAACCATGCCATGTCAATCCAATGACGTCGAGCTTCTTTAAAATAGGCTACTACACATTGATGGCTAGGATCAAGAATCATAAACATTGTTGATGATTAAGAAGTAACATACCATTAGCCTAATGCAAGCAGTCTTGATAGCTATTATTGTCGAGATTCATCAGTAATATTGACACTGTGCTTCAATGGCACCAAAGATCATCAAGGAAGAACAACATCGAATATTTATAATATGTTGAGGCCTCATCATGGAGAAACAAAAGTTCGAATGGTAAAGCTCGACACCACTAATAATGTCGAGGTCGATAAAGCTGCCATCATCAATACTCAATGACGTTGAAGCATGACGAAGTTGAAGATTAACGGCACCGACCAACCGCCAAACTCTATAAATAAGAATTCAGGGGTCTTTATTTGGGGCTGATTCTTTATTTCTCTCTCTTGTACTTAAATCACACTCTAGAAAACCCTAAATTGAATTGGGAAAAAAAATTGATTGTAATCACATTTGATCAATAACATTAAGGGCTTTAATTAACACTTGGACTTCGGCTATGATTTTATTGATCAGTATTAACTTTAGCTTGCAAATATTTAGTCTTATCGAGTTTGAAACTCGACATGGCCACAACCTCGATGAGTTCTGAACTGAGACAAACATGTTATAAAGTTCAGAGCTTGACATGACCATAACCTCGATGAGCTCTGAGCTAAGATGAACATGTGGTAAAGTGCAAAGCTTGACATGAGCATTGTCGACGATCCTCTAACAATGATCTGTACATGGCTTCGGCATGGTCAACCGTGTTGAGTTTTAATCAATGGGGAACCTAAACATGCGTGATTATATGAGCATAAGATCCTTAAACTTGAGAGCAAAATAGGCATTTGGTCTATCATTATGCTTGATAGATCATATCACCAAATTCCCACATTTTCATCTGGTCATACTATATGACATAATTTTTTGAGAGAATGCCTTATCTAAAAGTTCATATAGGTGAACACAACATTACCGTTCAATCTTCCTTGGAGGATATTGATTCTTTATTTGAGATGTTGAGCCTTACTTTCTTGGAGGATGCCGAGTCCTTATTTGGGATGTCGAGTCTGTAGAATATGCTAGTATATGGTTTATGTTCGATGATAATAAACATGTATATATTCGTTTAAATGTATTTATTATTGCACTATTTTATTTTTCACTTAATTAAATATATATTTGTTGGATAAAATAAATAACACAGAATTCAAATTCAAACAAATATTTTATTCAAACAAATATTTTATTACAAATTCAAATAGTACAAATTTGAGCTCTCACTACATATATACATTTTCAATTACATTACAATTTCAATTACATTAAAAATTTCATTCTACAATTTTGACCTCACTACATATTCACTCATCATTCGTATTTTTATCTTCAACTTTGTTACAGCTTGAATCTAGCATCTGAGCTATCTGCAAAATAAACATTGACGTAGTAAAAGTGAAAAAGAAAATATTTTGCAGTGCAAATTAACGGGTGTGTTTTGAAAATGTTATTTTCCTCAGTTATTTGGGTTTTTCGTCATTTATTTATTTTGAATTCATCTACACGAACAACTTGTAACATTCATAGTGTATCACTGTACATGTCACAAAGCCGTGTGCACACTTATATACACTTGCGTGTAAGAAATGCAGGGACATGTGAGCACAAGGTCAAACCCAACCAAATGGTGGATTCAACTCAGGTGCGCACACATGGACAATATGAAATGACTCGAAGCAAATTCAAGACCACACATTGCAAACCAAACCAGACTTGAAACAGAGGAAACTGAATGCATGCTGATTTTAATATGGCACCAGAGCATTACACATGAAACTCATATACAACCAAAGAGCATCCAAGTGAAGCTCAACAAATACAACTGCAACACAAAACCATACCACACATACATACAAGACCATATGACAATATGGGTAACAAGACTTCAAATGGATCGATGTAGTGCAATAAACCATGGACAATGCAACCATGCATAAAGCAACCAGACTGGAAATGTGCAACAGCATAGTCACATTCATACAACATGTAAACCAGTTCACAATGATATGCGGGCACACAAAAGATAAACCAGAACAGAGGCACATAATGGTACAAGAACAGAACAAGACTTCATAACTGAATCACTAGACATGTATGCATACATGTGACCACTAGTACAAGGCAAATGCAAGAGACTCCAAGTCCATATATACAACAGAGACATGCAATTGGACGATTTAACTCGAAGCTATTCAAGTGGAACCACACAAGAAAGAACCAAGTTCATATGCAAATGTACAAAGGCATAAGTCGAATCACGAAGTAAAATACATACACATGAAGGCTCAACAAAAATGTACATGCAAACATGAAACCAGAACCAGCAATGCAAGACTCAATCAAAGTTTTCATCACAACATACATATATACATGCATGTTCATACATGTATACATGCATATATACAGTGACAAACATATGAAATAGAAGACACAGCAGTTTAGTTCAGAAAGCAACACACCACATGTACAAGGAATAAAGTAATGGCACTCAGGCATACATAGTTGGTCATATGTACAACAAGCTTCGTATGTACATGCTCATATGTGCATGAATGCAAGGAAATCACATACATGTGTGGACAAGGACATATTTGATGCCAGATTCCAACCAACACCAAAACTACATATAGAGCTCTCTAAATCAATGTACACAGTGTAGACTAAACACATGAACATGAATACAAGAGAACCAAATATAAGCTATATAACTGTTACAGCACACTTTATTGATTCATGGATTATACAAAGTCGACTTGTAAGAACGTCTATGAAAGAAGCCTCGAATACTATGGCCAATGAGCTATAGCTATTAGAAGTCACAACTAATGTGGACGGAACCAAATCAATTATCTAAAAAATTAAAAAGCCAAAGTCAAGGCTAAAAAGAACGGAGCAAATTTGAATTTATGGAGATCGATCAACCCTGTTTAGTGTTGTAGTAAAACCAATCAACAAATGAACAAGTCAATCTTCATCAAGTCTAGATTATCCAAAATTTGAAATGCAAAAAATAACGGAACCTACTTAATAACATATATCAAGCAAATTCAATACGAACAAGTCATATTTATCACAAATGTTCAAGAAAAAATTTGAACGGCCAAGCAAGTTATGAAGAATTCAAACCAGAGATATACGAACGAAAATATAGGGTGTTCGAACCCAATAAATTAAAACCAAATTTCATCATAGACAATAATCAATTCGAGTTCAAGAAAAATTCCGGAGCAAGCAATTGAAAGCACAAATCAATAACTCGAATTGAAGTCGAGTATAATCAAAATCAAAAAAGGGGACATTTACATTCCAGTTCAATACGTCTTTCGATCTCGACTTATTAAAGTGGCTGCAAGCTATTAAAGTAAAGAAATCAAGTGCAAAGGAAATTGAAGAACGCTGATTGAAGCAGAAGGCTAAATCATCAAGCGAACAATTTCAAGGGGGCAACTTCAATTGAATAACCCTAAATTTGACAAGAGCAAGGAACGAAGAAAGGACGGCCCCGAAAATGAGAAAGGGAGAAACGTTGTCTTGTTTAAATTTGTAGTGGGCCATTCTAGTTATTTTTATTTGGGCTGTAATTTTATAATTAGGGTTTTGTATTGTTTTTGTTTTTGTTTTTTCTTTTAACTTGTGTAACTTTCTAATTGTGTGACTAGGTTACGAACTACGGTGGTGTAGTTCGAGAATTCGCAACTCGGTGGCTGAGTTGCGGCAGGCTTTTGAGCATAGAGTTAGGTTAGTCATTAGCGTGTGTCGCAAGATTATGTGTGTAAGCGTCTGACTAATTAATTTCTAGTAGAAACCTTGGGTGCAGCACGTAGGCAGGGTTTTGCCGAAGCTGGGTAAATTTGTGTTTGACCTCTTCTGCATTGTTTCCTACTATTGATTTTTATTTTCGCATTAATTTTATTATTATTAGTATCACCCCCTATGGTGAAAATGATCCCACAAGTGGTATCATAGCTAGGAACAAAAATTATTTTTGATTAAAAATTTTGATTTTTTTCCTTCAATTAAAAATTTGATTTTTTTTAAATGACTTCTTTTAACAATGCTTTTGTTGAGGGTCAGTCTATAGTTAGGCCACCCATGTTCAATGGTGAATATACTTATTGGAAAACTAGGATGAAAATTTTCTGAAAACCATATATGCATGGAATATTATTGAGATGGGATATAGAACACCAACTATAGTGGTAGATAATCAAGAAGTTAAAAAACCGATGGATCAATGGACCAATCTTGAAAATAAACTGCAATTTGCAAACGCTTAATCTATAAATTCTATTATTTGTTCATTAGATTAAATTGAGTTTAACCGTGTCTCACATTGTCTAACTGCGCAGGAAATTTGGCACACACTTGAAGTGACTCACGAAGGAATCTCCCAAGTCAAAGAATCTTGCCTTGCCATGCTTAGTAGCGAATACGAGAACTTCACAATGGCAAAGGATGAAAGTGTCAAAGAAATGTATGGACGGCTTTCTAATCTCGTGTACAAATCAAAAGCTCTCGGAAAACCATACACAGAATTGGAAATAGTTTGAAAAATCCTCAGAATTCTACCATGAAATTTTGAAGCCAAAGTCACTGCCATTCAAGAATCAAAAGATTTGAAACAAGTTAAAGTTGAAGAACTCATCGGAATTCTCACCACTTATGAGCTAGAAAATCAAATTCAAGGAAGAACGTGAAGGAGGTGATACGCGAAAGAAATCAATAGCTCTCAAAGGAACAACGGAAAGTGATGATGATGACGATGATGATGGAGCAGCTGAACTGGCACTGCTAATAAAGAAATTCAAAAGGTGAAACTGCAACATGGAAATTCAGCCCAAAATCAACAACTGAAAGCAAAATAGTCAAAGTTCTAGACGATTCAGAAGTGCAAGAGATCATTTGTCACAACTGCAATAAACCCGGTCATATCAAGCCAAATTGTCCTTAGAATTGACTCAGCCAAGGAAAGAAACTGAAAAGGAGAAGTTTTGCAGCTACTTGGGATGAAACTGATGAAGCTGATAAAAGCACTGGCAGTGAGAGTGAAAAAGGAAATCTGTGTCTTCAAGGAGAAACAACTTACAGTGATGATGACGAGCCAAGCGAGGTATCAAAACTTACTCATTCGGAATTACTTATATATTTTCGTGAGGTAAATGGCTGTTTTGAAAGACTTAGGGAGAAGTACGCTAAAATTAAATCACAAAAAGATAAATTTATTGAACTAAATAAACATCTTGATCAATTGGTTAAAAACTATCGAAATAAGAGCCCTAAGTGTGATAAGTGTCCATCATTTGAAGAAGAAATTAAAAAATAAGAAATTAAAATTAAATCACTTGAAAATGAAATTCTGATTTTGAAAGAAAGTGAAAACACTAGGAGTGAAAATTCTATTAAAAAGTGCACTTTGTTATTCAATGAAAATGAATCTCTGAAAACACAAGTCCAACATTTGTCTACAATTTAGGAAGATTTTCCAAAGGAGAAAAATCGCTAAATATGTTATTTGGGAAACAAACTATTAATCCTATTAGACAAGGACTTGGGTATACTCAATCTGAACATGTAAGAAGCAAAATTAATCATGTTAACTCCAAGTGCATGATTTGTAGAAAAATTGGACACAACCAAAACAATTGCTGGTTTAGACCTAAACACACTAAAACCATACCAATTTGGGTTCCTAAAGGCACAAATGTTAAATACCTTAAAATCAAACAAATTTGGGTGTTGAAAGGAACAAATATAGATTGTCTTGGGTCTACACAAACATATTTTTCAAAATCTTTTGTCACTAACAATCATGGACCTATAAAAACAAATAGGTCATAAAAATCTTTCCCCGTGTATGTAATGACCCACTATTTTGGACCATTCGCATCCATTATAAGTGTATAGGTAGACACTCATGTCGGAATTGAATTGCTCAAAATACCGCGTTGTTAATTTAAATTTGGCAAAACTGAACATATATAGTAAATAAATAATCACATATCACAGACACAGAGTAATAAATGCAGCGGAAATAAAAGAGATAGTAGTTCATGAAGCTACTATATGAATATATAAGATACATCAGAGTTTACAACAGAAGAGTAATACGATACATCAGATACAAATCAGAATACATCACTGGAATCATCGAATACTGAAAATAGAATAGATGGCTTGATCTTCGAGCAAAGCTCCAACTCCAGAGGTGAGTCTCAAAAGCTGAACCACTCAGTTTGACCCGAGCGTAAAGCAAAACACAAAACACTCGAGTCAGGATTAATATTCTTATATCAATAAATCCAACTCAAGTGAAATAGCAATTGAAATACAAGTAACTCAAAGGATGTTGGAATAACCATCCTTTAAGGATCCGTTAAACTATCTACTATGTAGTAGTGTACGATAAGTAGATAATGTCTATCAGTAATATAAGATATCAAAATAGTGTTAAGGCGTTACCATTATCCCCCTTAACACATTTTATATAAACGTTATAGTCTATGCAGCACTGTAAACTCCACCGTAAACTAGTGGGATATCAGGGAGTACTCCATAGGTATAACGCAAAACAAATTCGTAGTGGTCGCGTATATAGGGATACAAGTATGACAAGGCACATGAGGCAATACCCAAGGTAGTGAAACTACCGTTTGCCTGATCCGGACTGGTGAGAATGCATCGCCGCAGCGACCGCAACACCGCGAAACAACACTCCCAAAATCAAGGGTGCACCAATCGACAACAAGTAATGAGTAGTTTCGAAGAAGTGTGTTCGCTCGAGGTAGCTAACCTCCATTGGCCCGGCACGGCTCCTGTTTTAGTCATTTCCAATTTGACACAAGTGTCAAGGCTATCCATTATCGTTCTCTTTCTTCAGTTATCACGAACATCAATCCAACCACTTCATTCTAGATCACACTCCGCGTATAGTTATTAAAGTGGTTTCGGTTTAGACAGTGAGTATGTCCCTAACCGATTCCGGTCTCTTTAATAACTTTCGTAATTATTACACCGATTGGTCGTTTATATATTTCAAAAATCAATCAATTACAATTCCAAATAGAATTTGCAAACCAACATTTCATTTGTCTTTCTAAATCAATTTCCATAATTTTCGTTTCAAACTTCCAAATTATCGTTTCAAAATCTTATAATTCAATTTCAATCTTTATTTACAGCAATTCAAATATTGATTCAAGTTCGTATATAAGTTTCATTCTGAAATCATTTAAATGATTAAATCTACATTCAAATCAATTTAAGTTCATTTATCGATTACATTCAATATTCATTTAAGTAAATTTGCCATTCAAAACAATTTCTATTAAATTTCCAATTCATTAAATCCATAATTTAAATTCAACTTCATTATATCAAAACTTCCAAATTGAATTAAATTAAATTCATCAAATCAAATTCTTTAAATTTCAAGTCTTACATTAATTTCAATAAATCACATTTTATTTCTTTTTAAAGAAAATTCAATTTCACTTATTAATTTACTTAGTTACAATTTCAAAACTCAATTAATAAAGAAACTTAATTTCACTTATTAAAAAGTTCAATTTTAATTATCAAAGGATTCAATTTTATTTAATTATTAAATAATTCAATCTCATTAAATTATTAAACAATTTCAAAACTTAATTCAATCATTTCTTAAATTAAACAACATTCTTCCATCAATTTCTTTATTAATATTTTGTTTCAGATTATTAAATATTCACATTTAAATTTCATTAAAATTCAATTTCCAACTTCGTTACAAACCATATTATTTATTCAAATAAAATCTTCATTTTATTTTTAAATCAAATTATTGACCAATCGATTTTTATTTAATTCTCTATCCTAGGTCAAAGCTCAATTTGGGTATTTATCATTTCAACCCGATTCCATTCCAATTCAAAAATCAAAGCATAACAAAGGGAACTTGCAGTGTGATAACTGGGATGGTGTCAAAGTAAATAAACAAGCAATAACAACAATCCAATAATCAATTCAAATAATCCCGAAATAATCATATTAATTCACATTGTAGTTTGTGCAAATTAATATAATTATTTCTAGAATCTACACTATCATTTCATGTAGATTAAAGATTATTACACTATTATTTGATGCGGTTCTACACTTGACATTTCTTATTTGATTTCATACCATAAATTCAAAGGGTTCAAGGGTAATTAACCATTTCTACGTGTCAAATAATTAAACATTTAAGGGGTCATATTTTACAAATTTAACTAATCAAATCTAACACATATATCAATTCAAACTTTAACTATCCTACATCAAATTCAGTTGCATGTTATTTATCACTTATACATTTACAATTTAACGACCAATGCAAACATCAACAATCAATCAATTAACAGCCAAACTGTATTATCATCGCATAACTAATTAACAGATATTGGTGTCAGATGTCACAGGTGAACTGATACAGGTAATAACATAAATAACAGTATAAACAACTAATAGCAGAAATATTTCAATTGTCGATTCAATTGAAATCAAATTTAATAAATAAAAGAACATTAATCGTGAGTGATTGCTCACCTTTCGAGGCCAGAGATATGAACGAAGATGAGGGAATTTACAGATCCAAGCACGAATTCAAAACAACACGGTTGGCATGGATTCGACGAATAAAGCTGATAATAGAAATCGATAAATAGAATCAGCACGATGGAAACAGAAATTACTATAATTATTTTCATGAAATCAATTTTTTTTAAACAGTAATAAAACAATATATATAATTAAAGGTCATTGTTTTTAAATTAAAGACATATAGTAAAATAAAATTATTATATAATACATGATATTAACATTATTTAAGCTAAATATACAAAGGCAAACTTGGAAACAAGATTTAGTGTTGAACCAACCCGAAAACTACAACATGCGAAACAAAATAATTCATTCGAACAAAAGAATCTGAACATTATATAATTTATACTATATTTACATATAAACCCAAAAGTAACATATTTTAATACAAACTGTATAAATAGTATATATACTATAGATAAAATAAGTGGTTATATATACACCATATAGACAAAACTGTTACGAAAAGCAAATCTACCCAAACAGTTCCAAATGCAAAATAAAAGAAACTTAAAACATACACATAACATACTCTTCCTTTCATAAAACATACAGTACTATATACTTATGTCTAACAAATTGTATGCATCATTTAAACTTATGCATTATAATAGTTTTATGATTTATACGTATATATATATCCAAAAATTTTTTTATATATTTTAAACCAGCACTTAACATATAATAAACTTCTATATGCACTACGGAAAGAAAACTGACACATATATATTATTTAAAATAGAGATGCAACAAGACTCGATATTCATTTCCATACATGCAGACCCACTTTGTACGAAGGCTAAATATATGTATGCAGGCTATATACCAATATAAAATAAACTATAACACATATGAATATAACTTAAACACATCATATATTTAAATATAAATATGCCTCACCATTTCACGGCTAGTGCCTAAGCACGCTGCCAATCACCAACGAGGAGCAGTGAGAAGGGACAGAAGGCCAGATCGGCTCGAGAAGGAAGGCTACAGCTCGGGTTCGAGCTAGAAGGCTGCTCGGAGGTGGCTTACTGGCCAATGGATCTGGTCCGAGGTGAGCAAAGCTGGAGATAAAGAGTCAGGGTGGAGGAAGTGCGTGGCTAAAACGAAGATGGCTGCAAGCTGAAGACAGAGGCCGAAGTCGTGCTCGGTCGGAGGGCCGTTGCTTGGACGCGTGACTCGGCTGGTCGGGTGGCGTTTTGGGTGAGTTAGCGGTTGATTTTTGTGGCAGCGATGGTCGGTCGGGATGCTTGTGCTCGGTGGTGGATGAGGCGGAGAGGGTCTATCGTGGTGGTTGATGTGTAGGCGGTTGCCATGGGAGTGGGGTCGTGTGCTATCAGTGGAGGTTGAAGGCGAGGCTGAACTGGAGTGGGTTGCTCAGGTGTTGGGGTTTGAAGTTCGACCAGGACTTGGGTGGAAGTGGGGACATGCCGCACGGAGGATGGGCAAGAAGAGTAGTTGGAAATGACACGCAACAGATAAAAAAAATAAAATAAACTTATTCAGTGCTTTTCTTTTCCAGAGTAAGAAGATGATAGAGAGGGTAGGGAAAGTAAGAATGAGAAGGAAAAATGAGCTGGCAAGTTAATATCATATTGGAAAAATGAAGCCTGGTACAGTGAGGCAATGCTTGGGAAAAGGTAACGTGCATGCTACATGATGTTGAACAGTGGCATGCTCATAATTTTTTTTCTCAAAACGAACCATAATATTGGAACCGGTGAATAATAAACTGGGACATTGGAAAAGTAAAAGCTGATTATGACTCCCTAATTAATAAATGGCAGTGGTTGTTAATTTAAAATTTTTATTAGCCGTTTCAATATGAAAAGACACAGGAAACAAACGGCTTCAAAAAGGATACCGATACGATTATCCTTTTCACAGATTTTTCCATGTACAGGACATCAAAACACAGAATTAAATATACTGTGGCGATCATCACGTCGAGACGATCAAAACGGTATATAGATATCGGTGGTACGATTGAATTATAAAATTTCGAATTTTCCAAGAGCGGAAAATGCATAAAAATCGCAGAAAAATAAGATCGACGGAGCTAAAGATGTCCGAATTTGGAAAAACGACAAACTGACATCTTGCTCAGAAGGTGGTTTAGAATTTTTCTATGTAAAAATATTTGGGTTTCGAAAACATTTTATTTTCATCGCTTTTTAACTGATTAAATTGAAGTAAATTTACGCGCGAAATAAACTTTCATATTTTCGGACGAAAATTTACCAGTTGCTATGTTTAGCTAGACGCATTCAAAATATCAAATTTATATTTCAAACTTTTATCGTTTAAAATTTTGCAAAATTTCAACTAATAACGTTATTAAAAGCCGGTTAAATTTACAGGTTGTTATATTGTAGGTGTCGTGGCAGGCTAAGGAACAACAAGAGTGGTATTTGGATTTTGCCTGTTCCAAACACACGACGGGAGACAAATCAAAGTCCCTTAGCCTAGTACAAAGGTAGCAGAGTCACAATGGGTAACAATGAAAAATTATCGGTAAAGGTAAAATAGGTAACGGTGCATTTATCTTGAACGATATACTATATGTTGAATATCTACACCATAATCTAATTTCAATAAGCTAGTTATGTGATAAGGAAATGAATGTTGATTTTGATTCTGAATTGTGCAAAATTGTTGACCAATTATCTTTTTATACCAAGAATACTATAAGTACCTCTAGAGTCTTTGAACTAGTTCATATAGATTTTTTTGGACTAACGATATTGCAAGTTTAGGTGGTAAGAGATGTTGTTTTGTATTGGTTAATGATTACTCTAGATACACGTGGATATATTCATTTATCTTATTGCTTCTAGATCTGACACTATGTTCACTAGTTTTTGTGTGCACGGTCAATCGAATCCTTAAGGAATCACATTTTAATAGCTGTAAAATGATTATAAGGTATTTGTTGCAACTTCACGGTTTGGTCTATGATATCCAATTTATGATAACTATGATTTAAAGGGGTATTCAGATGCAGATTATGCTGGTAGTGTAGTTGATAGAAAAATTACTTATAGAATATGTTTTATGTAAGAACATTAATTAGTTGCATCACATTTTCAAAGAAAATATTTGCATAATTTTCATTTTAACTGCTTTTCAATCGGTAGACATTTTTTCATGAAACTACTTCTAGAAAATAGTTTTTGTTGACTTCGTTTTAGAATATGCATTTTAGAAAATTTGATTTTATATTTATTTTTGGATTCGATCTTAAATGACTACATTAACTAATCTGACTCCCTACTGATTATCGAAAAGATAAATAGTAAATGAAAAAGTGATGAGTGTTGATATGAATCATATATTATGACTTGAGACGGTATATTTAGTAAATTTCTTTAAAAATTTAAATAAAATTTATAATAACTTTTGTTAGTAAAAATTCCATGACCATCTCTATTTCTATCATATTTCTAACGACCATCACTCATTAAATCAAATATAGTATATCAAAATGTGGTATTTTAAACATGAAATTATTCTTTTTTAATTAATTAGCAATAAAAATTATCCAAAAAGTACTCACTCTCATCTAAAAGTCCTCACAGTTATGCATGGGCGAAGTACTTGGAATATTTGATTATGTGCTTTCATGCTTATTTAAAAGTCCTCACAGTTATGCATGTATGGAACACATATCAAAATTGATTATTAAATAGGCAAGTTGATTCTAATCCCATTTAAAAGTACTCACGGTTATAAGTTGTTAGAAGATGCTTGAAATTCATTTTTAATAAAAATCAAGGAATACTACTAATCTCATTTAAAAGTCCTAACGGTTATGCATGGTTAGTAAACATTCAACAATTTCCTGTTATAAATATATCACAAATGAACACTACTGTATGGTTTTGTATACCGACATCAACCCTATCACTCTAAAATGGAATTTGTGCCTAACAGAATATTTATGATTTTTGTCTGATTTTTTATTGAAATTTAATATTTATACTCGATTAGATATTATTATTGTATTAATGTCTATCACTTTATCTCTATTTTTTTAACACTGTTACTCT
This sequence comes from Allium fistulosum, assembly GCA_030737815.1. Classification (NCBI taxonomy): domain Eukaryota; kingdom Viridiplantae; phylum Streptophyta; class Magnoliopsida; order Asparagales; family Amaryllidaceae; genus Allium; species Allium fistulosum. Next base: position 942,790,589 of record CM060902.1, on the reverse strand, counting down.
TTTGCTGATAACAAAAAGAGGAGAGAAAAGTTAAGATTTTGATAAATAAGTTCAAATATTTTATTTTTAATGGCATGTTCTCATTTAGGCTCATTGCATGGTTTATTGTTTTCTATTTGCATATATATTTTATTTCTTACATATGTGAAGGGGGAGCTTTATTGTAGGGGGAGCAATCAAATAGGGGGAGCTAATAGAATTCATCAAAACCAAATACATTTAATAAAGTCAAAATCTTAATATATGTTTGTTATCATCAGAAAGGGGAGATTGTAGAATATGCTAGTATATGATTTTTGTTTGATGATAATAAACATATATACATATATACATATATATTTGTTTATATGTATTTGTTATTGTACTATTTTATTTTTCACATAATTAAATAAATATTTGTTGGATAAAATAAATAACACAAATTCAAATTCAAATAAATATTTTATTCAAACAAATATTTTATTACAAATTCAAATCAAATTTGAGCTCTCACTACATATATACATTTTCAATTACATCACAAATTTCAATCAACAATTTTGACCTCACTACATATTCACTCATCACTCGTATTTTTATCTTCAACTTTGTTACAGCTTGAATCCAGCATCTGAGCTATCTACAAAATAAACATTGATGCAGTAAAAGTGAAAATTAAAGGGTGTGTTTTGAAAATGTTATTTGCCTCAGTTATTTGGGCTGTTCGTCATTTATTTCTTTTGAATTCATCTACATGAACAACTTGTAACATGCACAGTGTATCACTGTACATGTCACAAGGCCGTGCACACCGATATACACTTGTGTGTTAGAAATGCAGGGACAGGTGAGCACAAGGTCAAACCCAACCAAATGGTGGATTCAACTCAAGTGCACACACATGGACAATATGAAATGACTCGAAGAAAATTCAAGACCACACATTGCAAACCAAACCAGACTTAAAACAGAGGAAACTGAATGCATGCTGATTTTAATATGGCACCAAAGCAGTACACATGAAACACATATACAACCACAGAGCCTGCAATTGAAGCTCAACCAAGACAACTGCAACACAAAACCACACCACACATACATACATGACCATATGACAATATGGGTAACAAGACTTCAAATGAATCGATGTAGTGCAACAAACCATGGACAATGTAACCATGTATAAAGCAACTGGACTGGAAATGTGCAACAGCAAAGTCGCATTCATACAACATGTAAACTAGTTCACAATGATATGCGGGCAAACAAAAGATGAACCAGACCAGAGGCACATAATGGTACAAGAAAAGAACAAGACTTCATAACTGAACCACTAGACATGTATGCATACATGTGACAACCAGTACAAGGCAAATGCAAGAGACTCCAGGTCTAGATATATAACAGAGACATGCAATCAGACGATTTAACTCGAAGCTATTCAAGTGGAACCACACAAGACAGAACCATGTTCATATGCAAATGTACAAAGGCACAAGTCGAGGCATGAAGTAAAATACACACACATGAAGGCTCAAAAAAAATGTACATGCAACCATGGAACCAGAACCAGCAATGCAAGACTCTAATTAGAGAAATGGTCAACACTAACATGAATGCAAAGTTGTCATCATAGCATACATATATACATGCATGTTCATACATGTATACATGCATATATACAGTGACTAACATATCAAACAGAAGACACAGCAATTTAGTTCAGAAAGCAACACAGCACATGTACAAGGAATAAAGTAATGGCACTCAGGCATACATAGTTGGTCATATGTACAACAAGCTTCCTATGTACATGCTCATATGTACATGAATGCAAGGAAATCACATACGTGTGTGGACAAGGACAGATTTGATGCCAGATTCCAACCAACACCAAAACTACATATAGAGCTCTCTAAATCAATGTACACAGTGCAGACCAAACAAGTGAACATGAATACAAGAGAACCAAATATAAGCTATATAACTGTTACAACACACTTTATTGATTCATGGATTATACAAAGTCGACTTGTAAGAATGTCTATGTAAGAAGCCTCGAATACTATGGCCCATGAGCTACACCTGTTGGAAGTCACAAATAATGTGGATGGAACCAAATCAATTATCTCAAAAATTAAAAAGCTGAAGTCAAGGCTAAAAAGAACGGAGCAAATTTGAATTTATGGAGATCGATCAACATGGTTTAGTGTTGCAGTAAAACTAGTCAACAAATGAACAAGTCAATCTTCATAAGTCTAAATTATCCAAAAATTCAAATGCCAAAAAGAACGGAACCTACTTAATAAAATATATCAAGCAAATTCAACACGAACAAGTCATATTTATCATAGACGTTCAAGGAAAAAATTGAACGGCCAAGCAAGTGCGTGAAAAATTCAAACCAAAAATATACAAACAAAAATATAGGTTGTTCGAACCCAATAAATTAAAACCAAATTTCATCATAGACAACAATCGATTCGAGTTCTAGAAAAATTCCAGAGCAAGCAATTGAAATCACAAATCAATAACTCGATTCGAAGTCAAGTATAATCAAAATAAAAAAAGGGGACATTACATACCAGTTCAATACGTCTTTCAATCTCGACTTATTGAAGCGGCCACAAGCTATTAAAGTCAAGAAATCCACTGCAAAGGAAATTGAAGAACGCCGATTGAAGAAGAAGGCTAAATCATCAAGCGAAAAATTTGAAGGGGGCGGCTTCAATTGAATAACCCTAAATTTGACAAGAGCAAGGAACGAAGAAAGAATGGCCAGAAAATGAGAAAGAGAGAAACGTTGTCTTGTTTTAATATGTAGTGGGCCGGTCTAGTTATTTTTATTTGGGCTTTAATTTTATAATTAGGGTTTTGTATTGTTTTTGTTTTTTCTTTTAACTTGTGTAACTTTCTAGTCGTTCGACTAGGTTATGAACTACAGTGGTGTAGTTCGAGAATTCACAACTCAGTGGCTGAGTTGTGGCAGGGTTTTGAGTGTAGAGTTAGGTTAGTCATTAGTAGGTGTCTCAAGTTTATGTGTGTAAGTGTCTGACTACTTAATTTCTAGTAGAAACCTTGGGCGTAGCATGTAGGCAGGGTTTTGCCGAAGCTGGGTAAATTTTTATGTGATCTCTTCTGCATTGTTTTCTGCTATTGATTTTTATATTCGTATAAATTTTTATAATTATTAGTATTACTCTATTCACCCCCCTCTAGGGTGAAAATGATCCTACAGAGTCCTTATTTAGGATGTCAAGGTTTACTTCCTTGGAGGATGTCGAGTCCCTATTTGGGATATTGAGTCCTTATTTGGGATGTTGAGCCTTACTTCCTTGGAGGATGTCGAGATCAATGGCCAACGGATGAAAAATGACCATAAGCTTTATCTCAAAGATATATTGTCATCTTTATTTATGATCTTATCATATACTTAGTCTCATAATGACAAGTTAGACTACGGTGCCTTGACAACAACATTAATCAATAACATTTTATTATTTGTCTGCATATGCTAAAGCCAAGGGCTAACTTGTCACTATCAACATCTGCAGTATTGTACCATTTTTTGGTCTAACATTTTTGGTGCTAAAAGGAGGGCCTGAACCTCCGATTTATTTAACTTTTTCACTTTTTTAAATTAATAAATCAATTTTTCATGTTAGGAAAAATGAAATAAAAATGGCTCAATTGTATGGATGAGGAAGTAGTACACATGACAACTTTAGATGAAAATGTTGTTCCCAGTTTCAACTTAGATGGCATGGAAATAGGCCAACCATCAACTCCAGCATAGCCCAATAACAACGAAGCTAATATAAAGAGCTTGGAACAACAATTGCAAGAAAGGAAAGGGCTCTTGGAAATGGTGCTTACTTAGAAATCATCCATAACTGCCAAATCTATGGTCGGAGAAGAGGCAAAATCTCCTATAAGGAATTTAAACGCTTCCTAACTTAGGAGCAATAGCAAACCTACCTTAACTCTACAAAATAAGAAAGGCGATCAATATTTTAAGCTAAACTACCAGGGAAGAGTAAATGAGATATCCAAAGAGCAATCTGGGAGATCAACCACTATGGATACAAACCCGAAAGGAACAACTATCATGATGAAGATGCTTATTTGAAGGATATGGTGGAGAAGATAGTGAAAGATGTGTTCAATGACAAAGGAAAAAGAACTCTTAAAGAGAGGGCCAACGACAATCATCGGGGGGCTCCTTTCACCGATGACATTATGTCTACTAGGATCCCATCTCATGTGAAGATTCCATCCTTAGGTTATAACAGAACTACCGATTCTGATCATCATATGATGGCATTTGAGAATCAAATGTATCTCTACAACACTTCTAGTGCAGTACGATGCAGACTCTTCCCCGTCACTCTCCAAAGAGCAACCGCTAAGTGGTACTGAGAGTACCATGAAAAGACTGCCTACTCTTGGTAATATTTTTCTTATGTGTTCTCAACTCAGTTCTGCATTTATAAAAACCCAACTATAGATTACATGGTACTAGCCAACATAAGAATAAACCCGGGAGAGCTTTTAGGCGATTACTTCAAAAGCTTCGATGTGGAGGCTTTAAAAGCTAAAGGAATGAACGATATTGATAAGATGATAGCAGTGCATTCAGGGCTGATCGCGCGTACGCCATTCTGGAAGGAACTCTATGTCCACGGATGCAAATATCTTCAAGACTTTCATTTTCAAGCAAACAAGTTTATCTGAATGGACGGGATGTATCATGCTATGAAAAAGAATCAAACCAGAAAGAAGACTGGAAAAGCTGGCTTCGATCACAGTCATAAGAAGCTGATATGGGAGGGTAATTGAAACACTAATTCTATTGCCTTGAATAAACCACTATCCTATATCTATGAAATAACGAAGGAAAAGGTCAATTTTCCAGTCTCATTCAAAGCCAAAACTTATCTAAAATAGGAAAAGGGAAATGACTATTGTGCCTACCATAAGGAGAATGGTCACAAGATGGATGAGTGCTACGTCCTAGCAAGCATTATTTGAAAGTTAATCTTTGAAGGACACTTAAAGGAGTTTATTCAGGAGGGAAAAGTTCGCTTGCATTGATAAAGGTCAACAAAAGCTCTCTAACAAAGCTGTGGATGTCCTAGATTATGAAGATCAGCTAAATCTCAATCTACCTCTCAATAGGATTGATGTGATCCACGGAGGACCGTAATTGGCTGGAAGAAGAAAAGGTGCATGGAACAAATACATTAGGGAAGTGAAAGAAGGATTATTTTCTATTTGGAAAGAGCCACCACTCAAGAATCCTTGATTCGATATTCAAATACATAATCTTATCATTACACCGAAAGAACTATGGGGAATCCAATATTCTCATAGCGACCCTCTCATGATCAATGCATAGATTGGACAGTCCAATGTTATAAAAGTTCATAGGGACAATGGAAGTGTTATCAATGTGAGCTTTAAATATGCTTTTGACCAAATATTAATCCCAGACCACAAGCTAGAACCAAGCTTTGAGCCTATCATTGGGTTTAACATAAAGGATCAACACCGATGGGACAATTAAGACTACTGGTGCAAATAGGATTGCCACCGTGCTACAGAACCTTCGAGACGCTATTCGTAATAATTGATCAGCCTTCATACTATGATGCTTTCTTTGGGCGCCCAGCTCTGGACAAAGTTGATGCTTTCATCTTGCCTAAATACTTAATGGTGAAGTTATTAACAAAAAATGGCTGGGGACTATAAAGGGGGAGCAGTTCAGGTCTTGCAAAATGTGTTTTGCTACTCTGGAACAATATAAATGAGAACACTCTTCTTATTATGATTCATTTGTCATTTTTCAGCCTTTGGATGAGGGATTTTTACATCTATCATCCAAAGCAAAAACAAGACCCAATAGGTCAACCAAGCATGTGCTTAAGAAGTATAGCTCTTTTGAAGAAAAAAAGAAGAGAGTGGATGCTAACTTGGTGGAAGAAGTAGAAAATGGGGAGTTAGACACCGAGTTAGATTGCTAAGGCGAAATGGAAATAATAAAGCCTATAGAAGGCCTTGAGGAGATATATGTAGATCCATCTGATCTAATAAAGATAGTTAAAATTGGAAAGGAGTTAGAAAGCAACATTAAGGCAAAGTTTATTCAGTTTCTATGAACTAGTAAAGATGTATTCGCATGGGATCATTCAGATATGGTCGGTAGTGACCCAACTGTCATATGCCATTCTTTGAACATTGATTCTAGTATAACCCTTGTTCGGCAAAAGAAGAGGCAATTCGATAAAATTCAATCCGATGCATTGAAACAAGAAGTCAAGAAATTGCTTGAGATTAGCATTATCAGAGAGGTATTCTATCCAAGGTGGCTAGCCAATCCCGTATTGGTTAAAAAATTAAACAACAAATGGAGAACTTATGTTGACTACACCAACCTAAACAAGGTGGGTCCCAAAGTTTGTTACCCCTACCAAGGAATGATCAGCTAGTTAATGCAACTAGTGGGCATAAACTTTTGTCCTTTATGGGTGCTTATTCAGGATATAACCAAATCCTTATGTTCAAGCTAGAAATAAGAATGCAAGCTTCATTACAGACTGGGGAATCTATTGTTACAAAGTGAAGCCCTTTGGGTTGAAAAATGTGGTCACCACTTATCAGATTGGTAAATAGAATGTTCAAAGAGCAAGTCGGTCGAAACATGGAGGTCTATGCAGATGACATTTTGGTGAAATCTCATAAAGGAAGTAGTCACTTAAAGGACCATGGAGAAATGTATGAGGTATTGTAAGAGTGCAAATTGAAACTTTAATCAACATAAATGCTCTTTCAGGGTTCAATCCAGAAAATTCTTGGGCTACGTCATCTGTGATCGAGGAATTGAAGCTAATCCCGATCGAATTCAAGCTATAAAAGACATGGCGGAACCCGAAACAAGTAAAGATGTAATGAGTCTAAAAAGAAGAGTAGCAATGCCGAATAGATTCATCACTAGGATCATTGTTAAATGCATCCCATTCTTTGATGTAATTAAAAAGAAGAAGAATTTTGAATGGGTAGAAGCTTCCCAAAAGGCTTTTAAGGAATTGAAAGACCATCTTGAGAAGCCACCAATATTATCCAGTCCTATGGAAGCAGAAAATCTTTACCTCTACATAGCCGTCTCAGAACATGTGGTCAGTTTAGTGTTGATCAAGGAAGAAAATGGAACTCAACTTCCTACATACTATGTAAGTAGAAGACTAAAAGATGTCAAGATTAGATATCCGGTAATAGAAAAGCTAGCGTATTGTCTGATACTTACGGCACAGAAATTAAGAGCCTATTTCCAAGTGCATCCGATCAAAGTGCTAACAATTTTTCCACTCAAACAAGTCTTTAGCAAACCAGAAACTTCAGGGAGATTAGTGAAGTGAGGAATAGAACTCAGTTGGTACGATGTTGAATTTTTACCTTGAGCAGCAATCAAAGGGCAGGCTCTAGCTGATTTTGTTAACGAGTGCACAAGTTTCATCAAAGAACAATCAGAAAAAGAAAAAACCTAAAGCCTAAGTGGTAGTTATTTATGGATGGAGCATCAAATGAGCAAGGTGCATGAGCAGGATACATCATTATCACCCCTGATGGGCATCGTTTCCATTATGCAATGAAGTTAGGCTTCCTAGCTACCAACAATGTAGTGGAATATGAATTGATGGTGGCAGGGCTTACTTTTGCTTTGCAACTGAAGATCCTAAGAATTGAAATCTTTAGTGACTCTTAGCTAATGGTGAATCAATTAAAACAGACATATCAAACCAAAGATGCTAAATTGATTTTATATGTAAAGAAAGTACTGAGGATGCTAAACCAATTTGAAGATTTTCTATACACCAGTTCCCAAAAGGAAAGAATTCCTAAGTAGATTCATTAGCAAAACTGGCTAGTTCAAGGGGAGTCCCAGATACCCGAATTGTACCAGTGAGTTATCAACCAAATTCCTGCATCGAGTATAAAGTACCCGAATCAGGAAAATAATCGCTAGTGCTAACCAGATCTCAAGCCTTAGCCCATGAAGGAGATGATAGAGAAACCAAAAATGAAGCTCCTTAGGAGGGACTCATTCATCCAGGAAAGAGTAATCGGTACTAAAATAATTGGATGACCCTAATTATTGAATACCTTGTTAATGGGATATTATCAATTAATAAAACAAATGCAATAAGAATCAAACATCATGCTCCCACCTTTTGTGTGATGGATGGAATACTTTATAAGAGAGGATATGCCCTTCCTTATTTAAGATGTGTAAGTCCAGAGAATGGATTTAGATTATTGAAAGAAGCACATAAGGAATTTTGTGGAGATCACTTTAACGGGATAAAGTTGGCCAAAAAGGTCATGAGACAAGGTTTCTATTGGCCCTAGATGACCAATCAAGCCATTAATTATGAGAAGAAATGTGAAAGGTGCCAGAAGTATTCTAAAATATCTCGTTTACCGCCAAGCAAGTTAACTACATCTCAACCCCATGGCCCTTTGATATATGGAGAATTGACTTAATCAGACCTTTGCTAATATATAAAGGAGGAGCCAAATATGCGGTAATCACAACTGGTTACTTTACCAAGTGGGTGGAAGTAGAACCGCTTCCAAATATTACCCCAGGAAATGTGCTCAAATTCATGGTTAAGAATATTATCACTAGATTTGGGATCCCATATAAAATAATATTAGACAATGGGACACAACTTGAAAGTGAAGAATTTACACGATTTTGCAACAAGAATGGAATTACCAAGAGTTTCTCTTCTGTAGAACGTCCAAGGGCTAATGGAGCCATTAAAGCAACTAATAAGACTATTAAAACTATTCTTAAGAAGCAACTAAATAAAGCCAAAGGAAATTGGTTAGAGGAATTGCCACTTGTACTCTGGGCATACAAAACATCCGCGAAAATTGCTACAGGTCATACTTCGTATTCCTTAACATATGGATGTGAGGGTATGCTTTCAATTGAAGTCGAAATACCTTCGCATCGTTTAATCGCATGCACATTCGACCCTACCCAAGAACTGAAGAAAGAATTTTTAGACCTAATACATGAATTAAGAGATGAAGCAGCAATACAAACTGCCAAATACCAATGAAGAATATCTAAATACTACAACTCGAAAGTAAGGACAAGATAATTCCAAAATAAAAAATTAGTACTTAAAAGTGTGATGGCTAACACTAAAAATACAGTGGATGGACCACATGGGCTGAACTGGGAAGGTCCCCTAGTCATACACAAAGTTATTCCGTTAAGAGCTTATCAATTATATTGACTAGATGGCAACATAATCCCTAGAACATGGAATGCAGAACATTTATGACCATATTTCCCAAAATCAAACGAATAAAGAAGAGATTCTCAAGTGTATCTACATGATTGGAAGTAATATTCTCCTTAAAAAATGTAACTACCTAAGATGGTAGAAAGTCTTTGATCGCGCCAAGATCGCTAGATCAAAGCGACTCCAAGAGGGAGGTCAGAGTAAGCCTTTAGTCCGCAAAAAATAGCCTGGCTAAAGCATCTGCAAGCCCTTGATAGCGCCTACGTGGCCAGATCAAGGCACCTCCTAGTGGGATAACGGCGTAAGCCTTTGACATCGCCTTAACCGGCCGGGTCAAAGCACCGACCAGCCTTTATTTCCGCAAATACGGTGTCAGAAGCACCTCCTAGAGGGAGGATAGAGTAAGCCTTTGGTACCACCTAATAATGGCCTGGCCAAAGCACTGAACCCGCCTTCGTTCCCGCCTATAAGGACTGTTTGAAGCGCCGCCTAAAGGGAGGTCGGGTAAGTCTTTGGTCCTGCTTGATGAAAGCTAACCAAGCGCACTAGATGGCCTGATTCATTACCTAAGATGACGAAACAAGAGTACAAATAGTGAAGCTGGACAGCACCATCAATGTTAAAGCTGATAAAGCTGCCTTCATCAATACTCAACGACGCTGAAGCATGACGAAGTTGAAGATTAGCGGCACTGACCACGCGCCAAATTCTATAAATAGGAACCCAGGGATCTTCATTTGGGGCCGATTCTTCATTTCTCTCTCTTATACTCAAATCACACTCTGGAAAACCCTAAATTTAATTGAGGAAAAATTGTTTCTGACTGTAATCACATTTGATCTATAACATTAAAGGCTTAAATTAACATTTGGACTTCAGCTATGATTTTATTGATCATGATTAACTTGGGCTTGCAAATATTTAGTCTCCCCGAGTTTGAAACTAGATATGGCCACAACCTCGACGAGTTCTAAACTGATACAAACACGTTATAAAGTTTAGGGCTCAATATGACCATAACCTCGATGAGCTCTAAGCTGAGATGAATGTGTTGTAAAGTTTAAAGCTCGATGTGACTATTATTGATTATCCCCTAATAATGACCTGTACATGGCTTCAGCATTATCAACCTTTTTGAGTTTTAATCAATGGTGAAACTGAATGTGCATGATTATATAAGCATAAGATCCTTGAACTTGAGAGCAAAAAGGGCATTTGGTCTATCATCATGCTTGATGGATCACATCATCAACTTGTCATATTTTCTATATTTTCATCTGGTCATACAATGTCACATAAGTTTTAAGAGAATGTCTTATCTAAAATTTCACTTAGGTAAACACAACATTACCGTTCAAGCTTCCTTGGAGGATTTTGAGTCCTTATTTGGGATGTTGAGCCTTACTTCCTTGGAGGATGTCGAGTGCCTATTTGGGATGTCGAGCCTTACTTCCTTGGAGGATGTCAAGTCCAATGGCCAATGGATGAAAAATAAGCACAAGATTTCTCTCAAAGATATATTGTCATCCTTATTAATGATTTTATCATATACTTAATCTCATAATGACACGTCGGACCTTAGTGCCTGAACAATGACATTAATCAATAACATTTTATTATGTTTACGTATGCTAAAGCCAAGGGCTAACTTGTCACTATCAACATCTGGGGTGTTATACCATTTTTTATGTCTAACATACATATTAATAGGGAGTTATCTAACTCAGGGGGGCTATATTATATTTTATATATACAAAATAATAATGGTTGTCATCACCAAAAAACGAAGATTGTTAGTACCTCAAATACTGATTTTAATGATGACAAACATGGTAATAAATAAACATTTATGTAAAATATGGATACTACTGATTTTGCCAGGATATTATACAGGTTTTGAATTGATGACTGTAAAGTATAAAAACTCAAAAACTGGACATGAAGACTCATGAGTATAAAGATCAAGATATGAAGATTTAAGACTATGCTACATTATATAGAGTCATATAATTTTGTTAAAGTCCCTGGTAGCCATCTTTGATCTCAATTTCTCTTTTTCTTATCATTTATTTTTATATCAAAATATATTCAAAAATATTTTATAAAGTTATCTAAAGTTTAAAATGTTTATAAACTATTTTACAAAGTACCAAAATATTTCACAAAACATTAGATTTTCAAAACATTTTAAAATAACAAGTATTCAAAATATACTAGGATATGTCGACATATATGCAGATTGTATGTCGACATACATGCCGTAGTTTTCAAATTTCAAATTTGAAATGAAGTGTTTATTCATCGCAATTCTTCGCAAATGGACATGTCTATTTGTTCTCTATATATAAGGGGTTTCCAAACAAATTTTTAGACAACTACTTTCTTGTTTTCTTCTCTCCTCTTACTCTGCCAAAATTTCTATTGAATATATATTTTAATTTTCTTAAATTCAAACCAAAATCATATTTATAGAATAGTTCTCTACTATTTACTCTCTAATTTCAATCATCTCTCTCACTCAATCAAAGGTTAAAGTACTGTCCAAGAGGCTGTAGTATCAATTGTATCTAAAGATTAAACAATGTCTCTATAAAAACCATTAAAAATCTAGTTATAGTTGATCTGGCGTGATTGTGTCACGATTCAAATCAATTGGGTGTGCTTGGTGTCCCGAAAATCTAGGCGGATGTATTTGTATCCCGAGTAAAATCAAGTGAGTGTACCCAGAGCTCAAAAAATATGAAGGTTGTGTTTCGAGCCTTGAAATCAAGATTGTACTGGGTTTTCCTTTTACCCGTTGAATGATTGGAATTTAAAAAAAAATCTGTATATGCAATTGTACGGGAATGGATGTAGGGTAACTCAGAACCAGTATAAAATCCCTGATGTAATCTCTGCGATTCTCTATTTTACTTTACTGCATTTATATTTTTTCTATTTGAACCTCTGATAGTTTATTTTGTTTTAATTAATTATAATCTTAAAGAATCAAAAAGAAATTTATTAAAGTTAGAAAACACTATTCACCCTCCTCTAGTGCTTTGTGAAGCCTCAAGATCCATAATTCTGCTCCTATCAACATCGACTCGAGACTTCATGGAGATTATTGAAGTGGAATATCGAGTTATGGAAATATGATATAACTTGCCATCCTAAGAAGATGATATGAGGTTAGGCATTAGCTGACTTCATTGTCGATTTCATCATCCGGATGAAGAAGTAAAGGAAGATGTAGTTCGACTTGCTCAGTGGAAATTATATAAAGATGAAGCATCTAACGATAAACTTGATAACTCTAGAGGAATGAACGATATGCTACGCCTTAAAGTTAAAGTTTCCGACAACAAACAACGAAGAAATATGAAGCATTGATCATGGGACTCGAGATAGGAAAAGAATTAGGAGTCAAAATAATGCATATATTCAACAACTCTTAATTGGTAGTTTGGAAAGTCAAGAAAGAATTTCAAGCTAATGGAGCGAAACTTGCTCCTTACCTAATGAAGGTTTCGCTGTTAAATGATATTGAATACTACATGATAATGCACATTCCAGAGAAGAGAATATAAAAGCTTATTCATTAGCCAAATTGGCCAGCTCTAGGGATGCACAACTTTTGGGACTTCTTCCAATGAAGATTTTGTCAGCTCCAAGCAATAACTGGATGGATGTCGATTGGATCTTGGAAGCTAAGGAGGAATAGGAATCATGGATGACTTTGATAAAGGGGTATTAGTTGAAGGAAACTCCCCCGAATAGAAGGAATGAATAGAGAAAACTCCTATGCAAACTACAATTATTTACCATATAAGAAGAAGTACTATATTGGAGAGGAACTCTGCTCTTATGCTATGGTGTTTTACCAAGTAAGAAGGTAAAATGATCCTTATTGATGTACATGAAGGAAGCTAAGGTGATGCCCACTAGGAGGCAGACTTTAGCGAGAATGGTTAGTCGCTATGGATACTTTTGGCCAACAATCAACATGGATGCGACTGATTATACTAGAAAGTGCGATAGGTGCCAAAGGTTTGCGAATATCCTGAGATCCCCATCCATAGAACTTACATAGGTAGTTTACCAATATCCATTTAATGTTTGTGGAAATGACAAAATAGGTTAGTAAGGCGGAGTGAAGTATGTCATCATTGCTATGGACTACTTCATAAAGTGGGTTGAAGCAAAACTACTAGCCATGATCACTATGAAGAAGGTAATCAAATTTATGGTGAAGAAAATTATATAATAATTTGGAGTTCCACAAAAGATTATCACCTACAAAAAAAACTCAATTCGAGAGTGCAAAATTCAAAGATTTCTACACTCAATGCTGAATTGAGAAGAAAATTGCAGTAGTAGCATAGCCATAAGCGAATGGACAGGTGAAGGAGGTGAACAAGATCATCACATCCATTCGGAAGAAGCAATTAATGAAAGCTAAGGGGAACTAATTCGATGAACTATGACTAGCACTGTAGGGTTAACGAACAACCCATAAGTCCATGACCATACATACTCCATTTGCATTGGCCTACAGATCCAAGTCCATGACTCTAATAAAATTGGAAGTACTTTCTCATTGAGGAATTAAATATGATCCCAAGATGAATTAGGAACTCTTGCTTGAGTTCCTTGACTTGGTCAAGGAGAAGCAAGAAGACGTTGATTTGAGGGTAGCTGCTCACCAAAAAAGAGTAGCATGATAATTCTCCTATTTGTATTGCTATGGTAGATTGGTTATGCATATCATCATAAAGACTAGGGCATCCCACTGTACCTAAAAAGGAAAACTGACTAAGTTAAGATCTAGAATTCAAGGAATAACGTGTGCAGTACAAACGTGTTATGACTTTGAGTATCGTGTAAAGTGTCGGTATGCCATATCGACCCCACGTGCCATGCTCATGCAGTCAGCTGAGTGGAGTTATTTCTCCTACTGTAGTTGAAGGTATGTTTGTAGTAATACAGATAGGAGAACCAAGGTCCAGAAGGCTGAAGTTATCAATGTCATACAAAGAGATACGATCGAAGATGTTCCTAAGAGAATCAAAGACGTCGTCATGCTAGGGAGATGGAGTTTTCTCCTTAATGGGAGTTTGTTATGGTTGTGGAACAGGATGGGGTGATATTATCTTCATCCTTGGATGATGAGTGGGAGGTGATGTTGTTCATTTCCACATGTTTCTCCAGTGGACTCATATCTAAGATTCACATCATTATCATCGCCCCAGTACTCACCATCATTATCATCATTGTCATCCCACCCTCATCTTCCCTTTGATCGTCGGAAGGATCATGTTCTACAGGTAGGCCCTCTTGATCCTCGGCAACTTGTGGTTCGGCCTCAGCATCTTCAGCAGGTTTTGCACACCTACATGTAACAAGAATGATACCAAGACTATGATTGTTATGTAAAAGCTGGAACTAAAGCATCTTAGGATCTGTTAAAAGAAATTTAACTTTTCGCTCTTCGGTGGGGATATTTTGCAAAACTTGGAGCATGTGTGTCGGAGCTTCACTAGCGGGTCTCATTGGAATATCTGCAAATTTAAGAAACAATAAAGTTAATATTTTGAACATAATGAACTCTACCAAGTTAATGAATAATGATAGAACTTATGTCTTGCCAGCCACTTCTGAGTGAAGTTGGGTGGAAAATGCATAAAGAAATACACATCTTTAAAGTGGCTAAGCTTGTTCCAAAGATTAATAATAGCACAACGACCTTTGGAGGATGATTCCAAATAAGTAAAAGATGGACTATCTTGGCACTTCTTGAAACAAAATAAATATCTAATCTCCTCCAATGTAGGCACCCTGTCCAAATGGTGAATACAAACCACAAAGATGCAAGTTAGCAAAGTGTAGCCATTCGGATGAAGCCGAGCAGGGGAAAGCTTCATAAATTGAAGGACAAGTCAAATGAAATGATTGAATGGGGAGACTCCACCAGAGAGGCATATGTAACGATTATAGGTTGTATAACCTTCAAGTGGATTATGGGCCAGCTGAAAGAGCGTCAGAGTTAAAGCATCTTCAAAAGGAATGTCGTTACGGTCGTAGATTCCCCCAATATCTGCCTCGGTTAAAGGAAATGCCAGTGACTCTAGAGGGTTTTCGAAATCACAGCACCATCAAAGTTGATATTTATGGAAATTTCCTCGTAAGATTCTCCTTCAGTACCAAGGGAACTACTTTTGGAAACTATATAGCCTAACGATGGGATGGTCAAGGCCGAGGAGATGATAAAGCAGATGATGAGGCAGAAGTCGAAGCAATTCAGGGTGGGATGAACTCTGAAGCGGATGGACCTGCACCCATGATAGAGAGACGCGAGCAATGACTACGCTTCATAATTTACTGAAAAACTCCGTAGATGAGCAAGTTCATGTAAGATTTAACTCTAATCTTCATGTCGTAATTATACCTTATATAGCCGATGTATGAGACCCAATTAATGTAAATGTATATTGACCAATAAGATCTCATACGTTGACAGGGGCATTCATAGGTAATTCAATCTATGTACTGTATATCCTGCATCTAGAGCACGATGTACACAGACACTATGTATAGATAGCCTGCTTGTGCTGACAAACTAGCTCCATCATAAGATAGAGCTATGATAACAAAACCATTATCGTATGATTTATGGCAATGGAACCATTGTCTGAAATAACACGGAACTTCCCCTTATAGGAACACAAAGGTGAATTGTTGGCTTAAAGCATTGATACATGACTCTGGTAGACGTCAAAGCATGGTCGATGTGACTGTTCTCTAAAACCATCTAAACTAGGCCACCAATCCATATTCGACCAAAGATTAAAGAAAACAATTCCCTCTTTAAAATTAAAGATTTATCAAAATACACAACAGTTCCATGGCCAAGAAAACATTTAGGTCTCAGCCTAGGAAAACCCAAGGCAAAACACAAAGCACATGAAGGTGCATGCATGCTTGTATTCCAACTCAGGTCATCCTTAAGCATGCCTTGAAAAATCCAAGGGACAACCAAATTCAAGCTTCTCTACGACTATGGCTAAGTATAAAGGGGAAGATGGAATGGAGGAGATATGGTAGATCATGGCCAACGGCCTCTACCCGACGTCAATGACTACAAAAGTGCATGTCCACCACCTTATGTCCAAGGCGAATCAAGAAGGTGGCATCGAAGTCTAAAAGTCAAATCAGATCTCGATTAGACCAGCAGAAATGCCTACAAGTGAGGGATGTGAGGGTTGCCTAAGTCGACGTTGGTGATGGCAAAGAGGGTTGAGTATAAAGTGATAAGCTGGCGACGACACTGGTGAAGTGTGAAGGAAAGGAAGTATGAATTAGAAAGACAACAGTGGGTAGAAAGTAAAAGTGGAATTAAAAGATATATTAAGTGTTATTTAAACATAACACTTGAACAAAATTAGACATCGAGTTGTAGCTCTTAACTTAATACCGAGTTATTTAATATAAAAGAAAAAAAGAAAAAAAGGAGAAGAGAGGGAGCAAAGAAAAGGAAAGAAAAGGTTGTCCATTAAAAAAAGAAAATTTAACGAGATAAGAATTGAAACCCTACCTGACTGAATAGAAAGTAGAAACATTCGGAATTTGTATAACCGAATGATGAAGCTGAATGGGATACTTCATAACGACCCGTAAATTCATCGCTTCAGAAAAATTTCAAAATATTCAAAAATAATATTTTTAAACAGAAGTGATGATGTTTTGAATCAAAAATAATATTAGTAATCTTATTTTGAAGAAATATTTATAAAAGAAATATATACATTGTGTTATATATCGATAAAACAACCGAAAATCGTTTTATTGATAAACAGCTCTTCGGCCATGTGACATCGCGCGCCAAGCATACACTCATTTGTATAGATGAATGCAAATATGAAATAAAATAATTTATTTATTTATGGAAAAAATTATATGTATTTATGACATCATTAATGATGTTATCATTTCCAATTAATTGACTTTTGAATTTAAATTTACTTTAAATGATTTAATAATTATTTTAATTATTAAGTAAGCTCTTTAATTTCTTATATAATGATAGAAATATTATTTTTAAACTTTTTTTACAAATATTTGTTTATTAACTAAAAAGTAAAAATATGACCGAAAACCAAATTAGAATTTGTAAGGATTCGACGCGTAGGAGTTGTGCAACGTTGTAAGGATATGTAAGATACATAAACACACACATGTACATATACAAGACATGTTCGTATGCACGTACACAACATACATATATACACATGACATACATACATACATACATACATACATACGTACATAGATATATATATATATATATATATATATATATATATTTAGACAAAATATCAAAGATATTATCAGTTCCTTACCAACTAAGCTAGCTAAATTTCCACCCTCTTACACCATGTACAAGCATCATTGCAAGCACATGGGGAGGGGCGTCATTTCAGCTGTCCTTTGATGATGGAGGAAGGAGGTGGGTGGTGATGTAGGAGGTGATGTAGCATAAAAGGATCTAAGATATTTTTCCCCTCCTTTTCACCTATAAATACCACCCCTCTTCCCTCTCATTTCCTCTCCTTCCATATCCTAAGCCTTCTCACTTCTTTTATTGTCTTCCAACCTAAAGAAAATAATGCCAAAATATTTCTCAAAAGAAATTTAAATTATAATATATACATATATATACTTAAGCACCTCAAACTATTCCAAAATTCCACCTTTTCCTCTCTACCATCCACGGGCTCCACTTTCTCCACCATAAGCCGAGCCTTCCTCCTCCCCAATCCTAGGCCGTGAGCTCCTCTATCCATTCCAAGCCTAGATTGAGCCATCAAGGAGAAAGAATCCAAGTGATCATGAGCTAGAATTTCGAGTTAGCGAAGATATATCCAATGTTTGTTAGTCGTCTAAACCCAAGGTGAGAAACTCCTAAACTATAGTACTATATGATATTGGATGTTATATTTGTTTGATTATGATTACCGATGAAGGTTGTTTAATATTAATGTTGAATATATATGCAAGTCACGGAAATACACATCGATAAGCACAAAGAAAATCACTTTCATTTATTTAATGCATTGTTGTATACGGAATGTTTAAACCTCTTAAAAATGGTTTAATATGATTTATAATTTTTTTATAAACATTTAAAAGTGTTTTGGCAAAGTTTAAATGAATATTAAAAATTTAGTCAAAATTAGACGCGCCGCGTAACAATAGTTCGCGATTTCGCGCCATAAAAGTCAAATGAGTATATAGAATGGAATTTAGCTCAGAATTCTTCGAGATAATAATTTTCCAAACTATTATATCCATAGTTTTCAAACAAAGAATATCGAGATTTCAATAAGTAGATTTTGAAATATGAGTAAAATAAGTTTTTGGAAAAATCGCGGTTTTGCACTTAAGAATCCATAAAAGGATTTCTTTGAAAATTATATTTTAAATTGTTTAAAAGTATGAAATAAATTCTAAAAATCTTTTAAAATGTTTATAAACTGATTTGAGTTATAAAAATGAATTTTCGATTGTAGAAAAGTCGTTTTGATCAATATAGTTTAAAAAAGCACTTTCCGTAGCACTTTTCTATAACTTTTGAAATCTTGTTTTAAACGCTACCATTATTTTCCAAATCTTTTGTAAATGTTTTCAAATGATTAATAAAGTATTTTAAAGATTATTTGGAGGATGTATGGAATGGTTAAATATTAAATGATTTAGAGTCGATCAAATTACTTGACCGCCTTATGGGTGCCAGAGAGGAAGTGTCTAGGCTTGGATTTGGAAAACTAGTTTCCTACTCTCCCTGCCTATCTGAACTGGCCTGACGGATGGGATAGTAAATTTGATTTACTCGGATCAAAATTTTCCGAAGTATAAAGGATAACTTGTATTTTATGGAGATAATCTTCTTGTACTAGGTGTTAAAGCCCGGAGAGAGAACTCATACTATTGGTGGAATTTCAAAGGTGCTTTCACCGTTATTCCACACATAGTATTTGTTGAATACGAGTATTGATATTGAGTGGAATTAGATGATTTATATAGATTTTTCTCACTTAATATTTACTGGTTTTGGATTAACATCCTATATAACATGGTTTGAACCCAATTAAAATTATGAGTTTGAATTAAGAAGTCTTTGTTAAGATTTAAATGAAATGATTGGAAATGTTTTCCTAAGTGAAAAAATTAAAATGATTTTGAATTTTTTTCCAGTTCATAAAGTGTTTAAAGTAATCAAAGGATTTGATAAGAAAGGTTTAATGATCCCGTATGTACCGAAAAGAATGTTTTAGAAATATATATCTCCAAAAGAAATTTTTATAAAAAGAACTTAATCAATTAAATAGTGATTCCCTATTCACAAAACATCTTTTTATCGATGATTGGATTCGAAGGAACCGGGGTCGGATTTGGGTAATTCCTGTTCAAAGACCGCTTCAAACCAATTTACATATTCGAAGTGAAGACATGGATATGGTATTTGGGATTTTCGTAACAAAGGACTACTTGTTGATAATTTAGGGATAAACTCCCAATATACATATAGTAACAGTAGTCTATTCGTTATGAAATATCCAATACAAGGACTAATTGCTACTAATCCTAGGAGTAACTCTCGACAGGATGTGGTAGGAGAGTACCTTTGGTTTGTCATGTTCTTGGAAAACTTGCATAGACGAATGTATGACATCGTAATAGTAATTACATTGGTTGATCTCTATGAACCTATCATCTGATTGGTGGCAAAGAAGGCAACTTCTCTTAGCTTAAAACCTTTTCCTAAGACATATGAGCTCAGGAGTTATATGTTTGTAGAAATCAGTTGTGTGATTATGGATTGGCAATGTAGCATTCAAAGTGGAATGTACTATGAGTAAGGTAATCGTTACCTCAAGCCTCATCACTTGGAAATGAGATAAATAGGGTAGATGCAACAGAGCTGAGTAGGTCGCTCCTATTAGGATATAGTCATCACCTTTCTAGATATATTTATTCCCGCTATGACGTCAAGTTTTAAATTAATGTGGTGTATGCAAAGAGAGCTCTCGAATAGGTCGAGAACGACCGGGGTGATGTTATATTCGGTACTATCTATGGTAAAGGTATACCGGTTTTGTGTTGGTAGAGGTTGGGGCCTCAGGTACATATTTCTAGAGATGTATTTCGGAAGGTAGTCCCTTATCTTGTCTTTGTATGGAAATCCATTCTCCAATAAGTGCCTTCGGATTTGATTGTAGAGCCTAGTATGATGGAATTTAATAATGTAACAATTTCAGCTAAGATTATGATATTTACTTAAAAAGTGTTTTCAAAAAGGATTTCATTAAAAATAGTATCCCCATACTCTGCATAGAAAATGTTTTGGTTAGCATAAGATAAAAACTTGTTCTGTGTTTATGTGCGACGTGGTCTTATGAGATACCTTTTGTTTTCAAACATTGTATTTTAAGTTTCTCACACCAGTCCCATGACTGACCCGGAGTTTATTTTGTTTTCCCCTTAAACTCTGAGTGCCCTATTTTCTCGGGAAACCAACTAGTTAGGTAAGCTTGGAGCATTTTGGAATGGAGCATGGAGCATTTTGGGTCTTTTGTTGAAGTCATCTATCACTTTCCGTTGTGTCTGTATTTTGTATTAGTATCTACCAGCACTATAAGGATAGGCTATTATTACTATTCTAACTGGATTAGTACCTGTCATAAGAACAATTTGGAGTAATTGAATGTACTAATCATATGTATAATTATGTGTTGAATACGATGGTGAGATTCTATTATTATCTTATCTTCTATCTTTATTTCTTTACCGCATGATAATCTGCCTCTTCGAAACTTGGATTTACGACATGTAAAGATTGAGGATGTATTAGTGTCAATTTCTGAGGGCCGAGGAGGTGTGTCGTCACATTTGGTATTAGAGCTTATGGTTAAGCAAATACCTAAGCCTAGATGGGGTCAACTCTTTAGAGATAAGGTTAGTATTACCTTAGAATGAGTTTAGTCTGAGAGAGCATATATTTGATATTTTATCCCAATAAGTTTGTTCGAGTTTATACACATTCCCTAAAAGAATTTCGTCTATATTTCTAAAGTTGTTCCCTTACTATATGTAGATAGTAGTTGATGCGTAATAGAAGAGGAAGATGGGGAGTTAAAAACACTATGAACGCTAACGGTCGATCAAATGCTACAAAAATGGAGGAAGTGGTAATTCCTATGCCACCTCAAGTTAACTTTCCGCTCTTTGCAAAGATTATGCCAGCTTGGGAGGAAATCCATTCCAAGGCATAGAATCTATTATTGAAGTTAAGCTTGGCTCAGATCCTCTGAAAAAATCTTTAAAGGATTAGACATCGATGATAATCGAAAGAGATTCTTGACCTCCTGGCAATTGAAGGATGGGGCTCTAGCTTTGTGGGAGTCCATTACTCTTGATAAATCTGAAGATAGTTTCACTTGGGCAAGGTTTAAGGAAGTTTTTGAAGAACAATACTAGCCCGCCATTGGCAAATCCCGCCTCTATAAAAGTTTCCTGGATCTAAAACAAGAAGCGATGTCTATGGAAGAGTATTTGCACAAATTCAATGAATTGTCTCGCATTAGACCTGGATTAATAGACCTGCCTCTGAAGAATAACGAGATGTTCATTTCTGGGATGACGGAGCAGTATTAGGGTTGGATGACCGCCCATGTTAAAGGAACCTTTGTAGATTTAATAGATATGGGTTTCCATTATGAAGCTTTGGATAAGAGGAATCCAGTTGCAACCCAAAACAACAACAACAAGAGGAAGTTCAATAACAATGAAAAGAATCCATGGCAAGGCAAGCCCGGAGGAAGATCTCAGGAAAACCATTTTAACGATGTTGAATGTTTTATCTATGGAAAGAAAGGCCATTATTCAAAGTACTACAGGAGTCCCAAGGTTCAAAGGCAGCAACAAGGAACCATCTCTCATATGGTGCAGAGAAGTCTTTGCCATAACTGCCATCAACCCAGCCATTGGAAGAACAAGTGCCCGTTAATGAAGAAAGGAGAGCATGCAAAGGTCTATGCTATCAAAGACGAGCCTTTAACCTTTACTGATGTAAAAGGCAAGGGAGTTCTTGAAGGTAATATTTATGTCAGTGATGATTTAGTTAAAGTATTATTTGATACTGGGGCTTCCCATAGTTTTATTGCTAAAGGATTGGTTGATAGATTAAAACTAATCACAAAAATAGTAGATACCCCTATTTGTGTGTCAAATCCCATAGGCGGTACAACTAATCTTTGTATGATTTGTGCAAGCATCCGAGTTACTCACCTCTCCCAAAAAAATTCATGCAACCTATTTGTTCTTGACTTTATTGTGTTTGAGTTTTTTCTCAGTATGGATTGGTTATCCAAGAGTAAAGCTGTCCTTGATTACGTTAAAAGGACGGTAACTTTGTGGACCAACTTCGTGAAATTTATAGAAATATCTTATGAAGAACCTAGTCTGGTAAGGGATAGTTTCATGTACATACTAGACTCATCTCAAAAAGGTTTGGAGACAATACCAATTGTCAAGGAATTTTAGGATGCTTTTGAGGAAGTTAAAAGTTCGCCCCCGCATCGGCAAATTGAGTTTCAAATTGACTTAATTCCTAGTGCAAGACCTGTTATTCACTCTATTCGAAGAATGGCCCCGAAGGAAAAGATTGAGTAGGCAAACCAAACTGATGAGTTGTTAAAAAAAGGACTAATTAAACGTAGTCGCTCAAGTTAGGACACAGCGGTAGTTTTCGTAGCTAAGTCTGATGGCTCCCTAAGGCTTTGTATAGACTATCGAGACCTAAATAAGTAAACGATTAAAAACAAGTATCCTCTACACCACATAGATGACTTATTTGATCCACTTCATGGTGCCCGAGTATTCTCGCAAATGGATTTAGCCGCAGGATTCCTTCAACTAAGAATAGCTGAGGATGGTATTCCATTAACTGCATTCAGGGGTTCGGATTGCTTTTACGAATGGTTAGTTATTCCTTATGCGTTGACTAATGCACCCTTCGATTTCTTCGACCTTATGAATAGAGTATTCGGCGATGTGCTAAACAAATTCATGTTGGTTTTTATTGATGATATTCTTATTTATTCCAAAACTGGGGAAGAGCATGAAAGGCATTTGGAGATTGTGTTGGGAATATTCAGGAGAAATGTACTTAAAGCTAAATTCTCGAAATGCCACTTTTGGGAGAAAGAAGTAAGATTCCTTGGGCACGCTGTGTTAGGTGAAGGGATCTTAGTAAATCTAGAAAAGTTTTAGCTATAAAAGATTGGAAGCTACCACAAACCCCGAAGGACATCCGCAGCTTCTTAGGATTGGTAGAATATTACCGGAGATTCATTCAAGACTTCTCCAAAAGTTCCTCCCATCTAAAAAATTTGACTATAAAGGATATTAAATTTGAATGGACACCAAAATGTAAATAAGCACTTAAGGAACTCAAGAGAAGGTTAACTACCACTCCATTCCTAGCTACTACTGATGAAGGCGGCAGTTTAACTGTATATAGTGATGCTTGTGGAGAAGGAGTAGGTGCTGTTCTGATGCGGCATGGAAAGGTCATCGCTTATGCAAGCAGACAACTAAAGACTCATGAGAGGAATTATGCAACACACAATTTAGAATTATTAGTCGTTGTGTTCGCATTAATAATATGGAGGCATTATCTACTAGGTAAGAATTCCTTATATTTTATTATAAATAAACTTTGATTGACCCTAGTAAATAACGTTCCTTCTTTAAATAGGTGAAAAGTTTGAGTTCTTCACGGATCACAAATCTTTGAAATATTTTTCACTCATAAGGACTTAAATATAAGACAACATTGGTTAGAATTTCTTGCATCATATGATCATGATATCTTATACACACCTGGGAAAGCCAATGTAGTGGAGGATGCGCTATGTAGAAGGCATGCCGTTATAGCTTATTTAGTGTTATGTCCAACCTTGACTAATCGTATAAAAGAAAGTCAGCTCAAGGTTCCAATCATTTCAAGACTAACTAGGAAAGTAGAGAAGAATATAATACCGAGAAGATGGATGGGATTCAAAATAGATGAGTAGGGAATCTTAAGAATGAATGGAAGGATATGTGTTCCCAATGTCGATGGGATAAGGCAAGAAGTTTTAACAGAATGTCATAACTCTCGACTTTCCGTACGTCCCAGAGTTACTAAAATGCATCGAGATATGAAGAAGACTTTTTGGTTGGATGGCATGAAGAGGGATATCTCTTTCCGTATTAGCAGATGTGCAAATTGTCAACAGATCAAAAGTGATCAGCAAAAGATGGCTGGATTACTCCAACCTCTTGAAATTCCGACTTGGAAATGGGACCAAATATCGATGGATTTCATCGACGGCTTACCACGATCAAGAAAGTGAAATGAAGGCATTTGTGTTATCATAGGTTGATTAACCAAGAGCGCACATTTTATCCCAGTAAAACCAACGAGAACTACTACAAGTCTGGCAGAAATAAAAATGAGGGAAATAGTTCGATTGCATGGTATCCCAAGCAGTATAGTCAGTGATTGAGACCCTATCATTACCACTAAGTTCTAGGAAGCATTGCAAACAGCTTTAGGAACTAAGATAAACATAAGCACCGCATATCACCCACAAACCGATGGGCAAACTGAGAGAGTAAATCGGGTGTTGAAGGATCTTCTAAGAGCTTGCATCTTAGATTTCAACGGTTCATGGGAAAGCTACCTTCATCTAATAGAATTCTCTTATAATAACAGTTATCAGGCTAGTATTGGCATGGCCCCGTATGAAGCTTTTTATTGTCGTCCGTGTAGATCCCCAGCATATTAGATCGAGACCGGAGATCAGTTTGTACTAGGTCCTGACATGATTAGAGAAGCTTCAGAAAAGTTTGACATGATTAGAAAAAAATGAAAGAAGCCCAGAGTTGGCAAAAGAGCTATGCAGATCAAAGGCGAAGGAATTTAGAGTTCTTAGTTGGAGATTATCTATTCTTGAAAGTTTCTCCACTAAGAGGAGTGGTAAGATTTGGTCGGGAAGGGAAGTTAGCACCTCGATTTATTGGACCTTTTCCCATTCTCGAAAGGATTGGCCCATTGGCTTATCGTGTGGAATTACCTAAAAGATTATCTGGTGTGCACAATATCGTTCACTTATCTCACCTACGAAAATATGTGCATGATCTAGAGCAAATTATAGAAACAGCTGCCAAGAAGATTTAGAAGTTGAACCTAATTTGGCAGTTTTCAGGCGACCAATGCGAATCGTAGATCACGACGAGAAGCGATTAAGAAGGAAAGTTATAAGATTGGTTAAAGTCGAATGGAGTAGTGACGTAGCAAACTGTACATGGGAGATAGAAGAAAGAATGCATAAAGCCTATCCTAAGTTTAGAATGGATACATAGTTGTATGTGTTTGGTGCGCTCACCGACTTGTGGTGATGTCCCTTGCTATACCTTATATATATGTATCACTTCGTTATATATATGTGTCTTCGAGTTATCTTCCACTTATCATTAATTTCGAGGATGAAATACTTTTAAGGGGGGAAGTATGTAATGACCCGTAAATTCATCGCTTTAGAAAAATTTCAAAATATTCAAAAATAAGATTTTTTTTACATAAGTGATGATGTTTTGAATAAAAAATAATATTGGTAAACTTATTTTGAAGAAATATTTATAAAAGAAATATATACAATGTGTTAAATATCGATAAAATAACCAAAAATCGTTTTATCGATAAACAACCTTCGGCCATCCGACATCACGTGCCAAGCTGGGTACATACACTCATTTTTATATATGAATGCAAATATTAAATAAAATAATTTACTTATTTATGGAAAAAACTAAATGTATTTATGACATCATTAATGATATTATCATTTCCAATTAATTGATTTTTGAATTTAAGTTTAGTTTAAATGACTTAATAATTATTTTAATTATTAAGTAATCTCTTTAATTTCTTATATAATGATAGAAATATTATTTTTAAACTTTGTTTACAAATATATGTTTATTAACTAAAAAGTAAAAAAATGACTGGAAATCAAAATTGGAATTTGTAACGATTCTACATAACGTTGTAAGGATATGTAAGATACATAAACACACACACATGTACATATACAAGACATGTTCATATGCACATACACAACATAAATATACACATCACACACACACACACACACACACACACACACATATATATATAAACAAAATATCAAAGGTATTATCAATTCCTTACCAAGTAAGTTAATCAAAAGTCCACCCTCTTACACCATAGTACAAGCATCATTGCAAGCACATGGGGGAGTCATTTCGGCCGTCCTTTGATGATGGAGGAGGGAGGTGGGTGGTGATCTAGGAGGTGGGGTAGCATAAAAAGATCTAAGATATTTTTCTCTCCTTTTCACCTATAAATACCACCCCTCTTCCCTCTTATTTCCTTTCCTTCCATTTCCTAAGCTTTCTCTCTTCTTTCATGTCTTCTAACCTAAAGAAAATAATACCAAAATATTTCTCAAAAGAAATTTAAATTATAATATATACATATGTATATATACTTGAGCACCTCAAACTATTCCAATATTCCACCTTTTTCTCTCTACCGTCCACGGCCTCCATTTCCTCCACCATAAGGCAATCCTTTCTCCTCCCCAACCCTAGGCCAGGAGCTCCTTTAGCTATTCCAAGCCTATGCCAAGCCATCTAGGAGCAATAATCTAAGTGATTGTGAGCTAGAAGTTCGAGTTAGCGAAGCTATAGCCAATTTTTAGTTAGTCATTTAAACCTGAGGTGAGAAACTCCTAAACTATAGTATTATATGATATTGGATGTTATATGTGTTTTATTATGATTGTTGATGATGGTTGTGTAATATAAATGTTGAATTATATGCAAGTCACCGAAATACACATCGATAAGCATAAAGGAAATTACTTTTTTTATTTTATTTTATGAATTGGTGTATATGGAATGTTTAAACCTCTTAAAAATGATTTAATATGATTTAGAAATGTTTTATAAATATTTAAAATTGTTTTGGAATTTTTTTAATGAATATTGGAAATTTAGTCAAAATTAGGCAAGTCGCGTAACGATAGTTCGCGATTTCACCCCATAAAAGTCAAATGAGTATATAGAATGGAATTTAGCTCGGAATTCTTCAGGGTAAGAATTTTCTGAACTATCATATCCATAGTTTTCAAATAGTGAAAGAAAATCGAGTTCTCGACAAGTAGGTTTTGCAATATGAGTCAAACAAGTTTTTCGAAAAATCGCGGTTTGCAGTTCAGAATTCATAAAAGGATTTCTTTGAAAATGATATTTAAAAACTATTTAAAAATATGAAATAAATTCTAAAAATATTTTAAAATGTTTTAAAAGTGATTTGAGTTATAAAAATGAATTTCTAAATGTAGAAATATTGTTTTGATCAATATAGCTTAAAAAGCACTTTCTGCACTACTACAACACATTCCTATAACTTTTGAAATGTAGTTTTAAATGCAACCGTTCTTTTCTAAATCTTTTTTAAATGTTTTCAAATGATTAATAATGTATTTTAAAGATGATTTGAAGGATGTATGGAATGGTTAAATATTAAATGATTTAGAGTCGATCAAATTACTTGACCGCCTTATGGATGTCAAAGAGGTAGTGTCTAGGCTTGGGTTTGGAAAACTAGTTTCGTGCTCTCCCTGGCCGTCCGGATAGGCCCGACTGATAGGATAGTAAATATGATTTACTCGGGTCAAAATTTTCCAAAGTATAAAGGATATAATTCTCCAAATAAATAACTTGGATTTTATGGAGATAATCTTCTTGTACTCGGTGTTAAAAACCGAAGAGGGAACTTATACTATTCGTGGAATTTCAAAGGTGTTTTCACCGGTATTCCGCCCATAGTATTTGTTGAATACAGGAATTGATATTCAGTGGAATTAGATGATTTCTGTATATTCCACTCACTTAATATTTACTGGTTTTGGATTAACATCCTAGATAAATAGGTTTTAAACCAATTAAAATTATGAGTTTGAATTAAGAAATCTTTGTTAAGATTCAAATGAAATGAATTAGAAATGTTTTCCTAAGTGGAAAAATGAAATGATTTTGAATTTATTTCCACTTCAAAACGTGTTTAAAGTAATCAAAGGATTTGATAAGAGAGGTCTAATGATTTCGTATGTATCAAAAAGAATGTTTTCGAAATATATATGTCCAAAAGAAATTTTGATAAAAAGAACTTGATCAATTAAAGGGTGATTCCCTATTAATAGAACATCTTTTTATCAATGATTGGATTCGAAGAAACCGGGGTCGGATTTGGGTAATTCCTGTCCGAAGACCACTTCGAACCAATTTACGTATTCGAAGTGAAGACATGGATATGATATTTGGGATTTTCGTAATGAAGGACTGCTTGTTGATCATTTGGGGATAAACTCCAAATATACATATAGTAGTAGTAGTCTTTTTGTTATGAAATATCCAATGTAAGGACTAATCGCTACTAATCCTAGGGTAACTCCTGACAGGATGTGGTAGGAGAGTGCCTTCGGTTTGTCTAGTTCCTGGACAACTTGCATAGACGAATGTTAGACGTCGCAATTGTAATTACATTGGTTGATCTCTATGAACGTATCATCTGATTGGTGGCGGAGAAGGCAACTTCTCTTAGCTTAACACACTTTCCTGAGACATATGAGCTTAGTGGATATAAATTTGTAGAAATCAATTGTGTGATTATGGATTGGCAATGTCGCATTCAAAGTGGAATGTGCTATGAGTAAGGTAATCATTACCTCAAGCCTCATCATTTGGAAATGACATAAACAGGGTAGATGCGGCAGAGCTAGGTAGGTCGCTCCCATTTGGATATAGTCATCACCTTTCTAGATATATTTATCCGGCTATGACGTTTGGTTTTAAATTAATATGGTGTATGCAAAGAGAGCTCTTGTATAACGAACCCGGATTTTAGTTAAATTTAAATTGATAATTAATTTAATTCTTGAATAAAAAATTTGTTAAATTAATTGATAAAGTGATGCGAGTTTCCCCGAATTAAAATAAATTTTGTATAAATCATTTAAATTTAAAATATGTATATAAGATAAATTAAAATATAAAGTAAACATATAAATAAATTTAAACAACATATTACAATAGAATTTCATTTATATTATAAAGAAATAAAAGCAAAGAAATAAAATACATTCATATATGAACAAAGGATAAGTATGAACACTTATAAAAGTAAACCAAGTCAGGTTGTACAAGAAAAGAAATATACAGTCATGTACAAACTGAATTGCAAAACAAATATATAAAATCAAGCTACAACCTGGAACAAAGCAAAGTAATAAATATTAGCACACGATTTACATCATTTCAGCTGAGACAAAAATATATGTGACTGCATATGTATTAGCTTGCAAATGAAGATACTATATATTCAAGTATGATTTAAAATTAGGATAAGTAAAGAATTGTACAAAGTAATAAATGTTAGCCTAAATTGTATTCCATCAGCCACCAAAATGAAGAAAAAAGTATATTTTGTACAAGATAATTTAATGTGTGAAACCTTAGTACAGTACAATATCATTTCAGCCTAGGAAAATCTCTGATCAAATATAAAGTATCTTGTACTAGATTATACATAACCCAGTACAAAATAAAGTA
Organism: Allium fistulosum; assembly: GCA_030737815.1. NCBI lineage: Eukaryota > Viridiplantae > Streptophyta > Magnoliopsida > Asparagales > Amaryllidaceae > Allium > Allium fistulosum. The sequence continues at coordinate 942,760,551 of CM060902.1, read as the reverse complement.
TCACCTATAAACTCTTTTCTTTATATCAAGCTTTTCATATCAGTTCGTCCATCAAAAACTAAGGAAAAAAATAACTGAAGTAAACACCACATCAAACATAAACAAACTTCAATTTAAACAATAATACAACTCAAGCCAGAGAAGTGAATCAAAGAATCAAGAAAAGATTCCAACTTGCAAATTTCAAAGCTGTTCAACATTATCAGGCTCTGTTCTTTTTTCTGGAAAATAAGGTGAGTAATTTTTATTTTTATTTAACTTAAAGTATAATCTGTTACATATATCTAGGGATAATCATGTATATATATCTATATGATTTCTCGGTGCATATTTAAAATGAAGGTGGTGTGCAGACTATGTCATATACGTGCTCTGCTCAAATTATAAACACATGAAGTTTATTCAAAAATCATTCTCACTTAATCTGTTTGATGTTTAGACTTAGTATTAAAACAAAGATTGTTCGTTTCATCCTAGCTTAGAGTTTAAACCTTATTTAAGCAAAATTAATTCTGTAAATAGCTCTGGAAATATAAAAACAACAGTGGAAACTTTAAACAAGTCAAAATCCAATCTTCACAATTCATGGATTCAGGCATATGAATTAAAAGCTAACCCTAAAACTTGATTTTTGAGACAAAAATTATTATTTTTAGTTAAGCATTGAAGTAGCAGTTTTGGGTTGAACAAAATATGAGAATTTGGGTTTCTCTGATGATCCTTGTGTGCTGGAGGGTCGGGATTCTTCCATATGATGGAGGAGTGAATGTAGTGTCGGGGAAAAATAGTGGATAGGGATGTAGGAGGTCGTGGAGGTGGTGGCGAGCGATTTAGTTCTGGAAACCTAATTTTGTCATGGGTTTCTATTTCGTCTCGTTCGTCGTTTGTGGGCGATCGAGTTCGTCGTGGTTCAAGGGGAAGGTAGAGGGGACATCGATGAGTTGATGGACGGAGTTGCTGGTGTTCTCGTGGATGCAGGCGAAGGGAATGAGGGGGTTTCCGGCGAGTGCTGTTTTTTTCTGATGTCGAGATAATTGCTCGATTTCGATTCGAGGCTCAGGCAAGTGTTTTGGTGGTCAATATGGGTTGCTACGAGGTCAGGCGAAGTGTCGAGGGTGGCGTCGATCGTCGGAGGTGGCTCCGGTGAGGGTGCATGTGCACGAAGTTCCTGGTGTGTCAGCGTTTGTATTCGAGAAGATGAGGGTCGTGTCTCGAAGTCGATCTCGAGGAAATGGGGTGCAGGCTCGAGTTCGAGCTCGGGTATTTTTGGGTTGTCTCGGGTTAACACTTAAATAAAAAATTGAAGTTTGAAAAAAAATGGCATACGGGTTGTTTTTTGGGAAAACTCAAAGCAGGTTTCGAGTAAGACTCGGGTGGGACCCGAAGTAGACTCTAAAACCAGTTTTAAATTTTTTAAATCAAAGTTCTAAAATTTAAATAAATTTAACTTAAGACTTTTCCTAAAATAAAAATTCATTTGTAAATGTATTCTTTAAACATTTGATTTAAGAAGTTATGTAACTGGTTAACTTAAATTTGTTAAGTTAAAATTATTTCATTTTAATTTAGTAATATAATTAAGTGTAAATCAAGATAAGATGTTAAATCTAGAGGATAATGATAATTAAGAAATTTATGGAATAAATGATTTATCTTAAAGTTAATTTAGTTTAAATGATTTAAGATTTAATTAATTAATCAGATAATTAAGGAGTGAATAAATAATTTAATTAATTAATGATTAAGGATAAATAAATTAATAATTAAGGAATTAATCAAATGTGTTTTAATTTGTTAACTTAAAAGTTAAGTTAATTTATGTTGTTAATGATAATTTAATAATTAGAGATTAATTAATAGGTAATTAAAGATTAATTAACTTGTAATTAAAAATGATAAATCTAAGATTAATTACTTAGGAGAAGTAATTAAAGGTTTGTTAATAGTAAATGAAGATCATTAACTTGAGATTAATGTGATTAATTTCAATAATTAATTATATTAATTAATTAGAGATAATCATTTGTGAAATTACTCAAGTAAAATTTCTTAATAAAAATAATTAAGGAATTAATTATCCAACGTAATTTATTGAATAATGATTAGTAACTTGAGTATAATTATTTGTTAGTAATCAAAGGATTAATTAATGAATGTGATTAATTAAGATTTATTAAATAACTAAAAGTTAATTGATTCAATTAATTAAGGATGATTAGTTAATAATTAAAGATTAACTAATCAATGATAAAAGGGAAAATTATTTCAAATAATTTGTAATTAACTTATGATAGTTTACCCAGATTAACAATTTGTTCATAAGTAATACATCTGATTTAAATTAATCAATAGATTAATAAATTTTACTTGTGAATGTTTGGATTTTATGAAATGATTGAATTGTTTGATATCCCTGATTTGTGATGATTTGTGATATATCCTGATTTGTGTTGTGATCTGCACTGTAGTTTATTTATCTGGGATGAATGTAATATATTATCTGTAATTTATATATCTGTGATCTGTGAATAAAAGGTAAGCGTTATAGTTATACCGCTTATCAATTATATTTCTTTATTCTGATCTGTGATGATTGAATGATGTTGCACTACTGTGTGAAACCCCTGGACTACACCATACACACACAAACATGGATTTCACGTGGAAATCAGTTAAGTCACAGATTTTTGACAATTGAAAAGATTGAATTCTTGAATTCAAAATAGTTTTGGAATTGGAATTGAAAGCTTTTGCAAATAAGTTCAAATGATTTAATAAAATTTGAAATCTAAATAATTTGATTTAAATTTGAATTCAATATTTGAAATTGAATTCAATGATTTGGGAATTATGGTTTAACAAGACCATACCAGTTATAAATGTGTTTATATGAATTTAAACCATCTTAAAATATGGTTTTGAGAATTTGAATTTAACCCGAGGACTTTAACTCGTATAAATGAATCGGATTTCCAAAATGAAAAGTATTTCTTTTCAAATAATAGAAGCTTTCATATAGGGAATGAATTTCCAATTTGTGTCAAGGAATTTCAAGTTTGAATTGAAAAATGGTTTTCCAAGTTATGGGTGAATTCTTTTTGAAAGTTATGAATTAAATCTGTTTATTTTTAACAGTTTTAAAATGGTGATTTGTTTAAACCATTCGAAATGAAATTGTTTTTAAAGCTATAAGTTAAATCTTTGATTTAAAGATTTAACGAGTTAATCCAATTGAAATGGAAATTGATTTGGAAAATCTATAAATAGATCTTTGTGAAACTAGGTGAACTCTGTGAAATGAATTTTTATGTAAAGGATTTAAATGGTAATGTGTTTAAACCATTTGAAAGAAAAGTTTTAGGTAATTAGTTGTGACTTAATTGAAATCCCATTATCCATATGTTTTTAAATATTACGCTCACTATTCGGTTTAGCCGGGAGAGGACTTTGTGTCATATAACCCATTCCGAATAAGTGATACGTCGTATATGGGTAACATTTGAAGACCGGTGTTGAAGATTGGGTATTTGCTAGAACGATAGGATAACCTATCGATTGTCTCTGCACTGAGTTGCTCCGGTATAGAGATTCCCTAAGTGATGGGAAGTTCGATCGGGATTGTGAATACTCGGATTGCAAGGGCTTCTTCGGAAGTGCCTTCGGTTCTGTTCGAACCCGGAACAGACTTGTATGGTTGTATGTCTGACATTACACTTTGAGATATAAAGCTGATTTCTTTCAAATACATTTCTGTTGGTGGTGGAGAATTTATTCTCTTAGCTTAACACCCTTCTCTGAGACGTACGAGCTCAGAGGTTATGTAGTTGAAGGTTATCAGCAATATATTCCCAATTTGGTAATGTGGAATGCTGAGTGCTGTTGTGTGTTGATCATTTATTTGATCATTTGTGATCAAAGCATGGCTTTGTAAAATAGCGTAGCTTTGTGGATGAGACCTCATCGAACCTCACAGACCGAAAATGGTCGAAACAGGAAAGATGCGGCAAGGTTATGATGGTCGTGCCCTTTAGGGTATGTCATTTCCTTCTAGAAAAGGGTGGTATCATGGTATGGAGCCCAAATACTTACTCATGTGAACACACTATATTTTTATACTGTGTGATGTTGTTGGTTATCGAGCGCTCGGATAAAGGTCCCAAAGGACCGGGGAATGGCATACTCGAGTAGTAGTTACCTAGTGTCAGGGGTAACCCGGCCTTGTGTTGGCAGAGATCCGGTTAGGTTCTTGGGACGTCCATCCAGAGGCTTACCCATTGATAGTGGGAAGTTCCTTAGCCCGACCATTTATTGTAAACCCAAAGAAACAATACGAACCTTGTACGGTTTTAGTCGTATTACCTTCCATGGAATGTGGTGGTAACCTGCTATTGAACATGGTAGCTATAGTAGGCATAAGTGCGAAATGCCTATGCTGGCTAAGATTAATATTATACTTTCGAAAGGTTTTCCTACACTATGCACTAGTAATAATATCAAAAGAGTTCTTTTTGCGTAGTAAGCATGTTTGACTATCATAAGGAGAAATCTCCTCCAATTCTGCGTTTGCATTGTGTTTGTGACGGGAGGCCTTATGGTAGTCTCATTTTCCAAAAGCATTGCGGATTTCAATGTTTAAATCCTTTTGTTGTTTGTTTAAAGATAAACTGTTTTTGTTACTCACACCAGTCCCACGACTGACCTGGATTTTAGTGTTCCTTTCCTAAACTTTGGGTACCCATAATTTTTCACACGGGCAGTCTAGAGTTGGGTTTTTCAGATATTCAGGTTTAGTGGATTATCTGGAGCTAGTTCAGTGTCTGGAGTTCACGTCATTGCACTTGCTTTTCTTAGTGGATCGTGAAGATGGTTTGAGCTTGATGTTGGAGTTGTTGGAGTCATTCTCTTTTGTAGATCATTTAGAGTGATCTCTTCTATTGTTGTTATTTCCATTGTAGCATTGTATCACATCTCTGATATTGTTGTATCATATTGATATCATTGTTGTATATCATTTTGGATATTGTATTCATTGGAGTTGTATATGATATCATCTATTTCTTTATTCTGCTGTGTTGTTATACTTACTGTGTTATTAGCTCCGAGAAGCCAGGGCGTTTGAATCTACGACATTTTGAGTACAAGTGAAGTACGGGTGCTGATTTTCGAAGGCCGAGTTTTTGGACTCTCACAAGTGGTATCAGAGCTAAGGTTGAACTTTAGCTCAGGAGTATAACACATTAAGTAGCTCATTAGAGATAGGGTGAAGTATACCCTAGAATGAGTAATCTCTAAGATATTTGTCCGTATGCCTCAGTAAATTCTCTTACTATCCACAGATAGTAAGTATGAGTGCAAGAAGAGGATGAGATAGGGGATAGGGGAATACAACTATAAATGGTCAATACTCTGTAACAACCAGGAACCAATCTTTTCTCTATCAATCCCTTTTGTTCGTCATCTTTCCTTAATTCTTTGATGATTTCTGGTAGATCTAGGAAGAAGATTTGATACATTTGTATGGGACATAAACTCCAAATAAGCCAAAATTGTTGTTTGAATGAATTGGTTGCTTTGTTTGCTATGGTTGATAGGTATACTTGAGTTCTAAACTAAAAGTTTTGAAATTGTATCCATATATCTATCTATTCTTTGGGTCCCGATATGTTCTACGAATGGTTAGTTATCCCTTTGAACTAACTAATGCCACTACATATTTCGTAGATCTGGATAACCCGAGTATCTTATGGGAAAATTAAACAGATTCGTTCTTTTATCTATTATTGATATTCTGATTTGGTAAGCCAAATGCAGAATAGATATTCAGTTTGAGTTGATGAAATATTCTTCATCTATCTTTGTGTCTTCTTGGCAAATTTCGAGGACAAAATTCTTTTAAGGGGGGGTTGTAATGACCCCGGATTTTAGTTAAATTTAAATTGATAATTAATTTAATTTTTGGATAAAAAATTTGTTAAATTAATTGATAAAGTGATGCGAGTTTCCCCGAATTAAAATAAATTTTGTATAAATCATTTAAATTTAAATTATGTATGTAAGATAAATTAAAATATAAAGTAAACACATAAATAAATTTAAACAACATATTACAATAGAACTTCATTTATATTATAAAGAAATAAAAGCAAAGAAATAAAATACATTCACATATGAACAAAGGATAAGTATGAACACTTATAAAAGTAAACAAAGTCAGGTTGTACAAGAAAAGAAATATATGGTCATGTACAAACTGAATTGCAAAACAAATATATAAAAGCAAGCTACAACCTGGAACAAAGCAAAGTAATAAATATTAGCACACGATTTACATCATTTCAGCTGAGACAAAAATATATGTGACTGCATATGTATTAGCTTGCAAATGAAGATACTATATATTCAAGTATGATTTAAAATTAGGATAAGTAAAGAATTGTACAAAGTAATAAATGTTAGCCTAAATTTTATTCCATCAGCCATCGAAATGAAGAAAAAAGTATATTTTGTATAAGGCAATTTAATGTGTGAAACCTTAGTACACTACAATATCATTTTAGCCTAGGAAAATCTCTGATCAAATACAAAGTATCTTGTACTGGATTATACATAACCCTGTACAAAATAAAGTATCACCTGTAAACTCTTTTCTTTATATCAAGCTTTTCATATCAGTTCGTCCATCAAAAACTAAGAAAAAAAATAACTGAAGTAAACACCACATCAAACATAAACAAACTTCAATTTAAATAATAATACAACTCAAACCAGAGAAGTGAATCAAAGAATCAAGAAAAGATTCCAGCTTGCAAATTTCAAAGCTGTTCAACATTATCAGGCTCTGTTCTTCTTTCTGGAAAATAAGGTGAGTAATTTTTATTTTTATTTAACTTAAAGTATAATTTGTTACAGATATCTGGGGATAATCATGTATATATATATATATCTATATGATTTCTCTGTGCATATTTAAAATGAAGGTGGTGTGCAGACTATGTCATATACGTGCTCTGCCTCAAATTATAAACACAGGAAGTTGATTCAAAAATCATTCTCACTTAATCTGTTTGATGTTTAGAATTTGTATTAAAACAAAGATTGTTCGTTTCATCCTAGCTTAGAGTTTAAACCTTATTTAAGCAAAATTCATTCTGTATATAGCTCTGGAAATATAAAAACAACAGTGGAAACTTTAAACAAGTCAAAATCCAATCTTCACAATTCATGGATTCAGGCATATGAATTAAAAGCTAACCCTAAAACTTGATTTTTGAGACAAAAATTATTATTTTTAGTCAAGCATTGAAGTAGTAGTTTTGGGTTGAACAAAATATGAGAATTTGGGTTTCTCTGATGATCCTTGTGTGCTGGAGGGTCGGGGTTCTTCCAGATAATGGAGGAGTGAACGTAGTGTCGGGGAAAAATAGTGGATAGGGCTGCAGGTGGTCGTGGAGGTGGTGGCGAGCGATTTAGTTCTGGAAACCTAATTTTGTCATGGGTTTCTATTTCGTCTCGTTCGTCGTTTGTGGGCGATCGAGTTCGTCGTGGTTCAGGGGGAAGGTAGAGGGTACATCGATGAGTTGATGGCCGGAGTTGCTGGTGTTCTCGTGGACGGAGGCGAAGGGAATGAGGGGGTTTCCGGCGAGTGCTGTTTTTTTCTGATGTCGAGATAATTGCTCGATTTCGATTCGAGGCTCAGCCAAGTGTTTTGGTGGTCAATATGGGTTTCTACAAGGTCAGGTGAAGTGTCGAGGGTGTCGTCGATGGTCGGAGGTGGCTCTGGTGAGGGTGCATGTGCACGAGGTTCCTGTTGTGTCAGCGTTTGTATTCGAGAAGATAAGGGTCGTGTCTCGAAGTCAATCTCGAGGAAATGGGATGCAGGGTCGAGTTCGAGCTCGGGTATTTTTGGGTTGTCTCGGGTTAACACTAGAACAAAAAATTGAAGTTTGAAAAAAAATGGCATATGGGTTGTTTTTTGGGAAAACTCGAAGCAGGTTTCGAGTAAGACTCGGGTGGGACCCAAAGTAGACTCTAAAACCAGTTTTAAAATTTTTAAATCAAATTTCTGAAATTTAAATAAATTTAACTTAAGACTTTTCTTAAAATAAAAATTAATTTGTAAATGTATTCTTTAAACATTTGATTTAAGAAGTTATGTAATTGGTTAACTTAAATTTGCTAAGTTAAAATTATTTCATTTTAATTTAGTAATATAATTAAGTGTAAATCAAGATAAGATGTTAAATCTAGATGATAATGATAATTAAGAAATTTATGGAATAAATGATTTATCTTAAAGTTAATTTAGTTTAAATGATTTAAGATTTAATTAATTAATCAGATAATTAAGGAGTGAATAAATAATTTAATTAATTAATGATTAAGGATAAATAAATTAATAATTAAGGAATTAATCAAATGTGTTTTAATTTGTTAACTTAAAAGTTAAGTTAATTTATGTTGTTAATGATAATTTAATAATTAGAGATTAATTAATAGGTAATTAAAGATTAATTAACTTGTAATTAAAAATGATAAATCTAAGATTAATTACTTAGGAGAAGTAATTAAAGGTTTGTTAATAGTAAATGAAGATCATTAACTTGAGATTAATGTGATTAATTTAAATAATTAATTATATTAATTAATTAGAGATAATCATTTGTGAAATTACTCAGGTAAAATTTCTTAATAAAAATAATTTAGGAATTAATTATCCAGCGTAATTTATTGAATGATGATTAGTAACTTGAGTATAATTATTTGTTAGTATTCAAAGGATTAATTAATGAATGTGATTAATTAAGATTTATTAAATAACTAAAAGTTAATTGATTCAATTAATTAAGAATGATTAGTTAATAATTAAAGATTAACTAATCAATGATAAAAGGGAAACTTATTTCAAATAATTTGTAATTAACTTATGATAGTTTACCCAGATTAACAATTTGTTCATAAGTAATACATCTGATTTAAATTAATCAATAGATTAATAAATTTTACTTGTGAATGTTTTGATTTTATGAAATGATTGAATTGTTTGATATCCCTGATTTGTGATGATTTGTGATATATCCTGATTTGTGTTGTGATCTGCACTGTAGTTTATTTATCTGGGATGAATGTAATATATTATCTGTAATTTATATATCTGTGATCTGTGAATAAAAGTTAAGCGTTATAGTTATACCGCTTATCAATTATATTTCTGTATTCTGATCTGTGATGATTGAATGATGTTGCACTACTGTGTGAAACCCCTGGACTACACCATACACACACAAACATGGATTTCACGTGGAAATCAGTTAAGTCACAGATTTTTGACAATTGAAAAGATTGAATTCTTGAATTCAAAATAGTTTTGGAATTGGAATTGAAAGCTTTTGCAAATAAGTTCAAATGATTTAATAAAATTTGAAATCTAAATAATTTGATTTAAATTTGAATTCAATATTTGAAATTGAATTCAATGATTTGGGAATTATGGTTTAACAAGACCATACCAGTTATAAATGTGTTTATATGAATTTAAACCATCTTAAAAGTATGGTTTTGAGAATTTGAATTTAACCCAAGGACTTTAACTCGTATAAATGAATCAGATTTCTGAAATGAAAAGTATTTGTTTTCAAATAATAAAAGCTTTCATATAGGGAATGAATTTCCAATTTGTGTCAAGGAATTTCAAGTTTGAATTGAAAAATGTTTTTCCAAGTTATGAGTGAATTCTTTTTGAAAGCTATGAATTAAATATGTTTATTTTTAACAGACTTAAAATGGTGATTTGTTTAAACCATTCGAAATGAAATTGTTTTGAAAGCTATAAGTTAAATCTTTGATTTAAAGATTTAACGAGTTAATCAATTTGAAATGGAAATTGATTTGGAAAATCTATAAATAGATCTTTGTGAAACTGAGTGAACTCTATGAAATGAATTTTTATGTAAAGGATTTAAATGGTAATGTGTTTAAACCATTTGAAAGAAAAGTTTTGGGTAATGAGTTGTGACTTAGTTGAAATCCCATTATCCATATGTTTTTAAATATTACGCTCACTATTCGGTTTAGCCGGGAGAGGACTTTGTGTCATATAACCCATTCCTAATAAGTGATATGTCGTATATGGATAGCATTTGAAGACCAGTGTTGAAGACCGGGTATTTGCGAGAATGATAAGATAACCTATCGATTGTCGCTGTATTGAGTTGCTCCGGTATAGAGATTACCTAAGTGATGGGAAGTTCGATCGGGATTGTTAATATTCGGATTGCAAGGGCTTCTTCGGAAGTGCCTTCGGTTCTGTTCGAACCCGAAACTGACTTGTATGGTTGTATGTCTGACATTACACTTTGAGATATAAAGCTAATTTCGTTCAAATACATTTCTGTTGGTGGCGGAGAATTTATTCTCTTAGCTTAACACCCTTCTCTGAGACGTACGAGCTCAGAGGTTATGTAGTTGAAGGTTATCAGCGATATATTCCCAATTTGGTAATGTGGCATGCTGAGTGCTGCTGTGTGTTGATCATTTATTTGATCATTTGTGATCAAAGCATGGCTTTGTGAAAAAGCGTAGCTTTGTGGACGAGACCTCATCGAACCTCACAGACCGGAAATGGTCGAAACAGGAAAGATGCGGCAAGGTTATGAGGGTCGCGCCCTTTAGGGTATGTCATTTTCTTCTGGAAAAGGGTGGTATCATGGTATGGAGCCCAGATACTTACTCATGTGGACACACTATATTTATTATTGTGTGATGTTGTTGGTTATCGAGTGCTCGGATAAAGGTCCCAAAGGACCGAGGAATGGCATACTCGAGTAGTAGTTACCTAGTGTGAGGGGTAACCCGACCTTGTGTTGGCAGAGATCCGGTTAGGTTCTCGGGACGTCCATCCAGAGGCATACCCATTGACAGTGGGAAGTTCCTTAGCCCGACCATTTGTTGGAAATCCAAAGAAACAATACGAACCTTGTACGGTTTTAGTTGTATTACCTGCCATGGAATGTGGTGGTAACCTGCTATTGAACATGGTAGCTATAGTAGGCATAAGTGCGAAATTCCTATGTTGGCTAAGATTAATATTATACTTTCGAAAGGTTTTCCTACACTATGCACTAGTAATAATATCAAAAGAGTTCTTTTTGCGTAGTAAGCATGTTTGACTATCATAAGGAGAAATCTCCTCCAATTCTGCGTTTGCATTGTGTGTGTGGCGGGAGGCCTTATGGTAGTCTCATTTTTCAAAAGCATTGCGGACTTCAATGTTTAAAATCCTTTTGTTGTTTGTTTAAAGATAAACTGTTTTTGTTACTCACACCAGTCCCATGACTGACCTGGAGTTTATTATTCCTTTTCTAAACTCTGGGTGCCCATATTTTCCACACGGGCAGTCTAGAGTTGGGTTTTTCAGATATTCAGGTTTAGTGGATTATCTGGAGCTAGTTCAGTGTCTGGAGTTCACGTCACTGCACTTGCTTATCTTAGTGGATCGTGAAGATGGTTTGAGCTTGATGTTGGAGTTGTTTGAGTCATTCTCTTTTGTAGATCATTTGGAGTGATCTCTTCTATTGTTATTGTTTCCGCTGTAGCATTATATCAGATCTCCGATATTGTTGTATCATATTGATATCATTGTTGTATATCATTTTGGATATTGATTCATTGGAGTTGTATATGATATCATCTATTTCTTTATTCTGCTGCGTTGTTATACTTACTGTGTTATAAGCTCCGAGAAGCCAGATTCGGCGTTTAAATCTACGGCATTTTGAGTACAAGTGAAGTACGGGTGCCGATTTTCGAAGGCCGAGTTTTTGGACTCTTACATCTTGGATAGGTCGGGAATGGCTGGGCTGATGGCATATTCGATACCATTTATGGTAAAGGTAGGTCGGTTCTGTGTTGGTAGAGGTTGGAGCCTCAGGTACATTTTTCTTGAGATGTACTATCAGAAGGTAGTCCCTTACCCTGTCATTGTATGGAAATCCATTCTCCAATAAGTGCCTTCGGATTTGATTGTAGAGCCTAGTGTGATGGAATTTAATAATGTAACAATTTCACTTAAGATTATGTGTATTTACTTGAAAAGTGTTTTCAAAAAGAATGTCATTAAAAATAATATCCCCACACTCTGCGTAGCAAATGTTTTGGTTATCATAGGATAAATACTCGTTTCGTGTTTATGTGCAGCATGGTCTTATGAGATACTTTTTATTTTCAAACATCGTATTTTGAGTTTCTCACACCAGTCCCATGACTGAACCGGAGTTTATTTTCTTTTCCCCTTAAACTCTGGGTACCCTATTTCCTAGGCAGCCAACTAGTTAGGTATGCTTGGAGCATATTGGAAAGGAGCATGGAGCATGGAGCATTTTGGGTCTTTTGTTGAAGTCATCTATCACTTTCCGCTTTGTTTGTATTATGTATTAGTATCCACCAGCACTATAAGGATAAGCTGTTATAACTATACTAGCTGGGTTAGTACCTGTCGTAACTTTGATGGAACAACTTGGAGTATTTGCATGTACTAATCATATGTATAATTATGTGTTGAATACGATGTGAGATTCTATTATTGTCTTATCTTCTATCTTTATTTCTTTACCCTATGATAATCTCCCTCTTCGGCACTTGGATTTACGACATATGAATACCGAGGATGTATTAGTGTCAACTTATGAGGGTCGAGGAGGTGGGTTGTCACACTTCAACTCTTGTGTCATCCAAGGGATACGAATCCACAATTGTTATAGTAATGTATGGATCCAGAAGGGGTGCATCGCTTTACGAAGATAATTTAAAGGATAAAGACATCTTTCCAAAGGACAAAGACATCTTTCCAAATTAGAATCTCGATAGCTTGTCTCAATCCAAAGCATTCTCTGTTAGCATAAGGCATACTTTGGAGCGTAAGTGTTATCCCATTTTTGAACCAAGCAATATCTTAATAAGCCAGAACTATTGAATGGTTGTGAAATAAACTAGAAGTCTAAAATGAAAGTCTTGTGCCATAATTCAGATGAAATCCTAATCCTTGCTTACCATAGGAAGATACTTAGTTATCCTCTAAAAAGTTAAATAGAAAGAAGTAAAAGGTGAATCTATAAGTCAAATTCAAAACTCGGCACCGAGTTGGGAGCGATGAATCAGCAAGCACCATGTCAAGAATGGAAGAAAAGTATGATCAAAGTAGATGAAGACAGGAACTATCATAGCTCGGTACTGATTTATGAGCACAACTCGGTACCTAGTTATTAACGTTTGCTGATTTGGCCATGACCCCACGATTGGGCCTTTATGCTAGAAGTGGAGAATATGAGAAGCATATTTCAATGACTTTTGTGATATTTTTCGCTTATAAATAGGAGGAGGGGTGCAAAGCAAAAGGAATCATGGAATCTTCCCTTTATTTTCTTTATTATCTGATTTCTCCCCGGAAATCTATTGGATCCTTACCTGAGTTATAGGCAATCGAGCTGTAAGATCATACTTGAAAAAGAAAGAAACAATCAATAACAAAATGGATAGTGGATGTAGGCTATTGATTTTGGCTAAACCACTATAAATTTTATATGTTATCATCTTTTTAACTTCTTTAGTTTATTAATTTTCATCAATTAACAGATTGGATGTTTATGCCACTATAGGTGCAAACATTGAGAAAAGTAACCATCTATAAAGAATTGGTTCGGCTAGTAACAATCTAGTTTGCTATTCACTTTGTTGCATTAAAATCCATATACACAAATAAAGAGAATTTAAGAAGAATGATTTCTTCGAGGGAATGAAGCATAAAGGTTCCAAAAGTCGGTCCTAATGATAAAACAACAATAATTTTTGTCTATAACTTTATTCACAGTGATAAATTTTAGGCTAATACTGCTACTATTAATCTCATGTTTGATCCACTTGTAAAAGTTTTAAGAATAGTGAACAATGATTATAAAATAGAGATGGGATATTTGTATGAAGCAATGGGTTGAGTAAAGGAATCAATTCAGAAAAATATTGGTGTAAGACAATATCAAAAATGATGGAATATAATTGATAAAGATAGAAAAGACAATTTCATCGATCTATTGATGCAATGGGTAATTTTTTTTAGTTATTACATAATTATTAAAGTACATATCATGTCAATATTTCTTTGAACTATCAAATTATTTTTGGTTATTTTCTCAATCCTTAAATTTGATATGGAGATAATGCAATAAATGAGATAAGATTTTAAAATGACGGGAAAATGTTCTTGAAATAATGGTACCTGATATTGGTATGCAAATTAAAAGTTGAAAAGAAGTAATAAAACATAGTACTTAACTACTCATAATTCTTATTATTATATTTAGCGCAAACAATGACTTGGTCCATTAATAAATGTTGTATAGGTGGAAAAATATACAGCACCCCTAATTTTAAATAACATTATTCAGAAGATTTAATTAGATAAATTAAATAGAAAAAAATCAAGATTAAAGTGGTTAAGGGATTGAGATTTGTATAATTATAAGGTAGTCGTGCCTTAAGTAATGAATAAACAAATGGAAATTTAAAATGAAATAAATAAAGGTAATAAGATAAGGGCAAAATAGGAATAGGTTATATTATTATACCCTAAACCCTTATTCCAATTTCATTTACAATATTCACAACAAGAACTAAACCTAGAGCTTGGCCGGCCACTATTAGAAGAAATCTAAAGGAAGATAAGCAAGAATTCAAGAAGGAAGCTTAATCAAATAAATTCAAGGGCATATCTCAAACTCCTTAACAACAAGCTAAGGTGAATAATAGAGTACGTCTCATTTTTATTGCTTTCGGTTTCTAGATAAGATCCGAATTTATTTTGCAAGAAAAATGCCATGTTTTGATTGTTTAAATGGTTATACATGCTTGTTGATGATTTATGCTGTTTCATATAGATTTTATGATAGGATTTGATTTAAAAACCTACTAAATGACATCCAAATGGCTTGCGTTTTTGACATAAGGTCGGAAGCATTATTTTAAAGTTGGGTTTCAAGTTTCATAATTTTCTAAGTTGTGGATTTATTATGAATTTTCTAGTAAAGAAAATGGTTAAATTTGGTTTAAATTATATTCGGCTATTATATGTTAGCTTTGGGTCAAAAATTTAAATATGTTAGAAAACATATTAAAAGTGTTTTTTCAGAATTTTTGGAGAATTTTCCTAAGTATTTTATTAAAGATATAAAATTATTTAAGGTATGGGACTTAAATGTTTTATATGTTTATAGAAGGAGAAGGGGAAATTTGCTAGATGTTTTAAATTTTTAATTACTGAATTCGGTAGCACATTCAGAAAAGATTTTGAAAAAGAATTGTCAACCAATTATACGTTGAAAAATAAGGCAAGTTAGTTGGAAAGATATTACTATAATAAGTTAAAAATCAGTCGTATAATGGACTACTGCTTCGCCACTTATAGCAGCCGCCTTCGACACCATACATTTGTCCGAAACCAAGTCAAAACCAATACACATGGTATCAATGCCTTGGTACGTAGTGGATTGGAGTTAGGCGGAAGGTATAGAGTCGAAACGTGCTTTCGAAGGGGTAGAAGTAGCTCTCATAAACTTGGAACTATTTTGATTTCAAATAAGGCTTTCGAAGGGGTTAGAGCTTTCGACTTAACCAACTTGCTTCTGTTTATATAAAGAAAGGCTTTCGAATGGGTTGCCGCCTTTTGTTTTTAAAATAAGCGTTCTAAGGGGTCGAAACCCCTATTGCCGCATTCAACCTTTCGAATCAATGCTTCGAAAGGGTTCTTTTGCCTTAAACTTTGAAGCCGCCTCTCCATGCTTTCGAAAGGGTTGGTTACGAAACCATCCACTTTCTTTTACTTAGGAATAATGCTTTCGAAAGCAATTCTTTTTCCCCAATTCTTTTAAGACCCTTAGATATATTGAAAGTTAAACCGAAAGGTTTCGAAAGGAATTATTTTAAATGGTTTCGAAGCTATGTTCCACAAACTCTTACTTGAACCAAGTTCTTTCGAAAGGTTTGTTTTAAGTAAAGGACAATAATGCTTTCGAAAGATGTATAATGAAGGTTTCGAAGGGGAGATTCCCTAATGTTTTCGAAAGGTTTACTTTTAGTATTTGAATGGAAAGTTTCTAATGCTTTTGAAAGGCAAGTTTAGAGTGTTTTGAAAAGAGTATGTTTAAGGTTTTATAAAGCTTTCGTAGGAAATTTTTTAATATTTTTGAAAGGTCTATTTTTAAAGGTTTCGAAAGGTATGCTTTGGCCTTTCGGCCTAGTGCTTCAAGGTAAAGTTGTTAACCTATTTTGAAAGGGGTACTTTTAATAGATTAGAAAGTGACTGTTTAAAGTTTTTAAACAAGGGTTTCAAAGGTGATATCTTGGATTTAAAACGTAATGTTTTCTAAGTTAAAGAAGGGCTTTAACTTGTTTTAAAGGGATAGATAACCCTATTAATTTTAGTTTTCATCAACATTGTTTTATGTAAAGCATATATCATGGCAAAGATACTTGAGTAAAGCAAAAAGTATATTTTCCTTGTTTAAGTATGATTTAAAGGGTTAAATCAATTTGAAAGAAATGTTTTTAAGGAAAAATTGATGGGGTAGTTAACCTTAAGTAAAAGACTCAGATATTAGAATACCAGATGGGACTGGTATAGGGTCACACCCTATACTTTAGCTATAGCCCTTAGCTAATATAAGTGCAAAATTCCGGTGTGCAGTGCTTTGTCACAGGTAAGACTAAAATGATTATTACAGACATAAAGTAATCTACAGAGAAAGATAGGTTATTGGTGAGCCCGCAAAACCATTAGGACCAGTTGACCCTGTGAGATGTAAGTTAAGGACAGATCGTCTAGAAGCGCGTCTAATTGAAGTTAGATTAGTTATTTTGTCTGGTAGGCCCGAGTCAGCCAATTGTTGGTAGTTACCCAAACAAAACTACACTCTTCGGACAAATAGTCCATAGATTACCTGATTTATGTGCATATATGATATTGCTATTATTGCTTTAATCACTTTGATTGCAGGATTCTGATTTGCAAAAAGATATGTTTTTAAGGGATATTAGTGAGGGGAAACCCGTTCTGCTAAGCAGCGTGGTCTCACTTAATATCAGTAAATCAAGATGTAATAGTATTATTTACAGCAGACTTTATGTTTGGCTCGAAGTTATGTTTTTCCCTTAAACTCTCTAGTGCTCAAAAATTAATTTGAGTAGATTGAGAGTTAAGGTTTTACAGGTTTAGCGGATTGGACGAATAAGCTTCCGAAGACCTGGAGGAGGCAAAGTTAGGAGCTATTTAGTTTTATTGCCGTTGTGGTATATTATGACGGATATGTCTACTTAGTACTCCGATCATCCAAGTGGGCATCCTCATATGTCACTTTTGGCGTAACTTGTAATAATTATATTAGATTAAAACCTGAAAATCCTTTTGGGATTATGTATCTGAATATGAAATATTGATTTAAAATGTAATCAAAAAGACTATTTTTAAGTCTGTATTGATTTTTTATTTCATATTCATGTGTTTTTGAAATTATAGATACCATTAACATTATCATATTTTGTCACCGGAAGTTAATACTATGGATGACTGCAACATCTGTAGCGCTTAGCATCGGGCCTTAAGATAGGGGATGTTACAAAATACAAAATGAAACTTGATGTTTGGTTTTGCAAAATCAAAACAAGCAGTTAAGTCGTGCCTTCCAACTATGTGGTGGTCAATGATTGGCAGAGAAGCGGATCTAAATTTATCGCATTTAACAATGCGCATTTTAGCGAAACATTCTCTTCTTCAAACCATGAAAGATTATGGACAACATTTGCGATGATTCTTAAGAAGTTAAGATACAGAATAACAATGGAAAATTTTGAAAAATCGATAAGTGTACATTATAACATTCGATTGAGAGTATGACATGTTAAACGACGACAAACAACATATCAACTTCCTGAACTAGATTACATCTTCCATGAGAAGGATCCACTTACAAAATGGAGTAGAGAAGTAGAGAATCCACTCCATAATGAAAAAAGCGATAATCATTGTTTAGACAATGATAATATATCTACACAAAGAACAACATATTAAAATAATGAAAGTAGTAGTTCATCAAAGTGTGATTCAGGTAATGCTAGTGGCTATGGTATTTGTTTTAATAGTTATGGTGTTGGTTCTGCTTTTGGTGGTTTTAAAGATTCACCCAAAATTATTCTAGAAGAGATGCAAATGACTATAGTGGATGAAGAGATAGAAATGTGACCGTTGAACATGGAGATCAACGTAATTATAATGGCATTACACTTCTAATAGTGTTCATGGTTATAGCTATGTGTCTGACTATACTGGAGGTTATTCGTATTGTGAAGTAAATCAATCATATGTCGTTGAATCTTCAAGTAGCCAAGATGAATCCTTACTATTTGATAATATGATGATGACAGTTTGAATTTTAGATTAGATGCAGTGGTATTTGATAATATGGCGAAGAAAACAATGATCATAATTTGCGATGCTCATAGAAACAGTATTTGATATTAAATTATATGCGATGTATGTTTTGTATCTTCCATGTAATTTGAATAATTTACTATAGTATTAGCGTTGCATATTTATTGATGTATTTACAGAAAAAAAGTATTGCAATTCGCAAACCAAAATTAAAGCTGAATTTTCGAAATGAAACCGAAAATTTTGAATTTCTTTAACATCGGAAATGAAGAATGGAAAGTTGAACCTTGGCTCGTATGAGATCCAATCAATACAAGTGTAATTTTGAAATAGCAATGGATGACTCCTTTAAACTAGGCGAAAATGAAAAACTTCTAGCAGAATGTTCCAAACCTTTTCTATGGGTGTAGTTACTCTAGGAACCTCTTCCATATCTAAATCTTTTGGATCCGTCTATTGTCACCTCTTTATTTGTTCTTCATCCCCGTTTATAATATTAAAATATTAATTTCAATTATATTTTTTAATAATTAATTATATATCTTAATTAGTGTGTCTGTTCTATCTGTCATTTATCTGGGTTTGGGTAATTGAACATGCATAGGAGCTAGCATTGAAAAATAAAAACAAAGCTAGCAAGTTGCTTGGTAAAAATAAAAACAGCATCACCCTTGAGACATTGAATTCCTTTAAACCAAGCGAGCACCTGGCATTGAAACTCATAAAACAACGCTAGGCTATGACGAGCAACTTCAAAATTAGAGCAATGAATGAGCTGGCGTTGATTGAAATCAACCAACGCCAGAGGGTGGCGTTGGTTGATTTCAATCAACGCCGGCCCTTAGCGTTGATTGGCAAAAATCAACGCTAATCTATAGCATTGATTGGTTTACACCCACGTCTATTGATGGTTTTGTTAGCGAACTCCTAACCGCTTTGATTGTTTATTGCAGAGGAAAGAAAAAAGAAGTGAAATTCGAAACCCTTGCCATGATGCTACTTTAATCTTCTTTCTCCATATCTATCTCTCCCCTTACGTCTACATCTCCCCTTGCTTCTTTCCGTTGCTAAGTTTTGAGATTGACTGAAATTGTAGGTTTTTGGTTTTGGGAAAAAAAGCAGCAATATGTAAAAAAGAAAAGAGACGTGAGCAATAAAAGGGTGAGGGCAGTTTCGAAATAAACTAGATGGGGAAAGTAAAACGTGGAGTTGAAATTTTAGAGGGTGGCCAAATACAACCCCGTGCCAACTTCATTTTACCCGGATACTTCGGTCGACAGTATATCGCCGACTACCATTAAATAACAGTCGGCGGCGGTGTACTACTGATCATTTGTAAATTTTTTTTTTTACATTTTCAGTCGGCAGTGTACTAATCACCGAAATTTGGATAAAATGAAGAAAACGCTGCGGTGTATATAACACGACTCAAATTTTATTGTTAAGTTTCTGAGATGAAGAAAGCAATTAGAGGAGTGGCAATAGAAAGACCCAAATATTTTATCAGGATGGCTTCAGTAAGTTCCAAACCGAAAATGACAAAGGATTTGCTTGCAAGAGGAACTCATTCTTTGCACTGCAAAGTACTATGTCCTACACAAAATTGAATGAACTCAAAGTCATTGCCTTAAAATCTATCATTATACATTTTTTCTGGTAACCTGCCGTTCGAAAATCTATGCGCCTGGCCACTGGTTAATATTGAAATATGCGCCTGGCCACTGGCTAATATTGAAATATGCATTTATGTACCGATATTTTTTCTGGTAACCTGCTGAAACATCATTCAACCGTTCTCGATTCATGATAGGTAAAAGTCTGTAATTACCTATAGAATACAGATAGGCAAAAGCCTTCCTCATTCGATATAAGAAATATCATTCAACTGTTCTCGATTCATGATCGTTTTATATGGCATACAAAACAACACTGCTGAAATTTTTGAAATAACATCTAAAGCTGGTTCTACAGTAAGCTTATTTCGGTTCCAAATCATTACTCAAAAGGCAAATCGCTTTGCATATAGTTTAAGACTGTTCTTCCTCCGAACAGTTGTTCCTGGAGCCTCTTCCATGTCTAAATCCTCAATCTTCATGTCTTCAGGAAGCTCCCAATCAAACATACATACAAGATTCGCAAGAGCTAGCTCTACTGTATGCATCGAGAAATTCATTCCAGGACAAATCCTACGACCTGCACCAAATGGAAGGTACTCAAAATTATTGCCTTTGAAATCTATGTCACTGCCCAAGAATCTTTCTGGTCTGAAATCTTCAGGTTCGTCCCAAATTTCTGGGTCCCGTGCAATTGCCCATGCGTTGGTTATAACTCTTGTTCCCTTGGGAATATGGTACCCTGCTATTTGACAGTCTTCCCTTGTTTCTCGTGGGAGTAATAACGGACCTGGAGGATGTAATCTCATACTTTCTTTGATTACCGCTTTTAAGAAATTCATTGACCTCAAGTCACCTTCTCTGATCAAGTCTGTGTTACCGCTGCAGACACTTCTCACTTCATCTTGTAGTTTTTTCATTGATTTTGGATTTCTTATTAGTTCTGTCATACTCCATTCGAGCACTATATAGGACGTATCAACCCCACCAGCAAACACATCCTAAATATCAGATAAGAGAAACCGTAATTTTGTTTGATTCACATGTGACTAATGTAAGAACTGAAAAGCAAAATGTGTACGCTGCTGTGTACGAAGTATAAGCTTTTATTACGTTAAGTTAAGATGCATGCATCACATACTTAAACATGTATATATACATGGATCCAAAGCCGGAAACACGTGCAGATGCAGCTTATACCTTCTATCCCCATTTTATATGCTATTGTGTGCTACATAAATCTTAACCATTGATTTTTCATCATCAATCATTCATATGATATAGTGGACCCACCGATTCATTGTTTTATAGTCTGTGATTTTTTGTAGTACGTGGAATAGGTAACAAGGGAATTGAGAAATTATACCCATCGATGTATACCCACAAAATAAATGCAAAATCTGAAAGTGGAGACCTTTGTGTGAGTGTGCTCTGGAATAAAACGTGACTGGTAATTTGAAAAACCGTCAAAAATACCGGCATGGTTGTGTGAGTCCTTTTCTATCTTGTTAAAGGTATGCTTTCAATGTGAGAATGGACCATATTAACTTTTTTTTTTCAAAAAGAATCAAGGTGCAATTAATAAATAAAAAAAGATTTTTCTGGAAAAATCTTTTTAAAAACAAGTTATTTCAATCAAACACATGTTATTTTATGTTGTATAATCTAGCTATTGCTTGAAAATATTTGTAGAAGAAACAAAGAGTTTATAGCAAACTTACGACTAGTAGACCGATGGTGCATTCTTTTGTAAAAGGAAATTCAATGTTGTTGCTTGAACGCTTCTCAAGTGAAACCAACGCATCCATAAAATTGGTTTGCTTCCGTGGACCATCCTTTTCAGATTGAGAAGCATGGTCCTTCATCATCTCTTCCAGGCACATATCCATCATTTCAGCAATTTTTTTAGCTTTTGTATCTAAACCTAGGTTCACAGCCAACCCAATAACTGGAAAGAAATCAGCTGAATTATACCCTCCAAGTAGACTATTACCCCTCTCAACAATTTCGCACATCACCTTCTTCTTAGCTTCATTCTCATACTTATCATAGACAACTCTACATACGATGTCCAAGGTAAAGATATTCAACACTTCACTCAGGTTCACTAAACTACCAGAAGAAGATTTATGAGATATCGTATCGATCAAAACTTGGACTTCTTGCTCGCGAACACATTGAAATGACTGCACCATTTTTAAACTCAAGAGATGAGTAACAAGGTGCTTCCTTGCTCGCCTCCATTGCTCACCATAGCTTGCAATGGCCACATCATAGCCTTTACGAAAAACAATATTTGCGTTCTTTAAATTTGGCCTGTCTGCGAAGACAAGATCGTGAGTTTTCGTTATTTCTTCGGCCATGTCTGGCGATGAGACAACAAGAACCTTGACTTGGCCCAGTTGAAGAAGCATTAGCGGGCCATACTTATCTGATAAAGCCCGAAAAGAGCGATGTGGCAGTGGACCAAGCAGGTGTAAGTTTCCGATAAAGGGCAGCTTTGGTGGAGATGGTGGTGATGGTAAGTTGTGGTTTCTTCCCAATCTCTTGTTGCCGAGTTTTAGTAGTAGTATGAGAGTAGGTAGCAAGAACAGTAAATAAGTTATGCATGTTAGTGACATTATTTTCTTTCTTGTTTCGATTTCGATTTGATAAACTTTGAGATTTGTTTAAAGGTTAAACAAGTTGATTATTCGAAGAAGAGGTACTTATTGTCTTTTGAGCCAAAAAAAGAAAAGAAAACGACAGCTACTCTTACGTCACTTACTTGATTAAGACAATCCTTTAAGCTAATTAGCTTCATACTGTACATAAAAAAAATTGCATCAGATGTTTGTATCATCGTACTCTTATCCAGATAAGCTTAGCTGTGTAAACATGTGTTTTAATAATGGTACAAGGACCACTGTCCAATTGTTACTTAGTTGAGGTTAACAATGTCTATGATCTGACCATTATCCAATTGTTCGTAGGGCTAAAGTTACGACAAGTTGAGGCACCCTAAAAAGGACCAGGTGATTTCGACCCTATAAAAACCCTATAGAAGGTAAATACCTATCAAGTTTAGCTCCGTCCGCTGTGTTGTTTATCAGGATGTCATGGTGCCGAAGGTGTTTGCGGCTTCTTCTATGACCAAAGTAACCAAACATTACGCCCATACACATATGTTAAAGTGAAACATGAAGGATCAAGTTAGTTTTTTAAATGTTGCCATCATTTAGATCAGTCCCTTAATCGAGATTTGTTGCGTGTCAAAGTGACTGTGAAGTTTATGCCTTAGCATTATTTCTTTCTATTCACATTTAGTTCTTGCCTGGACCATTGCCTGCACCATTGCCTAAGTGAAATATGTAAGCATCTAATCTCAGTGTTCCTTTCTTGTTGCTGCTTTTGCTACTAACCCAGATGTCGGCAAGGAATAATCTAACCCATTAACGGATAAAACCAAATTGAAGTGAGAAAGAGCAAGGAAGCTCATTAACTCCACAAAATATCTAAAGAAAATTTTACAATGAAATGGGTGGCGACTTCCAAAGAGTGTAGTGGAATGCTAACTTTTTAAAAATAAGGAAGACTCGACCACTTGTACTTTATCTAAAGACGCCAAAGATCCAAAAATCAATAGAAAACGTAGTATCCACATGGTAACTTTTTTTTTTTCCAAAATGAAGAAAGGAACCCAACCACTCATAATTTACCCACATCCGACGTGTTTAATTTGGAAAGGCCAATTCTATTGCCACTTAGCTTGCTGCCTTTTCCACCCCATTAAATTTTTAAAAAATTAAAAGACAATTTTACCTATAGATTGAAAGTCTGTGTCTGTTCATATCTTTTCACTAACAGGCAATTCTCCTTATACCCTTCATTTTTCCACTTTCAACAATTCTGTTACTGTCAAAAAAAAATGAATGGGCATAATAGTAAAATTCTTGAAGAGAATGATATATCGGAAGAAGTAAGTAATTATTTTGAAGAAGCAAATGACATTGATTTTGAGGTATAGGCATTTTGTTATTGTTTGAACGAGTTTTTTTAATTATTGTACGCATGTTTTTTTAGGTTTTGTTCATTGTAGCTAGAAGCTAGTAGTAACCAAGTCCATACCTAGTTTGGAATTGTGGTAATTCTAGTGTGTGTTGTACAAGGAATTATAATCAACATAGTGAGATGAAACACATTGAAAATTGCTTTCTATTTGTTTACAGCAACTAAGCTGTAAATTAATTTTCTTCTTAGCTTGCACTTTTGGATGAAAATGAAGATAAAGAAATTATCATGAATTATAGCAAGAGTTTACTACTTATGATGTGTGTATTTCTAACTCATTTATTGTTGTGTTTAGTTATTTTATTAATATAATTTTATATTTTTCGCATTTTATAGATATTTCCTAATAGAGAAAAATGAATGAGTGGATTGATTGCACAGCTAAAAGAGTCGTATTCGTTGTAGTTGTCTTAATGTCAAACATTAATTGCACAAATAGAAACCCAAGAATTATTTATGGTTATGAACGAAGTGGAGTATATAAAGAGTATAAGGAGAAAAAAAATCTAATACTCCTAGATTAACTAGAACAAAAAAATGTAATTGTCCTTTTCGATTGAAAGGTGTTAAGCTTTCTACCTCAATCTCATGGCGATTAGATGTACAATGCGATGGCGATTAGATGTACTATGCGGTGTGCATAATCATTGTCCACTTTATAGCACCGAAGAACATTCATTTCTTGGTAGATTAACTGTAGAAGAGAAAAAAATTAGCTATTGATAGTATAAAAATTTAGTAAAACCAAGAGCAATTCTTCATACATTGAAAAAGAATGATTCAACCAATTGTACAACAATAAAGACGGTGTACAATGTATTATAGAAACAAAAAATAGATGAACGAGCTGGACATTCCCAAATATAGTATCTCTTAAGCACATTGAAAGAAAAAAGATAATTTGAGTGGCATCGTAGTACTTTGAATGGAAACGACATAATTATCGATATATTTTGGGCTTATCCTACAAGTATTGATTTGTTGCGAACATTTACACTCTTGCTCGCCATGGATTGCACTTATAGAACTAATAAATATAAAATTCATTGTTGGATATTGTCAGTGTCACGTCTACAAACCAAACCTTTTGTGTTGCTGTAGCATATCTCATATCCGAGCGTGAGAATTATTATGTTTGGGCTTTAAAATGTTTGCAATTGGTTATGCTTGATTGTGATGTTGAAATGTTAAGTGTAATTGTTGCGAAGAGAAAAATAGCTTTGATAAATGCCATTAGTATTGCTTTCCCACAAGTGGCTCATATTTTAGGCAAGTGACATATTCAAAAAAATATTCTTGCTTTTATCCAAAGAAAAGTAACAAATATGAAGAAAAATGGAAGGAATAGTTTTTAAAGATTGGGAAACACTATGTTCTTTAGAAAGCATTGATGTGTTTAACTTGAATTTACAATATTTGCATGCAAAATACGAACAATATCCCAAGTTAATAAAGTACGTTCATGAATCTTGGCTTAATACTTGGAAGGATCGGTTTGTTTGTGCATGAGTGATAAACTTCATGCATTTCGGAAACTATACTTCAAATAGGTAATGTACTCATTTTGTACATTTACATTGTTAAACATTTATATAACTTCAAGCTTGTCTTTTTTAACTATATTTTTTTAATTTGTAGAACCGAGGCTGCGCACTCTAAATTGAAAAAACATTTGGCTACAAGTCAAGGGAACTTTGAAAAATGTTGGAAAAGTATGCACGTCTTATTAGAACTTTCATTCACTGGACTTAAAGCTTCATTTCAAACAAGTTTATTGAAAGTGCCCCATGTTTACGATAAAAAGGAGTTTAAAAACTTGTGTGGTGCTGTATCTCTTGTGGCGCTAGAGATTATTCACTCCGAGCTTGTTAGAATTTTGTCAAGTGGGTATACAAAAGATAATTTATGCACTTTTGTTGTCCGCAAAACACATGGTCTTTCACGTGTACATGAGTTAGAAAAACTTGGACCGAATGTCGAAATACCTATAAATTTGATTCATGTGCATTGGACGAAATTACATATTATAAAAAAAGAAGTCAAAAGAGCTGGATATAAGAAAAAAGATGGAGGAATTATTTGCCGAAGTAATGAAATTGGAATTACCTCGTCAAATGCAAGATTATAAAAAAATGAGAGAAGTTATTTATCCACAAACAACATCTCTTTCATCTCCAATTAGTAAAGTGAAAACTCGTGGTAGATCTCAAAATCAAAAGGTTAACTCGACAAAAAGGCTTCCTAGTGCTTTTGAGTTAGGTGAAAGTGTTTCAACTCAATGTAGTGTAGTAAAAAAAAGCAAAGACTAGTCCTAATGGTGCAGTGAAAAAAGAAAAATTGGTTGTACGAAGGTAAATGAAGGTAAGTTCTTTAAAATTTGATATATCCAATATATTAATAACCATGTGTTACATATTTCAAAATAAAATTGTTTTATAGGTTGAAGTGGCGACAAAGTCAACAAAAATATATGACGGTGATATACCGCACGATTGGAGACCTTTTGTCAATGAAATCATAGATGTAGAAATGGATGGAAATTGCGGTTTTAGATGTGTAGTTGCTTTGATTGGAATGAGATAAAATAATTAGTTGCGAGTTCATACAGAATTATTTGAAGAACTCCATGAAAATCAAGATCTATATAACCAAGTTTTCTGTGAAAGAGGTAGGAGCGATGAGCTGCTTAAGTTACTAAAACACGAGGGTGAATGAATGACCATGCCTAATGTTGGTTATGTTATAGCAACTCGATACAAAGTTGTAGTTTTTAGCATTAGTAGACCAATGAGTTTGAATATACCTCCATTGCGAGGTGGTTTACCATCGTTGTTGCAAGGAATATAGATTTGCATTCTACTTGTAAACAATAGTCACTTCATATAGGTAAACATATTTACTTTTTTTAGATTAGTGGAATTGAAAATTATTTTTTTTTCCTTTTACTGTCGTCCACGTAATCTTAAAACCAAGTCATCTGGTACCACCGATCTATTCAAAATGGTTTGTCGCTCGCTTAAGTGAAGCAGGACAATGGGAAGATATGTTAATGAATAGAAGGCTAGTATGGGAAGAAATGAAAAAAAAATAACGATGGAAATGTATTTTGATTTACTTTGAAGACTCTAATTACACATGTAGTTGTTATGACATTTTATCATGATATCCAATTCAATTTCTGTTACAAGAATGATGTAGTGATTTATAATGTTATGCAGTGCTCATTTGAAAGTAATTGGTTGTTCTATGCTTCCGTAATGCACATCAGAAAGAAATACTACATACATGGTTTCCTTATATATATAGTATACAATAAACATGGAGAATAGAAAAACCATGTTAAGTAAGAACGAGGTTCATAGTAATTCCACGCTGGGTGCAAACGTTATTAACACGTTACCCTTGTTGTTTACAGGGACCAGATGTTCAAACTAAACCGAGAGTATTTCACAGCAGAAAATAAGTTCAGGACGAGGTCAACATGACAATAACGTTTGCAAGGAACGTTTTACTGATATAAGCCACGTTGATTCATAATAGTGCATTATCTACTAACAACGTTAATCCAACACGAGGTCAATACTAATTCCACGCTTAAGCCAAACGAAGTTAGCATGTTACCCTCGTTGTTTACAGGGTCCAGATGTTCGAACTAAACCGAGAGTATTTCACAGCAGAAATTAAGTGTAGGACGAGGTGGACATGACAATAACATTAGCATGAGACGTTGTATTTATATACTTCACGTTGACCCTAACGGTGCCTTATCTACTAACCACGTTACACCAACACGAGGATTGTTCTGATTCCATGCTTGAGCCAAACATGTTTTGCACGTTATCCTCGTTGTTTATAGGGTTGAGAACAAACAGAAGCACAAACACAGTTAACAAATACACCAACATTCCGGTGTTTAAAAGTTATCGGGAACGTTGTGTACATTACAGTTAACATATACACCTACATTTATTAAATAACTTAAATATGATTAGTAAAAATAAGGGGTAGATGCTTATTTACTTAGGGGAAAAGGAAGGTGATGTGGCATTTTATTTAAAATTTAAATAAAAACGAGATAAGAAAACGTAAACATCACATCTTACGACACACAAGTACAAAAGCATGTAATACATGTTGGATAATAGGAGAAGGGGGTGGAAAACGTGTGTTCGAAGGGATGTAAAGTGGAGATGATGATGTGGCTTCATTTGAATGGAGGGTAATGTGACATGGGTTAGTTTGGTAATTTTACAATTTCCATTTATATAAAACTAACTCTAAATTTTTTCTCTTCTTTACCATTTCATTTTCCATCTTTTAAAAAGTTCTTGCATCTTCTTTCTAAGATTTTAAAAGATTGTTAATGGCTTCCATAAAATTTCAATGTTTAAAAATCACCCATTTTCACTCTTTTAATTTTTAAAAACCTATTTAAACGCTCTCCTTTCTCTTCTTCCACCCTCTCTTCACAAAAACAAGCCTAAACCCCACTTAGCACCCTAGGCCGAGCCCTACAACACCCAAAGCCGAACAACTTAGGCCCATTTAGGGTCCAAAAATTCCATCTTTAGCAAGTCGAAGCTTAGATCTAGTGTGGATCTAGAGTTCAACTTAGTTTGGTTGCTTTTTAGTGAGCAAATCCTCACCTTTTAAATAGAGTTTTAAACTTTACTATATTTACGGAAATGCATGTTATTTGTTGATGTTTGTATATATTAAATATGTTGGATGTGTTGGCTAGTTAACCACCTTGAAAAGTTGACATCTTGAGGATTAGTGGGAAAGTTATGTTCTTATTTACAAGTGATGAACTATACGTTGTCAAAGTTACTATTTGCTTTTGCTTCTACGCTCATACTTCTACGATGTGATGCTTGGATAAATAAATGACATGTGAAAACATTTCCGGAAGTATCCATACAACGATTAGCACAATATTGGCACTTTTGAAACCAGCATCTTTTATTTGGATCTTTGGTTTAAAACTTGTTTTTGGGTTTTACAAGATTAATTAATTAATTTATTAATGATGGATAAATTTTAATTAATCATTTCTATAATGATGGTTCAAGGTTAGTTGATTATTTTAATAATGGTATTTTAAATTTAAATAATCATTTAAAATAATGGTGATTTAGATTAATTAATTATTTAAATAATGATGTGATTACGATTAATTAATCATTTCTTAATGATCTTTAAAATAAATTAATCATTTTTTACTAATGATGTTTAAGGCTAATTAATTATTTACTTAATGACAAACTAAAGTTAATTAAACATTTTTTGAATGATGTTTTTAAGATTAATTAGTCACTTTGGTAATAATGTTTTAAATTTAATTAGTAATTTTAATAATGATGTTTAAAATTAATTAATCATTTTAATAATTATGTTCATGGGTTAATTAATTATTCTAATAATGATGTTTTAAAATTAATAAATCATTTAATCAAGGATGGTTAAAGTTAATTAATCATTTTAAATAGTGTTGTTTTGAAGTAATTAATCAGGATTAAAGCCAGCTAATTATTTTAAATAAAGATGTTTGAAATAATTAATCATTGATTAAAGTGGTGAATCATTCTAAATAATGATATTGAAGAAATTGATTAGTTTTAAAAGTTAATAAATCATTTGTTAAAATTGTTTTAAGTTATTATTTTAGTGTGTAACCACAGCATAAGTTTGGTTTTAAAAGTAAAAGTTCGATTCGGTTATGAAAAAGTAGTTCTGTAAATGACATCACTTATATGGAAAGGATTTAGTCATATTTTTATCAATATACGTGAGGCATGGACTCGTTTCTACCTCGAAGGTTAAAAATTTCATTAAGGCAATGCCTGGAGGTAAAACTACCCCAACTTGCCCGCTTCATTTTTATCCAAAGGATAACACTTGTTTGAAGTCGACGAGTAGAAATAAGAATATGAAATTTAATTTCCATATACGATCATTTTTAATTTTCCCGGATAGTTGATTTATTATACATCGGATCAGCTTTCTTCGTTGTGTATCGTCAATCTAGGGAGATTTTTTGCTCATTTGAGCATCGATATCCTTTGTCGGAAATGAAAAAACCAAAGCACGAGTGGAAGCCAAGCTATGTGGGGTTGTTCCCATTAGGGAGTTTACACATCTACTGTAGGTCGGTTTCAATTATGTGTGCAATAAGTTGTGAAATACTCGGATTCTCGATAAAGGTTGGTAGGGTCCAGATTGGTTTTAACCGAGAGCCATCGTAACTCTCAGGCATATTCTAGAGGTATACTTTCGGTAAGGGGGATACACCCTCCTAGTCATTTTGTTAGAAAATTCTCCTTCTTTCCATTGAATCCAAAATTTTAAATTTACCTCTTTCTTAGTTGCATCGAGCAATGTTGTGAGCACTTTCGCGATGTTTAATTATTTATATCAATTGTTGTGATTGGATGTTGTTATTGTAAGGGGAAACCCGTTCCACAGTTTATGGCGTGGTCTCATATATTGCGTTTACCTCCACCCTTTTTGTTTAGAATTTTGCTCATACCAGACTTATTGTCTGACCCATTTTGTTTGCTTTCCTTAAACTCTCTGGTACTTAATTAAATTTGAGTAGTCCAAGAGTTAGCTGGTTTTCTTTAGGCTTTTTGAAGATAATGGAGGAGCAGGAGGTTCCTTTATCTATCTAGTTATCTTTTTCCAATGTATGTTTATGTACTTATGTATTTTGTATCAAAAATGTAGAGGCAAAATGTGTAACTGCCTAGTCTAATAGTTGTAGTACTTTTGTGTAACTCTAGTAACTCCCTATTAGGAGTAACTTGATGTACTACATTATTGTTGTATTATATATGACCATTTCGATGTGAGACTTTTTCGTTCTTTTCTATTCCGTTCTGATTTATTCTTTTATTGTGCCCCAAGACAACTCATCTTTCGAATTCTTGGTGCAACGACACATGGACATCGAGTTTGTGTTAAGTGTCATTCTCATGGGTCAAAAAGGTGGGTCGTTGCAGGAATGAGGAGCGTCTTTCTTAGAAAGGACAATTCCAGACTGCGTTGGAATGTTTTCTCGTAGGGAATTCTCCATACTAAACCTTTTCAATATGGTATAAATTTATAGGAATTGGAACAATCCCAACAGCCTTTTAGATCTATCTCTATAGATCTTTATACCTAGGATACAGACTGCTTCTCCCCAATCCTTCATTGAGAAGTTCTTGAAAAGCCCAGCTTTCACTCATTGTAACAACAAAGTGTTATTACCAATGAATAGTATATCATCGACGTATAACACTAAAAATACGATGGCTTTGCCTTATTCCTTTCTATATTTGCATGCTTCCTCCGTGTTATGATAAAAACCAAACTGTTTAATTACTTTATCAAATCATTTTTCCAACTCCTTGAAGCTTGTTTAAGTCCGTAAATGGACTTTAACAACTTGCAAGCCTTGCCCTCACTACCACTGATCACAAAACCCTCGGGCTGTGACATATAAATGGTTTCTTCTAAATCACCATTTAGAAAAACCGTCTTTACATCCATTTTCCATATTTCATAGTTATGGAATACAATAATGGCAAACGTAATCTGAATGGACTTAAGCATGGCTACCGGCGAAAATGTTTTGTCATAATCAATACCTTGATTTTGACAAAATCCTTTTGCAAGTAGCCTAGCTTTGTAAGTCTCTACTTCCCAATGCGTTTAGCTTTTTCTTAAAAATCCATTTGAAGCCGAGGGGTTTTATCCCTTCAAGTACGTCTGACAAAGTCCAAACTTTGTTTTCGTATATGGAATCAATCTCGGATTTCATTGTTACAAGCCAGAGTGTGTAGTCTTTACTATGTAGTGCCTGTTGGAATGGTGTAACGACCCGATATTTTCAACCATTCGCATCCGTACATGTCGGACTTGAATTGCTCAAAATACAGCGTTCTAAATAAAATTTGGCAAATCTCAGAATATACAGTAAATAAATAATCACAGATCACAGACACAGAGTAAAATAATGCAGCGAAAGTAAAAGAAATAGTAGTTCATGAAGCTACTATATAAACATATCAAAGTTAAACAAGATACAACAGAAGAAATAAAGTACAACAGAAGTTTCAATATGATAACCAAGTACAAGCTGAATAGAACAACCAAACTGAAATAGATAAGACTACATAAGCAGATAATCTCCAGAAGGTGGAATCCAAATCTGTGAATACTCAGGCTGACCCGAGCGTAAATAAAAATACAAACACTAGAGTCAGGACATACATACTTATACAATGTAAACCAACTCAAGTGAACTGTAGTAAAAGTACAAGTAACTTAGAAGATGCTTGGGACCGCCCATCCTCTAAGGATCCGTTAAACTATTTACTATATAGTAATATACGCTATATACAGTAGTGTCTAACCAGTAAAGTATAATCATATAGAAAATAGCGTTAAGGGGATGGTGAACCTTAACGCGGTCGGATCTTTAAACCAAAATCATAGTGGGCCCGATATGGTAGGTGACACGGCACGCAAGGTAATGCCAGGGTTGATATACCAATTACGCATCCGGACTGGTGGTGACGCATAGCAGCCACTACCGCCCACCTCGAACAACACTCCCAAATCAAGGATGGCCACCAAATCAATCACAAGTAATATAATGGTATCGAAGAAGTGTGTCCGATCAGAGGTGCTACCTCCTTGGCCCGTCGATCGCTCCTCTTTTAGCCACCTTATGCCAACTCACGGGAGTTGGGTCCACGTATATACCTTAGGATCGTCGCCACCATCCTACTTCATTTTGGAAACTCCACTGCGTACACAATTGTCAAAGTGGTTTTCGGTATAGACAGAGAGTATGTCCATATCCGATCCCGGTCTCTTTAACAACCAATCGTTATTATAACCCGTGGTTATAATTTAAAAATAATTTATACTTCAAAATAGAATATCATTTCAAATCCAAATATTTATCAAAATAAATATTAAATCAAATCCAAACCATTTCAATATATTTAAAATATCATATCATTTCAAAACTTCATTTCAAATCATTTCAATATATCAAAATATCATATCTTTCCAAAACTTCATTTCAAATCATTTTAATATATCAAAATATCATATCTTTCAAACTTCATTATCAAATCATCATTTTAATATACCAAAATATCATTTGAGTTCAAATCTAAATATTCAACTTTAAATACTTTTTAAATTTAAAGATATCATTCATTTATTATCATTTCAACTCACCTTTTTAAATAGTTTATATTTCAATCAAAATAATTCATTTAAACCGTTTAAAGGTGTAATTATTATACTTTCAAATCAAGTATTAAAATTTCCAAAGTTTCAATTCAATTCAATCATTTATTTCAATTAAATTTCCATAGACCATTTCAAATCTTATAAATTTCAAATATAGATTTAATCCACAAAATAACTATTCAAATTATAAAATAAATTCCAAAGCTTTATTATCCTATATTTCATAAGTCTAATTCTTTTAAATAGATTCAAATTACAAGTAAACCAAATATTTTTCATACTAAAATAAACTTCAATTATTTATTCCAAGATTTAATATCATTTCAAATTCATTTCAAAATATCAAAATATCATTTCAAAACATCATTTATTTAATTTAAATGTAAATACCATTTAATCAGATTTCAAAATAGTTGTATTTCCCAAATCAACTATTCCATTTAAATAATTTAAAGTCGATTCATTATATTTAATAATTAAATATTTAATTTCCAAAATTTAATCTTCTTCAAAGATAATTTATTCATTTGAATTTATTAAACAAAAAAAATTCAACTTTCGCAGCACTTAGAAAATGCTACGAAATGTTATGTTTAATAACAGTTCATTTACAAAAGACGGCATTTAAAATGCTGCAATATCTTAATTTAGTTTCAATTAAAATTTTAGTTAAATTTAACAACTATAGCACTAACAAAGTGCTATAATAACCCTTAGTTCAAATTTGCTATTTGGTTCAATTAAAACAACTACAGCATTTTCCAATGCTGTAATATCTTTACATTACATTTCAAAAATGCTGTCAAATCAAATTCAGTTTTATTTACAATTTCACACATAATTAACTTTTAATATAAATCATTTTAACTTATAAAATCATATATTTTCACATTTTAAAAACAATCATTTAAATACCTTTATTTCTATGATTTTATAAAGTCAAATTTCCATACAAAAATCAAATTAAATAATAATTAAATTTCCATTTCTTTAATTAAATTCTTAACTTAACAACTAAGTTTAAATTTCCAAAATATAACTTATTTCTATTTATTTTACTTAATTTAAAATTTTCACTTTTAAACAAATTTCACAAAATTCAATTTAAGTTATATTTCCAAATTCAGCTTAAATATTCATTTATTCCATATTCTAATTTATACAAAATCATTAACACTTATAAAATCATTATTTCTCAATAAAATCATTTAATTTCTTTTTACATCAAAATTTGTCATATATTCTTACTTTACATAAATTCCATTTATAAACAAAATCATAAATTCCAAAATTAACTTATATTTCAAATTCCACTTCACCATTTACTTAATTCACTTATTTAATTTGTAGAAAATCACAAATATTTTATAGACATCATTTTAATAAAATTTAAATCAAAATATCATAATATTTACATTTTTAAAATAATTTAAAAATTTTAGAAAAATACATAAACCACGGGTCTGTATATAATTTTCTAGCCTAGGTCAAGTGATACGGATATGTATCATTTCAATCCGCAGTTTACAAAGAAAACCGGGTTCTATCATTTCAAACCCGCAATCCCAAGTTCAATAAAATAAATAAAAAGTCGCTTAGGCTTATCATTTCAGCCCATAACGATCTTTCCCTATTCTAAAGTCCGTTCGGGTATGTATCATTTCAACCCATAGTGAATCTAATCTACAGGGAACTTGCAGTGTGATAAAATTATAAAATGAACAGAATAACATCATATAACAGTAATAGATGATATAACATATATAATAACAGGGGTAAACATTATATGATCATAATATAATAGTTATAACAGGATGATATAATTTTACAGATTCAAATGGTGTCAATTTACTAGTTATATAAGTACACATCGTCTGGTGAGAATTACTCACTTGTTCAAGTGGAGATGACAACCACAAACACACAACAAAGATTTCCAGAGGCACGAAAGAACGACAATAATTTGAGATTGGGAGAGCCAAAGCTATAGCCCTTGAAAACATTACACAAAACAAATATATAAAACATAAGTTTCAAAACAGGATGCCACTAAACAATGTTAGGAACAACTGCATAAAACAAACCAAAGTGTTTGCACTTGCTTTCTACCATCTATGCTTCAGCTCCAGATCTGAAATGCATGGCTAAGGGGTGAGTTTGGATCTGGTTTTGGGTTCCATAGGGTCGGCCTAGCATGCGTTAACAAAGTGGTGAAGTCTAGGTGCAAAAACTAGGTGTTCAAGGCTAAACAATGCAACATAACCTCACATCTTTGGCACAAATAGGTTCGGCCAGAGGTCATGGGTCATGGCCAGTGGGTGCTGGTGATGGTGGATGATGTGGTAGATGGTGGAGGTCAGGTCAGAGGTGGTGGTGGTGGTGGTAGTGTTGGCAAATGGTGGTAGAAGGTGGTGCTAACAATCTAGGCTCGGCTAATGTAATATGTGATGGTTTTTGTTGATTTTGGTGGTGCTCCTTGCCATGGATGTGCTTGGCCTACCTTGGTGGTGTAGTAGAGTGGGTAATGATCAGAGAAAGGGGGTGGTGGAGGTCGGACCAGATCTGGTTGAGGAGGAGTGGAGCTATGAAGGTAGAGAACATATGCAAAATCAATAGAAAAACTAGAAAACAAAGGAAGAAGAAGATGAATTTTACCCAAACCTTTGCTCAATGATGGCTGTGAGTTTTTTCTTGAGAAGTGGATGAATTTTCGTGAAAAAGAGAAGAGAATGCAGCTGAAAAGAATAGAGAAGGGTACGGCCAAAAATCATAAAGAATGGAGTTGAGAAAAGGAAAGGTCGGGAGATGAAAAGGCTTAGGAATTCCAAAAGTTTAAAACTCTTCAAATTTCCTCTATTTTCTTTTTAATTTTTAAATAACTGAAATATATATATAAACTCAGATAAAATATGAAAATTTAGTAAATAAACAAAAATAAATAAATTAATTATTAATTATATATAATTTAATTAAGTAAAACAGCAAAAGTTGCAACTAGTCTTGAAAATATGAAAAATAAATGCAATGAACTTTGGAAAAATTTTATGTACTTGAAAAGTATTTATAAATAAAGATAAGAACACAAAATAAAAATGAATTCACAAAATAAATAAATAAATTTTAATTAAATAAAATTTTAATGAAGAAAATAGCAGAAAAATGGAAACTAGGCTTTATAAATTGAAATAAATTCAAGTAAACTTTGGACAAATTATATTATCACTTTAAAAATAATAAAAGAAAAAAGTATACTTAAAATAACATATTAACACATATTAAAATAAAATATGACAAAGAAAATATAATTTATACAATTTAAAATAACAAAATTGCAGAATAGAACAAATTGCACTCAATATTGAAATATACATAACTGTTATAGTTTAACTCCGTTTTCAACGAAACAAAAGGCAGTGTTCAAGTTATTACATCTATTTTCATAATAAAATATAAAATTTAAGATTTTATATAATTTAAATTTGAAGTTTAAAAGTCAAAGATTGAACAGTTTGACCAGAATTTCACTTTTCAGTAAAATAACCAATTTATACAAGTTTGAAGTTATAGTTCACATTTATTTTTAAAAATGAAATGTTTGAAATCAAAGAAGTTTAAAATAGTTTCAAAATAAAATAAAGTCAAATTTTAAAATATAGGCCAAAATCTAGGGTTGTTACACTCTCCCCCACTCAAAACTTTTCGTCCTCGAAAAGGAATGAGGTACGGAAAACATAGGAAAGATAAAATTGAAATGAGATTAAGACAAGATGACAAAGAGATTGAAATTATACCTGATAATTGTGGTTTTAGGTAAGTTTAGCAAGGTGGAGATGATCTTCCCAAGATTCTCCAGAATCAGGAACACAAGTACGAAAAGATCCTCTAGAATCTGATTCACTTTTTCCACATGACCGACAGTCTATAGATGAAAGCAGTGCTCAGATTCAAAATAAGTACCAAATATTATCAAAGAATATAGAAAGATTTCTAAACAGAAAGATTATAGAAAAAAAAATGCCTATACTAGTCTGTAGCAAGATAAGGAAAATAATGACAACTAAAAGATAGTTTGAAAACAAAAGAAGATAATAAATTAGAAACCATGGAAATTCAACTTAAATTGATGGTTAAATTTTCATAAGTTAAATAAACTTAATTATCTCTAATTTCATTACCTTATCATTCAATTTTCTTAAACCAACAATTTCAAGAATCATGGATTTGCAAAATAATTATTTATACTCGTAATGTACTTAATAAATTTAATTCCTCTTTATTCCTAATTAAAATTGAATTTTATCCCTCTCAATAAATTTCATCACCTATGTTAAATATACTTACACTTATTATAAATGTTTTAGTTTATTCCTAATTCCCTTAACATCATTTATATTGCAAATTATTCAATTAACCTTTTAGTCTATTTATCCCTGTTAATCTTTTATAACTAAAATTTATGTGTATAATATTTATTATAACCACTCAAATTTTATTTATAAAATCTTTTTATATTGTATATTATCCAATTACATTGTTAACTTCTAAAAATTTATGTAAGTTATATTGGAATGCAATTGAGAATTATACAAATAAAACTTTCTAAAATTAATATACAATATAAACATTCTAATTCAATCATTTCAAGCTTGAATATTTATTAAAAATTTTGATTTTCTTTTTATACTTGAAGTTATCATTTAAGATAGAATTTAAGAATAAAATTTCCGATTCCCTTTAAACCATTTGGAGATAAATAAATATATGTACATAATTTGTCAAATCAAATTTAAATCATATATTTATATATATTATAAACCAAATCATATTTTAGAAATTTAAATCAATTAAATTTCCCAAAACAAAGCTGTAGCAAGACTACATAATGGTTTCTTCACTTCGAAACTCGAAAATGAACGTCGATGATGCCGCGGTCATCACCGAAATTATTTTCCAACGACAAAGAGAAGAGCACTAAAATTTTAAAACTTTAAAATTCTTTGGAAACAAATTTCTATTCAAAAATACTTTATATAATATATCCTTTTAAAACTTTAAACACAAGGTTTGAAACCATCAGAAATTAAATTCTCAAATTCTTGATTTAAATTCATTTCAGTTCCCAAATCAAATTTATAAAAAATTATTTATAAATTCATTTATAGAATGATAAATCAAGTATTATCATTTCAAATAATCAATTTAAATCAATTTATTAAGTTCCATAATATTTATTTATATCAAAATTTATTTCATTAACCAAATTTAAAATAATATTGTGTCAGTTTGTTCTGTCAAAGTGTTTTAGAAATCCTATCGATAGCGTTGATCAGATGAATCGATCGGAAGCCCAAATCAACATCAACCACTCAAACAACACAATATATAAAACAAAACATAGATTTACAAGTACAATTCAAAATGTTTGGAGATATTTTGGAAACAAAAAAAAGATGATTAATTAACAAAATATGAAGATGGATAAGCTTAGATAAATCGCGGGCAACCTTAACCGGGTCAACCGTGACTTAATGAATAAGATCAAATGTATATTTTTTTTCTGTGGTAAATCTACATCCGATCTCAAGAGATAGAGTTTGGAATAACAAAAGATATTAGCATCTAAACCAAGGATAGATATAAATCTCTGGTGAATCGATGCTAATTGTAAAGGAGTTTCCCTTTTTTACAAGTCATTAGAGTATTGGCGAGACCACCAATTCACTATAAAGCTCATTCGAAGAGGAGTTATGGAATACCCCAAAATCATAAGAAGATGAACAGTGAGGGACAAGAATGGATTTTGGAACCGCAGGGAACGTTCCAAAATTCAAAGGAAATCAAATAAAAATGAAGAGATTCAAGCTCGAATGAAAGTGATTCTGTAACTAAATTTACCATACATTCTAAGTTTTGCCTCAAAGCCAAAGCTCTGATACCAACTGTAACGACCCGATATTTTCAACCATTCGCATCCGCACATGTCGGACTTGAATTGCTCAAAATACCGCGTTGTAAATAAAATTTGGCAAATCTCAGAATATACAGTAAATAAATAATCACAGATCACAGACACAGAGTAAAATAATGCAGCGGAAGTAAAAGAAATAGTAGTTCTTGAAGCTACTATATAAATATATCAGAGTTAAACAAGATACAACAGAAGAAATAAAGTACAACAGAAG
The DNA here is from genome assembly GCA_030737815.1 of Allium fistulosum. Classification (NCBI taxonomy): domain Eukaryota; kingdom Viridiplantae; phylum Streptophyta; class Magnoliopsida; order Asparagales; family Amaryllidaceae; genus Allium; species Allium fistulosum. The sequence continues at coordinate 942,720,985 of CM060902.1, read as the reverse complement.
TTTCAATATGATAACCAAGTACAAGCTGAATAGAACAACCGAACTGAAATAGATAAGACTACATAAGCAGATAATCTCCAGCGATTCCAATCTCCAGAAGGTGGAATCCAAATCTGTGAATACTCAGGCTGACCCGAGCGTAAATAAAAATACAAACACTCGAGTCAGGACATACATACTTATACAATGTAAACCAACTCAAGTGAACTATAGTAAAAGTACAAGTAACTTAGAAGATGCTTGGGACCGCCCATCCTCTAAGGATCCGTTAAACTATTTACTATATAGTAATATACGCTATATACAGTAGTGTCTAATCAGTAAAGTATAATCATATAGAAAATAGCGTTAAGGGGATGGTGAACCTTAACGCGGTCGGATCTTTAAACCAAAATCGTAGTGGGCTCGATATGGTAGGTGGCACGGCACACAAGGCAATGCCAGGGTTGATATACCAATTACACATCCGGACTGGTGGTGATGCATAACAGCCAAATACCGCCCACCTCGAACAACACTCCCAAATCAAGGGTGGCCACCAAATCAATCACAAGTAATAGAATGGTATCGAAGAAGTGTGTCCGATCAGAGGTGCTACCTCCTTGGCCCGTCGATCGCTCCTGTTTTAGCCACCTTATGCCAACTCACGGGAGTTGGGTCCACGTATATACCTTAGGATCGTCGCCACCATCCTACTTCATTCTGGAAACTCCACCGCGTACACAGTTGTCAAAGTGGTTTTCGGTATCGACAGAGAGTATGTCCATATCCGATCCCGGTCTCTTTAACAACCAATCGTTATTATAACCCGTGGTTATAATTTAAAAATAATTTATACTTCAAAATAGAATATCATTTCAAATCCAAATATTTATCAAAATAAATATTAAATCAAATCCAAACCATTTCAATATATTTAAAATATCATATCATTTCAAAACTTCATTTCAAATCATTTCAATATATCAAAATATCATATCATTCCAAAACTTCATTTCAAATCATTTTAATATATCAAAATATCATATCTTTCAAACTTCATTATCAAATCATCATTTTAATATACCAAAATATCATTTGAGTTCAAATCTAAATATTCAACTTTAAATACTTTTTAAATTTAAAGATATCATTCATTTATTATCATTTCGAGTCACCTTTTTAAATAGTTTATATTTCAATCAAAATAATTCATTTAAACCGTTTAAAGGTGTAATTATTATACTTTCAAATCAAGTATTAAAATTTCCAAAGTTTCAATTCAATTCAATCATTTATTTCAATTAAATTTCCATAGACCATTTCAAATCTTATAAATTTCAAATATAGATTTAATCCACAAAATAACTATTCAAATTATAAAATAAATTCCAAAGCTTTATTATCCTATATTTCATAAGTCTAATATCTTTTAAATAGATTCAAATTACAAGTAAACCAAATATTTTTCATACTAAAATAAACTTCAATTATTTATTCCAAGATTTAATATCATTTCAAATTCATTTCAAAATATCAAAATATCATTTCAAAACATCATTTATTTAATTTAAATGTAAATACCATTTAATCAGATTTCAAAATAGTTGTATTTCCCAAATCAACTATTCCATTTAAATAATTTAAAGTCGATTCATTATATTTAATAATTAAATATTTAATTTCCAAAATTTAATCTTCTTCAAAGATCATTTATTCATTTGAATTTATTAAACAAAGAAAATTCAACTTTCGCAGCACTTAGAAAATGCTATGAAATGTTATGTTTAAAAACAGTTCATTTACAAAAGACGGCATTTAAAATGCTGCAATATCTTAATTTAGTTTCAATTAAAATTTTAGTTAAATTTAACAACTATAGCACTAACAAAGTGCTATAATAACCCTTAGTTCAAATTTGCTATTTGGTTCAATTAAAACAACTACAGCATTTTCCAATGCTGTAATATCTTTACATTACATTTCAAAAATGCTGTCAAATCAAATTCATAGTTTTATTTACAATTTCATACATAATTAACTTTTAATATAAATCATTTTAACTTATAAAATCATATATTTTCACATTTTAAAAACAATCATTTAAATACCTTTATTTCTATGATTTTATAAAGTCAAATTTCCATACAAAAATCAAATTAAATAACAATTAAATTTCCATTTCTTTAATTAAATTCTTAACTTAACAACTAAGTTTAAATTTCCAAAATATAACTTATTTCCATTTATTTTACTTAATTTAAAATTTTCACTTTTAAACAAATTTCACAAAATTCAATTTAAGTTATATTTCCAAATTCAACTTAAATATTCATTTATTCCATATTCTAATTTATACAAAATCATTAACACTTATAAAATCATTATTTCTCAATAAAATCATTTAATTTAATTTTTACATCAAAGTTTGTCATATATTCTTACTTTACATAAATTCCATTTATAAACAAAATCATAAATTCCAAAATTAACTTATATTTCAAATTCTACTTCACCATTTACTTACTTCACTTATTTAATTTGTAGAAAATCACAAATATTTTATAGACATCATTTTAATAAAATTTAAATCAAAATATCGTAATATTTACATTTTTAAAATAATTTAAAATTTTCAGAAAAATACATAAACCACGGGTCTGTATATAATTTTCTAGCCTAGGTCAAGTGATACAGATATGTATCATTATAATCCGCAGTTTACAAAGAAAACCGGGTTCTATCATTTCAAACCCGCAATCCCAAGTTAAATAAAATAAATAAAAGTCGCTCAGGCTTATCATTTCAGCCCATAACGATCTTTCCCTATTCTAAAGTCCGTTCGGGTATGTATCATTTCAACCCATAGTGAATCTAATCTACAGGGAACTTGCAGTGTGATAAACTGATAAAATGAACAGAATAACATCATATAACAGTAATAGATGATATAACATATATAATAACAGGGGTAAACATTATATGATCATAATATAATAGTTATAACAGGATGATATAATTTTACAGATTCAAATGGTGTTAGTTTACTAGTTATATAAGTACACATCGTCTGGTGAGAATTACTCACTTGTTCAAGCTGGAGATGACAACCACAAACACACAACAAAGATTTCCAGAGGCATGAAAGCATGACAATGATTTGAGATTGGGAGAGCCAAAGCTATATCCCTTGAAAACATTACACAAAACAAATATATAAAACATAAGTTTCAAAACAGGATGCCACTAAACAATGTTATGAACAACTGCATAAAACAAAACCAAAGTGTTTGCACTTGCTTTCTACCATCTATGCTTCAGCTCCAGATCTGAAATGCATTGCTAAGGGATGGGTTTGGATCTGGTTTTGGGTTCCATAGGGTCGGCCTAGCATGCGTTAACAAAGTGGTGAAGTCTAGGTGCAAAAACTAGGTGTTCAAGGCTAAACAATGCAACATAACCTCACATCTTTGGCACAAATAGGTTCGGCCAAAGGTCATGGGTCACGGCTAGTGGATGCTGGTGATGGTGGATGATGTGGCGGAGGGTGGAGGTCAAGTCAGAGGTGGTGGTGGTGGTGGTAGTGGCGGCAAATGGTGGTAGAAGGCGGTGCTAACAATCTAGGCTCGGCTAGTGTAATTGTTAACTCCTATTTTTGTAGCGACCTAAAACTCCGCGACCTAAAACTTCATGACCCAACGACCTAATAATCTTAGCGACTTAACGAGATAGTGGTCCTAGCGACCTAACTTCTCCAGTAGCACAGCGACCTAAGAGTACCTAACGACCTAATAGTCTCAACGACCTAACGGCATAATGGTTTTAGCGACCTACCGACCTAACGGTCTTAGCGACCTAAAGTCTTCAGCAACCTAAAGCGGCTTAGTAACCTAGTGGCTTCATTCCTCAGCGACCTATGGAGTGCCGCGACCTAACGACTTAAGAAGATCAGCGACCCAAAGGCTTCTGTAACTTCACGACTTAGCAATGTAACGATCTAGCGAGCTAAAACAGAGAAAAGTTACACGACCTACTATAGGTCGCTCACGTCCTACTAACTCACTCAGAAGAAACCAAGATCAAACGAAACGATCCCCTAAGTCGCTGCCGACCTACGACCTAACTTAGGTCATCCACGACCTAAGACTTGGAGATTAAAACACGCCCAAAATCACCCCTATAAATGCAGCCCTAACTCCAACAATGGGGGGACTTTTCTCGATCATTCTCTGAAGCGCCGATACTCTGCCACTTTCTCAACTGAACCAACACTTGAAGAACTCTAAACACCAAAGACACTACAACAAGCTTCGAAAGAGATCTTGCACATCCGACATGGATTCAGAGAGCCTCGTTACATCGAAGTTTGAGCTACTAGTCTAAAGTGTTTTTGTGATCAAAGTGTATTGTATTTTGAAGTGCATTGTATCAACTTGTAACCAAAATCAGCAATAAAGGAATTCAAAGTGGACGTAGGCTTGATCTTAAGCCGAACCACTATAAAATCGCTGTCTTTTACTGTTTTCTACTATTTTACTGCTTATTTCTTGTTCCAGTATCATGGGTGGTGCTTTCACAACATTACTACACGCACTGGGGTGTTAGCGTTCAATTTTAAGCGTTAACATTTTGGTGCTTTCACTGAGAACCCAACTCAGGAATATTGTCATCATTGCTTCACGAGAGTTTGTGTAAAAAGTTTCTTTGAAAACCAGAAGTTTGTCGGAAATAATGGCTCCCGGAAGAAAGCGCAAGTCTACCAGATCCGTCAATACTCATGATAACACTGCTACTTCTCCTTCATCAAGTCAAGCAGCTCTAAGCATTGGAGTTACACGAGCGGAGTTGGATGCTGCTGTGACTGGGTTATATCAGCAAATCGAAACCCAGAACACCTAAATGCTAGAAAGGTTGAATGCTATGCTCGGAGCTAACCGTCAACCAGCGAATAATGAGGAAAATTTTGCTGATGCTGTTCACAACTCTGAAGGGAGGAACATTCCTCAAAGGGCAACTGGCACTGCCGAAGGGGCATCTCCCCAAGCCGGAGTAATAAGGCCACAATCAACTCTCCACGAATGTTTGTTTAAGCAAACTTCTGAGAAAATGGCTGATGATTGCCCCGCAGAGCCTCTGAACAACGAGGAATACCTCTTGGAAATGATACGACAGATCATGAAAGAGAGCATGCAAAGAAATGAAGATGAGAACGACTGGGGGTTCGCTCCAAGTAAGACTCCGTTCACTGAGAAAATTCTAAAAGCCGAATTTCCAAGAAAGTTTGTTCCTCCTACCATTCCAGCTTACCGAGGGACAAGCGACCCCAATCAATTTCTGTACAAATACGACTGGCACATGACGGGTGCCAGGGCAACGGATGAAATTAAATGCCGGTACTTTCCGGTATACTTAGAAGGAGTGGCACTACTCTGGTTTACAAAACTGCCTGCTCGATCTGTAGACCAGTTCTCTGATTTAACCCGGAAGTTTAAAGAGCAATTCAGACTGTACGCTTCAAAGGCGAAAGACATAATGTCATTGTCTAGCCTTGAGCAAAATCCGGGAGAGTCTATTAAGTCCTTCTTGAATCGCTTCAACATAGCCCTGGCTGAAGTTGACAACGCGGACCCACGGATGGTTTTGACCTATATGATGCGGGCTATCGATAAGTTAAGTGAATTTGGGAAATGGCTGAAAATGAAGGAGCCTAATTCACTCGAGAAAATTTATAAGAAAGCTGACAAGTTCATACGCTTGGAAGATCTTCCTGCACCAGTGAAAGTGGTGGCAACAGGAGTACATAATAACATTACTGCGTCGGCTAAGAAAGATTCCGAAGGACAGAAGAGGGAGAATAATGATGGAAAGAAACAAAAGGATATAAAGAAACCTCGCTTCTTTAAACCCTCAGATTTCACTCCCTTAACCGACACTCCGGAGAATATCTTCTTTGCTACCAAAGATGCTGTGGAGTATCCTCAACCAGCTGAGATAAAGCCTGGAAAGAGTGCTATGCGAAATGGAAAATTTTGTCGATTTCATAACCAACCCGGCCATGATACCAACGATTGTCGTCATTTGAAGAGCTTGATTGAAGAATTGTTAAGACAAAATAAGCTGCAGCAGTATGTTAAGAGGAACAGAAATGGCTCAACTTCGTCTGCTCAGGGGAAGCAACTCCCTACTCGCCCATCTGGCTCCGGTGAGGGTACTGCCGCACATGAACCTGAAAGGCCCGTTATCAATGTAATTACAGGAGGCCCACACCCAGCGGGCAGAAGCTGGGGTGAGATGTAAAGATATGCTCGTGCTTTAAAATATACCCCAGCGGAAGAAGATGTTTTGGTTTTAGAAAACGCTGCACCCCTAAAACAGCAGAGAACTTCTAATGATGATATTGTGTTTAAAGCAAGAGATTCTATGGGTATTGAAGCTCCAACCATGGATCCCTTGGTCATTTCTGCAGGAATTGGGCCAGCTATTGTAAGGAGAGTGCTTGTTGATTGCGGCGCCTCTTGCAATATACTCTTCAAGAAGACATTTGATCAAATGAAGATTCCAATGACTGACGTTCAGGCTTCATCGCAGAAGGTTGTTGGGTTTACTGGGGAACCGCAACAGCCAATTGGAACTGTCAACTTGTTTGTGGAACTTGGAGATGGGCAGAAAAAGGTGGTTCGAAAACAGACTTTTGTAATTGTTGACGGATTTTCTGCCTATAATGCCTTCCTAGGCCGGCCAACTCTATCTGCGTTCAAAGCCATTCTCGCCCCATGGTGCCTAACTATGAAATTTCCCACAAATAATGGTGTTGGTGTCATTAAAGGGGATCAAAACGCTGGGCGGGAGTGTTATCTGATAGAGCTTCGGGAGGCAAGGAAGAGAGAGATGGGAAAAGATGCGGCAACCTCGCTCCGCATCAAAAAGCCAACCTTGTAGCAAGTACAGGGTGGCCCCTGCACTAGCGAGCATAGTGGTGTAAGGAGAGAAATGGATCCCAGAAAAGCCAGTGCAGGGGAAAATAGAGCGGTGCCAATGGAAGTAACGGTACCAGTACCTATAGATCTTAAAGACCCAAACAAAGTGCTAAATGTGGGTTCGCAACTCGGTGTGGCAGTCCAAAATATGCTGATATCATTTTTGAAAGCAAATCTGGACGTATTCGCTTGGAGTCACGCCGATATGTGTGGAATATCTTCTGAGATTGCTGTACATACTCTAAATATTGATCCGAAATTCACACCTGTGAAACAGAAAAGGAGAACCCAGGGTCCAGAAAGGTCAGCAGCGATAAAGGAAGAAGTAGATCGGCTCATGGAGAATGGTTTCATCAAAGAGTCCACCAATCCAAATTGGGTTTCAAATCCAGTACTGGTTAAAAAAGCAAATGGAAAGTGGAGAGTATGCATCATTTTCTCAGATTTAAACAAAGCTTGTCCCAAAGACTACTTCCCGTTGCCAAGGGTTGATCAACTGGTAGATGGAACTACCGGGCATGAATTATTGTCTTTTATGGATGCTTACTCCGGGTATAACCAGATTATGATGAATGAGCCAGATCAGGAGGATAAGTGCTTTGTCACCGATGTTGGTCTTTACTGCTACAAAGTCATGCCCTTCGGAATGAAGAATGCAGGGGCAACATATCAAAGGCTCGTTAATGCAATGTTCAAATCACAGCTTGGGAAAACTATGGAAGTCTATGTTGATGATATGTTGGTGAAATCAAAGAAAGCAGTTGACCATATGGATCACTTGGCAGAAATTTTCACAATTCTCCGAAAGTATGGAATGAAGCTCAATCCTTTGAAATGTTCATTCGGAGTAGAGTTCGGAAAATTCTTGGGATTTATCGTAAGCGCTAGGGGCATTGAAGCTAATCCTGCTCAAATTACTGCTCTGAGAGAAGTCAAAGCCCCTAGGACGAAGAAGCAACTGCAGAGCCTCAATGGGAAAGTTGCTGCTTTAAGTCGGTTTATCTCCAAAGCCACTGATAAATGCATTCTCTTCTTCGACGCTCTAAAGAAAGGATAGAAAAACTTTGAATGGACTCCTGAATGCCAGAAAGCTTTCGATGAACTAATCCGTCGCATGGAAGCGCCTCCAATACTTTCCAAGCCCAACAATGGCGAAGACCTTTTCATATACTTGGTAGTTTCATCTCATGCCCTAAGTGCAGCATTAGTGCGGGAGGATCCAAAAGTTCAACACCCGGTCTACTATATCAGCAAAAGATTCACTGGGGCAGAAATGAATTATTCAAAGTTAGAAAAGCTCGCCTATTGTTTAATGATTGCTTCCAGAAAGTTGAGGCCATATTTTCAAGCTCACCCTATCAAAGTTCTCACTGATCAGCTCCTAAAGCAAGTCCTATTTCACCCTGAAACTTCGGGCCATCTTCTGAAGTGGAATATTGAACTTAGCTAATATGATATCGCTTACCATCCCTGAAGAGCGATCAACGGACAAGCTTTAGCAGATTTCATTGCAGAATACACAGATAAAGGTGATAGTGAGGAAGAGGTTACAATTGACATCCCAACCAGATGGAAGTTATATGTTGATGGCTCAAGAAATGATTATTGTTCCGGAGCTGGGGTTGTGCTTGAAACCCCCGAAGGGCGATCATTATGTTACGCATTAAGATTGAAATTTCCTTCTACAAACAATGAAGCAGAATATGAAGCTCTAATTGCTGGATTAAAGATTGCAAAGGAACTAAACATCAAAGCATTGCAGATCTTCAGTGATTCTCAGCTTATTGTATGTCAAGTCAAGAAGGAGTTTCAAGCTAAAGGAGGAAATCTGCCTGCTTACTTGTCAAAGACTTGTGAGCTTCTCGATGATTTCGATCACTATTCGATAAGCCACATACCTCGAGAGGAAAATATGAAGGCGGATTCACTCGCAAAGTATTCAAGTTCCGGAGAAGCTCAATTATTGGGATTGGTTCCTGTGGAGGTATTGTCAGCTCCAAGCACTGACGAGATGGATATCGACTAGATCATGGTTGTATCCCAAGAACAAGAGTCATGGATGACCCCGATAAAAGAATATTTACTCAACGGTTCCTTGCCAGAAAATTCTAAAGAACACCGAAAGCTGTTAAGAAAAGCATCGAGATATGTAATTCAAGACGGTCGGTTATACAGGCGGGGATTCTCAGTGCCATTACTCTGATGTGTAACCAAGGAGGAAGCCAAGGCAATTTTAGAAGAGGTGCACGGAGGAGAATGTGGGGATCATTCAAGTGGCCAAACTCTTGCCAAGAAAGTTCTCCGGTATGGGTATTTCTAGCCAGATATCAATCGAGATGCTGCTATCTACTCCCGAAAATGCGACAAGTGCCAGAGATTTGCAAAAATCCCAAGAGCACCTTCCACCGAACTAACACAGATGGTCAGTCCATGGCCATTCGCCGTTTGGGGGATAGATCTAATTGGACCTTTACCAATTGCCAAGTCGGGAATCAAATATGCTATTGTTGCTGTTGATTATTTCACTAAATGGGCTGAAGCTGAACCTTTGGCTACTATTACCTCTAAAAAGATGATAAATTTTGTGAATAAAAATATCATTTGCAGGTATGGTGTGCCACAGAAGATAATCATAGACAACGGTACTCAATTCAAAAGCGAAGAGTTCCAAGAGTTTTGCAAGTGATTCAAAATCCGAAAAAGCTTCTCAGCAGTGGCTCACCCGTAGGCGAACGGGCAAGTGGAAGCAGTAAACAAAATTATCAAGTCAACCATCAAAAAGCAGCTTGAAAAAGCAAAAGGTGGATGGGTTGATAAGCTACCACTAGCACTATGGGCATACAGAACAACCATAAAACTGCGATTGGGCACACTCCATTCTCATTGGCATACAGATCAGAAGCGATGATTCCAGTAGAACTAGAAGTCCCTTCACACAGGAGAATTCATTTCAACCAGACTGAAAACGAAAAATTGCAACTCGAAGCACTTGACTTCCTTGATGAAAGAAAGGAAGAAGCTAAGCTCAGAGTTGCGGCCTATCAGCAAAGGATAGCAAGGCACTTCAACTCTAAAGTCCGTCAACGAAGCTTTGACATCGGGGACTTAGTCTTGAAAAGGATCATGACAGCAACTGGAGTGTTTGGGCCGAACTGGGAAGGGCCGTATGTTATAAGCGAAAAACTTCTCAATGGCACTTTCAAACTCACAACTATTGAAGGAGATCCAATCCAGAGAGCCTGGAACAGCAATCACTTGCGTCCATATTTTACTTAGAAGCAATGCTTGAAATTGTAAAATGATAATGGATGTATCAATTGTATTGTAAGCCATTGTAAAATCAGTGATAATCAATAAAAGAGCTATAAAGTGGATGTAGGCCTAGTTCTTGGCCGAACCACTATAAATTCTGTGTTCTTTATTATTATAAAATGCCTGTTTCATTTCAATGTGTAAATACTCTAAATGTATTGCTAAAATATCGATTTAATATTGCAGGTCATTAATACAAAGCTTACCCATCATAGAGCCAAGTGAGCCCCGTAAATCACTCGATAAATGAATTTCAAGCCACAAAAAGTTCCAAATTTAAATCCAACATAAGATGAACTTCACACAAAAGGTTGATAATTCCACCGAAGGGGCACTTTTCAAAAGAAAAGGAACCGGACACTTGTTAACTAATTACGATCGTCTGTACAAACAGACATCTGATTAGATAGCTCACGCCTGCCCTGTGGAATCACTTAACAGTGAAGTTCACTTCTTCAGATGAAGCAAACTACTTGCAAAAGAAAGGAACACGGGCTCAGAGACGATAACAGGGGACCGCTAATGAGCAAACAACAAAGGGACATGGGCGGGCTAATCAACAAAAGCCCTCTTCGGAGGCACAAGACCTCTTCGGAGGCGCAACTCTTCGGAGGATAAAGACCTCTACGGAGGCACAAGCCCTCTACGGAGGCACGCCAAAAAATGGAAGTGCTCTTCTCAACAAAAAGGTTGGTGGAACCACCGAAGGGGCACCTTCCCAAGTGGAAGGCACAGGGCCTTTGTTAACTAGTTGCGATCGTTTGTGCGAACGAACATCCAATTAAAGGACTTGCGTCCGCCCCGTGGAACCATTTAACTGTGAGAAAGTAACTTTCAGGCAATCAAATAAAGACCTCCCCGGAGGCACAAGACCTCTTCGGAGGCAAAAGACCTCTTCGGAGGCACGCTGCCCTCTTCGGAGGCAGAAGACCTCTCCCGAGGCACCACAAGCCCTCTTACGAGGCACAAGCCTTCCTCAAAGGCACACACTGCCCTCTCCGGAGGCTGAAGACCTTCCCCAAGGCACACAAGACCTCTCCGGAGGCATAAGACCTCTCCGAAGGCACAAGACCTGTTTTGGAGGCACGACCCAAAAATGAAATGCTCTTCTCAAACAACAAAGTTGACGGAATCACCGGAGGAGCACCTTCGCAACATGAAGGCACAAGGCCCTTATTAATTGGTTGCGATCGCTTGTGCAAACGAACATCCAATCAAGTAACTTGTGTCCACCCCGCGGTTCCATTCAATTGTGAGGAAGTAATTTCTAGTGAATCAAACAAAAAAAGCCCTCTTTGGAGGCACACTTCAACTCTCAAAGGAAGATTAACTCGTTCATCTTGAAAAGTTGTTCCTAAAAATTGAAGTGCTACATAAAGCCCTCTTCAAGGGCCCGCTTTACCGCGTAGGAGAATTCACTTCTCAAAAATATGAAGTGACCATCTCCGAAGGTTGAAGCGTAAAAACTTCTCCAAAAAACGAGACACGCTCCATTAAAGCAGAATAATTTTTCCTCGAAAAATGGAATAGTTATTCTCCAAAATAAGAATACAAGTCTCGTCAAAGCAAAAGATATTACAATGCACTTGTGGTATGGGGGCAATATCATATAATATAGCTACATCAATAAAAGCAATACTCAAGTGACATCCCGCAAGCTCATTACAATACACGCAAAAAAGATGTGGAATAAATGCATTCTCAAACGCAAACAAAAAGTTTGTATAAGTAAAAAGAATCGTTTATTCTACACTAAAATGAGAAATAAATGCATTCTCAAACGCAAACAAAAAGTTTGTACAAGTAAAAAGAATCGTTTATTCTACACTAAAATGAGAAATAAATGCATTCTTACATACACAAGAATTTGTACAAGTGAAAGAATTATTTTATTCAATACTATGAAATTTTTTTACATATGCAGATCTCAAAAAACGGGGACCGGTACCCGCACAATCTCCAGTCAATGCATGCAAAAAGCAAAAAGCAAAACAAGAAGCATAAAGTCCAGCTTATCAGTCCTTCTTCCCGCCACCCTTAGAGCCCTTTCCCGGCTTGATAACTAGTTTTGGAAGCCGTTGTGGACGGGTCGGGGGGGGGAGGAGAAGGAGGAGTAGTTGGATCTTCTTCTACTTTGTCTTCTCCAGTTGAAGTGCTTTTCTTCTTTTTCCTCATTGCGCGCTTCCCCTTCCTCTTCGAAGAAGACTCACTTCCCGGAGTGAGCAACGTAGAAAGCTTTGTGTCATCATCAAGAGACTGCTCCGGGGTCTTCTCACTGTCCTCAAAATCTTCCGCCTTCTGTTCTTGCGAAGCAGGCAGATCCTCCAAGCCTTGAAGGGCTTCTATTTGTTATTCCTGCGACCCTGGCTGAGTAGCAGGAGTGACTTGAAGGGATGGAGGAGGAACAACTGGAAGAGGAGAAGAGTGCACAGCGATCGGCGCTTCCGCTACAGAAGAAAAGAAGTTAAAATCAGTACTCTCTGAAAAAAGAGAAGATATTGGATCATTAGGACTTAAGTAATAAGCGAGAAATTCATCGAGCTCAGTTGAATCGAATGAGTAGTCAGACTTGAAGTTACCTGGAGAAGTTGGCTTAATCACGACCACTTTGAAGTTTTCAGCTTCAGCATCATCCTGGGACTTCTCCTCGATTTGAGTAAGGGGAGACTCGGTAATGACGGGCTTAGCCTCAGCTTTTGCAGGAGGTGGAGAATAAGAGCTGGAACCGATGATATTAACGTCGGCCGAAGTCGAAGTATGGGCAGGGGCGGTTGGAGATACTTTCTTTTCCGGATGCTCCCCTGCCGCTGCTTCAGCTCTTGCTCCAGCAAGTTGTTCCTTTCCTTTGGCAAGAGCGGCACGAGTTTCATCATCAAAATAATATGCTTCAAGCTCTGCCTCATCATAACCGGCACCTCCAAGCATATCAACCACGGCCTCCCACACTTCAGCCAAGGTGATCTCATACTTCGGGCCCAAGAATGAGAGGCTTCCACGCCCCAGAACACTATGAAGATAAAAATCAAATAAAGTTGAGCTAACATTGGCCTTCGTCGCTTCATGCGAGTGCTCAGCTGCTTCCTTTCCAGCGATGGCTTCATCGTGCTCTTTTTCGGTCTTCAATAACTGAGCTTGTAGCCTTATAATTTCCAAATCTTGAGAGCTGACTTTTTCCCGCAGTTGGACGGTGTCATTGCGATATTTTTCAGTAACATGCTGCTCGGCTTCAAGTTTCAGCTCAGCATCTCTTTGAGCAGCATGAGCATCTCTCACTTGTTTTTGGAAGACTTCTTCTTTTTGAGAGTGCGAAGCGGAAGAAGTGGCGAGATCTTCCTTGAGTTTATTGACTTCAGACTCAAGTCTCGCATTGTCGTCTGCAATGCTCGCCATCTTTGCGTCATGTTGTTTACAAATTTTATCCCACTCTGACTTGTCATTCTCCATTGTCAACATGGCTTCAAGATTCATACGGTTAACTCTTTGGAGCTCGTCGACAAGCTTCTGCCAGCCTGACATCCTCTCAATATCAAGTTTGACTGCATCAAGGTTCCTCAACATAGCTGGCTTATCGATCGGTACCAAGTCTAGGTCTATGCGTACTCCCCTTAAGCACCAATTTGGGAATCGGCTTTGAAGTGTAAAAGGAGCATCTTTGACTTGATACTGAGGCCTGCTGATAATCGTCTAGATGTCAGATTTCTTTAGAGCAGGAGAGCCAGATGGGATATCAAGAGAGATAGGAGCATCGGTCTTTTCAGAAATCTCAGACGTGTCCTTTTCGCTAAGCCTGGCCCGTTTACTGGGATCTTCAGAAATATGGCTCTTTCCTCTGTCGTCATGAGACTTTCTCTTATGGGAAGCGTCATCTCTTTGAGAGGAGTCGTGACGTTCTTCCCTCCTCCTTTGTTGCTCCTCATAAGCTTGTCTCTCTCGAGCTTTTCTAACCGCTCGCTCCTCATCAGTTTCCCTACGAACAGGGAGGTAGCGTCTATAGTCATAAGTGTCACGCCCTCCAAAGCGTCGAAAGTCATCATAGTATGAACCGCTTCGCCCCATCAGAGAACCTGAAATTGAATAAAAGTCAAGTCTTAGAAATCTTCAAAGTAGAAGAGTTAAGTGAATAAAAGTGCTAAGCATCCTAAGTGTGTGCGGCGTGCAAACTACGCACGTCAGACTACAAACCACTCTTTGGTGTGGGAATGGTGACGACTTATGTAGTAGGCGTTGTAATTTGTTGTAAAGAGGAAGTCGCCTCGACAGCAGGAGAGGTAGCTTTTGAAGCGTCATCTTTGAATAGCTCCTGTGAAGTTATCATCAAATCGCTCAACCCCTCAAAAGTGTCATCGCCGCCGTGCCCGGCAAAACTTTCTTTTTCAACTTCTACATCAGCCGCCTTTTCGGAATGACGAGGAGTTTCTTCTTCCTCAATAACCGGGGCAAGTGCAAATTTCCCGGACGACCCCGTAATGTCAATAGAAGTAGAACACTTCACCAGTGAGGTCTCAGTGGTAGGTTCTTTCGGTGTAAGTTCTACAACAGGAGCTGGGGCATCTGATGTCTTTGCTGGAGAATCAGGAACTTCATGAGGCTGAATAGAACGGGAAGAATGAAGGAGTCCTAATTGATGTAAAAACTCATCTTTCAACAAAAATTGGATACTCCTCTCCTCAACCGGCACGGCCATGAGCCTCTCAAAAGTTGGTTTGTGACCAGGATCCCTAGAAGGAGGAGGAAGCACTGAAAAATAAAGAGCGAAGTTAACACTTGACAACTCGGGCTTCGAAAAGTTCAGAAAACATAAGGAACGAAGATAAATGATCTTACTTCCTACTCTCCAAATAGCATAAAATCCCGGAGGACAGCGAACGTAGAAAAACTGACTCAGAAACCCGTGAACACTATCAGGAAGACCAATGATCAGTTTGCGGTTCCTAGCACTTCTCACAAGCCTGATGGAAGGATGGTCTTTATTTTTGGCAAATGTGCACATATAACAAACTTCGTCAAAACTCGGAAGACGATCCAGCGTCCTTCTAAATAGCACACATAGTCCCATCAGGATGGCATAGCCATTGGGATGTAACTGAAAGGGAGAGATAGACAGTCGAAGAAGAAGCTGCTGAAGGAAATCGTTAAAAGGAGGAATGGCTCCGCTCATGCACATTTGGCGATTAACGGCGACGAAACCATGAGGTGGTATGTCAGCAGTGTCGCTTTTCTCAGGTAGTATGGCATCTGCTTCAGCAACGCCGAACTGAGTGCACAGTTGGCAGAAAACTTTATATGTTAAAGTGGTCGAGATTCTTTCTGGAGGATTAGTCAACGGGACAGGAATAGGAATGGCCTCTCCAGCTTGAACTATTATCTCTTCTTGTTGAGAAGTCATTCTACATAAGCAACTGGATGTTCAAATGAGAAGGTGCACGTTTCCTAAAAAGTGTGAAGTGTTGTGTAGAACAAATAAAAATAACAAGCAAACATAACTGGAGTTAAACTAGTTGACAATTGGTCGATTACGAGATTTCAGGACTTGTTAATTTAAAACTCAAGTGCAGTATTAATGCAAACAAATCAGCTTCAATTAACTATTTTAGTTTTGCTTTAATACTTCACTTGAATTGGTTGGTTTACAGCATTTCGTTCACGCAGTTCATTTAAGTTGATTATTCTTTATCGACTAATCTGTCATTCGATGTGGGCAGTCAATGGCAGTATATTCATCCCAGTTTTCTGCAAATATTGTGTTTAACAGGTTATTAGCATTAAAGTTAAAACAATCTGCAAAGAAGTGCAACACAGTTCAAGCTCAAGTTCAATCAAATTCTCCCAGAATTTTACAAGTCATAGGTCGTCCAGCGACCTAGCATAGGTCGGAGACTTTCTTAGATCGCACTGTGCAAGTCAAAAAGTTCAAGGCAATGCAAAATTTTCAAGTCCTAACTCGGCTGCGACCTAGAGCCTATGCCGCAAAAGTTAGGTCGTTGATATGTTAAGTCGGTCTGCAGTTATTCAAGAAAGTTAGGTCGTTAAATTGTTAAGTCGTTCTGCTTAAAGTTCATGTGCAAATCAAACAAAAAACCTAGGTCGTTCGAATCCCAACACGACCTAAAAGTTAAGTCGCGAATTTGAAGGTCGTCCAGCTTTCCCTAGGTCGCGAGTTATCTTAGGTCGCTCAGATTCACTAAGTCGCTGACTTCCTATCCACACAATCACTCACTAGACCCGATAACCCGTTATCGCCAATACAAAGAAATCCATCATCCTTTTCGTGAATTTCATCATCTCCACATACCACCAAATCACCCAAAAAAAATCCGATTTCAAATACCTCTGATCCACTATAGATATTACCGTGCCTTCATGAATCACAACAACAACATATCAAACGGCGATCAAAAGTCGATCATGATAATCATTCAAAATGAAGCACGACACATGGAATTGGACTTGGGTCGGAAAACATGGATTCACGATTGGGCGGCGATTATGGTGGGATAGAGATTGAATTCACTTACGTAGTATGTTGGTAAAGATGAATCGACGACTAAATGAGTTGAATTTGCCCTTGGAAGCTCGAAGGTTCGTCAATGGCAGCGGGAAATCAGAGCAGTAAGGTAAGGAGGAAGAAGCGACCTAACAGCTTATATAGGGAAAAAAGAAGAAGACGAGTAGGCGCACGAGTTAGTATATGTTTTAGGTCGCTCACGACCTAGCAAAGTTAAGTCGAAGCACACGACCTATGACATAGGCCTGTACTTCGAGGGGCAAATGTTAACTCCTATTTTTGTAGCGACCTAAAACTCCGCGACCTAAAACTCCACGACCTAAAACTCCGCGACCCAACAACCTAATAATCTTAGCGACTTAACGACCTAATGGTCCTAGCGACCTAACTTCTCCAGTAGCACAGCGACCTAAGAGTACCTAACGACCTAATAGTCTCAACGACCTAACGGCATAATGGTTTTAGCGACCTACCGACCTAACGGTCTTAGCGACCTAAAGTCTTCAGCGACCTAAAGCGGCTTAGCGACCTAGTGGCTTCATTCCTCAGCGACCTATGGAGTGCCGCGACCTAACGACTTAAGAAGATCAGCGACCTAAAGGCTTCTGTGACTTCACGACTTAGCAATGTAACGATCTAGCGAGCTAAAACAGAGAAAAGTTACACGACCTGCTATAGGTCGCTCACGACCTACTAACTCGCTCAGAAGAAACCAAGATCAAACGAAACGATCCCCTAGGTCGTTGCCGGCCTACGACCTAACTTAGGTCGTCCACGACCTAAGACTTGGAGATTAAAACATGCCCAAAATCACCCCTATAAATGCAGCCCTAACTCCAACAATGGGGGGACTTTTCTCGATCATTCTCTGAAGCGCCGATACTCTGCCACTTTCTCAACTGAACCAGCACTTGAAGAACTCTAAACACCAATGACACTACAACAAGCTTCGAAAGAGATCTTGCACATCCGACATGGATTCAGAGAGCCTCGTTACATCGAAGTTTGAGCTACTAGTCTAAAGTGTTTTTGTGATCAAAGTGTATTGTATTTTGAAGTGCATTGTATCAACTTGTAACCAAAATCAGCAATAAAGGAATTCAAAGTGGACGTAGGTTTGATCTTAAGCCGAACCACTATAAAATCACTGTCTTTTACTGTTTTCTGCTATTTTACTGCTTATTTCTTGTTCCCGTATCACGGGTGGTGCTTTCACAACATTACTACACACACCGGGGTGTTAGCGTTCAATTTTAAGCGTTAACAGTAATATGTGGTGGTTTTTGTTGATTTTGGTGGTGCTCCTTGCCATGGATGTGCTTGGCCTGCCTTGGTGGTGTAGTAGAGTGGGTAATGATCAGAGAAAGGGGGTGGTGGAGGTCGGACCAGATCTGGTTGAGGAGGAGTGGAGCTATGAAGGTAGAGAACATATGCAAAATCAATAGAAAAACTAGAAAACAAAGGAAGAAGAAGAAGAATTTTACCCAAACCTTTGCTCAATGATGGCCGTGAGTTTTTTCTTGAGAAATGGATGAAATTTTCGTGAAAAAGAGAAGAGAATGCAGCTGAAAAGAATAGAGAAGGTTACGGCCAAAAATCATAAAGAATGGCGTTGAGAAAAGGAAAGGTCGGGAGATGAAAAGGCTTAGGAATTCCAAAAGTTTAAAACTCTTCAAATTTCCTCTATTTTCTTTTTAATTTTTAAATAACTGAAATATATATATAAACTCAGATAAAATATGAAAATTTAGTAAATAAACAAAAATAAATTAATTAATTATTAATTATATATAATTTAATTAAGTAAAACAACAAAAGTTGCAACTAGTCTTGAAAATATGAAAAATAAATGCAATGAACTTTGGAAAATTTTTATGTACTTGAAAAGTATTTATAAATAAAGATAAGAACACAAAATAAAAATGAATTCACAAAATAAATAAATAAATTTTAATTAAATAAAATTTTAATGAAGAAAATAGCAGAAAAATGGAAACTGGGCTTTATAAATTGAAATAAATTCAAGTAAACTTTGGACAAATTATATTATCACTTTAAAAATAATAAAAGATAAAAGTATACATAAAATAACATATTAACACATATTAAAATAAAATATGACAAAGAAAATATAATTTATACAATTTAAAATAACAAAATTGCAGAATAAAACAAATTGCACTTAATATTGAAATATACATAACTGTTACAGTTTAACTCCGTTTTCAACGAAACAAAAAGTAGTGTTTAAGTTATTACATCTATTTTCATAATAAAAGATAAAATTTAAGATTTTATATAATTTAAATTTGAAGTTTAAAAGTCAAAGATTGAACAGTTTGACCAGAATTTCACTTTTCAGTAAAATAACCAATTTATACAAGTTTGAAGTTATAGTTCACATTTATTTTTAAAAATGAAATGTTTGTAATCAAACAAGTTTAAAATAGTTTCAAAATAAAATAAAGTCAAATTTTAAAATATAGGCCAAAATCTAGGGTTGTTACAAATGGTAAAGAAGTGTTGTCATCTAAGACATGGTTCTCCTTCTCGCAACCATCTAAGAGAAAATTATAGTATCTCTCTAGTGTCTAAGATTACCAACTAGACCTTCAAATAGGTTGCTTGTTATCATATTTTGGTAAGATTGGTTATCCCACTGTTTCAGTCCCAATGTTAGTTTCGCGGATCTCATCCTCGTCTACAATTTCACTGTTAATTTCCATTGATGGAAATTCGTTTTTCAAAAGACAATATGTGTGGAAACAATCACCTTTTGTTCCTCTATGTTGTAGAAAACATGTCCCCCAGAATTCTTGAGATATCCAATAAACTTACACAAAGATAACCTTGCCTCAAGCTTATTAGGGCTAATGTTCTTAACATGGGTCGGACAACTCCATTCCATCAAATAAATGAACTGGGAGTCTTGCCTTGTGTCTCATATGGTGTCTTAGGTGCAGATTTAGTATGTACTATGTTCAGCATATGCGTTGTGTTTACAGTGCATATTCCCAATATTACAGAGGTAACTCGGCTTTACTCATTATGGAACAAACCATATCTAATATGGTTCAATTCCTTCACTCCGACACGCCTTTGACTTGTGGAGCATAGGTTGGAGCAACCTAAGAGATAATCCTATTATCTTTTAATTACTGTTGGTGATCTTGTCCAACATACTTGCCTCTTCAATAAGATCGTAGGAATTTAATCTTTTGGTTAGTCTGATTTTCAACTTCATTTTTTATACCCCTTGCAGTTTTCACAAACATCAAATTTTTTCTTCATAAGATATACATATCCTAGTCTTGAGAAATCATATGTAAATGTAAAATGTAAGAACTATTATCTTTAGTTATTATAGACATTGGACCATATACATCATCATATGCACTAGCCCTAAGAGTTCATCAACTCTTTCATTGCAACAACTAAAGGGGTGTTTGGTCATTTTACCTTTAGGACATGACTCTCAGGTGTCAAATGATTCATAATCAAGTGACGATATAAAACCTTAGGTTTTTAGTTTATGAAGTCATTTCTCACTAGTATGACCGAACCTACAATGCCAAAGATAGTTATCAATTATATTGCTACTAGAACTGCTTATAAAACATACATAATTTGTATTGATCACATAAATGCCAATTTTAAGAAAACCTTCATAGACTTAATGAAATGACCCACCTTTTATTTCCAACTTTTTTTTACAGTGGTCATTTAATCAAGAAAATATTATACTCTAATATTTTCTTCTATCCAGGATCTTTATGCCAATAAGAATATTGGTTTGCTTAAATCATCTTAAACTTATATATATGAGGATATATAAGCTACTTCCTACCTGAATCAGAGTACAAAAGTTTGGAAGAACAAATCTGTTTGGGGATCATTTTAAAGAAATAATCCCTACATAGCAATTATGCTTAAAAACCAAATCTTCTAAATATCCATAGATTAATTCATGACTATTGGTTTTATATATAAAGACTTGGCATTTTACAGGTATTTCCATAATTTTATTACTGTATGAATAGTGCTTTTGCTTGTGCATGTGTGTGTGCATGTTCCTGTGCATGTGTGTGTCATTGGAAGCCTTAAGTGTTTTAAAAAATTTCTTTCTTTCTTGTTATCAAAAGAGACATAACTGAAAGTTTAGTTTAAAAGCTCTTTAGTGCTGGCTTAAACTAGGCTCAATAAAATGGTTATGTTAGCCATCTTTAGTTTGCAATGTTTCTTAACAAAATACATGTTATTCTGTTTTCTTTCTAAAGTGACTCAGAGCCTTTATTTGCCAGACTTTCTATTATCTGTAAACATGAATTTCTCAAGCTAAAATACCTAATTGTTTATTTAGTTAATAAATCCTTAAAATCTCAGGTTTCCTATCATTACAAATCAAGTAATCAGAAAGCTAAAACTTCATTACTTAGTGAAACATTTTCAAAATAAAACCCATAAGTTTCAACTGAAACACCCATTTAAGTCCAATGCTTACAAAACAGTAAAAAACAATACATTGGTTTGTCTAAGCAACTTAAACAACATAGCTTAACATAAATTTGGCATAAGCTTCTATTTTAACTTCAGAAAATTTGTAAATATTGCATCCAATTCCCTATGCAGCTAACTCATCCAAAGCTTGATCAATGAAATTCCTATTTTCCTGCATAATCACCATGAACTGCCTCATACAAATATGAGACACCCAATGGTGCATAAACACACAAGGGTCAGACTAATGTCTGGTATGAGTAATCTATCTGAAAACATGGTTTTATATGACTTTTATTTATATTCAAATACTTTGAATGAATTAAGAAACTCAGTATCATCTTTGTGCATGTTTTTGTGAGGCATGTGCATTCATATCAGTGCAAAAAAAATTATGTATGATCCAAGTGGTTTAGTTTAGAGAAACCAATCATAAAATTTACTAATAAAACAGCATAAACCAACCAATGCAATCATCAATTCAGTCATCAAGCCTCCTTTACAAATTTACTGGCCATCAGGGACTTCACCCAAACCTCACCTGAACCTATTTCTATTGTTCACTATCAAGTGTCATATGGTCTTTAGCTACTTTCTCTTGTTAAACCACACACTGCCTGGGACATTTCTCTGTTAACCCAGCACACTCAGGCCCCTGGGTAAAAACATACCATGTGTGAGCTTGCAATGTTCACCTTGCCATGCTATATTTTGTAGCCCTAAGATCCAAAGTCCTTAGTTAAATTACTAAGTGTTGTTTCCTTTTTCATAATTGTGCTAATCCCCTCTGCATCTCACTTTTCAATCAGAGAAAAATAAACAATTCAACCAACATGTATTCATCCAGAGATTGGTAAGTCATTTTCTCAAAAGCAAACATTTAATCATGAAAACAGATGTGATTTCTTAGCATGTTATTTTGCCTATGGGTTTCAATGGATCAAGTTATAAACATATGGTCATAAATAATTTACTGGTTATCCCCTCTTACCTCTGGTTCAATCAGATCCTTATTAATCTTGAAGATCTGGCTAAACCATAAGTATATAGTTTGATTTAGATAGTTCATAAAACATAGAAGCTCAGCACATGTATAACATTGCACTTCTACATTTTTCCTTTATTTCAGTTAACATGAGACATAAGCAACAACACAAGGTTGCAGCCCCATATTTCTTTCTATTTTTTAGACCATATACTTACAACATGAACCATGGGATTTAATAAATAATCTTATGAAGAAAACCCATAAAAAGAAATCACTCCATCTCAAAGTTAATTCACAGCACAGATAAACATTTTAAACATGAAATCCATGACTCTTATTTTCTTTTGGGTAAATCACTATAGATCATTAACAAACCAGAGTCATCAAATCATAAAATGAACATAACTTGCAAAAGTGAATTATTAATTCAAACAGGCTGCCTCAATATTCAGGACTTATTGCCAAAGTTTTCAGTGAGGTTACTCACATTAATTCCTTTTTCCTTAGCCTTTCTTTTCTTTTGATCCTCTGCCTTCCTCTAACTCTAATGGCCGGTGCTCCTTATTTTCTCTGGCCAATGATTTTATTTTTCCTTTAGGTTATGAAGAGCAAATGTGTATGATCTCACTACACTAAGCCTCTCTTATATAAACCCTGGCTGTTACTAGGGTTTTATGGAATTACCCAATGTTAGTTTTACCCCATATTATGATCTGCCTTACACTTGATTCATAAAAAGAAAAATGTATGTGGTCCTTGTTATATTTTTCTAGAAAATAAACCTTATTCTTTTAATCTTACCCCGGGTCATGTTATATGCATGACTTTAATCTTACCCCGGGAAATGGATAAAGTGTTTATTTAGGGGTTCATACCATTTCCATGCAAGCTTTATTTCTTTCTTCTCTCTCTCTTTTTCTTTCTGCAATGTTTGCCTGTGTACATGTATAACATAGGTATGTCTATTTTTGCCTAAGTCTTTTTTTTAAATAATTTTTAACTATCTTATACTCTCTGTATTTACTGTTTCTGCCTATATATATATATTTGTTTCCTTTATGCCAAACTTTTTAAAGACCTGATCATATCTGCCTACATATGTTATTTGTAATTTATTTATCCTAACATATGTATTAACTGTTGCCTATTTTATCACACAGAAAAATGTGTGCATATGTGTGCACTGTCTTGTGCACATGTACATGCTTAAGCCATACATTTGCAATCAGTTTCCATTTCTATTTTTCTCAATGCAATTTTTAAACAAACATATACTTATTTAAATAATGAAATTGTTCACAAAATCAGGGTTATCACATATACCCCTCCTTTTAGGAATTGTGTCAAACAATTATCTCATACTCAACTTAAGTATCATTAATCCAGAAAATCAACTTTTCTGATCTCAAACCATTCCTAAGTCAATCACTTGATTAAACTCTATGCATATTAAAACAAAAATCACAATGCAAATTCAATCAAAACAATCATCAATTTGTATAAATTTACCTTTTATTCAATCAAACAGTTGTGGATAATCATTTCTGATTTTATCCTCCACTTCCCATATGCAATCATATGGGTCAAGACTCCATTACACTTTCACTAATTTAATTTCTTTGTTTCTCAATTTCTTGATTTCTCTAGCAACTATGCCCACTGGCTCCTTTTCATAGATCATCCTGGGATCAATCTGCACATCCTTAGAGGATTTTAGGATTATCTCTTTATCATGAACCCATCTTCTAAGTTGAGACACATGAAAAACATCATGCATTGTTCTCATTTCTTCTGGCAATTCTAGCTTATAGGCTACAGTTCCTATTCTTTCTAAAATTTTATATGGCCCTATGTACCTAGGAATCAACTTTCCTTGTTTCCCAAACCTTAGAACCTTTTTCATGGGTGATATTTTGATAAATACATAATCTCCAACATCATATTGTACTGCCTTCCTTCTTTGATCTGCATATTTCTTTTGCCTATCTTGGGCAGAAGCAATTCTTTTTCTGATCAAAGCTATCTTCTCAAAAGTTTCCTTCACATTTTCTGGTCCTAAGACCACTTTTTCCCCAGATTCAAGCCAACTTGAGGGTGATAAACAGGGTCTCCCATAGAGAGATTCAAAGGGTGCCATGCCTATGCTACTATGATGGCTATTGTTGTATGCAAATTCGGCTAAAAAGATATGATCCTCCCAACTTCCTCCCCAATCCAATATACAAGCTCTTAACATGTCTTCAAGCAATTTGTTCACAATTTCTGTCTGGCCATCAGATTGAGGATGGTATGCTGTGCTTAAGCATAAATCAGTCCCCATTGCCTTGTGAAAACTCTGCCAAAATTTTGAAGTGAAGATGGTATCTCTATCACTTACTATAGTTTTTGGTATACCATGCAGTCTGACTACTTCCTTAATAAACAACTGGGCTAGTGTACTTGCATTTCTTTCTGATTTTACTGGTATAAAATGGGCTGACTTGTTTAACCCATCAACCACTACCCAAATACTATCATTTCCCCTCCTAGTTCTAGGCAAACCATTAATGAAATCCATTGATATGTCTTCCCATTTCCACTGTGGTATTTGCAAAGGTTGAAGCATCCCTGAGGGTTTTTGATACTCAGCCTTCACCTGTTGGCAAACCATACATTTAGATACATAGGTTGCCATTGCACTCTTCATACCACTCCACCAATAATCCCTCTTGAGGTTGTGATACATTCTTATGCTTCCTGGGTGTATAGTGTATTTTCTTTTGTGGTATGCATCCAATATTTCTTGCTTCAATTCATCAATTGCTGGAACACATATTCTTTTTCCTTTCTTCAAATGGCTTTGATCATTCAACTGGAAACCTTCCACTGCTTCACCATTTAACATCTGAGTTTTCTTTTTAAACAAAAATGGATCTTGGTCTTGTAACTTTACAATTTTGTTTTTCAATTCTGATTCCAGAGTGATAAAGCTTAACCTCCCCATTTCTACATGCTCACTGCATAGGCTCATGTTTACTACATTATTACTTTCTATCTCTAAATCAGTTAATAATGATAAAGTGTTAAACTCTTCTATCATTAATCTATCCACTTTAGCATGTTGTCTACTTAGGGCATCTACCACTTTATTAGCCTTGCTAGGGGTATATAATATTTCAAAGTCATATGAGGCTAGGAGTTCAATCCACCTTTGCTGCCTCATATTTAGTTCTTTTTGAGAAAATAAATATTTAAGTGATTTGTGGTCTGTGTAAACTTCAAACCTTGCCCCTAACAAGTAGTGTCTCCATAGCTTAAGAGCATATACTATAGCAGCTAATTCAAGGTCATGAGTAGAATATCTTACCTCACTTGGTTTCAATTGCCTAGAAGCATAGGCTATCACTTGATGTTGTGGCATCAATACTGCCCTAAGCCCTTGTCCACTTGCATCAGTATATACCACCAAGTTTTCATTCCCTTCTGGTACCTTGAGGATTGGAGCTTGCACTAGTGCTTCCTTTAATTTCCCAAAGGCTTTCTCACACTCTTCAGTCCAAGTAAACACTTGATTTTTCCTAGTCAATCTGGTTAGTGGGATTGAAATTTTTGCAAAGTCTTTTATAAACCTTCTATAATAACCATCCATTCCCATGAATGATCTGACCTCAGTGACATTGGTAGGCCTTTTCCAAGCTTGCAATGCAATGACTTTATTGGGATCCACTGATATTCCTTTTTCTGATATAATATGACTTAGAAAATTCACTTCATTTTTCCAAAAAGTGCATTTTGAAAATTTGGCTTTTAAATCTTCCTGCCTCAGTTTCTTGAATACCATATGCAAATGATTTTCATGCTCTCTAATTTACTTAGAATAAATTAGTATGTCATCAATAAATATCAATACAAACTTATCCAAGTATTCTCTAAAAATCCTATTCATCAAATCAATAAAATAGGAAGGAGCATTTGTCAAGCCAAATGGCATTACTAAAAATTCATAAAGTCCATATCTTGTGTTAAAGGCTATATATTTAATGCTTTCCTCTTCTACTTTCATCTGATGAAAGCCTGAAGCTAAATCAAGCCTAGAAAATATTTTTGCACCACTCAATTGATCAAAGAGATCATCAATTCTTGGTAAAGGATATTTATTTTTAACTGTGACTTTATTTAATTCCCTATAGTCAATACATAACCTAAGGGATCCATCTTGTTTCTTAACAAAGACTACTGGTGCTCCCCATGATGAGCTACTGGGTCTAATAAAACCTTTTTCTTCTTGTTCAACCAATTGCTTTTTCAGTTCCATCAACTCCTTAGGCCTCATTCTGGTTGGTCTTTTAACCACTGGGCTAGCTCTTGGAATTATTTTGATTGAAAACTCAATTGGCCTGTGGTTTGGAACTCCTTTCACTTCACCAAACACATCAACATATTGATTCACTATGGGGATTTCTTCTAATGTAGGCATGGGTTTTTCATTAGACAATGTAAAAAGGTTGGCTATACTTCTATTCTTGTTTGCCTCACAAAGAACAACTATTCTTTGTCCATCAGCAACTTTCAATGATATGGTGGATGACTCCATATTTATGATAGCCTTATATCTACCCAACCAATCAACTCCTGGAATAATCCTTATGGTCGGATATTGCAACACATATAGGTCTGACTCAAACACATGTCCTCCTATATTTAACCCTAGTTGTATACATATCATACCCAGAACACATGAACTACCTATAGGGCTTTTAATTAACAGTGGCTTATCAACAATCATACAATTCAATTTTAATTGTTGTACAATATCATGGGAGATCAATGAGTGTGTAGCCCCAGTATCATACACTACTACAAAAGGTATTGAGTGAATAAGCAAAGTACCTTCAACTTGACCATGCTTTTCAACACTTGATCCCTCAGCTGCCTTGCCTTTTCCTTCCAAAGCCCCTAATTTTCCTTGCTTAAAATCCGGACAATTTCTCTTTATGTGACCTTCCTTCTCACAATGGTGACATTTGAAGGATGCTGGCCTAACATTTGTGCATCTATTCTTCATATGCCCCTCTTGGCCACAGTTATAACATGTAATCTTCTTCTTAATTTCAGCAGCACTTGCTTCTTCTGGTTTCTTGGTGGAAGCCATGTCTGTTTTATTCTTATCATAAGGGTGAAATTTACCCTTTCCCTTCCTGTTTTGGTTATTCTTGAATGCTCTGAAATTCTCTCTAGCTTTATCATGTTGTTCAATGCTCAAAGTCAAATCCAAAACTTGATCAAAAGTCCTATTCTTGTATGGTAGCATAGCTCTACTAAGGCTAGGGTTTAGCCCTTGAATATATCTTCCATTCTTAGCCTCCTCAGTGGTGATGAGTACTGCACCATACTTTGCCAATGATTCAAACTTCTGAGTGTATTCAGTGACACTCATAGTCCCTTGCCTAAATTTGATGAATTCCTCTAGCAAAGACTCCTTAGCTGACGCAGGGACAAACCTACCTTCCAACATTGCTTTAAATTGATCCCGTCACTTCTCCTTTAGGTCTTCCAGCTATGATAACCTCCCACCAATCCAAAGCTGCTCCTCTTAATTGCCTGGATGCAATTTGCCTCTTCCTTTGGTCTTCAACTTGCATGTCTGCAAGGATTCTTTCCAAAATTCTGAGCCAATTTTGAACTCCCATAACTCCTTCTGTGCCATCAAAAGTTTTGCCTCCAAGGTTGGTAAAAGTCTTGAGTAGTTTGGAAAGCTCCTCATGTGGATTTTCCTGCCTGTTGCCTACTCCATCCCTTATGGCTCTCATGAATTCTTGCACATTCACCATGGGTGGTTCACTTGTTCCTACATTTTGATGTCTGGGTCCTACCATAGCTCTATGGACATAATACTTAGGTTAGTCAATTTTACCTATTACTCTATAGATTGATTCATTTCAATCTATCCCTATTCAGTTATAATAGATATTAGTAGTATAAGTACTAACAAAACAAAGCATCCAAGGCAGTCAACACATCCATTCATCCAATGCAAACAAATTCACACAAATTTTTTTGCTATGTTATTTAACAACATAGCTCTGATACCAAATGAAATGACCCACCTTTTATTTCTAATTTTTTTTTACAGTGGTCATTTAATCAAGAAAATATTATACTCTAATATTTTCTTCTATCCAGGATCTTTATGCCAATAAGAATATTGGTTTGCTTAAATTATCTTAAACTTATATATATGAGGATATATAAGCTACTTCTTACCTAAATCAGAGTATAAAAGTTTGGAAGATCAAATCTGTTTGGGGATCATTTTAAAGAAATAATCCATACATAGCAATTATGCTTAAAAACCAGATCTTCTAAATATCCATAGATTAATTCATGACTATTGGTTTCATATATAAAGACTTGGCATTTCACAGGTATTTCCATAATTTTATTACTGTATGAATAGTGCTTTTGGTTGTGCATGTGTGTGTGCATGTTCCTGTGCATGTGTGTGTCAGTGGAAGCCTTAAGTGTTTTAAAATTTTTCTTTCCTTCTTGTTATCAAAAGAGACATAACTGAAAGTTTGGTATAAAAGCTCTTTAGTGCTGGCTTAACCTAGGCTCAATAAAATGGTTATGTTAGCCATCTTTAGTTTGCATTGTTTCTTAACAAAATACATGTTATTCTGTTTTCTTTCTAAAGTGACTCAGAGCCTTTATTTGCCAGACTTTCTATTATCTGTAAACATGAATTTCTCATGCTAAAATACCTAATTGTTTATTTAGTTAATAAATCCTTACAATCTCAGGTTTCCTACCATTACAAATCAATTAATTAGAAATCTAAAAGTTCATTACTTAGTGAAACATTTTCAAAATAAAACCCATAAGTTTCAACTGAAACACCCATTCAAGTCCAATGCTTACAAAACAGTAAATAACAATACATTGGTTTGTCTAAGCAACTTAAACAACATAGCTTAACATAAATTTGGCATAAGCATCTATTTTAACTTCAGCAAATCTGTAAATATTACATCCAATTCCATATGCAGCTAACTCATCCAAAGCTTGATCAATGAAATTCCTATTTTCCTGCATAATCACCATGAACTGCCTCATACAAATATGAGACACCCAATGGTGCATAAACACACAAGGGTCAGACTAATGTCTGGTATGAGTAATCTATCTGAAAACAAGTTTTTATATGACTTTTATTTATATTCAAATACTTTGAATGAATTAAGAAACTCAGTATCATCTTTGTGCATGTTTTTGTGAGGCATGTGCATTCATATCAGTGCAAAAAAATTATGTATGATCCAAGTGCTTTAGTTTAGAGAAACCAATCATAAAATTTACCAATAAAACATCATAAACCAACCAATGCAATCATCAATTCAGTCATCAAGCCTCCTTTACAAATTTACTGGCCATTAGGGACTTTACCCAAACCTCACCTGAACCTATTTCTATTGTTCACTATCAAGTGTCATATGGTCTTTAGCTACTTTCTCTTGTTAAACCACACACTGCCTGGGACATTTCTCTGCTAACCCATCACACTTTGGCCCTTGTGTATAAACATACCATGTGTGAGCTTGCAATGTTCACCTTGCCAAGCTATATTTTGTAGCCCTAAGATCCAAAGTCCTTAGTTAAATTACTAAGTGTTGTTTCCTTTTTCATAATTGTGCTAATCCCCTCTGCATCTCACTTTTCAATCAGAGAAAAATAAACAATTCAACCAACATGTATTCATCCAGAGATTGGTAAGTCATATTCTCAAAAGCAAACATTTAATCATGAAAACATATGTGATTTCTTAGCATGTTATTTTGCCTATGGGTTTCAATGGATCAAGTTATAAACATATGGTCATAAATAATTTACTGGTTATCCCCTCTTACCTCTGGTTCAATCAGATCCTTATTAATCTTGAAGATTTGGCTAAACCATAAGTATATAGTTTGATTTGGATAGTTCATAAAACATAGAAGCTCAGCACATGTATAACATTGCACTTCTACATTTTTCCTTTGTTTCAGTTAACATGAGACATAAGCAACAACACAAGGTTGCAGCCCCATATTTCTTTCTATTTTTTAGACCATATACTTACAACATGAACCCTGGATTTAATAAATAATCTTATGAAGAAAACCCATAAAAAAATCACTCCATCTCAAAGTTAATTCACAACACAGATAAACATTTTAAACATGAAATCCATGACTCATATTTTCTTTTGGGTAAATCACTATAGATTATTAACAAACCAGAGTCATCAAATCATAAAATGAACATAACTTGCAAAAGTGAATTATTAATTCAAACAGGCTGCCTTAATATTCAGGACTTAATGCCAAAGTTTTCAGTGAGGTTACTCACATTAATTCCTTTTTCCTTAGCCTTTCTTTTCTTTTGATCCTCTGCCTTCCTCTAACTCTAAAGGCCGGTGCTCCTTATTTTCTCTGGCTTATGTTTTTATTTTTCCTTTAGGTTATGAAGAGCAAATGTGTATGATCTCACTACACTAAGCCTCCCTTATATAAACCCTGGCTGTTACTAGGGTTTTATGGAATTACCCAATGTCAGTTTACCCCATATTATGATCTGCCTTACACTTGATTCATAAAAAGAAAAGGGTATGTGGTCCTTGTTATATTTTTCTAGAAAATAAACCTTATTCTTTTAATCTTACCCCGGGTCATGTTATATGCATGACTTTAATTTTTCCTAAGCAAAAAGAATTGCTAGAAATGGATAAAGTGTTTATTTAGGGGTTCATACCATTTCCATGCAAGCTTTATTTCTTTCTTCTCTCTCTCTTTTTCTTTCTACAATGTTTGCCTGTGTACATGTATAACATAGGTATGCCTATTTTTCCCTAAGTCTTTTTTTTAAATAATTTTTAACTATCTTATACTCTCTGTATTTACTGTTTCTGCCTATATATATATTTGTTTCCTTTATGCCAAACTTTTTAAAGACCTGATCATATCTTCCTACATATGTTATTTGTAATTTATTTATCCTAACATATATATTAACTGTTGCCTATTTTATCACACAGAAAAATGTGTGCATGTGTGTGCACTGTCTTGTGCACATGTACATGCTTAAGCCATACATTTGGAATCAGTTTCCATTTCTATTTTTCTCAATGCAATTTTTAAACAAACATATACTAATTTAAATCATGAAATTGTTCGCAAAATCAGGGTTATCACACTTAACTTCCATTCAAATCAATGTTCATAACATTATTTGCACAACGAAACAGATGTCCATTCTCAAACAGTCTAGAAACAGATATAATACCACAAATAACGTCTTTCCTAAATATCAATTGTTTAATACCAGCATAAAACCACTAGGAAAACGTAAATGAAAATGTTCACTGTCATTGCATCTGAGATAGACCCATCAGCAACCTAGAGTCTCATTTTGCCCTTTGCCACACAATGCTGGTTCCTAAGGCTCTATAATGAGTTATTAATATGAGTTCCATGTCCTGTATCTAAAACCCAAAGCATTTTATAGATTACAAAACTATTTTGAATCATAAATGTTCCTGATGGAGCTGTAGAACTGTTCAACTTCTTTCCTTTCAATATTTTGAGATAGCCGGGATAGTTTCTCTTCTAGAGTCCTATTTTGTGATAGTGCTGACACTCACCCTTATCATCGTCTACCATCTTTCCTTTCTTACTTTTCTTTTTGTCATCTCTATTCTGCTCCTTTGAACTTTTTGAAGATGACACGCCACCTTTTACTGCAAGTACAGTCGACTGATCTGTAAATTGTGACTTGACCAACCTCAACATATTAATGAGCTCCATATGATTCACATTTAGATTGTTTATATTATAGTTTAGCATGAACAGTTCATACTGAGGGGTCAATGAACCAAAAATCAAGTCGACCTGGTACTTATCGCTTGTAGTCACGTCCAATGAGGCAAGCCTATTAATATAGCATTCTTCATCAGCACATAATCATCCACTTTCCATCCCCTTTGCATTTTTGTTTTAAATAGTTTCTTAGTAGTCTCATACCTTGCAGAATGCGATTGATTACCAAATAGTGCCTTAAGACTATCAAATATCTTATGGGCAAACATGAATACATGGATACATGGGCGATTTCGAGGTCATCCACCCACTTACTATAAGCAACATGCAGGTCTTGTTAGTGGAGCACAAGTTACAAATGACCAAACTCGCTCATATGTCAGAGCTATATTTATAGCTCGTAACCACTTGATATAGATGGTAGGTTCGGTTAATCTATCACCTTCATTAAAAAGTCTAACATTATATGCAAGTTTTAATGATTAGATTTTTAGGACATTAACATTGTAGATATTCTTATAATATTAGTAAGGTTAAACTTAATGTTTCCTTTACAAATATGCTTATATTAGTGTTTTATGTTTTGTTAAACCCAAAGTCGAAACATAGAAATCTTTCCACTTCACTAGTAGGACTTTGAACTCGTATGTCTTGGGATTCTTACCTTGAGGAACGCTAAAGAAATCATACTCCCACATACGATGGACAACTCTTATCGGTTGTATTATATACAACTCCTAACCCATGGCACTTAATCCCAGTCCCTTCTTTACGTTGAAGAAAGCTTAACAAATAAAGTAGAATTATTCACTCGGACCTACCATTTCGCCATGGCCTAAGTATAATGCACATGTGGAAAGCTCAACAAATATGTGCAGTTATCTTACCTCCTCTATTCAATGTATTAATAGTCTACACATAACATCCCTAGCTTAAAGAAAGCTCAACAACTAAAGGTTATGCAAGTAATCTATTAACATGGTAGAGGACAACATTATAGTAAATATTCATAATCTTTGCTATATTATATTGAGTGATATTGACTTATGCAATAATGTAATTTTTATGTATTACTATCGTGATTCAAATGTCGAACACATCCGAAATCACGGTATATATACATTTATGTATGTATGTTTGCACCAAAAATTGTCACAAACACCTAATAGAGATTTTGTGGAGAAATAAATGAAGAATAATTGAAAATAGAGGAAACAAGCAATTAAATAACAGAAAATAAGCAATTATAAGAACAGAATGATTTATAGTGGTTGTTTGTACCAAAATTGGGCACTACACTCTTCGGAAGTCTTTGAAGAGATAAAGTGAAGAAATTAAATGTAAAAAGAGGATTTATCTAACAAAACTCCAAATCTCAGAAATGAGAATAATTAAAGTGCAAGGAGACACAAGAATTTAGAGTGGTTCGGCGTATTGCCTACGTCCACTATGAAGTAGTTTGCTTTATTGATCTTTCTTGGATGTTTACAATTGATTTCAGCAAATTACAATGAATAACAATGATTTGCAGCAGTGAAATTCGTTGGTAGCAGAAGCCATGGAGTTCAGATCCAAGTTTGGCAGAGTCTAAGCGTTGGAGATCTCAAAGAAGAAGAACCCATTTTCTGTTGGCTTTGGGGGTCTATTTATAGGTATAGGAGGCTGATATTTCGCTCAGATCTCGGGAGACCCTCTCTGGCACGTGACCAGGCCCGTGCGCCCAAGCCCATGAAGTTTTGGTTCCATCCGTGATCGATACGAACAGATTTCATATCGATCAAGATTTCATCCAAAGGAGTCAAAATTTTGCATGGACATTCTTTAGCATGCACGTAGTCTTCTGTGAAAATTTCATAGCATTTGGACTTGTAGATTAGGAGATATGATCGATACGAAATGGGATTCTCGGTGGCTGTTTGGTTCGACTCGCTCTCGTTTCGACTCGCTTCCGTTCGACTCGGTGACATGGCGTTTGAGTCTTTGGATCACTCTGCCTTTAATGTTTATTCGAGCGAGTCGAAATGCTCATCGATTGAGCGAGTCGAAGTGTGTCCAGATTGAGCGAGTCGAAGTGTGCCCAGATTGAGCGAGTCGAAGCGTGCACTGGTTGAGCGAGTCGAAGGAGTCACTTCTGAGGGAAGCGGAGCGAGTCGAAGGTGCCGCTTCTGATGGTTGCGAAGCGAGTCGAAGGAGTCACTTCTGAGGGATGCGAAGTGAATCGAAGGAGGCATCTGAGGGTTGTGAAGTGGAGCGATTCGAAGGTGCCGCTTCTGATGGTTGCGAAGCGAGTCGAAGGAAGCGAGTCGACCGGTGATTGGTTTTCATCCAATTTTGTATCGTTCATAACTTGAGCATACAAACTCGGATTTACTTGAGATTTGGAACGTTGCCTCTCTTAGCTCAGCTTGTCATGTGCTACCAATTTTGGCTCGATCCGGACTTGGACAAAATTCGTTGATATCCACAATGAGCCTGTATATAACTGATCTCTAGGATGGGCCGTCATTGGTTACTAGTCAATTCCTTGGTGTCACGGCCTTGCCAAAAGGCGGGATAACATTTGCCCCCCAAAGTACGTCTTGTGAAAACATGATGTGCTTTGAAGTGCTGTAATCTTCATTCTGAATAGTTATCGTCTTTTCGATGAAAGCTGTAATCTTCGACTGTTTTTTTTCTTCAAAATGTAAGCTGTTGATGGTCAACTGTTGTACCCTGTATTGTTGCGACTGATTGCTTTTTGCTAGTGGTTACCCGTTTGTTGTTGTAATCATTATTGGATGAGTTTCTGATTCCCTTAAATCTAGAATATTGAATATTAGTCCGACATACATGCATATAGGTTAACCTGACTCTCGTTGACGTTTGTACGCTCACGAGTCATTGTCAGTTTATTTTATACGGAATTCCATATCGATCCTATCCTAAACCGACGTGAAATTCGCTGTAACAACGCTCGATGGTTGTTTTTGAATGTTCCTTCGTAACGATCCTCTCCTGAATCGATGTGAAGGGTTGAAGCATTGAGGACGTCTTTCATTGAATTTGTGGATGCGAAGTGAGTATTTCGATTTGATGGAGTTGGCCTTTGGAAGTCTTGATTTTATGGATTCGAACTAGTTGTTCGACTCGATCTTGGCTTCGAACTGCTTTGTTCGACTCGGTCTTGGATTCGAACTACATAGGAGTCGGAGTCGAAATGCATAGGAGACGGAGTCGAAGGGGAAACGGAGTCGAAGTGATGTCTTTTATTGCTGCATTGGAGAGGGAGTCTAACTGGACAGGGGACGGAGCCGAAGGGGAGACAGAGTTGAAGTGATGTCTTTTATTGCTGCACCGGAGACGGAGTCGAAGTCAAGCGATATGACGGGGAGCTTCGCATCAACACACTGGAGAGGGAGTCGAAACGCGTGTTCGAATCCACCGCGATACGAATCGTTTATTCCCTTTGTTTTCGAGTCCATATAATACTTTGTACTTGGCCATTTCTCCACTTTTTACCTTTCGCTTTCCTTCCTTGCCTTCGTATCGCTCAGAAACTCGAGAAGAAAGAAGAAAACAATCTTGCCTTTGAACTGATTCATCCCTTCAGTTGCTCGAACTAACTGATAGATTTAGGTAATCCTTTAAGCGGACCCAACGCGTAAACGATGAGACTCGGTTTTTAATATCAAATCAACTAGAGTTGTGATCGATTGAAAATTCCATGGCCTCAGCTTCGTGTCGATCTGAGTAGTGGTTTCGAGAGGATGAGGCGGAGGCCTTCGTATCGATCGATGGTGGAGCTTCGTATCGAGTCGAATGCTTTGAAACTATGGATCGATACGAAGGGGCTGTGTCTGATCGATTTGAAATGATGGTCTTCGATCGAATCGAAGTGGGTGACTTCGGAGCGAGTCAAAGTGGATGGCTCCGGGTCGAGTCGAAGAAGACGGCTTTGGATCGAGTCGAAGTGGATGGCTCTGGATCTAGTCGAAGTGCGTAGCTTTAGGAGCGAGTCGAACTGCATAGTCTTGGAAGCGAGTCGAACTGTGTGGTCTTGGGAGCGAGTCGAACTGGAGGCTTTGGGATCGAGTCGGAGTGTTGCGCTCCGTTCGATTCGAAATCCTTAGCCCCTTGATCGAGTCGAACTTGCATTCCAACCTTTTGACCGAGTCTGACTCATACACACATGACCATAACTTATTGATGCGAACACGGCTCTCGTGAGCAATACGAATTGAACATTAAAAATTTGAAACTCCTTGCACATTCGAACAATTGCCTCCAACAAGCTTAAAACTTACATAACTGGACTTAACCATTTCTCCGCATATCTGAATGCCTATCGAATCTTGTCGATGGAACTGCAACTCTAACATAACTTCAACAAACTTTAACTTGGACTGATTGCTAATAACCGGATGGCACGGTTTTGACGGTCAGCGATGACGGTCCTTCCAACTGAATTCCGAAGTCTCGTCATTTACATGCTTTCTCTAATCCTGTAGATCTTCTCAAATGATATACAGTACTGCACCGCACAGCACACACTCACACACTTTACACTAGGGGATGCACGAGCGTTATTGCCTGTTTAACAATGATTTTTCATGAGCTAGCTATTCATGGAACCCTCAAGTTCATAGCAGCAAGAACTCCCGAGCTCTATTCCTCCATCCATCGAGATACCGGTTATCGAAGCCGAAGTTATAGAGCCAGCTTTGGACGAGCGCCTAGGTGCCCGGTTCATTTGTAGTCCACCAGACTCTGTGCCGTTGGGTATCTCCAAAGATATTCTAGGACGGATTTCTTTAAGGCACGGCTTGTCGCTTGACGACAGTTACTACCCCGGCCAAATGACATGCCACATTATCCCCCGGAGGGGTTTACCGCTTTCAACTGTCATTCCTGCACAGCGGGGACACTCCCTCCCTTCAACCAATATATAAGGGAGATGTTATCCTTTCTTAGCATAGCTCCATCACAGCTACATCCCAACGGTTATGCCTTGTTGAACAACACCTTTGTCCTATTTATAGAGATTCTCTTTCGACCGCCGAAGCCGATCGAAATCAGATATTTATTTAATGTCAAGAGCCGTGGAGACAACCCTTCTTTCACCTTCCTGGAAGCGGTCAGAAATTGCCACATTGTACTGGGCTCCTGGGGAAGGCTAAGTTACTATAAAACTGAATGGTTCTACATTCGGTGCCCTCCTGGATTTGCTAGTTAATGGTTAGATAGATGTAAGTGTTTCCATTTCTCTCTTGAATCATTGAGATATTAGTGATTGACTTCAAAATTGACGTACTTTTCCTTTTTTATAGCTGCAATCTCTCGTCCTAACGGTGCATACTTCAGAGAGCTTGTTCGGATTCTTCAAGCGTATCAGGGCGAAGAGAGGCATATTGACTTGGTTCTGATCGATAGAAATTTGAGGACTGTCGGGCTGATAGAACGGAGGCAGAGCATACAACTGGAAGGGACACATAGAGTGGTCCCGAAGAAACGGGTAAAGCGCAAAGCGCCTGCAGTCGTGATAACCGAAGAGGTTGATCCGGAGCGAACGCCTACCGATACTGAGCTCCCAGTTGGGCCTTCTTCCGATGTTCAGGATTCAGGAGGAAGAAGAAAAGGTAAGGCTGCTGCTCACAAATGCTCCAAATCCAAGAGATTTAAATCTGTTGTTATGTCCTTGCCTGCTCAGGGGATTAGAATTTTGGAGGCTTCTTCCCCGCCAGTAAAGAATCTTTTTGACGGGCTTGCCGATGTTCTGATTCCGGATTTTGTGTCGTCTCAACACGACGCCGGGATGGAGGAGCTTGACAGTGCTCTTGAACTGAGCGGGTCGCTTGCCACGAATGCGGCCGACATTTTCGGTTGGTCGGGGGATTGCACATGCATACACTTCACTACACTGCATGATTCACAACTGTAAATTGTTCAACTTAGGTAGTCACTAACTCTTTCTTCGCTTCTCATTTTCAAGTACTATGTCTGGAAGGGGATCTATGCTCGGGAATCTTCGCTCAGCCCGAAAAGCTTCTGGTTACTATGATTCCTGCAGGAGGGATTCAGATAGAGATCGCGATCGCGAATAGTCTAACCAGGACAGGAATGGGCGTGACAGAGAGTATATACATCGATCCAGATCACGCTCTCCACCTCCTAGACTTCCGTCACCACCCCTTGCTTCTATTTCACATCCGCCTGAACCTCCTCGTCACAGGACGTCTTCTCATTCTTCTAGACCTGAGACTCATCTTCAGAGAGTCGAGACTACAGCCTCCATGATTACAGAGCAGGTCCCAGCTGAACCCACAGGAGAAGAGGCTCTTAAGTTGGCTCAGATGAGGAAGGATTTACCGAATATCTGCTTCGACGGCTATGTCTTCCCACCACACTTAAAAAGAATTTCATCAGGGGTGGAAAATACGGTGCACGATTACGTTCACGACATATACACCCAGTACCGAGAGTGGACAAAGGCTACCGAAAAAGCTTCCAAAGTGGCCTTTGAGCGATCCAAAGATGGAGACCTAGCTCGCTCAAAGGGATCGGATCATTCAGGTGCTTACTGCTGAGTCCGAGTCTTCTCGGAAGTCTGAGATTGAGGCCAATAAAAAGGCTGACGAAGTGAAGGCGGCAATGGAGAGGTTGGGACAGACTCACGTTGCCTTGGTGGAGGAGATGGGCCACTAGAATACTAAAGTCACCGCCGAGCGGGATGCGGCGATCAAGGAGCTTAATGAACTCATGGCCAAATTTGCTGATATGGCCAAGGAGAAAGATGATGCGAACAACGCAGCCCATGAGGCGTGCGAACAAGCTGTTCTGCTTAGGGGTGAATGGGATGCGGCTGTGGCTAAAGTCCAGAAGGTGGAGACTGAGGTCGAGGAGAGGGTGAAGTTGGCCGAGTCCAGGCTAGAGGCTGACATCGAAGACCTTCTCGTCGTTTACAACGCTAATGTGCTGAGGCACAGGGGTATAGCCTGATGATTTTTCGACGCATCTCTATAATGCTTGGAGCCAACTGGTTGAGGAAGAGAAGGAGGCGCATCAGGGCGAGTCTATGGATGAATTTGAACTCGAGAACCGCATTCTGACTGAAGATGAAAAGAAAGTTCTCCATGAGTCAATGATTCTGCGTGAGAAGGAAAGACTTGGCGCCCAGCACTTTGAAGTGGGAGAGGGTTCTGGAGTTGACCACCATGAAGCAAGTTTTGAAGTTCCGGCGTCAACCTAGCCTGAATCTTTGCCTGCGGTTGATCCTCAAGCCGTTCCTTCCTATAACCCGGATTAGTCGCAGATGTCTTTGGCTACAGCGCAAGTGATTGAAGCCGCTCTGCCACCTACGAGTCAAACTGAGGAAGGTATTCTGAACATTCCACATGTCTTTCTTGAGTCGAAATCTTCGATCGCGTTAAGTTCTAACAGTTCTCTTATTCTTTGTTTAGTGATCGACGCTGCACCGGCCATGCCTCCTGCTACTCAAGAATCATATCAGATGCAGGAGGCTATCGTGACTGAAGTGATCACCATGAGCACAGCTGCCCCGCTCGACGATATGCAGGGGAGTACAATTATGTTTGATGAGCAGCTGATGAATGAACTTTTTCGCCGTCACGGCGATCCTCTCGCTGACTTGTCATCTGTCATGAGTGGAACTGATCCTGCTACAAGTTCTTCAATGCCGACTGCTGATGCCCTCAGCGGGGCTCGAGTAGTAACTGAAGAGGAGATGTTCGCTCAAATTGACGCTAAAATGGCGGCGGCGGCTCATGGTGGTAGCTTTGGAGGTGGGATGGCAGCATCAGGACCTGCTCCGCTCAGAATGATGTCTCCTGGTGGTGCTGTTTTTATCACCAGTGTGCCCATTCCACCTTCCGTACTTGATCCTGTTCCTCCGACTCCGCCCGCAGGGAGCATTCTTATTCACTCGAGTTCGGAGGATGATGTTGATATAAAGCCCTCGCCTGAAGACCAGCCGCCTAAGAGCAAGGGCTCGAAGAGGAAACTTAGCGGTGGCTCCAACGGGTCTACACCGAGAAGGAAGCCAAGGAAGAAGAAAGATTAAACATGCTTCCCCGGTTTATTCTGAGTTGCATTTTGTTAGCCGTATATAGATGCAGGTTCGGCCCCTGCTAGTAGGAATTTTTGGAAACTTGTACACGAACTTCTTTTATAAACAATAGAAATAAAAATTCTCTTTTTTGGCTTCTTTTCTGTCATTGTGTATTTGTCCAAGTGTTTCAATATCTGAAGTGTATCTGTGAAGTTTCAGCTTTTGAATCAAGTTTGTTTTTGTTCATCAAGTTCGGAAACTGTGGACATGGTTTGCGACCGGGAAGCGAGTTGAATTCTGACGTCGCATCACTTCAGTCAATGGCTGATGCTTAATTCTTGCCCCCCAGTCTTGATGGTGTGTTGTGAAACATCAGTCGGCGATCGCTCTTTCCTTATAGCATGTCAAGTCTAGTGCCACTGAACGGATGTCTGAGGCAAGCGGAGATTGAGTAGTTCATCCATGCTCATTTGATTGTCGATGATCATATCCACACTCCGGGGATTTCCTTTCATTTATTGGCGGTTGGTTACGCCGGCTTAAGTTTCAATCATATGTCCGTGATCTGGGGACTTGGAATTGGCATTTGTATCCGACTCGCGCTCCGGGAGTTTGGAGTTGACATTTATACTTCGATTCACGCTTCGGGAACCTGAAGTTGGTGTTTACGCTCCGTTTCGCACTTTGGGAATCTAGAGTCAATGTTTATACTCCAGTTCATGCTCTGGGAACTCGGAGTTGATGTTTATACTCCAATTCGCGCTTTGGGAATTTGGAGTTGATGTTTATACTCCGACTCGCACTTTGGGAGTTCGGAGTTGATGTTTATACTCCGCTTGCACTCTGGGAATATGGAGTAGATGTTTATACTCCGGTTCGCACTCTGGGAACTCGGAGTTGATGTTTATACTCCGACTCGCACTCTGGGAGTTCGGAGTTGATGTTTATACTCCGGTTCGCACTCTGGGAACTCGAAGTTGATGTTTATACTCCAATTCGTGCTTTGGGAATTTGGAGTTGATATTTATACTCCGACTCGCACTTTGGGAGTTCGGAGTTGATGTTTATACTCCGCTTCACACTCTAGGAATACGGAGTTGATGTTTACACTCCGGTTCGCACCCTGGGAACTCGGAGTTGATATTTATACTCCGACTCGCACTTTGGGAGTTTGGAGTTGATGTTTATACTCCGGTTCACACTCTGGGACCTCGGAGTTGATGTTTATACTCCGACTCGCACTCTGGGTGTTCGGAGTTGATGTTTATACTCCGACTCGCACTCTGGGTGTTCGGAGTTGATGTTTATACTCCGGTTCGCAGTATGGGAACTCGTAGTTGATGTTTTCACTCCGACTCACACTCTGGGAGTTCGGAGTTGATGTTTATACTACGGCTCGCACTCTGGGAACTCAGAGTTGATGTTTATACTTCGACTCGCACTCTGGGAGTTCGGAGTTGATGTTTATACTTCGGTTCCCACTCTGGGAACTTGGAGTTGATGTTTATACTCCGACTCGCACTCTGGGAGTTCGTAGTTGATGTTTATACTCCGGTTCGCACTCTGGGAACTCGGAGTTGATGTTTATAATCCGCTTCGCACTCTGGGAATACGGAGTTGATGAAGGATTGTCATGTATCAATCCTTTTTTGACTTTGATGTGATGGCTTGTCCCAGAGCTCGGGTTTCACTTAGCGAGTGATTGGTTGCATCGCAGTCACTCTCTACTTGAATAAATTCCACCGTATGGTGAAACTTAGTTCTCCGTGCATAGTGATGATCATATGAAGCATTTCAAGTAAATCACAGCTCTGGCTCGAAGAGATTGCATTATATTGCTGAAACAAGAAAGTATGGCAAAGTCCGTTGCCTTATTACAAGTTCTAATTTCGAAATGCAGAAACAAATTGTAACAAAGGAAAGTGGTTTAAATGGATAAAGATAGCCTGTCATGTGTAATAGCGGCGAAGGCTCTCACTATTCCAGGCTCTTGTCAGAGTTAGACCGTCGATAGTTGATAATTTGAATGTTCCATCTCCGAGCCTTCGTTCAATAACATACTGTCCTTCCCATGTCGGTTTCATATGCGAAGGAACCGGGTAGATTCTTTTAAGGATGAGATAGCCTAGTTCAAAGGTTCGTGGGCGGACCTTGGCGTTGTACAATTGGATGACTCGACTTCGATGCGCAGCTGCCCTCAAATCAGCTTCTTCATGCCTCTCATTTAGTAGATCAAGAGATTCCGCAAGTAATATAGCATTCGTCTTTGGATCATAGTATGTCACACGATGAGAAGGTACTTCTAGCTCGACTGGAATAACGACTTCTGAACCGTAGGAAAGAGAGAATGGAGTGTGTCCGGTCGTAGTCTTGTGGGTTGTTCGGTAAGCCCATAAAGCCATAGGAAGTTCATCAACCCACTTGCCACCGACTTTTTCCAGTCGTTTTTTCAGAATGGATTTTATAACTATATTAACAGCTTCGACCTGTCTGTTTTCCTGAGGGTGTGCAACTGCAGAGAATTTCTTTTGGATGTGAAATCGTTTGCAGAAATCTTTAAATTCAGCACTGTCGAACTGGGTTCCGTTGTCCGTAATAATGGTGTGTGGGAGATCGAATCGATAGATGATGTTACGAACCACAAAGTTGATTACTTTCTTCGTTGTAATGGTAGCAAGAAGCTTCGGCTTCAGCCCAATTTGTAAAGTAATCAACTGCGACAATGGCGTACTTTGCACCACCTTTTGCTAAGGGTAGGTCACCGATGATGTCGATGCCCCACATTACGAACGGCCATGGGCTGACCATTTGCGTTATCTCGGTAGGATGAGCTCTAGGAATTCGGGCATATTTCTGGCACCTATCACATTTCTTTGCATAGTCCGACGCATCGCGATTCACGGTAGGCCAATAATATCCG
Source organism: Allium fistulosum (assembly GCA_030737815.1). Lineage (NCBI taxonomy): Eukaryota > Viridiplantae > Streptophyta > Magnoliopsida > Asparagales > Amaryllidaceae > Allium > Allium fistulosum. The sequence goes on along the minus strand of CM060902.1, from coordinate 942,677,933 downwards.
TAGCGAAGTATTTTCTTGGCAAGTGCTTGCCCCCCGGTGTGATCGCCACATTCTCCCTCGTGCACCTCGTGCAATACTTGTTTAATTTTATCGTGAGCGATACACCGGAGTAGAGGAACAGAGTACCCTCTTCTATACATGACTCCATCCTGAATGATGAATCATGAAGCCTTTTGGAGAACTTATCTCTTTTCACTCCTGTGTTCCGGCAGGATTCCGGGCTCGATGTAGTTTCTGAGTGGAGTCATCCACGAATCCTTTTCGAGGATGGTTTCGCATATCCTGTCTATTTCCTTTTCGATGTAGTAATCAAACTGATTTAGTACTTCCTGAACTCTAGTTAAGTAAGCAGCCAGCCTTCGGTCTCTCGCTTGATATTCTCCTCGAACTTGACACACGACTAGCTGTGAATCGCAATAAATTTCCACAGCGACAATTTTCAGATCTTTGTCAAGTTTGAGGCCAGCTAAGAGGGCTTCATATTCAGCTTCATTATTAGTTGCATGAAAATCGAACTTCACAGCATAGCATATGGATCGGCCTTCCGGGCTTTCGAGTACGACACCGGCGCCTGAACACCGGTCGTTTGATGCACCATCAGTATATAGCTTCCAAACGTATTCGGGGGATTTACTGGTTTCAGGCAAGTCCTCTGGAATGGTAAATTCAACTATGAAATCAGCGAGGACTAGTCCTTGGATTTCTCGTCTTGGAGTGTAAGTAATATCAAACTGACTCAGTTCGATGTTCCATTTGAGTAACCTACCTGACGTTTCAGGCCGCGAAAGGACCTGTCGTAACGGCTGGTCGGTGTAAACAACAATGGGATGTGCCTGGAAATACGGTCGGAGTTTTCTTGATGCAATTACAAGGCAGTAGGCCAACTTTTCTAGCTTTGGATAGTTCCTTTCAGCCCCAGTCAATCGCTTGCTGACGTAGTATACCAGCTTCTATATCTTGTCTTCTTCTCGGATTAATGCAGCGCTGATAGCATTCTCTGATATCGCCAAATATATGAACAATTTCTCATGGTCGATGGGCTTCGACAGGATAGGTGGTGTGGATAGATGTTGAACTAGCGCTTGGAAAGCGCCCTCGCACTCCGTGGTCCATTCAAAGTTGCGTTTTCCTTTTCGGATCAGATCGAAGAAGGGAATGCATTTGTTAGTGGACTTTGAAATGAACCTCCTCAATGCTGCTACTTTCCCATTGAGACTTTGGACTTGCTTTATGGTCTTGGGAGTTTCAAGATTTCTGATTGCCCAAAACTTTTCAGGATTAGCTTCGATTCCCCGAGCGTTAACGATGAACCCAAGGAATTTCCCGGATGCAACTCCAAAGTGACATTTCAGTGGATTTAGCTTCATTTTGTATTCTCGAAGTATGTTGAACATAGTTTCCAGGTCTTTAACATGGTTAGTGGAGAGTCATGACTTCAAAAGCATGTCGTCTACATACACTTCCATGGTTTTCCCGATTTGATTGGCAAACATCCGATTAACCAATCGTTGATAAGTAGCCCCGGCATTCTTGAGTCCTAATGGCATAACTTTGTAGCAATAAAGTCCCAGATTGGTTACGAAGCTGGTATGTTCTTGGTCGGGTAAATGCATCGGTATCTGGTTGTAGCCAGAGTACGCATCCATGAAGGATAAGAGTTCATGCCCAGCTATCGAATCTACTAGCTGATCAATTCTGGGAAGTGGGAAACTGTCTTTAGGACATGCTTTATTCAGATCAGAATAATCGACGCATGTTCTCCACTTCCCATTCGGCTTTCGGACGAGCATGGGATTCGACACCCATTTAGGATATAGCGCATCTCGAATGAATCCATTTGCTTCAAGCTTTTCTACTTCTTCTTTAAGGGTGGCAGATATCTCTGGATCCATACCGCGCCTTTTTTGTTTGACTCGGACATGCCGCGGGTCAATGTTCAGAGTGTGGCTCGCGATGTCCGGTGAGATCCCACTCATATCGAAATCTGTCCAGGCAATTACGTCAAGATTTGCTCGCAGAAATTCAACCAATTCCTCTTGAGTTTGCTGGCTTAGCTGAGACCCAACCTTTATCATTTTCGAATCATCGTCATTGTCAATTGGGACATCAATCGTCAGTTCGGCCGGGGATGCTTGACTTTCTTTAGATTCTTCTTCGTCTTTAGTTTCTCTTGGGTCAAGATCCCTGAGGAATTGGCTGGGGTGCCAAGGCCTGGGCCCGGGCTTAATTTTCAATTATCGGCGAAACGGACGCAGAGAGATTCCTCTACGCCATTTCCTTTCTCCTTTCGCTGCGCTTCCTGTAGCTCAGCAACATAACAGGCTCTGGTAGTAGCCTGATCTCCCTGAATGATTCCTATTCCATGATCAGTGGGAAACTTTAAAGTGAAACACCACGGGGCGATGGCTGCCCTGAATTCAGCGAGGGCCGGTCGGCCCAAGAAAGCATTGTAAGGGGAGTCTATGTCCAAAACAATGAGCTATAGCATCCGTACTCTCCGTCGTTCTCCAACTCCCAACTCTTCTGGCAGTTCCACCATTCCAGTGGGTATAGTAGCACTTCCATTGAAACTATGGACTCGGGATTGACAAGGCTTCAAGTCTGTGGCTTCCATTTTCATTTGATCATAAGCTCGTTTAAACAAGATATTCACAGAGCTTCCACTGTCAACTAAGATTCTCTTCATCCAAGCGGGACCTACTTGTGCTGAGATGACCAGTGGATCGATAGTGAGGGCTTCGACTTTATCAGCGTCTCTGTTCCTGAACACGATGTCATCTGTCATCGTCTTCTTTTGCTTGGCCGGAGCCCCTTCATCGGAGTTACTATAACATTCGAAGTCTGCATGCCTGATAGAACTAGCATATGACTCCATTTCCTTCCAGCTTCGATCTGCTGGGTGAGGACCACCACTTATTGTATTGATGACAAACCTCTCGCCTGTAGGAGCGGGTTCCTCCTGTCTTTCCTGATTCGGCGCACGATTCTGATTTGATGGGCCCGTACCACCAGACTGCGGCGCCCGCACATACTGATCCAACTTCCGTTCACGTATCATTTTTTCAATGAGGTCTTGCAAGTGATGGCACTCATTGGTGTTGTGGCCATAACTCTTGTGGAATCTACAAATTTTCCCTGTTTGGATTTGTCTTTCAGTTGGTGGTTTAGGGGAAGGTTTCTTGTACTGCATGGTATTGTAGGTTTGCAAATACACATTTTCCAATGACTTGTTCAACGGAGTGTAGTTATCATACATGGAAGCTCTATGCCGTGGACCACGATTCTGATCGCGTTTCTTGTTTTGATTCCCATTGTCCCACTGTTGATTTTGTTTATTTTGTACGTTCTACTGAACCTTTCCATAACTATCTCCGGACTGTTTAATAGCGATGTTACTTTGGATTCCTTCGATGTTGGGCCCTGCGTCATCTTGCTTCCTAGACAGTTTCGCATCCTCCCTTCTCAAGAATTGGGCTGCCTTGGAATAGAAACGGTCCAATGACACAGGTGGTTTTCCAGCTAACCAATTTCCGAACTTGGAATCAGCATCAATCCCCTTAGTCAATGCCATCAGGATAGAGTTATCATTGGGATTGCTTATTTCTGCACACGCAGCATGGAATCGCTCCAAGTAATGTCTAAGTGTTTCTCCGGGAGCTTGCGTAACACTAGACAAAGTGTTAACGTCTTTAGGCCTTGCCACGTGCATACGAAATTGTTCAACGAACTTTGTGGGCATCTGATCAAAATTAGAAATGGATCGAGGTGGTAAACGAGTAAACTAGATGGTAGCGATGCCCCCCAGGGAAATGGGGAAACTATGGCATTTTACTACGTCATCAGCTCTCGCAGCATTCATCAGCCATTCATACTTCAAGATGTTTTGATTGGGATCAAAACTCCCTTCATAAACTGGCAAAGCTGGCATCCTGTAGCACAAAGGGGGTTCAGCATATAAAACGTCATCGGTGAAAGGGGTATGACTCCGGGAGATTCCCCAGTCATCATTAGAGAGACCCTGACTTTCACAGATCATTTGGCGGATCAGCGCTGGTATATCCGGCATTCGGATACTTGGAGCATGTTATGACAAGGTGTGGTCAGGTTCTACAGCGCGAGTCTGGACCGGACGTGGTCGACGGTCCATGCCTCGCCTCCTTGGTTCAACATCCTCAGGGACATAAGGCTCAGGAGTCTGCTCTCGTTGGTTACGTTGAGGATCAGCTTGGCTTCTAGCATCGCCTCCACGTTCAGTAGTGGTGGTAGTAGCAATGTTGCCAGTAACATGGTAAGGAGCATCATTTCCTCGAGACGAAGGTTCGGTACGGAGACTGGCAGATGGTCCAGTTCTAGGTTGCCCAAGATTTGAAGCGGGTTGGTGTCCCGTGGCTTGGGTGTAGCTTACACCTAGCCGTGGGCGTGTGGATCTAGTTTGGCCATCAGAGGAGGCTGAACTCTCTGTGGAAGAATAGGAACCTTGGTCTCTTCTAGATCTTCAACGCCTTTGGCGATTCAGCTGGTTGGACAACTCGGTGTTGGCGCACAGTTGTTCAGTTAGCTGTTGTCGACCCTGCGTCAACTCTTGAAGCAATGTCTGGAATTCTTGTCTAGTGATTGGGCCGGGTGGATCTGAAGGTCCTGCAGCATTTTGGTTGGAGGGAGGTGATTGCACGGGATTTTGTCGGTCCTGTGCTCCTTGATCAGCAGCTGTAGCAGTGGTACGTGTGCTCACCATAATGAATTAATGAAGTCCTTTCCTAGATCTGATTGCAAATCTAAATAGAATGGAAGGGCTTCAAAGTTCTAGATCTGGATCTTCTTCTTAGATTTATGCAATCCAATATAGATAGGAGATCCAAAGAGCGGGAGAAAAATTGGGTTCTTCTTAGTGAAAGCACCAAAGTGTTTGTACCAAAATTGGGCACAACACTCTTTAGAAGTCTTTGAAGAGATAAAGTGAAGAAATTAAATGTAAAAAGAGGATTTATCTAACAAAAACTCCAAATCTCAGAAATGAGAATAATTAAAGTGCAAGGAGACACAAGAATTTAGAGTGGTTCGACGGATTGCCTACGTCCACTACGAAGTAGTTTGCTTTATTGATAATTCTTTGATGTTTACAATTGATTTCAGCAAATTACAATGAATAACAATGATTTGCAGCAGTGAAATTTGTTGGTAGCAGCAGCCATGGAGTTCAGATCCATGTTTGGTAGAGTCTAGTCGTTGGAGATCTCAAAGAAGAAGAAGAACCCCTTTTCTGTTGGCTTTGGTGGTCTATTTATAGGTGTAGGAGGCTGATATTTCGCTCAGATCTCGGGAGACCCTCTCTGGGAAGTGATCAGGCCCTTGTGCCCAAGCCCGTGAAGTTTCGGTCCGATCCGTGATCGATACGAACAGATTTCGTATCGATCAAGATTTCATCCAATGGAGTTGAAATTTGGCGTGGACATTCTTTAGCATGCACGTAGTCTTCTGTGAAAATTTCATAGCATTTGGACTTGTAGATTAGGAGACATGATCGATACGAAATGGGATTCTCGGTGGCTGTTTGGTTCGACTCGCTCTCGTTTCGACTCGCTTCCGTTCGACTCGGTGACGTGGCGTTTGAGTCTTTGGATCACTCTGCTTTTGATGCTGTTTCGAGCGAGTTGAAATGTTCATCGAATGAGCGAGTCGAAGTGTGTCCAGATTGAGCGAGTTGAAGTTTGCCCAGATTGAGTGAGTCGAAGCGTGCACTGGTTGAGCGAGTCGAAGGAGTCACTTTTGAGGGAAGCGGAGCAAGTCGAAGGTGCCGCTTCTGATGGTTGCAAAGTGAGTCAAAGGAGTCACTTCTAAGGGATGCGAAGCGAGTCGAAGGAGGTATCTGAGGGTTGTGAAGCAGAGCGAGTCGAAGGTGCCGCTTCTGATGGTTGCGAAGCGAGTCGAAGGAAGTGAGTCGACCGGTGATTGGTTTTCATCCAATTTTGTATCGTTCATAACTTGAGCATACGAACTCGGATTTACTTGAGATTTGGAACGTTGCCTCTCATAGCTCAACTTGTCATGTACTACCAATTTTGGCTCGATCTAGACTCGAACAAAATTCGTTGATATCCACAATGAGCCTGTATATAACTGATCTCTAGGACGGGCCGTCATTGGTTACTAGTCAATTCCTTAGTGTCACGGCGTTGCCAAAAGGCAGGATAACAGTGGTTCAACGTTGAAAGCCTATGTCCACTTTGGTAAAATAACCTTTTTAATCACTTAAATTGTTGAGTATAGAGGGATGGATAGAAGTAGAATCCTTAGTTACGAAAAAGTAGTAAGCAACAAGTAGCGTAAAGATCCCAAATATGAACAATCAAGTCTATATTATAAGGGAAGACGATGAAATATCTTCTTGAAATATCGATAGTGGAGTCTCCAGATCTAGAAGAAGTCACAGTATCGATGGCATGTCCCACATCATTTATAATAACGATCGGCATCGATTGTTCTGTGAGATCCTTTTGGCATGCAACCGATACAGTAGGCTCTACTTCCAATATATTAATATTCCTAAAGTTTCATATGTGTTCGTGTTGTAGATTTTGACATATCGATCGTTTTTCGCTGAGTTGAACTGTAATATCGATACTGTAAGATTCATACTTGGTGAATATGGATTGCACCCGATCCATTTTCAATAATGGTGTATTTTCCTATTTTGAGCATTCTATTGAGTCCATTCTCCGCTTTTTCTTCATCGTTGCTTCATATAATCATCTTTGCCTAATCTCTAGAGTTCACGATTGTTAATTTGACGTGTCGATCTTAATGACAGTCGAGTCTAACTTGTCCAGTCAGTTTGGCTATAGCCAGGCCAAATGGTCGGATAACACTTCCCTCCAAAGTACATCTTGTTTCAACATGACGTTCTTTGAATTGATGCAAGTTAGTGTCATCGGAAAGGAATCCATCAAATTTTCTAAACAGCCATTGTCCCTTTGATGAATTGTTTTCCTTGAAGAGTCGCATCTCTTTCTATTTGGCATGATGATAGGTCGATTTCCAATAGTCTAAATTATGGTTCACATCTTGATGGTGATCATTTAAAACTTTATTCCAGTGAGTCAGTAGGCCTTGGTTGTCCGGTTCAAATATTCCTCCAATTAATATAGATGAGAATTCAATTTCTGTCGATTTCAAGAAATCGAATTTTTTAGGACGTACACTTGCACATATACGTATTCATCCCTGACTCCTGATCACGATTGCACATTCACGGGTCGTTGTCAACTTTTCGCATATGATTTAGATGCATCGGCATAAATCCATCAATAATGGATCATACTTTATCCATTTCTACTATGAATCGGGTCAACTCCGTTGATATTGGGTCATGCCTGGTCATTTTTTTTAAACAAATTGATGAATCATTCCAAAGCCATTAGTTTTGGATCATACATGATCCAAGTATATGTTGAATGAACCAATTAAATTGTGTATTAAGGAGAAGGATCGGTATATATCCATCACAGAATGACCACAGCCGATCATTTGTCTGTTTGGTCATTTGATTGAACGAGTTAAGAAAGATGGATCAGCGCAAGATCATAAACAATCGTATCTGATCATTTATCGGTTGGATTCTACATTGAACTACAAACTTCGATGGTTCATATTTCTTCCTTCATATATATACTTGGATAATTAGATTATTTTCCCTACTTTATTTCATTAGAAAAAGTATATTAACCGAACCAAAAAGAATATAAACTTCATCATCTTCCTCCCCTTCATTTTCAATGAAAATTCTCAGATCAAAAATCATTTCCCAAACCTTATCCATCTCTTAACCAATCATTTCCTTCATTATATCTACATCTCCTCAGATCTTGTTTCATATTTGAATACAAATCGCCACTGCTTTTCTATTTTTGACATAGGTAGGTCAAACTTCTCTTACTTGTAATAATTTAGTGACGAGATGATGGGATCTTATTCTAGTTTGCATAATTTAGGTCATGGTGGTTTGACTAGTCATAATGAAGGGGGAAATGGTGACGATCAGGTCGAGTTGTTTATGTTGGTATGATGGTTGCGATGGCTTTTGTGTTTTGAGATGGAAGAAGATGTCAAGTTTTTGGAGAAGATGATGGAGCAATCGAAACGATCGTGGTTGTACCGATTGTTTGCTTTAGTGATTATGGGTGGAAGGTTGATTCTATCCGATCATTCCTAGAGTTCTAAAATGTGGGCTGTTACCAATCATCTTGATGAATTGGTACTTGAAACAATGAAGAGAAATTGGACCGATCGTCTTCTGGTAGGGCTTTAGCCGATCATTTTTTTTAGATCAGTGGTTGGGGATTTGAATTGAAGTGAATTGTGGCACCGGGGCCGAAGGTTGGATCGATCGCAATGATCAATACAGATAAGGATCGATCATGAATGATCGTGCAGAAATGATCGGTTATGCGCACTAGGATAGATCGGTCGTAACATTGTTAATGATCGATTATTGGTTTAACTTTGATTAATATACTTAAAATCCTCAAATCTAAATTAGAACTTTGTAATGAGCTTCGACGTTGAACGCTTGAATGTCATACATGACTAGCATATGAAATAGACTACATATTCAGACATATATGACAATTGAACTGTTGGAACAAACTTGACTAATCTTCTACATATTTATATTGGTTGCCTATGCCTTGAACTGATTTTTGAAGCTCATCCACTCTTGAATGCATAATTCGAACTTTAACATGCCAACAACTAATCCCGATGCTTAGGCTGAATCCTAAGCCAGTGACACAAAGAGTCGGTTGAGATGACCATCAATGACGGTCACTCCGATTGGACCCCGAAGTCTCATCATAGTTATAGTCTTTAATTCTGAACTATTTTTCACTGCATTTCATGACACTGCACCACTCCGCACTAGCACACACTTTGCACTAGGGAAACAGGTTATTTTTACAAGTTATGGGTTCCAAACGCTCAGAGCGTTTAGCTGCTATGACATCTGGACATTCTTTAGAGCATAATAATACAAGTGCTGAATCGAGCTCCGCAACTGCTTCCGATAGAGTCTCTCCTGAACATCAAGTTAAACAATTGGAAAATTCTTGTTTATTACTCGATCTTTTCTCCGTTGTTCCAGTCCTTCGAACAAAAGTGATAGATACTGCTCCTGACACTCTAGAAGATACGATATTTTTGGAAGATCCGGAGGATTTTATGGCTTCAAGAATTAATAAAGCCTCTCTCTGTAGAATTTGTGTCAAACATGGGATTTCGTTTGATGACGTGCCAGTTCCGACTAGGAATGACAGAGCTCATATGCCCCCTGAGGGGTTCACTCCATGCAGAAAGTTCATGTGTTAGGCAGGATGTGTCCCACCCTTCAATTCATTTATCCAAGAGATGATATATCATATGAGGTAGCACCGGTACAGCTGCATCCAAACGGTTATGCCTTACTTAACTATACCTACATGGTGTTCATGGATTTTTTATTTTGTCTTCCAACTCCTGAAGACATTCGATTTCTTTTCACCTTCAAGCGATGAAAGGGAAGCCTTTTGTTCACATTTCTCAAGTCGGCCAAGAAGTGCTAGATCTTGAATGTTACTCGTAACAAGTTGAGCGCTTTCAAAAGCGAGTGATTATATATTCGTTGCCCGCCAAGCTTTGTCGGACGATGGTTAGAAGGACGTAAGTATTACACCTTGTTTAATTTCTTGAGTGCTTGTATCCAGGTCGAATCCCAAACCAAGCAACTTTTTTGGTTTTTGCAGGCTCTTATCTACGACCCGATGGAAGATAATACATAGACGTGGTTTTGGCGCTTAAAAGGGTTCCATTAGATGATAGAGACATTGAGAATCTCCTTACTGATGAATGCCTCATTACATACTATTTGATGGAAGAGTCTCCTAGAATAGGGCTATCGATCACTGCAAGAGTTACAATAACCGAGCCACAAGATATGGATGATGACAAAGGCCATAAAACTAATCATGTCATGCCCCCAGTTGAAAGGGCTCAGGAAGCTATCGATAAAGACACAGCAAGAGATGTGGGCGACGACCCTGGTGGCGATGACGTGGGTTCTAGTTTCGAGGTTGAAGTCAGATCCTCGAAAACCTCATAGCCCCCCACTCTTGAAAAAGGAAAAAGGAAGAAACTCTTTTATAGGTTCCCTAAGAGTTGCCTTTTCAAACAACCCAAGCTATCCGTCACTCCTCAAGCTATTCTGGATCAGTTTGCTTCTCAACCTTTAGTGCACTTAGACGAAACATTTAAGGCATTATCTGATCTTCCAATACCATATGACGTTAATGCCTTTCATTTTACTGACATGAGCTTCAGCAGATCAGAATCTCCTTCCAGAGTTAAGGCTAGAATCCATTCTACCACTAGTGGAGATGTTACTCCTGCCAGTAAAGCTTCAATAATTGGTCCATTAAGGGCAAAAGAACACATACATTTGCACGCATTTCACAATATCGCATTGCTTTATCTCGTGTCCTTCAAGACTTAGAGCTGATTCATTCTTAGTCTTTATTTGCAGAAATAACAGTAAGGAAGAAGCACATGTTTCAGTCTCTATAGGAAATATCATGCCAAAATCCTGATTCTCGTTCGGTCCCATACCGCTAAGGTAGTGGTCGTGAATACGACTCTAGTACTCGCTTCAGTCGGGAACGTGATTACTAGAATAGAGGTGACAGAGATAGGTCTTCCCACGATAAACATCGATCCAAGTCTATATTTCTCCATCTAAAGATTCTAAAAGGAAACAAGATCATCGCGATGACATTTCTTCTATTAACACCTCTCATGGTTCCCCTTCCACTTCAATTTCTTCACAGTTCGTTGTTTCATCTCATCCTCAGCAACCCTGTGATGTTCGACGGCATAGCGAGTATGTTGTTCACCAACAAAGGCCAAGCAAAGAAAGTGCTGACACCCAAGTTGTCACTAAAGCTCATCAAGTTGATGTTGCCACACATATGGCCCAACTCAAGTCAGATTTTCCAAATGTATGTCTCAATGGATTTTTCTTTGTACCTAACCTTAAGAAAGTTCCTAAAAAAGTCAAACACATGACTATGGATTGTGTGAATGATATCCAAAAGTCGTATAATGAGTGGATGAGAGCGGCGGAGAGGATTTATAAAGTATCTTGGGAGAAACTGGTGGAGATTAAGAAATTGAAATGCCAAGAGTTGTAGGATGGACATATCATCGAAACACTAACCAATGAGTTAGAATCTTTAGGGAGCTCAAGGCAAAAGCCCAGAGAAAAGCAGAAATGGCCATCAAGGCAATCGAGGATGAAAAGGCAAGGCACTTGGCCGAGGTTGATTCGCTTCATTATCGGAACCATAAACTGGTGTTAGAAAGGGATGCGGCTCAAATAAGTGCAAATGAGTACAAAACTAAGTTTGAGCGCGAATCCATTGATAAAGAGGAAGCGCAAAATATTAGTCAGGATGCCTGTGATAAATTGGTTACCATCAGGCTTGAAAGAGAAGCGGCTATTAAAAATGCCAAAATTATTGATGCCCTCGTTAAACGAGAAGTGGAGGCCACGAAAGAAAAGGCCGAGGAGGAGGTTATGGAAGAACTAGATCCACTGCTTATTCTTTATAACGCCAACGTCTTGAAGCATAGAAACTTGGAGTGGCTCCAAAGTGGCTACCCTTATCATCCTGTACATGGTTGGAAGCATCTTGTTTCGAAGGAGAAAAAAGCTTTTAGCACCGAAAAAATCGGTCTAATGAGGTTGGAAGGCGAGATTCTATTGGATGACGAAGCCAAGTTTTACATGAAACCCAGCTTGTAATCCAAAAAAGCATGCCATAACCTCCCAACATGAAGTCGGTGAAGGTTTCAGATTTGTGTCACACAATGTTGTAGATGAATAGAATCCGATAACCCAAGCTACTCCCAGCACCACCGTAGATTTTTCTACAGAGATTGGTTACAATCCGAAAGAAGCAGCATATTGCTATGCCTAGTGGGCTCTCCTCGATTATAGAAGGAGGTTCTGGTAGCACTCCGGCTCATGTAGGAGACCAATATGGAGAAATTATTTCATTAAACTCACATGTCCTTCAGAAAGCTGGAGTGTCCTCGATTGATATATCTAATCTCTTTAGTTATGTTTCCTCGGCTTTAGATCTGCCAGCTGTAGTTCCAGCTCTTCCTCAAGAATCTCAACCAAAACTTCAGGTGCCTACGATGGAGTCCATCACTATCACAGCTTCGGCAACAACCCAAGATGTCCCGAAAGACGAAGTATTTATGATCAACGAGCACTTAGTGGATGCTTTGTTTAGGGAAGAAAGTGATCTGTATCAAGAGATTCCTACTGATGATGATGTTGTGATTATTGGAGCTTCCCAATATTTTTCAGGCTCCTTTATGTAAGAGATGGCATAGAAACTCGAGGTGGATATTTCCCATGAGATGAAAGTCAAGCAGGAGAAAATGGAGATCGTTCCACCTTCCATCTCCATTGTTTTTCTTGGAGAAACTATGGCCGCTTCAGCTCCTCAGCCAGAACCTGCTCAAGATGTACCTACCGGGTCAATCCAAAATACTTTGGTGAAAGGCCATGGAAACCAGAAGGGAGGAGGGAAGAGGAGTGGGGAAGTTCGAGTGAAATCTCCCCTGATTCCAAGAAGAAGAAGAGGAAGCCGAGGAGGAAATGACTTCGCATGCATTCATTCTCCCAAGCCTTTTGGGTGTTTGTTAACAAGAAATCTTGTCAACAACCCAAAGTTGAGTTATGGAATAAGGTTTATCCCTCAGGTACAAAGAAAAGAGTGGAAAGGCTGTATCTTCCTTGAATTTCCTTTCAAGTAGATTGATGAAGCACCAAGTTTTTAAGACAGACCTTTCAACTTAGTCGAAAGGGTCGGCTTCCACCTTTATCAACCATTCGATTCTATTGAGATAGATTGGTTTTACCTTCGAAAGCCTACCTTTCTAATCAGTTGAGATACCCTAGATAAGATTTTCCTTTGTTGGCTTCGACCTTGTCGAAAGTTATAGGCTTAAATGTTCCAGGTTTGGATTTGGAATCCCAGGTTTGAATGATTTGGAACTAGGTTTCGGCCTTGTCAAAAGCTGAACCTTTCAGCACCTTGTATTAATCAAAGGTTTTAGTATATTGAGGCTTGGTTTCGACTTTGTCCAATGCAGAAACTCAGGGGAAGGTAGCTTGAAGTATGTAACTAAAGTTATTTAGATCTACAAGGTTTCGACTGTGTCGGCAATGACCTTTTGACGAAGGAGACACCTGAAACACAAGATTAAACCTAATAAAAGCTTTAGAAATAGTAAAGTAATATGAAATATTTGAGACTTCCCTTTCACAGGCTAATGAAGACTTTATTCCTCAAAATCACCAAATCAATTTGGTAATTAGGGTTTACAACACTTTTGATTAAGAAATACATGTTTAGAATGGAAAGATTCTGATCCCCAAAACCTGACCCCTTGGGCCTTATTTATAGATGCGGGTCAGCTCCTTTCGACCCTAATGCTTTCGACTTGGGCGAAAGGTAGCTGCCAAATAACTCAAGTTTGCTTCCACCTTTGTCAAAAGGAATGGTTGCGCATTTCTTCTTTTTGTTGCCTTGTAAGTGCTTCCGACTCTGTCGATAGGCTTTGTTCAATGGTTTCGATGATGTTGGTTACATCTGAGGTCTTGTTTCTAATTTGATGCGGAACCCTCCTGGATCACATTGGCTTCGACCGGTTCGAAAGGCTTATTATAGCTTTCGAAGGGGTTGTTCAGAACAGTGCTTGCTTTCACATGGTTTAAATGAAGGTGAAATATTTGGTTACAAATGGTTTGGCACATATGCAAAGAGTTGTTCTTCATCGTGTTCAAAAGGTATTTCTTTGACTTATTCGAAAGGTTTTCATGCTTATGGATTCACCTAGTCAAAAGGTTTTTACTGAAGGCAGAAGGGTGCTTTCGACTCCTTCAACTCCTTCAAAAGGCATGAACCTACTGAATCTTGGTTGTAGAAACCTTTTGAAACCTTCGAAAGGTTCTAAAACTTTCAGACTTTGGCAATAGTATCCCTTCGACTCTTTCGAAAGGTTTAGCCGGATCCTTTTTCTCTTGTTCTTCTTTGACCTCTGCTCAAAAGGTGGATTTTAGGAGTAACATTTGCCCCCTTCCATGTGAAGGAATGCTCTTGACTTTCCAAGTCAACTTTGTCGAAACCTAAAAACTTCCTGCCTTTTGGTCTTCACGCGTAAATCTGGGCCGTCCATTTAAATCTAATCTAACAACTGATATTTCTTGGTGACTTTTCTTATACGTATGATCTTCTTCTTTCTTCTTCTTCAATTTTCTCCAATAAAATTTCAAATGCAAGTAAAAGAATCCGAAATTCTCAAATTTTCTTTCTGTTTCCAGAAATCAATATAAACACCAAATCTAATTCGTAAGTCATAATTATTTTTTCTTTTTTACTTTCTCCACTTTTTATTTAACGACAAATCCCGAAAATTATTATTATTATTATCGCGAATCTCACACCCGAGATTCAAGTCTTTTTCATTTCGATTTTCCTAGAACTTGTTCGAGTTTTCACCTAGTTGGAAGTATCTTTAATTTGATTTTATAGTTTGATTATTATACTCTTTTTTCTGCTAATCCTTGTTTTAAACCCAATTCTAGATTTTATATACATATATTTTTTAGAGAATCGGAATTATCATTTTACAGATTCCAAAATTTAAAAGGTTAGTCCCTGTTTAAGTATGTTAATTTGATGGGTTTAATTGATTTTTTCATTGAATCTTAGATTTTTAGATTTGAAATCTGGTTTGGTTTATTTTTTTTAATTTTTTTTTGAAATCTTGGATTTGCAATCGGGTTTGGGGAAGATTGTAGCTTTTGCCTTCTTCGCCCGGAAGTTTCAGGTTATATGGTTGAAAATTTGGCGCCACAAATTGACATTTCTACCCCTTCATAAGGGATTAAGGCGGCAACATTGGTTTTGCTTTCGTAACTTCTATCGATGGGGTTGAAAGGTGTTGTAGTATGAATTTGATCAACCTTGTCGGAAGGCTATATAATAGAGTTGAATGTAGTCACCCTTCTCGAAAGCAAAACGTTTGGACTTAGTCAAAACCTTTTGTGTCGATTGCAATCACTTCTCTTTAGTATGCTTTCGAAACCATAGTGCCCCTTCGACCCTTTCAAAACCTTTCGTATCTAATGAGTCGAAACCCTCTAAAATCATCCTTCTCTAACATTGTTGGAATGTTCTAAGTACTCATTATTTTAACTAAGGACCTTTCAACTCAATGCGTATGTAAGGTTTCGACAACATTCATATTTCTCTTAGGAAACCTAAGTCATTGGTTTCGATAGTGTCAAAGGGTCTTGTTATCTTGTTTATGAAATGTTTGTTGTGTATATTTTTGTTTAGGTTTTTAAGTTAACTTTAACTATTTATTTTTAACAACTTGGTTCATGTTGGGATTTCGACATTATTGAAAAGTGTCACTATATATTCCCATCTTTCCTTTCGACCCCGTCGAAAGGTCAATGATTGCTCATGTTTAGGCTTTCGACAATGTCGAAAGGTTTTTGCTAAATGTTAATTTTCTTTCCATATCTTTAATTTCAAACTAACATTTTCCAAGAATTTGAAGTTCCCTGTTTGATTTTGTGTTTAAGTTATTTCAATAGACTTTTATTATTCCTTGAAGGAATGCTAAGTTCATTATAGACTAAGAATTTTAACTGAAACATTTTCACCTGGCAGAACCATGAGCTCCCTAAAGAAAGTTGACGCCATCTCAAAGCACTCCCTGATATCTTCACAAGATGAGGTTGATGCCATCCTCAAAGACTTTGTAATTTCTAGTGTGGAAACTATCCCACCTCAAGAATCTGATACCATCAACTCCCGAAGGGTTCTTCGCCTATGCTGCCTTCCATATATGGCACAGGGAGCTCTTTCTTTTCTCGGAGTTCCTATCCAGATTTCTCACTTATCTCGGGATTGCTCCAATCCAGTTGTCCCCAAATGTCTACACTTATCTCATGTCTTTGGAGCTAATGGCACTAGAGTCCGGTCTTCCTTCTCTAAACGCTGAAGTCTTGAATTACTTGGTCAGACTAATAAAGCTCAGCAATCTCAGTCATCATGTCTTCAGAGCCAACCCTCTAAATAAGCTGATATCGGATTGGGTTAACAAGTATAAGACTGGGAAAACCAGTTTTTCTTCGTTAGATGCTTCCTAAATACTAGTGGGATCTTTTCTACTCCTCGCAAGTTCGGATTTTTATTGTCTTCCTTTTATGTTGTTAATTCTCTTATCTAATCTTTATCCTATGTCAAGTTCTCCTACCAAAGATCTCAATAAGGTAGACATAAGAACGGTGGAGTCTCTTATTGCAGCATCTAATAAGATCAGAAGCAAACTGAGGCTGCAGATCCCCTCTAACTTGAAGTAGAATTCTCTTCTCCCCGCTGGTCAAAGGATTTTGGGGCTTCCTCCTTTGATCCAACATACTTCAAAGAGTAAACATTTCCTCTCCTTAGGAGATCCCAAACATTTCTCTCCTATGTCAGCTCTTTGCTCAAACCACTCTAGTAAGTTATAGGCACAACATTTGTTTTCTATTCCTGTTGCTTTATGAATTATTTTACTGACTTTTAATCCATACGTATGAATCTTTTTATAGTTGTGTCCCAGGCTACTAAACTTGATAGTGGTACTGCTCCTCCTCTAGCTGCTTCCCATGTGCCATCCATCGTCCAATCTCTTGCTAAACTAAGAGAGCTATCAAAAGGAAGTTGGCGTTACCAACTGAAGCAGAACCTCCTCTAAAGGTAGCCAATATTGTTGATATAGAAGAGGAGGAATATTCGTCTTTCGATAAAGCCTCAGAGAACCCAATCGTTGAAGCTCCCCGGAATTAAACCTTAGAAGCCTCCTACCACTACCAATCCCCTACCTCGAATTACTATTTCCAGCTCTCTGGCCGCACTTGAACAAATGCAACAAGCTTTGGAAGTGACCCCCGCTCCAAAGCATATTCCTATGGGCCGTCATCTTCTTCTCCTTCCGTTAACTTCGAAGATATAGCCCAGTCTATCTTACATTCTGAATATTTCACTTCTATCCACCTGCCTTCCTCCGTTCCTGACTTGGCGGGGCACTACCGCTCTGTGATAGAGCAATAATTCTTGGTAAGTTTCACTTCAATTATCTTTATCATCACTGGTTTTTTCTAAATCACTAATTTGTGTTACATTTCTTCATTTAGATTTCTAAGAGTTGGTTAACTCTACACGAACAAGCATCCAAATCTTCCATTGAGTCCTTCAAGTTCCAAGAGGAAATCTCTGCCCTTTAGAATCAAGTGTCTTCTTTATCTGTGGCAATAGATGAAGCAACCTTCAAACTTGAGCGATTAAGAGCTTCCCTTGCCCATTCAGCATCTGCTCTCTTGGAGTAAAGAAGGGTTCGCCAACTCCTTGTCGATGAAACTTTTTCCATGCAACCCTAAAAGAATCCGAAGAGGAGAAGGCTCGTATGGTAACAAAAAACGCCTCACTGAATGAAAAGTTGAAGAAAACCAAGGCCTTCCTAAAGCTTACTGTCAATACCATCTCCAACGCCAAACTAGGAGTGTCATAGTTTCTTGACACTACACTTGGGGAGATGTTGTTGAGTTCTTTTGAAGACGCCTTAATGCAAGCCTGTGGGGATAATATTGACAAATTCCTAGAGCTCATATTTCCTACACTTGATTCTGCCCTCATAGATAAAGTTATGGGCATGATATACCAGATGAAGCGGGGAGCTGAGACTGTTGAAAAGGAAGAGATTGACGCCTTCCAAATTCTCTCTTTCGAAGTCCCCTCTTTCGAAATCGATTTTGAGTCAGAGGATGAGGGCGACAAAGATGATACAGCTGAGGAAGAGGGCAATGGTGATGGTAATTATAATGAGGATGACGATGTTGATAACAACAATGACGAACGAGGCTTAGGTGGTGATGGAGGAGGAGGCCACACTGATATCGCTGATAAAGACAGAGATGACAACGCAAAAACTTTTAAAAAAGAGCCATCTCCTTATGAAGCTAAGCCGCTTGAATCCGCTGCTCCCTTTACTCCTCAAGAGGATCCTGCTTCCATTAATGTTGAAGAACCAAGAGGAAAAGAGCAGGCTTCTCAGACTTTTATCTCGATATCTCAGGTATGGGATTCTCTGTTTAAATAACTTTAACTTTAAAAGCCATAAATGTGTAATTCTTTTGTTTAGATAAGGAAAAAATCCATCCTCCCCTTTAAAACCAAACTTGAGAGGAAACAAGTAGAAATAAATAGATTATATAAGGAGTTAGACAAGCAAATAAGGAAGCATAATGTACTTTTAGTAAAATGTCATAGACTTGATAGAAGCGTGTTAGTGCTGGCGTCTTTTAAGCATAAAAAAGATGACCCTTCAGTAAAGAGAGCGCACCTTCACTATGACGCTCTCTTAAAAGAGAACCGGGAGTTGACCACTTTATTTTGGATGCTGATTGAAGAAAGAGATATTTTAATCAACTTCTTATATAAGGCTTACTATAGACACTCAATTATTGATTTTTCATATTTAGGCGAATTTAGTGGGGCCTACTTAGGCGTTTTCATAAGAGGCACTTGGATGAATTCAGATCTGACCAGCACCCTGGAGCTTGTTGGAACTTACCATGGGTCAGATTGATTCCCCTAGACCCCCCTTAGAAAAACTTAAGTGCTATAAGGACCAATTTGTCTCTGAATTATTTTCTAAGTTTGTTTTGTATGAACCAGATGAATAATAATTGTAAACATGCAACAATGTATTGATTTATAAATATTTGTTTTAGTTTTGCTCTTTATGCTTAGCATCATTTTATTATATTTTCACAAAGTGACTGTTCATTAGGTCGACTTGTTTCTAGAGACCATTTAAGCCAGTATTTTAAACTGAGAAGATTTTATCTGGAAAAGGCATCAATTTTAAAGTCTTCGAAGTTAGCAAGGTACTGCTTCCTTAGAGATTTACAAAAAATTTACTTGGAATATCCTCGTCTTCGCTTTGATTTTCTTGGAGATGAAAATGAGAAACTTCTTAAGGAGATCAGAACATTTCATACGAAATTAATTTGTGGTCGCGATAGTCCTCCAGCCGGGAAGTGGGACTATAGCAAATGTCCACCAATATCACTCCCAAAGGAGTTAATATTCCTTTTGATTCAACATTACCCTTTTCGCTAATTTACTAGATAAAGTTAGAAATGTAGTTTCTCAACTTTAGTTGTGAATCGACTGTTTATTGTATCTTTTAACTTCGTTTTTGTTTGAGTTGTAATATGTTATTATAATAAAGAGATTTTTTTAACTTGATTTTGATTTTATTTCATTTCTTTTTTCTTAAATAGGAGTTACAATTATCTATAGCTCCTCTCCCCTTTAATTAACATCATGCATCGCTAGTCTTAGAGATAAACTGTTAAAATCATGTGGAAGGAGTGAACTCAGTGATGATATCTTACTGGAATGCTTCCATGGCAATGCTGAAGCCTTAAAGTGGCATAAAAGATATTTTGTTTAGAAAACTATTGCTAGTAATCTGAAAGATCAAATTGCCTATCTCAAGGCCGATGTCAAAAACAAAAAGAAATGATTTCGTCACTGAAGCCATAGGTAAAGTCAAACCCTTCAATCGACTTCGATCGTAAGACGTTAGAGCTTATTGAACAAATTAGTGATTTGGAGTTGAAATTGAAGGACAGTCAAGCACAGTGTGAATATTTGGAATACATTATGGGAGATAAGATTTCGAGCATTGATTTACCGGCTCCTCGCACGGCTCCCTCTATTTCCAGACCTATGAGGTCTACTTCCCTTACTGCCCAAAAATTCCCCATAATGCTCACCCCTCCTCCTAGATTAGACGAGAACATTGTGGGTGAATGGTGCAGGAAAGTAAAATTTGAAATGGATAGATATTTTAATGAGAAGCAAAAAGCAAAATATTCGCAATGTATTAATGAGTATGCCGCCAAGATTTAGAAGCTTGAATGTGATAATTACTTCCTTTAGAAGCATGTTGTGGAATTTGAAAGGGAAAACAAGACCTTTAGGGGCGCAAATAGAACTTTCAACCGCGCTCTGAAGACAAATATTGATGAAATCGATGACGTAGACATGGTAAGAAGGAAAAGAAACTTAAAGAAGTTCTCTGCACCGCAATTCATCACATAATTGATCCTTCGATCGCTAAGAATCTTAGCAAGGCTACTCAAGACTTATGACATATTTGTGTCTTTGAAATGTATTGACTTGTCTTGTATATATGTGAATGACTTCATAAGTTTTGTAAATAATTTAAATCATATAAATTTTGTAAATATCACATGATTTGTAATTCTTTTCTATAATGTCACTTCTGAAATGCTTTTTGATCGCTTATACATTGATTTCTGGACTTGCTGAATCTTTCATTTCTCTTTGATGTGCTGATCTCCCTAAAAAGTATGAAGCAAACAATATTTCCAATTGTTAGCTTGAAATTGACATGCATATCTATGTATATCATTTGTATAGATTAACAATCAACTTGTTGATCGCATGAAAATTAGTTTATATCAAATATCTAAATCCCATCTTTAACCGTGATGAGAAATAATTAAGAATTTAACTTCAACCATTTGGTTAGAATATCTGAAGTTTGTTATTAGGAAATCCCGCCCTATCATAAGGATATAAATATTGGAGAGTGATAAAAGAAATTTAATGATGAGCTAAATCTAGAAGTCATTATCTAAATGTTTGTAGTATAATACCACTAACTCATTCTTGGGCAATAAGGAAATTTGAAAATTTAGAAATCCAAGACCCAGATTCGGGTATTAATGGAAACTTATAATAAAGTTCTTCATGAGAATATTCTTTGACCCAGATTCGGGCATTTGTGATGGATAACTAGAAATCCCTTATTGAAATCTTACACCTAGATTAGGCACAAAAAATAATAGTCTTGAAACCCAAATTCGGGTATAATAAAGACAGTTAGTGATTGACAAAGACCCAAAACCCAAATTCGGGTATTAGTAAATGAAGTTCTGAAATGAACGTCCCGAAACCCAGATTTGGGTATTAATAAGTGGAGTTCTGTTCTACTCCTTTTATGTAAGAACCCTTTAGGTCTTGTACAGAAGTAATTTGATTAGCCGCCTCTTGAGCTCGAACGTCTTAGTCCATGATTGGATATGTCATTTCTCGGGCTTGAACATCTCGATCTATTATATAATGAGCCTCCTCTTGGGCTTAGACGTCTCAATCCATTGTTTGATGGGCCTCTTCATGGGCCTGGATATCTTAGTCCATTGTTGTCTAATGCTCTTGGTCAACTCACCTTAGAGGTTAGAACAAAGCACTTACCCAAGATCACTCCAGGAGGCGCCCTGCCCTTGCCATAGCATGAAGCGGACAGGGGCTTGTTTGGTGCTTTACCTTGGCCATCTTATGGCGTAGATAAAGACTTACTCCATCCTCCCTCCAGGTGGTGCCTTACCCTGGCCATAGCCTGGCACGGATAAGGGCTTGTTCGGTGCTTTACCCAGTCAATCTTATGGCGCGGATAAAGGCTTACTCCGTTCTCCCTCCAGGAGGTGCATTAACCTAACTAGAGGTGCGGCGAAGGGCTTGTCCCATGCTTTAATCTGGCCATCTTATTGCATGGCTAAAGGCTTACTCTACCCTCCCTCCAGGAGGTGCTCTGCCCTGGCCATCTCAGCGTGGACAGAGGATTTCTACCATCTTAGGTAGACTACCATCTTAGGTAGTGTCCAAATATAAAGAGCATTTCATTCCCAACAATGTAGATTTTTCTTACAAAATATCTCTTTATTAAGTTTTCTCAAGTTCTCTTTACAAATTCATGAATCTTTCCTTATCGGAAGAAATTAATGACCATCCCCTGCATGGCTTCGCAATGATTGGTTTCATGGCCATTCATCATGTGGTAGTAACAGTAGGATGCTTCCAGATTCCTTTCATTTTTTGGCTTCTTTTTCTATGATGGCCAATAGTTAAGCTTATCCTTAGTAAGCAAGTAGACGTTCTCTATGGATGTTGCTAAGTTGCATTCTTTTGGAAGTCTAGACTTGAAGCTTGGTTCTTGAGGATGGCTTTTTGACTTTTTGTTTCTTGACCTTGAGGTTTCACATTCTTCTATTGCATTTCTTTTCGCTATCCTTTGGAGTTCTTGAGTTGGAAGTGTTCCTGTAGCAGTTGGTTGCCATTTATGTGCAAAGGCATTGTAGTCAGCCATTATTTCTTTTTGAAAGATTGTGCCTTTGGAATATTGTTGGATGGTTCTTCTCATTTGATTGAATACATTATCACTTCCATTTTTCCTTTTTCCTAAGGAAAAATTTAGGGTGGGGCCAACATGAAAGGGGTTTAAGCTCCATTTCTCAAGATCGTATGATTCCGCTTTTTTCATATTTATAATTCTCAGAGCTTCTAGCCTTGACCTTTGTTCTTCATTTCGATTGGAATCATTGATGAATTTTGAGGGGAAATTTATCTCATGTGGCTCAAAGGATCCATGTTCAGACATTACGATTCTTCTAGCCATGATTTGACCAAAACAGATGAACTTGAGATTGGGTTAAGTGGGGTTAGAGACTAGTAGTGCTGGGTGTTCAACCAAGTCGGAGGTTCAGGCCCACCTTCTAGCATTAATAATGTTAACAAGAAATCTTGTCAATGACCCAAAGTTGAGTTATGGAATAAGGTTTATCCCTTAGGTAGAATGAAAGGAGTGGAAAGGGCGTATCTTTCTTGAATTTCCTTTCGAGTAGATTGATGAAGCAATAAGTTATTCAGAAAGACCTTTCAACTCAGTCGAAATTGTCAGCTTCCTCCTTTATCAACCTTGCGATTCAGTTGAGATAGATTGGTTTTACCTTTGAAAGCCCACCTTTCTAATCGGTTGAGATACCCTGGATAAGATTTTCCTTTGTTGGTTTCGACCTTGTCGAAAGTTGTAGGCTTAAATATCCTAGGTTTGGATTGGGAATCCCAGGTTGGAATGATTTAGAACTAGGTTTTGGCCTTGTCGAAAGTTGAACCTTTCGGCACTTTGCATTAATCAGAGGTGTTAGTATACTGAAGCTTGGTTTCGACATTGTCGAAAGCAGAAACTCAGGGGAAGGTAGCTTGAAGTATGTAACTGAAGTTATTTAGATCTCCAAGTTTTTGACTGTGTTGGTAGTGACCTTTCGACGAAGGCAACACCTAAAACACAAGATTTAACTTGACAAAAGCTTTAGAAAAAGTAAAGTAATTTGAAATATTTGAGACTTCCCTTTCACAAGCTAATGAGGACTTTATTTCTCAAAATCCCCAAATCAATTTGGTAATTAGGGTTTACAACACTTTTAATTAAGAAAATACAAGTTTAGAATGGAAATAATTTGATCCCCGAAACCTGACCCCTTGGGTTTTATTTATAAATGCAGGTCAACACCTTTCGACACTAATGCTTTCGACTTGGTCAAAAGGTGGCTACCGAATAACTCAAGTATGCTTCCACATTTGTTGAAAGGAACAGTTGCGCTTTTCTTCTTTGTGTTGCCTTGTAATTGCTTCCGACTCTGTCGATAGGCTTTGTTCAATGGTTTCGATGATGCTGGTTACGTCCGATCTCTTGTTTCTGATTTGATGCGGATCCCTCCTGGATCATATTGGCTTCGACCGATTCGTAAGGCTTATTATATCTTTCGAAGGGGTTTTTCACGACAATGTTTGCTTTCTCTTGGTTTAAATGAAGGTGAATCCTTTGGTTTTGAAACATTTGGTGCATATGCAAAGAGTTGTTATTCATCGTCTTCAAAAGGTACGACTTTGACTCATTTGAAAGGTTTTCATGCATATTGATTCACCTAGTCGAAAGGTTTTTACTGAAGGCGGAAGGGTGCTTTCGACTCCTTCAACTCCTTCAAATGGTATGAACCTACTGGATCTTCATTCTAGAACCTTTCGACACCTTTGAAAGGTTCTGAAGCTTTTAGACTTTGGCGATTGCATTCCTTCGACTCTTTCAAAAGGTTTAGTTGGAGCCTTTTTCTCTTTTTCTTCTTTGACTTATACTCAAATTTGTTTCGACTAAGTCGAAAGGAGGATTTTAGGAGTAACAGTTTTGTTGGCCGACTTTTATGGGGTTGGCCACCATTTTTTGTTTCTTTTGCTGTGAATACTTGTACTTGACTTTCCAAGCTTATGTAAATAAAGTTCTTTTAGTTTTGTCGAACTTTTGTGTGAATTTGCTTAAGTAGTTGAGCTATTATATTTTCTATTCAATATACTTGTAATTTGTTGCTCATTGATTCAAGTGATAATCCGTTAACATTATCCTAAGGTCTCTATATGGTCGTGGCCTCAAGTCACACTAGACACTAGGCTCAAGCCCTAGTGTTACAGTGTTGGATTCAGCGGTCTAAGTGATTATACTTCTGCCCCCAATTCTTGGGTTAAAGGAGGTATAGTGGATGGTCGAATTCCATCTTTAGCGAATTTATACTCCTCCCATTGGGAATAATGAGTAATCGAATCACACTTACCTAGTTTTTTATACCCATATCCGCACCTTGAGAATAAGAGTTCATTAGTGGATGGTTGGATCGCACCCAATTTATGATTATAATCCGGTCCATACTCTAGAGACTTAGAGTTATTTTTAATAATAGTTGTACCGTATTTTCATAGATTGGTTGACTTGCCACCAAGCATAGGGTTTAACACGGAGAACGATCGATCGTGTTACGATTGTTTTTTGATTCACATATGTCCCATGGCTTGGTGGGATTAATTTAATTATTAGCTGTTCAAGTCACATCCATTTCTTGTTAGGTACTTCACCCATCGAGTTATGAGTGAGAATCATCGAATGAACAGTCAAACCACATTCAATTTATTTAGTCCAATTGTCAAATTATGTGATTGGTTGCTCAAAACTTTGGGAATATGCTCGGGCATGTCAGTATTAGTTAGCGGGCATCGTAACTAATATGTAATGCTACAACAATCACATATATGAAGGAAATTTCAAATTTTATTTACCAAATCGATAGAAATGACATAATATGCCTTATTACATATCTGGAAAATCAAATGCTAAAGCAAATTCAAAAATTGAATACAACTGAATGAAAAGGAATAAACTAAGTGAAATAGCATCGTAAATATTCGTTATTCCATGCTCTTGGGACTATGATGCCATCAACAGTTGCTAGCTTGAAATGTAATGACCCGTATTTTTAAACATTTAAAAGTATTAAATTAAATAAGATTTTTGAATAAAATTGTTAGGAATAAAAAAATTAAAATTTTATAGATACAAATTAAATTATAATACAAGTTATGAACTTAAGTAAAATTTCTATTAATGAAACATGTTTGCAATAATGTAAGGATGATAACAAATGCTAGTGTATATTTTAATAACATTTGTTTGAGTGAAATAAACAATTGTCTGAATGTAAATTTCCAATTGATTGGAATAATAAATGTTAATAAAGAATAATAAATGTTTCTTTATTAAAGAAGAAATCATATGTTTATTTATTTGAATTGTTTGGTAGCTTAAAGATTGATTGCAGAGACGAGAAACTATTATTTAGTAAGAAATGTATAATTCCTGTTTGTATCCAATAGTGTATAAATATGTTTAAATTACTATTAGATAGGAAATAATTGTTCTATTTCTCATTACATTTATTTTGTCCATTTTGAAACTCACCTTTGTAAACAATTGAAATTAATGTAATTGAATAATTTCAATTAATGGTAGAGAGTACACCAAATTGTAAATTAATAGGTGTAATTAAACGTAGCTTATGTTTTGTGAAAATATAAGGAAAGTTGATTTAATGAAAAGAACATTTATATCAAATAAAATGAATGTTTCATTTATGAATGTAGGTTTAATTTCATTAAAATAAAGAATAGAATGATTGATTTAAAGGAAGAAACATATGTATATTTGAATTGTGTTTTAGCATATAGATGGATTACAAGAGTAGGAAAATAATTTATTTAAGTAAGTTATTTATTACTCTGCTATATAAACAACAAATTTATAAAGCTGTCTAATGACTAAAGGAAACAATTATTCTATTTTTCGTCCATTTTAGTTGTGTGTTTTGAAATTTAACTTTGTAAGTAATTGCAATTAATGTTATTGAAATATTTCAATTAGAATGGAAGAAAACGTTGATTGCAATTAATAGATTTAATAAAAGAAACACACCTTTGTGTTAAATAGAAAGGATGTTTTAATGGAAATAAAAGATCATTTTGGGAAAACCTAATTGAACGTTTTCATTTTTAAGATAAGTAATTTTATTT
Source organism: Allium fistulosum (assembly GCA_030737815.1). Taxonomy (NCBI): domain Eukaryota; kingdom Viridiplantae; phylum Streptophyta; class Magnoliopsida; order Asparagales; family Amaryllidaceae; genus Allium; species Allium fistulosum. The sequence continues at coordinate 942,651,510 of CM060902.1, read as the reverse complement.
ATTATGCATAGATTAAAAAACTAAATGCGTACAAATTTGAATATTATTTGAGTTAATGAAGTTAATTTGGTTACGTTTCACCAATTGAATTTCAAAAAGGTTGTGCGATGTACATGGTCCCTTCATTTCTTTTGTTATTAACTATTGCATGTACATTTTAAAATAGCTGTCTCATTATTAATACTTGATCCGTTCATTTCTCCATCTGTTTAATACCTAAGCCTAGACTTTTAGTTTGTATTTAATTCTTGTCACCTCATTTCACGTTTACAAAATTTCACTTTCCTTTGGGTTGTAAACTTTTCCATTCCTACGTACATTTCTTTATACAGTAGTAATGCCTGAAGCATTCAAAATAAAACATGACATTTATTTTTGTCTCTCCACCTTCATTTCCTAATTATTAAATAACCTGCAGCTTATTTCTTTCATTTGCAGTGTATAATTATGTTTTTTTGGCTAAGACTTATTGGGTTTGTTTTAGACTAATAGGCTCCTTAGTAAATCAAGAGACCCTAGGAACCCTAAGAAACTTTGGATCCTTTCTTTTCCCACTCATTAACCTTCTATTTTCTATCTGACTAAAACCAAGTACGTATAGAAATTCCTCATTTGAGAAACTTTTTGCATACTCTTCTTTTTCTTCTTCTTGCTCAAATCTACAGAAAACTCCAAACCCGAAAACTCCTAAATCTCCAAATCAAATTTCATCCTTCCTCCTTCAAAAACCTAGCCTACCTCTCCTCTTGCCGCCACCCACCTCCATCACCATCCACAACCCACGGCAGTAACCCAAGGCCAAAGCCCCACCTTCCCTCTCTTCTTCTTTCTACCTTTTCCCTTCTTTTTCCCTTCCTTTTTTCCCTCTTTCTTCCCCTTATTTCCATGGCTTATATATTCCACTAAACTACTTCAAATAAAATAATTCATTTTTTTTAAACGTGTATAATATCAAAGGCAGCAACTTTGTTGTTTAACCCTTCTTCCCATCCTGAATATTTCTATACAAAAACTCCATTTTTCAAGTCCTTTCTCGGGTCCAGTTTTAGCCGAAAATACCTCAATCATATCTCCTTCAGAAATGAACCAAACTATGTGATTCTTTTCTTCAAACCATTTATTTTCTCAGTGGTTTCAACTTTGTTTTACACTAGTTCTTCAAATTCCTTAATTTGCTACGCCAAAAACTCAAATCTTTTCAAAGTATTTTTGAACTCAGATTTTCAACTCAAAAAACACCTCTGTTTATTTTGACCATAACTTCCTCATGACAGAAGATTATTGAGTGATTCTATTAATAAAAATAAAGAGAAAAGAATTTGTAAAAACTTTCTAGTTAGTCACTTTTACAGATTCAGTAGTATTCTGGTCCGAATATTTTCTTAAAGATGACCTAGTTTTAGGTTTGTCCGCAATTTGGATCTGGGGTTGTTTGGAAGTTGGAAGCAGTTGAAACTTGTTTATTGATTCGTGTGCGTGTCTAAGCTTTGTTGGATTTTCTTTGCATTTGGACTTTGCTAGGAATCTCCATATTACCCCATTTTTATTATCACTTCGTAGCCACGAAAGTTGAGCAAACACTTATAACTACTAGATTTTTTTATGTTAGTTAAATTGAATTTATGATGTGATTTGAAATTGATAGGTAGCTGTTTAGTATATTTTAAATTTTCATTCCAGTTAAATTTGACTTTTATTGAATTTAATTGCCATTTAATTTAATATTTCAATTTAAATTGCCAGTTAAATACCTGTTAATGATAACCAGTAAATTGTTGGTAGTTATTGGTTGATTTCAATGATGATTGTGCTGTATGTACAATTGTTGATATTTGGGTGATTAGATGGATGTTATTGGTTGACATTTTGGATGATTGGATGTTATTTATGTCTATATCTCTGTATCCCTATAAGTTGAAATGATACATACCCGAACAATCTTATAGATTAGGGGAAAATTGTTATGGGTTGAAATGATAAACCAGAGCGGTTTTCATTAATTTGAAAATGTTGATTTTTGGTACTGGTTTAAATGACAAATACCCATATAATTTTATGAATTTGGATTTTATTTGGAATTGAATTGTTTGAAGCGTTTAAGTTAATTCAAACTTCAGATTTGTTTTAATTAGATGATTAAGTTTGATATTTTGAATTATTTGAAACCTTTTAAATAATTATATTCACGTTGTACACTTGATAGGAGATGGAAATCCTGTAACATCTATAAGACCATTGCGCTAATATTTCTATTTTATTTATTTTTACTTGACTTACATAAGATTTTTAGTTCTGACTCGAGTGTTTTGTCTATTCATTACGCTAGGGTCAGTCTTAGCTTTTTAGTGTATTAAAGACTATTTTCTGGAGGACGAAGACGAAGATTCAATATATTATTGCTATTTATTATTCCACTACATTCTGTGTTCCGCTGCATTATTCGTTTATTCCTGATGTATGTATACTCTGATTTGAATTGTTAAAGTGTAATCAAATGTTATTTTTAAAACATCTTTATGAACTGTTTATTTGATTATTATACTTTGTCATTCCGCTGCGAGATTCTGTGTTTTGTTTTTTTTTCTTTCTTTTTTTTCCTTATTTACCCCATTAATAATCCTCCCTTTTGAATGGTTTGAGTCTGACATGTGTAGTTTATTGTCGATTTGAACCGTCCAAAAAGGTGGGTCGTTATAGTTGGTATCAGAGCATCGGTTTAGACATACCTTAGCCTGTTGTTAACCCATTGGAGATAGGGTAGTAATAACCTAGAATGCGTTGTCTAAGTGTATATACGAGAGCGCGTATTTGTTATTGTTATAAAAATGTTTTATATAAGTTTTGAAATGAAATTATTTTTCCTAATATTATATGATATATATATAAAGGAATAAATTTGTAACGATCTAGAAATTTAACTAATTTAAATAATAGTAGTTATTTAAATATATGAATTTGAATTCAAAAGTTATATGAGTTTATAGTTATATTCATTTGAATTTATAAAAGATAGCATACATAGATAACTAAATAAATAAGAAAAGCTATGAAAAAAAAACCATAGCATGAAACAAATGCTACTAAAGAGAAGCATTACACATGTCTTCTTCTTAGCCTCCTTTTACATGCACATGACACCTCTATGTAACGACCCATATTTTTGGGTCATCAAATTCGAATATTTAAAATGTAACGACCCATAATTTTATCACTTTGAACATGAATAGTTAATATGTTTTAAATGATTAAATAATGGATTTTATATCTAGAATTATTAACCCTGCCTAATAAAACAGAATAGTATAATTACTTGCCTAATAAAACAAGAGAGAATGATTAACCTTGCCTAATAAAACAGAATAGTATAATTACTTGCCTAATAAAAACAGAAAGTATAATTACTTGCCTAATAAAACAAAAGAGAATGATTAACCTTGCCTAATAAAACAGAATAGTATAATTACTTGCCTAATAAAACAAGAGAGAATGATTAACCTTGCCTAATAAAACAGAATAGTATAATTACTTGCCTAATAAAAACAGAATAGTATAATTACTTGCCTAATGAAACAAAATAGCATAATGATTATTATATTCCATACGGATGGTTGCCATTGGACCAAAATCTGGTCGAATCATGTTATGCCATAGTTGATAAGAAGGATTTCTGTTGGACCAAAATGTGGTCGAATCAAATTAAGCCATCTAAATGATTTCTATTGGAACAAAATGTGGTCGAATCAAATTAAGCCATCTAAATGATTTCTATTGGACCAAAATGTGGTCGAATCAAATTAAGCCATCTAAATGATTCCTATTGGACCAAAATATGGTCGAATCAAATTAGTCTATAGGAAATGACTAAAGTACCCTTCTCTTCACCTATAAATAGCCAAGTCCATATCTCATTTTATTTCATTCACAAACTAAAGAAAGGAGGAGTGGATCCCACGGTGAAAAACTATATCACTTAATATAGTGTTTATATTGGTTGTGATTGGATGAATGGATTGATAGTTATGGATGTTTAAACTATATGATAGTTATATCAGTATTTAATTGTTAAAATATTCAGTTATACCATATACTGCTTGTTTGGATGATATGAATGTATATATGGATGTTAATAGTGATAACACTGCACGTTACACTTATTATACACACCCATTTGGATTAAATCGGATGAAATTTAGAAAAATAATATTATTATATTATTTAAATATTCAATTAAATCAATTAAATTGAATAAAAAGGTTATGAATTAAGAAATGAAGTTTTTATAGTATATATGAAGTATATATATGATTTAAAAGATAATAGAAGTAATTTAAATCATATTTGAATGATTTTAGTTGTACAAATACACTATATTTGCGACGCTTTTTGTAACGCTTAAATCAACATTTTGATTTTTGAGCTATAAGTGATCAATATCTTCCAAATTCGAAATAGTATGAATAAAGTAATTTAAATGGAGGTTTAAATCACTTAAATCAAATATGAATTTGATTTGTTGAGACTTAAATTAAAAATCCATTTGGTTCCGAATGGCTTTTAAAGGACGCTTATTTTTCGGAAAGACCGGGAACGGGAATTTCCCATTCCGAATAATAATACGACGCTATGATTATGATGAGTCGTATTGAAACAATGATGAAGACCGGGGATCTTCACATCTAATGGACTGCTTGTTGATTTCTCTTCATCGGTTTAGCGGCCGATATAGAAACGATACCCCTATAATTTTAAAGCAGTGGTCCAGATGATGTTTGGAGAATCTTCGGATACGCAAGGGCCTTTCACCTTTTGGGCAAAGGTTGAGAAATAAGGTGCCTTCGGTTTCGTTCAGTCCCAGAACGAACTTGTGGATGGATGGATTGTCTGACATTACATTCTGACTTTATATGATTGGTCTTTATTAACCGTATATCTGCTTGGTGGCGGAGAATTTATTCTCTTAGCTTAACACCCTTCCTTGAGACATATGAGCTCAAGGGTTATGCATTGGTAGAAATCAGTTATGTAATTTTCGATTGGTAATGTGACATTCCGAAGAATGCTATGGATAGGATCAAGGCTTTTGTTGAAAAGCAGAGCCTTGTGGGTACGAGACTTCACGAACCTCACACCCCGGGAATGACCGAAATAGGAATGGATGCAGCAAGGAGTAGGATGTCTATCCCCTTCTAGATATATATAGTGATACCATGGTATGGAGCCCAGGTATTCACTTTGTGGATTATATATTTATATAGCTGTACTGTGGTCTTACACGCCCAGTATTTGCTTGATGTGGATGTTGGAAAAGATCGGGGCCCCGTTTTAAAGGTTGGTAACAACCGGGGGATGGATAGACTTGAGTAAGTAGTTACCATTGAATGGTAACCCGACCTTGTGTTGGCAGAGAAACAATAGTTTCTCGGGACGTCCCTCTAGAGGCGTACCCAATCGTGGGTAAGGAAGTTCCTTTGCCTGGTCATTATTGGAAACTCATTCTCCAATACGAACTTTGTACGATTTTGATTTTATTACCCGCTGTTTAATACAGTGGCTATAGTAGGCATACCATCATGTAACGTATGCTGGCTAAATTAATAAGTTTATTTTGAAAATGGTTCTAAATCACTAAGCACTATAATAATATTAAAAGGATATTTTTAACGTATCAAAGGCATGTTTGACTGTCATAAGGAGAAACCTCGACCATGTGTGCGTTTGCATCTTGTGTGCGGATCGAGACCTTATGATAGTTTCATTTTCCAAAAGCATATACGGAACTTGTTTTCAAAAGCAATTATATACTTTTGTTTCTCACACCAGTCCCATGACTGACCTGGAGTTTATTGTTTTTCCCTAAACTCTGGGTGCCCTTATTTTTCCACACGGGCAGCCTAGAGTCAGGTAATAGATCACCCTGTAGATAGTTGGAGCTGGAGTTGGAGTGTTTATTTGGAGCTTTTGGATCAGAGTGAAGATGTCGGTTTTTGGACTCTCTCTGAAGACTTGTTTCTTTAGTTTCTATTTCCGCTGTGTACCTTGTTCAGTTGTACTTCATGATGTTGTATATAGTGATGTATCTATGACTCTCTAATATCACCTTGTATCATCTTTTGTTCTAAATATATATGAGAGCATTTTGTTTCAGCTGTGCATTCTTATTTATACTGATGTTATTTACTGGTAGCAAACCCTACCAATGTGGATTTTAACATTTGGATCTCGACATTGATGTCTTCGATATATGATATGTTGATTTTCAAAAGTGAAGAATCCAATTTGATTAGGGAAGATCGTGAATCCTTATCTGTTTGGATTTGACTTGTGTGGATTATAGTCAATTCAAAAGGTGAGAATTTACGGGTCTTCACAGTTGGTATCAGAGCTTAAGGTTGAGTAAGAACTTTAGCTTCCAGTAATAACATTAGTCACTCATTGGAGATAGGGTTAGTCACACCCTAGAATGAGTATATCTGAGAGAGCGTTCGAATTTCAAACTTTTCAATTCTTATCTAAATCCTAACTCTTTCTTCTTATCTCAGAGAATGAGTGGAAGAAGAGGAAGAAGAGGTGGCAGTACCACCACTAATGGACGGACTGCTCCAGCTGTTGTAGAAGCAGTTATTCCAGTCCAACCGGAAGTAGACTTCTCCGTCTTATGCAAGAAATTCACTAATTTGGGAGGAAAGACATATAAAGGCAAAGAGACTGTAATTGAGACACAAGCCTGGATCAAAACATGTGAAAAGATTTTCAAGGGCTTGAATATCAATGATGAGCAAAAAAGGTATCTAGCTACTTGGCAATTGGAAGATGGAGCCCAAATCTGGTGGGAAACTAAAACGATGGAAGAACCAGAAGAAAACTTTTCCTGGTCGAGGTTCAAAAGTGAATTTGAAGAACATTTTTTGCCTGCAACTGGTGTTGATAGATTGTATGAGGAGTTTGTGGGATTGAAACAAGGTGACATGACTTTTGGAGAATATGTGAAGCGCTTTAATGAGCTTTCTCGATTTGGTTCCGAATTGGTGAGTAACCCTTTAAGAAAAAATCAAAGGTTTGTGAAAGGAATGAAGAAGAGATACCACGGGCTGATGACCATTCATATAAAGCAATCCTTTGCTAATTTAGTGGATATGGGCTATTGTTATGAAGCAACAGATAAAGAGGAGTCATCTGAAGAAGAGAAAAATGTTGTAAAGAAAGAAGGTGGAAATTCTGGGGGAAATAATAAGAAAAGGAAGTTCCAAGGCTGGAGAAATGACAATAACAAGAAAGGAGGAAACCCGAAAAGTCGTCTATCTGATGTTACTTGTTACAATTGTCAGGAAAAGGGGCACTATTCTCAGAAATGTACAAAGCCCAAGAAGAAGAACCTAAACTGCTTTGTTTGTCAGAAGCTGGGCCACTTCGTGAAAGACTGTCCCTTGATGAAGCAAGTTTAGAAATCAAATGTTTACGCACTAGAAAATAAGCCTTCATCTTCTAGAGATGCAAAGGGAAAGGGCGCCTTGGAAGGTATTCTTTCTATTTCCAATAGAGATATTCGAGTTTTATTTGACACTGGTGCTTCTCATAGTTTTGTCTCAAAAAATTTGGTTGAAGAACTTAAACTTAAATCTAAAGTAGTAGGAAATCCTCTTTGCGTTAGAAATCCGGTTGGTGGCCCTACGAATCTTCGTTTACGATGTAAGAAGATCCCTATCTCATATTCCTATTATCATTTTCCACAAAATCTTTATGTTCTTGACTTTGACGAATTTGACCTTCTTTTGGGCATGAACTGGTTATCAAAATATAAAGCTAATATTGATTGTGCAAAACGAATTATATCAGTTAAAACTAGTTTTGGAAACTATATTGATATTCCCTGCGAAGAACCTAGTCCGAAATGTGATAAATTAATGTACACCCTAGGATATCCAGATCCCGATATTAAATCTATTCCTGTTGTTAGAGATTTTCCTAATGTCTTTGAGGAAGTTAAATCTCTCCCTCCTCATCGTGAAATCAAATTTCGAATTGATCTGGTATCCAATGCCAGACCAGTTGTTCATTCTGTTCGAAGGATGGCCCCAAAGGAGAAACTAGAATTAACCAAACAAACCCTTGAACTATTGGAAAAAGGCTTCATACGTCCAAGCCGTTCCAATTGGGGTTCAGCTGCTGTATTTGTTGCAAAATCTGATGGATCACTGAGAATGTGCTTTGACTATCGAGACCTCAATAAAAAAACTTTGAAAAATAAATTCCCTTTGCCTCGTATCGATGAGCTATTTGATCAACTTCATGGAGCTCGTTTCTTCTCTAAGATGGATCTTGCTCAAGGATTCCATCAATTGAGAATCGCCGAAGATAGTATTCCCCTGACTGCATTCCGAGGACTGGACATCTTCTACGAATGGTTAGTCATGCCATTTGGACTAACCAATGCTCCCGCATTCTTTGTAGATCTGATGACTCGAGTATTTTGTGATGTATTGAACAAATTCGTGCTGGTTTTCATTGATGATATTCTCATCTATTCCAAAACAAAGGAAGAGCATGCAGAACACTTGAGAGTTATTCTGGAAATTCTGAGAGGCAATGTTCTTTTTGCTAAATTTTCCAAATGCCATTTTTGGGAGAAGGAAGTCAGATTTCTTGGACACGTAGTTTCTGAGAAAGGTATTGCGGTCGATCCAAGTAAGATTTCAGCGATAATGGATTGGAAACAACCTACTACACCAAAGGAAGTCAAAAGTTTTCTTGGTTTGGCTGGATATTACCGGAAGTTTGACAAGATTTTTCTAAGTTGGCTAGTCCCCAGACAAAGCTAACAATGAAAATGCTAAGTTTATCTGGACACCCCGATGCGAAGAATCTTTTCAGGAATTAAAGAAAAGATTGACCACAGCTCCAGTATTAGCTGTGATTGATGGGAATAAAGATTTATCGGTTTACACTGATGCTTGTGGTGATGGAGTTGGCGCTGTTTTGATGCAGAAAGGAAAGGTGATTGCCTACGCAAGTAGACAATTACGACCCCATGAGAAGAATTATCCAACTCATGATCTTGAGTTACTAGCAGTTATCTTTGCCTTAAAAATATGGAGGCATTATCTGCTAGGTGAAAAATTCGATCTTTTTACTGATCACAAATCGCTTAAGTATCTTTTCACTCAAAAGGATCTTAATCTACGTCAACAACGTTGGTTGGAATTTCTAGCGTCTTATGACCTAGATATCCAATATACTCCTGGAAAAGCCAATCTTGTTGCCGATGCTTTGAGTCGGAAGCAATCTGTCCTTGCTTATTTGGTAATAACACCAAATCTAATAGAGAAGATCGCTAACAAACAAAAGGAAGACCGGTTTCTCCAAAATATTTATGGAAGGATTCAACGAGGCGAAGATACAAGTTTTGAGCTGGACAATAGAAACATTGTGAAATTGAAAGGAAGAATTTGTGTTCCTGATGACAAGGAGCTAAAGAAGGAAGTGTTGGATGAATGCCACAAGTCAAAATATAGCATCCATCCTGGGGTAAACAAAATGTATCGAGACATCAAGAGAACCTTTTGGTGGAAGACAATTAAAAGAGACATCTCTATTTATATAAGCAAGTGTGCTACATGCCAGCAGATCAAGAGTGATCAGCAAAAGCCAGCGGGACTTCTACAACCTTTGGAGATTCCAGCCTGGAAATGGGATCAAGTTTCCATGGATTTTATTGATGGGTTGCCTCGAACGAAAAAGGGAAATGAAGGTATATGGGTTATTGTGGATCGCCTTACTAAAACTGCACATTTTATTCCAGTAAAACCCACTAGAACCGCAGCAAGTTTACCTGATATTTATATCAAAGAAATAGTTCGATTGCATGGAGTCCCAAGCAGTATAGTAAGTGATCGGGATCCAATCTTCACGAGTCATTTTTGGGAAGCTTTCCAAATTGCGTTGGTAACGAAGATAAAACTTAGCACTGCATATCACCCGCAGACAGACGGACAGACGAGAAGAGTTAACCGGATTCTGGAGGATCTTTTGAGGGCTTGTATTCTAGACTTCAAAGGATCATGGGGGGATCACTTGCATTTGGTAGAATTTTCATATAATAACAGCTACCAAGCAAGTATCGGGATGGCTCCATTTGAAGCATTATATGGTCGACCTTGTCGATCACCAGTATGTTGGGTTGAAACGGGAGATCGTCTTGTGTTAGGACCAGATATGATTAGGGAAGCTTCTGATAAGGTTGAATTTATCAGAAAGAAGTTGAAGGTTGCTCAAAGCTGTTAGAAAAGCTATGTTGATAATCAAAGACGTGCTTTGGAATTCCAACTAGGGGATTCAGTATTCTTGAAGGTTTCACCAATGAGAGGAGTTATTCGTTTTGGGAAGATGGGTAAACTCGCTCCTCGATTTATCGGACCCTTCCCCATTCTAGAGAAAATTGGACCACTGGCTTATCGTATACAATTACCAAACTGGCTAGTTGGGGTCCATAATGTATTTCATGTGTCTCATCTAAGGAAATACGTTCATGATCCCGATCAGATCATTGAAGAAATTGCTCAGCAGGATGTGGAGATCACTCCTGAATTATCATTGAAGAGAGAACCACTTAAAATCATCGATCGGGATGAGAAGAAATTGAGACGCAAGGTGGTTAGGTTGGTCAAAGTCCAATGGAGTGGAGATCCAACGACTGCACTTGGGAAACAGAGGAAAGCATAAAGAAAGCTTATCCCAGATGCAGAGTCGACATTCCATCTTAGTCTATCTTATCGGTAAATTCAAATTCCTTAACTTTTCAGTTTTTCCATCTTATTAATTTCGAGGACGAAATTCTTTAAGGAGGGGCGGTTGTAACGATCTAGAAATTTAACTAATTTAAATAATAGTAGTTATTTAAATATATGAATTTGAATTCAAAAGTTATATGAGTTTATAGTTATATTCATTTGGATTTATAAAAGATAGCATACATAGATAACTAAATAAATAAGAAAAGCTATGAAAAAAACCATAGCATGAAACAAATGCTACTAAAGAGAAGCCTTACACATGTCTTCTTCTTAGCCTCCTTTTACATGCACATGACACCTCTATGTAACGACCCATATTTTTGGGTCATCAAATTCGAATATTTAAAATGTAACGACCCATAATTTTATCACTTTGAACATGAATAGTTAATATGTTTTAAATGATTAAATGATGGATTTTATATCTAGAATTATTAACCCTGCCTAATAAAACAGAATAGTATAATTACTTGCCTAATAAAACAAGAGAGAATGATTAACCTTGCCTAATAAAACAGAATAGTATAATTACTTGCCTAATAAAAACAGAACAGTATAATTACTTGCCTAATAAAACAAGAGAGAATGATTAACCTTGCCTAATAAAACAGAATAGTATAATTACTTGCCTAATAAAACAAGAGAGAATGATTAACCTTGCCTAATAAAACAGAATAGTATAATTACTTGCCTAATAAAAACAGAACAGTATAATTACTTGCCTAATGAAACAAAATAGCATAATGATTATAATATTCCATGCGGATGGTTGCCATTGGACCAAAATCTGGTCGAATCATGTTATGCCATAGTTGATAAGGAGGATTTCTATTGGACCAAAATGTGGTCGAATCAAATTAAGCCATCTAAATGATTCTATTGGACTAAAATGTGGTCGAATCAAATTAAGCCATCTAAATGATTTCTATTGGACCAAAATGTGGTCGAATCAAATTAAGCCATCTAAATGATTTCTATTGGACTAAAATATGGTCGAATCAAATTAGGCTATAGGAAATGACTAAAGTACCCTTCTCTTCACCTATAAATAGCCAAGTCAATATCTCATTTTATTTTATTCACAAACTAAAGAAAGGAGGAGTGGATCCCACGGTGAGAAACTATATCACTTAATATAGTGTTTATATTGGTTGTGATTGGATGAATGGATTGATAGTTATGGATGTTTTAACTATATGATAGTTATATCAGTATTTAATTGTTAAAATATTCAGTTATACCATATACTGCTTGTTTGGATGATATGAATGTATATATGGATGTTAATAGTGATAACACTGCATGTTACACTTATTATACACACCCATTTGGATTAAATCGGATGAAATTTAGAAAAATAATATTATTATATTATTTAAATATTCAATTAAATCAATTAAATTGAATAAAAAGGTTATGAATTAAGAAATGAAGTTTTTATAGTATATATGAAGTATATATATGATTTAAAAGATAATAGAAGTAATTTAAATCATATTTGAATGGTTTTAGTTGTACAAATACACTATATTTGCGACGCTTTTTGTAACGCTTAAATCAACATTTTGATTTTTGAGCTATAAGTGATCAATATCTTCCAAATTCGAAATAGTATGAATAAAGTAATTTAAATGGAGGTTTAAATCACTTAAATCAAATATGAATTTGATTTGTTGAGACTTAAATTAAAAATCCATTTGGTTCCGAATGGCTTTTAAAGGACGCTTATTTTTCGGAAAGACCGGGAACGGGAATTTCCCATTCCGAATAATAATACAACGCTATGATTATGATGAGTCGTATTGAAACAATGATGAAGACCGAGGATCTTCACATCTAATGGACTGCTTGTTGATTTCTCTTCATCGGTTTAGAGGCCGATATAGAAACGATACCCCTATAATTTTAAAGTAGTGGTCCAGATGATGTTTGGAGAATCTTCGGATACGCAAGGGCCTTTCACCTTTTGGGCAAAGGTTGAGAAATAAGGTGCCTTCGGTTTCGTTCAGTCCCAGAACGAACTTGTGGATGGATGGATTGTCTGACATTACATTCTGACTTTATATGATTGGTCTTTATTAACCGTATATCTGCTTGGTGGCGGAGAATTTATTCTCTTAGCTTAACACCCTTCCTTGAGACATATGAGCTCAAGGGTTATGCATTGGTAGAAATCAGTTATGTAATTTTGGATTGGTAATGTGACATTCCGAAGAATGCTATGGATAGGATCAAGGCTTTTGTTGAAAAGCAGAGACTTGTGGGTACGAGACTTCACGAACCTCACACCCCGGGAATGGGCGAAATAGGAATGGATGCGGCAAGGTGTAGGATGTCTATCCCCTTCTAGATATATATAGTGATACCATGGTATGGAGCCCAGGTATTCACTTTGTGGATTATATATTTATATAGCTGTACTGTGGTCTTACACGCCCAGTATTTGCTTGATGTGGATGTTGGAAAAGATCGGGGCCCCGTTTTAAAGGTTGGTAACAACCGGGGGATGGATAGACTTGAGTAAGTAGTTATCATTGAGTGGTAACCCGGCCTTGTGTTGGCAAAGAAACAGTAGTTTCTCGGGACGTCCCTCTAGAGGCGTACCCAATCGTGGATAAGGAAGTTCCTTTGCCTGGTCATTATTGGAAACTCATTCTCTAATACGAACCTTGTATGGTTTTGATTGTATTACCCGCTGTTTAATACAGTGGCTATAGTAGGCATACCATCATGTAACGTATGCTGGCTAAATTAATAAGTTTATTTTGAAAATGGTTCTAAATCACTAAGCACTATAATAATATTAAAAGGATATTTTTAACGTATCAAAGGCAGTTTGACTGTCATAAGGAGAAACCTCGAACATGTGTGCGTTTGCATCTTGTATGCGGATCGAGACCTTATGATAATTTCATTTTCCAAAAGCATATACGGAACTTGTTTTCAAAAGCAATTATATACTTTTGTTTCTCACACCATTGCCATGACTGACCTGGAGTTTATTGTTTTTCCGTAAACTCTGGGTGCCCTTATTTTTCCACACGGGCAGCCTAGAGTCAGGTAATAGATCACCCTGTAGATAGTTGGAGCTGGAGTTGGAGTGTTTATTTGGAGCTTTTGGATCAGAGTGAAGATGTCGGTTTTGGGACTCTCTCTGAAGACTTGTTTCTTTAGTTTCTATTTCCACTGTGTACCTTGTTCAGTTGTACTTCATGATGTTGTATATAGTGATGTATCTATGACTCTCTAATATCACCTTGTATCATCTTTTGTTCTAAATATATATGAGAGCATTGTGTTTCAGCTGTGCATTCTTATTTATACTGATGTTATTTACTGGTAGCAAACCCTACCAATGAGGATTTTGACATTTGGATCTCGACATTGATGTCTTCGATATATGATATGTTGATTTTCAAAAGTGAAGAATCCAATTTGATTAGGGAAGATCGTGAATCCTTATCTGTTTGGATTTGACTTGTGTGGATTATAGTCGATTCAAAAGGTGAGAATTTACGGGTCTTCACAAATTTTTTATAACTAATATAGTTGTTTGTAATGTGTTTGATTTATGAAATGGTAATATTTAGCTATTATCATTTATTGTTGATTAGTTGATTTTTTGTCAGTTTATAAGCATTGCCTAATTATTGTTGATTGAATTAATGGACTAAACACTAGTTTAATAATAGTGTATTAAAGAGAATAAAATGAATAATTAGGATATTTGTTTATGAAATTGAAATGTTGTTGTGAATTTTGTTGTTTGTTGACCAGTAGTTTCAACTATTGAAATAAAATGAAATATCCGGATATTTTGGATAATCGAAACCTTCTGAATTAATATATGAGTTGAAACTTAGAAATTGTGTTGAATTATGCAGTTTAATTTGATAACCTTAATTTGAAAGCAAGTGAAACAAGGTTTAATTTGTTATATCTATGTCTAGTAAATGAATAGAATTGTGGTATACATTCTTGGCATGTAATGTAATAATATAAAACTGTGAACTTTAACCCTTGGGATGTTTAAATTGAAATTGTGATTAAGGAAATGTTGTAAATGAGATTAAATTGGAAAAAATATTTTTATAAACTTAATTAATATTTATGAAATATGTCATAAATAAATTGAAAGGTAAAGGTGAAACTAAATGGGATAAGCGAATATGAATTAAAAGTGAAATGATTATAAATAAAGCCATGACTTGTAAATTGTTATGAAATAAATGGATGTTGCAATAAATGGTTATAAATAAAGTAGTGATAACTTTAAACTCGAACAATGTCTTATAAAAAGGAATTAAACTCGAACAATGTAGTATTAAATGAGAAATATTACATGTGAAATGAATGTAATTTAAATTGAAGAGAAATATTATTCGCAAAATTAATTTGATCCAAATTTGAATACACAAGTTCTATGTGAATTATACCACTTCGTGTAAGGATTTTTCATTCGATTCTTGATACCGAATATTTGATATGAATTTTTAGTTTTATTCTAGAATTCTCAATCATAGTATATGGCTATGTAAGGAGAATGATGGTTTCTAGTCAAGAAACCTTATCGAAGTCTGCATTAGGGAAGTCGAATGAATATACTAGTTCGAAACCGAACTTGTGTAATCAACAGAGCAATCGAATGTGATTTTGCAAAATGATGACATATGTACATCTTATTCTCTAATATTATTGATATGCTATGACGCTGAAATTGAAAGTTGTTGGGTTGGATATCTTTGTAATTTAAATTGGAATTTTTCTTGTAGGCAAAACTACTATTAATTTAAAACCATTTTACAAAACTTTTTTCTTTTATTTTTTTTATACAAACTATCTTATTCTATTTTATTTACAAAACTATTTTACAAACTATTTTATTTACAAAACTATTTTACAAACTATTTTATTTACCAAACTATTTTACAAACTATTTTATTTACAAAACTATTTTACAAACTATTTTATTTACAAACTATTTTACACAACTATTTTATATACAAAACTATTTCACCAAACGATTTTATATACAAAACTATTCTAAATTCAAAACCTTTTATAAAGCAAAGATGTTCAATCCCATATGGCTTTTCATATAGCGAAATTGATTTTGGAAAAATTTTGATTCTTGTATAAGACGGATTTTATATAAGTATAAGGTGATTTTGAAAACTGTTTATTTTGGAAGGTATTCGATCTAAAGAGATAAATCTTATATATAACGGAATTTATATAAGAATGTTTGATATATTCGAGATTATTGATTTTGGAAAGTGCTTTATCTGAAAATGAAATCTTATATACAATGGAATTTATATAAGTGCGATATTTGAAGCTATGATTTAGAAAGAGTACTATATATGGTATGATATATTTTGAAGTAAGAGGTATGGGGAAGTACCCACCACGAAGAAGTATAGTATGATATGCTTCGACCCAGATGGGCTAGGGGAATCCATGAATGGATTCGACCGATAAACCCTAATATACTTGGGTGAATTCAAAAATGGATTCGAACCGATATGGTTGTCCGGACTTAAACTCATGAGTTCCTCGATTTTTTTTCAAGGTAGACGGTTCTTTAGTTTACCCAATGGAGGGGCTTTCGATCCTGGGATCTGTTGTTTATGGATCTTCAGGGAAGGAAGTGCATCCATTGCGTAAATCATTGAATCGGCAGTTACCACTGCAGCAGGGGTCGATAGTCCTTTGTTTATGAAATGGCTACGATATTTTTTTGAATCCAGAAGGTGGAAGGATCTTCGGGACTGTTTTGTGTCCATTGTGTAAACACTGGATCAGCAGCGGGCCACTGCTATCGTAACATCGCCATTTGACATCAGATTTTGAGCGGTACTTCTCATACTTGTTTTTAAGTATTTTTCACTGGGTTTTGAAATAGGTCTACTAAGTACTTAGAGATAACTAGTCTTACGCTTGATCAACATACGACCAGAGTCTACAAAAACGAGGATAAACTTGTTAAAACATCGAGTTATAAAAGTATTTTGATAAAGTATTATATAAAAGAGATTTTGGTCATTTTTTCATTTCTAAATACTTTAAACTGTTTAAAATATTGTTTATTTATGTACAACATGGTTTAATAGTAAATTATTAGTGTTGCAAATATTTTGAGAAGTTATTAATTAAATAAAACATATTTAAAGTTAATGATTATTGATTTATTAATGATGTTTAAAAGTATATTGTGATTTAAAACTAATAAAATTTTTAAATAATGGATTTAAGGTTTTTAATAACTTCTTTTTAAATATAAGTAATGATGTAAATAATTGTTTTCAAATAGTTTACATATATTTATAAAGATGTTATTAAATTTTTTTAAATGTTATTTATAAATGAAGCAAGAAATTTTACAGATGAATTTTTCCGTAAAGTATTAAAGTATAAAAGATGATTGATTTGCAAATGAAGTTTTCAAATGAATATTTCAAGTAAAATTTATATAATTTTCTTTGAATGTATAATTTAAAGATATTATATAAATGGAAAAAAATGATTTGCGAAGTTTATTTATAGTAATATACTTGACAAATAAATTAGAATCTCTATTTTGGAAGTATGGTTTAAAATATTTACTTGATTTCGAAGTACCAATAGTAAATTTATAGGTTTATTTACTATTTGAATTTTGTATTAAACCATAATAAATGTTTTTCCATGATTTGAATATTCATTTTAAAACAAGTGTTTAAAATTTATTATGAAGATATGAAATTTTATACTTTGATTTGGATATTTAATGTAAAATTTGTGTATACTATTAGTTTCAGTTTAATAATCTAGAGTTTATATTTATTTTAAAATAATGTGTTTAATAAATTATCGAATTTAAGGAACTTTATTTTAAAAAAAAGCTTATCATAATGTTTTGACATAAACTTCTAACATTGTTCAAACTTTTTGGAAAATCCTTGCAAAATGCTAGGAGGATATTTTAAATATATCTTATATTCTTGCTAAGTGAATGAGGTTAAATGTTTTAATTAAATTTTTAGATATATCGAAATATTTCTTTTCTCTTCAAGGGCAAATACCAAAAACTTAAATTTTTATTCTATAATAGAATTAAGTTATAAACTTAGGTAAGGCAGTAGGAGCTTAAGTAATATTTTATGAAATGATTCATTAATGGCTTAAATCTTTAATGGAAAATAGATCATGTAAGTGATTGATCTTTATATAAATAAATGAATGGAAAGGTAAATGATGAGGAAAAAAACCAGTAGAATAAAATTAAGTAAATTTAAAATTCTTGTTGTTTGGCTGATGGGAAGTTAGGGAAAGAATACTTCAAATTGTTTGAGGTTGTATGAATAATCTATTAAGTAATTATCTAAGGCTGTTGAGCATAAGGTACACTTATTAGTTTATTTATCACCCTTGTACAATTAAAAGTTCTAAACCTGAACAAACCATTAGTCTGGGTTGCTATGGATGTGTAATGACTCGTAAATTTTAACGGTTTTTATAACGTAATTAACTGAAATTATGCTTGAAATTTTAATTATAAAATTTAGCAATAAAAATTTGATATTTGGAATGCGTCTGTTGAAGCATAGTGAATGACAGATTTTCATTTTGTAAATATGGAAGTTAGTTCTGTGGTGTAATTTTCAATTTCAATTTAAAATCAGTTAAATTGATGAAAATAAAATAATTTTGAAACTTGAATAATTTTATATAATAAAATTGTTTATCATTTTATGAGTGAGGCATCGTATTTTATTTCGTAAAATTTGGACTGCTCTAGCTCCGTTTATTTTATATTCAGCTTTTTAGCAGCATTTTCGGCAGCGAATATCGACTTTTGATAGGAGGGTCGTATCACTAATATCTGTGTACCATTTTGTTCATCTCGTCGTGCTGATCTCCGCAGTATATTCATTTGTACATTTCGGTGTCCGGCAAGTGGCGAAATCCGTGAAATGGTTAACGTACCAGTACCATTTTGAGTCTCTAGAGTGTTCCATGACCATTCATGTGTTACGGTTGGAAAGCAAATGGTCAGTAGCCTTTATTATTTATAGGAATCAACATATGACTTTCTCTATTCCCATATTCAATAAATTATTTTATGGTTCGTTTGCATATTTTATTAAAATAATAATAGATAGGATTGCATATGATTTTTGAAAGCTGCTGTCACTTTTATTCCACCTGCTCGTCCATATCTCTTCCATACCTTCCATTTGCCTTCCTCCCTGACAACTCCTCAACCCAACCTTTCCCCTTCACACGCGACGACACCACTTCCCAACCCTTTGACTTTGCAACCTACCTACCAGCCGTTTGCCACCGCTCAACAACCCTGTCCCACCACTGTAGTCTTGTGCCGCTCTCCCCTCACCGTAAGTCCCACTGCCCTCGTTCAACCGTGCCGAACCACCACCTTCCTCAACCGAGTAACCATCGGAAAACCCGCACCACTCTCCAAACCCGTGATCGAAGCCTACCATCCACCACAGTGCCACCCTTTCGACCCAGGCCGAACTCTCTCTAACCCACCCCGACAACATGACAGCCCTCCACCACTGCCTAACACCCCATCCGCAGCCCAGCCCTCACACGCAATAGCCTACATCTCACCCACCTACCCACTACAGCATGCTTTTCCTAGCACCTACCTGAACCATGCAGTCAGTTCTCCTCCCCGGCCGAGCACAGTGGATCAGCCTTCCCTCTTCTATAAAAAAAGGTATGCTTATATATATTGCTCTGGTTTTGTGCTTTTCTTCCATTCCTTTTTTCTCATTATCGAGCAATCCTAGCTCTCCTCTTCTATTATACACAATCTAATGATGATAATATTTTATATGTATGGGTAGCTTATACCTAAGTTATTTACTTATTGACAGTTGGGTATCTATTTTAAAAATAATGATATATAGGTATATAAATATGTTTACATTTTGAAACCCTTTTTTTACTTTAATATGTTATGTATAAATATGCGTGTATGTGTATTAGATCTAATGTGCTTACATATATATATTATGCCAGTTTATATATATATGTTAGTTTACGTAAGTAATAAAATATGTTAGTTTATATTTATAAGGTTATTTAAGCTATGTATGATCTGTTGTATACATATGGGTTTATATAAATTATGGATGACCTGTTAGTTATATATATAAGTATATAATTGAGTGGTTTTCAAGTATAATGAAATGGTTTTATGTTAAATTGTAATATGTGTTTTAAATTAAACAATGATTTTTGAAAATATATATGTATGTATAATATGTTTAATATGTATTATGTTTAGTTAATACGTATTATACTAAAAAAAATATTGATTTCTACGATATAATATAGTATGAATATTTTCATTTTCATTTGTTTATTTTTGTTTGAATTAAAATGTGATTTTGATATATATATATATATAAATATATATATATATATTTTTTGATTTTTCAAATATATATATTATAAAGATTTTATTTTAATAATATATTAAAATTGGTATTGATTTTAATATATATATAGTTTATATACATAAGCTTACTTATATAATTGATCTTCATCAAATCCAGTTCATCGTGCCTTGCTTTTGTCTCGCCGCTGTCCAAATTGGTCATAGCAGCTTTTTGCTTTGCTCGTGTCTGTATCCGTGTGCATGTCCGTGTGTCTTCCTCGTTCTAGTTGTTTCTTTAGCCTTGAAAGGTGAGTAATCACTCACGATTAACATTCTTATAATTAGTAAATTTAATTCACATGAAATGAGGATTTAAATATGTTGCTAAATTTTGAAATGTTAGTTACTTATTGTTAAATATGATATGCCATTATCTGCAATTGTTTACCTATGACATATGACACCATAACATGTTGTATATACTGTTTTAAATTGTTAATTATGATATATGCTCACCATTGATATGTTATGCTGTGTTATATTATTGTCATATTTGTTCTCACTCTGCAAGTTCTCTGTCAGTTTAGAATTCCCTATGGGTTGAAATGATATATACCCGAATGATCTTATAGACTTGGAGAAATCGTTATGGGCTGAAATGATAAACCCAAGCGATTTTCATTGATTGTGAAATTTTGGGATTACGGGTTGAAGTGATATATACCCGTAAGAACTTAAATTGCGAATTGAAATGATAAATATCCGTATCACTTGACCATAGGATAGAAAATTATATACGGACACCGTTAGTCTATTTTGGAAAATGATTTCCAAGGTTTTGGAAGGAAATATATGGGTTTTAATATATATTGATTTTAAAATATAATATAAAGATTTTATTTTAATATATGAGTAAAATTTATATTTTTAAAATTATATATTTGGAAATTTTAAATTTTATAAGTTAGTTTTGAAAATATAAATTTTAAGATTTTACTTATAATTTTATTATTTTTAAATATATAAAATAAGATTTAATATAAAATAAATTTAATAATAAAATTTAATTTAATTAAAATATGTATATTATGTTTGAGTATTTATAATATAATCTTTTTTCAAATCAGAATACTGCAATCAAATTGATTAAAGCAATAATAGCAATATCATATATGCACATAAATTAGGTAATCGATGGACTATCTGTCCGAACAGTGTAGTTTTGTTTGGCTAACTACTAACAATTGGCTAACTCGGGCCTACCAGACAAAATAACTAATCTAACTTCTGTTGACACACTTCTAGATGATATGTCCTTAACTTACATCTCCCAAGGTCAACCGTTCCAAATAGTTTTGCGAGCTCACCAATAACCTATCTTTCCTTGTATATTACTTTCTATGTGTAATCATCATTTTAGTCTTACCTATGACAAAGCCATGCACATCGGAATTTTGCACTTATATTAGCTAGGGGCTATAGCTAAAGTATAGAGCGTGACCCTATACCAGTCCCATCTGGTATTCTAATATCGAGTCATTTACTTAAGGTTAACTAACCCATCAAATTTTCCTTAAAACATTTCTTTCAAATTTATTTAACCCTTTAAATCATACTTAAACAAGGAAAATATACCTTTTTCTTTACTCAAATATCTTTGTTATGATATATGCTTTACACAAAACAATGTTGATGAAAACCAAAATTAATAGGGTAACCTATCCCTTTAAAACAAGTTAAAGCCCTTTTTTAACTTAGAAAACATTACGTTTTAAATCCAAGATATCACCTTTGAAACCCTTGTCTAAAAACTTTAAACAGTCACTTTCGAATTCATTAAAAGTACCCCTTTCAAAATAGGTTAACAACTTTACCTTGAAGCACTAGGCCGAAAGGCCAAAGCATACCTTTCGAAACCTTTAAAAATCGATCTTTCAAAATCATTAAAAAAATTCCGACGAAAGCTTTATAGATACTTAAACATACTCTTTTCAAAACACTCTAAACTTGCCTTTCAAAAGCATTAGAAACCTTCCATTCAAATACTAAACGTAAACCTTTCGAAAACATTACAGAATCTCCTCTTCGAAACCTTCATTATACATCTTTCAAAAGCATTAATGCCCTTTACTTAAAACGAACCTTTCGAAAGAACTGGGTTCAAGTAAGAGTTTGTGGAACATAGCTTCAAAACCGTTTAAAACAATTCCATTCAAAACCTTTGGGTTTAACTTTCAATATATCTAAGGGTCTTAAAAGAATTGAGGCAAAAGCATTGCTTTCAAAAGCATTATTCCTAAGTAAAAGAAAGTGGATGGTTTCGTAACCAACTCTTTCGAAAGCATGGAGAGGCGGATTCAAAGTTTAAGGCAAAAGAACCCTTTCGAAGGCATTAATTCAAAACGTTGATTGCGGCAACAGGGGTTTCGACCCGTTCGAACACTTATTTTAAAAACAAATGGCGGCAACCCATTCGAAAGCCCTTTCTTTATATAAACAGAAGCAAGTTGGTTAAGTCGAAAGCTCCAACCCCTTCGAAAGCCTTGTTTGAAATCAAAATAGTTCCAAGTTTATGAGAGCTACTTCGACCACTTCGAAAGCACGTTTCGACTCTATACCTTCCACCTAACTCCAATCCACTACGTACCAAGGCATTGATACCATGTGTATTGGTTTTGACTTGGTTGAGGGCAGATGTATAGTGTCGAAAGATGGCTACTATAAGTGGCGAAGTAGTAGTCCATTATAAAACTGATTTTTAACTTTCTAAAGTAATATCTGTCCAACTAACTTTCCTTATTTTTTAACTTATAATTGGTTGCCAATTCCTTTTAAAAATCTTTTCTGAAAGTGCTGCCGAATTCAGTAATTAACAATTTAAATCATCTTGCAAATTGCCCCTTCTCCTTTTATAAACATAGAAAACATTTAAGTCCCATACCTTAAATAATTTTATATCTTTAATAAAATACTTAGGAAAATTCTCCGAAAATTCCCATAAATCACTTTTAATATGTTTTCTAAAATATTTAAATTTCTGACCCAAAGCTAACATATAATAGCTGAAAATAATTTAAACCCACTTTAACTATTATCTTTATTAGAAAATTCATAATAAATCCACAACTTAGAAAATTATGAAAATTGAAACCTATCTTCTTTAAAATAATGTTTCCAACCCTATGTCAAAAACGCAAGCCATTTGGATGTCATTTAGTAGGTTTTTAAATCAAACCTTATCATAAAATCTATATGAAACAACATAAATCATCAACAAGCATGTATAACCATTTAAACAATTGAAACATGGCATTTTTCTTGCAAAATAAATTCGGATCTTATCTAGAAACCACAAGCAATAAAAATGAGACGTACTCTATTATTCACCTTAGCTTGTCACTAAGGAGTTTGAGATATGCCCTTGAATTGATTTGATTAAGCTTCTTTCTTGAATTCTTGCTTATCTTCCTTCAGATTTCTTCAAATGGTGGCCGGCCAAGCTCAAGGTTTAGTTCTTGTTTGTGAATATTGTAAATGAAATTGGAATAAGGGTTTAGGGTATAATAATAAAACCTATTCCTATTTTTCCCATATCTTATTACCTCTATTTATTTCATTTTAAATTTCCATTTGTTTATTCATTACTTAAGGCACGACTGCCTTATAATTATACAAATCTCGATCCCTTAACCACATTAATCTTTATTTTATTCTATTTAATTTATCTAATTAAATCTCCCGAATAATGTTATTTAAAATTAGGGGTGCTATATATTTTTCCACCTACGCAACATTTATTAATCGACCAAGTCATTGTTTGCGCTAAATATAATAATAAGAATTATGAGTAGTTAAGTACTATGTTTTATTACTTCTTTTCAACTTTTAATTTGCATACCAATATCAGGTTCCATTATTTCAAAAACATTTGCCCGTCATTTTAAAATCTTATCTCATTTATTGCATTATCTCCATATCGAATATAAGGATTGAGAAAATAACCAAAAATAATTTGATAGTTCAAAAAAATATTGACATGATATGTACTTTTATAATTATGTAATAACTAAAAAAATTACCCATTGCATCAATAGATCGATGAAATTGTCTTTTCTATCTTTATCAATTATATTCCATCATTTTTGATATTGTCTTACACCAATATTTTTCCAAATTGATTCCTTTACTCAATCCATTGCTTCATACAAATATCCCATCTCTATTTTATAATCATTGTTCACTATTCTTAAAACTTTTACAAGTGGATCAGACATGAGAATAATAGTAGCAGTATTAGCATAAAATTTATCACTGTGAATAAAGTTATAGACAAAAATTATTGTTGTTTTATCATTAGGACCGAGTTTTGGAACCTTTATGCTTCTTTCCCTCGAAGAAATCATTCTTCTTAAATTCTCTTTATTTGTGTATATGGATTCTAATGCAAAAAAGTGAATAGCAAACTGGATTGTCGCTAGCCTAACCAATTCTTTATAGATGGTTACTTTTCTCAATGTCTGCACCAATAGTGGTATAAACACCCAATCTATTAATTGATGAAAACTAATAAACTAAAGAAGTTAAAGGGATGATAACATATAAAATTTATAAAATTTTGGCCAAAATCAATAGCCTACATCTACTGTCCATTTTTTTATTGATTGTTTCTTTCTTTTTCAAGTATGATCTTACAGCTCGATGGCCTACAACTCAGATAAGGATCCAATAGAGTTCCAAGGTGAAATCAGATAATAAAGAAAATAAAGTGAAGATTCCATGATTCCTTTTGCTTTGCACCCCTCCTCCTATTTATAGGCGAAAAATATCACAAAAGTCGTTGAAATATGCTTCTCATATTCTCCACTTCTAGCATAAGGCCCAATCGTGAGATCATGGCCAAATCAGCAAACGTTAATAACTAGGTACCAAGTTGTGCTCATAAATCGGTACCGAGCTATGAGAGTTCCTGTCTTCATCTGCTTTGATCTTACTTTTCTTCCATTCTTGACATGGTGCTTGCTGATTCATCGCTCACAACTCAGTGTCGAGTTGTGAATTTGACTTATGGATTCACCTTTTACTTCTTTCTATTTAACTTTTTGAAGGATAACTAAGTATCTTACTATGGCAAGCAAGGATTAGGATTTCATCTGAATTATGGCACCAGACTTGCATATTAGACTTCTGGTTTATTTCATAACCATTCAATAGTTCTGGCTTATTGAGATATTGCTTGGTGCAAAAATGGGATAACACTTATGCTACAAAATATGCCTTATGCCAATAGAGAATGCTTTGGATCGAGACAAGCTATCGAGATTCTGATTTGGAAAGATGTCTTTGTCCTTTGGAAAGATATCTTTATCCTTTAAATTATCTTCGTGAAGCGATGCACCCCTTCTGGATCCATACGTTGTTATAACAATTGTGGATTCGTATCCCTTGGATGACACAAGAGTTGAAGTGTGACAACCCACCTCCTCGACCCTCATAAATTGACACTAATACATCCTTGGTATTTACGTGTCATAAATCCAAGTGCCGAAGAGGCAGATTATCATGGGGTAAAGAAATAAAGATAGAAGATAAGACAATAATAGAATCTCACATCGTATTCAACATATAATTATACATATGATTAGTACATGCAAATAATCCAAATTGTTCCATCAAAGTTACGACAGGTACTAACCTAGCTAGGATAGTTATAACAGCCTATCCTTATAGTGTTGGTAGATACTAATACATAATACAAACACAGTGGAAAGTGATAGATGACTTCAACAAAAGACCCAAAATGCTCCATGCTTCATTCCAATATGCTCCAAGCATACCTAACTAGTTGGGTGCACGGGAAATAGGGCACCCAGAGTTTAAGGGGAAAAGAAAATAAACTACGGTTCTGTCATGGGACTGGTGTGAGAAACTGAAAATACGATGTTTGAAAACAAAAGGTATCTCATAAGACCACGCCGCACATAAACACAGAACGAACTTCTATCCTATGATAACCAAAACATTTGCTACGCAGAGTATGGGGATATTATTTTTAATGACATCATTTTTGAAAACACTTTTCAAGTAAATATACATAATCTTAAGCGAAATTATTACATTATTAAATTCCATCATACTAGGCTCAACAATCAAATCCGAAGTCCCTTATTGGAGAATGGATTTCCATACGATGATAGGGTAAGGGACTACCTTCCGATAGTACATCTTTAGAAAAATGTACCTGAGGCTCCAACCTCTACCAACACAGAACCGACCTACCTTTACCATAGATAGCACCGAATATATCATCACCTCGGCCATTCCTGACCTATCCAAGAGCTCTCTTTGCATACACCATATTAATTTAAAACCCAACGTCATAGCGGGAATAAATATATCTAGAAAGGTGATGACTATATCCAAATGGGAGCGACCCACCTAGCTCTGCCGCATCTACCCTGTTTATGTCATTTCCAAGTGATGAGGCTTGAGGTAATGATTACCTTACTCATAGCACATTCCACTTTGAATGCGACATTATTGTCAATCCATAATCACACAACTGATTTCTACAAATGTATAACCGCTAAGCTCATATGTCTCAAGAAATGGTGTTAAGCTAAGAGAAGTTGCCTTCCTGGCCACCAATCAGATGATACGTTCATAGAGATCAACCAATGTAGTTACAATTACAACATCTGACATTCGTCTATGCAAGTTGTCCAGGAATAGGACAAACCGAAGGCTCTCTCCTACCACATCCTGTCAGGAGTTACTCCTAGGATTAGTAGCGATTAGTCCTTGCATTGGATATTTCATAACGAAGAGACTACTACTACTATATGTATATTAGGAGTTTATCCCCAAAAGATCAACAAGCAGACTTTCATTACGAAAATCCCAAATATCATATCCATGTCTTCACTTTGAATACGTAAACTGGTTCGAAGTAGTCTTCGGATAGGAATTACCCAAATCTGACACCGGATTCATTGAATCCAATCATCAATAAAAAGATGTTCTATGAATAGGGAATCACCCTTTAATTGATCAAATTCTTTTTATCAAAATTCCTTTTGGAGATATATATTTCTAAAACATTCTTTTTGATACATACAGAATCATTAAACCTCTCTTATCAAATCCTATGATTACTTTAAACACGTTTTGAACTGGAAATAAATTCGAAATCATTTCATTTTTTCCACTTAGGAAAACATTTCTAATTCATTTCATTTGAATCTTAACAAAGATTTCTTAATTCAAACCCATAATTTTCATTGGGTTAAAACCCATTTATCTATGATGTTAATCCAAAACCAGTAAATATTAAGTGAGTGGATTCTACAAAAATCATCTAATTCCACTCAATATCAATTCTTGTATTCAACAAATACTATGGGCGGAATACCGGTGAAAGCACCTTTGAAATTCCATGAATAGTATAAGTTCACTCTTCGGTCTTTAACACCGAGTACAAGAAGATTATCTCCATAAAATCCAAGTTATTTATATTTGGAGAATTATATCCTTTATACATTGGAAAATATTGATCCGAGTAAATCAAATTAACTATCCCATCAGTCGGGCCAGTCTGAATAGCCAAGGAGAGCAGGAAACTGGTTTTCCAAACCCAAGCCTAGACACTACATCTTTGACACTCATAAGGCGGTCAAGTAATTTGATCGACTCTAAATCATTTAATATTTAACCATTCCATACATCCTTCAAATTATCTTTAAAATAATTTATTAATCATTTGAAAACATTTAAAAAAGATTTAGAAAAGAACGGTTGCATTAAAAACTACATTTCAAAAGTTATAGGAAAGTGTGGTAGCAATGCGGAAAGGCTTTTTAAGCTATATTTATCAAAATGATATTTCTACATTTAGAAATTTATTTTTATAACTCAAATCACTTTTAAAACATTTTAAAATATTTTTATAATTTATTTCATATTTTAAAACAATTTTAAAATATCATTTTCAAAGAAATCCTTTTATGGATACTGAACAGCAAACCGCGATTTTTCGAAAAACTTATTTGACTCATATTGCAAAATCTACTTCTCGAAAACTCGATTTTATTTCTCTAATTGAAAACTATGTATATAATAGTTCAGTAAATTCTTATCTTGAAGAATTTCGAGCTAAATTCCATTCTATATACTCATTTGACTTTTATGGGGCGAAATCGTGAACTATCGTTACGCGACTTGCCTAATTTTGAATAAATTTTCAGTATTCATTTAAAATTTGCCGAAACACTTTTAAATATATATAAAACATTTCTAAATCATATTAAACCATTTTTAAGAGGTTTAAACATTCCATATACACCAATTCATGAAATAAAAAAAAGTAATTTCCTTTATGCATATCGATGTGTATTTCCGTGACTTGCATATATATTCAACATTTATATTACACAATCATCATCAACAATCATAATCAAACACATTTAACATCCAATATCATATAATACTATAGTTCAGGAGTTTATCACCTTGGGATTAAATGACTAACTAAAAATTGGCTATAGCTTCACTAACTCGAACTTCTAGCTTACGATCACTTGGATTATTGCTCCTAGATGGCTTGGCCAAGGCTTGGAATGGCTAGAGGAGGTCATGGCCTACGGTTGGGGAGGAGAAAGGCTCGCCTTATGGTGGAGGAAATGGAGGCCGTGGATGGTAGAGAGAAAAAGGTGGAATATTGGAATAGTTTGAGGTGCTTAAGTGTGTGTGTATATATATGTATGTATATATTATAATTTAAATTTCTTTTGAGAAATATTTTGGTATTATTTTCTTTAGGTTAGAAGACATGAAAGAAGAGAGAAAGCTTAGGAAATGGAAGAAAAGGAAATAAGAGGGAAGAGGGGTGGTATTTATAGGTGAAAAGGAGAGAAAAATATCTTAGATCTTTTTATGCTACCCCACCTCCTAGATCACCACCCACCTCCCTCCTCCATCATCAAAGGACGACCGAAATGACTCCCCCTATGTGCTTGCAATGATGCTTTTACTATGGTGTAAGAGGGTGGACTTTTGATTAGATTAGCTGGTGAGGAATTGTTAATACCTTTGATATTTTGTTTATATATATATATATATATATATATATATATATATATATATATTGGTGTGTGTGTGTCATGTGTATATTTATGTTGTGTATGTGCATATGAACATGTCTTGTATATGTACATGTGTTTGTGTTTATGTATCTTACATATCCTTACAACGTTGCACAACTCCTACGCGTCGAATCGTTACAAATTCCAAATTTGATTTCCGGTCATATTTTTACTTTTTAGTTAATAAACATATATTTGTAAAAAAAGTTTAAAAATAATATTTCTATCATTATATAAGAAATATAAGAACCTACTTAATAATTATTAAATCATTTAAACTAAACTTAAATTCAAAAATAAATTAATTGGAAATGACAATATCATTAATGATGTCATTAATACATTTAATTTTTTCCATAAATAAATAAATTATTTTATTTAATATTTGCATTCATATATACAAATGAGTGTATGTACCCAGCTTGGAGCGCGATGTCGGATGGCTGAAGACTGTTTATCGATAAAAAGATTTTCGGTTATTTTATCGATATTGAACACATTGTATATATTTATTTTATAAATATTTCTTCAAAATAAGTTTACCAATATTATTTTTTATTCAAAACATCATCACTTAAGCTCATATGTCTCAAGAAAGGGTGTTAAGCTAAGAGAAGTTGCCTTCTTGGCCACCAATCAGATGATACGTTCATAGAGATCAACCAATGTAGTTACAATTACAACATCTGACATTCGTCTATGCAAGTTGTCCAGGAATAGGACAAACCGAAGGCTCTCTCCTACCACATCCTGTTAGGAGTTACTCCTAGGATTAGTAGCGATTAGTCCTTGCATTGGATATTTCATAACAAAGAGACTACTACTACTATATATATTAGGAGTTTATCCCCAAAAGATCAACAAGCAGACTTTCATTACGAAAATCCCAAATATCATATCCATGTCTTCACTTCGAATACGTAAACTGGTTCGAAGTAGTTTTCGGATAGGAATTACCCAAATCTGACATCGGATTCATTGAATCCATTCATCGATAAAAAGATGTTCTATGAATAGGGAATCACTTTTTAATTGATCAAATTCTTTTTATCAAAATTCCTTTTGGAGATATATATTTCTAAAACATTCTTTTTGATCCATACAGAATCATTAAACCTCTCTTATCAAATCCTATGATTACTTTAAACACGTTTTGAACTGGAAATAAATTCGAAATCATTTCATTTTTTCCACTTAGGAAAACATTTCTAATTCATTTCATTTGAATCTTAACAAAGATTTCTTAATTCAAACCCATAATTTTAATTGGGTTAAAACCCATTTATCTAGGATGTTAATCCAAAACCAGTAAATATTAAGTGAGTGGAATCTACAAAAATCATCTAATTCCACTCAATATCAATTCCTGTATTCAACAAATACTATGGGCGGAATACCGGTGAAAGCACCTTTGAAATTCCATGAATAGTATAAGTTCACTCTTCGGTCTTTAACACCGAGTACAAGAAGATTATCTCCATAAAATCCAAGTTATTTATATTTGGAGAATTATATCCTTTATACATTGGAAAATATTGATCCGAGTAAATCAAATTAACTATCCCATCAGTCGGGCCAGTCTGAATAGCCAGGGAGAGCAGGAAACTGGTTTTCCAAACCCAAGCCTAGACACTACATCTTTGACACCCATAAGGCGGTCAAGTAATTTGATCGACTCTAAATCATTTAATATTTAACCATTCCATACATCCTTCAAATTATCTTTAAAATAATTTATTAATCATTTGAAAACATTTAAAAAAGATTTAGAAAAGAACGGTTTCATTAAAAACTACATTTCAAAAGTTATAGGAAAGTGTGGTAGCAATGCGGAAAGGCTTTTTAAGCTATATTTATCAAAATGATATTTCTACATTTAGAAATTTATTTTTATAACTCAAATCACTTTTAAAACATTTTAAAATATTTTTATAATTTATTTCATATTTTTAAACAATTTTAAAATATCATTTTCAAAGAAATCCTTTTGTGGATACTGATCAACAAACCGCGATTTTTCAAAAAACTTATTTGACTCATATTGCAAAATCTACTTCTCGAAAACTCGATTTTATTTCTCTAATTGAAAACTATGGATATAATAGTTCAGAAAATTCTTATCTTGAAGAATTTCGAGCTAAATTCCATTCTATATACTCATTTGACTTTTATGGGGCGAAATCGTGAACTATCGTTACGCGACTTGCCTAATTTTGACTAAATTTTCAGTATTCATTTAAAATTTGCCGAAACACTTTTAAATATATATAAAACATTTCTAAATCATATTAAACCATTTTTAAGAGGTTTAAACATTCCATATACACCAATTCATGAAATAAAAAAAAAGTAATTTCCTTTATGCCTATTGATGTGTATTTCCGTGACTTGCATATATATTCAACATTTATATTACACTACCATCATCAACAATCATAATCAAACACATATAACATCCAATATCATATAATACTATAGTTCAGGAGTTTATCACCTTGGGATTAAATGACTAACTAAAAATTGGCTATAGCTTCACTAACTCGAACTTCTAGCTTACGATCACTTGGATTATTGCTCCTAGATGGCTTGGCCAAGGCTTGGAATGGCTAGAGGAGGTCATGGCCTACGGTTGGGGAGGAGAAAGGCTCGCCTTATGGTGGAGGAAATGGAGGCCGTGGATGGTAGAGAGAAAAAGGTGGAATATTGGAATAGTTTGAGGTGCTTAAGTGTGTGTGTGTATATATGTCTGTATATATTATAATTTAAATTTCTTTTGAGAAATATTTTGGTATTATTTTCTTTAGGTTAGAAGACATGAAAGAAGAGAGAAAGCTTAGGAAATGGAAGAAAAGGAAATAAGAGGAAAGAGGGGTGGTATTTATAGGTGAAAAGGAGAGAAAAATATCTTAGATCTTTTTATGCTACCCCACCTCCTAGATCACCACCCACCTCCCTCCTCCATCATCAAAGGACGACCGAAATGACTCCCCCTATGTGCTTGCAATGATGCTTGTACTATGGTGTAAGAGGGTGGACTTTTGATTAGCTTAGCTGGTGAGGAATTGTTAATACCTTTGATATTTTGTTTAAATATATATATATATATATACATATATATATATATATATATATATATTGGTGTGTGTGTGTCATGTGTATATTTATGTTGTGTATGTGCATATGAACATGTCTTGTGTATGTACATGTGTGTGTGTTTATGTATCTTACATATCCTTACAACGTTGCACAACTCCTACGCGTCGAATCGTTACAAATTCCAAATTTGATTTCCGGTCATATTTTTACTTTTTAGTTAATAAACATATATTTGTAAAAAAAGTTTAAAAATAATATTTCTATCATTATATAAGAAATATAAGAACCTACTTAATAATTATTAAATCATTTAAAGTAAACTTAAATTCAAAAATAAATTAATTGGAAATGACAATATCATTAATGATGTCATTAATACATTTAATTTTTTCCATAAATAAATAAATAAATTATTTTATTTAATATTTGCATTCATATTTACAAATGAGTGTATGTACCCAGCTTGGAGCGCGATGTCGGATGGCCGAAGACTGTTTATCGATAAAAAGATTTTCGGTTATTTTATCGATATTGAACACATTGTATATATTTATTTTATAAATATTTCTTCAAAATAAGTTTACCAATATTATTTTTTATTCAAAACATCATCACTTAAGCTCATATGTCTCAAGAAAGGGTGTTAAGCTAAGAGAAGTTGCCTTCTTGGCCACCAATCAGATGATACGTTCATAGAGATCAACCAATGTAGTTACAATTACAACATCTGACATTCTTCTATGCAAGTTGTCCAGGAATAGGACAAACCGAAGGCTCTCTCCTACCACATCCAGTTAGGAGTTACTCCTAGGATTAGTAGCGATTAGTCCTTGCATTGGATATTTCATAACGAAGAGACTACTACTACTATATATATTAGGAGTTTATCCCCAAAAGACCAACAAGCAGACTTTCATTACGAAAATCCCAAATATCATATCCATGTCTTCACTTCGAATACGTAAACTGGTTCGAAGTAGTCTTCGGATAGGAATTACCCAAATCTGACACCGGATTCATTGAATCCAATCATCGATAAAAAGATGTTCTATGAATAGGGAATTTCTTTTTAATTGATCAAATTCTTTTTATCAAAATTCCTTTTGGAGATATATATTTCTAAAACATTCTTTTTGATCCATACAGAATCATTAAACCTCTCTTATCAAATCCTATGATTACTTTAAACACGTTTTGAACTGGAAATAAATTCGAAATCATTTCATTTTTTCCACTTAGGAAAACATTTCTAATTCATTTCATTTGAATCTTAACAAAGATTTCTTAATTAAAACCCATAATTTTAATTGGGTTAAAACCCATTTATCTAGGATGTTAATCCAAAACCAGTAAATATTAAGTGAGTGGAATCTACAAAAATCATCTAATTCCACTCAATATCAATTCCTGTATTCAACAAATACTATGGGCGGAATACCGGTGAAAGCACCTTTGAAATTCCATGAATAGTATAAGTTCACTCTTCGGTCTTTAACACCGAGTACAAGAAGATTATCTCCATAAAATCCAAGTTATTTATATTTGGAGAATTATATCCTTTATACATTGGAAAATATTGATCCGAGTAAATCAAATTAACTATCCCATCAGTCGGGCCAGTCTGAATAGCCAGGGAGAGCAGGAAACTGGTTTTCCAAACCCAAGCCTAGACACTACATCTTTGACACCCATAAGGCGGTCAAGTAATTTGATCGACTCTAAATCATTTAATATTTAACCATTCCATACATCCTTCAAATTATCTTTAAAATAATTTATTAATCATTTGAAAACATTTAAAAAAGATTTAGAAAAGAACGGTTGCATTAAAAACTACATTTCAAAAGTTATAGGAAAGTGTGGTAGCAATGCGGAAAGGCTTTTTAAGCTATATTTATCAAAACGATATCTCTACATTTAGAAATTCATTTTTATAACTCTAATCACTTTTAAAACATTTTAAAATATTTTTATAATTTATTTCATATTTTTAAACAATTTTAAAATATCATTTTCAAAGAAATCCTTTTATGGATACTGAACAGCAAACCGCGATTTTTCGAAAAACTTATTTGACTCATATTGCAAAATCTACTTCTCGAAAACTCGATTTTATCTCTCTAATTGAAAACTGTGGATATAATAGTTCAGAAAATTCTTATCTTGAAGAATTTCGAGCTAAATTCCATTCTATATACTCATTTTACTTTTATGGGGCGAAATCGCGAACTATCGTTACGCGACTTGCCTAATTTTGACGAAATTTTCAGTATTGATTTAAAATTTGCCGAAACACTTTTAAATATATATAAAACATTTCTAAATCATATTAAACCATTTTTAAGAGGTTTAAACATTCCATATACACCAATTCATGAAATAAAAAAAAGTAATTTCCTTTATGCCTATCGATGTGTATTTCCGTGACTTGCATATATATTCAACATTTATATTACACAACCATCATCAACAATCATAATCAAACACATATAACATCCAATATCATATAATACTATAGTTTAGGAGTTTATCACCTTGGGATTAAATGACTAACTAAAAATTGGCTATAGCTTCGCTAACTCGAACTTCTAGCTTACGATCACTTGGATTATTGCTCCTAGATGGCTTGGCCAAGGCTTAGAATGGCTAGAGGAGGTCATGGCCTACGGTTGGGGAGGAGAAAGGCTCGCCTTATGGTGGAGGAAATGGAGGCCGTGGATGGTAGAGAGAAAAAGGTGGAAAATTGGAATAGTTTGAGGTGCTTAAGTGTGTGTGTATATATATTTATGTATATATTATAATTTAAATCTCTTTTGAGAAATATTTTGGTATTATTTTCTTTAGGTTAGAAGATATGAAAGAAGAGAGAAAGCTTAGAAAATGGAAGAAAAGGAAATAAGAGGGAAGAGGGGTGGTATTTATAGGTGAAAAGGAGAGAAAAATATCTTAAATCTTTTTATGCTACCTCACCTCCTAGATCACCACCCACCTCCCTCCTCCATCATCAAAGGACGGCCGAAATGACTCCCACTATGTGCTTGCAATGATGCTTGTACTATGGTGTAAGAGGGTGGACTTTTGATTAGCTTAGCTGGTGAGGAATTGTTAATACCTTTGATATTTTGTTTAAATATATATATATATATATATATATATATATATATATTGGTGTGTGTGTGTGTCATGTGTATATTTATGTTATGTATATGCATATGAACATGTCTTGTATATGTACATGTGTGTGTGTTTATGTATCTTACATATCCTTACAACGTTGCACAACTCCTACGCGTCGAATCGTTACAAATTCCAAATTTGATTTCCGGTCATATTTTCCCTTTTAGTTAATAAACATATATTTGTAAAAAAAGTTTAAAAATAATATTTTTATCATTATTTAAGAAATAAAAGAACCTACTTAATAATTATTAAATCATTTAAACTAAACTTAAATTCAAAAATAAATTAATTGGAAATGACAATATCATTAATGATGTCATTAATACATTTAATTTTTTCCATAAATAAATAAATTATTTTATTTAATATTTGCATTCATATATACAAATGAGTGTATGTACCCAGCTTGGCGCGCGATGTCGGATGGCCGAAGACTGTTTATCGATAAAACAATTTTCGGTTATTTTATCGATATTTAACACATTGTATATATTTATTTTATAAATATTTCTTCAAAATAAATTTACCAATATTATTTTTTATTCAAAACATCATCACTTATGTAAAAAAATCTTATTTTTGAATATTTTGAAATTTTTTTAAAGCGATGAATTTACGGGTCGTTACATACTTCCCCCTTAAAAGTATTTCGTCCTCGAAATTAAGGATAAGAAGAAGATAACTCGAAGACAAATATATATAACGAAGGGATACATATGTATACGATATAGCAAGGGACATCACCACAAGTCGGCGAGTGCACCATACACATACAACTATGTATCCATTCTAAACTCAGGATAGGCTTTATGCGTTCTTTCTTCTGTCTCCCATGTACAGTCTGCTACGTCACTACTCCATTGGACTTTAACCAATCTTACAACTTTCCTCCTTAATCACTTCTCGTCGTGAACTACGATTCGCATTGGTCGCTTGATAACTGCCAAATTAGGTTCAACTTCTAAATCTTCTTGCCAGCTGTTTCTATAATTTGCTCTAGGTTATGCATATATTTTCATAGGTGAGATACGTGAACAATATTGTGCACACCAGATAACCTTTTAGGTAATTCCACACGATAAGTCAATGGGCCAATCCTTTCGAGAAAGGGAAAAGGTCCAATAAATCGAGATGCTAACTTCCCTTCCCGACCAGATCTTACCACTCCTCGCAGTGAAGAAACTTTCAGGAATACATAATCTCCAACTGAGAACTCTAAATTCCATCACCTTTGATCTGCATAGCTCTTTTGCTAACTCTGGGTTTCTTTCATTTTTTTGTAATCATATCAACCTTTTCTGAAGCTTCTCTAATCATGTAAGGACCTAGTACAAATCGATCTCCGATCTCGATCCAATATGCTGGGGATCTACACGGACGACCATACAAAGCTTCATATGGGTCCATGCCAATACTAGCCTGATAACTGTAATTATAAGAGAATTCTATTAGATGAAGGTATCTTTCCCATGAACCTCCAAAATCTAAGATGCAAGCCCTTAGAAGATCCTCCAATACCCGATTTACTCTCTTAGTTTGCCCATCGGTCTGTGGGTGATATGCGGTGCTTATGTTTAGCTTAGTTCCTAAAGCTGTTTGCAATGCTTCCCAGAAATTAGTGGTAAAGATAGGGTCTCGATCACTGACTATACTGCTTGGGATACCATGCAATCGAACTATTTCCCTCATTTTTATTTCTGCCAGACTTGTAGCAGTTCTCGTTGGTTTTACTGGGATAAAATGTGTGACCTTGGTTAATCTACCTATGATAACACAAATGCCTTCATTTCCATTTCTTGATCGTGGTAAGCCATCGATGAAATCCATCGATATTTGGTCACATTTCCAAGTCGGAATTTCAAGAGGTTGGAGTAATCCAGTCGTCTTTTGCTGATTACTTTTGGTCTGTTGACAATTTGCACATCTGCTAATATAGATAGAGATATCCCTCTTCATGCCATCCCACCAAAATGTCCTTTTCATATCTCGATACATTTTAGTAACTCCGGGATGTATGGAAAGTCGAGAGTTATGACATTCTGTTAAAACTTCTTGCCTTATCCCATAGACATTGGGAACACATATCCTTCCATTCATTATTAAGATTCCCTACTCATCTATTTTGAATCCCATCCATCTTCTCGGTGTTATATTCTTCTCTACATTCCTGGTTAGTCTTGAAATGATTGGAACCTTGAGCTGACTTTCTTTTATACGATTAGGCAAGGTTGGACATAACACTAAATAAGTTATAACGACATGCCTTCTGCATAGCGCATCCGCCACTACATTGGCTTTCCGTGGTGTGTATAAGATATCATGATCATATGATGCAAGAAATTCTAACCAATTTTGTTGTCTCATATTTAAGTCCTTCTGAGTGAAAAATACTTCAAAGATTTGTGATCCGTGAAGAGCTCAAACTTTTCACCTATTTAAAGAAGGAACGTTATTTACTAGGGTCAATCAAAGTTTATTTATAATAAACTATAAGGAATTCTTACATAGTAGATAATGCCTCCATATTTTTAATGCGAACAGAACGGCTAGTAATTCTAAGTTGTGTGTTGCATAATTCCTCTAATGAGTCTTTAGTTGTCTGCTTGCATAAGCGATGACCTTTCCCTGCCGCATCAGAACAACACCTACTCCTTCTCCACAAGCATCAGTATATACAGTTAAACTGCCGCCTTCATCAGCAATACCTAGGACTGGAGCGATAGTTAACCTTCTCTCGAGTTCCTTGAATGCTTATTTACATTTTGGTGTCCATTCAAATTTAACATCCTTCATAGTCAACTTTTTTAGATGGGAGGAAATTTTGGAGAAGTCTTGAATGACTCTCCGGTAATATTCTACCAATCCTAAGAAGCTGCGGATGTCCTTCGGGGTTTGTGGTGGCTTCCAATCTTGTATAGTTAAAATCTTCTCTAGATTTACTAAGATCCCTTCTCCTAACACAACGTGCCTAAGGAATCTTACTTCTTTCTCCCAAAAGTGGCATTTCGATAATTTAGCTTTAAGTACATTTCTCCAAAATATTCGCAACACAATCTCCAAATGCCTTTCGTGCTCTTCCTCGATTTTGGAATAAATAAGAATATCATCAATAAAAACCAACATGAATTTGTTTAGCACATCCCTGAATACTCTATTCATAAGGTCTAAGAAATCGGCGGGTGCATTAGTCAATCCATAAGGCATAACTAACCATTCGTAAAAGCAATCCGAACCCCTGAATGCCGATAATGGAATACCATCCTCAGCTATTCTTCGTTGAAGGAATCCTGTGGCTAAAATTTGCGAGAATACTCGGGCACCATGAAGTTGATCAAACAAGTCATCTATGCGGTGTAGAGGATACTTGTTTTTAATCGTTTGCTTATTTAGGTCTCGATAGTCTACACAAAGCCTTAGGGAGCCATCAGACTTAGCTACAAAAACTACCGCTGTGCTCTAACTTGAGAGACTAGGTCTAATTAGTCCTTTTTTAACAACTCATCAGTTTGGTTTGCCTACTCAATCTTATCCTTCGGGGCCATTCTTTGAATAGGGTGAATAACAGGTCTTGCACCGGTAATTAAGTCAATTTGAAACACAATTTCCCGATGCGGGGGTGAACTTTTAACTTCCTCAAAAACATCCTAAAATTCCTTGACAATTGGTATTGTCTCCAAAACTTTTTGAGATGAGTTTAGTGCCTACATGAAACTATCCCTTACCGGACTAGGTTCTTCATAAGATATTTTTATAAATTTCCCGAAGTTGGTCCAAAAAGTTACTGTCCTTTTAACACAATCAAGGACATCTTTATTCTTGGATAACCAATCCATACCGAGCAAAACTTCAAACCCAATAAAGTCAAGAACAAATAGGTTGCATGAAATTTTTTAGGAGAGCTGAGTAACTCGGATGCTTTCACAAATCATACAAAGATTAGTTGTACTGCCTATGGGATTTGACACACAAATAGGGGTACCTACTCTTTTTGTGATTAGTTTTAATCTATCAACCAATCCTTTAGCAATAAAACTATGGGAAGCCCCAGTATCAAATAATACTTTAACTAGATCATCACTGACATAAATATTACCTTCAAGAACTCCCTTGCCTTTTACATCAGTAGAGGTTGAAGGCTCGTCTTTGATAGCATAGACCTTAGTCTGCTCTCCTTTTTTCATTAACATGCACTTGTTCCTCCAATGGCCGGGTTGATGGCAGTTATGGCAAAAACTTTTCTGCACCATAGGAGAGATGGTTCCTTGTTGCTGCCTTTGAACCTTGGGACTCCTGCAGTACTTTGAATAATGGCCTTTCTTTCCAAGATAAAACAATCAACATCGTTAAAACGGTTTTCCTGAGATCCTCCTCCGGGCTTGCCTTGCCATGGTTTCTTTTCATTGTTATTTAACTTCCTCTTGTTGTTGTTGTTTTGAGTTATAACTGGATTCCTCTTATCCAAAGCTTCATAATGGAAACCCATAACTATTAAATCTACAAAGGTTCCTTTAACATGGGCGGTCATCCTACCATAATACTTCTCCTTTATCCCTGAAATGAACATCTCGTTTTTCTTCAGATGCAGGTCTATTAATCCAGGCCCAAGCGAGACAATTCATTGAATTTGTGCAAATACTCTTCCACGGACATCGCTTCTTCTTTTAGACCCATGAAACTTTTATAGAGGCGGGATTTGCCAGTGACGGGCAAGTATTGTTCTTCAGAACTTCCTTAAACCTTGCCCAAGAGAAACTATCTTCAGATTCATCAAGAGTAATGGACTCCCACTAAGCTAGAGCCCCATCCTTCAATTGCCAGGAGGTCAAGAATCTCTTTCGATTATCATTGATGTCTAATCCTTTAAAGATTTTTTCATTATATCTGAGCCAAGCTTGAACTTTAATAATAGATTCTATGTCTTCGAATGGCTTTCCTGCCTAGCTGGCATAATCTTTGCAAAGAGCGGAAAAGTTAACTTGAGGTGGCATATGAATTACCACTTCCTCCATTTTTGTAGCATTTGATCGACCATTAGTGTTCATAGTGTTGCTAACTCCCCTTCTTCCTCTTCTATAACTCATAAACTACTATCTAAATATAGTAAGGGAACATCTTTAGAAATATAGACGAAATTATTTTAGGGAATGTGTATAAACTCGAACAAACTTATTGGGATAAAATATCAAATATATGCTCTCTCATACTAAACTCATTCTAGGGTAATAATAACCCTATCTCTAATGAGTTGACCCCATCTAGGCTTAGGTATTCGCTCAGCCATAAGCTCTAATACCAAATGTGACGACCCACCTCCTCGGCCCTTAGAAATTGACACTAATACATCCTCGATCTTCATGTGTCGTAAATCCAAGTGTCGAAGAGGCAGATTATCATGTAGTAAAGTAATAAAGATAGAAGATAAGACAATAATAGAATCTCACATCGTATTTAACACATAATTATACATATGATTAGTACATGAAATTACTCCAAATTGTTCCATCAAAGTTATGACAAGTACTAATCCAGCTAGAATAGTTATAACAGCGTATCCTTATAGTGCTGGTAAATACTAATACATAATACAGACATAACGGAAAGTGATAGATGACTTCAACAAAAGACCCAAAATGCTCCATGCTCCATTCCAAAATGCTCCAAGCTTACCTAACTAGTTGGTTTCCCGAGAAAATATGGCACTTAGAGTTTAAAGGGAAAAGAAAATAAACTCCGGGTCAGTCATGGGACTGGTGTGAGAAACTTAAAATACGATGTTTGAAAACAAAAGGTATCTCATAAGACCACATCGCACATAAACACGAGACGACTTTTTATCTTATGCTAACCAAAATATTTGCTACCCAAAGTATGAGGATATTATTTTTAATGACGTCTTTTTTTAAAACACTTTTCAAGTAAATATACATAATATTAGCTGAAATTGTTACATTATTAAATTCCATCATACTAGGCTCAATAATCAAATCCGAAGGAACTTATTGGAGAATGGATTTCCATACAATGACAAGGTAAGGGACTACCTTCCGACAATACATCTCTAGAAAAATGTACCTGAGGCTCCAACCTCTACCAACACAGAACCGACCTACCTTTACCATAGATAGTACCGAATATGCCATCACCCCGGTCGTTCTCGACCTATCCGAGAGCTCTCATTGCATACACCACATTAATTTAAAATCCGACATCATAACAGGAATAAATATATCTAGAAAGGTGATGACTATATCCTAATAGGAGCGACCCACTTAGCTCTGCTGCATCTACCCTGTTTATCTCATTCCCAAGTGATGAGGCTTGAGGTAACGATTACCTTACTCATAGCACATTCCACTTTGAATGCTACATCGCCAATCCATAATCACACAACTGATTTCTAGAAACATATAACTCCTGAGCTCATATGTCTCAGGAAAAGGTTTTAAGCTAAGAGAAGTTGCCTTCTCTGCCACCAATCAGATGATAGCTTCATAGAGATCAAACAATGTAGTTACTATTACGATGGCATACATTCGTCTATGCAAGTTTTCCAAGAACATGACAAACTGAAGGTACTATCCTGCCACATCCTATCGGGAGTTACACCTAGGATTGGTAGCAATTAGTCCTTGTATTGGATATTTCATAATGAAGAGACTATTGTTACTATATGTATATTGGGAGTTTATCCCCAAATTATCAACAAGCAGTTTGTTACGAAAATCCCAAATACCATATCCATGTCTTCACTTCGAATATGTAAATTGGTTCGAAGTGGTCTTCAAACAGGAATTACCCAAATCAAACATCGGTTCCTTCAAATCCAATCATTGATAAAAAGATGTTCTGTGAATAGGGAATCACTATTTAATTGATTAAGTTCTTTTTATCAACATTTCTTTTGGAGATATATATTTCTAAAGCATTCTTTTCGGCACATACGGGATCATTAAACCTCTCTTATCAAATCCTTTTATTACTTTAAACACTTTTTGAACTGGGAAAAAATTCGAAATCATTTAAAATTTTCACTTAGGAAAACATTACCAATTCATTTCATTTAAATCTTAACAAAGACTTCTTAATTCAAACTCATAATTTTAATTGGGTTAAAACCATGTTATCTAGGATGTTAATCCAAAACAAGTAAATATTAAGTGAGCAAAATCTATATAAATCATCTAATTCCACTCAATATCAATACCCATATTCAACAAATACTATGTGTGGAATAACAGTGAAAGCACCTTTGAAATTACACCAATAGTATGAGTTCTTTCTCCAGGCTTTAACACCTAGTACAAGAAGATTATCTCCATAAAATCCTAGTTATTTATATTTGGAGAATTATATACTTTATACTTTGGAAACTTTTGATCCGAGTAAATCAAATTTACTATCACATCCGTCCGACCAGTTTAGATAGGCAGGGAGAGCAGGAAACTAGTTTTCCAAATCCAAGCCTAGACACTTCCTCTCTAGCACCCATAAGGCGGTCAAGTAATTTGATCGACTCTAAATCATTTAATATTTAACCATTCCATACATCCTCCAAATCATCTTTAAAATACTTTTTTAATCATTTGAAAACATTTACAAAAGATTTGGAAAAGAATGGTAGCGTTTAAAACAACATTTCAAAACATATAGAAAAGTGCTGCGAAAAGTGCTTTTTTAAACTATATTGATCAAAACGACTTTTCTACAATCGAAATTTCATTTTTATAACTCAAATCAGTTTAAAACATTTTAAAAGATTTTTAGAATTTATTTCATATTTTTGAACAATTTAAAATATCATTTTCAAAGAAATCCTTTTATGGATTCCGAAATGCAAAACCGCGATTTTTCCAAAAACTTGTTTTACTCATACTTCAAAATCTACTTATTGAAATCTCGATTTTCTTTGTTTGAAAACTAAGGATATAATAGTTTGGAAAATTCTTATGTCGAAGAATTCCGAGCTAAATTCCATTCTATATACTCAGTTGACTTTTATGGCGCGAAATCGCGAACTATCGTTACGCGGCGCGCCTAATTTTGACTAAATTTTCAATATTCATTTAAACTTTGCCAAAACACTTTTAAATGTTTATAAATTTTTTCAAATCATATTAAACAATTTTTAAGAGGTTTAAACATTCCATATACACCAATTCATTAAATAAATGAAAGTGATTTCCTTTGTGCTTATCAACGTGTATTTCCGTGACTTGCATATATATTCAACATTCATATTAAACAACCTTCATCAGCAATCATAATCAAACACATATAACATCCAATATCATATAGTACTATAGTTTAGGAGTTTCTCACCTTGGGTTTAAACGACTAACTAAAATTGGTTATATCTTCGGTAACTCAAAATTCTAGCTCACGATCACTTGGATTATTTCTCCTTGATGGCTCGGTCTAGGATTGGAATGGATAGAGGAGCTCATGGCCTAGGGTTGGGGAGGAGGAAGGCTCAACCTATTGTGGAGGAAGTGGAGCCCGTGGATGGTAGAGAGGAAAAGGTGGAATTTTGGAATAGTTTGAGGTGCTTAAGTATATATATGTATATATTATAATTTAATTTTCTTTTGAGAAATATTTTGGCATTATTTTATTTAGCTTGGAAGACAATAAAAGAAGGGAGAAAGCTTAGGATATGGAAGGAGAGGAAATGAGAGGGAAGAGGGGTGGTATTTATAGGTGAAAAGGAGGGGAAAAATATCTTAGATCCCTTTATGCTACATCACCTCCTACATCACAACCCACCTCCCTCCTCCATCATCAAAGGACGGCTGAAATGACCCCCCTCCCCATGTGCTTGCAATGATGCTTGTACCATGGCATAAGAGGGTGGACTTTTGGTTAGCTTAGTTGGTAAGGAATTGATAATATCTTTGATATTTTGTCTAAATATATATATATATATATATATGTATGTATGTATGTATGTCATATGTATATTTATGTTGTGTATATGCATATGAACATGTATTGTATATGTACATGTGTGTGTGTGTTTATGTATCTTACATATCCTTTCAACGTTGCACAACTCCTACGCATCGAATTGTTAC
This sequence comes from Allium fistulosum, assembly GCA_030737815.1. Taxonomy (NCBI): domain Eukaryota; kingdom Viridiplantae; phylum Streptophyta; class Magnoliopsida; order Asparagales; family Amaryllidaceae; genus Allium; species Allium fistulosum. The sequence goes on along the minus strand of CM060902.1, from coordinate 942,606,848 downwards.
AAATCGTAATTTTGATTTTCGGTCATATTTTTACTTTTTAGGTAATAAACAAATATTTGTAAACAAAGTTTAAAAATAATATTTCTATCATTATATAAGAAATTAAAGAGCTTACTTAATAATTAAAATAATTATTAAATCATTTAAATTAAATTTAAATTCAAAATTCAATTAATTGGAAATGTTAACATCATTAATGATGTCATAAATACATTTAATTTTTTACATAAATAAATAAATTATTTTATTTCATATTTGCATTCATCTATACAAATGAGTGTATATATTCAACTTGGCGTGCGATGTCACATGGCTGAAGAGCTGTTTATCAATAAAACGATTTTCGGTTATTTTATCGATATTTAACACAATGTATATATTTCTTTTATAAATATTTCTTCAAAATAAGATTACCAATATTATTTTTGATTCAAAACATCATCACTTCTGTTTAAAAATCTTATTTTTGTATATTTTGAAATTTTTCTTAAGCGATGAATTTACGGGTCGTTATGAAATAACCCACTCAGCTTCATCATTCAGTTCTACAAATTCCGAATGTTTCTACTTTCTATTCGGTCAGGTAGGGTTTCAATTCTTATCTCGTTAAATTTTCTTTTTTTAATGGCCAACCTTTTCTTTCCTTTTCTTTGCTCTCTCTCCTCCTTTTTTTCTTTTTTTCTTTTATATTAAATAACTCGGTATTAAGTTAAGAGCTACAACTCGATGTCTAATTTTTTTCAAGTGTTATGTTTAAATAACACTTAATCTATCTTTTACTTCCACTTTTACTTCTTACCCACTGTTGTCTTTCTAATTCATACTTCCTTTCCTTCACACTTCACCAGTGTCATCGCCGACTTATCACTTTATACTCAACCCTCTTTGCCATTGCCAGCGTCGACTTAGGCAACCCTCACATCCCTCACTTGTAGGCATTTCTGCTGGTCTAATCGAGATCTAATTTGACTTTTAAACTTCGACGCCACCTTCTTGATTCGCCTTGGACATGTGATGGTGGACATGCACTTTTGTAGTCTTTGGCATCGGGTAAAGGCCGTTGGCCATGATCTACCATATCTCTTCCATTCCATCTTCCCCTTTATACTTAGCCATAGTCGTAGAGAAGCTTGGATTTGGTTGTCCCTTGGATTTTTCAAGGCATGCTTAAGGATGACCCGGGTTGGAATACAAGCATACATGCACCTTCATGTGCTTTTTGTTTTACCTTGGGTTTTCCTAGGATGAGACCAAAATGTTTTCTTTGCCATGGAACTGTTGTGTATTTTGATAAATCTTTAATTTTAAAGAGGGAATTGTTTCCTTTAATCTTTGGTCGAATATGGATTGGTGGCCTAGTTTAGATGGTTTTAGAGAACAGTCACATCGAACATGCTTTGTCGTCTACCAGAGTCATGTATCAATGCTTTAAGTCAACAATTCACCTTTGTGTTCCTATAAGGGGAAGTTCCGTGTTATTTCAGATAATGGTTCCATTGCCATAAATCATACGATAATGGTTTTGTTATCATAGCTCTATCTTATGATGGAACTAGTTTGTCAGCACAAGCAGGCTATCTATACATAGTGTCTGCGTACATCGTGCTCTAGATGCAGGATATACACTACATAGACTGAATTACCTACGAATGCCCCTATCAACATATGAGATTTGATTGGTCAATACACATTTACATTAATTGGGTCTCATACATCGGCTATATAAGGCATAATTACGACATGAAGATTAGAGTTAAATCTTAGATGAACTTGCTCATCTATGGAGTTTTTCAGTAAATTATGAACTATAGTCATTTCTTGCATCTCTTTATCATGGGTGCAGGTCCATCCACTTTAGAGTTCATCCCACCATGAATTGCTCCGACTTCTGCCTTGACATCTGCTTTATCATCTCCTTGGCCTTGACCATCTCATCGTTAGGCTATATAGTTTCCATAAGTAGTTCCCTTAGTACTGAAAGAGAATCTTACATGGAAATTTCCCTGAATATCAACTTTGATGGTGTTGTGATTCTTGAAAACCCTCTAAAGTCACTGGCATTTCCTTTAACCGAGGCAGACATTGGGGTAATCTGCAACCGCAACGACATTCCTTTTGAAGATGCTTTAACTCTAACGCTCTTTCAGCGGGCCCATAATCCACTTGAAGGTTATACAGCCTATAATCGTTACATATGCCTCTCTAGTGGAGTCTCTCCATTCAATCATTTCGTTTGACTTATCCTCCAATTTATGAAGCTTTCCCCTGCTCGGTTTCATCCGAATGTCGACTCTATGCTAACTTGCATCTTTGTGGTTTGTATTCACCATTTGGACAGGGTGCCTACATTGGAGGAGATTAGATATTTATTTGGTTTCAAGAAGTGCTAAGATAGTCCATCTTTTACTTATTTGGAATTATCCTGCAAAGGATGTTGTGCTATTATTAATCTTTGGAACAAGCTTAGCCACTTTAAAGATGTGTATTTCTTTATGCATTTTCCATCCAACTTCGCTCGGAAGTGGCTGGCATGACATAAGTTCTATCATTATTCATTAACTTGGCAGAGTTCATTATGTTCAAAATATTAACTTTATTGTATCTTAAATTAGCTGATATTCAAAAGAGACCCGCTAGCGCAGCTCCGGCACACATGCTCCAAGTTTTGCAAAATATCCCCACCGAAGAGCGAAAAGTCAAAATTTCTTTTGACAGATCCTAAGATGCGTTAGTTCCAACTTTTACGTAACGATGATAGTCTTGGTATCATTCTTGTTACCTGTAGGTGTGCAAAACCTACCGAAGATGCTGAGGCCGAACCACAAGTTGCCGAGGATCAAGAGGCCCTACCTATAGAACATGATCCTTCCGTCGATCAAAGGGAAGATGAGGATGGTGATGATAATGATGGTGGGTACTAGGGCGATAATAATGTTGTGAATATTGGATATGAGTCCACTAGAGAAACATGTGGAAATGAACAACATCACCTCCCACTCATCATCCAAGAATGAAGATAATATCACCCCATCCTATTCCACAACAACAACAAACTCCCATTACGGAGAAAACTCCAGCTCCCTAGCATGACGACGTCTTTGATTATCCTAGGAGCATCTTCGATCGTATCTCTTTATACGACATTGATAACTTCAACCTTCTGGACCTTGGTTCTCCTATCTGTATTGCTACGAACATACCTTCAACAACAGTAAGAGAAATAACTCCACTCAGCTGACTGCATGAGCATGGTACGTGGGGTCGATATGGCATACCGACACTTTACACGATACTCAAAGTCATAACAGGTTTGTACTGCACACATTATTCCTTGACTTCTAGAACTTAACTTAGTCAGTTTTCCTTTTTAGGTATAGTAGGATGCCCCAGTCTTTATGATGATATGCATAACCGATCTACCATAGTAATACAGATAGGAGAATTATCATGCTACTCTTTTTTGGTGAGCAACTACCCTCAAATCAACTTCTTCTTACTTCTCCTTTACCAAGTCAAGGAACTCAAGTAAGAGCTCCTAATTCATCTTGAGATCATTTTTAATTCCTCAATGAGAAGGGACTTCCAATTTTATTAGAGTCATGGACTCAGGTCTGTAGGCCAACGGAAATGGAGTATGTACGGTCATGGACTTATGGTTGTTCGGTAACCCTACAGTGCTAGTCATAGTTCATCAAATCAGTTGCCCTTAGCTTTCATTTATTGCTTCTTCAGAATGTATGTGATGATCTTGTTCACCTCCTTCACCTGTCCATTCGCTTATGGGTATGTTACTGCTGCAATTTTCTTCTCAATTCAGCATCGATTGCAGAAATCTTTTAATTTTGCACTCTCGAGTTGAGTTTTTTTGTAGGTGATAATCTTTTGTGGAACTCCAAATTAGTATATAATTTTCTTCACCACAAATTTGATTACCTTCTTCATAGTGATCATGGCTAGCAGTTTTGCTTCAACCCACTTTATGAAGTAGTCCACAGCAACGATGACATACTTCGTTCCGCCTTTAAACATTGGTACAAACCTATTTTTTCATTTCCCCAAACATTAAACGGATATTGGTAAACTACCTACGTAAGTTCTATGGATGGGGATATCAGGATATTCGCAAACCTTTGGCACCTAACGCACTTTCTAGTATAATCAGTCGCATCCATGTTGATTTTTGGCCAAAAGTATCCATAGCGACTAACCATTCTCGCTAAAGTCTGCCTCCCAGTGGGCATCACCATAGCTTCCTTCATGTACATCAATAAGGATCACTTTAGCTTCTTACTTGGTAAAACACTATAACATAAGAGCAGAGGTCCTCTCGTATATATTGCTTCTTCTTATATGATAAATCATTGTAGTTTGCATAGGAGTTCTCTCTGTTCGTTCCTTCTATTCGGGGGAGTTTCCTTGAACTAATACCCCTTTATCAAAGTCATCCATGATTCCTATTCCTCCTTATCCTCCAAGATCCAATCGACATCCATCCAGTTATTTCTTGGAGTTGACAAAATCTTCATTGGAAAAAGTCCCAAAAGTTATGCATCCCTAGAGCTGGCCAATTTGGCTAATGAATAAGCTTTTATATTCTCTTCTCTGGAATGTGCATTATCATGTAGTATTCAATACCATTTAACAGCGAAACCTTCATTAGGTAAGGAGCAATTTTTTCTCCATTAGAATGAAATTCTTTCTTGACTTTCCAAACTACTAATTAAGAGTCGTTGAATATATGCATTATTTTGACTCCCAATTCTTTTCCTATCTCGAGTTCCATGATCAATGCATCAAATTTAGCTTCGTTGTTTGTTGTTGGGAACTTTAACTTTAAGGCATAGCATATCATTCGTTCCTCCAGAGTTATCAAATTTATCGTTAGATGCTTCATCTTTATATAATTTCCACTGAGCAAGCCGAACTACATCTTCCCTTACTTCTTCATTTGGATGGTGAAATTGACAATGAAGTCATCTAATGCCTAACCTCATATCATCTTCTTAGGATGGCAAGTTATATCATATTTCCACAACTCGATATTCCACTTCAATAATCTCCATGAAGTCTCGGGTCGATGCTGTTAGTAGCAGAATTATGGATCTTGAGGCTTCACAAAGCACTAGAGGAGGGTGAATAGTGTTTTCTAACTTAAATAATTTTTTTTGATTCTTTAAGATTATAATTAATTAAAAAAATAAACTATCACAAATTCAAATAGAAAAAATTTAAATACAGTAAAGTAAAATATAGAATCAGAGAGATTACATCAGGGATTTTATACTAGTTTTAAGTTGCCCTACATCCATTCCCGTACAATTGCATATACAGATTTCTTTTCACATTCCAATCATTCAATGGGTAAAAGGAAAACCCAATACAATCTTGATTTCAAGGCTCGAAACACAACCTTCATATTTTCCGAGCTCTGGGTACACTCACTTGATTTGACTCAGGACACAAGTACACCCACTTGTATTTTTGGGACACCAAGCACACCCAATTGATTTGAATCGGGACACAATCACACCCAATCAACTATAACTAGATTTTTAATGGTTATTATAGAGACAATGTTTAATCTGTAGATACAATTGATACTACAGCCTCTTGGACAGTACTTTAATCTTTGATTGAGTGAGAGAGATGATTGAAATTAGAGAGTAAATAGTAGAGAACTATTCTATAAATATGATTTTGGTTTGAATTAAAGAAAATTGAAATATATATTCAATAGAAATTTTTGCAGAGTAACAGGAGAGAAGATAACAAGAAAGTAGTTGTTTAAAAATTTGTTTGGAAACCACTTATATATAGAGAACAAATAGACATGTCCATTTGCGAAGAATTACGATGAATAGACACTTCATTTCAAATTTGAAATTTGAAAACTACGGCATGTACAGTCTACATATATGTCGACATATCCTAGTATATTTGAATACTTGTTTATTTTAAAATGTTTTGAAAATCTAAAGTTGTTTGAAATATTTTGGTACTTTGTAAAATAGTTTAAACATAGCTTATAAACATTTTAAACTTTAGATAACTTCATAAAATATTTTTAAATATATTTTGATTTAAAAATAAATGATAAAAAGAAATTGAGGTCAAAGATGGCTACCATGGACTTTAACAAAATTATACAACTCTATATAATATAGCACAGTCTTAAATCTTCATATCTTGATCTTTATACTTATGAGTCTTCATGTCTAGTTTTTGGGTTTTATACTTTACAGTCATCAATTCAAAACCTGTATAATATCCTGGCAAAATCAACAGTATCCATATTTTACATAAATGTTTATTTTTTACCAAGTTTTTCATAATAAAAATCAGTATTTGAGGTACTAACAATCTCCCTCTTTTTGATGATGACAACCATTATTATTTTGTGTATATAAAATATAATATAACCCCCCGAGTTAGATAACTCCCTATTAATATGTATGTTAGACATAAAAAATGGTATAACACCCCAGATGCTGATAGTGACAAGTTAGCCCTTGGCTTTAGCATATGTAGACACATAAAAAAATGTTATTGATTAATGTCATTGTCAAGGCACTAAGGTCCAACGTGTCACTATGAGATTAAGTATATGATAAAATCATTAATAAGGATGACAATATATCTTTGAGAGAAATCTTGTGCTTATTTTTCATCCGATGGCCATTGGACTTGACATCCTCCAAGGAAGTAAGGCTCGACATCCCAAATAGGCACTCGACATCCCAAATAAGGACTCAACATCCTCCAAGGAAGCTTGAACGGTAATGTTGTGTTTACCTAAGTGAAATTTTAGATAAGACATTCTCTTAAAAACTTATGTGACATTGTATGACCAGATGAAAATATAGAAAATATGACAAGTTGATGATGTGATCTATCAAGCATGATGATAGACCAAATGCCCTTTTTGCTCTCAAGTTCAAGGATCTTATGCTTATATAATCATGCACATTCAGTTTCACCATTGATTAAAACTCAACAAGGTTGATCATGCTGAAGCCATGTATAGGTCATTATTAGGGGATAATCAATAATAGTCACGTCGAGCTTTAAACTTTACAACATGTTCAATCTAGCTTAGAGCTCATTGAGGTTGTGGTCATATTGAGCTCTAAACTTTATAACGTGTTTGTCTCAGTTTAGAACTCGTCGAGGTTGTGGCAATGTCGAGTTTCAAACTCGGGGAGACTAAATATTTGCAAGCCCAAGTTAATAATGATCAATAAAATCATAGCTGAAGTCCAAATGTTAATTTAAGCCTTTAATGTTATTGATCAAATGTGATTATAATCAGAAACAATTTTTACTCAATTAAATTTAGGGTTTACCAAAGTGTGATTTGAGTATAAGAGAGAGAAATGAAGAATCGGCCCCAAATGAAGACCCCTGGGTTCCTATTTATAGAATTTGGCGCGTGGTCAGTGCCGCTAATCTTCAACTTCGTCCTGTTTTAGCATCGTTGAGTATTGATGAAGGCAACTTTATCGGCTTTAACATTGACGGTGTTGTAGAGCTTCACTGTTTGTACTCTTGTTTTGTCATCTTAGGTAATGAATCAAGCCATCCAGTGCGCTTGGTTAGCTTTCATCAAGCAGGACCAAAGACTTACCCGACCTCCCTCTAGGCTGCGCTTCAAACAGGCCTTATAGGTGAGAGTGAAGGATGGTTCAATGCTTTGGCCAGGCCATTATTAGTTGGTACCAAAGGCTTACTCTGTCCTCCCTCTAGGAGGTGCTTCTGACACCTTATAGGCAGAAATAAAGGCTGGTCAGTGCTTTGACCCGGCCGGTTAAGGCAATGTCAAAGGTTTACTCCATTATCCCTCTAGGAGGTTCCTTGATCTGGCCACGTAGGCGGTATCAAGGGATTGCAGATCCTTTAGCCAGGCTATTTCTAGCAAACTAAAGGCTTACTCTGACCTCCCTCTAGGAGTTGCTTTGATCTAGCGATCTTGGCGCGATCAAAGGCATTCTACCATCTTAGGTGGTTACATTAAGGAGAATCTTACTTCCAATCATGTAGATACACTTGAGAATCTCTTCTTTATTCGTTTGGTTTTGGGAAATATGGTCATAAATGTAACAACCCTAGATTTTGGCCCATATTTTAAAATGTGACTTTATTTTATTTTGAAACTATTTTAAACTTGTTTGATTGCAAACATTTCATTTTTAAAATAAATTTTAATTATTATGTGAACTATAATTTCAAACTAGTATAAATTGGTTATTTTACTGAAAAGTGAATTTCTGTTCAAACTGTTAAATCTTTGGCTTTTAAACTTCAAATTTTAATTATTTAAAATCTTAAATTTTATCTTTTATTATGAAAATAGATACAATAACATGAATACCGCTTTTTGTTTCGTTGGAAACAGAATTAAATTGTGAAAGTTATGTACATTTCAATTTTGAGTGCAATTTGTTTTATTCTACAATTTTGTTATTTTAAATTGAATAAATTATATTTTCTTTGTCATATTTTATTTTAATATGTGTTAATATGTTATTTTATGAATATTTTCATCTTTTAATAAATTTAATGTGATAGTATAATTTTGCAAAAGTTTACTTGAATTTATTTCAATTTATGAAACCTAGTTTCCATTTTCTTTGCTATTTTATTAATTTAATTATATATAATTAAAATTTATTTATTTATTTTATGCATTCACTTTTATTTGCTGTTTTTACTTTATTTATATTTATTCTACATGTATTTAAATTAAAATAGATTTTTCCAAAGTGTACTGAAGTTATTTCTAATTTTTAAAGCCTAGTTTGCATTTTTAAGCCATTTTCTTAATTTAAATTCTATTTAATTATTTATTTTATATTTTTATTTTCATTTCCGAGTTGTCATCTTTATTTCTCAATTTTTATATGAATTTATAAATTACAAAATAAATAAAAGAAATTTGAAAAGTTGTGACTTTTGATTTGCCTAAGTCCTTTTGTATTCCACCGTTTCATTTTAATCAATACATCTTTTATTTTATTTTATTTTGGCCATTCTTTTCCTCATTTTTTTCACCTAAATTCCTCATATTTTCATGCATTATCAAAGCTTCTCAACCCATAAAAAAATCACGGCCTCCATCTTGCAAAAAATTTGGTAAAAACTCCTTTTCTTTTTCACGTTTCTTTGTTTTCTTCTTTGTTTTACATTGATTTGCACTTGCCTTCATCCCCTTCTTTGGATTGGCTTGCCCTCATCCACCACCTTAGCCGCCTCCACCACCATCCCCTCTGACCAGCACCTCCTCCAGACCCTCCCCATCCCATTGCCTTGAGCCATAATGATGAAACTCGACCAAAGTTTTGAACAACATCATCCATACATGTCAAACCGAGCCTACCTAGTCATTACCTTTAAACTCCTCTTCGCCGCCACTTGCTCCACCTCCACCAGCCAAATTCTTAACTGAGACACCTCTGCACACGCCCTACTGACCACACCAGAAATATCCACGCCTTCCTTAGCCTTGGCCAAGCCTAAAGTGGCATAGAAAATCCATGCTTTTGCCTTGTGTTGTTAGCCCTTGCCTCACCAACTAGTGCACCTAGACTTAACCACCTTCAAACACCATGCTAGGCCGACCCTATGGACCCAAGACCAGATCCAAACTCAACCCTTGACAGTACATTTTAGACCTGTAGCTGAAGTATAGGAGGTTGAAAGCAAGTGCAATGTTTTGGATTGGTTTTATACAATCGTTTCTAGCATTGTTTATTGAATTTTTGGGTTGAAATCTTATGTTGTTTGTAATTGTTTGGTTTGAATGTGACAAGGAAATTAGCTTTGGATCTCCCACACTCAAATCATTATCGTGCTCTCGGGCCTTTGAAGTTTCTGTGTTGTGTGTTTTGGTTGTCATCTCCAGCTTATACAAGTGAGTAATTCTCACCAGACAAAGTTATACTTATATGACTAGTAAACTGATCACAATTGAATCTGTAAACATATCACCATGCTATATTTGTTATGTTATGATCATATGATGTTCACCCATGCTTATTTATCTGTTATACCATATGTTACTATTTATTCTGTTATTCTATTTATTTATATCAGTTTATCACACTACAAGTTCCCTGTAGATTAGAATCACTATGGGTTGAAATGATACATACCCGAACGGACTTTAGAATAAGGAAAAATCGTTATGGGCTGAAATGATTGGCCTGAATGGTTTTTATGTATTTTATTTTATTTAACTTGGGATTGCCGGTTTGAAATGATAGAACCCGGTTTTCTTTGTAAATTACGGATTGAAATGATATATATCCATATCACTTGACCTAGGCTAGAAAATTTTATACAGACCCGTGGTTTATATATTTTTCTGAAATTTTTAAATTATTTTTAAAATGTAAATATTATGATATTTTGATTTAAATTTTATAAAAATGATTTCAATAAAATATTAGTGATTTTCTACAAATTAAATAAGTGAATTAAGTAAGTGGTGAAGTAGAATTTGAAATATAAGTTAATTTTGGAATTTATGATTTTGGTTTATAAATGGAATTTATGTAAAGTAAGGAAATATGAGAAATTTGATTTAAAAGATGAATTTAATGATTTTATTAAGTAATAATAACTTATAAAAGTGTTAATGATTTTGTATAAATTAAAATATGAAATAAATGAATATTTAAGCTGAATTTGGAAATATAACTTAAATTGAATTTTGTGAAATTTGTTTAAAAGTGAAATTTTAATTAAGTAAAATAAATGGAAATAAGTTATATTTTGGAAATTTAAACTTAGTTGTTAAGTTAAATTTTTAAATAAAGAAATGAAAATTTAATTGTAATTTAATTTGATTTTTGTATGGAAATTTGACTTGATAAAATCATAGAAATAAAGGTATTTAAATGATTGTTTTCAAATGTGAAAATATATGATTTTATAAGTTAAAATGATTTATATTAAAAGTTAATTATGTATGAAATTGTAAATAAAACTCTGAATTTGATTTGACAGCATTTTTGAAATGTAATATAAAGATATTACAGCATTGGAAAATGCTATAGTTGTTTTAAATGAACCGAATAGCAAATTTGAACTAAGGGTTATTATAGCACTTTGTTAGTGCTATAGTTGTTAAATTTAACTAAAATTTTAATTGAAACTAAATTAAGGTATTACAGCATTTTAAATGTCGTCTTTTGTTAATGAACTGTTTTTAAACATAACATTTCTTAGCATTTTCTAAGTGCTGCGAAAATTGAATTTTCTTTGTTTAATAAATTCAAATGAATAAATGATCTTTGAAAAAGATTAAATTTTGGAAATTAAATATTTAATTATTAAATATAATGAATTGACTTTAAATGATTTAAATGGAATAGTTGATTTGGGAAATACAACTATTTTGAAATGTGATTAAATGGTATTTAAATTTAAATTAAATAAATGATATTTTGAAATGAATTTGAAATGATATTAAATCTTGGAATGAATAATTGAAGTTTATATTAGTATGAAAAATATTTGGTTTACTTGTAATGTGAATCTATTTAAAATATATTGGACTTATGAAATATAGGATATTAAAGCTTTGGAACTTATTTTATAATTTGAATAGTTATTTTGTGGATTAAATCTATATTTGAAATTTATAAGATTTGAAATGGTCTGTGGAAATTTATTTGAAATAAATGATTGAATTGAATTGAAACCTTGGAAATTGAATACATGATTTGAAATATAATACTTACACTTTTAAATGAGTTTAAATGAATTAATTTGTTGGAATATAAATTATTTAAAGGTGACTTGAAACGATAATAAATGAAGGATATCTTTGAATTTAAAAAGTATTTAAAGTTGAATATTTAGATTTGAACTCAAATGATATTTTGGTATATTAAAATGATTTGAAATGAAGTTTTGGAAAGATTTGATATTTTGATATATTAAAATGATTTGAAATGAAGTTTTGGAAAGATTTGATATTTTGATATATTAAAATGATTTGAAATGAAGTTTTGGAAAGATATGATATTTTGAAATATTGAAATGATTTGAAATGAAGTTTTGAAATGATATGTTATTTTAAATATATTGAAATGGTTTGGAATTGATTTAATCTTTATTTTGATAAAGATTTGGATTTGAAATGATATTCTATTTTGAAGTATAAATTGTTTTTAAATTATAACCACGGGTTATAATAACGGTTGGTTGTTAAAGAGACCGGGATCGGATATGGACATACTCTCTGTCGATACCAAAAACCACTTTGACAACTGTGTACGCGGTGGAGTTTCCAGATGAAGTAGGATGGTGGCGACGATCCTAAGGTATATACGTGGACCCAACTCCCTTGAGTTGGCATAAGGTGGCTAAAACATGAGCGATTGACGGGCCAAGGAGGTAGCACCTCTGATCGGACACACTTCTTCGATACCATTCTATTACTTGTGATTGATTTGGTGCGCACCCTTGATTTGGGAGTGTTGTTCGAGGTGGGCGGTAGTGGCTGCTATGCGTCACCACCAGTCCGGATGCGTAATTGGTATATCTACCCTGGCATTGCCTTGTGTGCCGTGTCACCTACCATATCGAGCTTTACTACGATTTGTGATTTCTCCCGTAGCCTGTGGAGTATCGAGGGTAGCCCCCATTATGGGAGTATGCTAATACTGGATAGACTACTTGGACTATTACATGTTAAGGTTGAAAATGTAAAGCCTTAACGCTATTTTAAAGTATGTTTATTTTATATTAGACATTATTATAATAGCGAATATTACTACATAGTAGATAGTTTAACGGATCCTTAAAGAATGGGCGATCCCAAGCATTCTTTAAGTTACTTGTACCTTATTATAGTTCACTTGAGTTGGTTTACATTATATAAGTATATATTGTCCTGACTCGAGTGCTTTGTATTTTACTTTACGCTCGGGTCAGCTTGAGTATTCACAGATTTGGATTCCACTTTCTGGAGATTGGAATCGCTGGAGATTATGTAACGTCACGGATTTTGCCCGCTCGAAAATCGACATCCATACTTTACATCGTACTCGAATGTCATAGATTCGACCGTTCAAATCCGAGTCGCCGGAGCTTATAACACAGTTTAGTAAATAACACAGCGAAAGAAAAAGAATAATACATTGATATACAATATCTGATACAATATCCAGATACAATGATGATACAATGAATATCTATATACATCAGAGATATGATACAATAAAATAGCAGTGGAAAAGAAAACGATAACATCAGCAGCGGATAATCTCCATCTTCAAAACGCTAATCCAGAAATAGCTTGAACTCTCAATAACGATGCACAAAGATAAGCAAGTGCAGTCCATATCCAAAGACTGAACTAGCTCAGAAAATCTACTAATCTGACTATCTGAAAAACCAAACTCTAGACTGCTCGTGTAGAAAAATTTTGAGCATCTAGAGTTTAGGAAAGAAACAATAAACTCCGGATCAGTCATGGGACTGGTGTGAGCAACAAAAATAGTTTATCTTTAAAAACGAACAAAAAAAGAATTTAAAGTCAATCGCAATGCTTTTGGAAAATGAAACTACCATAAGACCTCCCGCCACACACACAATGCAAACGCAGACTTGGAGGAGATTTCTTTTTATGATAGTCAAAGATGCTTACTACGCAAAATCAAATCATTTTTGATATTATTATTAGTGCATAGTGTAGAAAACATTTCGAAAGTAGAATATAAATCTTAGCCAGCATAGGTACCATTATATTATGTCTGCTATAGCTACCATATTAAATGGCAGGTTTTACAACTAAAACCGTACAAGTCTCGTATTGTTTCTTTGGATTTCCAACAAATGGTCAGGCCAAGGAACTTCCCATTGCCACATGGAAACGCCTCTGGAATGACATCTCGAGAAATAACCTAACATTACGGTTAGATCTCTGCCAACACAAGGCCGGGTTACCCCTAACTGGGTAACTACTGACACGAATATGTCATCCCCCGATCGTAACGGATCTATATCCGAGGATCCTCGATTTCCAACAACCACAAAGTAATAAATTTGCAGCAACCACATAGGTTAAATATCTGGGTTCCATACCATGATACCACCTCTATCCAGATTGAATGACATACACTAAAGGGGCGCCACCCCCTAATAACCTTGCCGCATCTTTCCTGTTTTGACCATTTTCGGGGTGTGAGGTTCGACGAAGTCTCGTCCACAAAGCTACGCTTTGTCACAAAGCCATGCTTTGGGTCAAACAAAAGATCAAAGTAATGATCACAAAGATAAACGATCAAACAAATGATCATATCACAAATGATCAAACAATGATCATTTCAAAGCAACACTCAGCATGTCACATTACCAAATTGGGAATATATCGCTGATAACCTTCAACTACATAACCTCTGAGCTCGTACGTCTCAGAGAAGGGTGTTAAGCTAAGAGAATAAATTCTCCGCCACCAAACAGAAATGTATTTAAAAGAAATCTGCTTTATATCTCAAAGTGTAATGTCAGACATGTAACCATACAAGTCTGTTCCGGGTTCGAACAAAACCGAAGGCACTTCTTACGAAGCCCTTGCAATTCCGGGTATTTACAATCCCGTCCGGACTTCCCATCACAAAGGGTGATAAAATCTCTATACCAGGGCCAGTCGATGCAGAGACATTCGACGAGTTGTCCTTTCGTTTTCGAAAATATCCGGTCTTCAAAACCAGTCTTCAAATGCCATCCATATACGACGTATCACTATTCGGAATGGGTTATATGACACAAAGGTCTTTTCCCGGCTAACCCGAATAACGAGCGCAATATTTAAAAACATATGGATATTGGGATTTCAATTAAGTCACAACTTATTACCCAAAACCTTTCTTTTCAAATGGTTTAACAAATTACCATTTTAATCCTTTTAAAAAAAAGATTAAATTCACAAAGTTCACTTAATTTTCACAAAGATTCATTCACAGTTTTCAAAACAATTTCCGTTTCAATTGGATTAACTCGTTAAATCTTTAAATCAAGGATTCAACTTATAGCTTTCAAAACAATTTCATTTCGAATGGTTTAAACAAATCATCATTTTAAATCTGTTAAAAATAAACAGATTCAATTCATAGCTTTCAAAAAGAATTCATTCATAGCCTTTCAAAACATTTCAATTTCATTTTAAATTTGAAACCTTTCAACACAAATTGGAAGTTCACTTCTCATATGAAAGCTGTTATTATTTGAAAACAAAGAGTTTTCGTTTAAGAAAAATCCAATTATATTTGCTCGAGTTAAAGCCCTTGAATTTTATTCACATTCCAAAATCAATACTTTTAAAATAGTTTAACCCTTATATAACGGGTATAACATCTTTAATCCCTATTTTCAAATCACAGAATTCAATTTCAAATTTTGAATTTAAGTTTAAATCAAATTATTTAAACTTCAAAAACTTTATCAAATTATTTAAAAATAAGTCTTATCTTTGAAACTCCATTTCAAAAGCTTGTCACATTTAAACCCAAATTTCTAATTTCAAAATCAATTGCAATTAAAATTTCAATTTCAAAAACATCAAATTTAAATTATCTGTGACTTAAACGATTTCCATGTGAAATCCATATTTGTGTGTGTATAAGTGTGGTCCAGGGTTTTACACACAACAGTGCTCAATCATCACAGATATATCGATAAGCGGTATAATCGATAACGCTTATCTTCATTTACAGATTCATAGATAAAATAAATTTATCAGTCACAAAGATTCACTATTACAATTCGATGTGGGTTTCGGATAACCAACTGGAATCCGACTCCCCGTCGCATCGAAATTCAAGTGCCGTTTTACGGCCAAAGGGTTTCACATTCACATAGTAATATATCATAGAAACAGAAATTTCAGATCACAACATAAATCAGGATGTATCACAAAGCATCACAAATCAGATAGGACACTCAATTCAAGGCATCTCATATAATATAATCATTCATAAGTAAAGTCAAGTATTCAATAGTTATTTATAAGCAGAATCAATTAATCGTTTAATCCTGATTAATTTAATTTATTTCCAAGTAAATTAATTACCTATGAATTAATTATCAAATTCTGATTAATTTATTACAAATCATTTGATATAAATAAATTTATCAATCACCTTAATTAATTAAATTATTCTTGATTTATCATATCAATTAAATCAACCTTTTAAACCAGTTACATAATTAATTAACTTTAAATAAATCATAATATCCAACATTAATTTCAATTAGTGATTAATCCTTATTAATTCAATTTCTTAATCACTTTCATTTATTTATTAACCTTTAATAAATAAATTCTTCTCAAATTATTTACTTTAATTAATGATTTAAACCTTTAATTACTTGTTTAATTCATCCAATTCGTTAATTAATTAAATGATTAAATTATCCATTTTAAATTTACATGTTAAAGTAATAATTTGTTATGAAGGAAATTTATAGAGTGAGAGTCAAATTTTCTTTAAGTTCACCTATTAAAGTGTGCTTTAACTATTTAAACCCGTTTAAACATTTAAATTTTAAAACTTTATTTATTCCTAACTAGGCTTCAAACTAAACTTGAATTTATTACTAAAGCTTTTGATATAAAATAAAATAAAAGTTTAATAAAGTCTTAACTTAACTGTTAAACATTTCTAAGTTTGCATTGTTTAAACAAATTTTCCTAAACATCTTTATAAAATGCTGCAGTTCGAATCATACCTGAGAATCTCCTCGTTCAACTTCGAGAAACACATCGCGTTTAAACACCCTATTTCCCGAGACGTTCATTTGTAACATCCTCTTCTTCTTCCCTATTTTGTTTTTATTTCCAAGGAGTTTAAGTTTTTAAACTAAGTTAAAATTTTAAAGCATCAGGTACCCATACACACACAATCGAAAGAACTCGAAGCTAATCCCTCATCTCCTCGAGCACGACTCGAGACAGAAGACCACCACGACACTGTCACCAACTACTTCCACGCCGTACACATGCACACGCCACCGCCGCCGATCTGGCCACTGACGAACCCTCTAGCACATCACAAATCAACTACGCAACTCAATCCAAACATCAAAACCCCATCACTTGCACCGAATCGAAATCGAGCTACCCAGTTAAAAACTGGAACCAAACTGCCATTAAAACGACCACCAGAAAACATCTCGTCTCGCAACCCAAGATCGCCAGAGGCCACGCGAATCACAACATAGCTTCGTCGAACCCCTAGGCTCCATTCCCAGTTGGTCCGATCGACCATAATCCATCGATGACGACGAATTTATCTCGCAAACCAAATCGAACAAACCTATCCCTAAAACCCTACTTTTGATCGGTTCTAAATTTCCATGCGTTCGAAATTTCTTTTAACATTTTTCCAGTATTCCCGAATCAATAATCTAGCTCCACCATAAATTTTAACATCAATAATTGATTAATTTGATAGGAATTGACGAAAAAGCATTTTCGGTTCCTTTATGAACTACACTCTGTATGGTTATCTAAAAATCATAATTCTTGTTTCCAAAATCATACTTTTGAATGTTATTTTAAAATATAAATTCAAACTTACAATTTAAATTATTCGAATTTTAACAATTTATTTACTTTATACTGTATATTTGAATTTACAGTTTTTATGTTTCACGTCCAACCTTTTAAACAAATTTCTAAGCTTTGGTCTTTAATTTAAACAAGTTTATTTAACTTAATCTCCTAAGTCCAAAATGTTTGCAAGAAGAAGCATTGAAGTTTCCATTTTTCTTTGCTCAGTAAACAACATATTAAAGAACAGGGCGTAGAAGATTTTCCAAAGCAACCAACATTCTCAGAATTGTTTTATTTAAAACTATACAACAAGCATCTATCATTCCAAAGCAATACACAAGTTTAAACTTTGAAAAAAAAACAAATGTTTACTCACAAGCATCAAGATATCAAACAGGCTAAGCTTCGAAAAATAGGAGTTTGCTCACCTTGTAGTGGAACAAAGCAGCATATTTTGATGATTTTGGACAGAGAAGCAAAGAAGAATCTTAGCCAGGAACTTTCATGCTTGATTTGTTTAAAGCTTCCAAGTTGAAGACTTTTGAACTTTCAGTTTTGATTTTTCATTTCTGGTTTTACTCAGCTTGAAAATGAACGAGACTGATATGTGTAAAGAAAAGAAGATGATAGGTATGCTATTATTTTGTACAATAGGGTGATGTTATCTTATTTTATTTCTTTTGTACATTTCGAATGACCAAATTATGGCTGAGATGATCTTTAGCATACTTGCATTAATTAGTATTGTACCCTTTATATAATTTTTTTCCATACTTCATTTTAGCTGTTCAACTTTACATGAGATATTGTTGACTTCTTCCTATGCAAACTTTTCATTTGTATCTTTACTTATCTTGTTAATTTCGGCTGAGAAATATTGTGGTGGCTAAAGATATTGGAATTTATTGCCATGGTACAAATACACACTTATCTAATTCGTTTTGTACATTGATATATATGTTTGTTGTTTTCTTTTGCAAGTTCAAAGATTCTATATGTATTTGTTTACTTTGGTTTGTGCATATATATTTTTGTTTTCATTTTCAAGTGTACATGAATATACATTTTGTTTGCTTCTTTTCTTTTGTTTACTGGTTTCTTTTCTCAGTCTTATATTTCATATACATACATACATACTTTGGTTTTGTTGTGGTTATAAATTTATTTTGTTTTATTTGTTTAACTTACATTTATTGCCTTGTATTATTTTATCGTTTTGAAATATAAGTAACTTCTATTTAAATTTTATTTTATTGTTAAATTTTTCCAAATTTATTTACTTTATGGTTATATTATATATATATATTTCTTGCTTAAACATTTATTATTATTAAATCTCTAAGATTAATTATCTAAAATTCATTTAATTATTAATTTAAATAAATTAAAATCTAGGGTCATTACAGATTATCTGCTTATCTAGTTTTATCTATCTCAGTTCTGTTGTTCTATTCAGCTTGTACTTGGTTATCATATTGAGACTTCTGTTGTACTTTATTTCTTCTGTTGTATCCTATTTTACTCTGATATATTTACATAGTAGCTTCATGAACTACTATTTCTTTTACTTCCGCTGCATTATTTTACTCTGTGTCTGTGATCTGTGATTATATTTATTTACTGTATATTCTGAGATTTGCCAAATTTTATTTACAACGCGGTATTTTGAGCAATTCAAGTCCGACATGTGCGGATGCGAATGGTTGAAAATATCGGGTCGTTACAGTTGGTATCAGAGCTTTGGCCTTGAGGCAAAACTCAGCATATGGAGTAGATTTATTTACAGAATCACTTTCGTTCGAGTTTGAATCTTTTCCTCTTGATTCGAATTTCCTTTGAATTTTTGGAACGTTCCCTGCGGTTCCAAAATTCATTCTTATCCCTCACTATTCATCTTCTTTTGATTCCGGAGTATCACATAACTCCACTTCGAATGAGCTTTATAGTGAATTGGCGGTCTCGCCAATACTCTAATGACTTGTAAAAGGGGGAAAACTCCTTTACAAATTAGCTTTGATTCACCAAAGATTTATATTTATCCTTGGTTAAGATGCTAATATCTTTTGTTGTTCCAAACTATATCTTTTGAGATCGGATGTAGATTTACCCCAGAAACATCCACATTGAACTTATTCATTAAGTCACGGTTGACCCGGTTAAGGTTGTCCATGATTTATCTAAGCTTATCCATCTTCATATTTTGTTAATTAATCATCTTGTCTTTGTTTCCAAAATATCTCCAAACATTTTGAATTGTACTTATAAATCTATGTTTTTTTATATATTGTGTTGTTTGAGTTGTTGATGTTGATTTGGGCTTCTGATCGATTCGTCTGATCAACGCTATCGATAAGATTTCTAAAACACTTTGACAGAACAAACTGACACAATATTATTTTAAAATTTGGTTAATGAAATAAATTTTGATATAAGTAAATATTATGGAACTTAATAAATTGATTTAAATTTATTATTTGAAATGATAATACTTGATTTATCACTCTATAAATGAATTTATAAATAGTTGTTTATAAATTTGATTTGGGAACTGAAATGAATTTAAATCGAGAATTCAAGAATTTAATTTTCGATGGTTTCAAATCTTGTGTTTAAAGTTTTAAAAGGATATATTATTTAAAGTATTTTGAATAGAAATTTGTTTCCAAAGAATTTCAAAGTTTTAAAATTTTAGTGCTCTTCTCTTTGTCGCTGGAAAATAATTTCGGTGATGACCGCGGCATCATCGACGTTCATTTTCGAGTTTCGAAGTGAAGAAACCATTCTGTAGTCTTCCTACAGCTTTGTTTTGGGAAATTTGATTGATTTGAATTTGTAAAATATGATTTGATTTATAATATATATAGATATATGATTTAAATTTGATTTGACAAATTATGTACATACATTTATTTATCTCCAAATGGTTTGAAAAGAATTGGAAATTTTATTCTTAAATTCTATCTTAAATAATAACTTTAAGTATAAAAAGAAAATCAAAATTTTGAATAAATATTCAAGCTTGAAATGATTGAATTAGAATATTTATATTGTATATGAATTGGAAAGTTTTATTTGTATAATTCTCAATTGCATTCCAATATAACTTACCTTAATTTTAGAAGTTAACAATGTAACTTGATAATATACAATATAAAAAGATTTTATAAATAAAATTTGAGTGGTTATAATAAATGTTATACACTTAAATTTTAGTTATAAAAGATTAACAAAGGTAAATAGACTAAAAGGGTAATTGAATAATTTACAATATAAATGATGTTAAGGGAATTAGGAATAAATTAAAACAGTTATAATAAGTGTAAGTATATTTAACATAGGTGATAAATTATTAAGAGGAATAAATTTAATTTTAATTAGGAATAAAGAAGAATTAAATTTATTGAAAGTTATACACTTAATTTTAATCAAATCCATGATTTTTGAAATTGTTAGTTTAAGAAAATTAGATGATAAGATAATGAAATTAGAGATAGTTAAGATTTATTTAACTTGTGTAAAATTAATTATCAATTTAAGCTGAAACTATGGAAATTTCAAACCTATAATCTTATTTTGTTTTTCAAACTTATTATCTTTTTTTTTTCAATTTGTCTTTAGTTGTCCTTATTTTCCTCATCTTGCTACAGACTGGTATAGGCATCTTACTATAGTTTTTCTGGTTAGAAATCTTCCTATAATCTTTAATAAATCTTTGGTACTCAATTTGAATCTGATCATTGCTTGCCATCCAACTTGTTAAACTTACCTATAACCACAGTTATCAGGTACAATTTCAATCTTCTTGTCATCTTGTCTTAATCCTATATCATTTTATCTTTCTTGTGTTTTCCCGTACCTCATTGCTTTTCGGGGACGAAAAGTTTTGAGTGGGGAAGAGTGTAACAACCCTAGATTTTGGACTATATTTTAAAATGTGACTTTATTTTATTTTGAAACTGATTTAAACTTGTTTGATTTCAAACATTTCATTTTTAAAATAAATGTTAATTATTATGTGAACTATAATTTCAAACTAGTATAAATTGGTTATTTTACTGAAAAGTGAATTTCTGTTCAAACTGTTAAATCTTTGGCTTTTAAACTTCAAATTTTAATTATTTAAAATCTTAAATTTTTAAAATAGATACAATAACATGAATACTTCTTTTCGTTTCGTTGGAAACAGAATTAAATTGTGAAAGTTATGTACATTTCAATTTTGAGTGCAATTTGTTTTATTCTGCAATTTTGTTATTTTAAATTGAATAAATTATATTTTCTTTGTCATATTTTATTTTAATATGTGTTAATATGTTATTTTATGAATATTTTTATCTTTTAATAATTATAAAGTGATAGTATAATTTTGCTAAACTTTACTTGAATTTATTTCAATTTATGAAACCTAGTTTCCATTTTCTTTGCTATTTTCTTAATTTAATTATATATAATTAAAGATTATTTATTTATTTTATGAATTCACTTTTATTTTCTGTTTTTACTTTATTTATATTCATTCTACATGTATTTAAATTAAAATAGATTTTTCCAAAGTGTATTGAAGTTATTTCTAATTTTTAAAGCCTAGTTTGCATTTTTAAGCCATTTTCTTAATTTAAATTCTATTTAATTAAAATTTAATTATTTGTTTTATATTTTTATTTTCATTTCTGAGTTGTCATCTTTATTTCTCAGTTTTTGTATGTATTTATAAATTAAAAAATAAATAAAAGAAATTTGAAAAGTTGTGACTTTTGATTTTCCTAAGTCCTTTTGTATTCCACCGTTTCATTTTAATCAATACATCTTTTATTTTATTTTAGTTTGGCCGTTCTTTTCCTTATTTTTTTTCAGCTAACTTCCTCACCTTTTCACGCATTATCAAAGCTTCTCAACCCTAAAAAAAATCATGGCCTCCATCTTGCAAAAAATTTGGTAAAAACTCCTTTTCTTTTTCATGTTTCTTTGTTTTCTTCTTTGTTTTACATTGATTTGCACTTGCCTTCATCCCCTTCTTTGGATCGGCCTGCCCTCATCCACCATCTTAGCCGCCTCCACCACCATCCCCTCTGACCAGCACCTCCTCCAGACCCTCCCCATCCCATTGCCTTGAGCCATAATGAAGAAACTCGACCAAAGTATTGAACAACATCATCCATACATGTCAAACCGAGCCTACCTAGTCATTACCTTTAAACTCCTCCTTGCCGCCACTTGCTCCACCTCCACCAGCCAAATTCTGACCTGAGAAACCTCTGCACACCCCCTACCGACCACACCTAAAATAGCTATGCCTTCCTTAGCCTTGGCCAAGCCCAAAGTGGCATAGAAAATCCATGCTTTTGCCTTGTGTTGTTAGCCCTTGCCTCACCAACTAGTGCACCTAGACTTCACCACCTTCAAACACCATGCTAGGCCGACCCTATGGACCCAAGACCAGATCCAAACTCAACCCTTGACAGTACATTTCAGACCTGTAGCTGAAGTATAGGAGGTTGAAAGCAAGTGCAATGATTTAGATTGGTTTTATACAATCGTTTCTAGCATTGTTTATTGTATTTTTGGGTTGAAATCTTATGTTGTTTTTAATTGTTTGGTTTGAATGTGACAAAGCAATTAGCTTTGGCTCTCCCACACTCAAATCATTATCGTGCTCTCATGCCTTTGAAGTTTCGGTGTTGTGTGTTTTGGGTGTCATCTCCAACTTATACAAGTGAGTAATTCTCACCAGACAAAGTTATACTTATATGACTAGTAAACTGATCACAATTGAATCTGTAAACATATCACCATGCTATATTTGTTATGTTATGATCATATGATGTTCACCCATGCTTATTTATCTATTATACCATATGTTACTGTTTATTTTGTTATTGTGTTTATTTATATCAGTTTATCACACTGCAAGTTCCCTGTAGATTATAATCACTATGAGTTGAAATAATACATACCCGAACGGACTTTAGAATAAGGAAAAATCGTTATGGGCTGAAATGATAGGCCTGAATGGTTTTTATGTATTTTATTTTATTTAACTTGGGATTGCCGATTTGAAATGATAGAACCCGATTTTCTTTGTAAATTACGGATTGAAATGATATATATCCATATCACTTGACCTACGCTAGAAAATTTTATACAGACCCGTGGTTTATATATTTTTCTGAAAATTTTAAAATATTTTAAAAATATAAATATTATGATATTTTAATTTAAATTTTATAAAAATGGTTTCTATAAAATATTAGTGATTTTCTACAAATTAAATAAGTGAATTAAGTAAATGGTGAAGTAGAATTTGAAATATAAGTTAATTTTGAAATTTATGATTTTGGTTTATAAATGGTTATGTAAAGTAAGGAAATATGACAAATTTGATTTAAAAGATGAATTTAATGATTTTATTAAGTAATAATAATTTTTAAAAGTGTTAATGATTTTGTATAAATTAAAATATGAAATAAATGAATATTTAAGCTGAATTTGGAAATATAACTTAAATTGAATTTTGTGAAATTTGTTTAAAAGTGAAATTTTAATTAAGTAAAATAAATGGAAATAAGTTATATTTTGGCAATTTAAACTTAGTTGTTAAGTTAAATTTTTAAATAAAGAAATGAAAATTTAATTGTTATTTAATTTGATTTTTGTATGGAAATTTGACTTGATAAAATCATAGAAATAAAGGTATTTAAATGATTGTTTTTAAATGTGAAAATATATGATTTTATAAGTTAAAATGATTTATATTAAAAGTTAATTATGTGTGAAATTGTAAATAAAACTCTGAATTTGATTTGACAGCATTTTTGAAATGTAATGTAAAGATATTACAGCATTGGAAAATGCTATAGTTGTTTTAAATGAACCAAATAGCAAATTTGAACTAAGGGTTATTATAGCACTTTGTTAGTGCTATAGTTGTTAAATTTAACTAAAATTTTAATTGAAACTAAATTAAGGTATTACAGCATTTTAAATGCCGTCTTTTGTTAATGAACTGTTTTTAAACATAACATTTCGTAGCATTTTCTAAGTGCTGCGAAAATTGAATTTTCTTTGTTTAATAAATTCAAATGAATGATCTTTGAAAAAGATTAAATTTTGGAAATTAAATATTTAATTATTAAATATAATGAATTGACTTTAAATGATTTAAATGGAATAGTTGATTTGGGAAATACAACTATTTTGAAATGTGATTAAATGGTATTTAAATTTAAATTAAATAAATGATATTTTGAAATGAATTTGAAATGATATTAAATCTTAGAATGAATAATTGAAGTTTATATTAGTATGAAAAATATTTGGTTTACTTGTAATGTGAATCTATTTAAAAGATATTGGACTTATGAAATATAGGATATTAAAGCTTTGGAACTTATTTTATAATTTGAATAGTTATTTTGTGGATTAAATCTATATTTGAAATTTATAAGATTTGAAATGGTCTATGAAAATTTATTTGAAATAAATGATTGAATTGAATTGAAACTTTGGAAATTGAATACTTGATTTGAAATATAATACTTACCCTTTTAAATGAATTTAAATGAATTAATTTGTTGGAATATAAATTATTTAAAGGTGACTTGAAATGATAATAAATGAAGGATATCTTTGAATTTAAAAGGTATTTAAAGTTGAATATTTAGATTTGAACTCAAATGATATTTTGGTATATTAAAATGATTTGAAATGAAGTTTTGGAAAGATTTGATATTTTGATATAATAAAATGATTTGAAATGAAATTTTGGAAAGATTTGATATTTTGATATATTAAAATGATTTGAAATGAAGTTTTGGAAAGATATAATATTTTGATATATTGAAATGATTTGAAATGAAGTTTTGAAATGATATGTTATTTTAAATATACTGAAATGGTTTGGAACTGATTTAATCTTTATTTTAATAAAGATTTGGATTTGAAATGATATTTTATTTTGAAGTATAAATTGTTTTTAAATTATAACCACGGGTTATAATAACGATTGGTTGTTAAAGAGACCGGGATCAGATATGGACATACTCTCTGTCAATATCGAAAACCACTTTGACAACTGTGTACGCGGTGGAGTTTATAGAATGATGTAGGATGGTGGCGACGATCCTAAGGTATATACGTGGACCCAACTCCCGTGAGTTGGCATAAGGTGGCTAAAACATGAGCGATTGACGGGCCAAGGAGGTAGCACCTCTGATCGGACACACTTCTTCGATACCATTCTATTACTTGTGATTGATTTGGTGCGCACCCTTGATTTGGGAGTGTTGTTCGAGGTGGGCGGTAGTGGCTTCTATGCGTCACCACCAGTCCGGATGCGTAATTGGTATATCTACCCTGGCATAGCCTTGTGTGCCGTGTCACCTACCATATCGAGATTTACTACGATTTGTGATTTCTCCCGTAGCCTGTGGAGTATCGAGGGTAGCCCCCATTTTGGGAGTATGCTAATACTGGATAGACTACTGGGACTATTACATGTTAAGGTGGAAAATGTAAAGCCTTAACGTTATTTAAAAGTATGTTTATTTTATATTAGACATTATTATAATAGCGAATATTACTACATAGTAGATAGTTTAACGGATCCTTAAAGAATGGGCGATCCCAAGCATTCTTTAAGTTACTTGTACCTTATTACAATTCACTTGATTTGATTTACATTATATAAGTATATATTGTCCTGACTCGAGTGTTTTGTGTTTTACTTTACGCTCGGGTCAGCCTGAGTATTCACAGATTTGGATTCCACTTTCTGGAGATTGGAATAGCTAGAGATTATCTGCTTATCTAGTTTTATCTATCTCAGTTTTGTTGTTCTATTCAGCTTGTACTTGTTTATCATATTGAGACTTCTGTTGTAATTTATTTCTTCTATTGTATCTTGTTTTACTCTGATATATTTACATCGTAGCTTCATGAACTACTATTTCTTTTACTTCCGCTGCATTATTTTACTCTGTGTCTGTGATCTGTGATTATATTTATTTACTATATATTCTGAGATTTGCCAAATTTTATTTACAACGCGGTATTTTGGGCAATTCAAGTCCAACATGTGCGGATGCGAATGGTTGAAAATATCGGGTCGTTACAATAAATGTTCTGCATTCCATGTTCTAGGGATTATGTTGCCATCAAGTCAATATAATTGATAAGCTCTTAACAGAATAACTTTGTGTATGACTAGGGAACCTTCTCAGTTCGGCCCAAGTGGTCCATCCACTAGATTTTTAGTGTTAGCCATCACACTTTTATGTACTAACTCCCTATTTTGGAATGATCTTGTCCTTACTTTTAAGTTGTAGTATTTAGATATTCTTCATTGGTATTCGGCAGTTTGTATTGCTGCTACATCTCTTAATTAATGTAATAGGTCTAAAGATTCTTTCTTCAGTTCCTGGTTTGGGTCGAATGTGTATGTGATTCTACGATGCGAAGGTATTTCGACTTCAATTGAAAGCATACCCTCACATCCATATGTTAAGGAATACAAAGTATGACTTGTGGCAATTTTCGTGGATGTTTTGTATGCCCAGAGTACAAGTGGCAATTCCTCTAACCAATTTCCTTTGGCTTTATTTATTCGCTTCTTAAGAATAGTTTTATTAGTCTTATTAGTTGCTTTAATGGCTCCATTAGCCCTTGGGCGTTCTACAAAAGTGGAACTCTTGGTAATTCCGTTCTTGTTGCAAAATCGTGTAAATTCTTCACTTTCAAGTTGTGTCCCATTGTCAGATATTATTTTATGTGGGACCCCAAATCAGTGATAATATTATTAACCACGAATTTGAGCACATTTCTTGAGGTAATATTTGGAAGCGGTTCTGCTTCCACCCACTTGGTAAAGTAACCAGTTGCGATTACCGCATACTTGGCTCCTCCTTTATATATTGGCAAAGGTCTGATCAAGTCAATTCCCCATATATCAAAGGGCCATTGGCTTGAGATGTAGTTAACTTGCTTAGCGCTAAACGAGATATTTTAGAATACTTCTGGCACCTTTCATATTTCTTCTCATAATTAATGGCTTGATTGGTCATCTAGGGCCAATAGAAACCTTGTCTCATGACCTTTTTTGCCAACTTTATCCCGTTAAAGTGATCTCCACAAAATTCCTTATATGCTTCTTTCAATAATCTCAATCCATTCTCTAGACTTACACATCTTAAATAAGGAAGGGCATATCCTCTCTTATAAAGTATTCCATCCATCACACAAAAGGTGGAAGCTTGATGTTTGATTCTTCTTGCATTTGTTTTATTGATTGATAATGTCCCATTAACAAGGTATTCGACAATTGGAATCATCCAATTATTTTGGTACTGATTACCCTTTTCTGGATGAATAAGTCCCTCCTAAGGAGCTTCATTTTTAGTTTCTCTATCATCTCCTTCATGGGCTATGGTCTGAGATCTGGTTAGTACTAGTGATTATTTGCCTGATTTGGGTATTTTATCCTCGATGTATGGATTTGGTTGATAGCCCACTAGTACAATTCGGTTTACTGGGGCTCCACTTGAACTAGCCAGTTTTGCTAATTAATCTACTTGGGAATTCCTCTTGGGACCCGGTGTATATAGAAATCATCAAATTGGTTTAGCATCCTCAGTACTTTATTTACATATAAAATCAATTTAGCATCTTTGGTTTGATATGTCTGTTTTAATTGATTCACCATTAGCTGAGAGTCACTAAAGATTTCAATTCTTAGGATCTTCAGTGGCAAAGCCAAAGTAAGCCCTGCCACCATTAATTCATATTCCACTACATAGTTGGTAGTTAGGAAGCCTAACTTCATTGCATAATGCAAACGATGCCCATCAGGGGTGATAATGATGTATCCTGCTCATGCCCCTTGCTCATTTGATGCTCCATCCACAAATAACTGCCACTTAGGCTTTAGGTTTTTTCTTATTTTTATTGTTCTTTGATGAAACTTGTGCATTCGTTAACAAAATTAGCTAGAGCCTGCACTTTGATTGCTGCTTAAGGTAAAAATTCAACATCGTACTGACTGAGTTCTATTCCTCACTTCATTAATCTCCCTGAAGTTTCTGGTTTGCTGAAGACTTGTTTGAGTGGAAAAATTGTTAGCATTTTGATCGGATGCGCTTGGAAATAGGCTCTTAATTTCTATGTTGTAAGTATCAGACAATATGCTAGCTTTTCTATTACCGGATATCTAATCTTGACATCTTTTAGTCTTCTACTTACATAGTACGTAGGAAGTTGAGTTCCATTTTCTTCCCTGATCAACACTAAACTGACCGCATGTTCTGGGACGACTATGTAGAGGTAAAATTTTTTTGCTTCCATTGGACTGGATAATATTGGTGGCTTCGTAAGATGGTCTTTCAATTCCTTAAAACCCTTTTGGGAATCTTCTCCCCATTCAAAATTCTTCTTCTTTTTATTTACATCAAAGAATGGGATGCATTCATCAATGGACCTAGTGATGAATCTATTTAGCATTGCTACTCTTCTGTTTAGACTCATTACAACTTTACTTGTTTCAGGTTCCGCCATGTCTATTCTAGCTTGAATTCGATCGGGATTAGCTTCAATTCCTCGATCATTGATGACGTAGCCTAGAAATTTTCTGATTGAATCCTGAAAGAGCATTTATGTTAATTAAAGTTTCAATTTGTGCTCTTGCAATACCTCAAACATTTCACCATGGTCCTTTAAGTGACTACTTCCTTTATGAGATTTCACCAAAATGTCATCTACATAGACCTCTATGTTTCGACCAACTTGCTCTTTGAACATTCTATTTACCAATCTGATAAATGGCAACCACATTTTTCAACCCAAAGGGCTTCACTTTGTAACAATAGATTCCCCTGTCTGTAATGAAGCTTGCATTCTCATTTCTAGCTTGAACATAAGGATTTCGTTATATCCTGAATAAGCATCCATAAAGGACAAAAGTTTATGCCCATTGGTTGCATTAACTAGCTGATCAATCCTTGGTAAGGTTAACAATCTTTGGGACACGCCTTGTTCAGATTGGTGTAGTCAACATAAGTTCTCTATTTGTTGTTTAATTTCTTAACCAATACGGGATTGGCTAGCCATCTTGGATAAATACCTCTCTGATAATTCCAATCTCGAGCAATTTCTTGACTTCTTGTTTCAATGCATCGGATTGAATTTTATCGAATTGCCTCTTCTTTTGTCGAACAAGGGTTATACTTGAATCAATGTTCAAAGCATGGCACATGACAGTTGGGTCACTACTGACCATATCTGAATGAGCTCATGCGAATACATCTTTACTAGTTTGTAGAAACTGAATAAACTTTGCCTTAATGTTGCTTTCTAACTCCTTTCCAATTTTAACTATCTTTATTAGATCAGATGGATCTACATATATCTACTCAAGGCCTTCTATAGGCTTTATTCTTTCCATTTCGTCTTAGCAATCTAACTCGGCGTCTAACTCCCCATTTTCTACTTCTTCCACCAAGTCAACATCCATTCTCTTCTTTTTTTCTTCAGAAGAGCTATACTTCTTAAGCACATGCTTGGTTGACCTATTGGGTTTTGTTTTTGCTTTGGATGATAGATGTAAAATTCCCTCATCCAAAGGAAAAAAATGACAGATGAATCATAATAAGAAGAGTGTTCTCATTTATATCGTTCCAGAGTAGCAAAACACATTTTGCAAGACCTGAACTGCTCCCCCTTTATAGTCCCCAACCACTTTTTGTTAGGAACTTCACCATTGAGTATTTAGGCAAGATGAAAGCATCAACTTCGTCCAGAGCTAGGCGCCCAAAGAAAGCATCATAGTATGAAGGCTGATCAATTATTATGATTAGCATCTCGAAGGTTCGGTAGCACGGTGGCAATCCTATTTGCACCAGTAGTCTTAATTGTCCCACCGGTGTTTATCCTTTATGTTAAACCCAAAGATAGGTTCAAAGCTTGGTTCTAGCTTGTGGTCTGGGATTACTATTTGGTCAAAACCCTATTTAAAGCTTACATTGATAGCACTTCCATTGTCCGCAAGAACTTTTATAACATTGGACTGTCCAATCTGTGCATTGATCATAAGAGGGTCGTTATGAGGATATTGGATTCCCCTTAGTTCTTGCGGTGTAATGATAAGATTATGCATCTGAATATCGAATCAAGGATTTTTGAGTGGCGGCACTTACTAAATATAAAATACTCCTTCTTTCACTTCACTAATGTATCTGTTCCATGCACTTTTTCTGCTTCCAGCCAATTATGGTCCTCCGTGGATCACATCAATCCTGTTGAGAGGTAGACTGAGATCTAGCTGATCTTCATCTTCTAGAACATCCACAGCTTTGTTAGAGAGCTTTTGTTGACCGTTATCAATGCAAGCGATCTTTTTCCCTCCTGAATAAACTCCTTCAAGTGTCCTTCAAAGACTAACTTTCGAATAATGCTTGCTAGGACGTAGCACTCATCCATCTTGTGACCATTCGCCTTATGGTAGGCACAATAGTCATTTCACTTTTCCTATTTTAGATAAGTTTTGGCTTTGAATGAGACTGGAAAATTGACCTTTTCCTTCGTTATTGCATAGATATAGGATAGTGGTTTATTCAAGGCAGTAGAATTAGTGTTTAAATTATCCTCCCATATCAGCCTCTAATGACTGCGATCGAAGCCAGCTTTTCCAGTCTCCTTTCTGGTTTGGTTCTTTTTCATAGCATGATACATCTCGTCCATTCAGATAAACTTGTTTGCATGAAAATGAAAGTCTTGAAGATCTTCGCATCCATGGACATAGAGTTCCTTCCAGAATGGTGTACGCGCGATCATCTTTGAGTGCACTACTATCGGCTTATAAATATCATTCATTCCTTTAGCTTTTAAAGCTTCCACATCGAACCTTTTGAAGTAATCGCCTAAAAGCTCTCCCGGGTTTATTCTTATGTTGGCTAGTACCGTGTAATCTATAGTTGGGTTTTTACAAATGCAGAACTGAGTTGAGAACTCATAAGAAAAATATTTCCAAGAGTAGGCAGTCTATTCATGGTACTCCCAGTACCACTTAGCGGCTTCTCTTTGGAGAGTGACAGGGAAGAGTCTGCATCGTACTGCACTAGAAGTGTTGTAGAGATCCATTTGATTCTCAAATTCCATCATATGATCAACATACTCGGTAGTTTCGTTATAACCTAAGGATGGAATCTTCACATAAGATGGGATCTTAGTAGATATAATGTCATCGGTGAAAGGAGCCCCCCGATGATTGTCGTTGGCCCTCTCTTCAAGAGTTCCTTTTCCTTTATCATTGAACACATCTTTCACTATCTTCTCCACCATATCCTTTAAATAAGCATCTTCATCATGATAGTTGTTCCTTTCGGGTTTGTATCCTTTAGTGGTTGATCTCCCAGATTGCTCTTTGGATATGTCATCTACTCTTCCCTGGTAGTTTAGCTTAAAATGTTGATTGCCTTTCTTATTTTGTGGAGTTAAGGTAGGTTTGCTATTGCTCCTAAGTTAGGAAGCGTTTAAATTCCTTATAGGAGAATCCGCCTCTTCTCCCACCGCAGATTTGGCAGTTATGGATGATTTCTAAGTAAGCACCATTTCCAAGAGCCCTTTCCTTTCTTGCAATTGTTGTTTTAAGCTCTTTATATTAGCTTCGTTGTTGTTGGGTTGTGTTGGAGTTGACGGTTGGCCCATTTCCATGCCATCTAAGTTGAAACTGGGAGCAACATTTTCATCTAAAGTTGTCATGTGTACTACTTCCGCATCCATACAATTGAGCCATTTCTATTTAATTTTCGCTAACATGAAAAATTGATTTATTAATTTAAAAAGGTGAAAAAGTTAAATAAGTCGGAGGTTGAAGCCTTCCTTTTAGAACCAAAAATGTTAGATCAAAAAATGGTATAATACCGCAGATGTTGATAGTGATAAGTTTGCCCTTGGCTTTAGCATATGTAGACAAATAATAAAATGTGTTTGCACAAAAAATGGACAAACACCTCAAAGTCGTAGGATTTAATTGATTTTACGTTGTTCTTAGTGATTCGGATGATTTATGCAAATATATGAAAAGCAAGGACTAAATTGTAAAAGACACGCAGATTTATAGTGGTTCAGCTAGAATGTGCCTCCGTCCACTTTATATATTATTTCTCTTTTCTTGTTTAGATTACAAGTACAAAGCTTTGATACTAGTATCTGAAAGTGTTTGAAAGTTCTCTCCGTGCTTGAGCTCTCCTACTTGTCCCCATTGTTGTACCCCTGCCCCTCTATTTACAGAGTGAGGCTGAGGGCAGGGGTCTTGGATGTACATAGCTGCTGGTGGGCCTGGGCTGATGTAATCTGGCCTGGTAGTATTGGTTCGGCATTGCTTTGATTCGGCATTACTTGGTTCGGCGGTAGGTGGTATACGCTTTGGTTCGGCATTACTTGGTTCGGCGGTAGGTGGTATACGCTTTGGTTCGGCATTACTTGGTTCGGAGATGGTTGGAGTAGGAGTTGGTCCGGTAGCACCTGGGAGGCAGCTGGTCCGGTAGTGAGGTGGAGTAGGAGTTGGTCCGGTAGCACCTGGGAGGCGGCTGGTCCGGTAGTGAGGTGGAGCTAGGTTGGTCCGGCAGTGGTAGGGATGCCAAATGAAGCTTAGGCAAGCCTGGACGAATCTGGTGCTCCTTGGTCTTAAGATCTCCTGGGTGAGAACACGCCCAACATTTGCCCCCCAAAGTGGGGGCATATGCCGGTATATGCCGTGCTTTGTTTTTAAACCCATGACGTTAGCTTGGATGCTCCTGCCGTACCAGCCGGTCCGGTCGTCTATGTTCGCCTATAAGTAAGGGCCTAGGGCTTTCGTTATCTTCTACCGAACGAGATAGCCGAATCAGTTCCTCTTCCCAAATCAGTCATATCGCCGAACCAGACTTACCCCACTGACGAATCACTTTAGCTTGCCGAATCAGGTAATTAGCCTCCTTTCACCGAATAGCTTTGCGTTGTATCACCGAATGGACATGGGGACTTGGCTCACCGAATGAAACTCATGTGTCCCAAGTACCGAATGACACTTTTATACTTGAATTGCCGAATGGACGTGGGGACTTGGCTCACCGAATGAAACTTGTATGTCCTAAGTACCGAATGGAACTCTTACACTTGAACTGCCGAATGGAGATGGGTGTTTGGACCGCCGAATGAAACTCTTATTTCGAATTACAAGTGAGATTCCAAACTATACTGTTCGTATGTTTTAACGACGTACTTTCTTGTGTCTGGAGATAAATGTCTCAAAGAGTGGAAACCCGATCAGAGAAGAAAAGATCTCAGCATAGAGAAGAGCCTTCCTCAATGCCCCCGGCTCAGCCAGGACCTGCCCGTCATGGGCCCACCCCGAGATCATTGGTGGATGGATACGGTCCTCAGGAACTTCTTAACTAGCCTCCTGATTGCTTCCCTAGCTTACTCAAGGGCGAGCAACTTGATGTTATATCTCGGTCTTTCGGGATCGATCGAGTGCGCATGTTATTGCCGGATGCGGGAGTGATGCCGTATGATCCTCCCGAAGGATATTTTGCCTACAGCAGATACCATTGCATGTGTAGTGCCATCCCGCCTCTCAACGCCTGGGTAGCCAGCTTTCTCACATATCTAAAGGTAGCTCCATTCCAGCTTCAGCCCAACTCTTATGCCATTCTGGTGAGTCTCTTCGTCATCTTCCAGAGGAGATATGGGCGTCCTCCTTCCAACCGGGAGATCCGGTATTTGTACAACTTGAGAGGCTATAAGAAGAGGTCTCCCTACATCAGCTTAGAATCGGCCGTATCCTTTAAGCCGGTCCTGGATTTATACTCCAAGTACAGCATGTTCAAGAAGGAGTGGTTTTTTGTCAGGGATGATTCCATTTCTATTCGGCGCTTCACCTCTGGATGTAAGTCAAAGCTTTATTTTTAATTCCCGTTCTGGTTGCAATGTTCTTTCTTATGTGATTTTATTTTTTGCTAGCGATAGGTGGTTTTGCGGTCGTGGAGAATGATCGCCTGGTTCAGACGGAAGCAGAAATAGAAGCTATTACTGGGAGAGATAGGTCGGCTGCTTACCTGATCAGGAACGCTACACTTTTGGAGTACAACTTGATCCTTCCTAGCAGTCCGTGGTCAAGCAAAGGGACACGGCTGAAGAGAAGGCTGCCCAAGCTAAAGAAGGGGCCGAGTCAAAGCGCAATAAAAGGAGGCCCTTTCTGAAACACCCGGTTGCCGGGGGGAAGAAGCTCAAAAAGTCTGACGGTCCCTCTCCCAGCACATGTCTAGATATCCCGGAGGAGGGAGATGTGGAGGAGGAGCAAGGCAAAGATGGAGGAGAAGGCGCTGGAGGTGGCGACGGTGTCGTGGTTTTGTCTTCTAGGCAAGTAGGCGAGATGCAAGAGTGGACGGATGACGCTTTCTGCCAAGCCTTCGAAGGTTTGGAGGGGACGGAGAAGCCCAAGAAAGCCGATAAAGTTGGGACCGTCGTCGATTTATCTTCCGGGAGCACCTCTACTGAAGCAACTTCGGCGGTTCAAGGTGAATTTCTCTTTACTCTTTTAATTCTTGAATGATGGCTAAATACATGTTGGTGACACTTGGTTTTCATATCAGGAGCGGGTAAAACGGCCAAGACCTCAGATCTTCGGCACAGGCTTGAACAATACAAGCTTTCCAAAGCTTCCGCCAAGCCTAAGCCTTCTACTAACCGCCCGGGAGACATAGTCGGCTATCGTCCTCTTCTTGGAGTTATCGAAGAAGATATTCAGAAGAGGAAGAGGCGTCGATCTTCGTCTGGACCTCTTCTTGGACCCTCGGCCCCACTCCAGCCTTTTCACGACATTACAGAGGAGGATACCGAGCTTGTGCCCTCCCCCCATCCGTCTGAGAATCCAACCGTCATCCCAATAGATCATCCTGGCTTAGCACGCAATCCGTTTGCGGGTCATCCGGACCTGGATCTGGCATCTCATGACATCTCTTTTGATGAGGTTACTGGTGAGCACCTTCTTCCTCGCAATCCTATGGTAAGGGTGCTTGATGAGGCCAAGTCCCTGGACCTTGATTTGCTTACTACTCGGATTGTCACTATGGGGGATGAAGCTAAGGCAAATATCGACCGGGTTGCTGAGGAGACCAGGAAGTTGATGGGGCATCATGCCCGACTAGTCAAGGCCGGGGAGGAAATTGGGAGTGCCAACATAAGACTACGGTTAGTGGTTTCCGACCAGGCCAAGCAACTCGCCGATCAGGCCATCCAGATTTCTCAACACGAGGCCGCCTCCGGACGACTAAAGAAAACTATGGAAGAGGCCAGCCGGGCCAAACTATGGAAAATGGAGGCTATTTCCAAGGAACGTATTGATATGGCCATTGCCACGGTGGATGAGGTTCGGAAAGCGGATCTTGAGCAGGTAGAGGAGTTATCTGGGAAGCTTGAGGCCGTAGAGCTTGCTCAAGCCAAGTTGAAGGAGGAGATGGAGGCGATGCGGAAATCCCTTCAGGCTGACTGCTCGAGATACCAATTGGAGAGAGATGCTGCTGTTGTAAGGTTGTCGGCTTCCGAGGCCCGGACGAGGGAGCTTGAGGAGAACGAGGGGATGATGGACGAAATGCTCCAGCATATGTACTTCCGTACTTGGAAGCAGGGCAACCTCTCTTGGATGGATGATTATCCCCGGGTCATGGCTAGGGTTTATCTTCGGGCTTTGGAGGAGGCTAGGGGTGACGCAGATAAGGAGGGTGGTGTTGCCTTCAGGATGGATGTGGTTACCGCCCAGTTTACCAAGGAGGAGAAGGTGGCGGTGAAGGAGGGCATGCGGTTGCTTGCATCTGAGGAGGCAGGTGTGCAAGTAGAGGATGATGATCACGATGATCAAGGAGAAGATGTTGGTAAGTTTTCCTTTCTATTTTTTCCGTTAACTTGGTCGCTTATCACTAATGGACTCTTTCTCTGATCGGATAGGCGGGCAACAGGACAAGGATAAGACTCCGACGCAGCCGGCTCCTTGATTAGACCTGGATATCTTTTTGTAGACTTGACATTGTTGTATATGTTAGTCTTAAAACAGTAACGTAACTCTTAGGTTGTAATTATTGCTACTCGTAATAAATAGCTCTATTCTTGACGTGTAATTCTTTAACTTAAGCTGATTCTGTTGTCTTTTGAATGTTTTTGCTATTTTGACATGTTGTATGAGAAATATAGCTATGCATATTCTTGTAATTAAACTGTGTTTGATGTTAGGTTCTTGTTTAAAACATAATTTCATGACTTGCAATGTTAGCGTGAGGTGTGAATAAATTATAGCCACGTGTTTACTCATGAAAGAAGGAAATACCGCCCTTTATATTTTGCTGGTGAATGGCAGCTTTGAATGTCTTGTGTGACCGAGTACGGAATGCGGTCCAGTATCTTGCCGTGAGTGTCCGCTTCCATTAGCGAATGTCTCTTGTTCTGTGTCCTGTACTTCAGGGATTTTTACAGAGGATAGGAGAAAAGTTTCTTAAATAAAATTGAAATAAGTGAAATAGTAAAACTTCCAATCACGGAAGGCCTTCGATGTGCTTAAGTTCGTGGCAAACGGGCTTTATAGTCACTTTCCCTAGCTGTGGGTCTTGGAGACATTTGTCACCCATCTTACGCCTCCGTGGGGAGTTAATTCTTTTTTACCACAGCCGCACTTAAGACACATCGGAGCCGAGATCGCGCACAGTAACTACCCAGGCCATTATGGCCCGTAATCGTGGGTATTATTCGATTTACTGTGGCCGGCTAGCGTGGGTGCCGATCGTCAACCGTGAACTGCCCCTAGCTGGCCACACCTTATGTTGGGGCTTATAGTCGGTTCACAGTTGCCGACGAGCCGAACGCCGTAATGAGCTGCCTCGGCTATAATCGGCCTTCTCGGTGGCTTATAATCGGCTCATTACAGTTGGCTTTTAGGGCCGTCGCGATCAATGAGTTAACCCGCAGTAGAGGGATGCCGGAGCAAAAGTGTCTTATTGGCGAGGGCATTGATTCGCATAGTACATGTTTGGTCTTGTCCAGGTGAAGTTGCGCTGTGGAGTGCTTTGAGTGGAAATGTTATACGCATAGGATTTTGTTCAACAGAAAAGGATAAAGTTAACAAGCAGCCAAGATATAAAGGAACACGTTAAAAAAGAGACATGGTTTTTTAAAGTGGTTCGGCACGAAAAGGCCTACGTCCACTGATTCTCTTTTTTAATTCACTTCATATGGGCAGTACAAGTTAAGAAAAGTATCGACGGAGGTGTTGGATGTTCCATGCCCTCTGGAACACCTCTCCGTCCACTGTTGACAAAATATAAGCTCCATTGTGGAGATCTTTATGAATTACATATGGTCCATCCCAGATTGGATCTAGTGCTCCGGGGCGAGGGAAGATTCACTTGAGGACAAGATCCCCTTCTTGTAAGGTACGATGCTTGACTTTGGAGTTGTATTGTGCCGCCACTTTTTGCTTATGGGCTGCTGCTTTAAGGATTGCATCATTTCTTCTCTCCTCAACTGGATCCAAAGACATGTGAAGGAGTTCTTCATTCTCTTCTTGGTTATAGTGGATCCTACGGTTGGAAGGCACGATGGTTTCAACTGGGAGCATAGCCTCCGATCCGTATGCCAAAGAGAAAGGATTATGCCCTGTCGAGGTTCTGAAAGATGTGCGATAGGCCCACAATGCCGTAGGGAGTTCATCCACCCAAGCGCCCTTTGACTTTTTGAGTTTCTTTTTTATTAAGGTTTTCAGAATTTTGTTGACGGCTTCGACTTGTCCGTTTGCCTGGGGATACGCTACGGATGAGAAGCTTTTGTGAATTCCGTGCTCTTGGCACCAGTTGGCGAATTCCTCGCTGTCAAACTGAAGTCCATTGTCTGATATGATTTTGAATGGGACTCCGTACCTGCACAGAAAATTTTTTATCAAAAAGTTAATAACTTTCGCTAATGATACTTTATTTAGGGGTTCTGCTTCCACCCATTTGGTGAAATAGTCGACTGCCACTATAGCATATTTGGCCCCGCCTCGGCCCATCGGTAGTTCGCCGATTAAGTTAATTCCCCATACTGCAAAGGGCCAAGGGCTGGTCATTTGAGTAATCTCAGTTGTTGGTAGCCGTGGAATCTTAGCAAACTTCTGGCATTTGTCACACTTTTTGACGAAATCTAAGGCGTCCTTGCTTAAGGTGTGCCAGAAATATCCATATCGGAGTATCTTTTTTGCTAATGTTTGCCCTCCGGTGTGATCTCTGCAGCTTCCTTGATGAATGTTGGATAAGATTTCCTTGGCTTCCCTCCCAGCGACACACCTTAATAACGGGTTAGAGAATCCGTGCCGATAGAGGATGTCTTCTTGTATTGTGTAGCGGGAAGCTTTCCTCAAGATTTTCTTGACTTCGTTATGCCCGTTGTGTAGTGTGCCGCTTTGTAAGTAGTCTCGGATGGGAGTCATCCAAGTTGCTTCTTCGGTTGCAGCTATCAGATTCACTTGCTCAAAACTTGGGGTCAGTTGCTTTGAGATGGTTACTGCTCCGAAGATGGCGCTGTCTCTCACACTTGCTTGCTTTGCCAATTCGTCGGCCTCTTGGTTCTCTTCCCGAGGGATGTGTTTGACTAAGTAGTGGTCCAATCGGCTGAGAAGTAACTTGGTCTTCTTTAAATACGCTATGAGTCGTTCTTCTCGAGCTTGGAATTCTCCTAGTATTTGATTAACAATAAGTTGAGAATCGCTATGAAGACACAAAGAATTGGCTCCGATTTCTAAGGCAAGTTCTAATCCCGCTATCATTGCTTCATACTCTGCATCGTTGTTGGTGGCAGCGAACTCCAACCTTATA
The DNA here is from genome assembly GCA_030737815.1 of Allium fistulosum. Lineage (NCBI taxonomy): Eukaryota > Viridiplantae > Streptophyta > Magnoliopsida > Asparagales > Amaryllidaceae > Allium > Allium fistulosum. Next base: position 942,567,422 of record CM060902.1, on the reverse strand, counting down.
GCATAGTGCAGCTTATTTCCCTTGGGAGTGATTATTACCACACCTGTCCCCGAGCCTTGTTCGTTTGATGCACCATCCACAAAGAGATTCCACTTGATGTCTTCTGCTATTTCCAATTGCCCCATATCTTCGTTGGTATTGAATTCTGCAATGAAATCAGCCATGGCTTGTCCCTTGATGGCGGTGCGAGGGTGATAGGTGATATCATACTGACTTAGTTCAATGCACCATTTAAGTAGTCTCCCAGAAGTGTCGGGACGATGGAGTACCTGCCTTAGTGGTTGATCGGTCAGAACTTTGATGGAATGGGACTGGAACTAGTGACGCAGTTTCCATGATGTGATTAGTAAACAGTATGCTAGCTTATCAAGTTTAGGATATTTGACTTCTGCCCCCGTTAACCTCTTACTTACGAAGTAAACTGGCCGCTGCGTGCGGTTGTCTTCCCTTACCAAGGCAGCGCTTAGGGCGTGAGATGACATAGCAAGGTATAGGTATAACTCTTCACCTTCGCTTGGAGTCGAGAGTACCGGTGGTTTCTGGAGGTGTTCGATTAAATTAAGGAAAGCGGTTAAGCATTCGTCAGTCCATTCGAACTATCCTTTGTCTTTCTTTAGAGCTTCGAAAAAAGGGACGCACTTGTCCGTTGCTTTGGAGATGAATCGGCTTAGGGCGGCCACTTTTCCATTCAGGCTTTGCATTTCCTTTCGAGTGGAAGGTATCTTGATATCCCTTAGCGCTCGGACTTGTTCAGGGTTTGCTTCAATCCCTCTGGCATGGACGATGAATCCCAAGAACTTTCCTGATGATACTCCGAAGGAGCATTTTAGAGGATTCAACTTCATTCCATACCGGCGAAGTACTTGAAACATCTCGCCTAGGTGGCTTACGTGATCGTCGGCTTTCCTTGACTTTACCAGCATGTCATCCACATATACTTCCATAGTTTGTCCTATTAGCCCGGCAAACATCTTGTTGACAAGGCGCTGGTAGGTGGCTCCGGCATTTTTAAGTCCGAAAGGCATTACCTTATAGCAGTATAAACCCCGGTCAGTGATGAAACTAGTGTGGTCTTGATCGGGAGCATGCATAGGAATTTTGTTATATCCTGAGTATGCGTCCATAAAAGATAAGAGCTCGTGCCCGGCTGTGCTGTCTACAAGTTGGTCGATTCGGGGAAGTGGGAAGCAATCCTTTGGGCAGGCGTCGTTTAGGTTGGAGAAGTCAATGCATGTTCGCCACTTCCCATTAGCCTTCTTTACCAGTACCGGGTTAGCGATCCATTCCGGATAGATGGCTTCTCGTATGAAGTCATTGGCAAGTAGATTCTTTACTTCTTCATCGAGGGCTACTGATCGCTCTGCCCCCATACTTCTCTTTCTTTGTTTTACGGGCGCCTTGGTAGGATCGATGTTTAGTAGTGGCATGCTACGTCGGGGGAGATTCCGGTCATGTCAGCGTGTGACCATGCGAATACATCCAAGTTGTGGTGGAGAAAGTCGATGCGTTGCTCCTTCAACTCTGCTTTTATTTAGGACCCAATTTTCAATAGTCTACTCGAGTCATGTTTGTCTACAGATACAAATTCCATAGCCTCTGCAGGCTCGGCGGTGGCCTCCTCCTCTTTGTCCCTGCGGTCTAATTCATTGATAGGATCGCTGGTATATCGAAGAGGAGGGGCTTTCTTTAGTTGCTATGCTTCCAAACTTTTTGTGTAGAGGGCAACCTCTACACCCTTCCCTTTATCCTTCCTGAGATTGTTGCGAAGTTCTGTTACATAGCAGTTTCGAGCAACGTCCTGGTCTCCTTTTACTTCCCCTACTCCATTGTCCGTTGGAAATTTCATCTTTAGGCACCATGGGGCTAGGACAATTTGGAAGTCAGACAAGGCTGGCCTTCCTAAGAAGGCGTTGTAGGCCGAGTGGTTTTCTATTAGCACAAATGTCTGTTTCCGCACAACGGAGCGGGGATGACTTCCAATTTCAACAAAGAGTTCCAGCTGCCCGAGGGGCATCTTTACATCTCCAGTGAAACCGTGTAGTGGTTTATTGCAGGGAGATACATCCTTTATTGATAGTTTCATTTTGTCGAATGCATGTTTGAACAGGATATTTACTGAGCTACCAGTGTCTACTAGAATTCGGTAAACTTCGGCGGGACCGAGTCGAGCAGAGATAACCATGGGATCCATGTGAGGGTATTGCCTTCCTTCTAGGTCACGCTTACCGAATGTGATGTCATCACTTTCTTTCCGCTTCGGGTGGCGCTCTTCTATAACCGAATTTATACAGTCTTTATTGTCTCTAAGCGACTTTCCATATCTTTCCAGCTTCTGTCTACGATGTGCGGTCCTCCCGAGATGGTATGGACCACTATCTTCTCTTGACTAGAGCTGCTAGTGTTACGGTTTCCTCTGCCGATCTCCGGCGAGGGTAGCCTTGGGTTCTCATTGGCAGGAGCTGGAGTCCTGTCCTGACCTTTTACATAGCGTTCCAGTTTCTTCCTTCTGATGTGTTCTTCAATCAAGTCCCGGAGATGATGGCACTCATTGGTATCATGCCCATGAGATTCGTGGAAGCGGCAGAACTTTCCAGACTTCTACGCGTTATCTGATTCCTTCTTGTATGGTGGGCGTTTGTATCTAACTTCGCCTTGGGTGGCAAGGAAGATGTTTTCGACGGTATCGTTCAAAGGAGTGTAAGTGTCGAACCTCGGTCCTGGTCGATATAGGCGCTTTTCTCCCTTCTTGCCCCTAGCATTGTCTCTGGAATCATTTTTTCGAACGTCCCTTGCCGCAGCAGGCGCGTTGCTGTGAGTTGCCTTATTTTATTGTCCTGACTGCCCCTCAACGGCAGCATCCTCAAGCCTCATATATTTCCTGGCTTCGTGGAAGAAATCGAGTAAAGTAGCTGGTTTTTCTTTTGTCAACCTTCTAGCAAATTTAGTATCCGGATGCACACCACTAAAGAGGGCCATTAGGATAAGCTTCTCATCGGCATCTTGGACTGTGGCCGCTGCGGCATTGATTCGGGTTAGGTATTGCTGCAGTTTCTCTCCAGGTTTCTGTTTGATGCTGGATAAGGAGTAAGCGTCCTTGGGTTGTTCCACATGAATGCAGAACTGACTGGTAACTTTTCTTTCAACATTTCCCACGAGCTGATGGATCCCTAGGGTAAATGACAGAACTAGGAGGTAGCGAGATCTGCTAAGAATAGTGGAAAGCATTTGCACAGTACTCCCTCTGTTGCTCCACTTATGAGCATATGCTGTGTGTATCTCTGTAAGTGTACAATGGGGTCGGAGGTTCCTTTGTAAGGTTCCATTGTTGGCATCTTCCATTCTCGGGGGGTGATAGCAATTTCGATATTGCAGGCGAAAGGGCTAGTTACCCTAGCGCGTATCCCTCGATCTCTTTGCTCCCGTTGGACGCACTCTCTGAATAAGCGTGCCATCCTTTCATTAGAATTTGGAGCAGATAGAAACGAGTTCGGTTCTGTTCTGTGGGATTGATTTCGTCCAGATGACCTGTAGGGATGGTATCGTCTATCATTCCTCATATTTTCCAGTGGCTGCCTTTGGTCTTCTGGGAGCACGCTAGGGTTAGCCACAGTTGGCCCTTGCCTTGATCTCCCCCTACTGGGTTCTGATCTAAGCATTTCCTCGAGTCCAACTTCGGGCTGGACTCTAGCTCGGCCCCTTCCGCTGGCGTTTCCGTGGTTAGGCACTACAACCGGCTCAGCTACAATTGACCTCCGCCCGGTACCTCCCCCGTTGGGTTCGGTTCCAAGCGTTTCCTCAGGCCTAACTTCGGGCTGTGCTCGATCTCGTCTCCTACCCTGGCTGCTTCTGTCGTTAGCTCCTTCGAAGAAGGAAGATCTTTGTTGTCTCTGAGATCCTCCAAACTGGGACTCACCCCATGATTCAGTGTTGCGGTTGGACTCTTCAGCATCCCTTAAGCGTGACATGAGATGGTCCACCAAGGCATCCTGCTAGGACGTGAAGCGGTTAGTTACTTCAACCACAACTCTGTCCAGATCTGCCCTAGTAATCGCTGCAGGCTGTGCTGAGGCAGGAGTAGTCGGATTAGCCTGTCCTTCATTTGGTACTGCCGCTGGAGGAGAAGGATTTACTTGATCTGTGACCGCTGGATCTGGAAGACTGCTGGTTGCGATGTTTTTTCCTTTGTTAACATCTTTTTTCTGTTTGGGAGGCATGTTTCCCAAGCAATGGACGATGCTGTTAGGAAGAAGGTTAAGTGGAAGAAGCTGAAGCTTCGAGCTTCTAGCTCTCAGTGAAAGCACCAAAAATGTTTGCACATAAAATGGACAAACACCTCAAAGTCGTAGGATTTAATTGATTTTACGTTGTTCTTAGTGGTTCGGGTGATTTATGCAAATATATGAAAAGCAAGGACTAAACTGTAAAAGACACGCAGATTAATAGTGGTTCAGCCAGAATGTGCCTACGTCCACTTTATATATTATTTCTCTTTTCTTGTTTAGATTACAAGTACAAAGCTTTGATACTAGTATCTGAAAGTGTTTGAAAGTTCTCTCCGTGCTTGAGCTCTCCTACTTGTCCCCATTGTTGTACCCCTGCCCCTCTATTTACAGAGTGAGGCTGAGGGAAGGGGTCTTGGATGTACATAGCTGCTGGTGGTCCTGGGCTGATGTAATCTGGCCTGGTAGTATTGGTTCGGCATTGCTTTGGTTCGGCATTACTTGGTTCGGTGGTAGGTGGTATACGCTTTGGTTCGGCATTACTTGGTTCGGCGGTAGGTGGTATACGCTTTGGTTCGGCAATACTTTGTTCGGCGGTAGGTGGTATACGCTTTGGTTCGGCATTACTTGGTTCGGAGATGGTTGGAGTGGTAGTTGGTCCGGTAGCACCTGGGAGGCAGCTGGTCCGGTAGTGAGGTGGAGTAGGAGTTGGTCCGGTAGCACCTGGGAGGCGGCTGGTCCGGTAGTGAGGTGGAGCTAGGTTGGTCCGGCAGTGGTAGGGATGCCGAATGAAGCTTAGGCAAGCCTGGACGAATCTGGTGCTCCTTGGTCTTGAGATCTCCTGGGTGAGAACACGCCCAACAAAATGTTATTTATTAATCTTGTTGTCAAGGCACTAAAGTCTAACTTGTCGTTATGAGACTAAGTATATGATAAAATCATTAATAAAGATGACAATATATCTTTAAGATAAAGCTTGTGGTCATTTTTCATCCGTTGGCCATTGGACTCGACATCCTCCAAGGAAGTAAGGCTCAACATCCCAAATAAGGACTCGACATCCCAAATAGGGACTCGACATCCTCCAAGGAAGTAAACCTTGACAGCCTAAATAAGGACCTTGTAGGATCGTTTTCACCCTAGAGGGGGGGGGGGTGAATAGGGTGATACTAATAATAATAAAAATTAATGCGAAAATAAAAATCAATAGCAGAAAACAATGAAGAAAAGATGACACACAAATTTACCCAGCTTCGGCAAAACCCTGCCTACGTGCTATGCCCATGGTTTCTACTAGAAATTAACTAGTTGGACGCTTACACAAGTAAACTTACGACAACTACTAATGACTAACCTAACTCTACGCTCAAAACCCTACCACAACTCAGCCACCGAGTTGCGAATTCTCGAATTACACCACCGTAGTTTGTAACCTAGTCACACGACTAGAAAGTTACACAAGTTAGAAGAAAAAAAAAACAATACAAAATCCTAATTATAAAATTAAAGCCCAAATAAAAATAACTAGACCGGCCCACTACAATTTAAAACAAGACAACGTTTCTCCCTTTCTCATTTTCTAGCCATTCTTTCTTCGTTCCTTGCTCCTGTCAAATTTAGTTATTCAATTGAAGCCACCCCTTCAAATTGTTCACTTGATGATTTAGCCTTCTGCTTCAATCGGCGTTCTTCAATTTCCTTTGCAGTGGATTTCTTGACTTTAATAGCTTGCGGCCGCTTCAATAAGTCAAGATCGAAAGACGTATTGAAGTGGATGTAAATGTTCCCTTTTTTATATTGATTATACTCGACTTCGATTCGAGTTATTGATTTGTGATTTCAATTGCTTGCTCTGGAAATTTTCTTGAACTCGAATCGATTATTTTCTATGATGAAATTTGGTTTTATTTTATTGGGTTCCAACACCCTATATTTTCGTTCGTATATATATGGTTTGACTTTTTCACGCACTTGTTTGGCCGTTTAATTTTTTCCTTGAACGTCTGTGATAAATATGACTTGTTCGTGTTGAATTTGCTTGATATATTTTATTAAGAAGGTTCCGTTCTTTTTGGCATTTAAATTTTTGGATAATCCGGACTTCGTGAAGATTGACTTGTTCATTTATTGACTGGTTTTACTGCAACACTAAACAGTGTTGATCGATCTCCATAAATTCAAATTTGCTCCGTTCATTTTGTCCTTGACTTCGGCTTTTTAATTTTTGAGATAATTGATTTGGTTCCATCCACATTAGTTGTGACTTTCAACAGTTGTAGCCCATTGGCCATAGTATTCGAGGCTTCTTCCATTGACATTCTTACAAGTCAACTTTGTATAATCCATGAATCAATAAAGTGTGTTGTAACAGTTATATAGCTTATATTTGGTTCTCTTGTATTCATGTTCACTTGTTTGGTCTACACTATGTACATTAATTTAGAGAGCTCTATATATAGTTTTGGTGTTGGTTGGAATCTGGCATCAAACATGTCCTTGTACACACATGTATGTGATTTCCTTGCATTCATGTATAAATGAGCATGTACATACGAAGCTTGTTGTACATATGACCAACTATGTATGCCCGAGTGCCATTACTTTATTCCTTGTACATGTGGTGTGTTGCTTTCTGAACTAAATTGCTGTGTCTTATGTTTCATATGTAAATCATTGTATATATGCATGTATACATGTATGAACATGCATGTATATATGTATGATGTGATGAAAACTTTGCATTCATGTTAGTGTTGACCATTTCTCCGATTAGAGTCTTGCATTGTTGGTTTTGGTTCCATGATTGCATGTACATATTTGTTGAGCCTTCATGTGTGTGCATTTTACTTCATGCCTCGACTTGTGCCTTTGTACATTTGCATATAAACATGGTTCTATCTTGGGTGGTTCCACTTGAATAGCTTCGATTTAAATCGTCCGGTTGCATGTCTCTGTTTTATATCTGGACTTGGAGTCCCTTGCATTTTCCTTGTACTAGTTGTCAGATGTATGCATACATGTCTAGTGGTTCAGTTTTGAAGTCTTGTTCTGTTCTTTTACCATTGTGTGCCACTAGTCTGGTTCGTCTTTTGTGTGCCTACATATCATTGTGAACGGGTTTACATGTTGTATGAATGTGACTTTGTTGTTGCACATTTCCAGTCTAATTGCTTTATACATGGTTGCATTGTCAATGGTTTGTTGCAGTAAATCGATCCATTTGAATTCTTGTTACCCATTTTGTCATGTGGTCTTGTATATATGTGTGGTGTGGTTTTGTGTTGTAGTTGTCTTGGTTGAGCTTCACTTGCATGCTCAGCGGTTGTATATGAGTTTCATGTGTACTACTCGGGTGCCATATTAAAATCAGCATGCATTCAGTTTCCTCTGTTTCATGTCTGGTTTGGTTTGCGATGTGTGGTCTTGAATTTGCTTCGAGTCATTTCATATTGTCCATGTGTGTGCACCTGAGTTGAATCCACCATTTGGTTAGGTTTGACCTTGTGCTCACCTGTCCCTGCATTTCTAACACGCAAGTGTATATCGGTGTGCATGGCCTTGTAACATGTACAGTGATACACTGTGCATGTTACAAGTTGTTCATGTAGACGAATTCAAAAGAAATAAATGTCGAACAATCCAAATAACTGAGGCAAATAACATTTTCAAAACACACCCTTTAATTTGCACTGCAAATATTTTCTTTTTCACCTTTACTGCGTCAATGTTTTTTTGCAGATAGCTCAGATGCTGGATTCAAGCTGTAACAAAGTTAAAGATAACAATACGAGTGATGAGGGAATATGTACTGAGGTCAAAATTGTAGATTGAAATTTGTGATGTAATTTAAATTGTAATGTAATTAAATATGTACATATGTAGTGAGAGCTCAAATTTGTACTATTTAAATTTGTAATAAAATATTTGTTTGAATAAAATATTTGTTTGAATTTGAATTCTGTGTGTAACAACCAAGAGATTTTTGACCTCGAAAATCGACATCAATACGCCCACTGTATCGAATGCTAAATATCCAAGTGCCGGAAACACCAGGTCATTAGGGTTAAAGAGAAGGAGGTAGAAGAAGAAAATAGAAAACAATATCAGAATCTCACAGTCGCAGTGGAACAAAATATAATATATAACATTAGTTTTAAATACAAAGAAATTCCATACTGTTATATACTTACAATCATCAGAGTACAACAATCATCCATCACATTGGACAGCTTATTATCTACCTTAACACGATGGAATATATAATTCAAATACGGGGATACGTCTCTATCCTCCAGCTCGTCTTCTGAGCTCCATAGAATCCTATCCTGGATCTGTACAACTCCATCTGACCCGAGCATTATAATAAAATAACACCCGAGTCAGTCTAGAAAACCAGCGTGAGAAAACACACTCAATTGGATTATTAAAGTTTCAAAATCCTTTGAAATCAAAAGCATCTCGTAAGACCACGCCATAAATAAATATGTCGGGTTTTTACCTTACGATAGCCAAAATATTTTTTATCAAATCCGTCTGATATTATAATAGTGTCTATTGAAAGTAAAATAGAATCTAGCTGAAATGCTTGCATCTCATGTTTCAGCAATAGTTGGGTACAATCAAAACCGTACAGGTGCGTAGGCAGAATGGATTTCCATCAATGACTAGGCACTGGGGTACCACCTATCACAGTACCTGGTCTAGATCAGCTTGCCGAGGACCACGCTCGATCCCCTGCAACACAAAGCCAGAACTACCCTTTACTGGATAATTCCGAGTAAGATCACCCCACGGTTGGGATCAGCAACCGCACAACTAAGCTAAAATAAAAGGGACATCTAGACAGGGATGACCTCACCATAATGGGTGCTACCCACATAGCCTTGCGGCATAACCCCTGATTTTCAGTCAGTCCCGGTTGATGAGGCTTGAGGCTAAGCGTTACCTTTTTAGAATGTTTCACTTAGAATGCTCATCTTCCACCTGACGATGTTCCGAAAGCATTCATCCATACAAGTCCGTCCCGAGTTCGAACGGAACTGAAGGCACAACTCCTACTACATCCATTTTTGAATTACCCTTAGGATTAGTAGCGATTAGCCCTTGCACTTCACTGCTCCATCTTCGACTCCAAACTCATTTTCTTCACAAAAATGTATAAACCGGATCGAAGTGGTTTTCGAGAAATAAATCCCGATCCCAGTCACTTCGAAACGATCAACGCATTGGCCAATATTGATAGTCGCTTATTTAACTATCAAATAACATTCACAATCAACCATCAGACCTTTAAATAATTTCTCCCAAATTATTTATTAACCTCAAAATATCTTCGCAAGATATATTTACACTTTTCAACCCTTTGAAAACAGTTTCAAACCATCTTTCTCTCACGAAATAAATTTCCCAATATTTTCTATTTCCACTGAAATCACCAATTACAATACTTTAGATTTTAAAAATAACTTAAAAACACTTTATTATAAAATATACTTTAAACATTTAAATTAAAGACTATTTTAATACTTTATTCAAAAATATATACTTTAAGAATATTTAAAATAAAACTACTTTATAAAATATAAAACTACATTTTTATCCTTTTATAACACAATACCAAGTTACCTTTAAATAATTACTACTAAATTAAATTTGAGAAATAATTACTTTTAAACTTTAAACATTTAAAAATAATAAATTTTCTAAAACATATTTAAAAACAACTTTAAAACCTTTAACTCATACTTAAAAGTTTGCTTTGGAAATGTACTTGGCTAACCAAGGAAATACACTTCTCTTTCACATCTTTAAAAATAAATCACTATTTATTATTAAACAAATTTACCCATTTCTTTAATAAATTCCCACCGTGAATTTATTCTTCCAAATATCCACTGATATATTACTTCACTTTATAAACCCAGTTTGTAAATTTCATGGTCTCAACTTCCTTTTATAATCCCAGTTTTCAAACAATTAATCAATTTCCAAATTGTTTTCCAAAATTTACTCCATTTTAAAATAAATTATTTACTTATCCAATTTTATTTCAAAACTTATAAATTTCAGGTTTAACTTCCTTGTGATGATTTAAGATCTTACTTTAACTGATAATACAAAATTTTACATTTATTCGAAGATGCTTCTTTTATTTCTTTCTAAACCATTTTTAATTCTGAATTCAAAAATAAATATCTCATTCCTTCAAATAATATCCTTAAGTCTTAAAATTCATTATTTCCCCTTTTATTCAAAATCTCCTTTCCATACTCGAAATTTATTTACTAGAATTTAAAAATCACTTTTATTCTTTTCCAATTCATTCTTTAATTTATTTAAATTCTCTATAATTATTTACTTAAAAATTTACTCTTTTATTTCTTTCCAAAAATCCACTTCTATAGATTTAGATAACTTAGTATACCAAAATATATTAAATCAAACCATAGCATCCAACATTTCCCATTATCAATATAATTCATCACAGAATATCGAATAATTATATCAAAGAATATTTTAACAAATCTAAATATTTTGTGGAATCTAGTTGGATCCCTCCAACCTGTTTCCCTGCATCCACAGATGTTAGCACAATATAAAATACCAATTCCACTTCTAGGTGGAATATCGCAGTATATGGATTTATATAATATCATCTGCTATTATGCGGCGCATAGGGTCTCATCCGCTATATAATGCGGGAAATCAATCTCCCCAATATATATACACTACTATATATATTATCACATCCAATCAATTCAACCATTCAACTAGTTATTTAAATTTAACCATCTAAATTTAAATAGCAATCCAGAAGAGTGAGATTAACTCACCTTTGCTTTTATTGCATCGATTCCAGCAGCGAACCAACCCGGCTGGTTTCATTTGATTCTGAACCTCGTATAATGAAATTCCCGAATTTATTAGCATTTGCCATGATTTTAAACTACCATATTCTCATTTTAAATTTAAATCTTTTGGGTTAATACAATTCAAAATTTTAATTTACTGTTAAATTTTTGATAAACAAATTTAATGAATAGTTTAATGGAGGCAAATGCACGAGATTCTGCCCGTCCCATCCTCCTTGATCAGCAGCTGTAGAGGTAGTCCGTGTACTTACCATGGTGAGGTGATGAAAGTCCTTTCCTAGATATGATGCAAATCTGAATAGAATGGAAGAGCTTCAAAGTTCTAGATCTGGATCTTCTTCTTGTATTTATGCAATCCGATATAGATAGGAGATCCAAAGAGTAGGAGAAAATTTGGGTTTTTTCTCAGTGAAAGCGCCAAAGTGTTTGTACCAAAATTGGACACAACACACTTCGGAAGTTTTTGAAGAGATAATGTGAAGAAATTAAATGTAAAGAGAGGATTATCTAACAAAAAATCCAAATCTCAGATATGAAACTAAGTAAAATGCAAGGAGACACAAGAATTTAGAGTGGTTCGGCGTATCGCCTACATCTACTATGTAGTTGATAGCTTTGTTGATCTTTCTTCGAAGATTACAAGTGAATTCAATGAATTACAAAAGGTAATTATGATTTGCAGTAGTGAATTTCGTTGTTAGCAGTAGCAATGGAGTTAAGATCTGGATCCGGCAGAGTCTAGGCGTTGGAGATCTCAAAGGAGGAGAAGAACCCCTTTTTTGTTGGCTTTGGGAGTCTATTTATAGGTGTAGGAGGCTTGTATTTCGCTCAGATCTCAGGAGACCCGCTCTGGCAGGTGACCAGGCCCGCGCACTCAAGCCCATGAAGTTTCGGTCCGATCCGTGATCGATACGAATAGATTTCGTATCGATCAAGATTTCATCCAATGGAGTCGAAATTTGGCGTGGACATTCTTTAGCATGCACGTAGTCTTCTGTGAAAATTTCATAGCATTTGGACTTGTAGATTGGGAGATATGATCGATACGAATTGGGATTCTCGGTTGGCTATTTCGTTCGACTCGTTCTTGTTTTGACTCGCTCTTTGTTCGACTCGGTTCTGTTTGACTTGGTGATGTGGCATTTATTCGTATTGACTGCCGTGCCTTGCTTCGCATTGATGGACACGAAGTAGGAGTCTTCGGATGGATGCGAAGTTGACGAAGTGAAGCGAGTCGAAATGTGGCTCTCTGATGGAGTCAAACTAGATGGAGTCGAACAGTGGTCCTGCGAAGGAGTCGAACTAGATGGAGTCGAACTGTTGTTTTCTGAAGGATGCAGAGCGAGTCGAACAGAGGCTCTGAGATGGAGTCGTAGTGGAGCGAGTCGATCAGTGGTTTTCTGAGGGACGCGAAGTGGAGTGAGTCGAAGTGGTTTTTTGAGGGACACGAAGTGGAGCGAGTCGAAGTAGCCTCCCATGATGGATTAGAGCAGAGCGAGTCAAAGTGGGCTTTCCTAAGGGATGCGAACTGAGCGAGTCGAAGAAGGCTGTTTTTAATCAATTTTTCATCGATTGTAACTTGAGCATACGAACTCCGATTGACTTGAGATTTGGAACATTGACTCTCATAGTTTAGCTTGTCGTGTCAAACTAGTTTTAGCTCAATCCAGACTCGGAAAAAATTCATCGATATCCATAGTGAGCCTGTGTATAACCAATCTCTAGGATGGACCGTCATTGTTTTACTAGTAAATTCCTTAGTGTTACAGCCTTGCCAAAAGGCGGGATAACATTTGCCCCCCAAAGTACGTCTTGTGGAAACATGATGTGCTTTGAAGTGCTGCAGTCTTCATTCTGAATATTTATCATCTTTTCGATGAGAGCTGTAACCTTTGACTATTTTTCTTGATTATGCAAACTGTTGACTGTCAACTGCTGTACCTTGTATTGTTGCAACTGATTGTTGTATGCCAGTGATTAGCCGTTTGCTGTTGTAATCGTTATTAGATGAGTTTCTGATTCCTGTAAATCTGGAGTATTGAATATTAGTCCGACATACATGCATATATGTTAACCTGACTCTCGTTGACGTTTGTACGTTCACGGGTCATTGTCAGTTTATTTTATATTGAATTCAGTATCGATCCTCACCTGAACCGATGTGAGATTCGTTGTAACAACGCTCGATGGTTGTTTTTGAATGTTCCTTTGTAACGATCCTCTCCTGAATCGATGTGAAATGTTGAAACGATGAAGACGGCTTTCATTTAATTTATTGATGCGAGGTGAGAATTTCGATTCGATGGAGTTGATCTCTGGAAGCCATGATTTGATGGATTCGAACAGACTGTTCGTATCGATGCTCTGGGGATGGAGTTGTAAACTATTGATACGAACCAAGATTTCGTATCGATGAACGCAGGGTTCGATGGATATGATGTGCTTGTTCGACTCGATGACAGACACAAAGTGCTTGTTCGACTCGATGATGGATTCAAACTGAACGAGTCGAGGTAGGCATTCCTGATGGATGCGAACTGAGCGAGTCGAAGCAGGCTTCCCGATGGATAGGAAATGCTTTTTTGACTCGATTTTGTGGTGACACTTCGTAGCCAGTTGAACTCGCTGGGGAGGCAAATCCTTTTTTACCTTTGTACTTGAGTTCGTATAAATACTCTGTACTTAGCCATTTTTTCACTTTTTTACTTTTCTACTCTTGCACTCTCGTTTTCGCATCGCTCTGAGACTCAGAAGAAGAAAACTGCTCGACTCGAATCGACTCTAATCCTTCAATCCCTTAAACCATTTATCGAACATAAGGTAATCAATCGAATAACATCAGCTCTAAAACGATGAGAATCAGACTCTTATACCATTCCATTTGAACTTCGCACCTGATCGTTGTTCGAGGAAGTAGGTCTTGTGCGAGGTCGAAGGTGGAGAAAGATGTTGTTCGAATCGGTCTGGGGAAGAAGGAGTGTGGAGATAAAATGGTCATTTCGTATCGTTTTCGCATCGATCGGGAGTAAGGGTTTCGAGATGATGAGACGGAGGCCTTCGTATCGATCGATGGCTAAGCTGTGGCATCGAGTCGAACAGTATCGATGAGTGTCTTGAGCAAGTTGATCGATACGAAGGGGTCGTGCCTGATGGAGTCGAAACCCAGGGTTTTCGATCGATTCGAATTAGGTGGCCGGGACCGATACGAAGATGACTTAATCTATGGATGTGAAATGAACGCTCTGGATCGATTTGAAATCTGCAGTCTTGAGACCGAGTCGAACTCGCACATGGGTGAACGAAATTTCCAGTTTCAAAACCGAGTCGAATTCGTGCATGGACGATCATGATCTATCGATGAGAACAAGTGGCTTATGTGACCGATACAAATTTGAATGTTAACGAATTTTTAATTCCTTGCACACTTGAACAACTGACTCCGACGAGCTTCAAACTTGCATAACAAGACTTTACCATTGAACTGCATATTTGATTTCCCTTCGAAGCTCGTCGATGGAACTGCAACTCTAACATAATTTCAACAAACTTTAACTTTGATTGATTGCTAATAACTGGATAGCACGGTTGTGACGGTCCGCGATGACAGTCCTTCCGACCGAATTCCGAAGTCTCATCGTTTACATGCTTCTTCCAATTATGTAGAACTTCTTAAATGATATATAGTACCACACTGCACAACACACTCACACACTTTCCACTTGGGGATGCACGAGCGTTATTGTCAGTTTAACAATGATTTTTTATAAGCTAGCTAGTCATGGAACCTTCAAGTTCTCAGCAGCCGGAACTCCCGAGCTCTATTCCTCAACCATAGAGATACCGGTTATTGAAGCCGAAGTTATAGAGCCAGCTCCGGACGAGCGCCTAGGTGCCCGGTTCATTTGTAGTCCACCAGATTCTGTGCCGTCGGGTATCTCCGAAGATATGCTAGGATCGATTTGTTTAAGGCACGGTTTGTCGCTTGACGAAGTGTTACTACCTGGGCCAAATGACAGGCCTCATAATCCCCCAGAGTGGTTTACCGCTTTCAACCGTCACGCTTGCATAGCGGGGACACTTCCTTCCTTCAATCAATATATAAGGGAGATGTTATCATTTCTTGGAATAGCTCCATCCCAGCTACACCCCAATGGGTATGGTTTTTTGAACATTACCTTAATTCTGTTTATGGAGATCCTCTTTCGACCACCGAAGCCGATCGAAATCGGATATTTATTTAACGTCAAGAGCCGTGGAGACAGCCCTTCTTTCACCTTCTTGGAAGCGGTCAGGAACTGCCACATTGTAATGGACTCCTAGGGAAGGCTAAGTTACTTCAAGACCGAATGGTTCTACGTTCGGTGCCCCCTGGATTCGCTAGGCAGTGGTTGGATAGACGTAAGGGTTTTCTCTTGAATCATACGAATAATAATAACGGACTTCAAAGCTGACATACTTCACTCCCTTTTACAGCCGCAATTTCTCAACCCGATGGTGCATAATTTAGAGAGCTAGTTCGGATCCTCCAAGCGTTTCCGGGCGAAGAGAGGCATATCGACTTGGTCTTAACAGACAGAAATTTGAGGACTGTCAGGCTGATAGAATGGAGGCAGAGCATACAGCTGGAAGGGACACTTAGAGTGGTCTCGAAGAAACGGGTGAAGCGCAAAGCGCCCGGAGTCATGATAACCGACGAAGTTGATCCGGAGAGAATGCCTACCGATACCTAGCTCCCAGCTGGGCCTTCTTCCGATGTTCAGGATTCAGAAGGAAGGAGAAAAGGCAAGGCTACTGCTCACAAGCGTTTTAAATCCGAGAGATTAAAATCTGTTGTCATGTCTTGCCTGTTCAGGGGATTAGAATCTCGAAGGCTTCTTCCCCGCCAGTAGAGAATCCTTTTGAAGGGATTGCTGATATTCCGATTCTGGATTTTGTGTCGTCTCAACACGACGTCGGGATGAAGGAGCTTGATAATGCTCTTGAACTGAGTGCGTCGCTTGCTATGAGTGCGGCCGACATTTCCGGTTGGTCGGGGGATTGCACATGCATACACTTCACTACACTACATGATTCACAACTGTAAATCGTCCAACTTAGGAAGTCACTAACTCTTTCTTCGTTTCTCATTTTCAGGTACTATGTATGGGAAAGGATCGATGCTCGGGAATCTTCGCTCGGCCAGAAAGGCTTCTTCCTATTATGATTCCCGTAGTAGAGACTCAGATAGAGATCGCGATCGCGAGTACTCTAACCAAGATAGGTACGGGCGTGATAGGGATAGAGAATACAGACATCGGTCTAGATCATGCTCTCCCCCTCCTAGACTTCTGTCTCCACCCCCTGTTTTTGTTTCACACCCTCCAGAACCTCCTCGTCACAGGCCATCTTCTCATACTTCTAGATCTGAGACTCATCTTCAGAGAGTCGAGACCATGGCTCCTATAATTGCAGAGCAGGTCCCTGCTGAGCCCACAGGAGAAGGGGCCCTTAAATTGGCCCAGATGAAGAAGGATTTTTGGAATATTTGCTTTGATGGCTATGTCTTCCCACCTCACCTAAAGCGAATTCCATCTGGAGTGGAGAATACGGTGCATGATTACGTTCATGACATCTTTACCCAGTATAGAGAGTGGGCGAAGGTCGTAGAAAAAGCTTCTAAGGTGGCCTTTGAGTGAGCTAAAGCGCTTGTGAAACTGGAGACCGAACTCGCCCAAAGGGATCAGATCATTCATGTGCTTACTGCTGAGTCCGAGTCTTCTCGGAAGTCTGAAATTGAGGCCACCAAAAAAGCTGATGAAGCGAATATGGCCATGGAGAGGTTGAGGCAGATGCATGTTGCCTTGGTGGACGAGATGGGCCATCGGAACACTACAGTTACTGCCGAGCGGGATGCGGCGGTCAAGGAACTCAATGAGCTTAAGGCTAAATTTTCCGACATGGCCTAGGAAAAGGATAATGCGAATAACACAGCCCAGGAGGCATGCGAGCAGGCTGTTCTGCTTAGGGGTGAGAGGGATGCAGCTATGGCTAAAGTACACTAGGTGGAGACTGAGGTTGAGGAGAAAGTAAAGTCGGCCGAGTCCAGGCTAGAGGCTGACATTGAAGACCTTCTCATTGTATACAATGCTAACGTGCTGAGGCACATGAGTCTAGCCTGGCTCGATGATTACTCAATGTATCTTTACAATGCCCGGGGCCGATTGGTTGAGGAGGAGAAAGCGGTGCATCTGGGTGAGTCTATTGATGAGTTTGAACTTGAGAATCGTCTGCTAACCGAAGATGAAAAGAAGATTCTCCATGATTCAATGATTTCTTATGAGAAGGAGAGACTCAGCACCCAGCACCTGGAAGTAGGAGAAGGCTCCGGGGTTGAACATCACAATGCAAGTCTTGAACTTCCAGCGTCAACCCAACCTGAATCTTTGCCTGCGGTTGATCCTCAAGCTGTTCCTACCTATAACCCGGATCAGCCGCAGATGTCTTCGGCTACAGCGCAAGTGACTGAAGCCGCTCTGCCACCTACGAGTCAAACCAAGGAAGGTATTCTGAACATTCCACATATCTTTCTTGAGTCGAAATCTTCGCTCGAGTTAAGTTCTAACAGTTCTCTTATTCTTTGTCAAGTGATCGATGCTGCACATGTCGGGCCTCATGTTACTCAAGAATCACATCAGACACAGGAGGCTATCGTTACCGAAGGGATCACCATAACTGCAACTGCCCCACTTGACGATATGCAGGGAAGCACGCTTGTGTTCGAAGAGCAGTTGATGGACGAACTCTTTCGCCGTCATGGCGATCCTTTAGCTGACTTGCCATCTGTCATGAGTGGAACTAATCCTGCTACAAGTTCTTCAATGCCGACTGCTGATGCCCCCAGCGGGGCTCGAGCAATAACTGAAGAGGAGATGTTCGCTC
Organism: Allium fistulosum; assembly: GCA_030737815.1. Classification (NCBI taxonomy): domain Eukaryota; kingdom Viridiplantae; phylum Streptophyta; class Magnoliopsida; order Asparagales; family Amaryllidaceae; genus Allium; species Allium fistulosum. Next base: position 942,549,412 of record CM060902.1, on the reverse strand, counting down.
AAATCGACGCTGAAATGGCAGCAGCGGCTCATGGTGGCTGCTTTGGAGGTGGGATGGAAGCACCGGGACCTGCTCCGCTCAGAATGATATCTCCTGGTGGTACTGTTTTCATCACCAGCGTGCCCATTCCACCTTCTGTATTTGATCCTGTTCCTCTAACTCCGCCCGCAGGGAGCATTCCTATCCACTCAAGTTTGGAGGAGGATGTTGATATAATGCCCTCACCTGAAGACCAACCGCCGAAAAGCAAGGGCTCGAAGAGGAAGATTAGCGGTGGCTCCAGCGGGTCTACACCGAGGAGGAAGTCAAGGAAGAAGAAAGATTAGACATGCTTCCCTGGTTTATTTTGACTTGCATTTAGTTGGCCGTGTATAGATGCGGGTTCGGCCACCTACTAGTAGGAATTTTTTTGGAGACTTGTACCCGAACTTCTTTTATAAACAATAGAAATGAAACTTCTCTTTTTGGCTTCTTTTCTGTAATTGTGTATTTGCCTAAGTGTTTGAATATCTGAAATGCACTTGTGAAGTTTCAGTTTCCGAATAAAGTTTGTTTTTGTTCGCCAAGTTCGGGTACTGTGGACACGGTTTGGGACCGGGGAGCGAGTTGAATTTTTTACGTCGCATCGCTTCAGTCAATGGTCGATGCTTAAGTCCTGCCCCCCAGCCTTGGGGGTGAGTTGTAGATCATCAGTCGACGATCGCTTCTTACTTATAACATGTTGAGTATAGTGCCACCGAACGGATGTCTGAGGCAAGCGGAGATTGAGTAATGCATCCATGCTTGTTTGATTGTCGATGATCATATCCGCATTCCGAGGATTCCCATTCGTTTATTGGCGGTTGGTCACGTCGGCTTAAGTTTAAATCATATGTCCGCGATCTGGGGACATGGAATTGACATTTTACTCCGACTCGCGCTCTGGGAGTTTGGAGTTGATATTTATACTTCGATTCATGCTTTGGGAACTTGAAGTTGTTGCTTATACTCCGTTTCGCACTCTGGGAATTCAGAGTTGATGTCTATACTCCGTTTCGCACTCTGGGAACTTGGAGTTGATGTTTATACTCCGACTCGCGCTCTGGGAGTCTGGAGTTGTTATTTATACTCCATTTCGCACTCTAGGAATCCGGAGTTAATGTTTATACTCCAAACTCGCACTCTGGGAGTTCGGAGTTGTTGTTTATACTCCGTTTCGCACTCTGGGAACTCGGAGTTGATGTTTATACTCCAATTCACAGTCCGGGAATTTGGAGTTGACGTTTATACTCCACTTCGCACTCTGGGAACTCGGAGTTGATGTTTATACTCCGACTCGCACTCTGGGAGTTCAGAGTTGATGTTTATACTCCGCTTCGTGCTTTGGGAATTTGGAGTTGATCTTTATACTCCGCTTTGCGCTCTGGGAACTCAGAGTTGATGTTTATACTCCGACTCGCACTCTGGCAGTCCGGAGTTGATGTTTATACTCCATTTCGCACTCTAGGAATTTGGAGTTGATGTTTATACTCCGACTCGTACTCTGGGATTTCGGAGTTGATGTTCATACTCCAATTCGCACTCTGGGAATTTGTAGTTGAAGTTTATACTCCGTTTCGCACTCTGGGAATCCGAAGTTGAATGAAGGATTGTCGTGTATCAATCCTTTCTTGACTTTGATGTGATGGCTGGTCCCCGAGCTCGGGTTTCACTTAGCGAGTGATTGGTTGCATCGCATTCACTCCCTATTTGAATAAATTCCACCGTATGGTGGAACTTAGCTCTCTGTGCATAGTGATGATCATATGAAGCATTTCAAGTAAATCACAGCTCTGGCTCGAAGAGATTGCATTTTATTACTGAAATAAGAAAATATGGCAAAGTCAGTTGCCTTATTACAAATTCTAATTTCGAAATGCAGAAACAAATTGCAAAATGAAAAGTAAACTAAATGGATAAAGATAGCCTGTCATGTGTAATAGCGGCGAAGGCTCTCGCTATTCCAGGCTCTTGGCAGAGTAAGGCCGACGACGGTCGATAATTTGAATGTGCCATCTCCGAGTCTTCATTCAATAACATACGGTCCTTCCCATGTCGGCTTCATATGCGAAGGAACCGGATAGACTCTTTTTAAGACGAGATCGCCTAGTTAAAAGGTTCGCGGATGGACCTTGGCGTTGTACAATCGGGCGACTCGACTTCGATGCACAGCTGCCCTCAAATCAGCTTCTTCACGCTTCTCATCTAGTAGATCGAGAGATTCAGCAAGAAATATAGCATTTGTCTTCGGATCATAGAATGTCATACGATGAGAAGGTACTTCTAGTTCAACTGGAACAACGGCTTCTGAACCATAAGAGAGAGAGAATGGAGTGTGGCCGGTCACGGTCTTGTGGGTTGTTCGGTAAGCCCATAGAGCCATAGGAAGTTCATCGACCCACTTGCCCCCAACCTTTTCTAGTCGTTTTTTCAGAATGGATTTTATAACTTTATTAACTGCTTCGACCTATCTGTTTTCCTGAGGGTGTGCAACTACAAAGAATTTCTTTTAGATGTGAAATCGTTTGCAGAAATCCTTAAATTCAGCACTTTCGAATTAGGTTCCGTTGTCCGTAATAATGGTGTGTGGGAGACCGAACCGACAGATGATGTTATGAACCACAAAGTTGATTACTTTCTTCGTTGTAATGGTAACGAGAGCTTCGGCTTCAGCCCACTTTGTAAAGTAATCAACTGCGACGATGGCTTACTTCGCACCACCTTTTGCCAAAGGTAGGGCACTGATGATGTCGATGCCCCACATTGCGACCGGCCATGCGCTGACCATTTGCATTATCTCGGTAGGAGGAGCTCTAGGAATTCAGGCATATTTCTGGCACCTATCACATTTCTTTGCATAGTCCGACGCATCGCGATTCAAGGTCGGCCAGTAGTATCCGTAGCGAAGTATTTTCTTGGCAAGTGCTTGCCCCCTGGTGTGATCGCCATATTCTCCCTCGTGCACATCGTGCAATACTTGTTTAATTTCATCGTAAGCGATACACCGGAGTAGAGGGAATGAGTACCCCCTTTTATACATGAGTCCATTCTGGATGGTAAATCGTGAGGCCTTCCGAAGGACTTGTCTCTTTTCACTCCTATACTCCGGCAGGGTTCCGTGCTCAATGTAATTTCTGAGTGAGGTCATCCATGAATCCTTTTCGAGAACGGTTTAGCATACCCAGTTTATTTATGTCTGGTCAATGCTTGGGGAGGATAGCGTTTCTATGGGAACGAGTCTCATTTGTTGAGCTTCACCTGTGCTGGCCAGCTTTGCCAATGAATTGGCTTTTTGGTTGCGTTCTCGAGGTATATAATAAATGGCATAGTAATCAAATTGATTTAGTACTTCCTGAACTCGAGCTAAGTAAGAAGCTAGTCTTCGGTCTCTCGCTTGATATTCTCCTCGAACTTGACACACGACTAGTTGTGAATCGCAATAAATTTCTACAACGATAATTTTCAGATATCTGGCAAGTTTTAGTCCGACTATGAGGGCTTCATATTCAGCTTCATTATTGGTTGCATGAAAGTCAAACTTCAAAGCATAGCATATAGATCAGCCTTCGGGGGTTTTGAGTACAGCACCAGTGCCTGAACACCGGTCGTTTGATGCACCATCAGTATACAGCTTCCAGACGTATTCGGGGGATTTACTGGTTTCGGGCAAGTCCTTTGGAATGGTAAATTCAACTATGAAATCGGCGAGGACTTGTCCTTGGATGGCTCATCTTGGAGTGTAAGTAATATCAAACTGACTCAGTTCGATGTTCCACTTGAGTAACCTACCAGACGTCTTAGGCCGTGAATTAAAGGACCTGTCGTAACGGCTGGTCGGTGTAAACAACAATGGGATGTGCCTGGAAATACGGTCGGAGTTTTCTTGATGCAATTACAAGGCAGTAAGCCAAATTTTCTAGCTTTGGATAGTTCCTTTCAGCCCTAGTCGGTCGTTTGCTGACGTAGTATACTGGCTTCTGTATCCCGTCTTCTTCTCGAACCAAGGCAGCGCTGATAGCGTTTTCTGATATCGCCAAGTATGTATATAACTTCTCATGATCAATAGGCTTTGACAGTATTGGCGGTGTGGATAGATGTTGAAATAGCGCTTGGAAAGCGACCTCACACTCCGTGGTCCATTCAAAGTTTCGTTTCCCTTTTTGGATCAGATCGAAGAAAGGAATGCATTTGTCAGTTGACTTTGAAATGAACCTGCTCAATGCCGCTACCTTTCCATTGAGACTTTGGACTTGTTTTATGGTTTTCGGGGTTTCAAGGTTTCTGATAGCCCGGATCTTTTCAGTATTAGCTTCGATCCCTCGAGCGTTGACGATGAATCCAAGGAATTTTTCGGATGCAACTCCAAAATGACATTTCAGTGGGTTTAGCTTCATTTTGTATTCTCGAAGTATATTGAACATAGTTTCCAGGTCTTTAACATGGTCGGTTGAGAGTCGTGACTTCACAAGCATGTCGTCTACATATACTTCCATTGCTTTCCTGATTTGATTAGCAAACACCCGATTGACCAATCGTTGATAAGTAGCCCCTGCATTCTTGGGTACGAACGCCATAACTTTGTAATAGTAGAGTCCCGGATTGGTTACGAAGCTGGTATGTTCTTGATCGGGTAAATGCATCGGTATCTGATTGTAGCCAGAATACGCATCCAAGAAGGATAAGAGTTCTTTCCCAGCTGTCGAATCTACTAGCTGGTCAATTCTGGGGAGTGGGAAACTGTCTTTGGGACATGCTTTATTCAGATCGGAATAATCGACACATGTTCTCCACTTTCCGTTCGGCTTTCGGACGAGCATGGGATTCGACACCCATTCAGGATATAGCGCATCTCGAATAAACCCGTTCGCTTTAAGCTTTTCTACTTCTTCTTTAAGGGCGGCAGATCTCTCTGGATCCATACCATGCCTTTTTTGTTTGGTCGGGACGTGCCGTGGGTCAATATTCAGAGTGTGGCTCACGATGTCCGGCGAGATCCCACACATATCGGAATGTGTCCAGGCAAATACGTCAAGATTTTCCCGCAGAAATTCAACCAATTTTTCTTGAGTTTGCTGGCTTAGCTGAGATCCAACCTTTATCATTTTCAAATCATCGTCATTGTCAACTGGGACATCAATCGTCAGTTCGGCCGGGGATGCTTGACTTTCTTTAGACTCTCCTTCGTCTTTAGTTTCTCTTGGGTCAAGATCTTTGAGGAATTGGCTGGGGTGCACGGGCCTAGGTCCGGGCATTAATTGTGAATTATCGGCAAAGCGGACGCAGAGAGATTCCTCCATGCCCTTTCCTTTCTCCTTTCGCTACACTTCCCGCAGCTCAGCGACATAACAGGCTCTAGCAGCAGCCTGATCTCCCTGAATGATTCCTACTCCGTGATCAGTGGGAAATTTTAAAGTCAAACACCATGGGGCAATGGCTATCCTGAATTCAGCGAGGGCCGGTCGGCCCAGGAAAGCATTATAAGGGGAGTCTATGTCCAAAACAATGAACTACAACATCCGTACTCTCCGACGTTCTCCAACTCCCAACTCTACTGGAAGTTCCACCATTCCAGTGGGTATAGTAGCACTTCCGTTGAAACCATGGACTCAGGATTGACAAGGCTTCAAGTCCGTGGCTTCCATTCTCATTTGATCATAGGCTCGCTTAAACAAAATATTCACAGAGCTTCCACTGTCAACTAAGATCCTCTTCATCCAAGCGGGACCTATTTGAGCTGATATGACTAGTGGATCGATAGTGGGGGCTTCGACTTTATCAGCGTCTCGGTTCCTGAACACGATGTCATCTGTCATCGTCTTCTGTTGCTTGGCTGGAGCCCATTCATCAAAACTACTACAACACTCGAAGTCCGCATGCCTGACGGAACTGGCATACGACTCCATTTCCTTCCACCTTCGATCTGCTGGGTGAGGACCACCACTTATTGTATTGATAACCAACCTCCCGCATGTACGAACGGGTTCCTCCTGTCTCTCCTGATTCGATGCACGATTTTGATTTGATGGGCCCACGCCACCAGACTGCGGCGCCTGCACATACTGATCCAACTTTCGTTCACGTATCAGTTTTTCAATGCGGTCTTGTAAGTAACGACACTCATTGGTGTTATGGCCATAGCTCTCATGGAATCTACAAAATTTTCCTGTTTGGATTTGTCTTTCAGTTGGTGGTTTCGGTGCAGGTTTCTTGTACTGCATGGTGTTGTAGGTCTGCAAATACACATTTTTCAACGACGTGTTCAATGGAGTGTAATTATCGTACATGGAAGCTCTACGCCGTGGACAACGATTTTGATCGTGTTTTTTGTTTTGATTTCCATTGTCCCTCTGCTGATTCTGTTTATTTTGGATGTTCAACTGAACTTTTCCAGAACTATCTCTGGATTGTTTAACAGCGATGTTACTTCGGACTCCTTCGATGTTGGGCTCTGCATCATCCTACTTCCTAGACTGTTTTGCATCCTCCCTTCTCAAGAATTGGGCTGCCTTGGAATAGAAACGGTCCAATGACGCAGGTCGTTTTCCAGCTAACCAATTTCCGAACTCGAAATCAACATCAATCCCCTTAGTCAATGCCATCAGGATAGAGTTATCATTGGGATTGCTTATTTCTGCACACGCAGCATGGAATCGCTCCAAGTAACGTCTAAGTGTTTCTCCGGGAGCTTGTGTAACACTAGACGGAGTGTTAACTTCTTTAGGCCTCGCCACGTGCATACGGAATTGCTTAACAAACTTGGTGGCCATCTGATCAAAACTAGAAATGGATCGTGGCAGTAGACGAGTAAACCACATGGTTGCAATGCCCCTCAGGTAAATAGGGAAACTATGGCATTTTACTGCATCATCAGCTCTTGCAGCATTCATCAGCCATTCGTACTTCAAGATGTGTTGATTGGGATCAGAACTCCCTTCGTAAACTGGCAAAGTCGGCATCCTGAAGCGCCGAGGTGGTTCAGCATACAATATGTCATCGGTGAAAGGGGTATGACTCCAAGAGATTCCCCAGTCGTCATTAGAGAGACCCTGACTTTCACGGATCATTTGGCGGATCATCGTTGGTATATCCGGCATTTGGATACTTGGAGCATGTTGTGCCAAGGTGTGGTCGGGTTCCACAGCGCGAGTCTGGACCGGACGCGGTCGACGGTCCGTGCCTCGCCTCCTTGGTTCAACATCCTCAGCGACATAAGTCTCAGGAGTCTGCTCTTGTTGGTTACGTTGAGGATCAGCTTGGTTTCTAGCATCACCTCCTCGTCCGGCAGTGGTGGTAGTAGCAATGTTGTAGGTGACATAGTAAGGAGCAGCACCTCCTCGAGTTAAAGAATCTGTACGGAGACTAGCGGATGGTCCAGCTCTAGGTTGCCCAAGATTCAAAGCAGGTTGGTGTCCCGTGACTTGGGTGTAGCTTACAGCTAGCCGTGGACGTGTGGATCTGGTTTGGCCATCGGAGGAGGCTGAACTCTCTGTGGAAGAATAGGAACCTTGGTCTCTTCTGGATCTTCTTCGCCTTTGGCGATTTAGCTGGTTGGTCAACTCTGCGTTGGCACGCAGTTGTTCAGTTAGCTGTTGTCGACTCTGGGTCAGTTCTTGGAACAGCGTCTGGAACTCTTGTCAGGTAACCGGACCTGTTGGATCTGAAGGTCCGGGGGCACCTTGGTTGGATGGAAGCAATTGCGTGGAATTCTGCCTGTCCCATCCTCCTTGATCAGCAGTTGTAGAGGTAGTTCGTGTATTTACCATGGTGAGGTGATGAAAGTCCTTTCCTAGATCTGATGAAAATCTGAATATAATGGAAGGGCTTCAAAGTTCTAGATATGGATCTTCTTCTTGGATTTATGCAATCCGATATAGATAGGAGATCCAAAGAGCAGGAGAAAAATTGGGTTTTTTCTCAATGAAAGCACCAAAGTGTTTGTACCAAAATTGGGCACAACACTCTTTGGAAGTTTTTGAAGAGATAAAGTGAAGAAATTAAATGTAAAGAGAGGATTATCTATAAAAAAAACTCCAAATCTCAGATATGAAACTAAGTAAAATGCAAGGAGACATAAGAATTTAGAGTGGTTTGGCGTATCTCCTACATCCACTATGAAGTTGATAGCTTTATTGATCTTTCTTCGAAGATTACAAATGAATGCAATGAATAACAAAAGGTAATTATGATTTGCAGCAGTGAATTTCATTGTTAGGAGCAGCAATGGAGTTCAGATCTGGATCCGGTAGAGTCTGGGCATTGGAGATCTCAAAGGAGGAGAAGAACTCCCTTTTTGTTGGCTTTGGGGGTCTATTTATAGGTGTAGGAGGCTGGTATTTCGCTCAGATCTCGGGAGACCCTCTCTGGTACGTGACCAGGCCTGCGCACCAAAGCCCGTGAAGTTTCGGTCCGATCCGTGATCGATATGAATAGATTTCGTATCAATCAAGATTTCATCCAATGTAGTCGAAATTTGGCGTGGACATTCTTTAGCATGCACGTAGTCTTCTGTGAAAATTTCATAGCATTTGGACTTGTAGATTGGGAGATATGATCGATACGAATTGGGATTCTCGGTTGGCTGTTTGGTTCGACTCGCTCTTTGTTCAACTCGGCTCTGTTTGACTCGGTGACCTGGCATTTATTTGTATTGACTGCCGTGCCTTACTTCGCATTGATGGACACGAAGTAGCAGTCTTCGGATGGATGCAAAGTTGACGAAGTGAAGCGAGTCGAAATGTGGCTCTCTGATGGAGTCGAACAGTGGTCCTGCGGAGGAGTCGAACTAGATGGAGTCGAACTGTTGTTTTCTGAAAGATGCGGAGCGAGTCGAACAGAATCTCTGAGATGGAGTCGTAGTGGAGCTAGTCGAAATGGAGCAATTCGATCAGTGGTTTTCTGAGGGACGCGAAGTGGAGCGAGTCGAAGTGGATTTCTAAGGGACGTGAAGTGGAGCGAGTCGAAGTGGAGCGAGTCGAAGTAGCCTCCCATGATGGATTAGAGCAGAGCAAGTTGAAGTGGGATTTCCTGAGGGATGCGAACTGAGCGAGTCAAAGAAGGCTGTTTTTAATCAATTTTGCATCGATTGTAACTTGAGCATACAAACTCGGATTGACTTGAGATTTGGAACATTGACTCTCATAGCTTAGCTTGTTATGTCAAACCAGTTTTAGCTCGATCCTGATTCGGACGAAATTCATCGATATCCATAGTGAGCCTGTGTATAACCAATCTCTGGGATGGACCGTTATTGTTTTACTAGTCAATTCCTTAGTGTTACGGCCTTGCCAAAAGGCGGGATAACATTAAACATCGCATAACAACTTACGAATTGGTATATATTCGATTTTAATATGTTTTATAATATGTATATATCACCATGATATCTACTTAAAAATTTAACGGTAAGATTTAAATGTGTATATATACATTATATTTTTTTCTCAAATCTATATATATATTGGTTAAATAAAACAAAAAGACAAAACTGCTACCTCTGCCGAACAAACGAACATGATCCCCAACGCCAGAAGAACACACTGCCGTACAGAACAAATCCCCAAATCGCGACAAACTCGCGATCCTCCCCCATCGAGCTACCCAGACCCCACCTAAAAATTCGACCCACAACCCTTCCGAACTCCGCCATGCTCGGCAACTCTCTCCGACGCCACCATCGTGCACGAACTCGTCTTGCTCCATCTAGTGAACTTCCCCTTTCTCCGATGCCCTACCCGCTAGCGACCCAAAATCGAACTGCCTACCACGAACACCCAGGTCGCGCTCTCCCAATCACGACGACATCGGGCATGATTTCGACCGACCCCCTTCTCTGCTCTCGATTGAATTCAAGAGGAAAGAGGAAAATACGATTGGGTTTTTTTGTGGAGGGGGAGAAAGAAACGAAGTATAACAGGAGATAAGATTTTTTTAAAGTTCGGCCATTTTCTCTTTTGAAGTTTTTTTTTAATTAAAATAAAAGGCTCAGCTGAAAATATAAAAGAAGAAGCGGACACGATGATGTTGGCGTGTACAAGAACAACTACAGTGATTAGCAGAGGAGACCAAAAAGCTTTGATGCTGAAAGAATTTCAGCTGATGGAAAGAAAAAGCTGATGGGATGAATTTGACTAGCCAAACAACATATATATATATATATACTATATTTAAATTTGAACCATCTCGATAAATGCATCTTAAAATTTGACATCCTATCGAGGCGTGCCGCTAGGAGTTCATAAAGTTATACCCCTATTCCGAATGCAATGGAAAAGGTCTCAAGTCCTAATTCGATCGTATGGAGAAGATAGCTTTTTGGACCCAGTTATTATATTGAATTATCGATATAGATTTCAACGCGTTTATACTTCGTACGGCCACATGACAAGTCCAAACACTCCGAAATTGAAATTCGATAATAATACAATATTACGGATCCAATGGAACTGGTTTTGTCGAATTCCGAGACTGTGGCTTGGAAGGCTCTTTTTAATTAACAATTTAAGCGATATATTTTCAAGACTGAACAAATCACCCTTAAATTAAATTTTAACACTTCTATTATCTCCAGCATTGTTAATACAAATTTTATAAGCCTTTGAAATATTTTTAACAAGCTTAAAACCCAAGATTCAACAATTTTCTCAATTTCCAATTATTTAATTTAATAATTAAATTACCCAATAAATAGCGATATTTGAAATTCAAGTTAAAAATTCACTTTTGAATATTTAAAATCAATTAAATATTCCAATTTCGAATGTCCAAAGTTCCAGGTCGTCACATTCCTCCCTCCTTAAAAGAATTTCATCCCTGAAATTACTAGTTAGGAAGAATGATCCATAATCCATTAAATATTTCCTCAACCCAAATAGTTTTTAACAACTTGCCAAAACAAATTTTTTTAACAAAGACACACTAACTCTCTTTCTAACTTTTCAAACATATCCATAAGTTCCAAACAATATCACTTATTGAACAATTCAAATTTAAATTTAAAACCAAACTTTGAATCATCAAAATTTTCTCAAAATTTTGCTAACTCCCTAAATTTTCGAAAATTTTTGCCAGCGTCTCATTTGCGCGGCTAGATCGGCACGACTACAAAATTCCTCTACGGGCCCCCAAATTTCAAAAGAAAACAAAAGGCCAAGTGGCTAAATCGGAAAATCATCAAATTTCATACAGAAATTTAAAAACATACCTTTTGTTGGGCCATTTAAATTTACCTTCTAAAATCAAAAATCAATTTTCCTTTTGCCTTTAATTACCTGTATCCTACTAAGAAATAATACCCAATCATAGAATCCAAAATCGTTTTATTCACTTCCTTCCAAAAATTTTATTATCTACTTTACTTAAGCCGGTACAATGCACACATATCATCCGTACGCAATACCAAATCTGATCGCTCACTCGATTACACAATTTCATTTTCGAACTAGTATTGTCCACCCGACATCCTAGTGCGGACTCAGATCTGGTTTCTTCGTCAGAAACCGTCATCCTCCTTGCATAGTGACAAACTATGATGGAGAAATTTCAGAATCAATCAAAATCCATATCCAGGGTTCACCGTCGAAAATCTAGTGAAAAATCCCAACTCGGATCGATATAACTATCTCGAAATTCTGTGCTAGAATTCTAGATCAAATCGTTATGCGAATAAAATAATATACGCATATCGTACGTAATTAGCCCCAATTGATTTTTAACTATATCAATTCTCCTTTTTTATTCACATTCATTTTGATTGTTATTCACTTATCCACAATTATCCCATTTCACAACTTTCAGTTTTAATCATCATTCTATTATTCACTTAGTATATTTCTCCATTCCACAATTACTTAGTATATTCCCAATACCAATTTACTTAAGAACTTCATTCTTCATTTCATAAGTTCAATATAAATATTTCTTATATTTATTTTTACTACTTCACTACTGAAGTGTATACTCCAATTGAGTTCCAATTTCATATAAAATCAATTTGCTTCAATTTATTAGTTATTTTCAAATCTAAATACTTTCTCCCGATTTTCATTCAGATTTTCATTTTCCATTTTGCTTGAATTCAATTTACCTTCAAACTCTGAATATTGAATTTTGTTCACCTTATCTCAACCCGTATTTAATTAACCATTTCCTTTTATTAGTTTCACTTACTAATTTATTTAAATTCTAAAATAAAAGTTTATTTGCAAACTTTTTCTTCCTTTAGTTTCTTCGAACAATTTCTTCGATTTCATCTTACTTTACATACACAATTTTAAATTAGATTTCAATATTCAGTTTCAATTCTATTTGCTTACCAATTTTAAATCATTTGTTGTTAGTGAAAAATTTTAAAAATTTTCTAACTTCCAAAATTTTCAGAAAATTTTGGCAGAATCTCCTTTTACGAAGGAGCTTTTGCAATTTGACAAGAAATATAAATATATATACATCGACCCACACAGTCGGAAAATCAAAAACAAACAACAGTTCATATTTCCTATCTTTTTATTGCGTAGGCATACCTTATTTAGCATTTTTAAGCAAGCGGCTTATTTATTTAGCATTTTGCGCTATCAAAACCAGCCAAACGGCTTCCAAAAACCTATACTTACTTAATTAAAACATGTAAGTGCCAAATATATGCAATTTACAACATTTCATTTGCGTTTACAAAGCTAATACGTGAATTCTATAAACAATGCATGTTATATAGTTTTTCATAAGCACATATAAGGTTTCGACACCTATTTCAATTGCATATTTGCATAATTTTCATTCAAAACCATTTTATTTAGGCTCGACAACATTCCTTGCTTGTATATTAATAACTATTTCCAAATTAATTCAACTCAGACTTTATTTAATGGACTTTTATTTTCACTGAAGTCAAGCTTCCATAAATTTAAACTTAAGTTAATTTACTCCAAATCATTCCAATTTCATAACTTAAGTTCGTTTTCATTATCCATTTTAAATTTTAATTCATATTCTTAATTTATTTCTAAACTTATTTTATTAATAACAAGACCAATTAAATTTTATTTAAGTAACCATTTTACCCAATTTACTAACAATTTCCAAATTCACTTTCATTTAACTATTCTCTAAGTTAAATTTTATACTAAACAAATTTCAATTTTTTATAAGTTTTTCAAATCCATTTATTATTCCATAAACATTTCTAATTAACTCCCAGAGTTTTAAGCAATTTCTCAACACTTCAAAATCACCTTTGAAATCAATTATCAAAAATCCTTTGCATTCCTAAAATCAAACCCAACTTTTTCAAACAATTCCAATTTAAAACAATTTGGTAGCAATTCCTCTCCTAGAAACTCGAAAATGAACATCGATGATGCTGCAGTCATCACCGATGTTATTTTCTAGCGGCCGAGAAGGGTTTAGTGTATTTATCTCTTTAAAACCCCACCAAATATTTTTAATTTCAAATCTCTCCAGATTTCAAATCCAATTCAAAAATATTTTCCAAATAATATCACCATTATATCTCCAAAATCTTTGAAAACCATTTTCAAACCCAAAGGAATTTAAACTTCCCAAAATTCCAAATTACTCTGTATTTTTTTACCTCATTTCAATTATAAATCACATTTATAATGCACATTCATAAATCCCATTTTATATATGAATTTATTTCTTAGCTTTTAGTTATGATTTCAATTTCTTATTAAATTTTCTCACAATAGTGATAATAACTTAATATTATCACTACATAACAACCAAGCATCCATATATAACTATAATAATTTCTGAAAATTATTTCTTTCATATACAAAAATAATTTGGGTAAAATTATTTCATTTACCCTATTTAAAAAAAATACTATGTCGGTTTATCTTGTTTAAGAGTTTAGAAACCCCTATCAATATAGTTGTTCCTACTGTACCGACCAGAATTTATAAACACTCAACCGATAAGTCAACACAATATTAAAACAATTTATATTCACTAACAAATACGCGCTCATATCTATTAATACACTCAAACTCATTTTAGAGTACTACGAACTCTATTTCTAATGAGTAATTCCCACAAAAGCCAAGGTTATCGCCAGCCTAAGCTCTGATACCACTGTAACAACCAAGAGATTTTCGACCTTGAAAATCGACATCAATACGCCCACTATATCGAATGCTGAATATCCAAGTGTTGGAAATACTAGGTCATTAGGGTTAAAGAGAAGGAGGTAGAAGAAGCAAATAGAAAACAACATCAGAATCTCACAGTCGCAGCGGAAAAAAATATAATATATAACATCAGTTTTAAATACAAAGAAATTCCGTACTGTTATATACTTACAATCATCAGAGTACAACAATCATCCATCACATTGGACAGCTTATTATCTGCCCTTACACAACGGAATATATAATTCAAATACGGAGATACGTCTTTCTCCTCTAGCTCATCATCTGAGCTTCATAGCATCCTATCATGGATCTGTACAACTCGGTCTGACCCGAGCATTATAATAAAATAACACCGGAGTCAGTCTGGAAAACCAGCATGAGAAAACACACTCAATTGGATTATTATAGTTTCAAAATCCTTTGAAATCAAAAGCATCTCGTAAGACCACGCCACAAATAATTATGTTTGGTTTTTACCTTACTATAGCCAAAATAGTTTTTATAAAATCCGTCTGATATTATAATAGTGTCTATTGAAAGTAAAATAGAATCTAGCTGAAACGCTTGCATCTCACGTTTTAGCAATAGTTGGGCACAATAAAAACCGTACAGGGGCATAAGAAGAATGGATTTCCATCAATGACTAGGCATTTGGGTACCACCCGTCACAGTACCTGGTCTAGATCAGCGTACCGAGGACCACGCCTGATCCACTGCGACACAACGCCAGAACTACCCCTTAATGGATAATTCCGAGTAAGATCACCCCACGGTTGGGATCAGCAACCGCACCACTAAGCCGAAATAAAAGGGACATCTAGACAGGGATGACCTCACCCTAATGGGTGCTACCCACATAGCCTTGCTGCATAACCCCTGATTTTCAGTCATTCCCGGTTGATGAGGCTTGAGGCTAAGTGTTACCTTTTTAGAACGTTTCACTTAGAATGCTCATAGTCCACCTGACGATGTTCCGAAAACATTCATCCATACAAGTCCACCCCGGGTTAGAACGGAACCGAAGGCACTACTCCTACTACATCCATTTTTGAATCACCCTCAGGATTAGTAGCGATTAGCCCTTGCACTTCACTGCTCCATCTTCGACTCCAAACTCGTTTTCCCCATGAAAATGTATAAACCGGATCGAAGTGGTTTTCAAAAAATAAATCCCGATCCTGGTCTCTTCGAAACGAATAGCGCATTGGCCAATATTGATAGTCGGTTATTTAACTATCAAATAACATTCAAAATCAACCATCAGACCTTTAAATAATTTCTCCCAAATTATTTATTAACCTCAAAATATTTTCACAAGATATATTTCCACTTTTCAACCCTTCGAAAACAGTTTCAAACCATCTTTCTCTCACGAAATAAATTTCCCGATATTTTCTATTTCCACTGAAATCACCAAGTACAAATACTTTAGATTTTAAATATAACTTTAAAACACTTTATTATAAAATATACTTTAAACATTTAAATTAAAAACTACTTTAATACTTTATTCAAAAATATATACTTTAAGAATATTGAAAATAAAACTACTTTATAAAATATAAAACTACATTTTTATCCTTTTAAAACACAATACTAAGTTACCTTTAAATAATTACTACTAAATTAAATTTGAGAAATACTTACTTTTAAACTTTAAACATTTAAAAATAATAAATTTTCTAAAACATACTTTAAAAACAACTTTAAAACCTTTAACTCATACTTAAAAGTTTGCTTTGGAAACGTACTTGGCTAACCAAGGAAATACACTTCTCTTTCACATCTTTAAAAATAAATCACTATTTATTTTTAAACAAATTTACCAATTTCTTTAATAAATTCCCACCGTGAATTTATTCTTCTAAATATCCACTGATATATTACTTCACTTTATAAACCCAGTTTATAAATTTCATGGTCTCAACTTCCTTTTATAATCCCAGTTTTCAAACACTTAATAAATTTCCAAATTGATTTCCAAAATTTACACCATTTTAAAATAAATTTTTTACTTATCCAATTTTATTTCAAAACTTATAAATTTCAGGTTTAACTTCCTTGTGATGATTTAAGATCTTACTTTAACTGATAATACAAATTTTTACATTAATTCCAAGATGCTTCTTTTATTTCTTTCTAAACCATTTTAAATTCTAAATTCAAAAATAAATCTCTCATTCCTTTAAATAATTTCCTTAAGTCTTAAAATTCATTATTTCCTCTTTTATTCAAAATCTCATTTCCATACTCGGAATTTATTTACTAGAATTTAAAAATCACTTTTATTCTTTTCCAATTCATTCTTTAATTTATTTAAATTCTCTATAATTATTTACTTAAAAATTTACTCTTTTATTTCTTTCCAAAAATCCACTACTATATATTTAGATAACTCAGTATACCAAAATATATTAATCAAACCATAACATCTAACATTTCCCATTATCAATATAATTCATCGCAGAATATCGAATAATTATATCAAAGAATATTTTAACAATTCTAAATATTTTGAGGAATCTAGTTGGATCCCTCCAACCTGTTTCCATACATCCATAGATGTTAGCACAATATAAAATACCAATTCCACTTCGAGGTGGAATATCGCAGTATATGGGTTTATAAAATATCATCCGCTATTATGCGGCGCATAGGGTCTCATCCGCTATATAATGCGGGAAATCAATCACTCCAATATATATATACACTACTATATATATTATCACATCCAATCAATTCAATCTTTCAACCAGTTATTTAAATTTAACCATTTAAATTTAAATAGCAATCCAGAAGAGTGAGATTAACTCACCTTTGCTTTTATTGCATCGATTCCAGCAGCGAACCAACCCGGCTGGTTTCATTTGATTTTGAACCTCCTATAAATGAAATTCCCGAATTTATTAGCATTTGCCATGATTTTAAACTACCATATTCTCATTTTAAATTTAAATCTATTGGGTTAATACAATTCCAAACTTTACTTTACTGTTAAATTTTTGATAAACAAATTTAATGAATAGTTTTAAACTTACTTATCATAGATTAAAATGTTCAAAATAAATTAACCATCGCATAACAACTTACGAATTGGTATATATTCGATTTTAATAAGTTTTATAATATGTATATATCACCATGATATCTACTTAAAAATTTAACAGTAAGATTTAAATGTGTGTATATACATTATATTTTTTTCTCAAATCTATATATAATGGTTAAATAAAACAAAAGGACAAAACTGCTACATCTGCCGAACAAACGAACATGATCCCCAATGCTGGAAGAACACACTGCCGTACAGAAAAAATCCCCAAATCGCAACAAACTCGCGATCCTCCCCCATAGAGCAACCCAAACCTCACCCAAAAATTCGAGCCACAACCCTCCCGAACTCCGCCATGCTCAGCAACTCTCGTCGACGCCACCATCTTGCACGAACTCGTCTTTCTCCATCCAGTCAACTTCCCCTTTCTCCGATGCCCTACCCGCTAGCGACCCAAAATCGAACTGCCTACCACGAACACCCAGGCCGCGCTCTCCCAATCGCGACGACATCGGGCATGATTTCGGTCGACCCCCTTCTCTGCTCTCGATTGAATTCAAGAGGAAATAGGAAAATACGATTGGGTTTATTTGTGGAGGGGGAGAAAGAAATGAAGTATAACAGGAGATAAGATTTTTTTAAAGTTCGGCCATTTTCTCTTTGAAGTTTTTTTTAAAATTAAAATGAAAGGCTCAGCTGAAAATATAAAAGAAGAAGGGGACACGATGATGTTGGCATGTACAAGAACAACTACAGTGATTAGCAGAGGAGACCAAAAAGCTTTGATGCTGAAAGAATTTCACTTGATGGAAAGAAAAAGCTGATGGGATGAATTTGACTAGCCAAACAACATATATATATATACTATATTTAAATTCGAACCGTCTCGATAAATGCATCTTAAAATTTGACATCTTATCGAGGCGTGCCGTTAGGCATTTATAAAGTTATACCCCTATTCCGAATGCAATGGAAAAGGTCTCAATTCCTAATTCGATCGTATGTAGACGATAGCTTTTTAGACCCAGTTATTATATTGAATTATCGATATAGATTTCAACGCGTTTATACTTTGTACGGCCACATGACATGTAACGACCCGTTATTTTGGACCATTCAAATCGACAATAAATCCACACATGTCTGACTTGAATAATTCAAAATATCAGATTGTTAATTTAAATTTGGCAAAACTCAGCATATGCAGTAAATAAATCAATCACAGAATCACAGACACAGAGTAATACAATAATGCGCAGCGGAATAGATAAAATAGTAGTTCATGAAGCTACTATATAAACATCAGAGTTGAAAATAAAATACAACAGAATATCTCAAATACAATGAAGTCTCCAGTATAACAGATGACTTCTATGAACAAATCAACTAGAAGAGCTGAAAGCTGAGGCGATAGTTGGATCTCCAAAGGAAGCTCCAAACTCCAAAGGTGAGTCTCAAATGCTGTATCACTCGGTCTGACCCGAGCGTAAAGCAAAACACAAAACACTCGAGTCAGGATTAACATTCTTATACTAATAAATCCAACTCAAGTGAAATGTCAACTGAAATACAAGTAACTTAAAGGATGTTTGGGATAACCATCCTCTAAGGATCCTCAGAACTATCTACAAGGTGGAAATATACATTATAACACCGTGGTCATTTCAATTTAATTTATACTTCAAAACCCAAATATCATTACATTACAAATATAACAATTTCCAAGATAGTATATATATTAATTAATTTATAAAGTAAAGCATTTAATTTTCTCAAGTCTTGCAAATCGATTCAAATCAACATCAAATTTCAAATTCAAATTTTTCAAAGCTCAATTTTCCCATTTTAATTCAATTCAGTTTCTAAACAACAAATTCAATTCAAATTGATTTCAAATACAGATCTGAATCACAAAATAAACCATTTAAATTCTAATATATTTCAAAGCTTTAATATTCAACCATTTCAGAGTTAAATTAAACAGTTTCATATAGCTCTTGATTTAACTTCATTATTATTTAATCAGGGAATATTCACTTAATAAATTCAATATCATTTAACTAGCCTTAAATTACATTTTACTAAATATTTCCTTAAACTTATTTTAATAAAGAAATATTCATTAAATTACTTAAATCAAACCCAAGTTATAAATCATATCTTACATCTCAATTTCAATAAGTTTCAAATCGGTTTAATCAAATAAAATTCTTATTGAATACAATTTCAACTAAATTCAAATTACCTTCCCAATCTTAACTTATTCAAATTATTACCAAATCTATTTTGAAATATATGTTTAAATACTTATCCACATTATATGTATTAAATCAATCTAAATCAAATTTAATATTGTAATTAAATCCATATATATTATTACTATTTATATATAATAATTTAAGAATCAACATTTGTTAAAACCATATATTTCTTTCCAAAACCATAGAATTCAATTTCAAAATATTTATATATATATATGGACCAACGGTGTTTGTATATATATTTATCATATGGTTAAGTGATACGGATATTTATCATTTCAATCCGAAATTTAAATATATACGGGTAGATATCATTTCGACCCGTAATCCCAATTCAATTCAAATGAAAATCGCTTGGGTTTATCATTTCAACCCATAACGATTTTCTCCTATTCTAAAGTCCGTTCGGGTATGTATCATTTCAACCCATAGTGAATTCTATACTAATAGGGAACTTGCAGAGTGATAACAGATAATATAAAATATAACAACAGGCATATATCATCAATAAATAACAGATACTGGTGTCAGATGTCATAGGTGAACATATACAGATAATAGTAATAGCAGGCATATAAATACTAGATACTGGTGTCAGATGTCACAGGTGAACATATACAGATAATAGCATATATAACCATTTAAATAACTACAGCATCATATTTCAATTGTCGTTTCAATTGAAATCAAATTTAATAAATACAAGATTGTTAATCGTGAGTGATTGCTCACCTTTCGAGGCTAGAGAGAGAGAGACTCGACGATAGAGTGAGTTATGGTTCCAGACATGGATTTCAAAGCAAAGCAGGATTGGCCCGAATTCAACGATCAAAGCTGATATCAAGAATAGATGGAAATGATCAGAATCAGTTTGATAGGAACAACCAATATATTAAAATCATTGTTTTAATCAGGCGCGTATATTAAGATCAACATATATTTAAAATAATAATTTTTTCAAATCGATAACTTAACTTTAATATCGAAAATAAATTTTTTTATTTTTTATTTTTTATTTTTATATATTATTAATTCAGGCTAATATGCAGACCCTATATGAACACAAAGCTTACCCCTACATATCTAAACTGCAATATAACAGTTCTTCTATAAACTTAAAGTGAACATATCAATATAACTACAAAAATGAGTATACATTAAATATACTCAACAGCAAAATCCATATTTATTTACAAAGACTTAAACACTAACATATATATATCTATAAAACCAATATCCAAACGAAATCTTTATATTAAAATTTAAAATCAATGTTTGAAAAATTCATATACTTTCCAAAATATTATGTTAACGTAAATAACATATACACCACTCACTAGATCAGTTACAACTTATATACAGCAAACGTACTCATATATAACTTATGTAAAGACAAACATATTATACTAAACTTATATAAAATTTAAAGGTCAAAATAAATAAACAAATATATTTTATCAACTTACAGAACTTGCATATACATGACAGGTTATATACACATTATTTTCTAAAGCCCGGCGCCTAAACACGGTAACATAAAAATATATATAATTAAGCAAATGTATATATGGGCTTACACATATTATCTATATTCTATTTACAACAGACAGCCTATATACTATAGCATACTAACATAGATATATGTATGCTACTGTGACCCTATAAAATATTCACCAACAACCCATAAACTATAGATATACTATATGTATACTGACGAATGCATGATTCACCAACAATATATTTACTAAATGATAACTAAGTGATAATCCAAGTTAGATTCAACCCGTGAAAATAGAGCCTACAGCTTTTAAATATACTATTATAACTTATACGAGAAATTCAAACAGATCATGTAAACTCACATCTTTAAATAAATATAAAGATCAATATCACATAAATTATTATATTATAAACAATCAACACTTTAAACATGCATATAGACATACAATACTAAGATAATGAAACCAGTTTATGTAGACACTTAGTTTATAACTATATAGATATACAAATACACATAACTTACTTAATCTAATATGCATTATACTAGTCTATTGTAAAATTTATAGAACAAAATATATATCAAAACTCACGTATTATAATAAAATATATAATACCTTAAATAGACAAAGTGGAAAGCGGGGTGTTAGTCTGGGTGGTTCGACCACGAGGAGCAGGGCGAAGGAGGAGTGGGCGGGTGTACGTGAGAAGTGGTTCGCTGGAAGTGGTTATGCGAGGGGAGGTCGGGATTGGGTGGTTGAACGGTGGCTGCGATGTGTTGTTGCCTGCGGGATCGGGTTAAGGCAAGGGACAGGGTGCTCGGGTTTGGGAAGAACGTGGGTGTTCGTTTGGAGAGAGGGAGGCTGCGTGCTGGAGTAGCAAGGCGTGGAAGTGAAGTTAGAGGGGAGAGGCTTAGGCGGTGGGCAGTGGTGTGAAGAGAAAGAGAAACAGTTCATATGAAGGAAAGAAGAAAAAATGGAAATATGATTGGTCTGGGAAGGTGGACGAGCAAAAAGAAAAATGAAGCTTGCATTACAAAAGAAACGAAGTTATAAAAGGAAAGATGAAATGAACCGTTCACCTTTATAAATACAAAACATAAAGAAGTTTTTATACGTTCTGATTTCAAAATGATATGGGATGGCAACGGTCAAATTTTAGTAAATGATGAAATAAATGTTAAAATGAAAGCTAGTGGCCAAAAATATCCACTGAAATGTCAATTGAATTTCGGAAGTTCAAAGCGGTACCGATACGACAAATACTTTATTGTTTTCGTCAAGTACCGGACCTCAAATTACAGAAATGAATATACCATTAAGATCAGCCCGACGAGAGGATCAAAACGGTATATAGATATTAGTGGTATGATCATCCGACCAAAAGTCGATAATCGGTACCGAAAATGCTGCTATTTCGTACGGGAAAATCCAAACGGAGCTAGAAACGTCCGAATTTCACAAAACGAATTTCGCAGTCTGATTCAGAATGATCTGAATAAATTTTCTCCTGTTGACATATTTTGGTTTCGGAAAACTTTTATATTCACTGTTATTAACCGGTTTGATTTGAAATGAAATTTCACAGGAAAATAAACTTCAATATTATCAGATGAAAATTTACCAGTTGCTATATTAAAATAGACGTATTCCAAATAATAAATTTTTATTTTCAAATTTTATTGTTTAAAATTTCACAAAATTTCAATAAATTTAACAAATAAAATCACTAAAAGTTTAGGGTCGTTACACTCTCCCCCACTCAAAACTTTTCGTCCCCGAAAAGAGAGGAGGTAGGAGAATAGAACAACCAGGCAGAAAAGGTAGGTTAAAAGACAAGATTAACAATTAATTTGAAACTATATATAAATTTTACTTGAAATATTCATTTGAAAACTTCATTTACAATTCAATTATCTTTAATACTTTAATATCTTTCAAAAACCCATTTGTAAAATTTCTTGTTTCCTTTTTAAATACCATTTATGTTTAAATAACACCTTTATAAAGGTATGAAAACTATTTGAAAACAATTATACATTATTACTTATTTTTACAAAGAAGCTATTAAATCCATAATTCATAAATTTATTAATTTATCTCAAGATACTTTTCAACATTATTAATAAATCAATAATCATTTCTTTAAATATATTGTATTTAATTAATAACTTCTAAAATATTTAACACTAAAATTTTCTATTTATAACACTATTTTTTTTAAATATATTAAACCATATAGTATATAAATAAACAATACTTAAAAGATATAGTCAACAGGGAAAAGAAGGAGGACGTTGAAAAACAGAATATAGGTAAATAAATAAAGCTGAGCAGATAAGGTAGATTCAAGGAATAGTATTGGGAATGAATAGTTAATTTAGAACCATAAGGGTTTTGATTCCAAATATCGATACCAAATTTTCTTTGTTGGAAATACTTTTATTATAAAATACCTTTATAACGAAACAAATTTTCTTTCGAAAATACTTTTATAACTCGATGTTTCAACAAGTTTATCCTTGTTCCTGTAGACTCTGGTAGTGCGTTGATTAGGCGCAAAACTAGAATTCTCCAGGTACTTAGTAGACTTGTTTCAACACCCAGTGAAAATACTGGAAAACTTTTAAAACAGATATGGAAAGTACAATCCAATCAAAAACACAAACAAAACCTTTGTCCAACCATGGTTCGCAAATACACAATGGTTACGCCTGGGTCCCCCAGGAAACAATCCATATCCGTAAGCTTTCTCAGCCCTGCGAGTTACGCCATGATGACTAGTAGAATGCAGGATACACAATGGTTACGCCTGGATCCCCCAGGAAACAATCCGTACCCCCAGGCAAGACTCAGCCAAGCATTTGCGCTACTATTCGCGACCTACACAGATTGCAGGATACACAATGGTTACGCCTGGATCCCCCAGGAAACAATCCGTACCCCTAGGCAAGACTCAGCCAGGCAATTGCGCTATGCAGTCACGAGAAAAAAATAAGACCATGGGTAACGCCATGGAATTCGAAGGACACTCGAGTATCATATCCGGAAAACCAAAATCAGAGAGAATAATATCAATAGAATGAATCCAAGATGTGGCCACAAATCGGATATCAAGCAGAAGGCACTTTCCATATCTTTACTTCGAAAATATGTATCATATAGTACCTTTTCAAATCACTTTCAAATATCGTACTTATATAAAATCCATTATATATAAGATTTAATTTTCAAATCAAATACTTTCCAAAATCAATAGTATATCAAATCATACTTATATAGATTTCAATTATATAAGATTTCACTTTCAAATTGAGTACCTTTTCAAATCTATAGTTTTCGAATCAATTTCATACTCATACAAATCAATTTTATATAAGTTCGACAACTCCCAAATCAAGTGTTTAGTAACATAAGGTTCTCAAATTTCAATTTGTTTCAATATTAGTTCAATTTCAAAATCATATACAATTTCACCAAATTATTTCTTCTCAAATTAATCATCTTTAGTTTCAAAGTTTCCAAAATAATAGATTTAGAAAATAAATCCAAATTTCCAAATCAATAATTTAAGTCAACCAATTCATTTCCAAAATCAAATGTTTTCAAAATCATCTTATACTTACGTAAGGTCCATCTTATATAAGGATCAAATTTTCAAAATAAATTTCGCTGTATGAAGAGCCATATGGGATTGAATATCTTTGCTTTTATGGGTTATATATCTTTGTAATTTGAATTGGAAATTTTCTTTTAGTAAGCAAAGATATTCTAACCCGACAGCTTTCAATTTCAACGTCAAAATATATCAATGATATTAGAATATAAGAGGTACATACGTCATTTTTTCGCAAAATCACATTTGATCGCTCGCTCGATCACACAAGTTTGCTTTCGAACTAGTATTGTCCATTCGACTTCCCTAATGCGGACTTCGATATGGTTTCTCGACTAGAAGTCATCAGTCTCCTTACATAGCCATATACTATGATAGAGAATTCTAGAATCAAGCCCAAAATCCATATCAAATATTCGCCATCAAGAATCGAATGAAAAATCCTAACACGAATTGGTGTAATTCACCTCGAACTTGTGTACTCAAACTTGGATCAAATTAATTATGCGAATAAAACAGCATATGTACAACTTATATATTTATTCCAACTTGTTAAATATATAGTTTCATAAAGATGTTACTAAGTTAAAACATTTAACTAAACTTTATTCAAAATATTTTGAAGACCAAATTCTTTTCAAAACATTTCAAATCTAAATTTCATATTAGAAAAATTTAAAATTTGCCTTATTCATTTACTTAACAAAACAGTTTCAACTTATTTAAATCATATTACTTCATACTTAAACATTCAAAACAAATTTATATACTTTATCAAAATACTTTTCAAAATTTCTTAGCTTTGAAAAGTTAACCTTGATTTGGAAGTGCTCGAACCTTCAATATAGTTGAAGAAATCATTTTCAAATTCAGGAGTTGGATATCAACAACAAATCAGTAAGTCAATTTTCAAAAGATAGGCTTATATCAAATTCGAAACACGAGGACTGAACACCGGCTTACTTCAAATCATTTCAAGTATATATATACATATATCTTTCGAATATCAAATCATACTTTGGAATTTGAAATCAAAATCGGTTTCGCAAAATCACTCGCGTAGCAATGCTACTAAAGTGGCCTCTCCCCCACTATGAAACTCGAAAATCAACGTCGATGATGCGTGCACTCATCACCGAAATTATTTTCCAGCGACATAAGTGAGTTCTGGACTTCTATTTTCTCAAACTTCTTTTGAAATTTCTTTGAAATCATTCGAAACTCATTAAAATCATTTGAAACATTTCTTATTTGGAAAATACTTTTAAATCATATTATTATTATATATTTCAAAATCTTAAAACCAATTCCAGAATACCGGAGTTCAATTCTCGAATTTCAAATTTAAAATCCTTTAGTTATAAATCATTTTTTTTATATAAATCAATTTCTTATATAACTTCAAAATTTCAAATCCTTTCAAAAATTCAAATTCTTATTTTAAAAAGGTATATATAATCCTTACCGAAAACATTTTCACTTTTATATAGAATATAATCATACTTATAAAATTTTGATATATAAAACAATTTCCAAAATACGAATAAACCCGATTTTCAAAGGATGATTTAGGAATGGATTTCAACAAAGACAGAGATTCAAATTAGAGGAACTCTAAATCAAATAGAATTGTGATTCGAAGGTCAGCTCGAACGAAGATGAGATAATTAAATTTCAAAATAGAAGATGAATATACTTATATAAATCGCGGATGACCCTAGGGTCAACCGTGACTTCAGGAACAAGATCGATGCAGAATTCCAAAAAAATCAACATTCAATCGCAAGAGGTAGCAGCATCTAAACAAAATATATAGAAATCTCCGGTGAATCAATGCCAATTGTGAAGGAGTTTCACCCCTTCACAAATCATTCAAAGATTGGTGGGATCGCCTATTCTTATAGAGATCATTCGAAGTGGAGTTATGGGATACTCCAAAATCAAAAGAATACAAATAGGGAAAGACAAGAATGAATTTTGGAACCGCAAGGAACGTTCCAAAGTTCAAAGGAAATCGAGTCAAAAGGAAGAGATTCAACTCGAAGGAAAGTGATTCTGTAAATAAATTTACTATATATGCTAAGTTTTGCCTAGAACCTGGCTCCGATACCAACTGTAACGACCCGTTATTTTGGACCATTCAAATCGACAATAAATCCACACATGTCTGACTTGAATAATTCAAAATATCAGATTGTTAATTTAAATTTGGCAAAACTCAGCATATGCAGTAAATAAATCAATCACAGAATCACAGACACAGAGTAATACAATAATGCGCAGCGGAATAGATAAAATAGTAGTTCATGAAGCTACTATATAAACATCAGAGTTGAAAATAAAATACAACAGAATATCTCAAATACAATGAAGTCTCCAGTATAACAGATGACTTCTATGAACAAATCAACTAGAAGAGCTGAAAGCTGAGGCGATAGTTGGATCTCCAAAGGAAGCTCCAAACTCCAAAGGTGAGTCTCAAATGCTGTATCACTCGGTCTGACCCGAGCGTAAAGCAAAACACAAAACACTCGAGTCAGGATTAACATTCTTATACTAATAAATCCAACTCAAGTGAAATGTCAACTGAAATACAAGTAACTTAAAGGATGTTTGGGATAACCATCCTCTAAGGATCCTCAGAACTATCTACAAGGTGGAAATATACATTATAACACCGTGGTCATTTCAATTTAATTTATACTTCAAAACCCAAATATCATTACATTACAAATATAACCATTTCCAAGATAGTATATATATTAATTAATTTATAAAGTAAAGCATTTAATTTTCTCAAGTCTTGCAAATCGATTCAAATCAACATCAAATTTCAAATTCAAATTTTTCAAAGCTCAATTTTCCCATTTTAATTCAATTCAGTTTCTAAATAACAAATTCAATTCAAATTGATTTCAAATACAGATCTGAATCACAAAATAAACCATTTAAATTCTAATATATTTCAAAGCTTTAATATTCAACCATTTCAGAGTTAAATTAAACAGTTTCATATAGCTCTTGATTTAACTTCATTATTATTTAATCAGGGAATATTCACTTAATAAATTCAATATCATTTAACTAGCCTTAAATTACATTTTACTAAATATTTCCTTAAACTTATTTTAAACAAGAAATATTCATTAAATTACTTAAATCAAACCCGAGTTATAAATCATATCTTACATCTCAATTTCAATAAGTTTCAAATCGGTTTAATCAAATAAAATTCTTATTGAATACAATTTCAACTAAATTCAAATTACCTTCCCAATCTTAACTTATTCAAATTATTACCAAATCTATTTTGAAATATATGTTTAAATACTTATCCACATTATATGTATTAAATCAATCTAAATCAAATTTAATATTGTAATTAAATCCATATATATTATTACTATTTATATATAATAATTTAAGAATCAACATTTGTTAAAACCATATATTTCTTTCCAAAACCATAGAATTCAATTTCAAAATATTTATATATATATATATGGACCAACGGTGTTTGTATATATATTTATCATATGGTTAAGTGATACGGATATTTATCATTTCAATCCGAAATTTAAATATATACGGGTAGATATCATTTCGACCCGTAATCCCAATTCAATTCAAATGAAAATCGCTTGGGTTTATCATTTCAACCCATAACGATTTTCTCCTATTCTAAAGTCCGTTCGGGTATGTATCATTTCAACCCAATATGAAGCAGAAGATATTTTAGCCATTTGATAGTGAATTCTATACTAACAGGGAACTTGCAGAGTGATAACAGATAATATAAAATATAACAATAGGCATATATCATCAATAAATAACAGATATTGGTGTCAGATGTCATAGGTGAACATATACAGATAATAGTAATAGCAGGCATATAAATACTAGATACTGGTGTCAGATGTCACAGGTGAACATATACAGATAATAGCATATATAACCATTTAAATAACTACAGCATCATATTTCAATTGTCGTTTCAATTGAAATCAAATTTAATAAATACAAGAATGTTAATCGTGAGTGATTGCTCACCTTTCGAGGCTAGAGAGAGAGAGACTCGACGATAGAGTGAGTTATGGTTCCAGACATGGATTTCAAAGCAAAGCAGGATTGGCCCGAATTCAACGATCAAAGCTGATATCAAGAATAGATGGAAATGATCAGAATCAGTTTGATAGGAACAACCAATATATTAAAATCATTGTTTTAATCAGGCGCGTATATTAAGATCAACATATATTTAAAATAATAATTTTTTCAAATCGATAACTTAACTTTAATATCGAAAATAAATTTTTTTATTTTTTATTTTTTATTTTTCATTTTTATATATTATTAATTCAGGCTAATATGCAGACCCTATATGAACACAAAGCTTACCCCTACATATCTAAACTGCAATATAACAGTTCTTCTATAAACTTAAAGTGAACATATCAATATAACTACAAAAATGAGTATACATTAAATATACTCAACAGCAAAATCCATATTTATTTACAAAGACTTAAACACTAACATATATATCTATAAAACCAATATCCAAACGAAATCTTTATATTAAAATTTAAAATCAATGTTTGAAAAATTCATATACTTTCCAAAATATTATGTTAACGTAAATAACATATACACCACTCACTAGATCAGTTACAACTTATATACAGCAAACGTACTCATATATAACTTATGTAAAGACAAACATATTATACTAAACTTATATAAAATTTAAAGGTCAAAATAAATAAACAAATATATTTTATCAACTTACAGAACTTGCATATACATGACAGGTTATATACACATTATTTTCTAAAGCCCGGCGCCTAAACACGGTAACATAAAAATATATATAATTAAGCAAATGTATATATGGGCTTACACATATTATCTATATTCTATTTACAACAGACAACCTATATACTATAGCATACTAACATAGATATATGTATGCTACTGTGACCCTATAAAATATTCACCAACAACCCATAAACTATAGATATACTATATGTATACTGACGAATGCATGATTCACCAACAATATATTTACTAAATGATAACTAAGTGATAATCCAAGTTAGATTCAACCCGTGAAAATAGAGCCTACAGCTTTTAAATATACTATTATAACTTATACGAGAAATTCAAACAGATCATGTAAACTCACATCTTTAAATAAATATAAAGATCAATATCACATAAATTATTATATTATAAACAATCAACACTTTAAACATTCATATAGACATACAATACTAAGATAATGAAACCAGGTTATGCAGACACTTAGTTTATAACTATATAGATATACAAATACACATAACTTACTTAATCTAATATGCATTATACTAGTCTATTGTAAAATTTATAGAACAAAATATATATCAAAACTCACGTATTATAATAAAATATATAATACCTTAAATAGACAAAGTGGAAAGCGGGGTGTTAGTCTGGGTGGTTCGACCACGAGGAGCAGGGCGGAGGAGGAGTGGGCGGGTGTACGTGAGAAGTGGTTCGCTGGAAGTGGTCATGCGAGGGGAGGTCGGGATTGGGTGGTTGAACGGTGGCTGCGATGTGTTGTTGCCTGCGGGATCGGGTTAAGGCAAGGGACAGGGTGCTCGGGTTTGGGAAGAACGTGGGTGTTCGTTTGGAGAGAGGGAGGCTGCGTGCTGGAGTAGCAAGGCGTGGAAGTGAAGTTAGAGGGGAGAGGCTTAGGCGGTGGGCAGTGGTGTGAAGAGAAAGAGAAACAGTTCATATGAAGGAAAGAAGAAAAAATGGAAATATGATTGGTCTGGGAAGGTGGACGAGCAAAAAGAAAAATGAAGCTTGCATTACAAAAGAAACGAAGTTATAAAAGGAAAGATGAAATGAACCGTTCACCTTTATAAATACAAAACGTAAAGAAGTTTTTATACGTTCTGATTTCAAAATGATATGGGATGGCAACGGTCAAATTTTAGTAAATGATGAAATAAATGTTAAAATGAAAGCTAGTGGCCAAAAATATCCACTGAAATGTCAATTGAATTTCGGAAGTTCAAAGCGGTACCGATACGACAAATACTTTATTGTTTTCGTCAAGTACCGGACCTCAAATTTCAGAAATGAATATACCATTGAGATCAGCCCGACGAGAGGATCAAAACGGTATATAGATATTAGTGGTATGATCATCCGACCAAAAGTCGATAATCGGTACCGAAAATGCTGCTATTTCGTACGGGAAAATCCAAACGGAGCTAGAAACGTCCGAATTTCACAAAATGAATTTCGCAGTCTGATTCAGAATGATCTGAATAAATTTTCTCCTGTTGACATATTTTGGTTTCGGAAAACTTTTATATTCACCGTTATTAACCGGTTTGATTTGAAATGAAATTTCACAGGAAAATAAACTTCAATATTATCAGATGAAAATTTACCAGTTGCTATATTAAAATAGACGTATTCTAAATAATAAATTTTTATTTTCAAATTTTATTGTTTAAAATTTCACAAAATTTCAATAAATTTAACAAATAAAATCACTAAAAGTTTAGGGTCGTTACATGACAAATCCAAACACTCCGAAATTTGAAATCCGATAATAATACAATATTAAGGATCCAATGGAACTGGTTTTGTCGAATTCCGAGACTGTGCCTCGGAAGGCTATTTTTAATTATCAATTTAAGCGATATATTTTCAAGACTGAACAAATCACCCTTAAATTAAATTTTAACACTTCTATTATCTCCAACATTGTTAATACAAATTTTATAAGCCTTTGAAATATTTTCAAACAAGCTTAAAACCCAAGATTCAATAATTTTCCCAATTTCCAATTATTTAATTTAATAATTAAATTACCCAATAAATAGCGATATATGAAATTCAAGTTAAAAATTCACTTTTGAATATTTAAAATCAATTAAATATTCCAATTTCAAATGTCCAAAGTTCCGGGTCGTCACAATGTGTTATTTATTTTATCCAATAAATATTTATTTAATTATGTGAAAAATAAAATAGTACAATAACAAATACATTTAAATGAATATATA
Source organism: Allium fistulosum (assembly GCA_030737815.1). Taxonomy (NCBI): domain Eukaryota; kingdom Viridiplantae; phylum Streptophyta; class Magnoliopsida; order Asparagales; family Amaryllidaceae; genus Allium; species Allium fistulosum. The sequence goes on along the minus strand of CM060902.1, from coordinate 942,517,758 downwards.
TATATATATATATGTGTGTGTGTGTTTTTATTATCATCAAACAAAAATCATATACTAGAAAATTCTACAATCTCCCCTTTTTAATGATAACAAACATATATTAAGATTTTGACTTTATTAAATGTATTTGGTTTTGATGAATTCTATTAACTCCCCCTATTTGATTGCTCCCCCTACAAAAAAGCTCCCTCTTCACATATGCATGAAATAAAAAATATATGAAAATAAAAAACAATAAACCATGCAATGAGCCTAAATGAGAATATGCCATTAAAAATAAAATATTTGAACTTATTTGCCAAAATCTTAACTTTTCTTTCCCTCTTTTGTTATCAGCAAAAGAGTAACAGTGTTAAAAAAATAGAGATAAAGTGATAGACATTAATACAACAATAATACCTAATCGAGTATAAATATTAAATTTCAACAAAAAATCAAACAAAAATCATAAATATTCTTTTAGGCGCATATTCCATTTTAGAGTGATAGGGGTGATGTCGGTATACAAAACCATATAGTAGTGTTCATTTGTGATATATTTATAATAGGAAATTGTTGAATGCTTACTAACCATGCATAGTATTCCTTGATTTTTTTTTAAAAATGAATTTCAAGCATCTTCTAACCACGCATAACCATGAGGACTTTTAAATGGGATTAGAATCAACTTGCCTATTTAATACTCAATTTTGATATGTGTTCCATACATGCATAACCGTGAGGACTTTTAAATGAGCATGAAAGCACATAATCAAATATTCCAAGCACTTCGTCCATGCATAACCGTGAGGACTTTTAAATGAGAGTGTGTACTTTTTGGATAATTTTTTAATTTCTAATTAATTAAAAAGGATAATTTCCTTTTTAAAATACCACATTTTGATACTATATTTGATTTTAATGAGTGATAGTCGTTAGAAATATGATAGAAATAGAGACGGTCGGGGAATTTTTACCAACAAAAGTTATTATAAATTTTGTTTAAATTTTTAAAGAAATTTACTAAATATACTGTCTCAAGTCATAATATATGATTAATATCAACACTCATCACTTTTTCAATCACTATTTATCTTTTCGATAATCAGTAGGGAGTCAGATTAGTTAATGTAGTCATTTAAGATCAAATCCAAAAATAAATATAAAATCAAATTTTTTAAAATGCCTAATCTGAAACGAAGTCAACAAAAACTATTTTCCTGAAGTAGTTTTATGAAAAAATGTCTGCCAATTGAAAATCAGTTAAAACAAAAATTATGCAGATATTTTCTTTGAAAATGTGATGCAACTAATTAATATCCTTACATAAGACATATTCCACTTGTAATTTTTCTATCAACTAGACTACCAACATAATCTGCATCTGAATACCTCTTTAAATCACAGTTATCATAAATTGGATATCATAGACCAAACCGTGAAGTTGAAACAAATACCTTATAATCATTTTACAGCTTTTAAAATGTGAATCCTTAAGGATTTGATTGACCATGTACACAAACAACTAGCGAACATAGTGTCAGATCTAGAAGCAATAAGATAAACGAATATATCCATGTGTATCTAGAGTAATCATCAACCAATACAAAACAACATCTCTTACCACCTAAACTTGCAATATCGTTAGTCCAAACAAATCTATATGAACTAGTTCAAAGAATCTAGAGGTACTTACAGTATTCTTGGTATAAAAAGATAGTTGGTCAAAATTTTTGCACAAATCAGAATCAAAATCAACATTCATTTCCTTATCACATAACTGACTGATTGAAATCAGATTATGGTGCAGATATTCAACATATAATATATCGTTCAAGATAAATGCACCGTTACCTATTTTACCTTTACCAATAATTTTTCATCGTTACCCATTGTGACTCTTCCACCTTTGTACTAGGCTACGGAACTTTGATTTGTCTACCGTCGTGTGCCTAGAATAGGAAAAATCTAGATACCACTCTTGTTGTTTCTTAGCCTGCCACGACACCTACACGAGGAAAGATTTTTGTGACCTATTTGTTTTTATAGGTCCTTGATTGTTAGTGACAAAATATTTAAAAAAATATGTTTGTGTAGACCCAAGACAATATATATTTGTCCTTTTGGCACCAAGATTTGTTTGATTTTAAGGGATTTAACATTTGTGCCTTTAGGAACCCAAATTGATATGGTTTTAGTGTATTTGGGTCTAAACCAGCAATTGTTTTGGTTGTATCCAATTTTTCTACAAATTGTGCATATGGAGTTAACATGATTAATTTTTCTTCTTACATGTTCAGATTGAGTATACCCAAGTCCTTGTCTAATAGGATTAACAGTTTGTTTCCCTAATAACATATTTAGCGATTTTTCTCCTTTGGAAAATCTTCCTAAAGTTGTAGACAAATGTGGGACTTGTGTTTTCAGAGATTCATTTTCATTGAATAACAAAGTGCACTTTTTCATAGATTTTTCTCTCCTAGCATTTTCTCTTTCTTTCAAAATCGGAATTTCATTTTTAAGCGATTTAATTTTAATTTCTAATTTTTTAATTTCTTCTTCAAATGATGGACACTTATCACACTTAGGGCTCTTATTTCGATAGTTTTTAACCAATTGATCAAGATGTTTATTTAGTTCTATCAAACTATCTCTTTGTGATTCAATTTTAGCGTACTTATCCCTAAGTGTTTCAAAACAGCCATTTACCTCATGAAAATATATAAGTAATTCCGAATGAGTAAGTTTTGATACCTCTCTTGACCCATCATCATCACTGTAAGTTGTTTCTCCTTGAAGACACATATTTCCTTTTTCACTCTCACTACTAGTGCGTTTATCAGCTTCATCAGTTTCATCCCAAGTAGCTGCAAAACTTCTCCTTTTCGGTTTCTTTCCTTGACTGAGTCGATTATGAGGACAATTTGGCTTGATATGACCGGGTTTATTACTGTTGTGACAAATGATCTCTTGCACTTCTGAATCATCTAGAACTTTGACTATTCTGCTTTTCAGTTGTTGATTTTGGGTTGAATTTCCATATTTGCGGTTTCACCTTTTGAATTTCTTTATTAGCAGTACCAGTTCAGTTGCTCCATCATCGTCGTCGTCATCACTTTTCGTTGTTCTTTTGAGAGCTATTGATTTCTTTCGCGTATCACCTCCTTCACGTTCTTCCTTGAATTTGATTTTCTAGCTCGTAAGTGGTGAGAATTCCGATGAGTTCTTCAACTTTAACTTGTTTCAAATCTTTTGATTCTTGAATGGTAGTGACTTTTGCTTCAAAATTTCATGGTAGAATTCTGAGGATTTTTCGAACTATTTCCAATTCTATGTATGGTTTTCCTAGAGCTTTTGATTTGTATACGAGATTAGAAAGCCGTCCATACATTTCTTTGACACTTTCATCCTTTTCCATTGTGAAGTTCTCGTATTCGCTACTAAGCATGGCAAGGCGAGATTCTTTGACTTGGGAGGTTCCTTCGCGAGTCACTTCAAGTGTGTGCCAAATTTCCTACGCAGTTAGACAATGTGAGACACGGTTAAACTCAATTTAATCTAATGAACAAATAATAGAATCCATAGCCTTAGCGTTTGCAAATTGCAATTTATTTTCAAGACCTGTCCATTGATCCATCGGTTTTTCAACTTCTTGATTATCTACCACTAAAGTTGGTGTTCTATATCCCGTCTCAACAATATTCCACTGAACATGGGTGGCCTAACTATGGATTGACCCTCAGCAAAATCATTATTAAAAGAAGCCATTTAAAAAAAATCAAATTTTTAACTGAAGGGAAAAAATCAAATTTTTTAATAAAAAATAATTTTTGTTCCTAGCTCTGATACCACTTGTAGGATCGTTTTCAACCTAGGGGGTGAATAGGGTGATATTAATAATAATAAAAATTAATGCGGAAATAAAAATCAATAGCATGAAACAATGTAGAAGAGATCACATACAAATTTACCCAGCTTCGGCAAAACCCTACCAATGTGTTGCACACAAGGTTTCTATTAGAAATTAAGTAGTCAGACGCTTACACACGTAAACTTGCAACACCCACTAATGACTAACCTAACTCTACGCTCAAAAATCTGCCACAACTCAGCCACCAAGTTGCAAATTCTCGAACTACACCATCGTAGTTCGTAACCTAGTCACACGACAAGAAAGTTACACAAGTTAAAAGAAAAAACAAAAACTAAAACAATGCAAAACCCTAATTAAAAAATTAAAGCCCAAATAAAAATAACTAGACCGGCCCACTACAAACTAAAACAAGACAACGTTTCTCCCTTTCTCATTTTCGTGGCCGCTCTTTCTTTGTTCCTTGCTCTTGTCAAATTTACGGTTATTCAATTGAAGCTGCCCCCTTCAAATTGTTCGCTTGATGATTTAGCCTTCTACTTCAATTAGCATTCTTCAATTTCCTTTTCAATTGATTTCATTACTTTAATAGCTTGCGGCTGCTTCAATAAGTCGAGATCGAAAGACGTATTGAACTGGTATGTAAATGTCCCATTTTTCGATTTTGATTATACTCGACTTCGATTCGAGTTATTTATTTGTGCTTTCAATTGCTTGCTCCAGAATTTTTCTTGAACTCGAATCGATGATGTCTATGATGAAATTTGGTTTTAGTTTATTGGGTTCGAACACCCTATATCTTTGTTCGTATATCTCCGGTTTGAATTCTTCATGCACTTGCTTGGCCGTTCAATTTTTCTCTTGAACGTCTGTTATAAATATAACTTGTTCGTGTTGAATTTGCGTGATATATTTTATTAAGTAGGGTCCGTTCTTTTTGGCATTTGAATTTTTAGATAATTTGGACTTCATGAAGATTGACTTGTTCATTTGTTGACTGGTTTTACTACAAAACTAAACTAGGTTGATCGATCTCCATAATTCAATTTTGCTCTATTCATTTTAGCCTTGACTTTGGCTTTTTAATTTTTGAGATAATTGATTTGGTTCCGTCCACATTAGTTGTGACTTCTAATAGTTGTATCTCATTGGACATAGTATTCGAGGCTTCTTCCATAGACATTCTTACAAGTCGACTTTGTATAATCCATGAATCAATAAAGTGTGCTGTAACAGTTATATAACTTATATTTGGTTCTCTTGTATTCATGTTCACATGTTTGGTCAGCACTGCGTACATTGATTTAGAGAGCTCTATATGTAGTTTTGCTGTTGGTTGGAATTTGGCATCAAATCTGTCCTTGTCCACACATGTATGTGGTTTCCTTGCATTCATGTACATATGAGCATGTACATATGAAGCTTGTTGTACATATGACCAACTATGTATGCCTGAGTGCCATTACTTTATTACTTGTACATGTGGTGTGTTGCATTCATGTTAGTGTTGACCATTTCTCTGATTAGAGTCTTGCATTGCTGGTTCTGGTTCCATGTTTGCATGTACGTTTTTGTTGAGCCTTCATGTGTGTGCATTTTACTTCATGCCTCGACTTGTGCCTTTGTACATTTGCATATGAACAAGGTTCTGTCTTGGGTGGTTCCACTTGAATAGCTTCGATTTAAATCTTCCGGTTGCATGTCTCTGTTGTATATCTGGACTTGGAGTCTCTTGCATTTTCCTTGTACTAGTTGTCAGATGTATGCATACATGCCTAGTGGTTTAGTTTTGAAGTCTTGTTCTGTTCTTTTACCATTGTGTGCCTCTGGTCTGGTTCATCTTTTGTGTGCCTGCATATCAATATAAACTGGTTTACATGTTGTATGAATGTGACTTTGCTGTTGCACATTTCCAGTCTAGTTGCTTTATACATGGTTGCATTGTCCATGGTTTGTTGCACTACATCGATCCATTTGAAGTCTTGTTACCCATACAGTCATGTGGTCTTGTATGTATGTGTGGTGTGGTTTTGTGTTGTAGTTGTCTTGGTCGAGCTTCACTTGTATGCTCTGTGGTTGTATATGAGTTTCATGTGTACTGCTCTAGTGCCATATTAAAATTAGCATGCATTTAGTTTCCTCTATTTCAAGTCTGGTTTGGTTTGCAATGTGTGGTCTTGAATTTGCTTCGAGTCGTTTCATATTGTCCATGTGTGTGCACCTGAGTTGAAACCACTATTTGGTTGGATTTGACCTTGTGCTCACATGTCCTTGCAGTTCTAACACGCAAGTGTATATCGATGTGCACGGCCTTGTGACATGTACAGCGATACACTGTGCATGTTACAAGTTGTTTGTGTAGATGAATTTAAAAGAAATAAATGACGAACAACCCAAATAACTGAGGCAAATAATATTTTAAAAACACACCCTTTAATTTCCACTGCAAAATATATTTTTTCACTTTTACAGCGTCAATTTTTATTTTGCAGATAGCTCAGAAGCTAGATTCAAGCTGTAACAAAGTTTAAGATAAATATACGAGTGATGAGTGAATATGTAGTGAGGTCAAAAGTGTAGATTAAATTTTTTGATGTAATTGAAATTGTGATGTAATTGAAAATGTACATATGTAGTGAGAGCTCAAATTTGTATTATTTGATTTTGTAACAAAATAATTGTTTGAATAAAATATTTGTTTGAATTTGAATTTTGTGTTATTTATTTTATCCAATAAATATTTATTTAATTATGTGAAAATTAAAATATTACAATAACAAATACATTTAAACTAATATATATATATATGTTTATTATCATCGAACAAAAATCATATACTAGCATATTCTACAGACTCAACATCCCAAATAAGGACTCGACATCCTCCAAGAAAGTAAGGCTCGACATCCCAAATAAAGACTCAATATCCTTTAAGGAAGCTTGAACGGTAATGTTGTGTTCACCTATATGAACTTTTAGATAAGACATTCTCTTAAAAAATTATGTCATATTGTATGACCAGATGAAAATGTGGCAATTTGGTGATGTGATCTATCAAGCATGATGATAAACCAAATGCCCATTTTACTCTCAAGTTCAAGGATCTCATGCTCATATAATCATGCATGTTTAGGTTCCCCATTGATTAAAATTCAACAAAATTGACCTTGCCGAAGCCATGTACAGATCATTGTTAGGATCATCGACAATGCTCATGTCGAGCTTTGCACTTTACAACATGTTCATCTTAGCTCAGAGCACATCGAAGTTATGGTCAAGTCGAGCTCTAAACTTTATAACATGTTTGTCTCAATTCAGAACTCATCGAGGTTGTGGCCATGTCGAGTTTCAAACTCGATGAGACTAAATATTTGCAAGCCAAAGTTAATAATGTTCAAAAAATCATAGCCGAAGTCCAAGTGTTAATTAAAGCCCTTAATGTTATTGATCAAATGTGATTACAATCAAAAACAATTTTTCCCAAATTCAACTTAGGGTTTTCTAGAGTGTGATTTAAGTACAAGAGAGAGAAATTAAGGATGGGCCCCAAATAAAGACCCCTGAATTCCTATTTATAGAGTTTTGGCGGTTGGTCGGTGCCGCTAATCTTCAACTTCGTCATGCTTCAGCGTCATTGAGTATTGATGATAGCAGCTTTCTCGGCCTCGACATTATTAGTGGTGTCGAGCTTTACCGTTCGAACTTTTGTTTCTCCATGATGAGACATTAGCATGTTATAAATGTTCGATGTTGTTCTTCCTTGATGATCTTTGGTGCCATTGAAGCGCAGTGTCGATATTACTGATGAATCTCTACAATAATAGCTATCAAGATTGCTTGCATAAGGCTAATGCTATGATACTTCTTAATCATCGATAATGTTCATGATTCTTGATCCTAGCCATCGATGTGTAGTAGCCTGTTTTGAAGAAGCTCGATGTCATTAGATAGACATGGCATGGTTCTTTTAATTACTATTTGTGTTCTTCAAGGTCGACAAAAAGGCTTGGACGTCGATATTCATCCTTGCATCTAAAGCTTAGAACCTCGACATGAACCCCTAGCTTGAAATCTCAACACGAAACACCAGACTCGACATCGATTCCTTAGCTCACATCCTTTGAAGATTATTGGGATAACAATGTGCATATGTATATTTTATATTTTTATCCCCTTTTTTCATCAACAAAAATGGGTTAAAAACAAACAATTACTCCCCCTCAAGAAAGCACATAATGATATATGATGATATACTTAATTCAAAATCAATAATCTAAGTAAAAATGATTGTATGATAAACTATACTAACAAACATGATGATATATGATTATATGATGGACTATGTATTAAATAAAGTGGATTTTATTTATATTATTAAATCTATACATAAATTCATTTATGTACAAGTCAAAATAACAAAATAAACTAATCAAACAACAAATATAATAACACAAAATCAAACCAAAACACCCAAATCCTAAAATCTTAAAAACCAAACAAAGCCAAATTAAATCTAGCAAACCAAACTTATTATGAATTATAATTATATTCTATGGTTTTCTCCTAATTACGGGGAACGTGTGGATGGGACAGAAAGGGTACCGAAGGCAAAGTTTCCTCTTTGTTCAACGAGATTCCCATCTTGATCGAAGTAAACATCTCCAACGCATTTGACTTCATTGTCATCTTCATTGTTTCCCTCATATTCCTCTTCCTCTTCTTCCTCTTAACTTGCCAAATATTGGCTAACTCAGATATTTCCTATAATAGGAATTATAAATCTCAAAATATGCCATAATATGGCAAAACAACTTAGAATTGATAACCTCTAATAGCTTCGATCGTACACTTCCGGAATTAACTGAAACAGTAAATGCACGTGTCCCATGCCACGTGTTTTACTAAATCGTTTAATTCTCTTCCTCATACGCTCAAATAGTGCAAAAACGTGTATTATATATATAAAATAATTTACTTGAGAAAACAAGCTTTTAAAACTATTTTTAGAAAATGATTATTGAAAATAATATTTGAAAATTCCCTTATTATAGGGAATATATATAGGTTTTATAGCTTAAAATAATTAAAAATATATATAATAAATATTTCCAAAGCCAATTTATTTTAAAAATTATTTCAAAATTGTTTGGAAAAGTCCGTGCTCGAAATCAGTAAAAAACAAAGAAAACGCTCAAAGCCGATAATTCAGATTCAATTCAAATTCAATTCAAAATCAATTCAAATTCAATTAAAATTTGAATTTCAAATTCACCAAATCTTGGCTAGCCTATTGATAGGCATCATAGCCCTCAATTACCTTCAAAAACATCCCAAAATCAATCAACAAATGCAAAAGAACAAGTTAGAGAATAAGGCAGAAACAACATAGAACAAAGCAAGGAGCAGGAGGCAAAAATACCTTCCCAGGTCGACATGCAGGTCGACCTAACTACCTCCTAGGTCGACCGTACGGTCAACCTAGATGGTGGTGCAGTCAACCCCCAAGTCGACAGGCATGTCGACCTAGGCCACGCATTTTGCCCAATCAATTATCAAGCTCCGGGTTGATTTTCAAGCAGCAATTTGAGACAGAAAATGAATGAAATATGCTACAAAATTTGGCATGCATATAATACAACATCTGAACTATGATCTGGAGAAGATCCGGCAGCAATTCATCAAGAAATCAAGAAATTATTCATTCACAAAGAGGCAACCAGAAGCAGATTTTAAACAGAAATTAAAGGAACATGATAAATTGTTACAGTAAACAATTTATACTACAAATTTCACCAAGCTGAACCTTGTTTATCTAAAGATTGTAAGTATATAACTTACCTTTCTATTCATAGAGAGTAATATCAATAAATTTAGCAAAAACTGAATCAAGATGAAGGCTTTAGGGAATATAAAGATTCAGCTACCTGTAGAAACTTCGAAACATGACATGCAACCAAAGAGAAGCAAATTACAGACAGCTCAAAGAAAAAATTAGAATTTGATGAATTATTCTCTGATTAGGAGTAGATTACCTGAATTAAATGGCTTTATTTTGATTGTTACAGCAAGAATTTGAATTAAACTAGGGGATTTTGGTTTTTGATTATGAAGATGAGTTGGGTTTCTTCTTTTCTCTTTTACTGTAAAATGTGTTATGTACGTATAAGAAGAACAAAGCTTCTTTTCTTATTTTTGGTTTAGGCTAACTGGGCTTTGGACCCAAAAGTTATTTAATTAATTAGCCTATGAGAAATTAATTAGCACTAAACAGGTATAGACACTATCTAATTAAAGTAAACAACACATTTTCTACAGGTTTTCTCTACTAACAATTCATGTAAATTCACTTACAAGTTGAATAAAATATTTTCATCATATAAAAAGATTAATTTTTATTTTTGAAACATTTTTATTATTATAATCCTTTATTTTACAAAAATACCCTATTTTCACAACTAAAAGCAAAAGTCTACATTTTAACTTCCAAAATTCCACAAAAATTATTTTCTTACCCAGAAGAATATTACAAACCATCTTAAACTCAACTTTACAATTAAAATGCATTTTTAAACCAATTTCCATCTTTTTATTTAAATAAATAACTTATAAAAACACATACCCCTTTTAAAAAATTATTAACAGAAGTAATTGGCAATAATTAATACAATTATTGCATTTTCTCTAAATAAAAACCATTTTCAAATCATTATTAACCCAAACAAATAAAATAAAGTTCCAAACTTTATTTTTCTCATTTTATTTCCAAAATTCATTGTTTAATCCAATAAACAATTATACATCTCCAATTTTATTTCAATTTACAATATTAAATTATAACAACCGTTATAATTTAATATTAACAGGTAATCTCCAAAACCATGGTTGTTACAGACTTCCCCCTTAACAAAATTGCGTCCTCGCAATTTCTAGAGAAGAATTTGTATCCAACATAATTATTTCATTAATCAAAGGAAGGATAGACAAGCACGAGATCAAAATTCCTCACTCTCTACTCAAGATGAAGAAGGCCAAAATAAAATTGCTTGGTAATTTCTATGATTTCCTGAATATATTCTTTGGGATTAGCGGACTATAGAATACCTTCGAGCAATACCTCATGATTTCAAAGGCAACACACCTTCGAAATAAGAATACAAAAGCAGAATGCAACCCAAAAATCAATCGAGTGAGATTGATTTCTCAAAAATTCCTCGAATAGAGTCGGGGTTTAGCTCAACTTTTATCCCGTACTCAAATCAACAAGGTGATTATCGACATGAGTTTCCATGTTTCATGTAACAACCCTGTATTTTTCAAATATTTTTAAATTGATTTTTCCAGATTCAAAAGCTTTATTTATGAAAAAGAATAAATTTTGTTATTTTAAGTATAAACTTTGACTTTGATGTGGATTAGAATTTCAAATATGACTAAATTTAATATCTCCTGAAAAATGTGAATTTTGGTCAATAGTCAAACTTTGACTTTTAAGTTTAAATTTTTAATAGTTTGAAATTATAAATTTTATCTTTTATTATGAAAATGGATTTAATAACTTGAACACTGCTTTTCGTTTCGTTGAAAACGGATTTAAATTGCAAAATTTATACTGTTTTCAATATTGTGTGTATATTGGGTTATTCAGCAATATTCTTTATTTTAAAAATTTTATAAATGACATTTTTATTTGATATATTTTATTCTAATATGTATATTTATGTTATATAATATATATTTTGGCTTTAAAATATTTTTAAAGTAAGGTAGGAATTTTTCCAAAGTTAGTAGTATTTTTCTTGCAAATTTCCATGCCCTGTTTGTAAATGTTAAACATTTTCTTTAATCCTTTTTCTATTTTCTCCAATTTAATTATCTATTTTATTTTGAAAATGATAAATAAATTATTTTAATTCAAATTTTCACTTCATAATATTTTTATAATAAAGTGTATAGTTTTTCAAGACTGACAGTGATTTATTTATAATTTTTGAACACTGTTTGGTATTTTTAAGTAATTTTCTTCATTCTTTTTATATTTTTCCAAAATTTATTATTTGTTTTCTCATATTTATAATTGATTTCAGTTTGTAAATTATTCTTCTGAATAGTTTTGTTTATATAAAGATTAAAAAGAAAAGAAATATGAAAGGTTGTAAAACACTTTGAAACTTAAGCCCTTTTTTGTCCAAACCCTTCATTTTCTTTAACTCCTCAAATTTTGCCCTTGCCATCTAAAACCCTAGTGTATCCACCACTTTTTGTTTCTCATCTTTTCACGTGAAAACAAATCAGCTCCTCATTTCTCATGGCTTCATCCAAAAATAGGTAATGGCCTCTCCTTCTTTTTCTTCTTTTTCTCTTCTTTTTCCATTGTTTTCCTATGGTTTTGCCTTGATTCTCTAGCTTGTTTGCTCGGCCACCATTTGCTTGCCATGGCCACCACCTCCACTACCTCCTCCTTGTCACCATCACCCACCTACCCCTCTGATTTGACCAGGCCACACCACTCCATGATGAACAACTCTATAAAAACTATGCAACATGCCTTGAAAACCCTTAACTATGCAAGCCATCACCTTATCACCTCCTTCCCTTCATTATACACCACGGCCACCACCTCTAGCCACCACCACCACCTTGCTACCACCACTATACATCATCTTAGCCTCTGTACAGATCTGAAATTGACATGGCCGAATCCACCATGGTGACCAAACTCCACAAAAATGCAACCTAAGCCTTAAAAGCAATGTTGTTGACCACTATTTGCTTCACCACTTCATTTTCCACCACCACCACCACCTTTGGCCACCACCACCATCTCTGACCAGACCCTTACACACAACTCCAACCTCTGTCCAGATCTGGACTTGAATGGCCAAGCCCAAACTCCTATGGCCGATGTAAAGACCCGTATTTTTAAACATTTAAAGGTATTAAATTAAATAAGATTTTTGAATAAAATTGTTAGAGAAAAAAATTAAGATTTTATTTATACAAATTAGATTATAATACAAATTATGAGCTTAATTAAAATTTCTATTAATGACATATGTTTGCAATAATATAAGGAAGATAACAAATGTTAGTGTGTATTTTAATAATATTGGTTTGAATGATATTTAAAATTGTCTAAATGTAAATTTCCAATTGATTGGAATAATAAATGTTAATAGGGAATAATAAATGTTTCTTTATAAAATAAAAAGAATCATATGTTTATTTATTTGAAATGTTTGGTAGCTAAAAGATTGATTGCAGAGATGAGAAACTATTATTTGGTAAGAAATATATAATTCTTGTTTGAATCAAAGAGTGCATAAATATGTTTAAATCACTGTTTGATAGGAAATAATTGTTTTATTTCTCATTACATTTATTTTGTCCATTTTGAAATTCACCCTTCTAAACAATTGAAAATAATGAAATTGAATAATTTCAATTAATGATAGAGAGGACACCAAACTGTAAATTAATATGTGTAATTAAACGTAGCTTATGTTTTGTGAAAATAAAAGGAAAGTTGGTTTAATGAAAAGAACATTTATATCAAATAAAATGGATGTTTCATTTGTCAATGTAGGTTTAATTTCATTAAAATAAAGAATAGGATGATTGATTTAAAGGAAGTAAATATGTATATTTTTAGCATATAGATGGATTACAAGAGTAGAAAAATAATTTATTTAAGTAAGTTATTTATAGCTTTGCTGTATAAACAACAAATATATAAACGTGTTTAAATGACTAAAGAAAACAATTATTCTATTTTTCATCCATTTTAGTTGTCTGTTTTGAAATTTAACTTTATAAGTAATTGTAATTGAAATATTTCAATTAGAAGGGAAGAAAACGTTGGTTGCAATTAATAGATTTAATAAAAGAAACGCACATTTTGCGTTAAACAGAATTGATGTTTTAATGGAAATAAAAGATCATTTTGGGAAAACCAAATTGAACGTTTTCATTTTTATAGTAAGTAATTTTATTTATTATGCATAGATAAAAAAACTAAATGCATACAAATTTGAATATTATTTGAGTTAATGAAGTTAATTTGGTTACGTTTCACAAATTGAATTTCAAAAAGGTTGTGCAATGTACATGGTCCCTTCATTTCTTTTGTGATTAATTGTTGCATGTTTTGAGACGTATAAAAATAAAACTTTCATTCTAAGCAAGAATGATTTTGGAAAAAAAATTGAATTTTAGAATAATACACACACACATTAATATTCAAACTTTTAAATATATCAGAGGATTCATGGTTTTGTAAATATTGTGGAATCAATTAGAAATTACCTTTTATTAACAGTTGTACATTAATTACCTAAGTTCATATATATTTATTTTTCCGTTTTATATATGGTTAGAACTTGTAAATTGGTTGCAATAATGTGACCGTTATAGTAATTAGAAAAGTAAAGTAAATCATTTTTATAGTGCACAGATAGATATATATTCATTAATTAATGAAATTGGTTTGAGTAATGTAAATAAATATATAGATTGATTGGTTGATTAATTGATTGATTGATTGTTAATTAATTGGTTGTGTTAATGTAGTATGCAAATATATTGACATAAAATGAATGTTTTAATATGGAATTAAATAATGTAAATATGTGTATATTTGGGTTTATTGATATGAATTAATTGGAGTAAGTTTTGGAATTTGGACCCCAAAGGTTTGTTTATAGGGTTATAGGTGGTCCCTTCATTTGCTTTACATTATTATCACCTCGCATTCTCTCTCTTCCGTTTTCAAGTTCTCAACGTAGTCTCCACTTGTGCATCCATTTAATTATTAGCCTACTCATTAGTTTCTTATTAATTAGTAATAACCTCATTTGATTTGTTTCTAATTAATAATTGCCTCATTCTTTTCATTTGTTTCTCCTTTATTCGTTTGCTCTTTTCAAATGCTTTACCAGAAGTTTTTCTTTTCTTTTCTGTTTTTCCGTTTTTAATGTGAACATTCAAATTAATATTCATGTCATCTAATTAGCATTTACTATGTAACGACCCGTATTTTTCGGATCGAAAAGTTTGTCAAAATCTGGGATTTTCAGCATTTTCTAGTTATTCCAGATCTTGGTTGAAATTTGCCTAAGTCCTAGGTCGTATGCGACCTAGAGGTTAGTTAAGTATTGTTGGCAACTTAGGAGATAAGTCGTACCTAAGAATGTTGGGGATTGGTGACCTTAAGGTTTGGAGTTAGGTCGTGTGATGGATGGTAAGGGTTTAGGTCGTAGACGACCTAAAAGGAAGGAGACTTTAGAGTTTCTGGCGAGTTAAGGTGTTAGCGACCTAAGAGATAGGTTGGTAGCGACCTAAGTAAACCCAGTAGTTGACGACCTAGGGATGAGCGACCTAGTGGTGCCGGGCTAGTATATTTAGGTCGGCAGCGACCTAAGGAAACTAGTGGTTAGCGACCTATAATAGTTCGCGACCTAAGGGGTTAGCTTGTTAGCGACCTAGTAGTTGCCGAGTTAGCGACCTAGTGGTTCTGAGTTAGCGACCTAGTGGTTCTGAGTTAGCGACCTAGTGGTTCTGAGTTAGCGACCTAGTGGTTCTGAGTTAGCGACCTAGTGGTTCCGTGTTGGCGACCTAAGGAGTTAACAAGTTGGCGACCTAAGAAGTTAACAAGTTGGCGACCTTAGGAGTTAGGCTATGTGTTAGGTCGTAACACTGTTAGGTCGTATGTTGTGTTAGGTCGCGTAGGTTGCTAA
The DNA here is from genome assembly GCA_030737815.1 of Allium fistulosum. NCBI lineage: Eukaryota > Viridiplantae > Streptophyta > Magnoliopsida > Asparagales > Amaryllidaceae > Allium > Allium fistulosum. The sequence goes on along the minus strand of CM060902.1, from coordinate 942,502,176 downwards.
GTTGTTAGGTCGCTAGGATAGTTCAAGTGTTAGGTCGCGTGTTGTTTTAGGTCGACTTGTGTTAGGTCGCAACCCAACTGAGTCTTAGATAGTTAGGTCGTTAGGTTGTTAGGTCGCTGGGTTTCCTAAGTGTTAGGTCGCAAAGAAGTTAAGACGTACATCTGTTAGGTCGGAGAGGCTTAGGTCGGAGAGGCTTAGGTCGCTTAGGTCGGAAGCGACTTAGGGAGATAGCCAGATTTCGACTTAAGGACAGATTTCAGCTATAAATAGGAGGGGTTGTTCTCACTTTTTGGGATCCGGATTTTTGAAGCGACGAAGTGCTGCCATTTTGAGAGCTCGACTTCTACACTTCTTCACTTCTTTTCTCCACTTTAATCTAGTGCTTCCATCCATCCTAATCGAAGATCAAGATTGAAGATTCAAGAGCTTAGATTGAAGATCTTCATCTTTTCAAGAGAGATTTCTTCATTTGAAGCGGATTTGTGGTAGATCTAGCTTCATCCTTCGCTGTCCAGATCTGAAGTGTGTTGATTTGAGGTTGTTTAGGTGATTTGGTGAGTGGTGATTATCTCTCACACGGATCCAAAGGAGTATATCGGATTGTTGGCTCGTTTTGGTGTTAAAATAGAGATTTCCATGCATTTTCTTCATCCTATGTGTAGATCCATATAGATCCATTGTTCATGATGATGTTACATCCATTTTATCATATGTTAACCTATGCAAGTTCATTCATCAAGTTTGTAGAGATATAATCCATGTTTTCATGCTTATTGGACTTTCAACTCTTTAATTACGAAAATGCCATTATTGTTATAATTGTCTACTTAGATCATATTTGAATGCTTGATTGCTTGGATTGATGTTTGATTTGATTGCTTGTTATGAACTAGATGATTGATGATTAGATTTAGATCGAAGATGATTCAAAAGCTAAGGGAAAGGCTCTTGAAATGGAAAAGCTGCTCGTGGCATATGTAGCGGGATGATGAAGCTCTTATGCATAGATTTGATGATGTGGTGATGAGATGAGGCTTTGCGAGGATGTAATGAAGCGAGGCAATCATATGATGAAGACTTGGTCTAATCCAGGCGGGATCATTCCAAGCATGTTGATAACTCGGTGATATGATTCGAGTTGAGGATAATGGATGCTCGAGAGGCGCTTGAGCTAGTATGGCAATAGTCGTCGAGGAGGATGACTAGGAGGTTGAGATCTCATCGTTGTTGAAGGTTCTAGCATGCTCTAAGCAAGAGTACATGGGGACGCCCAAAAGACTAAGTTGATGGTCGAGTACTCTGGGTAGATTCGATAATCCTAGGCACGGGTCACGATGACGTGCGGGAGTTATGTCTAGAACCGGGGTTACCATTAGCCCTTGACGGACGGCTGAAAGAATGTGCCGGTCATTCAATTAACGGTGATATCGCAACAATGATAACAGTGATAGCCGAGTCATGGATGTTTGGTTGTATCATCATTCGGTCTCAAGAGCGGTATTTCCTGGGTGCTTATCTGACCTTGGTTTTAGACCTTGGGATTTGTACTTGGAAAACATCGCTCTTGACTCGAGTGACAATTGCTTTACTTTAAATTGTATGCTCTGCTATGTTTGCTTCTGCTTAGTGTGTGTCTGGGGGCTATCACTGTAGAATGAGGTTGGAGTGGGAGGGTTGTATTCCTATTCCTTTTCCTTTATGCTCTTTTGGTATGTTGTTAGTTAATTTACCGCTCACTAAGACTGTTGTCTGACTCAAGGCTTTATGTTTTAATTCTTATTGCCTTGGGCTGTTCGTCCATTTTGGGACGGGCAGACTAGGTAGCAGGTGACAGGTGCTGTTCTCTTCTCACGATGCTGATATCGAAGACGAGCTAGAGGGTTGCATATTATCTTCTTATATGTACTGGATTTTTCCGCTGTTTTGTATTCTCTGAGAGTTATGTAGTGAGGCTGGATGTATTGACTATGTGGATGCTTGTATTCAACTATTATGGAGTTTTATATGATGTCATTTTATTCTGTAAAGCTTCACTATACATATGTTCTATTGTATTTTGTCCATGCGCTGTGAGTAATACGATAGATCCTGTTGTTTTAATCTTACCTTGACAATCGTCCATGGTCGCCTGGCACACTCTACAGCGCTCTATCTCTAGATTCGGTGCAGGGGTCATGGGCGGTCGTTACATTTGGTATCAGAGCATTGGTTAATCGATTTTACCCAACGCTCGCTGTAGTAACTACGTATGAGAGACGTAATTGTATTTTGATGGATGATTACTATATATGATATAGTAGCTTAGTAGAGTTTGAGTCCTTTATGCAGTTGTTTCTCTAGATGTTCTAATCATTCCTTTTTGTAGATATTGAGAATGAGTCGAAGGGGGAGACCAGCTGCTAGGGAAGGCCGTGCTACTGAAGAGACTGCTGATTATGCAGCCATGTTCGAAGCTATGATGACTTCGATCATGAGAAGGATACCAGTTCCGGGGGCGGCAGTTGATGTTGGAGTTCAAGTCCAAACTCCGAAACCAGTGGATTTTGCTAAGCTGTGCAAGGATTATACTGCTCTTGGAGGGAAGGTTTTCTTGGGAACAGAATCTACCATTGAGGTCCAGAGGTGGATAGATGCTTGTAGAAGGATCTTTGGTGATTTGGGAATTGATGATGCAACTAAGAGGAAGTTGGCATCAAGGCAGCTTCAAGGGAGAGCTTCTGATTGGTGGAACTCTATTACCATCAATACTGCGGAGGAAGAGATTACTTGGGAACAATTCCAAGCTAGATTTGAAGCTAAGTTCATTTCTACAGCTCAGAAGTCTGTTCTGTTCAAGAAGTTTGTGGAGCTCAAGCAGGGAGGGAGATCTGTTCTTGAGTATGTTTCTGAGTTTGAAGCTTTGTCCAAGTATGCTCGGTCATATATTGAGTCTGCTTACCAGAAGAATGAGAAGTTCGTGACTGGTTTGGATAGTTATCTTGGGAGACAGTTGGTGGATCATTTGGACGATTCATTTGAGAAGCTTGTGGAGAAGGCTCTTAGGCATGAGAGTCTGTTTCCTAAGGAAGGACCTGTTGTTGCTGCTACCAAGGGAGAATCTAAACCACAGCAGGGTGGAAACCAGAAGAGGAAGCAGCAGCAGCAGAAGGGTAAGGATGGCCAGAAGAAGCCGAAAGGCGAGGTGACTTGCTACAATTGTCAGCAGAAGGGCCATTTCTCCAAGGATTGTAAGAATCCGAAGGCACCGATGAAGTGTCACAACTGTGACAAGCCGGGACATTTCAGGAAGAATTGTCCAGAACCAAGGAAGGACAGGCAGATTGTGCAAGCTTATGCTTTGGGGGCTGTTCCGTCGTCTTCGAAAGCTCCTACTGCTGAAGAGAAGGGAAAGAGTGTGGTTGTTCAAGGTACTCTTTTCCTATGTGGTGTTCCAGTTAGAGTTCTGTTTGATACTGGAGCGTCGCATTCGTTTGTTTGTAATGAACTAGTAGGCCGGTTAGGTTTGGAACCGGATATTGTTGATAGGCCATTGGTTGTGACTAATCCAGTTGGGGGTTCGTCTTGTTTGTGTATGTTATGCCGTGGTCTAGTTGTGTCGAGTCATGGTTGCTCTTTTGTTTGTGATTGCTTTGTTCTGAACTTTGCGGGGTTCGGAATTATATTGGGTATGGACTGGCTTAGGAAGTATGCGGCTAAGGTTGATTGCGAAAGGTTGGAAGTGACAGTCGAGAATGTGGAGGGGCGAAAGATTGTGATACGATGTAAGCATGAAGAAGGCGTCTTCATGAGCTTCATGTATTCGCTAGTTGTTCCACGGGATGGACTGTCATCAGTGCCGATCGCTAATGGATTCGAGGATGTCTTTGACGAAGTCAAAGGGTTGCCGCCGCATAGAGAGATCGAGTTTCGTATAGATCTAGTTGAAGGAGCCAGACCTGTTGTGATGCCTCTTAGGCGGATGGCGCCTAGGGAACAGCAGGAGTTGAGGGTGCAAGTTGATGATCTTTTGCAGAAAGGATTCATTCGGCGTAGTGTGTCCGAGTGGGGTGCACCAGTTGTGTTTGCAACCAAGGCAGATGGGTCGTTGAGATTGTGCGTCGATTATCGTGAGCTGAATAAGGTGACTAAGAGGAACAAGTATCCATTACCGAGAATAGATGACTTGTTTGATCAGCTTCACGAAGCTAAGGTGTTTTCTCAGATGGATTTGGCAACGGGATTTCACCAGTTGAGAGTGGCAAAGGATAGTGTGTCGAAGACTGCTTTTAGGACACCATCCGGTTTCTTTGAGTGGCTGGTAATGCCATTTGGATTGACTAACGCGCCAGCATATTTTGTGGATCTTATGAATAGAGTGTTCAGAGATCAGTTGAACAAGTTCGTACTTGTGTTCGTGGATGATATTCTGATTTATTCCAGAACGGAAGAAGAGCACAAGACGCACTTGCGTATTGTTTTGGAGATCTTACGGAAACATCAGCTGAAGGCTAAGTTTTCGAAGTGTCACTTCTGGAAGAGTGAAGTGAGGTTCTTAGGCCATGTGATTTCTGGAAATGGAATAGCGGTTGATCCCGCTAAGGTGGCAGCAATCCAGGATTGGGTTAGACCTAAGAATGCATCTGATGTGAGGAGTTTTCTTGGATTAGCGGGATATTATCGACGGTTTATCAAAGACTTCTCCAAGATAGCTGCACCGTTAACAGGATTGACGAAGAAGAACCAAGTGTTCAGTTGGGATGCTAAGTGTGAGCAAGCTTTCGGAATCCTGAAAGAGCGATTGACGAGTGCTCCTGTTTTGACTATTCCTAGTGGGAATGATGAGATGGTGGTTTACACCGACGCATGTGGTACTGGACTTGGAGCAGTGCTGATGCAGAAGGATAAAGTTGTTGCGTATGCCAGTCGACAACTAAAGCCGCATGAAAGGAATTACCCAACTCATGATTTGGAGTTAGCGGCGATTGTATTTGCTCTGAAGATGTGGAGGCATTATCTGTTGGGAGTTCGATTCGAGTTGTTTACGGATCATAAGTCGTTGAAGTATCTTTTCTCCCAGAAGGATTTGAATCTTCGGCAGCAACGTTGGCTAGAGTTCTTAGCATCATATGATTTTGGTATAGCTTATACTCCGGGAAAAGGTAACGCAGTGGCTGATGCGTTAAGTCGAAGACATGCAGGATTGGGAGCCATGTTTTCTGAATGGAAGAGTCTCGAGTATTTAGCTGGATTTGACTTCAGGCCTAGATGCGAATTGGAACCTGAAATGTTGGCAAACTTATCGATAAGACCGACTCTTGTGGAAAGGATTGGCGAGAGTCAAAAGCGAGATGATAAGCTTGTCAAGATTATCCGTGAATTGGAATCTGGATTGGAGCCAGAAAAGGATAAAGGAGTCGAGGTCGATAGAGAAGGTTGGCTTCGAAAGCAAGGACGACTAGTGGTTCCCGATATAGATGAATTGAGGAGTGAAGTTCTGAAGGAAAGTCATCACTCGAAGTTGACAATTCATCCAGGTGGAAATAAGATGTATCGGGATATGAAGAGAAACTACTACTGGGAAGGCATGAAGAAGGATGTTGGAGATTTCATTTCCAAGTGTATGAACTGTCAGTTGGTAAAGGCTGAACAGAAGAAGCCAAGTGGATTGCTTCAACCCTTAGAAGTTCCTACATGGAAGTGGGAACAAGTGTCGATGGATTTTATTGATGGATTGCCTAGAACCAGAACGGGAAATGAAGGGATTTGGGTCATTGTGGATCGTCTGACTAAGAGTGCACGATTCATTCCTGTTCGATCGACTAGGACTGCATCAAAGTTGGCTGAGTTGTATGTGAAGTGGATAGTTCGATTCCATGGTATTCCGAAGAGTATAGTGAGCGATCGAGATCCATTGTTCACTAGTGGATTTTGGAAGAGCTTCCAGGAAGTTTTGGGAACCGAGTTGTGTTTGAGTACAGCTTATCACCCTCAGACAGATGGTCAGACCGAGAGAGTCAACCGAGTTTTGGAAGATCTTCTTAGAGCATGTGTTTTGGACTTCGGAGGATCATGGGAAGATCACCTTCATTTGGTGGAGTTTGCGTACAACAACAGTTACCAGTCAAGCATTGGTATGGCACCGTATGAGGCATTGTATGGAAGACCGTGTAACTCTCCGACATGTTGGTTGGAAACTGGAGAAAAGCTGATGCTTGGGCCAGAGATGATTCGACAGACTTCGGATTGCATAGAGATCATTCGGCAACGAATGAAGGCAGCCCAAGACCGTCAGAAGAGTTATGCTGATAAGCGTCGAAAGGATTTGGAGTTCGACGTGGGAGATATGGTTTTTGTGAAGATTTCTCCACTGAAGAATGTTATTCGATTCGGGAAGAAAGGAAAATTGACTCCGAGATTTGTTGGACCATTCCCGATCATCGAGCGAATTGGAAAGCTCGCCTACAGATTGGAGTTACCTGAGAAGATGTCGGGTGTGCACAATGTTTTTCATGTATCTTATCTACGGAAGTATGTGCACGACTCGAATACAGTGGTTTCTGCTGATAGCTGTGAAGACTTAGAAGTTGATCCAGTTGATAGAAGACCTCGTAAGCCGCTTCGTGTTGTTGAAACCGACACGAAACAGCTTAGGAGGAAGGTAGTTAAGTTGCTCAAGATACAATGGAGTGATGATGATAACGACTGTACGTGGGAGGTGGAAGAGAGGATGAAGGCAGCTCATCCTGAACTCTTCAAGGTATGGCCCTAAGGTGTCGTCTCATCTCGCGATATTGTAACTTGTTCTAAGTCTTAGAATTCTGTACGCTAAGCTAGAATTGGATGCATGGTTTGTTGATTGCTATGGATGGTAGGCGTACAGAATAGCCTTTGATTGCCTTGTTTGCTTGGAATTTCGGGGGCGAAATTCCTAAGGGGGAGAGAATGTAACGACCCGTATTTTTCGGATCGAAAAGTTTGTCAAAATCTGGGATTTTCAGCATTTTCTAGTTATTCCAGATCTTGGTTGAAATTTGCCTAAGTCCTAGGTCGTATGCGACCTAGAGGTTAGTTAAGTATTGTTGGCAACTTAGGAGATAAGTCGTACCTAAGAATGTTGGGGATTGGTGACCTTAAGGTTTGGAGTTAGGTCGTGTGATGGATGGTAAGGGTTTAGGTCGTAGACGACCTAAAAGGAAGGAGACTTTAGAGTTTCTGGCGAGTTAAGGTGTTAGCGACCTAAGAGATAGGTTGGTAGCGACCTAAGTAAACCCAGTAGTTGACGACCTAGGGATGAGCGACCTAGTGGTGCCGGGCTAGTATATTTAGGTCGGCAGCGACCTAAGGAAACTAGTGGTTAGCGACCTATAATAGTTCGCGACCTAAGGGGTTAGCTTGTTAGCGACCTAGTAGTTGCCGAGTTAGCGACCTAGTGGTTCTGAGTTAGCGACCTAGTGGTTCTGAGTTAGCGACCTAGTGGTTCTGAGTTAGCGACCTAGTGGTTCTGAGTTAGCGACCTAGTGGTTCCGTGTTGGCGACCTAAGGAGTTAACAAGTTGGCGACCTAAGAAGTTAACAAGTTGGCGACCTTAGGAGTTAGGCTATGTGTTAGGTCGTAACACTGTTAGGTCGTATGTTGTGTTAGGTCGCGTAGGTTGCTAAGTTGTTAGGTCGCTAGGATAGTTCAAGTGTTAGGTCGCGTGTTGTTTTAGGTCGACTTGTGTTAGGTCGCAACCCAACTGAGTCTTAGATAGTTAGGTCGTTAGGTTGTTAGGTCGCTGGGTTTCCTAAGTGTTAGGTCGCAAAGAAGTTAAGACGTACATCTGTTAGGTCGGAGAGGCTTAGGTCGGAGAGGCTTAGGTCGCTTAGGTCGGAAGCGACTTAGGGAGATAGCCAGATTTCGACTTAAGGACAGATTTCAGCTATAAATAGGAGGGGTTGTTCTCACTTTTTGGGATCCGGATTTTTGAAGCGACGAAGTGCTGCCATTTTGAGAGCTCGACTTCTACACTTCTTCACTTCTTTTCTCCACTTTAATCTAGTGCTTCCATCCATCCTAATCGAAGATCAAGATTGAAGATTCAAGAGCTTAGATTGAAGATCTTCATCTTTTCAAGAGAGATTTCTTCATTTGAAGCGGATTTGTGGTAGATCTAGCTTCATCCTTCGCTGTCCAGATCTGAAGTGTGTTGATTTGAGGTTGTTTAGGTGATTTGGTGAGTGGTGATTATCTCTCACACGGATCCAAAGGAGTATATCGGATTGTTGGCTCGTTTTGGTGTTAAAATAGAGATTTCCATGCATTTTCTTCATCCTATGTGTAGATCCATATAGATCCATTGTTCATGATGATGTTACATCCATTTTATCATATGTTAACCTATGCAAGTTCATTCATCAAGTTTGTAGAGATATAATCCATGTTTTCATGCTTATTGGACTTTCAACTCTTTAATTACGAAAATGCCATTATTGTTATAATTGTCTACTTAGATCATATTTGAATGCTTGATTGCTTGGATTGATGTTTGATTTGATTGCTTGTTATGAACTAGATGATTGATGATTAGATTTAGATCGAAGATGATTCAAAAGCTAAGGGAAAGGCTCTTGAAATGGAAAAGCTGCTCGTGGCATATGTAGCGGGATGATGAAGCTCTTATGCATAGATTTGATGATGTGGTGATGAGATGAGGCTTTGCGAGGATGTAATGAAGCGAGGCAATCATATGATGAAGACTTGGTCTAATCCAGGCGGGATCATTCCAAGCATGTTGATAACTCGGTGATATGATTCGAGTTGAGGATAATGGATGCTCGAGAGGCGCTTGAGCTAGTATGGCAATAGTCGTCGAGGAGGATGACTAGGAGGTTGAGATCTCATCGTTGTTGAAGGTTCTAGCATGCTCTAAGCAAGAGTACATGGGGACGCCCAAAAGACTAAGTTGATGGTCGAGTACTCTGGGTAGATTCGATAATCCTAGGCACGGGTCACGATGACGTGCGGGAGTTATGTCTAGAACCGGGGTTACCATTAGCCCTTGACGGACGGCTGAAAGAATGTGCCGGTCATTCAATTAACGGTGATATCGCAACAATGATAACAGTGATAGCCGAGTCATGGATGTTTGGTTGTATCATCATTCGGTCTCAAGAGCGGTATTTCCTGGGTGCTTATCTGACCTTGGTTTTAGACCTTGGGATTTGTACTTGGAAAACATCGCTCTTGACTCGAGTGACAATTGCTTTACTTTAAATTGTATGCTCTGCTATGTTTGCTTCTGCTTAGTGTGTGTCTGGGGGCTATCACTGTAGAATGAGGTTGGAGTGGGAGGGTTGTATTCCTATTCCTTTTCCTTTATGCTCTTTTGGTATGTTGTTAGTTAATTTACCGCTCACTAAGACTGTTGTCTGACTCAAGGCTTTATGTTTTAATTCTTATTGCCTTGGGCTGTTCGTCCATTTTGGGACGGGCAGACTAGGTAGCAGGTGACAGGTGCTGTTCTCTTCTCACGATGCTGATATCGAAGACGAGCTAGAGGGTTGCATATTATCTTCTTATATGTACTGGATTTTTCCGCTGTTTTGTATTCTCTGAGAGTTATGTAGTGAGGCTGGATGTATTGACTATGTGGATGCTTGTATTCAACTATTATGGAGTTTTATATGATGTCATTTTATTCTGTAAAGCTTCACTATACATATGTTCTATTGTATTTTGTCCATGCGCTGTGAGTAATACGATAGATCCTGTTGTTTTAATCTTACCTTGACAATCGTCCATGGTCGCCTGGCACACTCTACAGCGCTCTATCTCTAGATTCGGTGCAGGGGTCATGGGCGGTCGTTACATTTACTATTCTCCGTTTCTGAAGTTTATTTTGTTTATGCATCATTAGTTCTTTTAGCTTCCTTTCATTGGCAATTCTCTCTCCTGAAACTTCATATTTAAAACGAAAGATTTATTTTTATCTTTATTGATATATTTATTCCTTTACTTCACCTCTTTCAATACTACCATTTTAAGACTGTTCATATTTTTACTTTATTTCAATTCCTAGTTTGTTTATATATACTCTATTAGCTTTTCATTTGTTTCCATCATCATTTCTGTAGCCTCATTTCATTTTTCAAATCTCATCTTCTATAGCTTCATTTCTCCAAACAAACTTCCATCTCATGTTTTCTCGCTCTCTCTTCATTTTCTTCCTTCTTCATTTTTTTTCTTCTTCTTCAAATCTCCTTCTTCTCTTTTTTTTTCTTTCAAAGCTTTTTCTTATTCTTATTCTTCAAATCTTCTTCTTCTTTTTTTAAAGCTTCTTTTTTTAAAGCTTCATTTTCTTTTTCAATTCTTCATCTTCCTTGAATTTTTTTTCTTCTTTCCCAAACATTCTTCTTTTCCTAAATCCTTTTCTTCAAATTCATACCTATACAAACTTCTCTGTCTCTTCCAAAAATTTCTGTAAAAAAAAAGATTAAAATAGCAAGGAAATAAATCAATAGGAGGAAGTCGTAGCGGATCCAAACCCGACTAAGAAAGGGATCCATAAGGTGAGTGTTTAAACCCACTCACGAAATACTAAAATTTTATTGCAAGTTAAACCAGGTCAAATAGTGATAAATTTTTGATTGTTGGTTGTGAATTTTTATTGATGTTTAATTTGAATAGCTAAATTCCAATATGTGATGACTAATAATTACTGTGACATGTTATTGAATTGGTTGATTTGTTGAATTGATTGATTTGAATGTTGATTGTATGTTGTGATGGATTCTATTGTGATTGAATGTGTATTTGTTTATTTATTTTGATTTATCCTTGTTATCACCTTATAATTTACTGTAATCTTATCAATTTTCATATTGATTATTTGAACACTGAATAAAGATATAAACCCATGAATTTCATGTATTTACATGAGAGGAAAAAAAAACTAGTATGTTTAGATTTACTATTTGAACAAAAAAAAGTGATTTTGAGAAATAAACCATCATTACCTTATTTGAAAGTTTTCAAAATTAAATTTTGAAACATTGGGAAGTTTCTATAAAATTGAATGTTGAAACTTTGAAACATTTTTATAAATCAAATCTCTTGAACTATGAAATTTAATTGGGAATTATTCTGTAAATTTGTAAGTTACTAGAATGGATCTATTGTGAAATTTATTGTATTTGAATATGGAAACAATAACATTTCCAGAAATTTGAACCTTCAAAAATGTAGTTATTTGCATTCCTTATTACATCTAATTTTGATTTAATTTGCATAAGAATTTTAGTTCTGACTCGAGTGTTTTGTGTTTTACTTTACGCTCGGGTCAGCCTGAGTATTTTCAGTGTATTGAAGACCATTTTATTTTGGAGGATGAAGACGAAGATGGTTCTACTATTTATTATAATTAATCCACTACATCATGTATTCCGCTGCATTATTTGTTTATTTCTGACGTATGTATAACTCTGATTTGAATTGTAAAAGGGTAATCAAATGATATTTGTAAACAGCTTCATGAACTATTTATTTGATCATTATATTTTGTCGTTCCGCTGCGAGATTCTGTGTTTTGTTTTTTTCTTTTCTATTATTTTCTTATTTACCCCATTAACAATCCTCCATTATGAATGGTTTGAGTCCGACATGTATGGTTTATTGTCGATTTGAACTGTCCAAAAAGGGTGGGTCGTTACAGTTGGCATCAGAGATTTGGTTTAGACACACCTTAGCTTGTTGGGGTTAACTCATTAGAGATAGGATAGTAATATCCTAGAATGATTTTGTCTTAATGTATATATATACGAGAGCACGTATTTGTTAGTGTTATAAAAATGTTTTTTATAAGTTTTGAAATGAAATTATTTTTCCTAATATTGTATGATGTATATGTAAAGGAATAAATTTTTATAACTAATATAGTTATTTGTAATGTGTTTGATATATAAAATGGTAATATTTAGTTATTATCATTTATGGTTGATTTGTTGTATTTGGTCAGTTTATAAACATTGGCTATTATTGTTAATTGAAATTTTGAAATGAACACTGGTTTAATAATGGTGAATTAAAGAGAATAGAGTGAATAATTAGGATATTTGGTTATGAAATTGAAGTGTTTTGTTGTGTGAATCTTTTTGTTTCGTTGATTTGGTAGTTTCAACTATTGAAATAAAATAGAATAACTGGATATTTTGGATAGTCGAAACTTCTGTATTAATATATAAGTTAAAACTTAGTTACTGTGTTGAACTATGTAGTTGAATTTGGTAACCTTAATGTGAAAGCAAGTGAAATAAGGTTAAATTGTTAAACCAATGTTTAGTAAATGAATATAATTGTTGTATACATTATTGGCATGTAATGTAATAATATACAAGTGTGAACTTTAAGCCTTGAAATGTTTAAATTGAAATTGTGATTAAGGAAATGTTGTAAATGAATTAAATTGACGAAAAATTTGTTTATAAACTTAATTAAAATTTATGAAATGTGTCATAAATAAAATGCAAAATTAAAAGTGAAAACTAATTGAATAAACAAATATGAGCTAAAAGTGAAATGATCATAAATAAAGTCACAACCTATAAATTGTTTATGAAATAAATGGATGTTGCAATAAATGTAGTATTAAATGAGAAATATTACATGTGAAAATGAATGTAATTTAAAAAGTTAAGAGAAAATAAGCAATGTTTGAGAATGATTAAGGTTTATATTGTATGGAGAAATTCTATGGAATAAATATTAAAGTATGAAGTGATATTTTTGTTAATCAACGAGATTAATAATGAATTTAAATTAAAATGTATTTGTGATGAATTTTTTTGAAAAGATACGTATGTTGTTTTATTCGCATAATTAATTTAATCCAGGTTTGAGTACACAAGTTCGAGGTGAATTACACCATTTCGTGTTAGGATTTTTCATTCGATTCTTGATGGCGAATATTGGATATGGATTTTGGGCTCGATTCTAGAATTCTCTATCATAGTATATGGCTATGCAAGGAGACTGATGGCTTCTAGTCGAGAAACCATATCGAAATCCGCATTTGGGAAGTCGAATGGACAATACTAGTTCAAAAGCGAACTTGTGTGATTGAGCGAGCGATCAAATGTGATTTTGCGAAATGATGACGTATGTGCATCTTATATTCTAATATCATTGATATATTTTGACGCTGAAATTGAAAGTTGTCGGGTTAGAATATCTTTGCTTACTAAAAGAAAATTTCCAATTTAAATTATAAAGATATATAACCCATAAAAGGAAAGACATTCAATCCCATATGGCTCTTCATACAGCGAAATTTATTTTGTAAAATTTGATCCTTATATAAGATGGACCTTATGTAAGAATAAGATGATTTTGAAAACATTTGATTTTGGAATGAATTGGTTGACTTAAATTATATTGATTTAGAAATTTGGATTTATTTTCTAAATTTATTATGTTGGAAACTTTAAAACTAAAGATATTTAAATTGAGAAGAAATAATTTGGTGGGAGTGAATATGATTTTGAAACTGAACGGATATTGAAACAAAGTAAAATTTGAGAACCTTATTTTTTTACCAAATACCTGATTTGGGAGTTATCGAACTTAAAAAAAAATTTGGTTTGTATAAGTATGAAATTGATTCAAAAACTATGGATTTGAAAAGGTACTCAATTTGAAAAGTGAAATCTTATATAATTGAAGTCTATATAAGTGTGATTTGATATACTAATGATTTTGGAAAGTATTTGATTTGAAAATGAAATCTTATATATAATGGACTTTATATAAGTATGATATTTGAAAGTGATTTGAAAAGGTACTATATGATACATATTTTCAAAGTAAAGATATGGAAAGTGCCTTCCGCTTGATATCCGCTTTGTGGCCACATTGTGGATTCATTCTATCGATATTTTCTGATTTTTGGTTTTCCGGATATGATACTCGAGTTTCCATCGAATTCCATGGCGTTACCCATGGTCTTACGAACGCGGATGCATAGCGCAACTGCCTGGCTGAGATAGCCTAGGGGTACGAATTGTTTCCTGGGGGATCCAGGCGTAACCATTGTGTATCCTGCATCTATGTAGGTCGCATTAGTAGCGAAACTGCCTGGTTGAGATGGCCTAGGGGTACGGATTGTTTCCTGGGGGATCCAGGCGTAACCATTGTGTATCCTGCATTCTACTAGTCATCATGGCGTAACTCGCAGGGCTGAGAAAGCTTACGGATATGGATTGTTTTCTCGGGGATCCAGGCGTAACCATTGTGTATCTACGAACCATGGTTAGATAAAGGTTTTGTTTGTTTTTTTGTTTGGATTGTACTTTCCATATCTGTTTTTAAAAGTTTTTCCAGTATTTTCACTGGGTTTTGAAACAAGTCTACTAAGTACCTGGAGAATTCTAGCTTTGCGCCTAATCAACGCACTGCCAGAGTCTGCAGGAACGAGGATAAACTTGTTGAAACATCAAGTTATAAAAGTATTTTATTATAACGGTATTTTATTTTAAAAGTATTTCCAACAAAGAAATTTTGTATTAATATTTGAAGTTGAAATTCTTATGGTTTGAATTAATTATTCATGCCCGATACTATTCTTTTGAATCTACCTTATCTGCTCAGCTTTATTTATTCACTTATATTCTGTTTTTCCAAATCCTCCTTCTTTTCCTTTTTGATTATATCTTTTTTTAATGATTATTGATTTATTAAAGATGTTTGAAAAGTATTTTGAGATTTAAAAATAATAAATTTATAAATAATGGATTTAAGGCTTTCAAAGACTTTTAAATGGTATTTATAAAGGAAGCAAGAAATTTCATTGATGAATCTTTGTAAAGTGTTAAAGTATTAAAGATGATTGATTTGCAAATGAAGATTCAAATAAATACTTCGATTAAAGTTATATGTATTTCTTTGAATGTATAATTTTAAAGATATTAAATGATTTGGGAAATTTATTATAGTAATATGCTTGAAAAATAAATTGGAATTGCTATTTGGAAGTCATGTTCTAGAATATTTACTTGATTTTGAAGTACTAATAGTTGTATGTGATATATTTGTTTCATAGGAAGTGGAATTTTATAAATATTGATTGCAAAATAGTATTTATAAATAAAATGAATTTAATTGGAAATTTGAGAACTCAAGTTCCGGGATTTTGAAATTGTTTTTCAAGTGATTTTGAAATATAATACTAGTATTGTTTGGAAATATTTTGGATAAATATTCTCAAATGTGATTTGAAAGAAATGTTTAAAAAGAATTTTTAAAAGGAAAATAATGTACTCCCCTCTTTTGTCGCTGGAAAATAATTTCGGTAATGAGTGCACGCATCATCGACGTTCATTTTCGAGTTTCAAAATGGGAAGACTACTGTAGTAGTTTTACTGCACATTAGTTTTGATAAAAATGAAATCCTAATTTTGTATTTCCAAATATGATTTGATATATAAAAGCTATGAGTGTGTGTGTGTATTATTTCATATGATTTGAAATGAACCCGACATTTAGTTCTTTAAGTTTCTACAAAATAGAGATTTCAATTATTGCAATGAAGGAAACCTTAACTATATTAATAATTGGATACTTCTAAATCGAAATTAAGGAATTGGATGCTAAGTGATTAATGAAATATATAAGAAATTGAAAATAACTTGTAAATATGAAAAATTTAGAAGATATAATTATTGAACATTTTGTTAACTGAAGTGAATAAGATAAACTTGTGTAACATTCAAATTCATTCTATAAAACATATATATAACTTACCGAAATGTTAAAAGTTGAAAATGTTACAAAGGAATATGTAGTGGAATTATGCAAGTAAAACTTAAGTAATGGAAGTGTTCAATGGAATTATTTCAAAAATAAAAAATTTGATGTACAAGAAATGTTATAAACTTAAGTTAATATTGTGAAATAATTTATGTAAGTACATGAAAGAAAGAAAAAGACATTGTATGAATGAATGAAAATAAATAAAAAGGTAAATAATGATGTGAAAAGAAATCAATTGAATAAACGTAAATAATATGTTGAAATTATTGGTTGATTTGGCTTATGGGGTGTTTTATTTTTGAAATATGATACATATATTGTAATTATTGATATTATTGTTTTCCGGACCTCTCTGTACAAAGGAGACTCTACCGAAATTTTTCAAAAATTTAAGACTTAGATTTTTTTTGTTGAATTTGAGTTATTTTTTTTATTTTTATTAAACTTGAATATGTAGGTTTAATTGTTTATAAATTGACTGTTTCAATAAAATATAACATATTTTTGGATTCTTTCTTGTTTCTTTTCGAGGACGAAAAGTTTTGAGTTGGGGAGATTGTAAAGACCCGTATTTTTAAACATTTAAAGGTATTAAATTAAATAAGATTTTTGAATAAAATTGTTAGAGAAAAAATTAAGATTTTATTTATACAAATTAGATTATAATACAAATTATGAGCTTAATTAAAACTTCTATTAATGACATATGTTTGCAATAATATAAGGAAAATAACAAATGTTAGTGTGTATTTTAATAATATTGGTTTGAATGATATTTAAAATTGTCTAAATGTAAATTTCCAATTGATTGGAATAATAAATGTTAATAGGGAATAATAAATGTTTCTTTATAAAAAAAAAAGAATCATATGTTTATTTATTTGAAATGTTTGGTAGCTAAAAGATTGATTGCAGAGATGAGAAACTATTATTTGGTAAGAAATATATAATTCCTGTTTGAATCAAAGAGTGCATAAATATGTTTAAATCACTGTTTGATAGGAAATAATTGTTTTATTTCTCATTACATTTATTTTGTCCATTTTGAAATTCACCCTTCTAAACAATTGAAAATAATGAAATTGAATAATTTCAATTAATGATAGAGAGGACACCAAACTGTAAATTAATAGGTGTAATTAAACGTAGCTTATGTTTTGTGAAAATAAAAGGAAAGTTGGTTTAATGAAAAGAACATTTATATCAAATAAAATGGATGTTTCATTTGTCAATGTAGGTTTAATTTCATTAAAATAAAGAATAGGATGATTGATTTAAAGGAAGTAAATATGTATATTTTTAGCATATAGATGGATTACAAGAGTAGAAAAATAATTTATTTAAGTAAGTTATTTATAGCTTTGCTGTATAAACAACAAATATATAAACATGTTTAAATGACTAAAGAAAACAATTATTCTATTTTTCATCCATTTTAGTTGTCTGTTTTGAAATTTAACTTTATAAGTAATTGTAATTGAAATATTTCAATTAGAAGGGAAGAAAACGTTGGTTGCAATTAATAGATTTAATAAAAGAAACGCACATTTTGCGTTAAACAGAATTGATGTTTTAATGGAAATAAAAGATCATTTTGGGAAAACCAAATTGAACGTTTTCATTTTTATAGTAAGTAATTTTATTTATTATGCATAGATAAAAAAACTAAATGCATACAAATTTGAATATTATTTGAGTTAATGAAGTTAATTTGGTTACGTTTCATAAATTGAATTTCAAAAAGGTTGTGCAATGTACATGGTCCCTTCATTTCTTTTGTGATTAATTGTTGCATGTTTTGAGACGTATAAAAATAAAACTTTCATTCTAAGCAAGAATGATTTTGGAAAAAAAATTGAATTTTAGAATAATACACACACATTAATATTCAAACTTTTAAATATATCAGAGGATTCATGGTTTTGTAAATATTGTGGAATCAATTAGAAATTACCTTTTATTAACAGTTGTACATTAATTACATAAGTTCATATATATTTATTTTTCCGTTTTATATATGGTTAGAACTTGTAAATTGGTTGCAATAATGTGACCGTTATAGTAATTAGAAAAGTAAAGTAAATCATTTTTATAGTGCACAGATAGATATATATTCATTAATTAATGAAATTGGTTTGAGTAATGTAAATAAATATATAGATTGATTGGTTGATTAATTGATTGATTGATTGTTAATTGATTGGTTGTGTTAATGTAGTATGCAAATATATTGACATAAAATGAATGTTTTAATATGGAATTAAATAATGTAAATATGTGTATATTTGGGTTTATTGATATGAATTAATTGGAGTAAGTTTTGGAATTTGGACCCCAAAGGTTTGTTTATAGGGTTATAGGTGGTCCCTTCATTTGCTTTACATTATTATCACCTCGCATTCTCTCTCTTCCGTTTTCAAGTTCTCAATGTAGTCTCCACTTGTGCATCCATTTAATTATTAGCCTACTCATTCGTTTCTTATTAATTAGTAATAACCTCATTTGATTTGTTTCTAATTAATAATTGCCTCATTCTTTTCATTTGTTTCTCCTTTATTCGTTTGCTCTTTTCAAATGCTTTACCAGAAGTTTTTCTTTTCTTTTCTGTTTTTCCGTTTTTAATGTGAACATTCAAATTAATATTCATGTCATCTAATTAGCATTTACTATTCTCCGTTTCTGAAGTTTATTTTGCTTATGCATCATTAGTTCTTGTAGCTT
Organism: Allium fistulosum; assembly: GCA_030737815.1. NCBI lineage: Eukaryota > Viridiplantae > Streptophyta > Magnoliopsida > Asparagales > Amaryllidaceae > Allium > Allium fistulosum. The sequence continues at coordinate 942,483,696 of CM060902.1, read as the reverse complement.
CCTTTCATTGGCAATTCTCTCTCCTGAAACTTCATATTTAAAACGAAAGATTTATTTTTATCTTTATTGATATATTTATTCCTTTACTTCACCTCTTTCAATACTACCATTTTAAGACTGTTCATATTTTTACTTTATTTCAATTCCTAGTTTGTTTATATATACTCTATTAGCTTTTCATTTGTTTCCATCATCATTTCTGTAGCCTCATTTCATTTTTCAAATCTCATCTTCTATAGCTTCATTTCTCCAAACAAACTTCCATCTCATGTTTTCTCGCTCTCTCTTCATTTTCTTCCTTCTTCATTTTTTCCTTCTTCTTCAAATCTCCTTCTTCTCTTTTTTTTTCTTTCAAAGCTTTTTCTTATTCTTATTCTTCAAATCTTCTTCTTCTTTTTTTAAAGCTTCTTTTTTTAAAGCTTCATTTTCTTTTTCAATTCTTCATCTTCCTTGAATTTTTTTTTTCTTCTTTCCCAAACATTCTTCTTTTCCCAAATCCATTTCTTCAAATTCATACCTATACAAACTTCTCTGTTTCTTCCAAAAATTTCTGTAAAAAAAAGATTAAAATAGCAAGGAAATAAATCAATAGGAGGAAGTCGTAGCGGATCCAAACCCGACTAAGAAAGGGATCCATAAGGTGAGTGTTTAAACCCACTCACGAAATACTAAAATTTTATTGCAAGTTAAACCAGGTCATATAGTGATAAATTTTTGATTGTTGGTTGGGAATTTTTATTGATGTTTAATTTGAATAGCTAAATTCCAATATGTGATGACTAATAATTACTGTGACATGTTATTGAATTGGTTGATTTGTTGAATTGATTGATTTGAATGTTGATTGTATGTTGTGATGGATTCTATTGTGATTGAATGTGTATTTGTTTATTTATTTTGATTTATCCTTGTTATCACCTTATAATTTACTGTAATCTTATAAATTTTCATATTGATTATTTGAACACTGAATAAAGATATAAAACCCATGAATTTCATGTATTTACATGAGAGGAAAAAAAACTAGTATGTTTAGATTTACTATTTGAACAAAAAAAGTGATTTTGAGAAATAAACCATCATTACCTTATTTGAATGTTTTCAAAATTAAATTTTGAAACATTGGGAAGTTTCTATAAAATTGAATGTTGAAACTTTGAAACATTTTTATAAATCAAATCTCTTGAACTATGAAATTTAATTGGGAATTATTCTGTAAATTTGTAAGTTACTAGAATGGATCTATTGTGAAATTTATTGTATTTGAATATGGAAACAATATCATTTCCAGAAATTTGAACCTTCAAAAATGTAGTTATTTGCATTCCTTATTACATCTAATTTTGATTTAATTTGCATAAGAATTTTAGTTCTGACTCGAGTGTTTTGTGTTTTCCTTTACGCTCGGGTCAGCCTGAGTATTTTCAGTGTATTGAAGACCATTTTATTTTGGAGGATGAAGACGAAGATGGTTCTACTACTTATTATAATTATTCCACTACATCATGTATTCCACTGCATTATTTGTTTATTTCTGACGTATGTATAACTCTGATTTGAATTGTAAAAGGGTAATCAAATGATATTTGTAAACAGCTTCATGAACTATTTATTTGATTATTATATTTTGTCGTTCTGCTGTGAGATTCTGTGTTTTGTTTTTTTCTTTTCTTTTATTTTCTTATTTACCCCATTGACAATCCTCCATTATGAATGGTTTGAGTCTGACATGTATGGTTTATTGTCGATTTGAACCGTCCAAAAAGGGTGGGTCGTTACAGCCGAGCCCTTTTGGTGAACCAAAACCATGCTATGTTGCATAAGCCCCTTCACCTTCATGCTTTGCAACTACTTCTCTATGCTTCACCACTTTGGCCATGCATTCTTATGCCCATACCTAAGCCATTCCCTGTTCAAACCAGAGCCAAAACCAACCCTTGACCATGCAAAAAAAAATAGAGGAAGCAAGGCAAAAGATTTGACATTCAAATCTCTTTTCGTTTAAAAGTTATTCCATTTCAAGTGCGTTGAAATTGTGTTTGTTTTGATGTATGTTTTGGGTTGTAATACAAGAGTTGTAGCTTTGGATCTTGCTCTCCACTCAAGTCCGTAGTCTTGTCATCGTGCTTTTGTTCCATTGTGTCATTTGTTTTGATATCTCCAGCACAAACAGGTGAGTTATTCTCACCAGACAATATGTACCTATATAACTAGTAAATTGACACCCTGTGAATCTGTAGAAATATATTATCATGTTATACTTGACTATGTTATGATCATATGATGTTTATACACCTGTTATATCATATGTTACTGTTATTTAATGTTATTGTGTTATTTATATCAGTTATCACCCTTGCAAGTTCCCTGTAGACTAGAATCACTATGGGTTGAAATGATACATACCCGAACGGACTTTAGAATAGGGAAAAATCGTTATGGGCTGAAATGATAGGCCTGAATTGTTTTTATTTAATTTATTTTAACTTGGGATTTCGGGTTTGAAATGATAGAACCCGGATTTTTCTTTTTAAACTGCGGATTGAAATGATACATATCCGTATCACTTGACCTAGGCTAGAAAACTATATACAGGCCCGTGGTTATTTTATAAAGTGTTTTTGGATATTTTTAAGTATTTTAAAAATATAAATTTATGAAATTTGATTTAAATAGATTTTGAAATGTTTTAAAATAAAGAAATTATGATTTTTCTATGAGTTAAAAATGTAATTAATGAATGGTTAAATTGGATTATTGCAATATAACTTAAGTTTGGAATTTGGAATTTTGGTTGAAAAAGATATTTAAGTTATATAAATAAAATGGATATTAAATTTTATTTGGAAATGGTAAATATGATAATTTGATTAAATTTGAATTTAAGTGATCTATTAAAGTATTATTGATTTTTCTATGAATTTAAGTGGTTAAATAAATGAATGTTTAAAAGTGATCTTTTAAAATATAACTTGACTAGGAAATGTGAAATTTGGTTTTAATTAAAGGTTTAAGTTAATTAAATAAAATTGGAAATTTAGTTAAATTGTGAAATGGTAATTTAAATTTGAAGTGTTAAGTTTATTTGTTGAAAAGTGAAGAATTGGACACTTTTACACTTAAATTCAGTAAGGAAATTGTTGAAATTGGATTTGATTATAAGGAATTTATTGTGAAAAGATATATGTTAAATGATATGTAAATGAACATTTTAAATTTTAAAATATGATTTTTAAAATGTTTATGTGTTTTAAATTAAAGTTATTTAATTGCTGGAAATACACTAACACCTGAAATCTACTTTTAATAGCATTCAGAAATGCTATAGATTCTGTTTTGAACTAAAATTGTGTAAAAAGAGCTATTACAGCATTTCTGAAATGCTGTAGTTGCTGTAATTGAACTTATAGGCTAATATTGAACTCAGGCATATTATAGCATTCTCTGAAAATGCTATAATGGTCTGCAATCTTTGCTGAAACCAAATTTAACCCTTGTTTTAAAATCTGAACTACCGCAGCACTTCTGAAATGCTGTCTTTTCTGTTTTTGACTATAATTCAACTAAAACTGAGTTTTAACAACAGTTTTAGGTGCTGTCTTTGCTGAATTAAAATGTTTTCAAATATAACTTATAGCAGTTGTTTTTAAATGCTGTGAAATGCTGAAATTTTAATAATTAGGGTTTTTGACTTAGTAAACGAACTCAGAATGGTTTGAAAACTTTGGAAATTGAATACTTGATTTGAAAGTATAATAATTACACTTTTGAAAGGTTTAAATGAATTATTTTGATTGGAATATAAATTATTTAAAGGTGATTTGAAATGATAGTAAATGAATGATATCTTTGAATTTAAAAGGGTATTTAAAGTTGAATATTTGGATTTTGAACTGATATGATATTATATTATATTAAAATGGTTTGAAAATGAAGTTTGGAAAGATATGATATTTTGATATATTGAAATGAATTGAAATGAAGTTTTGGAAAGATATGATATGTTAATATATTGAAATGGTTTGGAATTGATTTAATATTTATTTTGATAAAGATTTGGATTTGAAATGATATTCTATTTTGTAGTATAAAATATTATTTTAAAAATTATAACCATGGGTTATAATAACGATTGGTTGTTAAAGAGACCGGGATCGGATATGGACATACTCTCTGTCGATACCGAAAACCACTTTGACAACTATGTACACGGCGGAGTTTCTAGAATGAAGTAGGATGGTGGCGACGATCCTAAGGTATATACGTGGACCCAACTCCCGTGAGTTGGCATAAGGTGGCTAAAACAGGAGCGATTGACGGACCAAGGAGGTAGCACCTCTTATCGAACACACTTCTTCGATACCATTCTATTACTTGTGATTGATTCGGTGGCCACCCTTGATTGGGAGTGTTGTTCGAGGTGGGCGGTAGTGGCTGCTATGCGTCACCACTAGTCCGGATGCGTAATTGGTATATCTACCCTGGCATTGCCTAGTTGTGCCATGTCACCTACCATATCGAGCTTTACTACGATTATGATTTTAAGATCCGACCACGTTAAGGTTCTCCATCCCCTTAGCGCTATTTTCTATATGATTATACTTTACTTATTTAGACACTATTATAATAGCGAATATTACTACATAGTAGATATTTTAACGGATCCTTAGAGGATAGGCGGTCCCAAGCATCTTCTAAGTTACTTGTACCCTTATTACAGTTCGCTTGAGTTGGTTTACATTATATAAGTATATATTGTCCTGACTCGAGTGTTTTGTGTTTTGCTTTACGCTCGGGTCAGCCTGAGTTATTCATAGATTTGGATATCCACTCTCTTGGAGATTTGAATCGCTGGAGAATTTCTGCTTGTCTTGTCCTATCTATTTCAGTTCTGCTGTTCTACTCAGCTTGTACTTGGTTATTGTATTTAGACTTCTGTTGTACTCTATTTCTTCTGTTGTATCTTATGTAACTTTGTTATATTTATATAGTAGCTTCATGAACTACTATTTCTTTTACTTCCGCTGCATTATTTTACTCTATGTCTGTAATCTGTGATTATATTTATTTACTGTATATTCTGAGATTTGCCAAATTTTATTTACAACGCGGTATTTTGAGCAATTCAATTCCGGCATGACTGTCTACCTATACACTTATAATGGATGCGAATGGTTGAAAATATCGGGTCATTTCAGTTGGTATCAGAGCTTTGGCTTTGAGGCAAAACTTAGAATGTGTGGTAAATTTATATACAGAATCACTTTCGTTCGAGTTTGAATCTTTTCCTCTTGATTCGAATTTCCGTTGAATTTTTGGAACGTTCCCTGCGGTTCCAAAATTCATTCTTGTCCCTCACTATTCATCTTCTTTTTATTTTGGAGTATCACATAACTCCACTTCGAATGATCTTTATAGTGAATTGGCTATCTCGCCAATATTCTAATTTTCTGGTAAAGGGGGAAACTCCTTTACAAAAATTTGCATCGATTCACCAGAAATTTATATCTATCCTTGGTTTAGATGTTAATATCTTTTGTTATTCCAAACTCTATCTCTTGAGATCGGATGTAGATTTACCCCAGAAAAAAATACACATTTGATCTTATTCATTAAGTCACGGTTGGCCCGGTTAAGGTTGCCCGCGATTTATTTAAGCTTACCCATCTCCCTATTTTGTTATTTAATCATCTTGTCTTTTGTTCCAAACTATCTCCAAACATTTTAAAATTGTACTTGTAAATCTATGTTTTGTTTTATATATTGTGTTGTTTGAGTTGTTGATGTTGATTTGGGCTTTCGATCGATTCGTCTGATCAACGCAATCGATAGGATTTCTAAAACACTTTGACAGAACAAACTGACACAATATTATTTTTAAATTTGGTTAATGAAATAAATTTTGATATAAGTAAATTTATGGAACTTAATAAATTGATTTAAATTGATTATTTGAAATGATAATACTTGATTTATCATTCTATAAATGAATTTATAAATAGTTGTTTATAAATTTGATTTGGGAATTGAAATGAATTTAAATCAAGAATTTGAGAATTTAATTTCTGATGGTTTCAAACCTTGTGTTTAAAGTTTTAAAAGGACATATTATTTAAAGTATTTTGAATAGAAATTTGTTTCCAAAGAATTTTAAGTTTAAAAATTTAGTGCTCTTCTCTTTGTCGCTGGAAAATAATTTCGGTGATGACTGCAGCATCATCGACGTTCATTTTAGAGTTTCGAAGTGAAGAGACTGTTCCGTAGTCTTGCTACAGCTTTGTTTTGGGGAATTTAATTAAAATGAATTTCTAAAAATATGACTTGATTTATAATATATATAGATATATGATTTAAATTTGATTTGACATATTATGTACATATATTTATTTATCTCTAACTGGTTTGAAAGAAATCGGAAATTAATTCTTACATTATTTTTTCTTAAAGAATAATTTCAATTATAAAAAGGAAAAAAAAAATTGGATAATGATTCAAATTTGAGATAATTGAATCGGAAAGTTTTATTTGTATAACCCACAATTTCATTCCAATATAACTTACCTAAATTACACAGAAGTTGAAATATGAAATTGGATAATATACAATATAAAAAGGATTTTTATAAATAAAATTTGAGTGGCTATAATAAATGTTATACACTTAAATTTTAGTTATAAAAGATTAACAGAGGTAAATAGTGAAAAAGGAAGTTAAAGAGATTTTATTTAAATAACTTAATAATCAAATTTGATTTACTATGGAACCTTAAGTCTAACCTAGGAATTTTAATAAAGGTTATTTCCTGAAATGAATATGTTGTATAATAAATAATGTATCTTTGAATAGATAAAATAAAATACATTTGAATTGGACTTTTGGTAATAAAGTTTATTTAACTTGAACTCATAGTTTAATTGATGTCTAAATGAATAAATGTGTAAAGAAATTTGATTGTTATATTTGCTATGATAAATATTTTATTTATGAAATAGATATGTCTTGAAAAATGAATGATTATAATTTAAATAGTTAAAATGTATTTTAACATCACTAAAAATTGATAATTGAGAATTTGGTTTTCAAATGGAATTTTAAGTGTAACTTATTAAAGGAATATCTATTTATGAAATGGGTATTTTAAATAAAGAGTTAGGTTATGTGTTAAATTAAGAGTTAAGTAAAGTTTGTTTTAAATAAGTCATAAGTTAAATGATATCCAAATGAATATTTCTGATATTAAACTGATTTGAAATATTAATATATCTACTTAGCATTTTATAAGTGCTGCTATTTTGAAAATACAATGTTTTGGAAATTTTTATAATTGAATGAACTTAGAAATGTTACAACTTTAAAATGAATATTATTTGACCTTGAATTAAAATGGTTTAAATGAAGATTTTTTTTTTAAAAAGGAGTTTTGATTTTTCTAAGTGTTATGTTTTTTTTAAAGAATAAAATTTCCAATGTGTTATGATTTTAGTAGTATGATTACCAAATGATAAACACCTCTAAATTGTTATGATTTCAAAGCATTATGGTTTCAAATTATTATCTTATTTTGTTTTTCAAACCATCTTTTGGTTGTCCTTATTTTCCCTCACCTTGCTACAGACTGGTATAAGCATCTTTCTATAATCTTTCTGTTTAGAAATCTTTCTGTAATCTTTGATAATCTTTGATAATCTTTGTTACTCATCTGTATCTGAACACTGTTTTTCCATTCATAGACCGTCGGTCAAGTGAAAGGGGTGATTCAGACTCTAGAGGATCATTTTCATGTTTGTGTTCTTGATTTTGATCACCTCCATTTTTTAAACTTGCCTATAACAATAGTTATCAGGAGTAATTCCAATATTCTTATCATCTTGTCTTAATTCTATTTCATTCTATCTTTTTCTGTGCTTTCCCGTACCTCGTTCCTTTTCGAGGACGAAAAGTTTTGAGTGGGGGAGAGTGTAACAACCCTGTATTTTAAGTATTTTAAGTATTTTAAGTATTTTAAGTATAAGCTTTATTTATGAAAAAGAATAAATTTTGTTATTTTAAGTATAAACTTTGACTTTGATGTGGATTAGAATTTCAAATATGACAAAATTTAATATCTCCTGAAAATGTGAATTTTGGTCAATAGTCAAACTTTGACTTTTAAGTTTAAATTTTTAATAGTTTGAAATTATAAATTTTATCTTTTATTATGAAAATGGATTGAATAACTTGAACACTGCTTTTCGTTTCGTTGAAAACGGATTTAAATTGCAAAAGTTATAATGTTTTCAATATTATGTGTATATTGGGTTATTCAGCAATATTCTTTATTTTAAAAAATTTATAAATGACATTTTTATTTGATATATTTTATTCTAATCTGTATATTTATGTTATATAATATATATTTTGGCTTTAAAATATTTTTAAAGTAAGGTAGGAATTTTTCCAAAGTTAGTAGTATTTTTCTTGCAAATTTCCATGCCCTGTTTGTAAATTTTAAACATTTTCTTTAATCCTTTTTCTATTTTCTCCAATTTAATTATCTATTTTATTTTGAAAATGATAAATAAATTATTTTAATTCAAATTTTCACTTCATAATATTTTTATAATAAAGTGTATAGTTTTCAAGACTGACAGTGATTTATTTATAATTTTTGAACACTGTTTAATATTTTTAAGTAATTTTCTTCATTCTTTTTATATTTTTCCAAAATTTATTATTTGTTTTCTCATATTTATAATTGATTTCGGTTTGTAAAGTATTTTTCTGAATAGTTTTGTTTATATAAAGATTAAAAAGACAAGAAATATGAAAGGTTGTAAAACACATTGAAACTTAAGCCCTTTTTTGTCCAAACCCTTCATTTTCTTTAACTCCTCAAATTTTGCCCTAGCCATCTAAAACCCTAGTGTAGCCGCCACTTTTTGTTTCTCATCTTTTCACGTGAAAACAAATCAGCTCCTCATTTCTCATGGCTTCATCCAAAAATAGGTAATGGTCTCTCCTTCTTTTTATTCTTTTTCTCTTCTTTTTCCATTGTTTTCCTATGGTTTTGCCTTGATTCTCTAGCTTGTTTGCTCGGCCACCACTTGCTTGCCATGGCCACCACCTCCACTACCTCCTCCTTGTCACCATCACCCACCTACCCCTCTGATTTGACCAGGCCACACCACTCACTGATGAACAACTCTATAAAAACTATGCAACATGCCTTGAAAACCCTTAACTATGCAAGCCATCACCTTATCACTTCCTCCCCTTCATTATACACCACGGCCACCACCTCTAGCCACCACCACCACCTTGCTACCACCACTATACATCATCTTAGCCTCTGTACAGATATGAAATTGACATGGCCGAACCCACCATGGTAACCAAACTCCACAAAAATGCAACCTAAGCCTTAAAAGCAATGTTGTTGACCACTATTTGCTTCACCACTTCATTTTCCACCACCACCACCACCTTTGGCCACCACCACCATCTCTGACCAGACCCTTACACACCACTCCAACCTCTGTCTAGATCTGGACTTGAATGGCCAAGCCCAAACTCCTATGGCCGAGCACTTTTGGTGAATCAAAACCATGCTATGTTGCATAAGCCCCTTCACCTTCATGCTTTGCAACTTCTTCTCCATGCTTCACCACTTTGGCCATGCATTCTTATGCCCATACCTAAGCCATTCCCTGTTCAAACCAGAGCCAAAACCAACCCTTGACAATGCAAAAAAAAATAGAGGAAGCAAGGCAAAAGATTTGACATTCAAATCTCTTTTCGTTTAAAAGTTATTCCATTTCAAGTGCGTTGAAATTGTGTTTGTTTTGATGTATGTTTTGGGTTGTAATACAAGAGTTGTAGCTTTGGATCTTGCTCTCTACTCAAGTCCGTAGTCTTGTCATCGTGCTTTTGTTCCATTGTGTCATTTGTTTTGATATCTCCAGCACAAACAGGTGAGTTATTCTCACCAGACAATATGTACCTATATAACTAGTAAATTGACACCCTGTGAATCTGTAGGAATATATTATCATGTTATACTTGACTATGTTATGATCATATGATGTTTATACACCTGTTATATCATATGTTACTGTTATTTCATGTTATTCTGTTATTTATATCAGTTATCACCATTGCAAGTTCCCTGTAGACTAGAATCACTATGGGTTGAAATGATACATACCCGAACGGACTTTAGAATAGAGAAAAATCGTTAAGGGCTGAAATGATAGGCCTGAATTGTTTTTATTTAATTTATTTTAACTTGGGATTTCGGGTTTGAAATGATAGAACCCGGATTTTTCTTTTTAAACCGCGGATTGAAATGATACATATCCGTATCACTTGACCTAGGCTAGAAAACTATATACAGGCCCGTGGTTATTTTATAAAGTGTTTTTGGATATTTTTAAGTATTTTAAAAATATAAATTTATGAAATTTGATTTAAATAGATTTTGAAATGTTTTAAAATAAAGAAATTATGATTTTTCTATGAGTTAAAAATGTAATTAATGAATGGTTAAATTGGATTATTGAAATATAACTTAAGTTTGGAATTTGGAATTTTGGTTGAAAATGATATTTAAGTTATATAAATAAAATGGATATTAAATTTTATTTGGAAATGGAAAATATGATAATTTGATTAAATTTGAATTTAAGTGATCTATTAAAGTATTATTGATTTTTCTATGAATTTAAGTGGTTAAATAAATGAATGTTTAAAAGTGATCTTTTAAAATATAACTTGACTAGGAAATGTGAAATTTGGTTTTAATTAAAGGTTTAAGTTAATTAAATAAAATTGGAAATTTAGTTAAATTGTGAAATGGTAATTTAAATTTGAAGTGTTAAGTTTATTTGTTGAAAAGTGAAGAATTGGACACTTTTACACTTAAATTCAGTAAGTAAATTGTTGAAATTGGATTTGATTATAAGGAATTTATTGTGAAAAGATATATGTTAAATGATATGTAAATGAACATTTTAAATGTTAAAATATGATTTTTAAAATTTTTATGTGTTTTAAATTAAAGTTATTTAATTGCTGGAAATACACTAACACCTGAAATCTACTTTTAATAGCATTTAGAAATGCTATAGATTCTGTTTTGAACTAAAATTGTGTAAAAAGAGCTATTACAGCATTTCTGAAATGCTGTAGTTGCTGCAATTGAACTTATAGGCTAATATTGAACTCAGGCATATTATAGCATTCTCTTGAAATGCTATAATGGTCTGGAGTCTTTGCTGAAACCAAATTTAACCCTTGTTTTGAAATCTGAACTACCGCAACACTTCTGAAATGCTGTCTTTTCTGTTTTTGAACTATAATTCAACTAAAACTGAGTTTTAACAACAGTTTTAGGTGCTGTCTTTGCTGAATTAAAATGTTTTCAAATATAACTTATAGCAGTTGTTTTTAAATGCTGTGAAATGCTGAAAATTTAATAATTAGGGTTTTTGACTTAGTAAACGAACTCAGAATGGTTTGAAAACTTTGGAAATTGAATACTTGATTTGAAAGTATAATAATTACACTTTTAAAAGGTTTAAATGAATTATTTTGATTGGAATATAAACTATTTAAAGGTGATTTGAAATGATAGTAAATGAATGATATCTTTGAATTTAAAAGGGTATTTAAAGTTGAATATTTGGATTTTGAACTGATATGATATTTTATTATATTAAAATGGTTTGAAAATGAAGTTTGGAAAGATATGATATTTTGATATATTGAAATGAATTGAAATGAAGTTTTCGAAAGATATGATATGTTAATATATTGAAATGGTTTGGAATTGATTTAATATTTATTTTGATAAAGATTTGGATTTGAAATGATATTCTATTTTGTAGTATAAAATATTATTTTAAAAATTATAACCACGGGTTATAATAACGATTGGTTGTTAAAGAGACTGGGATCGGATATGGACATACTCTCTGTCGATACCGAAAACCACTTTGACAACTATGTATGCGGTAGAGTTTCCAGAATGAAGTAGGATGGTGGCGACGATCCTAAGGTATATACGTGGACCCAACTCCCGTGAGTTGGCATAAGGTGGCTAAAACAATTGCGATTGACGGACCAAGGAGGTAGCACCTCTTATCGGACACACTTCTTCGATACCATTCTATTACTTGTGATTGATTTGGTGGCCACCCTTGATTGGGAGTGTTGTTATAGGTGGGCGGTAGTTGCTGCTATGTGTCACCACTAGTCCGGATGCGTAATTGGTATATCTACCCTGGCATTGCCTAGTTGTGCCGTGTCACCTACCATATCGAGCTTTACTACGATTATGATTTTAAGATCCGACCGCGTTAAGGTTCTCCACCCCCTTAGCGCTATTTTCTTTATGATTATACTTTACTTATTTAGACACTATTATAATAGCGAATATTACTACATAGTAGATATTTTAACGGATCCTTAGAGGATGGGCGGTCCCAAGCATCTTCTAAGTTACTTGTACCCTTATTACAGTTCGCTTGAGTTGGTTTACATTATATAAGTATATATTGTCCTGACTCGAGTGTTTTGTGTTTTGCTTTACGCTCGGGTCAGCCTGAGTTATTCACAGATTTGGATGTCCACTCTCTTGGAGATTTGAATCGCTGGAGATTTTCTGCTTGTCTTGTCCTATCTATTTCAGTTCTGTTGTTCTACTCAGCTTGTACTTGGTTATTGTATTTAGACTTCTGTTGTACTCTATTTCTTCTGTTGTATCTTATGTAACTTTGTTATATTTATATAGTAGCTTCATGAACTACTATTTCTTTTGCTTCCGCTGCATTATTTTACTCTGTGTCTGTAATCTGTGATTATATTTATTTACTGTATATTCTGAGATTTGCCAAATTTTATTTACAACGCGGTATTTTGAGCAATTCAATTCCGGCATGAGTGTCTACCTATACACTTATAATGGATGCGAATGGTTGAAAATATCGGGTCGTTGCATTTCACTATGGAAAAAGCCACACCGACATTAAGATAACAATAATTGAAGTAAGAAAACCCGATGAGAGGTGGTTACTTCAAAGGCCACCAAACTCAAACGACCGTAAAACACAAGTCGTTAGACCATTGCACTAAGGCTGGATAAACAAAAGGACCCAAAATATTTATAAATATTTAATTTACAATCAAAAATTCTTAGAGTTTCAAAACTTGTTATCTTTATAATCATAATCTCAATTTTCTCTACTTGAAAATTTTCTAATTTTTTTAATATAGCATTAAATAATTAATATAAAAATTCAAATTCTTATTTCCCCTCTTATTACAAAATTAAATTTTCAAAAGAATTTTATAAATCCATACAACAAACCCTTAAGATAAAATTTATGATTTTACCACTTACTATATTCAATCATCCAAAATTTCCAAAACAAGTTATATATCACTCAAAATAAATAAAAAATTTCTTAATCCCATAAATTTAATTTCCAAACTTAACCACATTATAACTCGATTTACCTTGTTTGATTGTTTCATCACAGCGTTTAGGAAATTCCTATCGATAACGTTGATCAGGCGCATCGACAAGAATTCTTAAAGCACTCATTGGACAACCCAACACAAAAATAATTTTCTATAAAAAGAAGTATCTCATATATAATACTCAAAATATTTTTTGTTTATCTCAAAACAAAAATCCAATTTCTCTTAAAACATAACTTTAATTTGAAAGATTTGAAAACACAATTTATTACTTATACTCAAAATCGAAAACACATGAAGAACTCATCGAGATATCCCCAGAATACTCGATTCTCAAGATGGAAGAAATAGACTAGAGCGTTTGTCATTTCTAATGGTAAAATGAACTACTCATAAGAACCACATGAGTGCGGAATGTGCTAAGAACCACGTTATCCTCCGTGACTCGTAGCCCTTGGAAATCGATGTAGGGTCAAGCTAAAGAATGACCCTAGCACCACTCAATGGATTAAAAGAAATCGATAAGATATATGAGAAATGGCAAGATACCTTCTCAAAAGAGTAGACGGGACACCAACACTAAATCATTACTTCGAGTGAAGTAATGTCACAAAGCATATCAACAAATGAGTATCCAAGGAGGATATCTCAAAAAACAGGAATGACAAATTTCAAATAAATCCAATCGATTACCTCATTTCCTTAGTGGACATTCTCGTGGAAGAATGACCGAAAGGCTAAGAACTGTAAATGAGGTCAATCCAATACTCGATTGCCCGATGGGGTGACATACCCGAACGGACTCCCAGAAATCAACATAGTCATCATGACTGGAATTCGAGATATATTATCAACATCTTGAAACTCAAGTGTGAATACAGAGACTTCAAAATCGTCATTAACATTCTGAAGAACAAGAAACATCAAACCAACAGAACTAGGATACCTAAATATAGGATCCTTAAAACAAAACGTGGCTCGATAAATTGCAAGCCACTCCATCTCAATCACTCCAAATTCTAGATAGAGACTCTAGATAGAAAATATCGTGCTAATCCACACGAAAAGATAAACTACAAAGGACAATCTAAAAATATCATACATCATGCCCAATATTGCGGATACCCTCAATAGAATTCGCAATCCTTAAAGAAGAATAAGACAAGAACATCAAAAAGTATCAACATATTCCTCCGATACAGATGAGTGTCACGCACCCGTATCGAAGAGGACCCAAATAGAATAATCATAATGGATTACTCCTAAGATAAGATAACATCAACTCAATTATGGGATACTATGGAACATAATATATTCCTAGGCATATCCCATACTTCTATCTCAAAGGACACTGAAAGTCTAAAGAAGCAAAGATTAACGGATTTGTATACATGTACTATACTTGGATGTATCATTATATATATATGCTTATGTTATGTGTTTAACATATTTTGTTCTGAAATTAGCTCTGATACCAAACTGTGATACCCACCCAGAGACCCATATTAACAAAGAGTATTATTGGGTAATACTGTCTGCTAATGCGGAAAATAGGGCTGGTTAGAAGCGACCATCTATAGCCTTGCCTTAAATATCTATTGAATACGCCGATAAATGCTCTAATATTTTTTTTCTAACTCAAGTGGATCGACATATCCAATAAATACTTAATACAAAACAATAGGTGGCTAACGGATCTATCAGAACAAAATACAATAACTAAATAAACATCACATCACAGAACAGCAAACAAATATACATATACACATATACAATGATACATCCCAATGCAATACAAATGATACATCAACTATGGTATAACAACCACATTATAAACACGAGTCAAATAAATATACAACACAAGATACAATACCAATGACACTATAACTACAAAAGATGATAGAAAAATATCCATGCGGAAGCTTCAAGGCAAAGCTAAGTCCATAGCAAATGCTAAACCTGAAGTCTGACCCGAGTATAAAATACACGGGTCAGTCTAGCTAAAACATCAGTTAAATAAGGGTAGATGATAAAAAGAATCATGAGGGAAGGGTAAAGTGTCCTTTCGAACGAGAGAAAACCATACCAAGTGTGTGATTCCTCTTTATTAAGAAAAGAATGTTTATACTTCTTGAATAAGAAGAAATAACAAGAAGTACAAGTTCATAACTTAAGTGGACTATTATCCTTTGATATAAAACTCAATTAAACATCATAATTTCCTCATATCATCGGCGAAATCTCTAAGATAACAATAACGGTTTTGATGAACCATATCTCCTAAATAGGAGAACCATTAATTCAAACACTCGCCAAAATGGCAAACATAAAACATTCTCAAATAGGATAATCCCAAACTCAAATATGCCTCATCTCATTAGCATGGACAAAATCTCAGAATGCCATAGAATGACAATATAAATATCAAATATAGAAGAATTTCCAAACTCAATTATACCTCATCTCATTGGTATAAATGTATATAAAACTCAAACTCAACTCGCCAAAATGGCAAAACCCAGAATATCCTAACAAATCATGAAATCATCACAACTCATAACTCAAGGAAATCAATAAGAGTTCAAAATATCATAGATGAGATCATCATATATATAACATCTCATATAGCACTAGGCTATCGATGTAATAAAACATCTCAAAATGGTGAAATCATAATAAATCATAATAAATCAGAAAACTCAGAAAACCCGGATTGGCCAGATCCTCGATTGCATGCCGAAGCAATGCTGCACGTGCTAAACTCTTGTCCAGTGCTATATATACAAATTAGGCACCTATCTCGTGGACCCGAAGGTTATACTCGTGGTGACTGAAGTCACATAACTCGTGGTGATCGAAGTCACATAACTTGTGGTGACCGAAGTCACATACTCAGATGACCCGAAAGTCTATAGCACTGGCTTACTCGTGGATGTGTCATAAACTCTCGGAAAGGAACCCGAAAAGTGTTAACGTGTGTCCCATACCTCACGTTCGCACTAAAATTTTTACTAACCGATAGCTAACTCCACATCATAAAAATAAAAATCTCAAATCTCAGAAAATATCAGAATACTCATATATCTTGCCTCGTCTCATTGGCAAGTGCAAATAAATCTCATAGTGCTTTCTCATAAACCATAATTCCCGAAAAGGGAAATCTCATCTCAAGACTCACCTCGTCTCGTCGGTGAGTAACACAACATATATAAGTGGTTCTCATCGATTATTACTCCTATAATAGGAGATCTCGAACCTCTCAACTCGCCAAATATTGGCTAACTCAGATAATTCCTATAATAGGAATTATAAATCTCAAAATATGCCATAATATGGCAAAATAACTTAGAATCGATAACCTCTAATAGCTTCGATCATACAAGTCCGGAATTAACCGAAATAATAAACACATGTGTCCCATACCACATGTTTTACTAAATCGTTTAATCCTCTTCCTCATACGCTCGAATAGTGCAAAAACGTGTATTATATATATAAAATAATTTACTTGAGAAAATAAGCTTTTAAAACTATTTTTCGAAAACGATTATTGAAAACAATATTTGAAAATTCCCTTATTATAGAGAATATATATAGGTTTTTTAGCTGAAAATAATTTAAAAATATATATAATAAATATTTCCAAAGCTAATTTATTTTAAAAATTATTTCAAAATTTTTGGAAAAGTTCGTGCTCGAAATCAATGAAAAACAAAGAAAACGCTCAAAGCCGATAAGTCAGATTCAATTCAAATTCAATTCAAACTCCATTCGAATTCAAATTTGAATTTAAAACTCACCAAATCTTAGCTAGCCAATTGATAGGCATTGTAGCCCTCAATTACCTTCAAAAACATCCTAAAATCAATCAACAAATGCAAAAGAACAAGTTAGAGAACATGGCAGAAACAACACAGAACAAAGCAAGGAACGGGAGGCAAAAATGCCTCCCCAGGTCGACATGTAAGTCAACCACATAGTCAACCTTACTACCCCCTAGGTCGACCATACGGTTAACCTAGATGATGGCGTGGTCGATCCCCGGGTCGACAGGCATGTCGACCTAGGCCACGCATTTTTCCCAGTCAATTATCAAGCTCCGAGTTGATTTTCAAGCAGCGATTTGAGACAGCAAATGAATGAAATATGCTAAGAAATTTGGCATGCATATAATAAAACATCTAATCTATAATCCGGAGAAGATTCTACAGCAATTCATCAAGAAATTAAGAAGTTATTCATTCACAAAGAGGCAACCAGAAGGAGATTTTAAACAGAAACAAAAGGAAAAGGATAAATTGTTACATTAAACGATTTATACTACAAATTTCACCAAGCCGAACCTTGTTTAGCTAGAGATTGTAAGTATATAACTTACCTTGCAATTCATGGAGAGTAACATCAATAAATTTAGCCAAAACTAAAGCAAGATGAAGGCTTTATAGAATAGAAAGCTTCAACTACTTGTTGAAACTTAGAAACAGGACATGCAAACAAAGAGATGCAAATTACAGACAACCCAAAGCAAAAATTAGAATTTGATGAATTATTCTCTGGTTAGGAGTAGATTACCTAAATTAAATGGCTTTATATTGGTTTTCACGGCAAGAATTTGAATTAAACTAGGGGATTTTGGTTTTTGATTATGAAGAGGAGTTAGGTTTCTTCTTTTCTCTTTTACTGTAAAATGTGTTATGTACGTATAGGAAGAAGAAAGCTTCTTTTCTTATTCTGGTTTATGCTAAGTGGGCTTTGGACCCAAAGTTATTTAATTAATTAGCCTATGAGAAATTAATTAGCACTAAACAGGTATAGACACTATCTAATTAAAGTAAACAACACATTTTCTACAAGTTTTCTTTACAAATAATTCATGTAAATTCACTTACATTTTGAATAAAATATTTTCATCATATAAAAAGATTAATTTTTATTTTTGAAATATTTTTATTATTATAATCCTTTATTTTACAAAAATACCTTATTTTCACAATTAAAAGCAAAAGTCTACATTTTACTTCCAAAATTCCACAAATATTATATTCTTACTCAGAAAAATATTACAAACCATCTTAAACTCAACTTTACAATTAAAACACATTTTTAAACCAATTTCCATCTTTTTATTTAAATAAACAACCTATAAAAATAACATATCTCTTTTTAAAAATTATTAAATGAAGTAATTGGCAATAATTAATACAATTATAGCATTTTCTCTAAATAAAAACTATTTTCAAATCATTATTAACCCAAAGAAATAAAATAAAGTTCCAAACTTTTTTTTCTCAATTTATTTCCAAAATTCATTATTTATTCCAATAAACAATTATAAATCTCCAATTTTATTTTAATTTACAATATTAAATTATAACTACCGTTATAACTTAATATTAACAGGTAATCTCCAAAACTAGGGTTGTTACAGGGGTATTGTCCAATCATACACTATGTGGCATTGTCATAGTCAAGAGTTGGTAGAGAAGTGAAAACAACAACCAATTAGTCATGCCATAAGTACTGATGAGTCTAAACATCCTAGGATGAACGATCTGGTTGTTGATGTAGATAGATTTCATCATTTTCAACCTACAAGTATGTTGCTTAATCCTGATAATATTCATGAATCGTCTACGGTTGATTAAACATGTTAGATTATAGTGCATGCATTAATGACTGCATTTTGTACTAGAAAGATGATGCAAATAAAGTCTCCTGTAAAAAATTGCCAACAACCAAGATATAAGACAACATTCAACAAATAGAGAAGAACCACTAAAGTATTGACATTAAGACATTTTGCCTTTAATTTCTAAATTAAGGATCTATATATTGTACATGGATAGCAGATGCAATGACTTGGCATGGTCTTGCTAAGTGTGGTCCAACTATAATGCGACATCCTTGTGACACTTCTCAATGGCAAGCTACTTATTCTCTCGACCAAACGTTTGTTGCTGAGCTACTAAATGTCATGCTTGGAATAGCAATAGATGGATCGAATCCACATGCTTCTCTCACTAACTCATATAGTTTTTCGCCAGTAACTATAGTACCCTATAATCTTCCTCCATCTATGTGCATGAAAAGGAGTTCTCAAAATTGACATTGTTGATTTTTGAGCCAAAACAACCAAGGAAAGATATTGATGTTTACTTACAACCATTGATAGACCTGTTAAAGCAGTTTTGGGAAGGAGTCGTTACATTTTACCTATTTATAAATTTGATTTCATAATGAGATCTAGGGTGTTTTAGGGAATTCATAATCACCCCAGATTTGGGACTTTCTCGAGATGCACAACTCACGCTATTTTCATGTCTTATTTGTGTGGAACGCACTTGTTCTTATCGTCTTTCTGAAAGTAAATTTTTTTGTTACATGAGACATTGATGATTTCTTCCTTCTAAACACTCTTTTTGAGATGATAAGGAAAACATCAATAACAAACAAGAACATCATCATCCTTCATGGCCATTGACCATTTATCAAGTTGAAGAGAAGAAAGTAAATATCAAGATGAAAGTTGGTAAAAAAATCAACCGCAAATTAGTCAAAAACAATAAAAGAAAACAATTGAAGAAGAGCTTGATAATGTTCATGCATGGTACTCTAGGTCCATCCTCTTTGATTTGCCATATTGGAAAGCAGATTTAGTCAGATATAATGTTGATGAGCATACGAAGAAGAATGTCACAGAACATCTCATCAGCATAATTATGGCCCATAAAGACAAGTCAAAAGATGACATCAATGCACGCAAGGGTTTGAAAACCATATGTATAAAATAAAAGTTGTGGGTGATCGAAGGCCCTAAAACAAATAAAATAACCATAGCAGAGACAACTTTCATTTTGAGCAAAGAAGGAAAGATATGGTTTTGCATCGTTTTGGAAAATCTAAAAGTGCCAAGCAAATTCTCATTTAACTTCCACAGTAATGTAAGCATAAATCCACCTAAACTAAGAAATATAAAGTTCATGATTACCATGTCAAAATGCAACAATCATGTGACACATCGGTCGAGTACCTTTACAGTGTGCTCTCCAGGTATATTGGGTATTGGTGGTGTAGGCGATCGTCACATATCACTTCTGGTATTGCTTCAACATTCCTATCCATAGCATAAGTATCTGTTAAATGTTATACATCATATAAGTCTATATATTAACATTTTGTGCTTCCAGGTGGCCCATATAGAACATCTTTTAAAAGTAAAGGCTATTTAAATTGGTATAAACAATGTATTTTTTTGAAAAGCATTTTCTACCTACATTTTTTTATATCAGTATCCACCTTGTGGTTCATTTAGCCAATGAAGCATTGGCTTATGGCGTTGTTAGTTATAGGTGGATGTATCTTTTTGAATGGTAAATTACTAATTTCAATTATGTACATCATTATTTAATATAAATAGCTACGATTATTTACAATTGATCACCTTCATAAGATGATGAATATAAAGGATATATTCACAACGAAAAATTCATTGAAATGTGTGTTGCAAAAGGATATAGTACCCAAGAAGCTAGTCTACTACATGAAGTATATGCCAAACGAAGGCGATGACACTCCTAAACATACTCGTGAAGCATTTTTAAATTAGGATGATGAGTTTGTTGGCGAGATACCTCTTGATAATGGTAAAATATAACTTTAGCCTATGTGCGATTTGAACAAGTGCGTAGATAGGTCATTAATACGTATGATGGATTGGATAAATGAAAGAAGTTAGTTCACGAAATTTTCCTAAATTCCCATTATTGGAAATCAACTCATATATACGTTTGGATATGTGTTTGTCGCAGGAGGTATGACATCTACATGAAAAGTACAAAATCTCAACCTCAAAATGGGCTTACATTTGTGGAAACCAATCAAAGTTTTACTCTATGGTTACATAGTGAGGTATTATATCATCTTAAGTATTTTACCTTTTTATAAGTGGATCATACACCTACATGACCATGATTTTCATTTACTGTATTTTTTTATAGTTGGAAAAGACCAACAATAGTGATTCAACACTTTTGCGGCTAGTGAACCTAGTTATATGAAGTATCACGTGAATGGGTTTCCATTTTCCTTAAAATATTACAAAGCACAAATGGTAACACAAGATATTGATTTATACATGAGAGAAAATAAAAAATTTTGAGCGAGTGGGGAGGATAAAAGTTATGAGGAATTGGATATTATGGAATCATTCAACAAATAATTATGGTTGATTTCATTGACTTCAATCAAACAGTTTTTTTACTGTGTTTGGATAAACATTAAGGATAAGGTCCATGGTTGCAAAATAGATCCTGTCTTAAACTTGATCATGGTTATCTTAGGAAAATTAAAAACCAAAGATAGCATGAATGTTGAGCAATTTATTCTTTCATCGGAAGCGAGATAAGTGTTATACTAAAATAGTTAAAATGAACGGATGGTTTGCGGTTATACATAAACCAAAAAGGTTGACTACAAATGTAGATGACATTTAGTTCCCTCCCGCCTACTAATCGGTTTTTAAAGATAATGAAAAATTAAAAGAACTTACCAAATGAATATCTGAATATAATAAGTGTTTTATGACATTGAGGTTTTTTTTGTTTCATGGTATTGTTCTTATGATTTTGATAAGTTCAAAATATCCCAGATATATACCTTTAAATTTTAATATTTTTATCATGCTCTCTATATAATGTTAGTATGCCATCCTCATATTAGTTAATCTTTTATTTTCCTTCTATACTACCTCACACTCACTCTTGATTAAAAAAATACACCTGATGCTCATATTGTGAACTTGAAGAAGAAAAAAGTAGATAAGAAGTAGTATGGTAAGGAAAATGGAAGCATTGCTTTCTTTTATTCAATTAATATATTTGTTTAGGCGATTCCACAATAGAGCTTTGCGGCAATTTTGCAATATCTTTGGGCCGTTACAATACTGCAATGGTTCTTAGTTGTTCAAGCACTTTGTAGCTACTTGTTCGATAATTAACAACGGCTTTGAGCTATTGCAATATTACAACAACAAGGGGCAGTTACAAACCTTCCTTTTTGTTAAGAAGAAAATATATAACATGAAAACACCAGTCTACACCCAAAATACACCACTAATATTTTCCCGTTCCAAAATTTGAAGTGAGACGCCCTACCTTTATACCTATACTATCCAAGAGTGTTACCAAGTAATACTATCAGATTATACATAAAATGAGGCTATATGGGGTACATACATGAATATTGCCTTAGACTAACACTTGTACGTATTTCAAAATCGATTAGATAACTCATCTATATGTACACAGTATCAGCACAAAGCAATAAACACTTCTGCCTCCAAGATAGAACTATGCACATACAATATAAATTATAGAGAACACAGAGTCTTCATTGCGGCAATAATATAAAATATGAATTATATAAGAAACTATGAAACATCTCAAATGTTTACTATCTCTAAAATATGCAATACATGAATCCAATATACATCTCAATGACATGCATATAATTTATCCACCATATAAGAATAGTATACAATAATCCTAAGTATCATATCTCTCTTAAGCCCATAAAATGCAAGTTGGTCACATCGTTCATGTAGAAATATCTCAGACCGACCTAAGTAATATGTAAATAACACAGGTCTGACTATGTCTAAATATAAAGAGGTCAATTAACACATGTAACTCAGTTTATGCAGTGTATAATAATATGATAACACCATTAAAATAACTCAAGTCAACAACCATAGTGTCAATATCTATATATGGAATGTATGCTTGGGGTGTTTGTAAAATATCATAAACAATTCCTAGAGTATCACAAAACCATGCGTATAGATGTTCTCACTCATATAAAATCATATCAAATGAGGAATCCTAGAATCTGTGATAAATGTGTGAATCATCCGTATCAAGAATCATCATCAAAACCAAAAAATCATCAGTACTCATGATTTCATTATGTATAGTCAGGTTAGCATATAGCATTGCTCAAGTATATCTCTCAAACTCAAATAAGAAAATATTATCATTAAATCACTAGAATCAATATGAAGAATTGGGCCAGCACATAGAAATGTCCTAAATAAATACAATGTAGACATTCCAGGGTTAGTTAAACTCACAAAATATAATAAGAATCACCAATATATCCAAACAAATAAATGGCGAAAAACACCTATGAAACATATAATTGGCGACACACGCTAAAGAAAGATATAATGATTAACCATACAATGAACATAATCTCAAGCATAATCATAGTTCATCATCATAAGTAATACATGTCTATCTACCATACACATCAAAACTAGATGGGAGGCTGACAGCATATACTTGCTCTAGGCGGCTACAAACGTGTCCATCTAACACAACTCTTATAGTCTTCGATTACCATCCCTCGGTATCCTGACATGATCCACTGGTGTGTTCGTCTATGCGAGGACTTAACTCGTTTATGACCCGGCACATGCTCTTATTATTACTACATGTCTAGGTGATAGAGGGGCGTATGCACACATCGATAGAACACAACTATAAATAGAAGGTGTCATAAATTCAGGTGCGACCTCGAAATTAGGCTGCCAAGGTGAATGCTGGCTTATTCTGGTTCACTTCCCCATCACAAAGAAAGTTGGACAGTGATGGATAAAAAAATACTACCATATATAAGTATATGGCCGATGTGTATCCATATAAATATGCCTACACATGGCAACATGCACACGACTATATAAATATGCCAACACATGGTAATAGGTATGAAGCCTACTCATCCCAGTGAGCTCCATATCATGCTTATCTCCATATGAGTGTCTTCTACGAGTAAAAAATAACTGAATAAATGTCATAATGACGTCCTATACGAATATGAGATAAACAATCGTTTATTCACTACTCACAAGCTACACTTAATTTTCATAATATTATATATAGGTATTCCATAGAATAACCAAAGAAATATTACTTATTAAGGTTACTACGATCGACGTCTTCTAAGGTCATATGTTATACAAAAGTCTATTGGTCATATAGGGATTCCATGGAATGTTATACAAAAGTCTATTGGTCATTCTAGAATCATTATGTTTGATGTCCTTAAAGTTTATTAAGGTTACTATGATCGACGTCTTCTAAGGTCATATGGGTCATTCTGCTTGACGTTCGCTCGATGTCCCCAAGGGTCATGGGAGTCATTATGCTCAAGGTTCTCAAGATTATTTCATATATATGTATGTTCATTTAAGCTTTTAGACAAGGTAAATCAAAAATTCATATGCCATATCATATGTTCAATAGGGACATAAAAGATAAGTGACATGTTCAGGCTTTAGTCCATTATGCACAATATGGGCATATGGTTATGCACAATACAGTCCTTATGTCTGAGGTCCATGGTTTATATAATTATGCATATAAGAGTTCGTCATAGTCCAAGGCTTCTCGACTATACTCATATCGAGTTCGATCATGACGAGCTCATATATATGCAAGTCCAAAACAATAATGTAGAAAAGGTCATAGTGAAAGTCAATATGCATTTTCAAGTCTATATTTTTGTTATTCAAATATGATTACAGTCAAGGAAGGTATGTCCCCAATTAGATTTAGGGTTACAAGGCTTTGATTAAGAAAAGGAGAGAGAAATGAAAATTTGTCCCCATCTAGAAATCCCCTAAGTCCATATTTATAGGGTTTGGCCAGTGGCAGGCTTCGGTACTCATTAGCTTCGACATTAATTGCATAGTCGAACATCAAGTTTGGTATCTTATCGGCTTTGACATCAACAGCGTTGTCAAGCATCAAGGTTGGTATTTTTTTGTTCTTATAATAGGACTTTGGTACTTGGCACAACAAAGCGGACATTCAGCATCATTAAGCTCGGCGTTGATAATTCCTTCTCCATTGATCAAGTTTCACTACATCCATATATTAACATTGATGGAAGGCGACGCTATCAAACTACCGCTTTGACAACCTTTTTGGATGTATTGATGGTTCCCGACATGGGTAATGAACATCGGTGGCGACGACTCCATATCTTGTGACCTTCTTTGATTGATGGTTGGCGACATTATGGGCATTAAACATCGGTGTCATTGATGAACCTCAATGTCGATGTTTAGTAACTTGTATGTTCCTTTCACTACGCCATAAATGGCCTACTGCAACACAAAAAAAATGTTGGCTCAGGCCCGAAAAATGTTGCCATAGGTCTATGGCAACACTTTTAGGGTGATGCAATTTTTGCCGTTGCCTTAGACCTCAAAGGCAACATTTTGACTTTCTAAGGCAACATAAGTAATATTGTTGCAATAGAACCCTATTTGGGTCTATGGCAACACCCATAGGTATCTGTAGCAACATTCCAAAATGTTGCTATAGATATGAACTTTTTGAATTTGTGGGGCCCACAATATAGAGCATATTTGATTTTTTAATAAAAATAAATATTTATTTAATAAAATGCTATTGCACAGAATTTGATATTTAAACAGTAATTTATTTAAATAAATATTTTATTTCAACATTTGAAATAGTACAAATTCCTGACTCCACTATTTTACAATTCAATGATATATAACACTGATATTCACATATACAGATATTCCTCACTACATCACTCAGTTCACTCATTACATGTGCAGTTTCAATTTATACAAACACCGACACTGACAAATATATGCCGAGCCGAAGGCGAGCCGAGTGCCGAGCCGAAGGCGAGCCGAGAAGCGGGTCCGGGCGCAGCGCCGGCGGGGGTCCGGGGCACCGCAGTCCCGGCGGGGATCGCCGGCGGGGGTCCGGGGCACCGCCCGATTCATCCGATTTCGAAAGATCGAGCCTTCTTTGAAACCTGTCTTCAAGCTCATGCACATTTGATTTGACTCTGTCTTCAAGCTTATATCCAGCTGTCCAGTCTTTAATACCTGTCACATATAATTCAAAAGCAGTAATCTGGAAAATAATATTTAACTCGAACAGAAAATGAAAATATTTTTGTTATATTATTTGCCTCAGGTATTTGGGTTGTTTCTTTTCATAAGTGCATAAGCCAAACATGAATGCAACACATGGATACAAGGCAGTATGGAAGACAGCAAGCAACAGTTCAAGCAAAAATGCACAAAGGAGAAGCCAAGTGCACAAAGTAGTACTCAACACAGCAAGCAACATAACATGACCAAGAAATGCATGTACATGGATGAACATACATGCATCATAAGGCTTGGTACAAGAAACTACTCAAGTGCAACTACTCAAGTGCAATTTCATACTCAAGTGCAGCCAGATATGTAGACAAGCCAAAAAAACGGACACGGCACAAGGTCAAACCCGAGTCATCGACTGGATTCAACTCAGGGCCAAGCAACCAACAAAACAAACAAGAACCAGGTTCAGCAAAATATAGATGAACAATGACATCTCAATGATTTTACTATCGTTATTTAACAACTTCGATCACACACGATGCTAAGCATGGATGACATTGACAGCGTCGGCTTTGATAAGAGATGGCTTTATTCAACATCGACTTCAGAACCATGACTCTCGATTTTAACCATATTACCACTCGGCAGTCATCATGATTCATGGAAGAAGATGTTGTTTCTTCTATCTTATACAACATGCCTTCGAAGACAATATTGGTGTTATCAGCCTTTTTAGTAAAATGCGATGTTGATGAATCGTAATGTGGTGGGATGCCTTGTAGATGATGTGAAGTTTTGCATGAAATTGATGCTGCATTGACCAAGTTTGACACAGATGCTTATGACATGGAAGAATGTCGACGTAGTTGAAGAGCAGTATGATCTTATAGTCTTCATCGTCGATGGGGTCCTTGAAGTCAACATTGGTTCCTTAATGATATCCTAGCATCTGGGGCTTCGAACTTCGACACAATCCTTCAGCCTCGACATTGACTTTCTTGGCCAGTATCCTTCTAAATTTTATGGATAAAATTTAGACCACCTTGTGTGAAGGAAGCTTTTTATTCTTTAGGGTAGAATTAATAATTCCCTTGTATTACCTAATCTTTAATAAGATTTCCTTGCTAATCTTATTTTCCTGTAAAACATGAAGTAAATGATATTTTTTGTTAGCAAATTCCCTTTCGAGTTCAATTGAGTTTCAAATCGACATCTGTTGCTTATATTATCTGTGTGAACTTATGTTTATAATTTTGTTATAAGAGATCAATAAAAGTGATAAGTTTTTAAGCAAAAGCCCGGAAGATTATCTTGTCATGTTATAGGTAGAGGCATCAGAAATTTTATTTGATAATAATAAAAATACATTTGATAATAAAATCTTCTTCTGGTAATGAGTGGAGACTAAAATCCATACCAGAGCAGAGAGTTCAAGAAATCAATATCTAATAATAATAGAAGGCCATTATTCGATAATAATAAAAGGCCAAAATTCATTATCTAATAATGATAAGAGAAGACCAGAAATCCAAATCCAGTCGTAGAAATAGAAAATCAGAAATCCTTGTTTAGCATTAATAATGGAAGACCAGAAATCCATACCGAGCATTAATAATAGAAGTCCAAAAGTCCTTATTTGGGAATAATAGAAGGAAATCTGAAATTCAAATCTGGCAAAAATAATAGAAAATCAAAATAGAAGTCCAGAAATCCATATCTGGTAATAGTAGGAGAAAACAAGAAATTGAAATCTGGAAATAATAGAAGACTAGAAATCCATATCTGGCAATAATAACAGAAGACCAGAATCTCTTGTCTGGTGATAGCAGAAGAAGACCAGAATCTATTGGTTGGTGGCTAAGAATTTCGTTTGTTGGGAGACATAAATAACCCATATTTGATGATCCTTCCTTTAGAAAACTTGGTTTGATTTGAAGCACTACTTGACTCAAATTCTGTTTGACCTAGGAGCACTACTTGCCTTTGATCTTGATTTACTTGGGAGCACTAATTGGCTCTTGATTTTGATTGATATTCCTTTTGAAGATTTCGATGCTTTAATAAGGCCTTTGATGGCACACACTAAAGGCTTACTATGTCCTCCCTCTCGAAGTGTTTTAACAAGGCCACGTAGGAATGGGCTAAAGGCTTTCCCTGTGCTTTAGCGAGGCTTCTGTGATGGTACTAAAGGCTTATCTAACCTCCCTCTATGAGGCGCTTCAGCGAGGCCTTTGATGATGGCGCTGAAGGCTTTCACTATGCTTTTGTGAGGCCATATATGTGAGAAATGCGGATTACGGATCTTAAGGCTAGTATAAACACTAGAGGGAGGGTGAATAGCGTTTTAAGGAATTACTAATTCTTTTTGAGTTTATATTAATTTGAACACAAATGTATGCAATATTCAAACACATATATGATCACAGATTCAAACACAGATGCAAATATAAAGTAAAAGCAGTAAAGGAAAGAACACACTTGATTTTATACTGATTCGGAGTTATCCTACATCCAGTCCCGCACACAAGTATGGATTTCCTTTCAAAAGCAATCTTTACAATTACAACCCTCGATTTCAAGGCCACGAGGTACACCACTCCAGATTCACAATCCTTTGGGTAGAGATACTTGATTTCCCGGGCAACAAGTTCACCCAATTGATTTCCTAGGCTACAATCACACCTTTCTCACTTGATTGATTTCCAAGGCTACAATCACACCTTTTCTCACTTGATTGATTTCCAAGGCTACAATCACACCTTTTCTCACTTGAATAATTACAAAGAAGTCTATAACTCTGAATAGCACTGAGGTCTTGTTGAGATAGTGATAGAGAATCAAACCAGAAATGATCTAGTTAGATTCAATGGTGATTTCGGCGAAGTAATGGTAAGAATATATATAAAGAAATGTGGAAGAAGAAGAGGAGTGAAAACCTGTAACGACCGCGATTTTTCATACCCAAAAAATCGAATCATTAAATGAAAGAAGGAGGTAGAAGAAGAGAAAAACAGAAACAACAACATAATCTCACATACGCAGCGGAATAAACTATAATAGATAATAACAGATCTTTACATAAAACAAAAACTATATCTGTTTATATATACACATCATCAGAATACATCATCAGAGTACAACACACCAAAATCATACAACCAGATACACAGCGGAACAAGGATCAAATAATCAAAATACGGAAGTACGCATCGCTATCCAGCTCGTCTCCAGAGCTCCACAGCATCCTATCCTGTATCCTATAATACTCGGTCTGACCCGAGCATTACAGTTAAATAACACCCGAGTCAGTCTGGAAAACCAGCGTGAGAAAATCACACTCAAATTTATTATTAAAGTTTTAAAAATCCTTTGAAACAAAAGCATCTCGTAAGACCATGCCACAAATAAACATGTCGGGTTTTTACCATACGATA
The DNA here is from genome assembly GCA_030737815.1 of Allium fistulosum. Classification (NCBI taxonomy): domain Eukaryota; kingdom Viridiplantae; phylum Streptophyta; class Magnoliopsida; order Asparagales; family Amaryllidaceae; genus Allium; species Allium fistulosum. Next base: position 942,453,873 of record CM060902.1, on the reverse strand, counting down.
GCTAAAACACTTTTTATAAAAATCCTCTGATATTACAATAGTGTATATTGAAATTAAAATAGAATCTAGCTGAAATGCTTGCATCTCACGTTTCAGCAATAGTTGGGCACAATCAAAACCTACAGGCACGTAGGGAGAATGGATTTCCAACTAATGACTAGGCACTGGGGTACCACCTGTCACAGTACGTGGCCTAGATCACCGTACCGAGGAGTACGCCCGCTCCCCTGCAACACAAGGCCGGAACCATCCCTTACTGGATGATTTCGAATAAAATCATCCCACGGTTGGGATCAGCAACCGCACCACTAAGCCGAAATAAAAAGGGACACTAGACAGGGATGACCTTACCCTCCAGTGGAAGCTACCCATGAAGCCTTGCTGCATAACCCCTGATTTTCAGTCATTCCCGGTTGATGAGGCTCGAGGCTAAGCGATACCTTTATAGAACATATCCCTTAGAATGCCCATCGTCCACCTGACGATGTCTCGAAAGCATTCGTCCATACAAGTCCGTCCCGGGTCCGAACGGAACCGAAGGCACTACTCCTACTACATCCATTTTGGAAATATCCTCAGGATTAGTAGCGACTAGCCCTTGCACTTCACTGCTCCATCTTCGACTCCGAAATCGTTTCCACGAAACGTACAAACTGGATTGAAGTGGTTTTCGGGAAAAACTCCCGATCCCGGTCTCTTCGAAACGATCAGCGCATTTGGCCAATATTGATAGTCGGTTATTTAACTATCAATTCACATTCACAAGCAACCATCACACAATAAATAATTTTCCACATTATTTATTTGCCTCAAATATCTTTCCAAGATATATTTCGAAATTTCAAAACTCATTTGAAACAATTTCAAACAGTTTCTGCTTACGGAATACATTCCTCAAATATTTATTTCCTCTGAAACACCAAGTACTAAATGCTTTTAGATTTTAAAATAATTTAAAAACACTTTACTATAAATATATTTTATAACATTGAAATTTAAAAACAACTTTAATACTTTATCAAAATACATACTTTAGGAATATTTAAAATAAAACCACTTTGTAAATATAAATTAAATTTCTCTTTTAAAACATAATACCAAATCACTTTTATATAATTACTACAATAATAGATTTTTGAAAATACTTACTTTGGAAATTAACATTTAGAAAAGAACAAATTTTCTAAAACATGCTTTTTTTTCAAAACATACTTAAAACTTTTAACTCATATTTAAAATTGCTTTGAAAAAAACGTACTTGGCTATCCAAGGAAATACACTTCTCATTCCCATCTTTTAAAAATAAATCAACATTTATTTTTAAACCAATCCATATTCTTTTATAAATTCCCACCCTGAATTTATATTTTCAAATATTCACTAATATTTTATTTTACTTTATAAATCCAGTTTATAAATTCCAAAATCTCACTTCTCTTTTAAAATTCCAATTTTAAACAACTAAATCAATTTCCAATTGATTTTCCAATTTACTTTACTTTACTTTGAAATAAATTTCCTTTTCTACTTCATTTATTTCAAAATACATTAACTTTTAGATTTATTTCTTTATTGTGAGTTAAAACCCTTTTAAATGAAAATATCATTTTCCTTTAAACTTCCAAAATTCTTCTTTATCACTTAATTAAATTTAATCCTTAAATTTAAAAATGAATTCTTTATTCTTTCAAATAATATCACTTAAGCTTTACAACTTATTATTTCCTTCAAAATTCCATTCTAGAGATTTTGATAACTCAGCATATCCAAATCGGTCCAACCAAACCATAACATCCAATTATCCATATAATTCATCATAGGATATCAAAAATCATATCACAAAATATTTAAACAAAATTAAATATTTTGAGGAATCTAGTTGGATCCCTCCAACCTGTTTCCCTGCATCCACAGACGTTAGCACAATACCAATGCCACTTCAAGGTGGAATATCGTGGTATATGGGATTTATATAAAATCATCCGCTATTATGCGGCGCATAGGGTCTCATCCGCTATATAATGCGGGAATAACAACTCCAATATATTCATATGCCAATATATATATATATATATTGGTATATACTACTACATATGATATAGCACATCCAAATCAATTCAACCATTCAATCAATTATTTAAATTTAACCATTTAAATTTAAAATAAAATTCCGCTGAGTGAGATTAACTCACCTTTGACTCCTGTTTTGCAACCCACCCCCACTCCGGCTTGCTTCTTTTTAAATTCTGACCTTGTATAAACATTTATAGGGTTTTATTATTATTTTTGGTAACTAAAATAAATTAAACCAGTTTATTAACCACATTAATCACTAGTATACATTATTAACGTAGACTGGTAGATTTTATACTTCTAAACTACCTGCATATAAAATTTATAAACTGCGTATATGTATATATATTCTCCTTGTCTATTTATTATATCCTGAAACATATAATGTATATCCTAAAAAAACAATTTGCAAATAACCTCAGAAAACGAAAATACCTCAATCAGAGGTCGGAGACGGCGAACCCTAGCAAAACGAATTGCTCCGCCGAGGACAATCGAGCATCCATCGAGTCCAATTGAACTTCCCTCGCTGTCACGACTTCGGTTGAAAATCCACCTCGACCTCTGATAACACGTGGCTACAGCCCATCCCCAAACAATCGCGATTTCAACATCAGCACCTATACCACCCGAAGTCCAACGCGCCGCCGCCTCCGATGCTCGACATCGCGAACAAAGCTTCCCGAGCGTCGACTCTCTCTTATGATTCCTGACCGACTTCCCATCACGTCGCACAAATCTCCAAGCCTACTGCCCTAAGCCACGCCTCAACTCGAAACCCCACGGTCACATCGGAGTCACGATGGCAGCCCTCCCCTTCGCGCGCGATACCCAAACGTGACAGGGTCGATTTATTCCCCCTCTTTCTCCTTTATTTGTTTTTGAACGAGATCGATTAAATGGCATGAATATTTGATTTGAATGCCTCTATTATCTTTCGTGATTTAACTGAAGAAGTAAGGGAGAGGAAAGGAGGCTCGTATTTCATTTTGTTCTGATGATTTTGGTTTTCGAACTGATAAAAGAAAGATTCAGCCATTTAAAAGAAATGAAGAGGAAGATTGCGTGAGAACCTTGCCTAGCCACAGTGATTCAAGGGAACGAGATGATATTGTTTTGTACGAGAGGAGACAGTTTAGTGGCTGATTGTACGTATTGCTGGTTAAAGGAAAGCAATTATATCTTATTTAAATTCAATTTGTTCTAGAATAAATTTCTATGCATTATATATCGTACGCTCACACAACAACTCCGATCACTGCTAAAATTTGAAATCCGATAATAATACAATATTACAGACCCAATGGAACTGGTTTCGTCGAATTCCGAGATTGTGCCTCGGAAGGCTATTTTTTAAATTCAATTTAAACTATAAAAGTCCAAAATTGAACAAAACACCTTTAAATTCAATTTTACAAATTCAATCACTTTCAGTATTATTAATATGAATTTTCCCAACTTCCAAATTATTTTTAACAGGCCTAAAACCCCACATTCAATAATTTTCCCAATTCCGATAATTAAATTCAACAATTAATTATCCAATAAATATTGATATTCGAAATTTATATTAAACTTACTCTTTTGAATATTTAAAATCAATTAAATATTCATATTTTAACTATTCAAAATTCCGGGTCGTCACATTCCTCCCCCCTTAAAAGAATTTCGTCCCCGAAATTACTAGCTAGGAAGAATGGTCCGTTACCCTTTAACTATTTTCTCAATCCAAATAGTTTTAACATTACTCAAAACAAATCTTTTATCAAAGATACCCTAACCTCATTCTAACCTTTCAACTTATCCACAGGTTCAAACAACATTACTTCCTCAACAATTCAAATTTTAAATTCAAAACCAACTTTGAATTATCAAAATTTTCTCAAAATTTTCTAACTTCCTAAATTTCCGGAAAAAAAATTCGCCAGCGTCTCCTTTGCGTTACTAGCTCGGTACTACTACAAAATGGCTCTACGGCCTCCCAAATCTCAAAAGAAAACAAAAAGCCAAGTGGCTGGATCAAAAACCCAATCAAATTTTATATAGAAATTCAAATACATACCTTTTGTCGGGCCATTAAATTTTATCTTCTAAAATCAAAAATCCCAATTTATCCATTGCTTTTATACACCTGTATATTCTACTAAGCAATAACATTCAATCACAATTCCAAAGTCATTTTGCATTTCTTTTACAAGTTTCAATATTTGCTTTACTCAAGCCCGTACGATGCACATATATCATCCGTACGCAATATCAAATTCGATTGCTCGATCGATCACACAATGTCACTTCCGAACTAGTATTGTCCACCCGACTTCCTAGTGCAGACTCAGATCTGGTTTCATGAACAGAAACCGTCATTCTCCTTGCATAGCCACCAACTATGATAGAGAATTTCCAGAATCAATCAACAATCCATATCCAAGCTCGCCGTCGAAAATCGAGTGAAAAATCCTAATTCGGATCGATAAAACTATCTCAAAATTCTGTGTTCGACATCTGGATCAAATAGCTATGCGAATAAAATAATATACGTACACCTTACGTAATTAGCCCAATTGATTATCAACTACATCAATTCTCCTTTATTCACATTCATTTGATTGTTATCCACTTATTCACAACTTTCTCATCTCATAATTTACAGTTTCAACCTTAATTCAATTATTCACTTAGCACACTTTCAGTACCAAATTTACTTAAGAATTCACTATTCAATTCTTAAGTTCAAGATAAACATTTCATATACTTCTTGGATTTGTTTCACTTCATTCTTGAAGTTTATATTCAATTTTATTCACTTTTGCCTTTACAATTCCATTAGAATTCAATTTGGTTTCAAACCCTAAATACTGAATTTTATTCATCTTATCTCAATCAATATTTAATTGACCATTTTGTTTAGTAGTTTCACTTGCTAATTTGTTTTCATATCTCAAACAAAAGTTTGTTTGCAAACTTCACTTTCTTTAGTTCCTTTGATTTCACTTTACCTTACATACACACTTCAATTAGATTTCCATATTCAGTTCAATTCTTTATGCTTATCAATTTTAAATCATTTATCGTTAATGAAAATTTTCAACATTTCAAAAAAATTCTCTCTCAAAATTTCCGAAAATTTTTGGCAGAGTCTCCCTTGTACGGAGGGACTTCTGCGATATCGCAGGATGCACAAATATATATATACATCGGCCTCAAGCCGGAATATATATCAATATATGCAGTTCATATCTCCTATTTTGAATTTTTGCATAAGCGTACCTTATTTTTAGCATTTTAAAGCAAGCAGCTATTTATTTTAGCAAATTTTGCAATCAAATCCAGCCAAACGGCTTCCCGATACCTGTACTAACTCAACTTAAACAGGTAAGTGACCAATATACAAAGTTTATTAACATTTCACTTAATTACAATAGCTAAACACATGTATAACATAAGCAATATACCCAAAAAAAATTTCATAAGCAATTTATATGGTTTCGACACCTATTTCAATTGCATATTAATGACCATTTCCTAAGTAATTGAACTCAAACTTTTATTTAATGGACTTTCATTTTCATCCGAAGCCAAGCTTCCATAAATTCAAACTTAAATTAATTTACTTCAAATCATTTCAATTTCATAACTTAAGTTCATTCTCATTTTATTTGATTCTCATCAACTCAATAACCTCATTCTCTTTATCCATTTTAATTTCCAACTCACATTATCAATTCCTCCTTCAATTTATTAATAATGTCATTCAATTTATTCCATATTCCATATTTCATTTACAACCCAAACATTCGATTTTTATCTCAAAAATCACTTTAACCATTTTACTGGAGTTCAGTCTATTTTATCATCTAAATTTTGGAGTATATTCATTTTCATATTTCATCTATTTACAATCAATCCCATTCACATTTCTTTTGTTTTTAACTCGGGATTATACATTTTATTTAGCCAATATATTTATTATTCCATAAACAGTTCTAAATAAGATTCCAGAGTTTAAACGATTTCCTAGAATTTCAAAATCACCGTTGAAATTAACTATATCCAAAATCCTTTTCAATTTCAAAACCAACCCAATTTTGCAAACAAACTCCAACCCAAACATCTAGGTAGCAATTCCTCTTTTGGAAACTCGAAAATGAACACCGATGATGTCGCGATCATTATCGGAATTATTTTCCAGCGACCACAAAGAGTTTAGTGCTTTTATTTGTTTAAACACATTTCAAATATTTTTAATTTCCAAATCTCTCCATATTCGATTTCAATTCAAAAATATTTCCGAAATAATATCACTATTATTTCTCCAAAACCCTTTGAAAACCATTTCCAAATCCCAGGAATTTAAATTTTTCCCAAAAATTCCCAAATTGCAATTCCTTTAAATCTACATTCAAACATTCTCTGGAATTTATCTCATTTCAATTTCAAATGTTTCTCTGGAATTCTATTTCAAAATTATAATCTCCTTTGCAGTTTACATTTACAAATCTCATTTGTATATGAAGTTTATTTCAATTCATAAATTACATTTATAATCTATATTCCTCAAATTCCATTTTGTTTTATAAATTTATTCTTGAACTTTGGTTATATGTTTTCAATTTCCTATTCAATTTCCTCCTAATGATAATAATTTATTATCATCATCTAACAACCAAACATCCAAATATAACTATAATAATTATTTCTTTCATATACAAAAATAATTTGGGTAAAATTATTTCATTTACCCATTTTAAAACAATAATGTGTCGAATTGTTCTATTCAAGTGTTTAGAGATCCCTATCAATAACGTTAATTACTCGTAGTGACCAGAATCCATAAACTACTCAATAAACCAATCAACACAATATAAAACCATTTATATTCACTAACAAATACTCGCCCATATCTATTAGTACACTCCATCTCATTCTAGAGTACTGTCGACTCTATTTAAGAGTAATTCCCACCAGAGCCAAGGTTATCACCAACCATTGCTCTGATACCAAATGTAACGACCGCGATTTTTCATACCCAAAAAATCAAATCATTAAATGAAAGAAGGAGGTAGAAGAAGAGAAAAACAGAAACAACAACAGAATCTCACATACGCAGCGGAATAAACTATAATAGATAATAACAGATCTTTACACAAAACGAAAACTATATCTGTTTATATATATACATCATCAGAATACATAATCAGAGTACAACACACCAAAATCATACAACCAGATACACAACAGAACAAGGATCAAATAATCAAAATACGGAAGTACGCATCGCCATCCAGCTCGTCTCCAAAGCTCCACAGCATCCTATCCTGTATCCTATAATACTCGGTCTGACCCGAGCATTACAGTTAAATAGCACCCGAGTCAGTCTGGAAAACCAGCGTGAGAAAATCACACTCAAATTTATTATTAAAGTTTCAAAAATCCTTTGAAACAAAAGCATCTCGTAAGACCACGCCACAAATAAACATGTTGGGTTTTTACCTTACAATAGCTAAAACACTTTTTATAAAAATCCTCTGATATTATAATAGTGTCTATTGAAAGTAAAATAGAATCTAGCTGAAATGCTTGCATCTCACGTTTCAACAATAGTTGGGCACAATCAAAACCGTACAGGCACGTAGGGAGAATGGATTTCCAACTAATGACTAGGCACTGGGGTACCACCTGTCACAGTACGTGGCCTAGATCACCGTACCGAGGAGTACGCCCGCTCCCCTGCAACACAAGGCCGGAACCATCACTTACTGGATGATTCCGAATAAAATCACCCCACGGTTGGGATCAGCAACCGCACCACTAAGCCGAAATAAAAAGGGACATCTAGACAAGGATTACCTTACCCTCCAGTGGAAGCTACCCACGAAGCCTTGCTGCATAACCCCTGATTTTCATTCATTCCCGGTTGATGAGGCTCGAGGCTAAGCGATACCTTTATAGAACATATCCCTTAGAATGCCCATCGTCCACCTGACGATGTCTCGAAAGCATTCGTCCATACAAGTCCATCCCGGGTCCGAACGGAACCGAAGGCACTACTCCTACTACATCCATTTTGGAAATATCCTCAGGATTAGTAGCGACTAGCCCTTGCACTTCTCTGCTCCATCTTCAACTCCGAAATCGTTTCCACGAAACGTACAAACCGGATCGAAGTGGTTTTCGGGAAAAACTCCCGATCCCGGTCTCTTCGAAACGATCAGCGCATTTGGCCAATATTGATAGTCAGTTATTTAACTATCAATTCACATTCACAAGCAACCATCACACAATAAATAATTTTCCACATTATTTATTTGCCTCAAATATCTTTCTAAGATATATTTCCAAATTTCAAAACTCATTTGAAACAATTTCAAACAGTTTCCACTTATGGAATACATTCCTCAAATATTTATTTCCTCTGAAACACCAAGTACTAAATGCTTTTAGATTTTAAAATAATTTAAAAACACTTTACTATAAATATATTTTATAACATTGAAATTTAAAAACTACTTTAATACTTTATCAAAATACATACTTTAGGAATATTTAAAATAAAACCACTTTGTAAATATAAATTAAATTTCTCTTTTAAAACATAATACCAAATCACTTTTATATAATTACTACAATAATAGATTTTTGAAAATACTTACTTTGGAAATTAACATTTAGAAAAGAACAAATTTTCTAAAAGATGCTTTTTTTTCAAAACATATTTAAAACTTTTAACTTATATTTAAAATTGCTTTGAAAAAAACGTACTTGGCTATCCAAGGAAATACACTTCTCATTCCCATCTTTTAAAAATAAATCAACATTTATTTTTAAACCAATCCATATTCTTTTATAAATTCCCACCTTGAATTTATATTTTCAAATATTCACTGATATTTTATTTTACTTTATAAACCCAGTGTATAAATTCCAAAATCTCACTTCTCTTTTAAAATTCCAATTTTAAACAACTAAATCAATTTCCAATTGATTTTCCAATTTACTTTACTTTACTTTGAAATAAATTTCCTTTGCTACTTCATTTATTTCAAAATGCATTAACTTTTAGAATTATTTCTTTATTGTGAGTTAAAACCCTTTTAACTGAAAATATAATTTTCCTTTAAACTTCCAAAATTCTTCTTTATCACTTAATTAAATTTAATCCTTAAATTTAAAAATGAATTCTTTATTCTTTCAAATAATATCACTTAAGCTTTACAACTTATTATTTCCTTCAAAATTCCATTCTAGAGATTTTGATAACTCCGCATATCCAAATCGGTCCAACCAAACCATAACATCCAATTATCCATATAATTCATCATAGGATATCAAAAATCATATCACAGAATATTTAAACAAAATTAAATATTTTGAGGAATCTAGTTGGATCCCTCCAACCTGTTTCCCTGCATCCATAGACGTTAGCACAATACCAATCCCACTTCGAGGTGGAATATCGTGGTATATGGGATTTATATAAAATCATCCGCTATTATGCGGCGCATAGGGTCTCATCCGCTATATAATGCGGGAATAACAACTCCAATATATTCATATGCCAATTTATATATATTGGTATATACTACTACATATGATATAGCACATCCAAATCAATTCAACAATTCAATCAATTATTTAAATTTAAAATAAAATTCCGCTGAGTGAGATTAACTCACCTTTGACTCCTGTTTTGCAACCCACCCCCACTCCGGCTTGCTTCTTTTTAAATTCTGACCTTGTATAAACATTTATAGGGTTTTATTATTATTTTTGGTAACTAAAATAAATTAAACCAGTTTATTAACCACATTAATCACTAGTATACATTATTAACGTAGACTGGTAGATTTTACACTTCTAAACTGCCTGCATATAAAATTTATAAACTGCGTATATGTATATATATTCTCCTTGTCTATTTATTATATCCTGAAACATATAATGTATATCCTAAAAAAGAAAATTTGCAAATAACCTCAGAAAACGAAAATACCTCAATCAGAGGTCGGAGACGGCGAACCCTAGCAATACGAATTGCTCCGCCGAGGACAATCGAGCATCCATCGAGTCCAATTGAACTTCCCTCGCTGTCACGACTTCGGTTGAAAATCCACCTCGACCTATGATAACACGCGGCTACAGCCCATCCCCAAACAATCGCGATTTCAACGTCAACACCTATACCACCCGAAGTCCAACGCGTCGCCGCCTCCGATGCTCGACATCGCGAACAAAGCTTCCCGAGCGTCGACTCTCTCTTGCGATTCCTGACCGACTTCCCATCACGTCAAACAAAACTCCGAGCCTACTACCCTAAGCCATGCCTCAACGCGAAACCCCACGGTCACATCGGAGTCACGATGGCAGCCCTTCCGTTCGCGCGCGATACCCAGACGTGACAGGGTCGATTTATTCCCCCTCTTTCTCCTTTATTTGTTTTTGAACGAGATCGATTAAATGGCATGAATATTTGATTTGAATGCCTCTATTATCTTTCGTGATTTAACTGAAGAAGTAAGGGAGAGGAAAGGAGGCTCGTATTTCATTTTGTTCTGATGATTTTGGTTTTCGAACTGATAAAAGAAAGATTCAGCCATTTAAAAGAAATGAAGAGGAAGATTGCGTGAGAACCTTGCCTAGCCACAGTGATTCAAGGGAACGAGATGATATTGTTTTGTACGAGAGGAGACAGTTTAGTGGCTGATTGTACGTATTGCTGGTTAAAGGAAAGCAATTATATCTTATTTAAATTCAATTTGTTCTAGAATAAATTTCTATGCATTATATATCGTACGCTCACACAACAACTCCGACCACTACTAAAATTTGAAATTCGATAATAATACAATATTACAGACCCAATGGAACTGGTTTCGTCGAATTCCGAGATTGTGCCTCGGAAGGCTATTTTTTAAATTCAATTTAAACTATAAAAGTCCAAAATTGAACAAAACACCTTTAAATTCAATTTTACAAATTCAATCACTTTCAGTATTATTAATATGAATTTTCCCAACTTCCAAATTATTTTTAACAGGCCTAAAACCCCACATTCAATAATTTACCCAATTCCGATAATTAAATTTAACAATTAATTATCCAATAAATATTGATATTTGAAATTTATATTAAACTTACTCTTTTGAATATTTAAAATCAATTAAATATTCATATTTTAATTATTCAAAATTCCGGGTCGTCACAAAACCAAAAAAATATGATATAAAATTCATTGAAAACATCCCCTATTTATAGAAGAACAACAGCCATGTCCATTCGTGAAAGGTTATGGCGAATAGACACTTCTTTTGAAATTCAAATTTTTGAAACCAACTGCCACTATGTCGACATGGGTATCTTGGGTATGTCGACATCCCAAAGGAAATTTTGGTGATTTGTTTTTCTTTGAAAATTACTTCTATCTTATATTTAAAACTATTTTAAACTTTATAAATATACTTAACTATAGTTAAAATACATAAGTAAATATAGAGAATAATATATATATAATTTTACTATAATTTTATATTTAAATCTAATTATAAATATTAAATTTATTATTAAAGATAGTTTAAAACCAAGGATAATTTGATAAAGTTTATTTTGTGGCTAAAAGTATTTAAAATTAGGATAGATGTTTTTGATTCTTTTTAAAAGGAAGGTTTTGAAATCATTTTGAAAACAAGATAATTTTGTAAAATCATTTGAATAAAAGTTAGCGGATACAAAACAATGTTCCACTAGATTTTTCGTAGGTTCCATCCTACTTAGGGTTCCAACCCTTTAACGAGCTCGAAGTGGATTCCATTCCACGACTAAATTGGATTTTAAGATGCTAGTGTTTTTCTAAGAGTTTTAACAAAATTCTTAATTTAATTACTTATTCTTGAAATCTTGAACTCTTGATAATCTTGATGTTCTTGATACTCATGAGTCTTCAATCTTGATATCTTGAATCTCTATAGTGTACAGTCTTCATTCTTGATACCTGCATGGTTAAATCTTACATATACATATATATAAACTATAATGTTAGTATTTATATTTTATAATCTTATTCTAGGGTTGTTGTCATCAAAACCATCATCTCAAGGACTAAAAATCTCCCCCCTTTTGATGATGACAACCTTTGTTTATAAAATATTACTTCTATCCTAATAACTCCCCCTAAAACTGATAACTCCCCCTTAATCTATGCCTAACTATCCTATTTTATACTTCTCCCCCTTTGTCATCAACAAAAAAGCTAGCTCCAAACTATATAACTCCCCCTTAATCTATGACATGTGATTATAATGATAGTGTTATCATAGATAATCAACACTTAATTCTAAAACTAAAACTTAGTCCTAGACTACTAACTTTCCTAACCAAGTATCCATATAATAATACTTTTAATAGAACATATATAAGAACACACATTATTTATTAACTATATATTTGTTTATATTTACATTTTCGTAGAGAACGTAAGAAAAAAACTAACAACAATAGGAAAGAAAGAGAAGAAACTAATGTGTGTCTTTGAACAAAGGAGATCTATGAACCGAACAATTTGGGAAGTGGAAATAGAAATTTCCACGTTGTTCGACAAGATTTCCATCTTTGTCAAAGCACACTTCGCCAACGCAAACGACTTTGTCGTCATCTTCAGCGTACTCTTCTTCCATAGGGGCTTCTTCTTCTTCTTCCTTGATGTCCTCTTGCACTCGATCTCCTGAAGAATCTTCATCAATCAAGATTGGATTAGCATGATTGTCCATTAGAAATTTTTGCAAATTTCTAAGGATTTTTCCTTGCCTTTCTTGTTCCTTGGCCATTCTAAGTTGTACCACTTGAATTTCAGTCATTAATTGCAGTGCATCCTTTAGAAAATCCTCCATTTTCGTCACTCGTGCGAGCGTTGTTCGTTGAAACGGTCCAGAAGTATGAGAAAGTAACGAAAAGGTTGAATTTATGTTTGATTTGGAAGAGGAGGCCATTGTTTAAATGTTTTCAGAAGATAGAATAGAGAAAGAACAAAAAGAATGATCCAAATTTCGAAATAAGAAGAATATATAACCACTTATTTGAATTTTCGTAGGAAAAATTCAAAAATAAAAAAATTGTTATAAATCGACATGGGTAGGAGGGGGATGTTGACATGGTGCTTGATATTTTTACTATTTGATTTAATTTTAATTATACTTTGTTATTTATATTTTATATTTCAGTTATTGAACAAATACCTAATTCTCTTCTTAATTTAGTAAATATAGATTCATTTAAGGGTTTTGTTAGTATATCAGCAATTTGATTCTCAGAATTGATATAATCGAGAGTAATTACTTCCTTACTTATATTATCATGAGAAAATGATGTCTGGTATCAATATGTTTAGTTCGAGCATGATGAGTAGTATTTTTGGATAAATTTATCGCACTAGTATTATCACAATAAATTGGTGATTTTAAGATATTTAAACCAAAATCTTTTAAAGTTTATTGCATATATATTACTTGAGAACAAGCTAAAGCAATAGAAATTTACTCTGCTTCAGTTGTTGATAAATAAACTGTGTTTTGCTTTTTACTAAACCAGGAAATTAGAGAATACCCTAAAAAGTGACAAGTTCCACTTGTACTTTTTCGGTCTGACTTACAACCAGCATAGTCAGCATCACAGTAAGATATTAATTCAAAAGAATCATTTTTAGGATAAAATAAGCCATAATCATTGGTGTGTTTAATCTATCTTATGATACATTTTACAGCTTTTAAGTGGGTCTCTTTAGGTTGGGATTGATATCTTGCATAGAGACAAACACTATGCATGATATCAGGTCTACTAGCAGTGATATAGAGTAGTGATCCAATCATTCCTCTATATAACTTTTGATCTACATCTTTCGAGAGATCTTCTTTACTTAGGTACTCATTGGTTGCCATGGGAGTTTGTTTTCCACTTGCAGTAGTCAAACCAAATTTACTAACTAGGTCTTTAGCATATTTTTCTTGACTAATAAAGATACCATTATCTAATTGTTTTATTTGTAATCCTAGAAAGAAGTTTAATTCACCCATATGACTTATCTCAAACTCTTTTGTCATTATTTCAAAAAATTCTTTATTCATTTCAAAATTAGTTGATCCGAAAATGAGATCATCTACGTAAACTTGTACTAGTTGAATATCATTTTTATTTCTTTTAATAAAAAGAGTATTATCTACTTTACCCATATCAAAATTTGATTGTAGTAAGTAAGATCTTATTCTATCATACCAAGCTCTAGGAGCTTGTTTTAGACCATATAGAGCTTTCTTAAGTTTGTAAACATGATTTGGAAATTTTTCATTTTCAAAAAGTGGTGGTTGTTCAACATATACTTCCTCTTTTACAAATCCATTTAAAAAGTCACTTTTAACATCCATTTGAAATAATTTGAAATTATTATAATTTGCGAAAGCATGTAGAATCCTAATGGCTTCTAATCTTGCTACGGGAGCTAAGGTTTCATCAAAATCTATTCCTTCTTCTTTACAACCTTGAGAGACTAACCGGGATTTATTTCTAATGAACTCACCTTGTTCATTCATTTTGTTTTTATAAACCCATTTAGTTCCAATTATAGTTTTATTTTCAAGTCTAGGAACAAGTTCCAAAACATCATTTATAGTGAATTGATTTAATTCTTCTTGCATAGCCAAAATCCATGAATCATCAGTTGATGCTTCTTTTGGATTTTTGGGTTCAATAGTTGATATAAAAGCTACACTGCTCTTTTGACTTAGTTGATTTCTAGTTTTAACAACAGATTGCATATCTCCAAGTACATTTTCTATAGGATGATCTTTTAAAAGTTTAATCCTTTTATTAGGATGATTTATTTCACTATTAGTTTCAGTTGACTCTTGATTTTGAGTGATTAAATCCTCTTCATCATTTATATCTTCAAAAATTTTGGAATTTTCATCGAATGAAACATGCATTGTTTCTTCAATGGTGTTAGTTCTTAAATTAAACACTCTTTATGCTTTGCTTCTATTAGAATATCCGATAAAGATACCTTTGTCGGATTTAGGAACAAATTTATCTAAGTTATCTTTTGTATTTAAAATAAAACATTTACTTCCAAAAATTCTAAAATAAGATACCTTAGATTTATTTGAGTGAAGAAGTTCATAAGATGTCTTATTAGTTAACGGTCTAATTAAAATTCTATTTAAAATATAACAGGCGGTAGCATCTGCTTCTGCCCAAAAATACTTTGGTAATTTACTATCTGAAAGCATAGTTCTCGCACACTCTTGAATCGTCCTATTTTTACGTTCTACTACTCCATTTTGTTGTGGAGTTTTTGGAAATGAAAAATTGTGAGTTATTCCCTTTTTATTGCAGAATTCCTTAAACTTTTCATTTTCAAATTCACCACCATGATCAGTACGGATGGTTATAATTTTTAGAGAAGGTTGATTTTGAATCCTTTTTGTAAAGTTCTTAAAACGTTCAAAAGTATCACTTTTATGTTTCAAAAATATTGTCCATGTAAATCTAGAATAATCATCTACAATTACAAAAACATATTTACTGTGATTTACTGACTGAATTTGAGATGGACAAAATAAATAAAGATGAAGTAATTCAAGAGGTTTTGAAGTTGAAATCATATCTTTTAATTTAAAGGAACTTTTTCTCAGTTTTACTAATTGACATGCATCACATAAACTATCTACTTTAAAATTCATTTTAGGGAGACCTCTTACTAGATCATGTTTTGACAGTCTAGATAAGAGTTTAAAATTCAAATGCCCAAATCTCTTATGCTAAATCCAAGGGTCGCTTGTATTTTCCAAAAGACACAAGTTATAATTTGAAATTTTCATACTAAGAATATAAATATTCTTTTTCCTAATTCCCTCAAATATTATGGTTTAATTATTATCTTCAATGTGACACTTATCTTTTTCAAATTTAATTTTATATCCTTTATCACAAAGTTGACTTATACTTAGCAGATTATGTTTCAGATTCTAAACTAGCAAAACATTAGTATTAGTAGGAGTTTCAGAGTTACCGACTTTGCCGATGCCAATCACATATCCTTTTGAATTGCCTCCAAAGTTAACCAGTCCTCCGTCTTTGTATATTATATCATTCGGCAAATCTAGATTCCCAGTCATGTGTCTAGAACATCCACTATCGAGTATCCATTTATTCTTTTTGATCTGCACAATTTGTCCGTTGTGGATTGATTCCTCAACTCCCATAAAGCATGATTCCTGCACATCAAACAATCTTAGTAGACAACTTGTATTTGAATATTGATTATATGCAGACTCAAGGGACAATGATGATCCGAATATTTCTAAACTAGTATTAACAAATTTATTAAACATATCCATTTTGAAAATTTTTTCAAAAATCAGATTATGAAACTTAGAAAACCTTGCTCTGACACCAAATGTGAGAAATGCGGATTACGGATCTTAAGGCTAGTGTAAACACTAGGGGGGGTGAATAGTGTTTTAAGGAATTACTAATTCTTTTTGAGTTTATATTAATTTGAACACAAATGTATGCAATATTCAAACACAGATATGATCACAGATTCAAACACAGATGCAAATATAAAGTAAAAGTGGTAATGGAAAGAACACACCGGATTTTATACTGGTTTGGAGTTACCCTACATCCAGTCCCGCACACAAGTACGGATTTCCTTTAAAAAGAAACCTTTACAATTACAACCCTTGATTTAAAGGCCACGAGGTACATCACTCCAAATTCACAATCCTCTGGGTAGAGATACTTGATTTCTCGGCCAACAAGTTCACCCAATTGATTTCCTAGGCTACAATCACACCTTTTCTCACTTGATTGATTTCCAAGGCTACAATCACACCTTTTCTCACTTGATTGATTTCCAAGGCTACAATCACACCTTTTCTCACTTGAGTAATTACAAAGAAGTCTATAACTCTGAATAGCACTGAGGTATTATTGAGATAGTGATAGAGAATCAAACCAAAAATGATCTAGTTAGAATCAATGGTGATTTCGGCAGAGTAATGGTAAGAATATATATAAAGAAATGTGGAAGAAGAAGAGGAGTGAAAACCAGAAAAATATGATATGAAATTAGTTGAAAACATCCCCTATTTATAGAAGAACAACAGCCATGTCCATTCGTGAAAGGTTATGGCGAATAGTCACTTCTTTTGAAATTCAAATTTTTGAAACCAACTGCCACTATGTCGACATGGGTATCTTGGGTATGTCGACATCCCAAAGGAAATTTTGGTGATTTGTTTTTCTTTGAAAATTACTTCTATCTTATATTTAAAACCATTTTAAACTTTATAAATATATTTAACTATAGTTAAAATACATAAGTAAATATAGAGAATAATATATATAAAATTTTACTATAATTTTATATTTAAATCTATGTATAAATATTAAATTTATTATTAAAGATAGTTTAAAACTAAGGATAATTTGATAAAGATTATTTTGAAGCTAAAAGTATTTAAAATCAGGATAGATGTTTTTGATTCTTTTTAAAAGGAAGGTTTTGAAATCATTTTGAAAACAAGATAATTTTGTAAAATCATTTGAATAAAAGTTAGCGGATACAAAACAATGTTCCACTAGATTTTTTGTAGGTTCCATCCTACTTAGGTTTCCATCCCTTTAACGAGCTCGAAGTGGATTCCATTCCACGACTAAATTGGATTTTAAGATGCCAGTGCTTTTTTAGGAGTTTTAACAAAATTCCTAATTTAATTACTTATTCTTGAAATTTTGAACTCTTGATAATCTTGATGTTCTTGATACTCATGAGTCTTCAATCTTGATATCTTGAATCTCTATACTGTACAGTCTTCATTCTTGATACCTGCATGGTTAAATCTTGCATATACATATATATCTAAACTATAATGTTAGTATTTATATTTTATAATCTTATTCTAAGGTTGTTGTCATCAAAACCATCATCTCAAGGACTAACAATATAATGGCTGGCACTAAAATCATACCCAAGCTCCCACTAGGAGGCACTTTAGTGAGGCCTTTGATGGCAGGCATTGAAGGCTTAAAGCCTTTGATGGACTGGACCTCTTGCAGTCAAGCCTTTGATGGAAAGGGCCTTTGATGGCCGGATCCTCTTGTGGTGGGGCTTTTGATGGTCGAGACCTGTTGCTGTCAAGCCTTTGATGGCTAGGGAGACTATTACTCCTTTTCAACAAATTCTTTTTATTCATCATTGTCGCAAAGTATGGCCGCAAATGTTCTGCATTTCAGGTTCTTGCTATAACATTGTCATCTAGGTAGCAAAGTTTATAAGTTTCTGGTGGGATTACATTGTGTACTATTAAGGGGCCTTCCCAGTATGGCCCTAACGATCTATCCATTGGATTTTTGGCATTTGTCATGATGCATTGTAGCACTAGATCTCCTTTTTGAAATGACCATTCTCTTACTCTTTAGTTATAACATTTGGTTGTTCTTCATTGGTACTCAGCCACTCGGATGACTTCTTTATCTTTTAACTCATTGATTAGATCTAAGGATTCTTTCTTTAGCACTTGATTAGGGTCAAATCCATATGTAATTCTCCAATGAGAAGGAACCTCGACTTCAACAGGGAGAATGGAATCACATCCGTATGTAAGGGAATATAGGGTATGCCATGTCACCATTTTGGTAGAAATCATATATGCCCACAAAACAAGGGGAAGCTCCTCTACCCAATTCCCTTTTTCCTTGTCCAATCTTTTCTTCAAAATAGTCTTTACAGTTTTGTTATCTGCTTCAATAGCACCATTTTTTTGGGATGGGCTACTGATTAAAACTTTTGATAATTCAATTTTTGTTGCAAAATTGAGTGAATTCCTCACTTTCGAATTAAGTTTAATTGTTTGATATTATCTTGCACGGGATTCCAAATCAAATGGTGATGTTTTGATTATAAACTTAAGAACTTTTCCGAAAGTGATATTCGGGAGTGGTCCAGCTTCCACTCACTTTGTAAAATAATTGATGGCTACCACCGCGTATTTAGCTCCTCCCTTGTATATAGGCAGTGGTCATATTAAGTCAATTCCCCACACATCGAAGGGCCATGGGCTTGATATAGAAGTCAATTTGACTGGAGGAAAATGAGGGATTTTAGAAAAAATTTAACACTTGTCACACCTTCTCACATAGTCAATAGCTTGGTTGGCTATTTGAGGCCACTTAAAGCCTTGCCTCATAACATTCTTAGCCAGTTTTACTCCATTAGAGTTTTCTTCGTAGAATCCTTCATGAGCTTCCTTTAGTAATTTTCTCCTACTTCTAGATTAACACATCTCAAGTAAGGAAGTGAGTATCCCTTCTAATAGAGTATTACGTTTGTCATGATAAAGGATGGAGCATGGCGTTTTATCCTTCTTGGTTCTTTTTTGTCTGCTGCTAGTTTTTCCCCCGTTAATTATTCGACTATTGGAGTCATCCAATTGTCCTCGTATTGGTCGATGGCCCCTGACCAAGGGGATCCTTTTTGAGGAACCTCAGTGTTAGCACCAAAATTGGTCACTAACCTCGTAGAAGAAGATTGTGAAGAGATATAAGTGATGAAATCAAATTAAACAGAGAAGACAGTGCTAATCTAAATACAGAAAGTAAGAACACCAAATTTATAGTGGTTCAGCGTAATTGCCTACGTCCACTTTAAGGTTAAACTTTATTGATCTTCTTTATAGTTGATTACAAATACAATTCATGAATCAAATGCTTGAATGAAGTTGTTAAGCAGAGAAGATGAGTCTTGAAAATGGCAGAGTCTCCTCGGTGTTTTCTCTCCAAAAAAGGATCCATTTCACTGTGACCCTGCCACTCTATTTATAGACAAAGATGGGCTGGACTTCCCAAGTGGGCTGTTGGCCGAACACTCCAGCCCGAGTATAGTGAGCGCTGTATGCCGAACCACAGATGTGCCGAACGCTCTGACGCCGAACGGTCCCTTCTATGCCGAACGAGGTGGTTGATGTTTGGGAAGTGTAGGGTGTTAGTCAGTTGAAGCCGAACGCTCTTCTAGACGCCGAGTGCCCTTACGCCGAGTACTTCTAATCCCACCGGGTACTACGCCGAGTACTCCTGTATGCCGAACCACAGATGCTGCCGAGTTCTCCCTGATGCCGAACAGTCTCGTATGCCGAGCAGTCTTGACGTCGAGCGCTCTTGTTGCCGAGCACTCGTTGGTGTTGGGTGCCTCGCCGAACACTCCTGGTTGTCAAGTGCCTCGCCGAACACCATGGGATGCCGAGTACTCCTGTATGCCGAGCAGCCTTGACGCCGAGTACTCTTGTACGCCGAACATTACTGGACGCCGGACACTAATGGATTCCGAGTACTATGCCGAGTACTCATGGATGTCAGTTGCTTCGCCGAACACTCCTGGATGGCCAGTGCTTCGCCGAACACTTCTTGATGCCGGTCACTCTCTGATGCCGAGCACTTATCGCCGAGTACTAGTTGCCTGGTCAAATCCCCAGGAAACACTTGCCCCCCAAAGTGTATTGCGTGGCCGAACGTGATGCGCTTTGAATCTGGTACAATCTACCTCGGAGGTATCTTCTCGAGAATGCTAGCGAAGGAGGTGCAAGACGAACGAGATTTAGATGACGAACGATACGCTCGAAGCCGAACGTACCACGTGTGCCGAACGTCACACTGCTACGATGCCGAACGATACGCTCGAAGCCGGACGTACCTCGTGTGCCGAACGTCACACTGCTACGATGCCGAACCCTTCGGTGTTGATCGGTTCTACCGGGTATAGCCTCTTCAACTTCTACCTCCCTTTATATAACCAGGTCCTCACCGTCTCTTTTACCTTTACGCCTTCTTTTCAGTCATTCCTTAGAGACTTTCAACTCTTCCCATCCTACCAGATTTGAGACCTAATTGATCCTTCCTCAATTTCGGCTTCCGAACTAGGTATCAATCCTTCTGTGATTTAGATTACTTCAACACAAAACTTAGGTTGTTTTCATGGGAAACGTGACCTTTCCATGATCGTATAATATGCGTCGAGCAGAAATGGCTCGCATGCTTGGAGTTGTCTAGTTAGGGCTAGCCCTTTTGCGCCGAACAAGAATGGAAGGAAAAGAAAGATGGGATGCTGAACGGTGTAGTCTTCGCCGAGCGATCTGTCCCTGACGTTCGGCGCAGACGGAGATGGTGTAGGGTGAGGTTGACATCGTGGTGGAGAGCCACTTTTAGCCGAATGATAACCCAGACCGAACAGTCGACATGCCGAACATTGAATTCAGCCGAACAATTGACATGCCGAACAATACAATTGCCGAACACCTGACATGTCGAACAATACAATTGCCGAACACTTGACATGCCCGAACACTTGACATGCCGAACAATACAATTGCCGAACACTTGACATGCCGAACAATACAATTGCCGAACACTCTTTAAACCGAGCCAAACACAACCGAACACTATACTTAGGACGAATAATCTTGCATGCCGAACATTACTTAAATGCCGATCAGTATAAATGTCAAACTACACTTAGGCCGGTTACTTTAGAAATCATATGTCTTTTGAATCTGGAACTGTAATCACCTCAAGGCGGGCTTTTTGAGACGGTCAGCGATGACGGTCTTCGAAGGCGATGATTCGAAGCTAATTATTATATCTTTTAAAACATTCTTATTGTCTGTACACAATTGCTTGCACTAGTTCACACACCACGTGGGGGGAAAACTCGTGTTGCTAATTCTAACGTTCAACGTTTTTCAAGTATAGCTTTCTCAAGCATTTAGCCAGGTTCATTATTTATTCGAGATGTCGAGAAAATCTAGTTCTGCCACCATATCTGACAGACCTGGGCCGTCAGCAAGGCAAGGAGCCGCTGATTCTTCTAACCCGTCAATTTCTCCCGCTCATAACTTGGCGCCTGACGCTCTGGAGGCAACCATCTTACTAGACAATCCGATCGATTCTCAAGCTTCGAAGATCAACGAAGCTGCTCTGAGGCGGATATGCTCTATTCATGGGATTCCTTTTGCCGACGTGTTAGTCCCTTCGAGACACGATCGCCCTCATCTGCCCCCAGTCGGGTACACTACCTGCAACAAGTTCATGTGTTGGATGGGCAGTGTGCCTCCCTTCAACTTATTTCTCCGGGACATTCTGCAGTACATAGACATGGCTCCATCGCAACTGCACCCGAACGGTCATGCGTTTCTATATGGGACTTACTTACTCTTCATGGCCGTCTTCTCCAGACCTCCAACTCCCGGTGATATCCGATATATTTATATGTTCAAGAGACGGAAAGATAGCCCCTCCTTTATGTTCCTCGAGCCATACCACAAGTGCCAGATCTTGACAGGGGCCTGTAGCAAATTCGCCCTGTACAAACAGGAATGGTTCTATGTGCGCTGCCCTTTTGGTTTCGCTAGGAGATGGGTTGAAGGCAGTAAGTCTCTCTGCTGAATCGTTATTCATATTTAACCCGAGCATGTCTTTCCTAACTTTCCGTTTCATCTTTTCAGGTATCAGCCCACGCCCGGAAGGCCGAGGATATTCTGATGCTGTCGATGCGAGTAGAGCTCTTCCGGCCGAGGATCGAGATATCCGAGCTATCATTTCAAATGAATCGCTGTCGAGGTTCGGCTTGCTAGCCCCTGGTCGTCGGATCAGCCTTCCAGAAGGTGTTACAATTCCCAAACCTCCATCTGGTAAAGGGAAAAAACTTGCCGGACCGTCATCGCGTCGCGCTCTCGACACGCACGAAGAAGGCGAGCGCAAAGAGGATGATGCCCCCGAAACTCAGGGCGAGAACGTGGGTCCCGCTTGGAATCCGGCAATCGAGGTTCAGGATATTGAGACATCATCCTCCCCTTCGAAGGGAAAGAAGAAGTTGAAATACACGGTTCAAAAGGAGAAAGTTGGTGGCACCTCAAAAGTTACGCCTACCCCTCCTGAGAAAGAGGCTTCTTCGCAGCATCTGGAAAGTTCCTTGAGAGGTCTATCGAACCTTTCTATTCCCGAAGACATACTTAATTACGGGTTTGATGATCCTGAAGCTCTCAAATTCTCTTCGCCCGCTAGAGTCAATGTAGGAGTTCAACTCCCGGCTCAAGGAGACAATACTCCGATTAGCAAAGATAAACGAACAGGTCCGTCGGGGGGAACACTAAGACACACACGCACATGCGCATTCCATAATATACTTCAAGTCTTTTTAATTCGCGAATTCTCCTTAACTCATTGTTATCTCCCTTCTTTGCAGGTGATATGGGCCGCTCACACGGACTTGATCGCCTTCAGGGGTCTTCTATATTCCATCACTCCGGACGGGATTCCGGTTCAGGCAGACGCCGAGACCGAGGTGATTATGAAGATAGGGACAATCGTCCGCGCGAGTCGTCTCACCGCAAGAAAGCACACTATCAATCTTCCCAGTCCCGCGATCTTCCTCCTACAACTGAGCCGGATAAAGAGAAGTCTTTGCAGAAGGGTTATCAGTCTGATGCTGCTCGAGAACAACATTCCAGTTCATCGAGTACGAGGCAAGTTCGAGAGCAACGTAAAAGAATGGAATTCTCTAAGCCTCCTCCTCCTATTCCTACCGTGGACCCAACTGTTGCGGAAAAGATGGTCGACCTTAAGGCCAAGTTTTCGAAAATCTGTTTTGACGGTTTGAAATTCCTCCCGGCCATCCATCACATTCCTGGGCACGTGAAGCAAAGTGCCATTGCCTGCAACAATGACGTCTATGTTCAACATGACGCATTCGTGCACTTGGTGGAGAAGATCTCGGAAGTATCTGTCGAGCGTCAACACGAGATTGACCATCTGAATCTGGAGGCTGACAGCGATAAGAAAATCATCAAACTCCAAGACGAAGAGCTCGCTTCGTATAAGTCAAAGCTAGAAGCCGCTGAACAAGGTGCGAAAGATACTGCTGAGGCAGTTGCTCGCTTAGAGGTGGCTCACAAAAAGGAGCTTGACGAAGCAGTTCAGCGCAGCGGCTCCCTTGCCCTAGAAAAAGACTCTGTCCAAAAAGAAAGTGACGCGCTCGCTACTCAAGTCAAAGAGCTGAAAGAACAACTCTCCAAGGAGAAAGAAGACAAAATAGCTGCTCAGGAAGAATCGCAGCGATATTGTGATGAGATTGTTGCTACCCGACTCCTGAAGACAAAGCTCGACAACGAACTTGCCGGGGTCGAGAAAATGAAGGATGAGGCCCGTGAGGAGGGCAAAAGAATGGCTATCGAGGAGCTTGATTCTCGCCTTGAGGCGGCCGCAGAGGCCGGCAGGGAAGAGGTCAAGAGTATGTTTGACCCGCTGATCGCCGAGTACGGAGCTCGCGTCCTTATGCACCGCGACCTAACATTCTTGGGCGACGGCTACCACGAATCCCTGGATGAGGCATGGGAAACTCTGATAAAGATCAAGAAAGTCGAGTTAGGCTCCGAAGAGATCGACGAGGATGCATTGGTGAATGAGTTCCTGAGGGGGAATGAGCCATCGGATTTATCCGCAGCATTGGCTCTTTATGGCAAAGGCTCTTCCCCTTCGAAAGAGAAGAACGACGAGGCTGGCCCGTCAGAGGCCGACGCTACTACTCCTCACATCGCCGCTCCTTATGCTGCTCAATCGGCCGATCGGTCGATGCTTGATCCATTCGAGCAGCATGCCAGTTCTGATCCCTAAGATCCCGGGCTCAGTGTTCATGTGCTGTCACCTATCCTGGAGGGTGAAACCCCACGCGCCACCGATAGCCAACCGGATCCTGGTAGGAAATTCTTCTTTCTCTAGAAGTCGAAGAGATCCCGTCATTTTTCAGCAATGGTCATTCATTCTAATGCCCACTTCTTATATTTTCATGCAGGTTGTTCTGACGCCGAGCTAACTCCGAGGAGCGATGACGCCAAGGAGGAAGCAGGGAAAACAAGCGACGTTGCTCACGCAGGGGTAACTCCCGGTCCAAACGCTCAAGTGATCGGGGCGCTTGATGATGACAAACTTGATACTTCGTCTCCTGCCGAAGGAAGCGACGAAGTTAAAATCACTGGCGCCTCTGAACATACTTCAGAGATGAGCATGAAGGACCGTCTCTCCGACGAGGAGAAGAGAAAGGTCAAAGTCAAAGTTGAATCTGAAGTACTGGAACTCACTGACCCGCGGAACAGACCTTTGAAAATCATTCTCCTGGGCAGGTCCAAACCACTAGATGTTCTGTCTCCTACTCCTGACTCCGTCTCTCTAGCAAGCAAAAAGTCCAAGAAAAAGCGTGAGGGAGAGGAGTCATCTGAAACACCAAAGGCAGACAAGAAGAAGAAGTCGAAGAAGTAATCGATGCACTTGTTCAACAAGTTTCCTGATTAAGTTTTGTAATTGTTTTTATCTCCCATGATTTGTAGTTTGTATAGAGAGGTCTGAATTTTGTAGGAGTGATCATGTATCCCCATTTTGGACTTATTGAATAAAGTTTTAGTTTCTTTTTGTTTGAATGATTCTCTTGTCTTTATTTGGTTTGCCGACACTACGCTCCGAGGACTCGGAGACTTGAGACTGTTCACACTCTAGTCCGCGCTCTGGGGACTTAGAGTTTTCCGTTCCTCATTATGGGGATTTGGAGATTGGAAATCGTTTATACTCTAGTCCGCGCTCTGGGGACTTAGAGTACTCCGCTCCGTACTCTGGGGATTCGGAGATTGGAAATCGTTTATACTCTAGTCCGCGCTCTGGGGACTTAGAGTATTCCGCTCCGCACTCTGGGGATTCAGAGATTTGAAATCGTTTATACTCTAGTCAGCGCTCTGGGGACTTAGAGTACTCCGCTCCGTACTCTGGGGATTCGGAGATTTGAAAACGTTTATACTCTAGTCCGCGCTCTGGGAACTTAGAGTACTCCGCTCCGCACTCTGGGGATTCGGAGATTGGAAATCGTTTATACCCTAGTCCGCGCTCTGGGGACTTAGAGTACTCCGCTCCGCACTCTGGGGATTCGGAGATTTGAAATCGTTTATACTCTAGTCCGCGCTCTGGGGACTTAGAGTACTCCGCTCCGCACTCTGGGGATTCGGAGATTTGAAATCGTTTATACTCTAGTACGCGCTCTGGGGAATTAGAGTACTCCGCTCCGCACTCTGGGGATTCGGAGATTGGAAATCGTTTATACTCTAGTCCGCGCTCTGGGGACTTAGAGTACTCCGCTCCGCACTCTGGGGATTCGGAGATTGGAAATCGTTTATACTCTAGTCCGCGCTCTGGGGACTTAGAGTACTCCGATCCGCACTCTGTGGATTCGGAGATTTGGAATCGTTTATACTCTAGTCCGCGCTCTGGGGACTTAGAGTACTCCGCTCCGCACTCTGGGGATTCGGAGATTTGGAATCGTTTATACTCTAGTCCGCGCTCTGGGGACTTAGAGTACTCCGCTCCACACTCTGGGGATTCGGAGATTTGAAATCGTTTATACTCTAGTCCGCGCTCTGGGGACTTAGAGTACTCCGCTCCTCACTCTGGGGATTCGTTGATTTGAAGTCGTTTGTACGAGTCTGCATGTCATGAATGATAATGTAGTTTATCATCCAATTAAGAGATATAGAAATTTCATAGAAAATATGGCTTCAAGCCTTTATTAACGAAGATCAACTAAATTGCTTGATTACAACTTTCAAAAGGAAACTAAGTCATTATTGAATGGAAACATGCAGGAAATAACAGTGCCTACAACAGAAAAAGGAAAACATGCTAAATTTAATAGTGCCGCAGATGTTCAATGTTCCATGCTCGGGGGACTGTCGCGCCATCAATGGTCGCTAGCTTGAATGTTCCTTCTCCAAGCTTCCGTTCAATGGCGTATGGACCTTCCCGGCTGGGATTCATGCGTGATGGTACTGGGAAGACTCGTTTCAGAACGAGATCACCCACATCAAAGATTCTTGGGCGGACTCTGCCGTCGTAGTAACGCTTGACTCGATGTCAGTGTGCTGCCGCCCTTAACTCAGCTTCTTCACGCTTTTCGTCGATGCAGTCCAGCGATTCCAGCAAGAGGTTTTGGTTCGTCTTGGGGTCATAGTATGTCACTCGGTGCGATGGAACTTCAAGTTCCACGGGTATAACGGCTTCAGAGTCGTATGCCAAGGCGAACGGAGTGTGGCCGGTCGCGGACTTGTGGGTAGTTCTATACGCCCATAATGCTGTCGGGAGTTCATCTACCCACTTGCCTCCAACCTTCTCCAGACGCTTCTTTAGTATGGACTTGATTATTTTGTTAACGGCCTCGACTTGTCCGTTAGCTTTTGGGTGTGCAACGGCGGCGAACTTTTTCTCAATGCCGTACTTTAAACAGAACTCTTTGAACTCTCTACTTTCGAATTGCGTTCCGTTGTCCGTAATGATGGTGCGTGGAAGGCCAAAGCGACATATAATGTTTCGTACAACGAAGTTAATGACCTTCTTGGAGGTGATAGTGGCCAAAGGTTCTGCCTCAGCCCATTTCGTGAAATAGTCAACTGCAACTATTGCGTATTTCGCACCACCTTTGGATAGAGGCAAAGAGCCGATTATGTCGATTCCCCAGATCGCAAATGGCCAAGGACTGATCATTTGTGTGAGTTCCGTTGATGGAGCCCTCGGGATTTTCGCATATCTTTGACACTTGTCGCATTTTCTTGCGTAGTCCGCGGCATCCCGGTTTACGGTGGGCCAGTAATATCCATAGCGGAGGATCTTTTTTGCTAGCGTTTGCCCCCCAGTATGGTCGCCACATTCCCCTTCGTGAACTTCCCTCAAGACTCGCTTTGTTTCATCATGAGCGATGCACCGTAATAATGGGACTGAGAATCCTTTTCGGTACATGGATCCACCCTACATTACGTACCGCGCAGCCTTTCGAAGGACCTGTCGTCTTTTGCTTCTTTTTTCGGTAAAGCCCCGGTTGTCAGGTACAGTTTGAATGGGGTTATCCACGAGTCCTTCTCGATCTCTATTTCCAACACGCGATCGATTTTCATCTCGTCTACGCTCGGGGCATGCAAGACTTCAACGAGATACAATCCCATTTGTTGAGCATCGTCGGTACTTGCGAACTTAGCCAATAAGTCGGCTTCTTTGTTCTGTTCTCGCGGGATATGTGAAATGTCATAACGCTCAAGATTTGATAGTAGTTCTTGGACCTGAACGAGGTACGGAGCAAGCTTTTGTCCTTTTGCTTGGTAGTCTCCTCGTACTTGGTAAACCACCAACTGCGAGTCACAAAAGATTTCGACTGATTCAATCCCGAGTTCTTTGATGAGCTTCAAGCCAGCGATCAGTGCTTCATATTCAGCTTCGTTGTTCGTAGCCGGGAAATCGAGCTTCAGGGCATAACAGATTGATCGGTTTTCCGGAGTTATAAGAACTACGCTCGCGCCGAAGCAACGGTCGTTTGATGCACCGTCAGTGTATAATTTCCATCGAATGGTGGGAATGATGTCGTGATCGTCCGGTTTGATGGGTATGGTAAATTCAGCGATGAAGTCTGCTAACGCTTGCCCTCGGATGGCTCTCCGTGGTAAGTACGCGATATCGAATTGGCTCAACTCGATGTTCCATTTTAGTAATCTTCCAGAAGTTTCCGGTCATTGAAGTACCTGCCTCAGGGGTTGATCGGTATAGACACCGATTGAATGCACTTGAAAGTATGGGCGCAGCTTGCGTGATGCAATCACCAAGCAATAAGCCAATTTCTCGATTTTAGGGTAATTCTTCTCTGCCCCCGTTAAACGCTTGCTAACATAATACACCGGCTTCTAGACTCGATCCTCCTCACGAACCAAAGCTGCGCTTATCGCATGAGGGGATATAGCCAAGTAAACGTACATCATCTCATGGTCAACTGGTTTAGATAGCATTGGTGGGCTCTCCAGATGTCTTACCAGATCCCGGAATGCTTCCTCGCAGCTAGACGTCCATTCAAAATTTCTCTTTCCTTTCTTTATTATGTCAAAGAATGGGATGCACTTGTCAGTTGCCTTGGATATAAATCGACTCAGCGCAGCTACTTTTCCGTTCAAGCTCTGTACCTGCTTTATAGTCCTGGGCGCTTGTACATCTCGAATAGCTTGGATCTTTTCTGGGTTGGCTTCGATTCCCCTAGCGTTGACGATGAATCCTAAAAACTTCCCTGATGCAACGCCGAAAGAACACTTCAGCGGGTTGATCTTCATTCCATAAAACCTGAGTATGTTAAACATTTCAGCTAAGTCTTGAATGTGGTCGTTTGACCGTCGTGACTTCACGAGCATGTCATCCACATAGACTTCCATGGTTTTGCCTAGCTGGTCCTTGAACATTCGATTCACAAAACGTTGATAAGTCGCTCCAGCATTCTTCAATCCGAAGGGCATCACTATATAGCAATAAAGTCCGACATTTGTAACGAAGCTGGTGTGTTCTTGATCCGGAATATGCATTGGGATTTGGTTGTATCCTGAGTACGCGTCCATGAATGACAACAGCTCGTGTCCTGCGGTGGAGTCGACCAACTGATCGATCCTAGGCAACGGGAAACTATCCTTTGGGCATGCTTTGTTCAAGTCGAAATAATCTACGCAAGTCCTCCATTTTCCATTCGCCTTCTTTACTAGCACGGGGTTGGATACCCATTCAGGGTAGAGGGCGTCGCGGACGAACCCATTCGCCTTGAGTTTGTCCACCTCCTCTCCAAGAGCGGCGGATCTCTCCGGATCCATTCCTCTCCTTTTTTGCTTGATTGGGACGTATTTCGGGTCTATGTTCAACATATGACTCGTGATGGCGGGAGAAATCCCACACATATCAGAATGCGTCCAGGCGAAAACATCAAGATTCGCCCGGAGGAAGTCGCTAAGGTCTTCAGTCATTGTGGGGCCAAGCTATGATCCGATCTTCAGTATTCGCGAGGGGTCGTCACGGCTAACTGAAATGTCAATTGTTAATTCAGCTGGTGCCGCCTTCTCTTCCCTGGGTTTCTCATCGTCGTCTCTCGGATCTATATCTCCGTAGATCCGAGAACTATGCCCGAGCCAGGGCTCGGGCACTACTTGTCAATTATCCGCATTGAGGATGCGGACGGGGTTGTCTGCAACCTTTCCCTTCTCCCTCCGGTGGGCCTCTCGGAGTTCGGCCACATAACAGGAACGACCAGCTGCTTGGTCACCGTGAACAATGCCTACTCCTTTGTCAGTCGGAAACTTCAAAGTCAAACACCACGGGGCTAATGCCGCCCTAAATTCAGCCAGGGCCGGCCGACCTAAGAAAACATTATACGGAGAGTCCACATCCAAAACTACAAAGGGTAGAATTCGTACCCTCCGACGCTCGCCTTGTCCCAGTTCAACTGGTAACTCGACATATCCTACTGCATCAGTCGCAGCGCCGTTAAAGCCGTGGATACGAGCTTTGGATGGTTTCAAGTCTTTTGTCTCTAGCTTCATCTGATCGTAGGCCTTCTTGAAGATGATGTTGACTGAACTTCCACAATCAATCAAAATTCTTTTTACATATGCTGGTCCGATCGTTGCAGATATGACCATGGGATCGATGGTCGGAGCCTCTACCTGATCAGCGTCTCTGTTCCTGAACACAATATCGTCTGTCATTACGCGCTGCTGCTTAGCAGGGGCTCCGTCCTCCACGTTCGAACAACACTCAAAATCTGCATGCTTCAAGGAACTTGCATATCGCTCCATCTCCTGCCAATTCTTATCCGCGGGGTGAGGCCCGCCGATGATTGTATTTATGACCAGTCTACCCACGGTCCGGGCAGGCTCCTCGGGATGACGTGGAGCTGGTGCACGACCTGGGTTGGACGTCCCCTGTCCTCCTTCTTGTGGATCCTTCACAAATTCCTGCAATTTCTTCTGCCTGATCAACTTTTCGATAGCGTCGTGCAAGTGTCTACATTCTTCCGTATTGTGTCCATAAGTCTCATGGAAGCGACAATATTTCCCGGTCCGCTTCTGTTCTTCAGTTGATTCTTTTGGACGTGGTTTTCTGTACTGAAAAGTATTGCAGGTGGATAGGTAAATGTTCTCAAGTGGGGCGTTTAGCGGAGTGTACTCGCTGTAGCTGGGAATTCTCGACTACCACTTTCCCGCTTCTTTCCTCTTTCCTTGACTTCTTCCTCCGGATTCTTTGGGCTGCACAGGCTTACTCTGGACATTGACTTGGACCTTTCCCGAATTGTCTCCAGATTGCTTCACAGCAATGTTGCTCTTGATTGACTCTTGGGCATGTCCCGGTGCCTTATCTCGTCGTACCCACCTAGCTTCTTCTCTTCTTATGAACTGGTGTGCCTTGGAGTAGAAACGCTCTAGCGTAGCCGGAGGTTTTCCTGCCAGCCAGTCTCCAAACTCAGAATCCGGATCTACACCTCTCATTACAGCCATTAGAATTGCATGGTCATTGGGATTACTGACTTCAGTTGCCGCAACGTGGAATCTTTGTAAGTACTCCTTCAGCGACTCTCCGGGATTTTGGATTACACTTGACAGAGACATCACGTCCTTCGGGCGTGTAGTGTGTATCCTGAACTGCTCAATAAACTTCTTTGCCAACTCCTTGAAGCTTGATACGGATCGCGGAGGAAGTCGGGTGAACCACATAGTAGCGATCCCAGATAGAGTAATCGGAAAGCACCTACACTTGGTGGCATCATTTGCTCTGGCTGAATCCATCATCCATTCATACCTCATTACATGTTGTCTGGGGTCAGTCTTTCCTTCGTATGCAGGAATGGTTGGCATGCTAAACTTCTTGGGGTACGCCACTTGCAGCACAACATCCGTGAACGGAGTATGACTTCTTGACACTCCCCAGTCGTCGTTTGATAAGCCCTGATTTTCTTTCATCAGTTGCCTGATCATGGCTGTCAGATCGGGTGTCTGTATGGAAGCTGGGAGGTTGGAGTCAGTTCTACGCGCCTGTCCATGCTGATGCCTCCTTTCCTGGCGATCTGCCAATCGTGCATCGTGAGGTTCAACATTGTTAGCATTTTGATGATCTGGAGCTCCATCCTCCATCTGTACTCCAGTTCGGAAGCTTCCAGTTCTGGCTTGGTCGCGGTCTCCAGCTGTTCGAACAGCAGCATCCGCCCTTGCAACTTCAGTCTTACGGCGTCTACGCCTGGGTGGTTCATCAGAAGAAGTAGAGCTGTCAGAAGAGGAATAAGCAGCTGGATTGCCCCCAGCATTCTGTTGCTGCTGTTGAGTGAGTTGTGCCATCAGGTTGGCATTAGCTTGCATCTGTTCTCCCAGTTGTCTCCTGCTTTCCCAAGTTCTCTCATCAAGTCATTGAACTCCACTCTGGTGACAACTGGAGTCTGTTCTTGAGCGGCAATCCCTGCACTCGGGATCGCTGGTTGATTGCTAGGTCCTGCTTGTTGCACGTTAGCAGTCTATCGGGCATCCGCATTAAGAGAAGCTGACCTGGTGCGTGGTCTTGCCATTGTAGAGTTATTGGTATGAACTCTGAGTAGAATCAACGGATGTCCTATCAGTAAGTCGGATCTTCTTTGGGGGATTTGTTCAATCCAGTAGCTTCAAAGCAGATCCTTGAGGTCTGAGAATTCGATTCTCAGTGAAAGTACCAAAGTGTTAGCACCAAAATTGGTCACTAACCTCGTAGAAGAAGATTGTGAAGAGATATAAGCGATGAAATCAAATTAAACAGAGAAGACAGTGCTAATCTAAATACAGAAAGTAAGAACACCAAATTTATAGTGGTTCAGTGTAATTGCCTACGTCCACTTTGAGGTTAAACTTTATTGATCTTCTTTATAGTTGATTACAAATACAATTCGTGAATCAAATGCTTGAATGAAGTTGTTAAGCAGAGAAGATGAGTCTTGAAAATGGTAGAGTCTCCTCGGTGTTTTCTCTCCAAAAAAGGATCCATTTCACTGTGACCCTGCCCCTCTATTTATAGGCAAAGATGGGCTGGACTTCCCAAGTGGGCTGTTGGCCGAACACTCCAGCCCGAGTATAGTGAGCGATGTATGCCGAACCACAGATGTGCCGAACGCTCTGACGCCGAACGGTCCCTTCTATGCCGAACGAGGTGGTTGATGTTTGGGAAGTGTAGGGTGTTAGTCAGTTGAAGCCGAACGCTCTTCTAGACGCCGAGTGCCCTTACGCCGAGTACTTCTAATCCCACCGGGTACTACGCCGAGTACTCCTGTATGCCGAACCACAGATGCTGCCGAGTTCTCCCTGATGCCGAACAGTCTCGTATGCCGAGCAGTCTTGACGCCGAGCGCTCTTGTTGCCGAGCACTCGTTGGTGTTGGGTGCCTCGCCGAACACTCCTGGTTGTCAAGTGCCTCGCCGAACACCATGGGATGCCGAGTACTCCTGTATGCCGAGCAGCCTTGACGCCGAGTACTCTTGTACGCCGAACATTACTGGACGCCGGACACTAATGGATGCCGAGTACTATGCCGAGTACTCATGGATGTCAGTTGCTTCGCCGAACACTCCTGGATGGCCAGTGCTTCGCCGAACACTTCTTGATGACGGTCACTCTCTGATGCCGAGCACTTATCGCCGAGTACTAGTTGCCTGGTCAAATCCCCAGGAAACACTCAGTTTCTCCTCCCATCACTTTATGTGCTAGGACCTAAGATCTAGTAAATACGAAGATTTCATTTTTTGAGTTATTTTTATTCTCCTCAATGCTAGAATTTTCCTGATATCCCACCGGCACAATTCGAGCTTCGGGCACTCCTCATGCACTAGCCATCTTAGCTAAAGAATCGAATTGAGAGTTCCTATCTCTTGGCATTTGGAATATTGAAAAGTCTTCAAATTGAGTCTACATCTTTAATATCTTCTTGACATATAATGTCAACTTGAGATCTTACGTCTGACATTTCTAGTTTATCTGGTTCACCACCATGTGAATCACTAAAGATTTCAGTGCTTGGGATTTTCAACTGGAAACCCCAATTTCTGCTATCATAGGTTCATATTCGGCTATGTTGTTGGTGACTGGAAACCCCAATTTCATTGCATAGTGCAGGCGATGTCCAACAGTTGTAATCACATATCTGGCTCCAACTCCTCGTTTATTTGAGGCCCCGTCTACGAATAGTTTCAATTTAGGTTTTAGGTCCTTTTCTTTCTCTGGTTGCTCTTTAATGGATCCAGTACATTCATTGACAAAATCAGCGAGCGCTTGCCCTTTAATTGACGTTCGGGGCAAGAATTCGATATCATATTGGTTGAGTTCAATTCCCCATTTGATCAATCTTCCTGAAGCTTCTGGTTTACTAAAAACTTGCTTGAGTGGGTAATTAGTTAAGACTTTGATTGGATGTGCTTGAAAATAAACTCTTAGCTTGCACGCGGTAAGCCTTAAATAGTACAACAATTTCTCTATAACTGTGTACTTAGTCTTTACATCTTTGAGTCTTTTGCTAGTGTAATATATAGAAAGCTAAATTCCCTTTTCTTCTCTTATCGGTACTAAACTGACCGCATGTTAGGAAACTACCATATAGAGATAAAGACCTTCTTCGCCAAATGACTAGAGAGAATCAACATCTTTTTCAAATGAGCATTTAGTTCTTGCAAAGCCTTTTGGTAATCCTCACTCCATTCAAAATCTTTCTTCTTCCTAATCACGTTGAAGAAGGGAATGCATTTGTCGATTACTTTCAAAATAAATCAATTCAATGCTGCCAATTTTCTGTTTAGGCTCATTATGTATTTGCTTGTCCTTAGCTCTGCCATTCTTATAATAACTTAAATATGATCAGGGTTTGCTTCCATGCCTCTAGCACAAACGATATATCCCAAGAATTTGTCAGACCGTATTCCAAAAGAACATTTTTGTGGGTTAAGCTTTATCCGGTACCTTTGCAACACATCAAACGTTTCTTCTAGGTCTTTTAGGTGATTGTTTTTCTCGTAGGACTTGACAAACATGTTATCCCCGTATACTTCCATATTCCGACTGTTTTACAATCTGAACATTCTATTTACTAGTCTCTAATATGTTGCTCCTACATTCTTAAATCTAAAGGACATCACCTTATAACAACATGTTTCCCAATCAGTTGTAAACTGGTTTTTCTTTATCTGGTTTGTTTATTGAAATTTGATTACATCCAAAATATGCGTCCATGAAGGATAAGAGTTGATGTACGTGCATTGCATCGACTAAATGATCTATCCCTAGAAGTGGATAGCAAACTTTTGGACATGCTTTGTGCAAGTCAATGTAGTCAACACATATTCTCCACTTTCCATTGGACTTCTTGACTAACGCCAGATTAGCTAGCCATTTCGGGTGGAAAACTTATCTGATAAACCCATTCTCAAGCAGTCTCCTGGCCTCCTCTTTTAAAGCATTAGACCGGACTTTATCAAATTGTCTCATCTTCTGCCAAACTGGTGTGACATTTGGGATTATATTCAAGCCGTGACACTTGACGGTGGGTCGATTTCGATCATATTCGAGTGAGTCCAAGCGAATGTATCTTTGCTAGATCGAAGAAATTGAATCACCTCTCCCCTGATTTTACCATCCAACTTCTTTTCGATCTTAACCGTCCTTGTTGTATTAGTTGAATCTAGGCATACCTCTTCAAGATCTTTTGTTGATTTCATTCCTTCCTGCTTGTTTCTATAATTTAGTTAGGTGTCAATATCTTCATCTTCTATTTTGCCTTCTACCAAATTTGCTTCTTTCCTCTTCCTTTTCTTTTCAAAGAAGTTGAATTTCCTCAGTGCATATTTGGTTATCTTATTAGGTTTTCCCTTTGCTTTAGGTGATGAGTTTAAAGAATCATCATCCAATGGCTTTTTACATCAAACTGGGCTAATTTGTTTTCCTCCAAATCGTAACAAGAAAGATAACTTCATTCATTTTATTCATGTTTGCAAAAAACATCTCTTGAGTACTAAATTGCTCACCCCTCATAGTTCCCTATCCCTTTTTCGTTAGAAACTTCACCATTAAGTATTTTTGTGACACAAAAGCATCGACTTCATCTAGAACTTGACTTCCAAAGAAAGCGTTATAGTAGAATGGTTTGTCTATAATGACAAAGAGGATTTTACAGTGCATGGAGGAATTCCCATCTATACAAGAAGCTTTAGTTGCCCCACCGTAGTTAATCCATTATTGTTGGATCTAAAGATAGGCTCTAAATTTGGTTCCAGCTTTTCCTCTGGAATCCCCATCTGGTCAAAAGCATGTTTAAAAATTACGATAACCACACTGCATGTATCCACTAAAGCCTTGGTGACTATAAAGAGTCCAATCTGCATGGTAATCATTAGGGGATCATTTTGTGGACAATGAACTCCTCTTATTTCTGATGGAGTGATCGTTAAATTGTATAATTGGATCTGAAATCTTGGGTTATTCGGTGGTGGTTCTTCCTAGATGGAGGAGATTCTTTCTTTTTCTTCCCTCACATATCAGCTTCTATCCCTATGCTGCTCCCAACCAAATGCAGGCCTCTGTGGATTACATCAATCCGGTTAAGAAGGGGAATGAAGTCAGGCTGAATATCATCTTCCACCATATTCGCAGAGTTACTTAGTGGCGTCTAATTATTATTTCCAGAATGGGCAACCTTTTGTCCATCTTTGATAAATTCATTCAGTTGTCCAACATGGATCATCTACTAAATTATGCCTGCCATAGACCAAACTCATCCGTTTTGTGCCCATTCGATTTATGATATGCGTAGTAATCTCCCTCCTTCTCGGTTGGAGGTCGGTTTTGGCCTTATAAGAAATCAGGCAATCATCCTTCTCCTTTATGGTGGCATATATATAGGAGAGTTGTTTATTCAGAGCAACATGACTAGCATTTGAATCTTCCTTCCACCTTGGTTTCTTAGGATTGAAGCCATTGTTAAACTTCCATGTTTCCTTCTTAATATGGACCTTCTTTCTAACGTGGTACATTTCATCTATGTAGATGAATTTATCAGTCTGGAAATGGAAGTCCTACAAGTCTTTGCACCCATGGATGTAATGCTCCTGCCAGAATAGAGTCTGTTGAATTGATCTTTAGTATACTGCTACTAACATTTCTCAGTCAGTCATGTTCTTTGCCTTCATAGCTTTTATATTGAATCTTTTGATATAGTCACTTAGTAGTTCCTCGGGTCTTTGCTTGATATTGGCTACCATAGTGTAGTCAATAGAAGGTCTTTGCAGATGCAGAATTATGCCAAGAACTCATAAGAAAATTACTTCCAAGAATAGATGTTCCTATCTTGGTATTGCTAGTACCACTTGGCTTCCTCTCCTTGAAATGTGGTTAGGAAAAGTCTGCAACGAATATCTTAGGATGTATTATATAGATCCATTTTACTCTCAAAAGCCAATAGGTGATCATCTAGATCAGTTGTTCCATCATATTCGATAGAAGGAATCTTGATATAAGATGGAATCTTCTCGGTCATGACCTTATCAGTAAAAGGAACCTCGCATTGGTTATCATTGGCCCGATCATCTGACGTCCTCTTCCCCTTGAGGTTGAGCATGTCTATTGTCACTTTCTTTGCCAAGTGCCTTAAGTAGGACTCATCATTATGGTAACTGCTCATTTCTGGTTTATATCTCTCAGAAATTGGGCTCCAAGATTGTTCTCCAAGATTTTCCTTTATTCTTCCCTGGTAGTTTGCACTAACTTGTTAAACATTTCTCTCTTTCTATGGAGTTTGGGTAAACTTTCTTTTGCTTTTATTATTAAGCAACGAAGCATTTAAGTTTCTTCTTAGAGATTCCACCTTGTCTCCTCTAGTTGCCCTAGTAGTCTTGGAAGATTTCTTAGTAAGCACCCCTTCTAATAGTTCTCTCATCATCACTAGTTGTTCGTCCAAGTTCTGGATTTTGACCTCATTGCTAGTTGATTTCACCGGCTATGATGGTTGACCGTGGTCTGTATTTTTCATATTGAAATCGAGAGTTATATTCACTTCTATTGTTATTGTCTGTATGACCTCTTTGGTCTAAGTATTGAGTCTTCGTGATCTCATTTTTCGGAAATAAAATTCACTTAATTAGTCTAGATAACGAGGGAAGTAAACAAGCCAAAGATTCATGCCCTCCTTCTAGCGTCAAATGTTAGACCAAAAGATTGTATAACACTCTAGATGCCAATTGCGATAAATTAGCTCTTGATTTTGGCATTTATGGAGGCATGATGAATTATAAATTGACCAATATCACCTTAATGGTGTTTCAAGAACTAACTCATCATTTGTCTTATGATAGAGTCATTATTGAATGGATGACATCAGGCCTTTGAGGAATGTTATACAAAAGTCTATTAGTCGTTCTAGAATCATTGTGCTTGATGGCCTTAAAGTTCATTAAGGTTATTATGCTCGACATCCTCTAAGGTCATATGAGTCATTCTGCTAGACGTTCTCTATGTTCGTAAGAGTTATTATGCTCAACGTCCTCAAGGTTTATGGGAGTTGATATGCTTGAGGTTCTCAAGATTATTTCATATATATGTATGTTCATTTAAGCTTTTAGACAAGGTAATTCAAAAAGGCCTATGTCATATCATATGTTTAATAGGGACATAGAAGATAAGTGATGTGTTCGGGCTATAATCCATTATGTATAATATGGGTATACGGTTATGTACAATACACTCCTTATATCTAAAGTCCATGGTTCATTTAATTATGCATATAGGAGTTCGTCACAATCCAAGGCCTCTCGACTATACTCATATCGAGTTTGATCATGATAAGCTCACATATATACAGGTCCAAAACAATAATGTTAAAATGGTCGGAGTCGAAGTCAATATGCATGTTCAAGTCCATATTTTTAATATTCAAATATGATTATAGTCAAGGAAGGTTTATCCCCAATTCGATTTAGGGTTACAAGGCTTTGATTAAGAAAAGAGAGAGAAATGAAAATTCGTCCCCCTCCATAAATCCCCTAGGTCCAAATTTATAAGGTTTGGCTAGTGGAATGCTTCAGCACTCATTAGCGTCGGCATTAATTGCATCGTCGAACATCAAGTTGGTGCTTTATCGGCTTCGACATCAACAGCATCATTGGGCATCAAGGTTGGTATTTTTTTTCTTCTTATAATGGGACTTCGGTACTTGGCGCAGCGGACACGACATTCGGCATCATTAAGTTCGACGTTGATAATTCCTTCTCCATTAATCAACTTTCACTACATCCATAGATTCATTGATTGAAGGCGAGGTTATCAAACTGCGGCTTTAACAACCCTTTTGGATGTATTGATGGTTCTCGACATGGCTAAAGAATATCGACGATGACGACTCCATATCTTGTGACCTTCTTTGATTGATGGTTGGTGACATTATGGGAATTAAACAACAACGTCATTGATGATCCTCAATGTTGATGTTTAGTGGCTTGTATGTTCCTTTTCCGAAATGACACCAACGAACGACGACGTCTCAATGAATCCACTATCATTATTTAACAACTTCGTTCACACGCGATGTTAAGCATGGATGACATTAACAGCATCGGCGTTGATAAGAGATGGCTTTATTCAACATTGCCTTTAGAACCATGACGCTCGACGTTAACCATAGTACCACTCGGCAGTCGTCGTGATTCATAGAAGATAACGTTGTTTCTTCAGTCTTATACCGCATGCCTTCGAAGACAATATTGGTGTTATCTGCCTCGTAGTAAAATGCGATGCTGATTAATCACGACATGGTGGGATGCGATGTAGATGAAGGGAAGTTTTGCATGGAATTGATGCTGCATTGACCAAGTTCGACACAGATGCTTATGACATGAAAGAATGTCGACGTAGTTGAAGAGTGGTATGATCTTATGGTCTTCGACGTCGATGAAGACCTTGAAGTCGACATTGATTCCTTAATGCTATCCTAGCATCCGGGGCTTCGAACGTCGACGCAATCCTTCAACCTCTACATTGACTTTCTTGGCCTATATCCTTTGAAAATTATATGGATAACACGTTTATATAATCCAAAATTAATATAGAAAAGATGAGAAATCATAATAGTCACTACAATAATAAAGACTTTTTCACAACTTTTTAAAAATGCCGCGGAACGCTTTCGCAGTGTTTTAAAGAACATTGTAAATTAACAAGCTGTAATTAATAGGGTCAGGATATATCACAACATTTTGGAAACACTGCAAAAAAGTACCATATTGCAGTGTTCTACATTTTTACAGCTTTTCAAAAAATGCTAATATGTCTTGATCTTGTTACAGCTTATTGTTAGACAACGTTCTTCAAAGTGCTATGAAAGTGTGTTACAGTGTTTATAAAACGCCGCGAAAGGTCCATTTCAAGCATAAGTAAAACACTAGAAAGCTATATATTGTTTTATTGATTTTCTAGAACACGTTAATGATGTTATAATATCATAGAATTATCTTTATTTATAAGCTTTAATTAGCCAATATATAAAACATATTCAAATAAAACTCAAGCAATAATCATATAAACGCATTTAAATAGCTCAGGTCTACATAATATCTATAAGTCAAATTACACAAATACTACTCCAAACCAGCTAAATCATAGTTCACTGCTGCTATAATTCCTAGGTAGACCTAGTGATCCAATCTAACTCTGTATTTAGAGTTTCAATCGACTCAAGCTAATGCATCAAGAATTCCGATGTACTCTTTGAGATTGTGCAGGTGCTATAGAATTGTCTGAAAGTATTCAAGTTTCATCCCATCTATAGTGTTACTCCAATATGACTTGTACGCTATATTACAAGGAACAAAGTTAAAAGTAAAATGTAGGACTTGTATGCTATGTAATATATTAATATGGAACAAAATTAAAAGCAAAATGTAAAACACAAAAAACAAACTGACACGTTCAGTTTATTACCTGTTTATAGAGCGTGGACATTTGTCATGTCATCGTAGTAGATGTAGAACCCACCATATTCGCATATCACCAGTTAAGTATGAAGTGAAATTTAGAACCTGAATTTATGTTATATACATAATTGGTGATGTAAACACCTGATAAAACACTAAATGAAAATACATTGATATTGAGCTAAGCATTAAAAAAATCAGTACCTAAAAGCAATTAATCTAACAGTAAACACTATTTGCGCAAATAAATAGCAAAAGCAAACGTAGTCTAGATACAAACAAAAACAATCTGTTTAATGCAAGAAACATCACTAAACGAAATGATGATGCCATTTGACTTGAAAAAGCAAAGACACACAACCGCGTTCAACTTTCTACCCATGTACAAATCATGTAACTCATTTACATCCTCTTTTTTTCCCTCTCATGCAATATGTGCATATATAAATATATGTGTGTTTATATATATATATATATATATATATATATATATATATATATATATATATGCTTACTGTGCAAAAGGACTTCAAACACTTCGATTTTGAAAAATCATGCTAATTTTTATAAAACTTATTATTATTGTTGTTATTTATAAAACTTAGCCAACTTAGTTACATTATTATAAATATAGTTAATTTTGTAAAACTTAGTTAACTTTGTTAATATTTTATAATTTATTATTATTATTATCATTTTTATTATAAACTTAGTTTATTATTATTATTATAAACTTAGTTAACTATTATTATTATTATTATTGTATTATAAACTTGTTAATTTTTATAAAACTTAGTTAACTTAGTTAAATTTTTATAATACTTAGTTAATTTTTATAAACTTATTTAATATCTATAAATCTTAGTTAATTTTTATAAAATTTATTATTATTATTATTATTATTATTATTATTATTATTATTTATAAAACTTAGTTAGCTTAGTTAAATTATTATAAATTTAGTTAAGTTTTATAAAAACTTAGTTAACTTAGTTAATTTTTTATAATTATTATTATTATTGTTGTTGTTATTATTATTATTATAAACTTAGTTAATCAATATTATTATTATTATTATTATTATTATGAGTGGTACGGCACGCGCTTCGCGCGTGATGAAGGCACGCATTTCGTGTGAATTGTTTTTTAATAAATTGTATATGTTTAACTTGTTTGAAAAAAAATTGCACAAATATTTAACCGTATTTTTGCATTGAAATGATATGCAGTTAGTTTTAATTTTTTACTTTCTAAATTGCAACATCTAATTTTTTGTTAGTTTGAATTTTTATTTCTATTATTAATTAATAAAGGATGAATTTAATTTTTTATTAGTTTGAATTTTTATTTTTGTTATTAATTATTAAAAATTGACTTTGAAAAAAATAATATTCGTCAGAACCTATTTTTAAGTGATATTAAGATTTCAATAATATCCATAGGGGCGCGTTTTGAATTAGTAAAGGAAACTTATATGTTAGATACTATTTTTAAGTGATGTTAGTATTTAATAATATCTGTAGAGGGGCATTTTGGTAGTTCACGTTGACACCAAAAAAGTGTGACATCAAATGTTTTACAACTATTATTAACGATTATTATTATTATTATTATTATTATAAACTTAGTTTATTATTTTATTTATCTTATTAGCAGCATCTTGTTTAGTGTCTCACATATTTTCAAATGTTACAGAATGATCATATAACCTATATTTACTTAAGTAACCCAAATTAAGATGTGAACTTGAGAAAGAATAAAGGACGTTTTGTTACGGTAATGCACGTCGTGTTCATGAATGAGTGCACAAGCTTAAAGAAGTATCACTACCAATTTTGTGAATATTAGGCAAAATTAAAAATTTGCCCCTATTAAAAATCAATTAGAGGCAAATTAATAAACTGCCTTTAAAAATATTAAACTAGGCCTAAACAAACGCCTTTACTGTACTTTTCCAAAATTTTGGTGTTGGAGGTAAAACTACCGCTATATTTGTTCATCTACCGCTTCATTATATCATTTTCTATCTTAGAAAAAAGAAACCCCACCAATTACGGTTCAATTTTCCTCCCAAATGTCAATAGGTATTTCAATCTTCTCTTCTTTGATTTATGTAATTATGTTTAATATCGAATTATCTTCTCCTTTCACCGGTTAGGATTTCTATCTTAGGGTTTCTATTTGGCGTTTCAAATTAGGGATTTTGTATAGAATTTCAAACATTTGTTTATATTTATGACTTTCATTTGATCTCTAATGAACTGAATTTCATTTACGTTAGATTGTTTTAATGTCCAAAATTACCGCTTGAGATAAATCTGGAAATTTCTAAAGGACAACATTTGATTAAGGAGTTTTGGATGGAATGCTTTATATCTCTCTCTTTATATTGAGAAAGCCTTAAATTTTTATTCACGTAAAGGTGAATTTTATTCATATTCTCAAGTACAAGTATTCAGATACTTACAAATATCATATTATTCAATGGTGAATTAATGTACTGTCATATGTCTACATATTTTTTTGGTATATTTTGTTATTTGTATTTGTTGGTGAAGGAGATATGTAGGCAGAGGGAGCAAACAATTATATGAATGGAAAACATGCACCTTGTGTATTCAATATATATAAATTTGTTGATTAGAATTACTGACAAATGGCCAATTTTAGGATCCAAAGTTTTCA
The DNA here is from genome assembly GCA_030737815.1 of Allium fistulosum. Lineage (NCBI taxonomy): Eukaryota > Viridiplantae > Streptophyta > Magnoliopsida > Asparagales > Amaryllidaceae > Allium > Allium fistulosum. The sequence goes on along the minus strand of CM060902.1, from coordinate 942,410,240 downwards.
AAATTCCTGGAAATTCATAAAGTTTAGTTGAAGATATGAAGAATGGAAGAAACTATAAGTCTTTAATTAGTTTTATATTTGCAGGTCGGCATGATACACTGTCGCCTTGCTGAGCTATGGCGGCTTTCGTTTGACTTGATAATCCAAGATACTATTGACTATGAATAGTTATTCTGTGACTTATATCTACCTACATAAGCATAGGATCAACCTCTTGCTTCAATAAAATTTCTATCATATAGAATTGAAATATGTTACCACTGTAAGTTTTTCAAACCCGATACACTCTTATTAGACCAAGTAACGCTGACAACACATCAAGTTATAATTCAAGCTTCATTGTAGAAAATGCATGTAAACATGATATGTTAAAAAATGCATTTCTTGTCTCAAAAATGTAAATTTCACATTTTTAAGATGTAACCTCACCCAAGTTTTTATGAATGAGGATATGAATATGTGTTCAGTGAAGAAACTACTGCACATGCTTTCAGTGACGAAACTTATGTTCAATCTTGTGCTGCATATGTTTTCATTAACTTACTCTTTTTATTTCATGAACACATCGGAGGAGTTGTATTTATATAAATTTTTTCAATGTAGAACTTAAATAACTTAGTGTGTGCATATCCTTTAGTAGCCTAATAATCTAGTGTTCTTTAAACATTGTTTAGTACCATTCGTGCTTTGTGCTATATTTTCCTATTCATTTGTCCTATTTGAATATGCACTTCTCAAATTATTTGAACTTTTATGTACTATTACCAATGTTATAATGTAATTCCGATAACTCCTTTTTAATGTTGGATTAATCTAGAGAAACAACTAAACTTGGTTGATTTTTTCTAGATAGTTCTCTCCTACATCACAAAAAAAAACACTTGGAAATGATATGGTCGGTACTTCAAATTTAGAGATGTTAGAGGTATCTGTATAAAAGTTATAGGCGGCTCGGGGATAGCATTTTGTAATTATGAGAGTCAAGAAGAAGCCTTAAACTTTGTATTCATGCAGTGGAAAATTTTATTCACATTATCAAGTGCAAGTATTTACATAGTTGCAAATATTATATTATGCATTGGAATTATTGTACTGTCATATGCTCATGTTTTCTTGGTATTGCCTGTTATCTATATTTTTGCATTAAGGGGGATACTTAGGCGGATGGAGTAAATATTTACAAGTATAAAAAACATGCATCTGGTTTTATCAACATATATATAAATTTCTTGATTATAAGTATTGATAAATGACAAATTTCAGAATCCAAAGTTCCCAAAATTCCTGGAAAATCATAGCATTGTGTTGAAAGTTGTCAAGAATGGAAGAAATTGTAAGTCTTTAAACTAACCAAATAGATGAGCTTATAAATATTTTGTACTAACCACGACATCATTTTATTTTATTTATATAATATTAAAGTTTATGCTTAAGATATCAAAGGTATTTTTCTTAAATTTTTATTTTCATTATTACTTTGTACATAATATGTATTCTATATTTGTATGTTATCACCTTACCAAGCATACCGACTATTAGTTTTAGAGGCAACCATGAACCCATTTAAATGAGATAGAGCCATAATAAACAGAGTATGAAATCGATCGATTTACACTTATAAACGCGTAATGATTATGTTTGTTTACATATTGTGCAAGTAACTAGATTACCAGTGATAAACATCATAGTTTATCTACCTAGTCTACTGTGCTCACAGGTAACATTTTCTTGGATCTCAATTTTCTTATGCATATATTCTTGAGCTAGTGCTATTTCTTGCTCCATTTCTAGTTTTATTTGTGAATAACAATTTAAGTAATTCTCAAGTTTAATTTGCAACTTTTCTTCTTTTGATTATTCAATATTTTTCATTAAGAAAGGTAGAAAAGCATACTGTGAACCCGATCTTATTGAGGCGCATGAATTGGTGCAAAATGCAAAAAGGGCCAAGCTCCGATCTTATTGAAGCGCATGAATTGGTGCGAAATGCAAAAAGGGCCAAGCTGATGATGCTTTTGAACAAATGGTGGTAAGTTTCATATCCTTTTTGCAAATATTTAATGGTTTTATTAAATATCATATTATTTTTTTATTACTTGCCAGGTTTTCGATAAACAGTATTTGAAATTTTGAATACAAAAGAAGCTATATCACTTGCACTAATCATGCTGTAGGGAAGTACAAGTGCATCCACTCTGAAATTTTTAATCAAAATAGACTAATATAACTCTAAATGTTCTACCCTGCATATTTAAAATAGAAATTTGTTTAAACTTTGAAGTAAATATTTTGGACATATCCTTATATACTCATGTTTAGTATTTTAAGTGTATTAAATATCGCCTGTAGTTTAAAACAAATAGTGTACTCCTGATTATGCTATATTGTTCCATGAGTGTTGAGGCTTCACTTGAGCTGTATTGGTTTGTAACCTCACTTGCATACTGCTCTATTTGCCAGACCCTTGTGTACTTGTATATGCATTCACCACTTTGCACTGTGGTTTCTCTGACCAGTCTAGGTTGAACATTTTGATTTTCTGGCCAGCTCATTGAATATGTTACATTGATGTTGAGCTGGTCTCTTTCACTGATGTAGTTTTGTTTCTTTGATTTGTGTGTGGTCAGTGGTGGTCTGTTGGCATTAGAATTTGGTCTACACTTGTGCTGAATCTAGCTAATAATTTGGGTTTGACCTTGTTCTCACCTGTCCCTGTAAGTTTATCAAGTGTATATCGGTGTGCACGGCCTTGTGGCATGTACAGTGATACACTGTGCATGTCACAAGCTATTCGTGTATGATGAATTCAGAATTAAATGATGACGAACAACCCAAATAACTGAGGCAAATAATATTTTCAAAATCTCATTTTATTTTATACTGCAAAAATATTTTATTTTCAATTTTACTGCGTCAGTGTATATTTTTGCAGATAGCTCAGATGCTGGATTCAATTTGGAATAAAGTTGAAGATAAATACGAGTGAGAGTGAATTGTAGTGAGGTGCAAATGTAAATGGAAAATTGTGATGTAATCAAAATTGTATTGTAATTGAATTGTATATATATAATGAGAGCTTGAATTTGCACTATTCAAAATTGTAATAAATATTTGTTTGAATAAAATATCCGTTTGAATTTAAATTCCGTGTTATTTATTTTATTCAGCAAATATTTATTTAATCTATGAAAATAAAATAGTACATGTTGGGGCCCAGATTACGGGGCCCACTTTTTAGTAAATTTTGTACCTATGGCAACAACAAAACCGATGTTGTCCTAGGGCCGCAAAGATGTTGCCTTTGACTCTAGGGCAACGTGGCAAAATGCATCACCGAGAAAGTGTTGCCTTTGCCCTTTTTTAGCCTACAGCAACATTTTTTGGCACATCCTGCATCACTTCTTGGGTGTTGCAGTATGCAATCTATGGCGTAGTGATCCATCTGGATTTCTTTTAAGTTTATAAGTCCATCCACAACCCACTATATTTTTGTTTTCTGGTGGTGGAACAAGACACCATGTCTTGTTTCTCATAAGTGAACTATATTCACTGTCCATAGCATCTTTCCAGTTTCTGTCCTTTATAGCTTGGTTGAATGTAACTGGTTCTTCTGATGTTGTAGACATAGTAGTGACAGTGTATGCTTTAGGCTTAAATATTCTACTCTTTGCCCTGGTAATCATATGATGTCCACCTCTGATATATGGTTCACTGTGAGATGATTCAGTAGCTCTATCTGCATTATTATCTAATTCTTGTTGTTGATCAATATTTTTTGTTTGACTTGATGCAGTGTTGGGAGATTGATCAGTGGGTACAGTGAACTCTGCTCGACCTGGTTCAGTGAACAAAGTGTGTTATGGAGCAGAGTTGTCTGAATTCACTTCAATTCCTTCATGACTCCAGTCACTTGAGTATAAAGGTATTGGAGGTATAGAAACTCTGGGATTATAAACTTTCTTGGTTGTCTTTATACTTGCATTAGAATAAGGAAAAACACATTCATTAAATACAACATGTCAACTAATGTATATTTTCCCATTAGTGTCAAGACACTTATATCCCTTTTGATTTGTGGCGTACACTAAAAATGTACATGTTGTTGACCTGAAATTTAGTTTATGAGTGTTATATGGTCTAGTATAAGGAAAACACAGACATCCAAAGGCCTTTAAATTTTGATATTCTGGCTTTGTATTAAATAAAACTTCAATTGGTGCTTTATCCTTCAACACTTTAGTTGGTAATCTATTAATTAAATACACTGCAGTATTGAAAGAGTCTGGCTAAAATTTTAGTGGCAAAGATGCCTGAGCCAAAAGAGTTAATCCAGATTCAACAATATGTCTATGCTTTCTTTCTATTAGACCATTTTGCTCAGAGGTGTAGGGACAATTCATTCTATGAACTATTCCTTTCTTGCTAAAATAACTATTGAGAGATTTAAATTCTCCACCTCCATCAGTCTGAATAACTTTAACTTAATGATTGACTTGCTTTTCTATTTGAGTAATAAAATTTATCACAGTATTATGAGTTTCAGATTTTGATCTCAGGAAATATATCCATGTATATCTAGAATAAGCATCTATAAATGAGGTATAATAAATAAAGCCATAATCAGAATTAATAGATGCTGGCCCCCAAAGATCAGTAGCTATTAGTTCTAGTGGTTTTTTATATTTAGTCAATGAGTCAGAAAAAGGAAGTTTATGACTTTTACCCATTTGGCAATATGTACAAATATATGGTAAACTGATATTTTCAACAGAAATTTTATTTTCTCCCAAGATTTTCATTACAACACTGGCATTGGGATGTCCTAACTTGTAATGCCATACATCAAATTTGCTCAAACTGTTATTAGGTTGAAATGTTTCAAAAAAATTACAACATTTTCAGAATCTTTTAGATCTATAGAATTAAATCTGCACAGTCCCTTGACTGCTTCACCCTGTAAAAGAATTTCTCTAGTTAGAATGTCTCTAACTAAACAATATGTAGGATAAAATTCAAAGTAAACATTGTTATCACTTGCAAATTGTGATGCACTCATGAGATTCTTTTTAATTTGTGGCACTCTTAATAAGTTATTGTGGTAAAGTTTTCTTCTACCTTTTATGCAAGCGATACCAGTGTGTGAGATTTTTATGGACTCAACATTTCCCAAATGTATAGAGTTATTACCTTTGTATTCTTTATTGCCCAAGTTTAGATTATCCAAATTGCTAGTGATATGATTGGTTTCACCTAAGTCTAGGTACCAACTTTCATCATTGATATGTTCAGGTCTGGCTATTTCATTCAGATGACACATTCTTGAATTTTCTGTTGAATTGCCTGAGTCTTGTTGAATCTGTGCCATGTTTGCACTAGGGTTACCACCTTTCTGTGTGTTGGCTGTTTGATTTGGTGGGAAATTTGTATTAAATCTGAAATAGCATCTCATAGCTGTATGACCAAGTTTTTCATAGATTTGACATCTTGGCCTTGAATTGTTATTCCATCTGCCTCTACCTCTAGACCGGTTGGATTGACCCCCTCTCTGAAAGAATTGTACACCCCTGTTATTATTAGTTTGACTTTTATTCTTGGAACTGACTGCATAGTTGATAGATAGATCTGATTCTTGTGGTTTTCTATGATCAATTCTTCCTTCATGCGCCAATAAGGTTGAATTAACATATTGCATAGATGGTAAAGTTTCTTTAGAAGATATCACAGCCACTATAGCTTCATATCCTTCATTAAGACCACTCAGAACTGTTAATATTTACTTTGTCTCTGACACCTTATGACCTGCTGCCTCCAACAAATCATGCATTATTTTGACTTTTGAGAGATACTCTCTCATTGGTAGATTCTCCTCCTTGATATTCTGTAATTATCTCTTATAATGCATGATTTTAGCTGTAGATTGAGAACTGAATATTTGCTGTATAGTGGTCCAACTTTCATTCGATGTTTTACATCCCACTAATTGAGGCGGTAGATTAGTACTGATTGAAGATGGTAACCAAGAACTTATCAAGCTGTCTTGTCTTTGATATTTAATGAATTCTGGATTTATGACTTGATTATTTTCTTCATTAGGGATGTACTCTGGTGGGGATAAGTGGGTCCCAAGAATGAAACCCTCCAGTCCATAGCCTCTGACTACTGTACCAATCAGAAGTTTCCAAAGAAGATAATTATCTTCATCTAAATGAACAGTGATTAGCTGACTGTGAAGATTGATTGTCTTGATTAAATTCTCTACTGCATTCAGTTGTTGACTGTTTCCTCCATTCTCTTATGTTTCAGATGCTTCACTGACCATGATGATGAAATCTTTCAAGACAAAGGAAAGAAAGTGCAGAAGATGAAAAAAATGAACTCTGAGGCAAGAAAACAGGTTTGATGCAGCCAAGAAATCAGGTGATGACACTGATATGATGATTTCTTGGCGAGGCACTGACTTTCTTTATGACTTTATGTCCTTTTCTTGCTTTCTGGGTTTGATTTTCTTGATTTTTGAAATTTTCTGCAACAATTTGCCTGAACTGATATTAAGAAACTTGTTACAGCCAGAATTACTCGATTCTTTGGCACGACACTTGTCTTCTTGGTACACTTTCAAGTGAATTCAAAAAAACTCAGATTATGATGTTCAATCTGATGAGTTCTGAAAATCAGATGATGAATTTTGGATTTTGATGATTTCCAGTTTCTATCTCAATTGCTGTTAAGCAAAGTTTATTGATGGCTCTGATAACAAAACAAAGTTTTGATATTGAATTGAAAAAAAAAGAAATTTGTTGAATTGAATACAGGCAAGAATTTTGTACAGAAGAAGAAATGAATAATACTTTGATTAACACTCAGTGTTAAATGATACATTGTTTATATAGATGCGGATATACAAGTGAGCTGATACAAGGCCCATTAGCAAAACTGACCGCTCCAACATACTAGTTACTGAGAAGTTTTATTAGCCGAAATGCTTCACTGCCTCTTCATTATATCGTTCACTTTATTTCTCTCAATAGATAGCAGTCCCAATATTCAAATATCAAATAGGTACATATGCATGTAATGAAATATAATGATATAAAATTCTTAAAATTAAATGGCACATATAATGAAATAAGACGTATAAAATGTGTCTAATTGGATTACATTAATAATGGTGGTTTCGAATGAAGAATTTAATAAATCATAAACGAGACTAAGAGTGCATGGTTTGAACTTTTGAAGTAACGCATGATATTTGGTAACTCTTCTTGTTTAATGAGAGCAGAGATATAGTGCATGCAGAATTGATTAATGCATCATTTTCACTGGCAAACTTAGACATGTAAGCATAAAGGTGTCCAATATTCACAAACATTTAATGAGTTTTCAATGCAAGAAAATTTAAATCACGAAAGTGGAAGACTTCACTTGCCTTAGAAATTAATGGTAAATTTAATTGATTTGCACTATAAAGTATTGGTTTACGCTAATGTGTTGGAGGAGCACATACATTAGTCTCAATAATCAATATCTGATAATCCTTCACCAATAAAATTTCCAACTTGGTAGACCTAAGCACGTGACTATTATTTTTTGCATTGGCTTTTACATTAAGATTAAGTAGACAGCCTGGCTATTTACGTTTATTCTTTGTTTAAGAATATTTGATGTTGCTATATATTTACAATGAGTATATAGGTGTATTATTAGCCATAGGATATCATAGTAATCAAGTAATCATCATTCATCATGTTCCGTCTAAATAAGTATATGGCATGCATTGCAGATTGCTTTCTCTTTTGCAATAATTGAATTCTGGTTAGTAGATAATCAGTGTATTATTTAATATGAAGTGGTGGGTTGTGCAACCTTATTAACTATAATGAGGCGATTGTTCATTATTTTGGCTGGTAGGTAAACAAAGAAAATTTTATCCCCATGCCAAAGCCGTTGAATTTCAATTCGAGATGGGGTACTAATGCAACGCATACCTTAAGTCGCTCCTCCTTAGGTCGCGAACGAAGGTTTATGTCGCTCCAGAATTCGCGAAGCCTAGGTCGCTCCTCCTCTTCCTTAGGTCTCGAATGAAGTCTTATGTCGCTCCAGAATTCGCGAAGGCTAGGTCGCTCCTCCTCCTCCTTAGGTCACAAACGAAGTCTTATGTCGCGAAACCCTAAGTCGCCTCCAGCCTAGGTCGCGAACGAGCAGATTCCTTAGGTCGCGAACAACTTCCTTATGTCGCTGAATTCCTTAGGTCACGAGCTTCCTTAGGTCGCGAGCTTCCTTATGTCGCCGAAGTCTTATGTCGCGAACTTCCTTTATGTCGCTCCTGGATGCCGAAGTTTCTTATGTCGCATTGTTCTTAAGTCATTGGTGAACTTAAATCGTTTGTGCTGTAATTTTTGTACCGCTTTTCTTAAGTTGTGTTGCATGTATGTTGTAATGTGTTGTTATGTTGCATGTATGTGTAATGTGTTGTTATGTCGCATATGTTAAGTCGAGTGTGTGTTGTAATTTCCTATAAATAGGGGTGTGTTGTCATTTGTAAAGGAGTTGAATTTTGAATAAAATTTGTTGAGAGCTTTGTGCCTCCATTAAAATTGGAAGTTGAGTGTGATCTCCTTTCTCCATCTTCAGCTATTCGAGTGCGCTCGAATCAACGACTTTGAAGCCGATTCACGGAATCTCGTGCGCGAGATCAACGTCGAAGAATCGTAGTTCTTCTAACGCGGTATCGTGCGCGATCAACGTGTTGAAGATAGCTAGAATCCGGTATCTCGAGAGATCAACGGATTTGGGCACTTGGGTAACATCAATTCATCAATTTATCTTGTTTCATCGATTCATTATTCCGTAATTCGTGATTGGATCTTGGATAGATTTGACCGCTGGTTCAGATCTACTTCCATGCTGTATCATTTGGTATTAGAGCAAGGAGACGAACTTTTCCAAGTTCGTTGGGTGTGAAGTTTCGAGATTTGAAGTTTTTGGAGTTCGAATTGAGTTGTTTGTTCATTTGGGTGTTCATGAGATTTCAAACAAGTTGGGGAAATTTGATGCGAGATTTTTTGGATCAAAGTGAAGTTTGTGTTTGGGTTTGTTGAAGATTTGATCATGCCTCCGAGATGTGCTAACCACTATCAAAATGTTGAAGATTTATATAGAAGACAAGAAGCTGAGCAGATGGAGCAGGGTATCAATGAAAAGTTCAATGAGGGTATTGAAAAATTAGAGAAATTGATGAACGACATGAATCAAAATCAAAGGAGAACGTCACCAGTTTCGAACCAGGGTAGAAACAGGGTTTCACCATCGGTTTTGGAAGAAAGGAGGATGTCACCCCAGTCTTATCGAGATAGGAGAGAATCATCAGTTTCAATGATGCGAGACTACAATGGGTACCGAAATGAAGAGGGAGGAACTCAACGTGGTTTTGAAAATGAACCATATCGTGATGCTGAAAGACGAGGTAGAAGGAACATGCGTGGTCGTAGGGATGTAGATGGTCAGGATCGATTTCGAAATACATCTGATTTTGAGGAAGATATTGATGGAGGTAGTATTCATTATCGAAATCTAGGCCAAGTGCGAAATCAATTTCGGGATTCAGAAAATGATCGTAAATGGGAGTCAGGTATGAGGATGGAAATTCCAGAATTCAAAGGTGGTATGCAAGCAGAAGAATTTCTTGATTGGTTGTCGAGTGTTGAAGAAATTTTGGAATTCAAGGATGTGCCTGAGAATCACAGAGTCCTATTAATTGCTACAAGACTTTGGGGAAGAGCTATGGCTTGGTAGCAACAAACTAAACTAACTCGGGAGAGAATGGGAAAATCAAAAGTTGTCACTTGGGAGAAGATGAGAAAGATAATGAAAGCGACTTTCTTGCCGTACAATTATCAATCTCTTATGTATCAACTTTTGCCGAATTTGAGACAAGGGACGAAGACAGTGAATGACTATGCAGATGAATTCTATCAATTGATTGCAAGGAATGATATTATGGAAACCGAGGAACAACTAACGGCTAGATATGTTGGAGGGTTACGAATGCAAATTCTAGACATGGTTAATATGTTTAATCCAATGTCTGTTGCTGAAGCACATCAGAAAGCTCTAGCTTGGGAGAAACAAGGGAGATGAGAAAGTGGTGTGTTTACGAGTTCCAACAACCAGAATAAGGGTGTTTGTAGCAGTACAAATGTTTCCAAGACAGTCAATAAACCAATTGTCAGTGAAGCCGCTAAAGCAAAGGTCAATAACAGTATCAAGTGCTATAATTGTCAGGAGTTTAGCCATAAAAGTAATGAATGTACAAAGCCAAAGAAGAGAGCATTAGTTGCAGAGGAATGTGAGTATGAGGATGTGGAAGCTGAAATTGATTATTCTCATCCACCGAAATTTGATGAAGATGAAGAAGTTGTGTCAGGAGACGAAGGGTGTAACTTGATGATGAGGAGGTCTTGTTTAACGCCAAAGCATGAAAATGATTCTAGTTGGCTGAGGAGCATTATCTTTCGGTCTACATGTACTATCTTAGGAAAGGTTTGTCGATTTGTTATTGATGCGGGAAGCTGCGATAACATTATTTCTGAAGAAGCCATCAAGAAGTTAGGGTTGAAGACTGAAAAACACCCTAGACCTTATAATCTGGCATGGCTAAAGAAAGGTGGAGAAGTGACAATGGGAAGACGAGTATTTGTTACATTTTCTATTGGGAAGAAGTACAAAGATGAAATATGGTGTGATGTTGTCAATATGGATGTGTGTCATCTACTATTGGGAAGACCATGGCAATATGATAGAGCTGTACAACATAATGGTCGCACCAACAGCTACAGTTTCATGTTCGAAGGTACTCAAATCACCTTAGTTCCTAAGAAGCGTGAACAAAGTGAAAGCAAGTCAGAGAAGAAAATGGAATCAACTACTCTATTATCTTCGAGAGAATTTGTTAAAGAAGTGGAAGATAGTGCTGAATTGTTTATGTTGATTGGGTATGAAACAAGTGAAGATCTTGAAATTCCTACGGAGGTTAGACCGGTTTTAAATGAATTCGAAGATATATTTCCTGCGGAATTACCCAAGGATTTACCGCCACTAAGGGACATTCAACATCAAATCGATCTAGTGCATGGTGCTGTTTTATCGCATATGCCGCATTATCGTATGAGTCTGAAAGAGAATGAAGAGTTGAGGAGACAGGTTGAGGAGTTGCTTGAGCAAGGGCATGTTCGAGAGAGTCTCAGTCCTTGTGCTATACCAGCTCTGTTGGTACCAAAGGAAGATGGTTCATGGAGAATGTGTACAAACAGCAGGGCACTCAACAAAATAACTGTCAGATACAGATTTCCTATGCCAAGACTTGATGATCTATTGGATCAACTCAGTGGATTTGTAATCTTTTCTAAGATCGACCTTAAGAGTGGTTATCATCAGATTCGCATAAGACCAGGTGATGAATGGAAGACAGCATTCAAGACTCGGGAAGGATTATATGAATGGCTGGTCATGCCATTTGGTCTATCTAATGCACCAAGTACATTTATGAGGGTGATGAATCAAATTTACAGACCTTACATCGGGAAGTTTGTTGTAGTCTACTTTGATCATATCTTGATATATAGTGCTAGCACAGAGGAGCACATTCAACACTTGCGAAAGGTGTTAACTATTCTTCGTCAAGAATAGTTCTATGCAGCAACGAAGAAATGCATGTTCATGACACCGAGTGTTTTATTTCTGGGTTATGTCGTGTTCAAGGAAGGGATACAAGTGGACCACAGTAAAGTAGCCGTAATCAGAAATTGGCCACAGCCCAAAACTATAACAGAAGTCAGAAGTTTCCATGGGTTAGCTTCATTTTATCGAAGATTTATACCGCACTTTAGTAGTGTGATGGCTCCTGTTACTGATTGTATGAAAGGAAAGCAGTTTTCATGGACGAAAGAGGCAGGATCTGTTTTTGAATAGATCAAGGAACTTTTAACATCAGCACCGATTCTAGTGTTGCCAGATTTTCAGTTACTATTTGAGTTACTTACAGATGCGTCCAAAGTTGGAATTGGAGGAGTGTTGACTCAGAAGGGTCGTCCAATTGCCTATTTCAGTGAAAAACTTTCTGGAGCAAAGATGAGATACAGTACTTATGATGTGGAGTTTTATGCTATTGTGCAAGCCGTGAAGCATTGGAGACATTATTTGTTCCACAAAGAATTTGTATTGTATACGGATCATAAAGCATTGAAACATTTACAAGGGAAGAATAAAATTGCAGCTAGGCATGCATCGTGGATAGCTTATTTGCAGCAATTTACATTATTTGTAAAGCACAAGTCTGGAGTAACTAATCGCGTCGCCGATGCATTGAGTCTGAGGAATAATTTACTAACAACCATGCGAGTAGAGGTGATGGGTTTTGACTTACTTTCGGATTTGCTTACTTCAGATTCATATTTTTCCAAGATCCTAGACAAAGTCAAGCAGGGAAACATGGATGGATATATGCTGGTTGATGGTTTTCTATTCAAAGGAAATCAGTTGTGTATTCCAGATTGTAGTCTGCGAATGAAAATCTTCAAAGAATTACATGAAGAAGGACACGTGGGCCATGACCGTACTATGTTGTTGATCTCAAAGTCTTATTTTTGGCCGTCAGTGAGGAAGGAGGTTGAAAAGTTCGTTCAAAGGTGCCATATTTGTCAAGTTTCAAAGGGGACCGCAACAAATGCAGGTTTATATATGCCGTTGCCTATACCAACTAAACCATGGGTGGCTGTTAGTATGGATTTGTATTGGGATTGCCAAGAACGAAACGTGGCAATGATTCTATCTACGTGGTGGTTGATCGGTTTTCAAAAATGGTACATTTTATCGCATGCAAGAAGATGGCACATGCATTTAATGTCGCACAGTTATATTTCAGAGAGATCTATCGTCTCCATGGATTGCCTGAATCTATTGTATCGGATAGAGACACTCGTTTTCTGAGTCATTTTTGGATGAGTCTATGGAGAATGGTCGGGACAAAGCTGAAATTCAGTAGTGCTTATCATCCACAGACGGATGGACAGACAGAAGTTGTGAATAGATCCCTAGGTAATCTATTAAGATGCCTCATAAATGACAATTTGAAGAGTTGGGATTCCAAGCTGTGTGAAGCTGAGTTTGCACACAACCATGCAGTTAATCATAGCACTAGGTTCAGTCCATTCCAGTTCGTTTACTCAACAATGCCTAAGGGACCATTAGATTTATCTACAGTACCACAGTAGAAAGGAGTGATCAAACGAGCTAGTGATTTTGTGAATGAATTGCAAGAGTGCCACAAGGTCGTGCTGGAACGATTTCTTAAAGCGAATGAGAAATATAAGCAATCCGCGGATATTAAGCGACGAAATGTTGAGTTCAAAGAAGGAGATTTTGTATATGCACTATTGACTAAGGATCGATTTCCTATTGGTACTTACAACAAACTGGCTGCTAGAAAGATTGGCCCTTTGGAAATCGTAAAGAAGATTAACGAGAATGCTTATCGGTTAAGATTGCCGGATCATATCCATACTACCGACGTTTTCAACGTCAAACACTTGATTCCATACCATGAGAATAAGTATGTCGAAGAAGAGGAAAGTGTGAATTCGGGGTTGAATTCTTTTCAACCAGGGGAGGATGATGCAGCGCATACCTTAAGTCGCTCCTCCTTAGGTCGCGAACGAAGTCTTATGTCGCTCCAGAATTCGCGAAGCCTAGGTCGCTCCTCCTCCTCCTTAGGTCGCGAACGAAGTCTTATGTCGTTCCAGAATTCGCGAAGCCTAGGTCACTCCTCCTCCTACTTAGGTCGCGAACGAAGTCTTATGTTGCGAAACCCTAAGTCGCCTCTAGCCTTGGTCGCGAACGAGCAGATTCCTTAGGTCGCGAATGACTTCCTTATGTCGCTAAATTCCTTAGGTCGCGAGCTTCATTAGGTTGCGAGCTTCCTTATGTCGCCGAAGTCTTATGTCGCGAACTTCCTTTATGTCGCTCCTAGATGCCGAAGTTTCTTATGTCGCATTGTTGTTAAGTCGTTGGTGAACTTAAGTCGTTTGTGTTGTAATTGTTGTACCGCTTCTCTTAAGTCGTGTCACATGTATGTTGTAATGTGTTGTTGTGTCGCATGTATGTGTAACATGTTGTTATGTCGCATATGTTAAGTCGAGTGTGTGTTGTAATTTCCTATAAATAGGGGTGTGTTGTCATTTGTAAAGGAGTTGAATTTTGAATAAAATTTGTTGAGAGCTTTGTGCCTCCATTAAAATTGGAAGTTGAGTGTGATCTCCTTTCTCCATCTTCGGATATTCGAGTGCGATCGAATCAACGACTTTGAAGCCGATTCATGGAATCTCATGCGCGAGATCAACGTCGAAGAATCGTAGATCTTCTAACGCGGTATCGTGCGAGATCAACGTGTTGAAGATAGCTAGAATCTGGTATCTCGAGAGATCAACGGATTTGGGCACTTGGGTAACATCAATTCATCAATTTATCTTGTTTCGTCGATTCATTGTTCCGCAATTCGTGATTGGATCCTGGATAGATTTGACCGCTGGTTCAGATCTACTTCCGTGCTGCGTCAGGTACTATATCATTCAAATTGATATTATTCAAGATGAAATTTCATACATTGATTGTCTACGTCAAATGAGTTGGCCATGATTTCATACTAAGTGGTATATGTAGATGCAGATAGAGTAGTTGCAGGTTCAGTTTGTTCAATATAAATGAAGCAGCCGAAAAAGATGTTTTATCTATGTTGTATTCAAGCTTATATACAAAGGGTTTTGAGGCTACTTTTGTAATTTTGACTCTATGTACAACAAGACTGAGTCAATAGCTTGCACTATAAAAGCTATACATACATGCATGTATCAAGATAGTTTTTCATTTTTCAGTAATAAAAACAATCTGTTTCATCTTATTTTCTACAATCAACATAATTCAAAATCTTAACTTGGTATCAGAGTCAAATCATCACTGCCTAATGGCATATTCATTTCAATTTGGATATCATCAAAAAGACCATCATATGATATCTCAGATCATAAAGATTTCATCAGAAAACAAGAATCATCATCCGAGATTAGAATTTGAAGGTGATTCAGTGATCAAAAGAGGTACCCTACCTTAGAATTCTCTTAAGAACTGGCTGCACCAGATTTGATTAGAAAAGCAGATTCAAATTCAAAATTCAAGAAAAACATCAGAAAATCATCAAATCATCAAAGAAAGTGTCGTGCCTGAAAAACCCATCATCAGAAATCAATCACTTGGGTTTATAGCTGCACATACCTGATTTTTGAAGACCCTGATCAAGTTCTTGAATCATATCTAACCCTCTGGTATCAATTTTTTCCATTTGAATCATTTTATTTGTTGTATTCTCCACTCAGCAGTCTTGCATCATCATGGGAGAGAGTTATGCAACATCTGTAACCTCCAACATTGACCAATCTGCTATAGAAAGTCTCATCAAAACCATTGTTAATTCTTAGAGTCAGCTAGTCACATCACACTTGGAAGAAGATAATTATCTTCTTTGGAAAGTGCAAGTCGAAATTGCTGTTAAAGGATATGGACTCGAAGAGTATCTTCTTGGCACGCAGGGCCGGCCCAAGGGTAATGTAGACGAGACATTTGCCTAGGGCAACACAATTAGAAGTCGGGGAGAGGGGCAACAGTTGAGAAGGAACCGTTGATAATTATATAGATGGGGCAACAATTTTTAATTGTATGTATTGTCCAAGTGGTTACTACCTTATGGTGGACTGGTTGGTGCAAGATCAATGCTCATCTCTTCTGCGTTTTTACCACAAAAATTTTTCCCCTCTATTCTCCCTTCAATTCTCGGCTAGGCCAACTAAGCATGTAGGACTGACACTGTTGGCACGCATATTATTCCTCCAAGATTCATCACTAATAAAGAAAACAAGACAGTCAGTAACCCAGAATTTACCAAGTACCAAAGGCAAGATAGCACGATCTGCTCATAGTTGTTATCATCTATAAGTGTTAAACTAATGCCACAAGTTATTGGAAGCAAGACAGCATATGGAATATTGTCAACCGTTGAGAGAATCTTTAACTCTCAATCAGCATCAAAAGTAATGCATCATAAAAGACTATTGCACAATATCAGAAAAGAAAATTAGTCTATGGCTGATTATCTTGCAAAAATTAAAACTACATGTGATCATCTTGAAGCAGCAATACACAAAATCCCTGCAACAGAACAAGTTCTGATTATCTTGAGTGGTTTAAGTGAAGATTATGAAGCTTTGTAGCAGTTATTTCAACTCAAAGAATTACATCATCTATTGAAGACGTTCATTCTATTCTACTTGCGCATGAAGGAAGGTTAGAATTCAAAAAACCTATTGATTCAGATATGTTTGTAAACTATACAACAGGTCACAAAAACAAGAATCAATACAACAACAAAAGTTATCAAACATTTCAGAGAGGAAATGCAACAACCAGAGGTAGGGGCAGAGGAAGATGGAATAATAACAACAGACCAAAGTGTCAAATCTGTGAAAAAGTAGGACACATTACAAGCAAATGTTATTTCAGATATGATTCTACCTACAACCCATCTCAGAACACAAATGTTCAGAGGGATTATGGTGGAAATGCAAACTTGGTGAGTATACAACATGAGTCAAAAGGTTCATCAGATGATCACAGTTCAAAGTTATGTGAAACAGGAAGATGTGAAGAAATTCAAAATGAATGATGGTATCCCAATTCTGGTGCAACACATCATGTGACCAACAATCTACAAAATCTGAACCTTGGGAACAAAGAATACAAAGGTAATCAATCTATTTGTATAGGTAATGGCACTAACATTAATATCACACACACTGGCTGTGCACAAATCATTGGACATAAAGTATTACATTTGAATAATCTACTACGTGTTCTAAAAATAAGAAAAAATCTTATTGGTGTGTCACAGTTTGCACATGACAATAATGTATTTTTTGAATTCCATTCAATATATTGTGTAGTTAAAGATATTGAACTAAACAAAATTTACTGCAGGGTGAGACATACAAGGGTCTATACAGATTCAACTTGTCAAAAGCCAATCAATTCAATAATACAAGAAAATGATGCGATCTAATAAAATCATGTACAGAAAGTAGTAACAGTGATTTCAGTATCTGGCATTCTAAGCTAGGACACCCAAGTGTAAAAGTTGTAAAGCAAATATTCAATGATAATGAAATTCAAATTAGAGATATACATGTATCTTATATTTGTACTTACTACCAAATGGGAAAAAGTCATAAAATGGCTTTTCCCCAATCATAGTCTGAATATAATAGGCCACTGCAATTGGTTGTAATAGATTTATGGAGGCCTGCACCCATAAATTCAGACTATGGATTTAATTAATATATCTCCTTTGTAGATGCTTATTCCAGGTTCACATGGATATATTTCCTGAAATCAAAGGCTGATACATATAATACAATTATACACTTTATAAGATAGGCAGAAAAGCAGACAGATCATCAGGTAAGACTATCCAAACTGATGAAGGAACATAGTTCAAGCCACTCAAAGAATTCCTTCAAAAGAAGGGAATAATCCAAAGGGTGACTTGTCCTTATACATCGGAATAGAATGGATTAGTTGCAGGGAGCATAGACACATAGTAGAGACTGGTCTTACACTACTTGCACAAGCATCACTTCCATTGAAGTTTTGGCCTGATGCTTTCTCAACTGCAGCATATCTAATCAACAGACTACCCACAAAAATTTTACAAGGCAAGACTCTAATGGAAGTGCTATATGGTGTAAAGCCAGACTACAAGGCTCTAAGAATTTTTGGTTGTCTACGCTTCCCTCACCTAAGGCCATATAATTCTCTTAAGTTAAATTTTAGATCCACTACATGTACCTTGTGAATCAGAAAGGATATAAATGTCTTGACAGCAATGGAAAACTATTTGTGTCAAGACATGTTGTGTTTAATGAAAACTTATTTCCATTCAAAAGTAGCAGCACAAAGGCAACACATAAGGTGCACAATCCAACTGTGTCAATACAACCCATACCAATATACAACACTAAAAGTTAGGAGTATGCTGAGAGTCAGAATGATTTAGATGCTCAACTCACAGTGTCAGACAGTAGACTAGGTCAAGCCATCTTAGAACAATTGCAACATCTCATTCACTCTCCAATAAATGCAGACAATCAACAAACCAGAAGTGAAGAGCATGAACATCAAGCAAGTTCAAATCAAACTATTATACAACAGGAACAACCAAACAGGAGGCATCATATGATAACTAGATCAAAAAGTGGCATATTTAAACCAAAGCTATATACAACTTGTGCTGTTAATATAGATCCAGACACATATGAGCAGGCTATCAAAGATGACAAATGGAAACAAGCAATGAATGGAGAATACTCTGCATTGATGAGA
This sequence comes from Allium fistulosum, assembly GCA_030737815.1. Lineage (NCBI taxonomy): Eukaryota > Viridiplantae > Streptophyta > Magnoliopsida > Asparagales > Amaryllidaceae > Allium > Allium fistulosum. Next base: position 942,391,763 of record CM060902.1, on the reverse strand, counting down.
AATAAGAGTTGGAGCCTTGTTCCAGCACCAAAGCACAAAAATACAATAGGTTGCAAATGGACATACAAGTTGAAAAAGAATCCAGATGGCACTATTCAAAAATACAAAGCAAGACTTGTTGCAAAAGGGTACACACAGCAATATGGCTTTGATTTCTACAAAACCTTTTCACCAGTAGTCAAGCCAACAACAATAAGAGTTATACTAACTATTGCTTTACACAAGGGATGGGATATCAGACAACTAGATGTGAACAATGCATTCCTAAATGGTGATCTACAAGAAGAGGTCTATATGGAACAACTACCAGGATTCAGACATGCAAACAAAGACAACATGGTATGCAAACTTCATAAAGCAATTTATGGCCTAAAACAAGCTCCATGAGTGTGGTTTGACAAGTTAAAAGATACCCTCATTCACTTGGGATATAGTTCAGCAAAATCAGACACTTCACTTTTCATTAAGGCCAACAAAGATAGCACATATATATTGGTCTATGTTGATGATTTCCTGATTACTGGCAGTTGTAAGGAAGAGATAAAACATGTTATTCAATTTTTATATAAACAATTTTCAATTAAAGACTTGGGACAACTAAGCTATTTTCTTGGCATAGAGTTCACTAAAATGTCAAACTCGGAATTGCATCTATGTCAAACAAAATACATCAAGGAGTTACTTATCAAGACAGGGTCGAATGAAGCTAAACCATTACCAACACCCATGACAAGCAATCTTCATTTATCAAAATAAAGAGGTGAAGCTATAACTAATGAAAGGGAATACAGAAGTGTTGTTGGAGCTCTATAGTATGTAACAATCACAAGACCAGAACTAGCATACAGTGTAAAAATGGTGTGTCAATTCATGCATCAACCATTAAATGAACACTGGAAGGCCATAAAAATAATACTCGGGTATTTAAATGGTACTTTAAATGGTACTTTAAATCATGGTCTGGTGCTAAAGTCAAACAAAATTATATCTATCACTGGTTTCTCAGATGCAGACTGGGCATCAGACCACGATGATTGTAGCTCAACGACAGGATACTGCATTTTCCTTGGAGAAAATCCAGTATTCTTTTGTTCAAAGAAACAACCTATGATATCACGCTCAAGTACCAAATTAGAATATCGTAGCCTTGCTAGCACAACATCAGAAATTATAAGGTTGGAATCGCTACTACAAGAGCTACAGATCAACACAGATAGAAGCCAGTAATATGGCGTGACAACCTCAGTGTCGTTTCTTTGTCGGCAAATCCAGTATTACATTCACGAACGAAACATATAGAACTCGACTTGTAATTCGTTCGTGAACGTGTAAATACTGGGAAATTAAGTGTAAATCACATACCTGCCTCTTACTAGAAGGCTGATATACTCACAAAAGCTTTATCGGCCAAGAATTTTTCCCATTTAAGAGAAGAGCTGAAAATCAAAAGCAACCGCAACAAAATTGAGACATGAAGGAACCTTTAGCCCAAAATCAAGAAAGGAAACAACTTGCCGTAGCCAAAATCATAGTAATCTCAAAGCAAGAGGAGCGGCGCTGAAATTTGGGGACGAGAGGAAAACCTTATCTCAAAGCAAAGGGAGAAATGAAGCAGCCAAAATAAAATGTTTTATCTTTGTTGTATTCAAGCTTTTATACAAAGGGTTTTGAGGCTACTTTTGTAATTTTGCCTCTATGTACAGTAAGACTGAGTCAATAGCTTGCACTATAAAAGCTATACGTACATGCATGTATCAAGAGAGTTTTCCATTCTTTCAGTAATAAAAACAATCTGTTTCATCTTATTTTCTGCAATCATCATAATTCAAAATCTTAACTAATATGAATTTGAATTAAGCAATGTTTTACATGGGGAAATATTGCACTGTCCAACTCCTTACTAAGACACTATTACTAACAATACCATCATATGTTCTAGATAATTTTAATATCTGTAGTACATGACTTAACTCAGACAATGTTCGTTGTTTGAACACGAAAGAATGAAGTAAGAAGTAAAAGAAACATTTATCTGTCTATAAAAGTCACATGAAGTAAGAAGTGAGACAGTACTCAAACTTAGAGCATTAAAAGATAGTATCTATATAATGCTAGCAGATTGAGACAATACCATTTCATTTATTCACCAATATTAAGTTCAACGGAGATGACACCTTTTAAGTAAAACATATACTTTATTGCTTTTTGATTAGGTATACAACTACGAAAAATAAAATTGAAAATATAGGAGTTAACGAAATTACAAAAATAAGTATGAATGAATAATGAATAAACAACGGATAGAGTACCATCTCCTTTTTAGCAGTAGAGTGAATGAGAGTATGATCAACAAACAATGGATATACCTGATTTGATGGTGCCTTTCCACCTCAGTTATTTTGCCTGATAGCTTGAGGATCTTCCAGAAAATTGCAATATTTGTTGATCTTTTGCTTTACGGCTTGAGAATAGTTGTCGAGATCTTCGACCTTCAGTCTTTTTCGAGAGTGAGATCTGAAGAGAATAAGCATGGAAAAGTTTCAACTTGTAACTTTTTTGAGTAGAGATTTGATGGTGCCTTTTCACCTCAGTTATTTTGCCTGATAGCTTGAGGATGTTTCAGAAAATTGTCATCTTGGTTAATCTTTTGCTTTGCGGCTTGAAAACAGTTGTCGAGATCTTCAACCTTCAGCCTTTTTCTGAACTAAGTGAAGCTTGCCTTTGACAGTGGTTTAGTCAGAATATCGGCAGTCTGGTAAGTGGAAGGTATGTGGTTAACATTTAGTTTCCCTTTGCTTACTTGTTCATGAATGAAATACATATCCAATTCAATGTGCTTTGTCCTTGCATGAAGTATAGGGTTAGTAGTAAGATGAGTTGTGCTTAAGTTGTCGCACTAGATGGTTGTTTTGCTTTCTGTCTTGATTTGCAATTCACCTAATAAGGTTTCAATCTACATAATCTCAACTGTAGCATTTGGTATGCTTCTGAATTCAACCTCTGTGCTTGACCTTGAGACAGTTGGCTGCTTTTTTGAACACCAGGATATAGGGTTCTGACCTAAGTATATACAATACCCTGTAGTAGACCTTCTATCATCAGGGTCTGTGGCCCAGTTTGCATCTGTATAGCCATTAATGTTGATAGTCTTGCCAGCGTCAAGAGTTAGACTAAAATTCTAAGTTCCATTAAGATACCTTAAAATTCTTTTCACTGCCTTCCAGTGAGCATATGTTGAGCTTTACATATATTAACTTGCCTTATTAACACTATAGCTGATATCTAGCCTAGTGATACTGGCATATTGAAGAGCACCAACTATACTTCTGTACTGACTATCATTTTGAATTGCTTCACCCTTGTATTTAGAAAGATGTATATTACTGATGATTGGTGCTGAAATTGGATTGGCTTGATTCATTTTGGCCTTATGCAGTATTTCTGATATGTACTTTCTCTGGTTCAGTTGAATAGATGTGTCATATATCATTTTTACTTATATTCCAAGGAAGTAATTTAGATTGCCAAGATCCTTAATTGTGAATTCCTGATTTAATTGCTCTATCAAATTATTGATTTCCTGATCACCGTTACCTGTAATAACAAAACCATCAACATATATTAGCACATACATTATGATATTATTATTGAATTTTGTAAATAGAGAGTTGCCAGATTTTGTTGGATAGTATCCCAATCTGATCATTGTTTCCTTTAGCTTTTCAAACCATAATCTTGATGCTTGTTTCAAAATATAGATTGCTTCATGAAGCTTGCACACAAGATCCTCCTGCCCCTTTTTTCTAAAGCCATATGGTTGCTCCATGTAAACTTCTTCCTAAAGAAAACCATTTAAAAACGCATTGTTAACATCTAATTGCTTGATGCTCCAATTTATGTATAAGGCAACTATAATAACAATTCTAATTGTAGTAGGCTTCATAACAGGTGAAAAAGTTTCATTAAAATCAAAACCACTTTGTTGTGAATAGCCTTTAACTACCAATCTTGCCTTATACTTGGAAATTTAACCATCTGCATTTTTTTTAACTTGTAAGTCCACTTGCAGCCAACAATATTTTTGTTTCTTATCTTGGGAACAAGATTCCATGTCTTGTTCCTTATCAGTGCCTCATATTATTCTATCATGGCTGCCTTCTCGTTTTTATTTTGCATGGCCTTCTCATGTGTGTTTGGTTCTTATGCATCTAGCACTGCATTAAAAATCTTTGGTTTGAATATGCCACTTTTTGATCTAATCACCATGTGATGTCTGGTTCTATCTGTAGTTTGTTGTTGACTTGTTCTCTCTATGTATGGTTGAGTATCTGCTTTAGTGCTTTGTGAGTTGTCCTGTGTTTGATGAAGAGTAAGTTGCACACTTGCTCTTTGTTGAGATGTTTGATCAGCTACTGCAGATGACCCAGCTTTGTCATCAACTGGTTCTGTTCTGAATTCAGTACAATGAGGGTCAAGCTGAGCTACTTGATGATTGATACTACTCTGGATAGATTCTCCCTGAGGCTGTATCATAACAGATGGTGGACTTGGTATTGATGGTAAAGACTGTTTTTTTATTATACACTTTATTAGTGGTTTTAATATTTTCTTCTTTAAAAGGAATTTTTTTATTGAAAACTACATGTCTTGAAATAACTATTCTGCCATTTTTATCTAGACATTTATATACCTTTTTATTGGCAGCATAGCCTAAGAAAGTACATGGGGATGACCAGAAATTCAATTTATGAGCATTATAAGGTCTAATATATGGAAAACATAAACACTCAAACATTTTGAGAATATGATAATCAGGATTGATATTAAGTAGCATCTCAATTGGACACTTTAAATTTATTACTTTTGATGGCAGTTTATTAACTAAATAGACAGCTGTAGCAAAAGCATCTGGCCAAAAATTTTGTGGAAATGATGCTTAAGCCATTAAAGTAAGTCCCGTGTCAACAATCTGCCTGTGTCTTCTTTCAATGAGACCATTATGTTCTGAGGTGTAGGGATATGTAGTTCTATGATTAATTCCCCTTTTTTTAAAGTACTTTTTCAGTGAAAAATATTCTGTTGCACCATCTGTTTGAATAACTTTGACCCTGCAATTAGTTTTATTCTCTACATGTGCTATAAACTGTAAAACTGCATTGTGAGTTTCTGACTTATATTTTAAGAAATATATCCACACATATCTAGAGAAAACATCAACAAAAGAGATGTAATATTTATATCCATAGTCAGTATTTATGGGGGCAGGTCCCCATAAGTCAACAGCAACTAATTCAAGTGGTTTATTATATTGAGTCTTAGAGTCTATGAAAGGCAGCTTATGACTCTTACCCAACTGAAAATATGTGCATATGTATGATAAAGAAATATCATTAATAGAAATATTGTTTTTATTCAATACATGCTTAACAATAGTCACATTTGGATGCCCAAGCTTACAATGCCACTTATCAAATATCTCACTAGTTTCTAGCTGTTTGAATTTAGAATTATTACACCAATTTCCTTTAAAATCCGAGTTTCTTGAGTTATCCACACTAAACTTGTACGACCCCCGACACTGTTTACCCTGCAAAAGTACTTCCTTAGTTAGGATGTCCTTAACTAAGCAGTAGTGTGGGTAAAATTCAAAATAAATATTATTATCCTGTGCAAATTGTGGCACAGTTAGTAAGTTATTTCTAATGAGAGGAACTCTCAGTAGATTGTTTAAATAGAATTGTTTTTTTTAATAATATGTGACTTACCAGTGTGTGTAATTGCAATAGATTTACCATTACCCATATGTATTGTATTCATTCCTTTGTATTCCATGTTCCTAAGATTTTGATTGCTCAAATTATTGGTGATATGATTGGTTGCTCCTAAATCAGAGTACCAATCTTCATCCTAAATATGAACTGATTTTGCAACTTCAATCTGAGAACTTTTTACATCTGATATATTGTTTGCTTCTTGCTGCATATGTGCCATGTTTGCACTGTAATTAGAATTCCTTTGAGTATTTGACCCCTAGCCTGGAACATAGTTGAGATTTAGTCTAAAGTAGCATTTTACAGCAGTATGCCCAAGTTTTCACATATTTGGCATTTGGGTCTCTTGTTGTTATTCCATCTGCCCTTTCTTCTAGATCTATTTGCATATCCCCCTCTTTGAGTGGATTGATTGCCTCTATTATTGTTTTGGTTTTTACCCCTGCAAAATTAGCAAAAATATCCGCTTCTTGTGGTTTCTTGATATCAACTCTTGCTTCATGTGACATTAGAATAGAATGCACATCATCAATTGATTGCAAGTTCCTCTGGGAAATTATAATTGCCACCACAGCCTCATATTCATCCCCAAGACCATTTAGAATGGTCATAATTTGTTCTAAATCAAAGACTTTCTGATTTGCTACTTCTAAAGTATCACATATTGACTTTATCTTGAATAGATACTCTCTCTTGCTATGACTGTCTTTCTTGATATTGTGGAGTTGTCATTTGTGAAACATTACTTTTGCAGCTGACTGTGAGTTGAAAACCTTTTCAATTGTTGACCATATTTCACTTGTAGTTTTGCAGCCTATTACATGTGTCAGTAAATTTGCATTTATTGATAATAACAGCCATGAGTATATAAGCCTATCTTGTCTATGATGTTGCACATATTCTTCATTACTGATAATCTTGTTTTCTTGATCACTGATACACTTTGGGGAATAGGAATGGTTCCTTGAATAAAGCCTTCAAGACCATATCCTTGAAGGGCAGTTTCAACCTGCAGTTTCCAATGAAGATAATTCTCTTCATTAAGATGGACAGTAACCAGTTGGCTTTGAGGATTGATTATTGATTTCACAAGCTTTTCGGCATTAGATGTGGTGTGTTGTGATTCACTGCCACTGATTGGGGTTTCAGAATGGGCTTCGTCAGCCATGATGATCTAATAATTCAACAGAGACAGAAAAGAAATGGAAAACACAAGAGACAGAAAAAGAATGGAAAACACAAGAGACAGCAACTTCTTGAGAAGAGAACCGGGTCAAGAATGCTGACCTGAACACAGAAAGGTTAGATGCAATCAGAGAAACTCAGGTAATGAAGTTTCTGATGAGTTTTTTCTTGATATGGCACTCTCTTTAACTTGTGTTGAGATTTCTTGAACTCTTGATTCTAAATCCTTTGAAGAAGAAAAATATTGTTGTTTCAATCTCAAATTCCTAGAGGAATACTATTGCAGCCAAATTAGTGATGCTGGTGAGGCAGTAGTATTATTTTGATGAATCTTCTTCTCAAATGATGATATCAAAATCTGATGAGAAGAATACTACTTTGATGAATCTTCTTCTCAAATGATGATATCAAAATCTGATGAGAAGAATATAAACTCAAATGATGATTTCTTGTCTCTTTTCTGATGAGTTGATTTCTCTTAATGCCGTTAGGCAAACTTTTCGCTCTGATACAAAATTATAATTTTTGATGCAATGGTATTGAGATTGAAATTGTAAAATGAAAATGATTTTAATTGATAAATCTGATATAATACTTTTTTCAAATAATTGATACAAGAGCGGATAATGTCCATACAGCGGTAACTCAGCTATATAAATAGAATTATATGATAACGGGCTGCAGATCCATGAACCCAGACCAAACAATGCAGAGGTAAATAGCTGAACTCTTGGATGCCATTGATATAAGAGTAAATGGCTGAGATTATAATGAAGCAATATAGAAGCATATATACGATGCTCTCCACTGAGATAATCCAATCGAGAACTTGTTGTATATATTTTCGTGCTAATAAATGAAATTAACCTTTAGCGCTTTCTATGATTCCTTCCCAAATTTAACCATATACCTGAGAACATGGTATTGAATCAAGAAAAAAGCAGTAGTCAACTACTATAAAAGTAAAAAATTGATAGTTTGACTGCATAAATGAATGCAAATATATACAAATAAGTACAGTTCAAACAATGGGAAGGAATTATTACTAGTATCCTCAATACATTACATGTATATTACTATTAACATCAAAGCAGATAGTAACTAATATTGCCTAGTAAGTAATTTGTTTGAACCAGATTTCTTTCAACTTTTCCTTTATATATTACAACTGACTGAAAATATGTCCTTGGATGAATTTGCATTATATATCTGTGTGTCTATGAAAATACAAATGGAATTTGAAACTGAATTACAAAGATAAATAAAAATATAATATAGATTAAATATTAAAACAACTATTAATGAATTAAGATTGCAATGCAAACAAAATTCCTAAAAGCCAAAATATAATTTGCTTTATATGTAAAAAAAATTTAAATTTTAAAAATAAAGGTTAATTATCTATTATATAACAGGTTTGGCTCTTCTATTGCATAAAGATGCATATCCTAATCAACATGATAAACGAAACAAATTTTGGATGATTTCATAAATGTATAACGATGAATATGATCACCTGTTGATAGAGACTTTAGTAAAGGCTTGTGCATTGAAGGGAAAAGTGCGGCTTCTTAGTGTTTAGCAAACGTTAATTGAAGAATTGGAGCTGTGCATTCTTATTTTGGTTAATAATTTAATCAAAAGCTTTGTCACCGTATGTGGTAGAATAACTCAATGGCCTTCAATGTTGCAACTTTGATCTCTTATCTGACAACTAGATGCATGTGCAACATCAAAAGGCAGATTTATTGCATGACCTGCTGAAGCTTTTAACTTGCAAAGAATAAGTAATTAACATTAGCATAACCAACGCATTATAAAATTGCTTCATTAGAAAACAATGCATAAGTCGATACTATATACACTACTAAAAAACATCCATGTAAACACTGAAAAATAAAGACTGAATTTACTTAATCTTTAATAGTGATTTTTTTTTTGAAAACCTAGGAGAAGCTGACAGACCGGTAAACTCCTGAGTAGGGTATAGTAAAACCATTCGCTGATCGAAGCCCCTATACCTCTGATAAATTTATATAGGATAGGGAAGCGCATGGTAGGAATCGAACCTTGGTCTTCTTACCAAGACTCAAGCCTCCTTTCCACTGCGCCACATCCATGGACCTTTAAATAGAGACTTATTAAAACTAAAAAATCAGTTTTTATAATTTCAAGTTAGAGACTGCGATTCAGTCACAAATCGGTTTATAAATATTTAGACTGCTTAGAGACCAAATCTCAGTCTTTATTTCGGTCTTTAAATCGGTTTTTAAGAATTCTAAAAACAACTAGACATGCAATGTATTTATCTTAAGCAAATCTAATGGTTAATAGTGGTAATCCATGTGAATTCGGTTAAAACTTATTATAGTTCACATAACAACCCACTTCATGAGTGATAATATATATTTAGTATCATCGTTCTTATAAAAGAAGTTAAGGGTTAGCACAAACCTAATTGGACAATGCTCAAACTTATCAGTTAAAAATAACATCACAAAAATATTTGCTAAATATTCCTTTCTACACATGTTTGAGACCTATCTTGTAACAACCTGCATTTTTGATCCTCAGATGTCGACACTAATAAGTCCACGTATTCACATGATGAACATCCAAGAACCGGAAAGTTATATTTTTGGGGCAAAAAAGGAAAAAAATACATAACAAAATCTTACAACATGCTGAATAATATACAATATGCCAAATTAACTTTACAAAAGAAACCCTTAATATTCAAGTAATATCAGAGTATAACATATCATCGGCATGAACAATTATAATAGCATGTCCTTACAAATACCAATAAACACAACCAATAAAATACAGTGGAAATAGAATATGGGAATACATTTTGGGCATCCACCTCGACTCTCGTAGTTAAAAAAGAATACAAACCTAATTTTAAAAAAATAATCTGGTATGACCCGAGCATTATAAGAAAATAACACCCGGATTAGTTTGGTAAACCAGCGTGAGAAACTCAAATCAAAAGAAATTGTTATATCTTATAAAATCCTTTTAAAATAAAACGGTATTTTGTAAGAGCACGTCGCACATAAACACAAACGAGTTTTACTTTACGATAACCAAACCATTTTTATAGAAATTCCAATGATATTATAGTATTGTCTAAAGATTAAATTAAATTACGAAATCATAGCAGAAATTGTTATATTAATTAAATTACAGGATAATAGGTATACAACTAAGTTCGTAAAGGCACGTATGGGAGAATGGATACGTACAATGACAATGCTACTAAGGTACCACCTATCATAGTACACCTCTAAATAAACGTATCGAGAGCCACACATGTACCCCTTTTAAATCAGGATCGACTTATTCCTTACTAAATAGTACTAACTATTTCATCACCCTAGTGCTTTACAACCTTTCCTGAGAGCTCTCATGCGCAGCTAAATCCATAAATGTATATATCTAGAAGGGTGATGATAACATCCTAATGGGTGTGACCCATAAAGCCCAGAAACATATCCTATGTTTTAGTCATTCCTTGTTATTGAGGCTTGAGGCTACGATTACCCTTTTTATAGCAATCCCACTAGGAATGCAAACACTGCCGTTCAAGTAGCAAAGTAGTGCTAGCATTCACCCATTCAAGTTGTCCATGGTATGAACAAATTGAATGCACTACTTTTACTACATCCATTTTAGAATTACCCTCAGGATTAGTAGCAAGTAGCCTTTACATTTCAAGGGCTCCATCATCAATTCCATCATCTTCAAGATGCTTCCAAATCGAATGCTTAAGTTGGTTCAAAATGGTTTTCGAATAATTTATACTTATTTGTTCCTGATCTTTTCAAACCAATATTTGATGGTTTCTGGTAAACTCAACTCCAGTTTTTTTTGGAAATAAACAGAAAATATATAAGAGCGGGGATCACCCCGTAACCGTTTAAGTGGACGAGTCTCCTTATCATTTGCCTAGAAGAACACATGAGTTTACACATATAGTAGCATCAATAAAGATAACTATGTTCATAAATGAGATAGAAAATTCTACTTTCAAAATTTCTTGTCCTAATATTACTTTGTATGTATTTTATGTACCCGGTCATAGATCTATGTCATTGGGAGCATATCCATCACAACAATCACCTTTGCATTCCAACACATTCGGGACTGGGCAATAGAGCATGCCATTTTTTGGTCTAATGCAACTAGCCCTACCATATGTGCAACAATATTCACATATGCAACAGTTTTCGAGACCTTCTAAGCCTTATTAGTCACCTTGCAATTTCGAAGAACATCAACATCATGAGGGTATGGAGTGATTAGCATTTTCACTCACTTGTTTGCTTTGTTTTCCATGTTGAAATAATATATGTACATAAATGTTATTGGACATGTTTGCCTTTCTTTCTTTTCTTTCAGAAGTAACATGCGTACATGTTTTTACTATACATGTTGGATTATCTTTTTATTAATGAAATATGTTTGGACATGTTATCTTAGCTTTCTTGTTAAAGTAATGTATATACATATCTTCTTGAATGCATGTGTTACAATACATTGAGTACTTCATCATTTGTGTGTTGTTGTTAGACACTATGTAATACTGAATATATTTTGATGCTTATGAAATTGTAATGTTGATATATTAAATTCATGATGATATTTCATATTTTACTGTTGTGGATATTGTATGTGTCTAAATTATGCAAATTTAATACTGATAAAAGATAGAATTTCTATCTTTAAAATTTAATTCTAAATATATTTAAGACTGTAATATCATCTTTAGATTATAAGACTGAAATGTCGGTCTTAATATTTTTTATGACTGGGAATTCAAAGACTGAAATTTCAGTCTTTGACCTGTCTTTAGATACAATTTAAATCCTAAATTACTTGATTAAAGACTGTAATTTTCAGTCTTTAATCCAATGTTTTTTTTGTAGTGATAGTTGTTTGATACTACTCGAGAGTGATGGAGTTTTCTTCAAACATTCATCATGTACTTGTTAGCAGAATTTCTAAAAATGCGTATGAACTTCAGTAAACTTTATGCAAGTAGACTGTGTAATAACAATAGCACTTGTCAGTTAAAATTTATCAGTTAAACACCCTCAATCATGATGAAGAACAAAGAACATAACGTTTCTTAACTAAGTTTTGATTATGAGAATGTTTATTGGAGAAAGGGATAGCGTCAGGTGAGTTAGTTTCTCCATAAAAAGGCATGTTCATGTAGTGCGTGATTTATAAATTGTTTGAAAAGCTCTATAAAATTTAACATCCCTTATTGAAAACCTCCCCTTAACTGACTTTAGAATCCAATTAACAATAGTGAAGAGTAAATGTCAATTCAATTTGAGACCATCAACACAACAAAAAGAAGTTTATGAATTATTGAATAACGTATCTTTCGTAATCAGTAACAATCCATGGATTCCTGTGAACTGATACAAACATCATGTACATTTGAAACAAGATCCATCTTCTCTTTACAGCTGCATTACTCAGAATCCTCATGACAAGAGGCAACCATTACAAATAATAAACTAGGCTAAGAGATTATTTATTTCAGTTGCAAGTAAGCCAATTTGATGGTAGCCAATATGATGATAGAGCAGCCCTATCCCTTACATTTACATCAACATGCAACATTCTACATTCAATATTTAATGTGGAATAGTGATGAAATTTGACCGCTGGTTCAGATCTACTTCTGTGCTGCGTCAGGTACTATATCATTCAAATTGATATTATTCAAGATGAAATTTCATACATTGATTGTCTACGTCAAATGAGTTGGCCATGATTGCATACTAAGTGGTATATGTAGATGCAGATGCATGTAGAGTAGTTGCAGGTTCAGTTTGTTCAATATAAATGAAGCAGCCGAAATAAGATGTTTTATCTATGTTGTATTCAAGCTTATATACAAAGGGTTTTGAGGCTACTTTTGTAATTTTGCCTCTATGTACAGCAAGACTGAGTCAATAGCTTGCACTATAAAAGCTATACTTACATGCATGTATTAAGATAGTTTTTCATTCATTCAGTAATAAAAACAAACTGTTTCTTCTTATTTTCTGCAATCAACATAATTCAAAATCTTAACTTGGTATCAGAGTCAAATCATCACTGCCTAACGGCATATTCATTTCAATCTGGATATCATCAAAAAGACCATCATCTGATATCTCAGATCATAAAGATTTCATCAGAAAACAAGAATCATCATCCGAGATTAGAATTTGAAGGTGATTTAGTGATCAAAAGAGGTACCCTGCCTTAGAATTCTCTTAAGAAAACTGGCTGCACCAGATTTGATCAGAAAAGCATATTCAAATTCAAAATTCAAGAAAAACATCAGAAAATCAGAAAATCATCAAAGAAAGTGTCGTGCCTGAAAAACCCATCATCAGAAATCAATCACTTGGGTTTATAGCTGCACATACCTAATTTTTGAAGACCCTGATCAAGTTCTTGAATCATCTCTAACCCTCTGGTATCAATTTTTTCCTTTTGAATCATTTTATTTGTTGTATTCTCCACTCAGCAGTCTTGCATCATCATGGGAGAGAGTTATGCAACATCTTTAACCCCCAACATTGACCAGTCTGCTATAGAAAGTCTCATCAAAACCATTGTTAATTCTCAGAGTCAGCTAGTCACATCACACTTGGAAGAAGATAATTATCTTCTTTGGAAAGTGCAAGTCGAAATTGCTGTTAAAGGATATGGACTCGAAGAGTATCTTCTTGGCACGCAGGGCCGGCCCAAGGGTAATGTAGACGAGACATTTGCCTAGGGCAACACAATTAGAAGTCGGGGAGAGGGGCAACAGTTGAGAAGGAACCGTTGATAATTATAATAGATGGGGTACCAATTTTTAATTGTATGTATTGTCCAAGTGGTTACTGCCTTATGGTGGACTGGTTGGTGCAAGATCAATGCTCATCTCTTCTACGTTTTTACCACTAAATTTTTCCCCCTCTATTCTCCCTTCAATTCTCAGCTAGGCCAACTAAGCATGTAGGACTGACACTGTTGGCACGCATATTACTCCTCCAAGATTCATCACTAATGAAGAAAACAAGACAGTCAGTAACCCAGAATTTACCAAGTACCAAAGGTAAGATAGCATGATCTGCTCATAGTTGTTATCATCAATAAGTGTTAAACTAATGCCACAAGTTATTGGAAGCAAGACAGCATATGGAATATGGTCAACCGTTGAGAGAATCTTTAACTCTCAATCAGCATCAAAGTAATGCATCATAAAAGACTATTGCACAGTATCAGAAAAGAAAATTAGTCTATGGCTGATTATCTTGCAAAAATTAAAACTACATGTGATCTTCTTGAAGCAGCAATACACAAAGTCCCTACAACAGAACAAGTTCTGATTATCTTGAGTGGTTTAAGTGAAGATTATGAAGCTGTTGTAGCAGTTATTTCAACTCAAAGAATTACATCATCTATTGAAGACGTTCATTCTATTCTACTTGCGCATGAAGGAAGGTTAGAATTCAAAAAACCTATTGATTCATATATGTTTGTAAACTATACAACAGGTCACAAAAACAAGAATCAATACAACAACAAAAGTTATCAAACATTTCAGAGAGGAAATGCAACAACCAGAGGTAGGGGCAGAGGAAGATGAAATAATAACAACAGACCAAAGTGTCAAATCTGTGAAAAAGTAGGACACATTACAAGCAAATGTTATTTCAGATATGATTCTAACTACAACCCATCTCAGAACACAAATGTTCAGAGGGAATATGGTGGAAATGCAAACTTGGTGAGTAAACAGCATGAGTCAAAAGGTTCATCAGATGATCACAGTGCAAAGTTATGTGAAACAGGAAGATGTGAAGAAATTCAAAATTAATGATGGTATCCAGATTCTGGTGCAACACATCATGTGACCAACAATCTACAAAATCTGAACCTTGGGAACAAAGAATACAAAGGTAATCAATATATTTGTATGGGTAATGACACTAACATTAATATCACACACACTGGCTGTGCACAAATCATTGGACATAAAGTATTACATTTGAATAATCTACTACGTGTTCCAAAAATAAGAAAAAATCTTATTGGTGTGTCATAATTTGCACATGACAATAATTAATTTTTTGAATTCCATTCAAGATATTGTGTAGTTAAAGATATTGAACTAAACAAAATTTACTGCAGGGTGAGACATACAAGGGTCTATACCGATTCAACTTGTCAAAAGCCAATCAATTCAATAATACAAGAAAATGGTGCGATCTAACAAAATCATGTACAGAAAGTAGTAACAGTGATTTCAGTATCTGGCATTCTAAGCTAGGACACCCAAGTGTAAAAGTTGTAAAGCAAATATTGAATGATAATGAAATTCAAATTAGAGATATACATGTATCTTATATTTGTACTTACTACCAAATGGGAAAAAGTCATAAAATGGCTTTTCCCCAATCATAGTCTGAATATAATAGGTCACTGCAATTGGTTGTAATAGATCTATGGAGGCCTGCACCCATAAATTCAGACTATGGATTTAATTAATATATCTCCTTTGTAGATGCTTATTCCAGGTTCACATGGATATATTTCTTGAAATCAAAGGCTGATACATATAATACAATTATACACTTTATAAGATAGGCAGAAAAGCAGACAGATCATCAGGTAAGACTATCCAAACTGATGAAGGAACATAGTTCAAGCCACTCAAAGAATTCCTTCAAAAGAAGGGAATAATCCAAAGGGTGACTTGTCCCTATACATCGGAATAGAATGGATTAGTTGCAGGGAGCATAGACACGTAGTAGAGACTGGTCTTACACTACTTGCACAAGCATTACTTCCATTGAAGTTTTGGCCTGATGCTTTCTCAACTGCAGCATATCTAATCAACAGACTACCCACAAAAATTTTACAAGGCAAGACTCTAATTGAAGTGCTATATGGTGTAAAGCCAGACTACAAGGCTCTAAGAATATTTGGTTGTCTATGCTTCCCTCACCTAAGGCCATATAATTCTCATAAGTTAAATTTTAGATCCACTACATGTACCTTGTGAATCGGAAAGGATATAAATGTCTTGACAGCAATGGAAAACTATTTGTGTCAAGACATGTTGTGTTTAATGAAAACTTATTTCCATTCAAAAGTAGCAGCACAAAGGCAACACAGAAGGTGCACAATCCAACTGTGTCAATACAACCCATACCAATATACAACAACACTAAAAGTCAGGAGTATGCTGAGAGTCAGAATGATTTAGATGCTCAACTCACAGTGTCAGACAGTAGACCAGGTCAAGCCATCTTAGAATAATTGCAACATCTCATTCACTCTCCAATAAATGCAGACAATCAACAAACCAGAAGTGAAGAGCATGAACATCAAGCAAGTTCAAATCAAACTATTATATAACAAGAATAACCAAACAGGAGGCATCATATGATAACTAGATCAAAAAGTGGCATATTTAAACCAAAGCTATATACAACTTGTGCTGTTAATATAGAGCCAGACACATATGAGCAGGCTATCAAAGATGACAAATGGAAACAAGCAATGAATGGAGAATACTCTGCGTTGATGAGAAATAAGAGTTGGAGCCTTGTTCCAGCACCAAAGCACAAAAATACAATAGGTTGCAAATGGACATACAAGTTGAAAAAGAATCCAGATGACACTACTCAAAAATACAAAGCAAGACTTGTTGCAAAAGGGTACACACAGCAATATGGCTTTGATTTCTACGAAACCTTTTCACCAATAGTCAAACCAACAACAATAAGAGTTATACTAACTATTGCTTTACACAAGGGATGGGATATCTGACAACTAGATGTGAACAATGCATTCCTAAATGTTGATCTACAAGAAGAGGTCTATATGGAACAACCACCAGGATTCAGACATGAAAACAAAGACAACATGGTATGAAAACTTCATAAAGCAATTTATGGCCTAAAACAAGCTCCATGAGTGTGGTTTGACAAGTTAAAAGCTACCCTCATTCACTTGGGATACAATTCAGCAAAATCAGACACTTCACTTTTCATTAAGGCCAACAAAGACATCACATATATATTGGTCTATGTTGATGAATTCCTGATTACTGGCAGTTGTAAGGAAGAGATAAAACATGTTATTCAATTTTTATATAAACAATTTTCAATTAAAGCCTTGGGACAACTAAGCTATTTTCTTGGCATAGAGGTCACTAAAATGTCAAACTCGGAATTGCATCTATGTCAAACAAAATACATCAAGGAGTTACTTATCAAGACAGGGTTGAATGAAGCTAAACCATTACCAACACCCATGACAAGCAATCTTCATTTATCAAAATAAAGAAGTGAAGCTATAACTAATGAAAGGGAATACAGAAGTGTTGTTGGAGCACTACAGTATGTAACAATCATAAGACCAGAACTAGCATACAGTGTAAAAATGATGTGTCAATTCATGCATCAACCATTAAATGAACACTGGAAGGCCGTAAAAATAATACTCGGGTATTTAAATGGTACTTTAAATCATGGTCTGGTGCTAAAGTCAAACAAAATTATATCTATCACTGGTTTCTCAGATGCGGACTGGGCATCAGACCATGATGATCGTAGGTCAACGACAGGATACTGCATTTTCCTTGGAGAAAATCCAGTATTCTTTTGTTCAAAGAAACAACCTACGATATCACGCTCAAGTACCAAATTAGAATATCGTAGCCTTGCTAGCACAACATCAGAAATTATAAGGTTGGAATCGCTACTACAAGAGCTACAGATCAACACAGATAGAAGCCAGTAATATGGCGTGACAACCTCAGTGTCGTTTCTTTGTCGGCAAATCCAGTATTACATTCACGAACGAAACATATAGAACTCGACTTGTACTTCGTTCGTGAACGTGTAAATACTGGGAAATTAAGTGTAAATCACGTACCAGCCTCTTACTAGAAGGCTGATATACTCACAAAAGCTTTATCGGCCAAGAATTTTTCCCATTTAAGAGAAGAGCTGAAAATCAAAAGCAACCGCAACAAAATTGAGACAAGAAGGAACCTTTAGCCCAAAATCAAGAAATGAAACAACTTGCCGATAGCCAAAATCATAGTAATCTCAAAGCAAGAGGAGCGGCGCTGAAATTTGGGGACGAGAGGAAAACCCTATCTCAAAGCAAAGGGAGAAATGAAGCAGCCAAAATAAAATGTTTTATCTTTGTTGTATTCAAGCTTTTATACAAAGGGTTTTGAGGCTACATTTGTAATTTTGCCTCTATGTACAGTAAGACTGAGTCAATAGCTTGCATTATAAAAGCTATACGTACATGCATGTATCAAGATAGTTTTCCATTCTTTCAGTAATAAAAACAATCTGTTTCATCTTATTTTCTGCAATCATCATAATTCAAAATCTTAACTAATATGAATTTGAATTAAGCAATGTTTTACATGGGGAAATATTGCACTGTCCAACTCCTTACTAAGACACTATTACTAACAATACCATCATATGTTCTAGATAATTTTAATATCTGTAGTACATGACTTAACTCAGACAATGTTCGTTGTTTGAACACGAAAGAATGAAGTAAGAAGTAAAAGAAACATTTATCTGTCTATAAAAGTCACATGAAGTAAGAAGTGAGACAGTACTCAAACTTAGACCATTAAAAGATAGTATCTATATGATGCTAGTAGATTGAGACAATACCATTTCATTTATTCACCAATATTAAGTTCAACGGAGATGACACCTTTTAAGTAAAACATATACTTTATTGCTTTTTGATTAGGTATACAACTACGAAAAATAAAATTGAAAATATAGGAGTTAACGAAATTACCAAAATAAGTATGAATGAATAATGAATAAACAACGGATAGAGTACCAGCTCCTTTTTAGCAGTAGAGTGAATGAGAGTATGATCAACAAACAATGGATATACTTGATTTGATGGTGCCTTTCCACCTCAGTTATTTTGCCTGATAGCTTGAGGATCTTCTAGAAAATTGCAATATTTGTTGATCTTTTGCTTTGCGGCTTGAGAATAGTTGTCGAGATCTTCGACCTTCAGTCTTTTTCGAGAGTGAGATCTGAAGAGAATAAGCATGG
Source organism: Allium fistulosum (assembly GCA_030737815.1). Lineage (NCBI taxonomy): Eukaryota > Viridiplantae > Streptophyta > Magnoliopsida > Asparagales > Amaryllidaceae > Allium > Allium fistulosum. Next base: position 942,372,688 of record CM060902.1, on the reverse strand, counting down.
AAAAGTTTCAACTTGTAACTTTTTTGAGTAGAGATTTGATGGTGCCTTTTCACCTCAGTTATTTTGCCTGATAGCTTGAGGATCTTTCAGAAAATTGTCATCTTGGTTAATCTTTTGCTTTGCGGCTTGAAAACAGTTGTCGAGATCTTCAACCTTCAGTCTTTTTCTGAACTAAGTGAAGCTTGCCTTTGACAGTGGTTTAGTCAGAATATCGGCAGTCTGGTAAGTGGAAGGTATGTGGTTAACATTTAGTTTCCCTTTGCTTACTTGTTCACGAATGAAATACATATCCAATTCAATGTGCTTTGTCCTTGCATGAAGTATAGGGTTAGTAGTAAGATGAGTTGTGCTTAAGTTGTCACACTAGATGGTTGTTTTGCTTTCTGTCTTGATTTGTAATTCACCTAATAAGGATTCATTCTACATAATCTCAACTGTACCATTTGGTATGCTTCTGAATTCAACCTCTGTGCTTGACCTTGAGACAGTTGGCTGCTTTTTTGAACACCAGGATATAGGGTTCTGACCTAAGTATATACAATACCCTGTAGTAGACCTTCTATCATCTGGGTCTGTGGCCCAGTTTGCATCTGTATAGCCATTAATGTTGATAGTCTTGCCAGCGTCAAGAGTTAGACCAAAATTCTGAGTTCCATTAAGATACCTTAAAATTCTTTTCACTGCCTTCCAGTGAGCATATGTTGAGCTTTGCATATATTAACTTGCCTTATTAACACTATAGCTGATATCTAGCCTAGTGATACTGGCATATTGAAGAGCGCCAACTATACTTCTGTACTGACTATCATTTTGAATTGCTTCACCCTTGTATTTAGAAAGATGTATATTACTGATGATTGGTTCTGAAATTGGATTGGCTTGATTTATTTTGGCCTTATGCAGTATTTCTGATATGTACTTTATCTGGTTCAGTTGAATAGATGTGTCATATATCCTTTTTACTTATATTCCCAGGAAGTAATTTAGATTGCCAAGATCCTTAATTATGAATTCCTGATTTAATTGCTCTATCAAATTATTGATTTCCTGATCACTGTTACCTATAATAACAAAATCATCAACATATATTAGCACATACATTATGATATTATTATTGAATTTTGTAAATAGAGAGTTGCCAGATTTTGTTGGATAGTATCCTAATCTGATCATTGTTTCCTTTAGCTTTTCAAACCATACTCTTGATGCTTGTTTCAAACCATAGATTGCTTCATGAAGTTTGCACACAAATCCTCCTGCCCCTTTTTTCTAAAGCCATATGGTTGCTCCATGTAATCTTCTTCCTAAAGAAAACCATTTAAAAATGCATTGTTAACATCTAATTGCTTGATGCTCCAATTTATGTTTAAGGCAACTATAATAACAATTCTAATTGTAGTAGGCTTCACAACAGGTGAAAAAGTTTCATTAAAATCAAAACCACTTTGTTGTGAATAGCCTTTAACTACCAATCTTGCCTTATACTTGGAAATTTAACCATCTGCATTTTTTTTAACTTGTAAGTCCACTTGCAGCCAACAATAGTTTTGTTTCTTATCTTGGGAACAAGATTCCATGTCTTGTTCCTTATCAGTGCCTCATATTCTTCTATCATGACTGCCTTCCCGTTTTTATTTTGCATGGCCTGCTCATGTGTGTTTGGTTCTTCTGCATCTAGCACTGCATTAAAAATCTTTGGTTTGAATATGCCACTTTTTGATCTAATCACCATGTGATGTCTGGTTCTATCTGTAGTTTGCTGTTGACTTGTTCTCTCTATGTATGGTTGAGTATCTGCTTTACTGCTTTGTGAGTTGTCCTGTGTTTGATGAAGAGTAAGTTGCACACTTGCTCTTTGTTGAGATGTTTGATCAGCTACTGCAGATGACCCAGTTTGATCATCAACTGGTTCTGTTCTAAATTCAGTACAATGAGGGTCAGGCTGAGCTGCTTGATGATTGATACTGCCCTGGATAGATTCTCCCTGAGGCTATATCATAACAGATGGTGGACTTGGTATTGATGGTAAAGACTGTTTTTTATTATACACTTTATTAGTGGTTTTAATATTTTCTTCTTTAAAAGGAATTTTTTTATTGAAAACTACATGTCTTGAAATAACTATTCTGCCATTTTTATCTAGACATTTATATCCCTTTTTATTGGCAGCATAGCTTAAGAAAGTACATGGGGATGACCTGAAATTCAATTTATGAGCATTATAAGGTCTAATATATGGAAAACATAAACACTCAAACATTTTGAGAATATGATAATCAGGATTGATATTAAGTAGCATCTCAATTGGACACTTTAAATTTATTACTTTTGATGGCAGTTTATTAACTGAATAGACAGCTGTATCAAAAGCATTTGGCCAAAAATTTTGTGGAAATGATGCTTAAGCCAGTAAAGTAAGTCCAGTGTCAACAATCTGCCTGTGTCTTCTTTCAATGAGACCATTATGTTCTGAGGTGTAGGGTTATGTAGTTCTATGATTAATTCCCCTTTTTTTAAAGTACTTTTTCAGTGGAAAATATTCTATTGCACCATCTGTTTGAATAACTTTGACCCTGCAATTAGTTTGATTCTCTGCCTGTAACGACCCGTAATTTTTTGATAATTAAAATAGCTAATTTAATAAGATTTCGTGATTGAATGTTAGAAAAAAATAAAAATTTGTAATTCATTTGGAATAATAATAATTAGAATGAATTGCAACAATATTTATCTAAGTTAATCATTAATGAATTGAATGAAATTCAAATCAATTGAAATAACTTAAATGTTATAACTTGGTTATGAAGGGAATCTAATTAGTATTATATTGGTAATTGTGACACTTGTTGTAAATAATAAACTTACAAGTGTTATTAAAAGTAATGGTCATAATTATTATAAGTTACTTGTTTATTTGTCAGTCAAATTAAATTTGGAAACCAATTGCAATTGAAATGAAATTTTATATATTAACTGGGTTTATAATCAATAACCGAAGTTGAATAACAAATGTTGGATGCACTGGATGTGCATAAAGTAATTGAGTGATAACTAAAATTAAATTAAAATCTAATATTTAAATTTGTTGAATATTGAACAATTTAATTGTTTAAAATTAATATTGGAAATTAATTGAATAATTGAATAACGGGAATTAAATAACTATATAATGAAAATAGTCGTTCTATAATTTGAATTTGTCTTAAACGCTAAGTCTTAATAAGTTCATTTTCAAATAGGCAAATTATAGTGAATTATTGAACAATCAAAATTGTTTAAATTTAATATTGCAAATGTTTGAACAATGGAATTCTGAATATAATATGATTGAAAATGAAACCGAAAAGTGATGTAAAGTTTATTTAAACAACAATGAAATTTGCTACCATTTAAAATTGGATTTAAAAGTGAAAAATTGGAAATTGAAAATTTTATATTTTAATCGACGAGTAAAAAAATAGCCTTCCGAGGCACAGTCTCGAAATTCGACGAATCCTATTCCATTGGATTCGTAATAGTGTATTATTATCGGATTTCAAATTTCGTAACGTTTGGAGTTACCGTTTGGTCGTACGGGTTAAAAACGCAATGAACTAAATATCAAAAATTTAATATTTTAATTCGATTCGAAAAGCTATTTTCCATATACGATCAAATTAGGCCCCAAAACCTATTCCATTGTGTTCGGAATGTGGGTAAAACATTACGAACACCTAGCGGCACGCCTCAATAGGGGTTCAAGATTTTTAGTTATTTAAATCGAGATATTTTTGAAAATTTAAATTAATATATATTCGTTGATTGGACTAGGCTGTCATTTTCTTTCCTTTCAAGCCGCCTATACTCATGCCTGTCTATTTCTTTTCAAGCACACTTCTTTCTTTTCATTTCAAAACTTAGTGCGCTCAGTAAACACAGAGGAAAAAAAATGATAATGAAACTTTGAAAAATCATAACTCGATTTCCACTCAACTAAAAATCGTGAAACTTGTTTCTAAATTATTGTTTTCATCCGAGCTTCAAAGCGGTATGCGATTTGAGGGGTGCGGCTTCGAGTTGAGTTGCTCGATGTTGAGTTAGTGAGCTAGGGTTTCGATTTATCAGCTGATTGGTGGGGTTTTGGATCATGGCGACGTGGTAATTGAGTTTGTAGCGAAGTTTAGCAGCTGTTGTGGAGTTTTTGTGTGGCACGTCGTCATGGGGGGAAAGGCGACCTGTACGGTCATGGTTTTGGAGCTCCAGGTCACACATAGCATGGTGGGTCCGAGCGTGATGATGTTGGCACGTGCAAATGCGGTTCGTCGAGAGGGAGCTGCTGGCGAAAGCGGTTCGACAAACGGAGGTCCCTAGCTCCGTATCGCTCCAAATTCGTGCACAGCATGTTGGGTTCTTATTCGTTCATGTACAGGCATCTCAATTTGAGGAAGAAAGCTTCTAGTTGGGCTGGGCTTTGGCTATTGGGTATGAGTTATTTTATAATAATTAAATTGTTTTATAAATTTAAATATCGACGAACTTATAAAATGTATAATTTCTGCATACGATGTCCGATTGGGACGAGACTTTTTGCATTGCGCTCGTGATGACGAGAGCTTCGTAATGAAACTTGTTTGGACGAATTTGGAGACAGTCAAAATTTGGGCTAAAATCGGACGTCGTCTGGTTTTAGTTCCAAATCGGAATGTCTCGACGACAGGGGAAAATCAAGGTGAGTGTTTTATAATGCTCACAACGTACTGAATATCTTTATGGTAGTTAAATTTGATATTACGAAGTGATATGAATTTCATTTGTCGTTGTTTGATAAAATTTAATTGTCATATAGATTGTCATTTGAATTCACCGTTGAAAATTAAATCGACAGTCAAATTGAAATTAAAATTGAATTGCGATTAAATTACCTAACATTGATAACTATGAAATTGCCGTGAATTGTATTGTCTATTGGATGATGTATTTCGATGGATGCTATTGGTCGATATTTAAATGTTTGGATGTTTATTTGCTCATATATATCCTGTTATACATACATATGACACTGTGATTTGGTTTAAGTGATATATATTCATCCCTGACATTTAATTGAAATAAATAACCACTTGGCCATATGATAGAAAATTATATACAGACACCGGATTGGTTAAATTAATAAATTTTAAAATCGTTGATTTGAAATTCATTTAAATGTTTTATTTAAAATTTATAAATAAAATCAATTTATAGAAATCGAATTTATCGCAAATTGAGTTTGGAATGTTGAAATAAATTTTTGTTAAAAGAAAGTGCTTAATAATTTAAGTTGAGACTTTGGAATTTAAAGTTGGGATATGATTGAATTTTGGAAATTTATTTGTTTTAAAGATTTAACATTATTTCGAGCTTTGAGTATTACTAAGTAAAAATGATATTTTGAAATTGAGCTTGAAATTTAATCATATTTGAATTTGGATTTAAAATTGAATATTGATGGATAAATTTTGTTAAGTGTTATAAATTGATATTTTGAAAAATCAAGCTCCAAATTGATATAAATTGAAATTGAATTACTTGAAGGTGAATGTAGAATTGAATTAATTTGAAGCCAAAGTTGACATTGATTTGAATTGAAATCGAAATTGAATCGATAGAATGGAAATTGAAATTGATTTGAATTGGGAAGTTATAATCGAAATGGTTTGGTTTTGAAGCTGTTTCATTTTGTTTTCCAAATTACTCTTTTATATAAACCATCTTTAAATACTTAAACTATTTTAACCTATATTAACTATATTAAATTATTTTCAACCCATCTTAAACCATGTTAACTTATCTTAATTATATTTAATCTATCTTAAATCCATTTAACTATATTAAATTAAATTATTTATTTGAAATCCATTTAAAGATTTTAATTATCTTTTACTATTTTAATTATTTAAAACTACTTTTAAACTATTTAGAACTATTTTCTAAAATTTCAAGCTGGTCAATAAGGTGAAATGTTTATGTTTAAATCTTGAATTTAAATACAAATTGGGTTAAATGAAGTTGCAACCTAAATTGAAATTTGAAATGATTTTGAAATCGAAATGAGATATTGAGGCGAAAATGATTTTTGAAATGGAAACTTACATTTTGAATAGATATGATGATATTTGAAATGGATTTGATTTTGAAGCGAATATGATATTTTGATATCAATTTTGAATCAATTTGAAATGTAAAAGAACCGTCGGTGTAATAATACGTAGTTATTAAAGAGACCGGGATCAGATATGGACATACTCTCTGTCGATACCGAAACCACTTTAATAACTAATATACGCGGAGTGTTGATCCAGAATGAAGTGGATGGTTTGGTGAACACGTTGACTGAAGAAAGAGAACGATATTGGATGACCCCTGACATGACTAAAACAGGAGCCGCGCCGGGCCATTGAGGTTCGCCACCTCTAGCGGACACACTTCTTCGATACCATATCTATTACTTTTGTGATTCGATTTGGGTGCACCCCTTGATTTGGGAGTGTTGTTTCGCGGTGTTGAGGTAGTAGCTGCTATGCTCAACATCAGTCCGGATCACGCAACTACTAGTATCCTAGTTGGTATCGCCTCATGTACCTTGTCATACTGATTATCCTATTCGCGACCACTACGTTTTGGTTTGTACCTTTAGTATATGGATTTCCCTCTGGTGACTTCCGGTTTTGGGGAAACTACGGTCTTGTATATGCTCTTGGGAGTAAAAATGTGTTAAGGGGGATTATGGTAACGCCTTAACGCTATTTTAATACTTTTACTTTAATGTAGACATATTATAATAGCGTATTGTACTACATAGTAGATAGTTTAACGGATCCTTGAGAGAAGGAAAATCCCGTAACATCTATTAAGTTATTGCACTCACGTTGACACTGGATAGGAGATGTCAAACCCCGTAAACATCTCTGACGCCGTTGCACTCATATTTATTTACGATTGATTTAACTTACATGAGGATATTATAGTCCTGACTCGAGTGTTTTGTCTTTTCATTACGCTCGGGTCAGACCTGAGTTTTTCTGCTTATTGAAGATCTATTTTGGAGGACGAAGACGAAGATTTGGTATACTATTACTATGATTATCTTTGCATCATGCTGTCTGCTGCATTATTTTATTTGTTTTGTTGTATATGTATAACTCTGATAAATGTTGTATAAATAATGATCAAAGTATAGTAAACAGCTTCATGAACTGTTTATTTGATTATTATATTTTATCGTTCCGCTGCAAGATTCTGTATTGTTTCATTTCCTTTATTCCCTTTCTCTTCTTTTCTTATTTACCCCAATAACCATTTGCCCTTTTGTATGGTTTGAGTCGACGTGTGTGTTTGATCGTCGGTTTAAACTGTCCAAAAAGGTGGGTCGTTACACTGCCTGTGCTATAAACTGTAAAACTGCATTGTGAGTTTCTGACTTTGATTTTAAGAAATATATCCACACATATCTAGAGAAAACATCAACAAAAGAGATGTAATATTTATATCCATAGTCAGTATTTATGGGGGCAGGTCCCCATAAGTCAACAACAACTAATTCAAGTGGTTTATTATATTGAGTCTTAGAGTCTATGAAAGGCAGCTTATGACTCTTACCCAACTGAAAATATGTGGATATGTATGGTAAAGAAATATCATTAATAGAAATATTGTTTTTATTCAATACATGCTTAACAATAGTCACATTTGGATGCCCAAGCTTACAATGCCACTTATCAAATATCTCACTAGTTTCTTGCTTTTTGAATTTAGAATTATTACACCAATTTCTTTTAAAATCCGAGTTTCTTGAGTTTTCCACACTAAACTTGTACGACCCCCGACACTGTTTACCCTGCAAAAGTACTTCCTTAGTTACGATGTCCTTAACTAAGTAGTAGTGTGGGTAAAATTCAAAATAAATATTATTATCCTGTGCAAATTGTGGCACACTTAGTAAGTTATTTCTAATGAGAGGAACTCTCAGTAGATTGTTTAAATAGAATTGTTTTTTTCCATAATATATGACTTACCAGTGTGTGTAATTGCAACAGATTTACCATTACCCATATGTATTGTATTCATTCCTTTGTATTACATTTTCCTAAGATTTTGATTGCTCAAATTATTGGTGATATGATTGGTTGCTCCTAAATCAGAGTACCAATCTTCATCCTGAATATGAACAGATTTTGCAACTTCAATATGAGAACTTTTTACATCTGATATATTATTTGCTTCTTGCTGCATATGTGCCTTGTTTGCACTGTAATTAGAATTCCTTTGAGTATTTGACCCCTAGCCTAGAACATAGTTGAGATTTATTCTAAAGTAGCATTTTGCAGCAGTATGCCCAAGTTTTTCACATATTTGGCATTTGGGTCTGTTGTTGTTATTCCATCTGCCCTTTCTTCTAGATCTATTTGCATATCCCCCTCTTTGTGTGGATTGATTGCCTCTGTTATTGTTTTGGTTTTTACCCCTGCAAAATTAGCAAAAATATCCGCTTCTTGTGGTTTCTTGATATCAACTCTTGCTTCATGTGACATTAGAATAGAATGCACATCATCAATTGATGGCAAGTTCCTCTAGGAAATTATAATTGCCACCACAACCTCATATTCATCACCAAGACCATTTAGAATGGTCATAATTTATTCTAAATCAAAGACTTTCTGATTTGCTACCTTTGAAGTATCACATATTGACTTTATCTTGAATAGATACTCTCTCTTGCTATGACTGTCTTTCTTGATATTGTGGAGTTGTCTTTTGTGAAACATTACTTTTGCAGCTGACTGTGAGTTGAAAACCTTTTCAATTGTTGACCATATTTCACTTGCAGTTTTGCAGCCTATTACATGTGTCAGTAAATTTGCATTTATTGATAATAACAGCCATGAGTATATAAGCCTATCTTGTCTATGATGTTGCACATACTCTTCATTACTGATAATCTTGTTTTCTTGATCACTGATACACTTTGGGGAATAGGAATGGTTCCTTGAATAAAGCCTCAAGACCATATCCTTGAAGGGCAGTTTCAACCTGCAGTTTCCAAAGAAGATAATTCTCTTCATTAAGATGGACAGTAACCAGTTGGCTTTGAGGATTAATTACTGATTTCACAAGCTTTTCGGCATTAGATGTGGTGTGCTGTGATTCACTGCCACTGATTGGGGTTTCAGAATGGGCTTCGTCAGCCATGATGATCTAATAATTCATTAGAGACAGAAAAGAAATGGAAAACACAAGAGACAGAAAAAGAATGGAAAACACAAGAGACAGCAACTTCTTGAGAAGAGAACCGGATCAAGAATGCTGACCTGAACACAGAAAGGTTAGACGCAATCAGAGAAACTCAGGTAATGAAGTTTCTGATGAGTTTTTTCTTGATATGGCACTTTCTTTAACTTGTGTTGAGATTTCTTGAACTCTTGATTCTAAATCCTTTGAAGAAGAAAAATATTGTTGTTTCAATCTCAGATTCCTAGAGGAATACTATTGCAGCCAAATTAGTGATGCTGGCGAGGCAGTAGTATTATTTTGATGAATCTTCTTCTCAAATGATGATATCAAAATCTGATGAGAAGAATACTACTTTGATGAATCTTCTTCTAAAATGATGATATCAAAATCTGATGAGAAGAATATAAACTCAAATGATGATTTCTTGTCTCTTTTCTGATGAGTTGATTTCTCTTAATGCCGTTAGGCAAACTTTTCGCTCTGATACCAAATTATAATTTCTGATGCAATGGTATTGATATTGAAATTGTAAAATGAAAATGATTTTTATTGATAAATCTGATATAATACTTTTTTCAAATAATTGATACAAGAGTGGATAATGTCCATACAACGGTAACTCAGCTATATAAATAGAATTATATGATAACGGGTTGTAGATCCATGAAGCCTAGACCCAACAATGCAGAGGTAAATAGCTGAACTCTTGGATGCCATTGATATAAGAGTGAATGGCTGAGATTATAATGAAGCAATACAGAAGCATATATACGATGCTCTCCACTGAGATAATCCAATCGAGAACTTGCTGTATATATTATCGTGCTAATAAATGAAATTAACCTTTAGCGCTTTCTATGATTCCTTCCCAAATTTAACCATATACCTGAGAACATGGTATTGAATCAAGAAAAAAGCAGTAGTCAACTACTATAAAAGTAAAAAATTGATAGTTTGACTGCATAAATGAATGCAAATATATACAAATAAGTACAGTTCAAACAATGGGAAGGAATTATTACTAGTATCCTCAATACATTACATGTATATTACTATTAACATCAAAGCAGATAGTAACTAATATTGCCTAGTAAGTAGTTTGTTTAAACCAGATTTCTTTCAACTTTTCTTTTATATATTACAATAGACTGAAAATTTGTCCTTAGATAAATTTGCATTGTTGGCACACTCGTTTTGTCAAACATACATGTATATGTGTGTGTATATATGTATATATCTGTGTGTCTATGAAAATACAGATGGAATTTGAAACTAAATTACAAAGATAAATAAAAATATAATATAGATTAAATATTAAAACAACTATTAACGAATTAAGATTGCAATGCAAACAAAATTCCTAAAAGCCAAAATATAATTTGCTTTATATGTAAAAAAAATTAAATTTTAAAAATAAAGGTTAATTATCTATTGTATAACAGGTTTGGCTCTTCTATTGCATAAAGATGCATATCCTAATCAACATGATAAATGAAACAAATTTTGGATGATTTCATAAATGTATAATGATGAATATGATCACCTGTTGATAGAGACTTTAGTAAAGGCTTGTGCATTGAAGAGAAAAGTGCGGCTTCTTAGTGTTTAGCAAACGTTAATTGAAGAATTGGAGCTGTGCATTCTTATTTTGGTTAATAATTTAATCAAAAGCTTTGCCACTGTATGTGGTAGAATAACTCAATGGCCTTCAATGTTGCAACTTTGATCTCTTATCTGACAACTAGATGCATGTGCAACATCAAAAGGTAGATTTATTGCATGACCTGCTGAAGCTTTTAACTTGCAAAGAATAAGTAATTAACATTAGCATAACAAACGCATTATAAAATTGCTTCATTAGAAAACAATGCATAAGTCGATACTATATACACTACTAAAAAACATCCATGTAAACACTGAAAAATAAAGACTGAATTTACTTAATCTTTAATAGTGACTTTTTTTTGAAAACCTAGGAGAAGCCAACAAACCAGTAAACTCCTGAGTAGGGTATAGTAAAACCATTCGCTGATCGAAGCCCCTATACCCCTGATAAATTTATATAGGATAGGGAAGCGCATGGTAGGAATTGAACCTTGGTCTTCTTACCAAGACCCAAGCCTCCTTTCCACTGCGCCACATCCATGGACCTTTAAATAGAGACTTATTAAAACTAAAAAATCAGTTTTTATAATTTCAAGTTAGAGACTGCGATTCAGTCACAAATCGGTTTATAAATATTTAGATTGCTTAGAGACCAAATCTCAGTCTTTATTTCGGGCTTTAAATCGGTTTTTAAGAATTCTAAAAACAACTAGACATGCAATGTATTTATCTTAAGCAAATCTAATGGTTAATAGTGGTAATCCATGTGAATGCGGTTAAAACTTATTACAGTTCACATAACAACCCACTTCATGAGTGATAATATATATTTAGTATCATCGTCCTTATAAAAGAAGTAAAGTTGTATTTAATGTTGGTTAGCACAAACCTAATTGGACAATGCTCAAACTTATCAGTTAAAAATAACATCACAAAAATATTTGCTAAATATTCCTTTCTACACATGTTTGAGACCTATCTTGTAACAACCTGCATTTTCGATCCTCAGATGTCGACACTAATAAGTCCACGGTATTCACATGATGAACATCCAAGAACCGGAAAGTTATATTTTTGGGGCAAAAAAGGAAAAAAATACATAACAAAATCTTACAACAAGCTGAATAATATACAATATGCCAAATTAACTTTACAAAAGAAACCCTTAATATTCAAGAAATATCAGAGTATAACATATCATCGGCATGAACAATTATAATAGCATGTCCTTACAAATACCGATAAACACAACCAATAAAATACAGTGGAAATAGAATACGGGAATACATTTTAGGCATCCACCTCGACTCCCGTAGTTAAAAAAGAATACAAACCTAATTTTTAAAACATAATCTGGTATGACCCGAGCATTATAAGAAAATAACACCCGGATTAGTCTGGTAAACCAGCGTGAGAAACTCTAATCAAAAGAAATTGTTATATCTTATAAAATCCTTTTAAAATAAAAGGTTATTTTGTAAGAGCACGTCGCACATAAACACAAATGGGTTTTACTTTATGATAACCAAACAATTTTTACAGAAATTCCAATGATATTATAGTATTGTCTAAAGATTAAATTAAATTACGAAATCATAGCAGAAATTGTTACATTAATTAAATTACAGGATAATGGGTATACAACTAAGTTCATAAAGGCATGTATTGGAGAATGGATACGTACAATGACAATGCTACTAAGGTACCACCTATCATAGTACACCTTTAAATAAATGTATCGAGAGCCACACATGTGCCCCTTTTAAATCAGGATCGACTTATTCCTTACTAAATAGTACTAACTATTTCATCACCCTAGTGCTTTACAACCTTTCCTGAGAGCTCTCATGCGCAGCTAAATCCATAAATGTATATATCTAGAAGGGTGATGATAACATCCTAATGGGTGTGACCCATAAAGCCCAGAAACATATCCTATGTTTTAGTCATTCCTAGTTGTTGAGGCTTGAGGCTACGATTACCCTTTTTATAGCAATCCCACTAGGATTACAAACACTGCCGTTCAAGTCGCAATGTAGTGCTAGCATTCACCCATTCAAGTTGTCCAGGGTATGAACAAACTGAATGCACTACTTTTACTGCATCCATTTTATAATTACCCTTAGGATTAGTAGCAAGTAGCCTTTACATTTCAAGGGCTCCATCATCAATTCCATCATCTTCAAGATGCTTCCAAATCGATTGCTTAAGTTTGTTCAAAATGGTTTTCGAATAATTTATACTTATTTGTTCCTGATCTTTTCAAACCAATATTTGATGGTTTCTGGTAAACTCAACTCTAGTTTTTTTAGAAATAAACAGAAAATATATAAGAGCGGGGATCACCCCGTAACCGTTTAAGTGGACGAGTCTCCTTATCATTTGCCTAGAAGAACACACGAGTTTACACAGATAGTAGCATCAAAAAAGATAACTGTGTTCATAAATGAGATACAAAATTCTACTTTCAAAATTTCTTGTCCTAATAGTACTTTGTATGTATTTTATGTACCCTGTCATAGATCTATGTCGTTGGGAGCATATCCATCACAACAATCACCTTTGCATTCCAACACATTCGGGACTAGGTAACAGAGCATGCCATTTTTTGGTCTAATGCAACTAGCCCTACCATATGTGCAACAATATTCACATATGCAACAGTTTTCGAGACCTTCTAAGCCTTATTAGTCACCTTGCAATTTCGAAGAACATCAACATCATGAGGGTATGGAGTGATTAGCATTTTCACTCACTTGTTTGCTTTGTTTTCCATGTTGAAATAATATATGTACATAAATGTTATTGGACATATTTTCCTTTCTTTCTTTTCTTTCAGAAGTAACATGCGTACATGTTTTACTAAACATGTTGGATTATCTTTTTATTAATGAAATATGTTTGGACATGTTATCTTAGCTTTCTTGTTAAAGTAATGTATATACATATCTTCTTGAATGCATGTGTTACAATACATTGAGTACTTCATCATTTGTGTGTTGTTGTTAGATACTATGTAATACTGAATATATTTTGATGCTTATGAAATTGTAATGTTGATATATTAAATTCATGATGATATTTCATATTTTACTGTTGTGGATATTGTATGTGTCTAAATTATGCAAATTTAATACTGATAAAAGATAGAATTTCTGTCTTTAAAATTCAATTCTAAATATATTTAAGACTGTAATATCATCTTTAGATTAGAAGACTGAAATGTCGGTCTTAATATTTTTTATGACTGGGAATTCAAAGACTGAAATTTCAGTCTTTGACCTGTCTTTAGATACAATTTAAAGCCTAAATTACTTGATTAAAGACTGTAATTTTCAGTCTTTAATCCAATGTTTTTTTTGTAGTGATAGTTGTATGATACTACTCGAGAGTGATGGAGTTTTCTTCAAACATTCATCATGTACTTATTAGCAGAATTTCTAAAAATGCGTATGAACTTCAGTAAACTTTATGCAAGTAGAATCTGTAATAACAATAGCACTTGTCAGTTAAAATTTATCAGTTAAACACCCTCAATCATGATGAAGAACAAAGAACATAACATTTCTTAACTAAGTTTTGATTATGAGAATGTTTATTGGAGAAAGGGATAGCGTCAGGTGAGTTAGTTTCTCCATAAAAAGGCATGTTCATGTAGTGCGTGATTTATAAATTGTTTGAAAAGCTCTATAAAATTTAACATCCCTTGTAGAAAACCTCCCCTTAACTGACTTTAGAATCCAATTAACAATAGTGAAGAGTAAATGTCAATTCAATTTGAGACCATCAGCACAACAAAAAGAAGTTTATGAATTATTGAATAACATATCTTTCGTAATCAGTGACAATCCATGGATTCCTATGAACTGATACAAACATCATGTACATTTGAAACAAGATTCATCTTCTCTTTACAGCTGCATTACTCAGAATCCTCATGACAAGAGGCAACCATTACTAATAATAAATTAGGCTAAGAGATTATTTATTTCAGTTGCAAGTAAGCCAATTTGATGGTAGCCAATATGATGATAGAGCAGCCCTATCCCTTACATTTACATCAACATGCAACATTCTACATTCAATATTTAATGTGGAATAGTGATGAAATTTTAAGTGAATTAATTAAAAAATAAATAAAAACATGTTAATGATTATATATTTACGAGTCTTTATTATAATTGAGCCATAAAGGTAATACATATTTATGAGCCATTATTATAATTGAGCCATTGCAAATGTATAGCGGTCATATATTTATGAGTCATTATTATAATTGAGCCATTACAAATATATTATGGTAATATATATTCATGAGCTGTAATTATTGAGCCGCTGCAAAAGTTAATGGTATTAAAAATTTATTTTAAATGACAGTAAATTCAAATCCATTAACATTCTCTCACTTCAGTAATACATACAGTTTTCATTATGTCTATTTAAACGATAGATAAGCAGAAGAGAAAAAGTTAATAACGGATAATTTTTCTTTATTCTTCTTTGTCCACTGCATTTTTCTCTATTTAAGAAACTTTACAGGAAATTAAATTAGAAAGTGTTATATTCAGAACAATTTTTTGTAGTGCAAACAACAAATTGACCAAATTTCAGAGGCTGTTTTATCCCAAGGATGGAGCGGTTGACAAATAGCTTTGCACCTTAAGGCTAAGCCATGAATCATCTTAGAGTGAGCGACCTATTTTGTGACCTAGTTAAAAAAAGGAAAAAAAAGACGCTGCAGATTCAGATTGAGGTACAATAATTTTAAGATGATCATGGCTTCGATCACTGGCAACTCTGCTGCCCCGATGTTGATTTTTGAGGTTCTGAATATATCTGTTGCACCGTTCAGATTTGAAGGCTTGCATTTCAAATGATGGTGCCAAAAGATGGAGTTCTTTCTGACTACGCAAAAGGTGGCACATGTGATAACGACCAAAAAACAATCACTGTCTGGAGAAGAAACAAACGATCGGAAAAAAGCTTTAAAGGAATGGATTGAACATGACTACCTCTGCAAAAATTATGTTCTTAATGGCTTGAGCGGTTATCAACTCAGACAAGTCAGCAAAGTAGGTCTAGGATGTGCTGCAAAAGAAGTATGATAACGAGGAAGCTGGAGTGAAAAAATACGATGTTAGTCGCTATTTGAAGTTTCAGATGACGGATAACAAATCTGTGGAGGCACAATCGCACGATGTTAGCAAGATTTCTTGTTAATACCCCAAAGTAATGTTAAGGAAGATGGATAATCTTTTGTATGAGTGGTGAGTGTAGATCCCTTAGGAATTGTCTTCTAATTTGGCTTTACTTATTAGTAATGTTAAGGAAGGTGTTCCTTTCGATGTTGTCGAAAGCTATGTTCCTCTTCAATATTGTCGAAGGCTATGTTCTCCTTCAATATTGTTGAAGGGTATGCTTCCTTTTGACATTGTCGAAAGGTGTCCTTGTTCTTCTTGTCATGCTCTAGTAGCTTCTTCATTTTCTCTTAACCTTTCGACCTTGTCGAAAGCCATTCCTTCTTTCGATGTTGTCGAAAAGTCTTTTATTATTCTTCCACCTTTCTATTTTCTGACTATTTCTTTCTTCATAGTACCTTTCGACATTGTCGAAATGTGTCCTGGATGGAACTTTGACCAGTTCAAAAGGCTTACTATAGCTTTCGAAGGGGTTGCTAATACATGCCTCAATTTCTTTATCTTCTTCGAATGGTCTTGAAGCTGTTAAACTTTGACGGCAGCATCCCTTCGACTTCTTCGAAAGGTTTAGTTTGAACTCTTCTCTCTTGGTCTTTGTTTAAGGACCTTTTAATTTAGTCAATAGGTAGATTTTTTGGAGTAACATTTGCCCGCCCACCCCCACCCCCCCCCCCCCCCCCCGTGGAGGAATGCTCTTGACTTTCAAGGTCATCTTTGTTGTAACCCAGAAATTACCCACCTCTTGGTCTTCGCATGCAAATCTGGGCCATCCATTCAAATCTTATCTAGCGGCTAGAAATTTTAGGCGACTTTTCTTATCTTTTCTTATAAAGTACGATTCTTCTTCTTCTCTTCCATTTACCTGCAATCAAAATTATCAAGCAAAAGTAAAAGAATTCTCTAAAATTTCATAAACTTCGCTTCCAGAAATCAAGATAATTCCCAAATCCAAATCGTAAGTTTAGATTAATCTTTGTTTCTCTAGTTTTTATTCGAATTTCGTTCATGTTTTACTTGAGTCATGCTTTATTTCAAATTTCAAAATTGAAATTCAATTTTAAGACATCTGAATCTCGTTCTTTTGAGAGAAGACTAGGTTTGATTTATAGAGAAACTTCCTCTTGGTTCGGTTTCTTTATAATTAATAGAGTTCGTTTCTCGTTTTGGATTTTGAGATTGAAGGTGGTTATTTTGGAAAATCTCCTTATCAGGTTTGAATTATCATTTCAAAATTTATTATTTTGTGAATTATCGGGTTCGAATTTTACTTCAAAATTTTCAATTTTGATCCACTATTAGTTAATCTGGGTCATTAATTATTAATTACCTCAATGCTTTTTGAAATAGAGTAAGATTATTTCAATTTGAATCCATTTTATTAGCAGATATGATTTACTTGTTTGCTAAGAAAATTTTGAAACCCATATTTACAATCGAGTTTGGGGTTGGTAAACCCGATTCAATTACTTGGTACCCTCTCGTGTACAAATGATAAATTTGGCGGCACAAAATGACCTTTCTACCCTTTCGAAAGAGTTTGAGGCTGCAACATTGGATTTGCCTTCTTAACACCTTTCGATGGGG
Source organism: Allium fistulosum (assembly GCA_030737815.1). Taxonomy (NCBI): domain Eukaryota; kingdom Viridiplantae; phylum Streptophyta; class Magnoliopsida; order Asparagales; family Amaryllidaceae; genus Allium; species Allium fistulosum. The sequence continues at coordinate 942,355,052 of CM060902.1, read as the reverse complement.
TCGAAAGGTATTGCGATGCTAATTTGATCAAAGTTGCCGAAAGGATAGATAGCTGAGTGGAGTGACCTACCACTTCGATAGTCTAACGTTTCGACTTAATCGAGCCCTTCAATTCCTTCGACAATAACCTTTCAACAAAGTCGAAACCTTTTAAACCTTTTGACTTTGATGGGTAGGATAGGTTTCGACACATTGACCAATCCTTTCGACAACATCGATAGCATTGACCAGACCTATAACGAATCATAATTTAATCACTTTAAACGTGAATAGTTAATATGTTTTTAAATGATTAAATAATGGGTTTTATATCTAGAATTATTAACCCTGCCTAATAAAACAGAATAGTATAATTACTTACCTAATAAAACAAGAAAGAATTATTAACCATGCCTAATAAAACAGAATAGTATAATTACTTGCCTAATAAAACAAGAGAGAATTATTAACCTCGCCTAATAAAACAGAATAGCATAATTACTTGCCTAATAAAAACAGAACAATATAATTACTTGCCTAATGAAACAAAATAGCGTAATGATTATTATATTCCATACAGATGGTTGCCATTGGACCAAAATCTGGTCGAATCAGATTCTGTCATGCGGATGGTTGCCATTAGACTAAAATCTGGTCGAATCATGTTATGCCATAGTTGATAAGGAGGATTTCTATTGGACCAAAATGTGGTCGAATCAAATTAAGCCATCAAGATATTTTCTATTGGACCAAAATGTGTTCGAATAAAATTAGGCCATCAAGATGTTTTCTATTGGACCAAAATGTGGTCGAATCAAATTAAGCCATAAGGCTGGTTTCTATTGGACCAAAATCTGGTCGAATCTAGTTAGGCTATAGGAAATGACTAAAGTACCCTTCTCTTCCCCTATAAATAGCCAAGTCCATATCTCATTTTAATTCATTCACAAACTAAAGAAAAGAACTCAAATTCATTATCAAAGGTGAAGTATTCCAAGTCTCCATCAAAGCAAATAGGACGTGAGTATATTCCTTGTTTTCATAGTTTAGTGGGTATAACTTATTGTAACGACCACCCTTTTTGGACAATTTAAATCGACAAGTAAACACACATGCCGATTCCAAACCATTCAAAAGGGAGGATTGTTAATGGGGTAAATAAGAAAAGAAGAGAAAAGGAACAAGAAACAACCACAGAATCTCGCAGCGGAAAGATAAAATATAATAATCAAATAAACAGTTCATGAAGCTGTTTAATATACTTTTGATTATCATTTATACATCATTCATCAGAGTTATACATATATAACAGAACAAATAAAATAATGCAGCAGACAACATGATGCAAGGATAATAATAGTAATAGTATACCAAATCTTCGTCTTCGTCCTCCAGAATAGATCTTCAATAAGCTGAAAAACTCAGGACTGACCCGAGCGTAATGAAAAGACAAAACACTCGAGTCAGGACTAAAATATCCTTATGTAAGTTAAATCAATCGTAAATAAAGATGAGTGTAATGGCGTCAGAGATGTTACGGGTTTTTTTTGACATCTCCTATCCAGTGTCGACGTGCGTGCAATAACTCAAGAGATGTTACGGGATTTTCCATCTCTTAAGGATCCGTTAAACTATCTACTATGTAGTACAATACGCTATTATAATATGTCTATAGTAAAATAAACTATTAAAATAGCGTTAAGGCGTTACCCATATCCCCCTTAACACATTTTTATAAATATTCCCATAGTCTATACAGTACCGTAATTCCTCCGTAAACTGGAGGGCTATCAGAGGGCACTCCATAGGTATGGTACAAAACAAACTCGTAGAAGGCTCTCTAGGGCATGTGAACACGGCACACGAGGAAATGCCAGGGTAGATATACCGTTTGCGGATCCGGACTGGTGGTGACGCATAGCAGCTACTACCGCCCACCTCGGACACACTCCCAACAATCGAGGGGTGGCCACCAAAACAATCATAAAAGCAATAGAATGGTATCGAAGAAATATGTCCGATAAGAGGAATGACCTCACATTGGCCCGGCGTGGCTCCTGATTTTAGTCACATCTAAGCTGACTCACGGGAGTCAGGGTCACGTCATACCATATAGAATCGTCGCCAAACCATCCTACTTCATTTCTGGAATCTTCACTACGTACATAGTTGTTAAAGTGGTTTTCGGTATCGACAGAGAGTATGCCCATATCCGATCCCGGTCTCTTTAACAACCAAACGCTTGTTACACACCGGATGGTTCTTTTACATTTTCAAAAATCAATTCATAATTGATATCAAAATATCAAGTTCGCTTCAAAATCAAATCCATTTCAAAATCATCGGATCTACTCAAAATATATGATTCCATTTCGAAAATCATTTTCGCCTCAATATCTCATTTTAGTTTCAAAAATCATTTCAAATTCCAATTTAGGTTGTAACTTCATTTAGCCCAATTCGTATTTAAATCCAAGATTTAAATATAAACATTTCATCTTATTGACCAGTTGGAAATTTTGGAAAATAGTTTTGAATAGTTTAAAGTAGCTTAAATAATTGAAAAATAGTTTAAATATTCTAAATATTAAAGATAGATTTCAAAATAGTTTTAAATTGATTTAATATACTTAAATAGATTTAAAATAGATTTAATATAATTAAATAGGTTAAATAGCTTTAAAATAGATTAAATATGATTAAAATAAATTAAAAATAGGTAAATTACTTTAAATAAATTAAATTGGGTTAAGTAGATTTAAAAATAGATTAAAATAAGTTAATATGTTTAAATAAGTTGAAATAACTTAATATAATTAATATAGGTTAAAATAGTTTAGTATAAAATAGTTTAAGTATTTAAAATAGTTTATATAGCAGAATAACTTAAGAAAACCAAATTTGAAATAGCTTCAAAGTCAACCATTTTATTTTCCAACTTACCAATCTGAATCAAATTCAAATTTCCATTCAGTCGATTCAAATATCAATTTCAATTTAAATCAATTTCGATTTCAAATTAATTCAATTCCATCCCAAATCCAATTTCCTCAAATTTCAAAATGTTGTCTTTATCACACTTTTACTTAATAATATTCAAAGTCCGAATAACCGTTGAATCCTTTAAAAATCAAATCAATTTACGAAATTCAATCATATCACAATTTTAATTTCAAAGTCTTAACTTCAATTATTAACCAATTTGTTTAACAAAAATTTATTTCAACATCTCAACATCACATTCGAGATGAATTCAATTTCTATAAAATTTGATTTTTAAATTCCTTTAAATCAGACCATTTAAAATAATTCCAAATCAAAGATTTTACCAATTATTTAATTTAACCAATCGGGTGCCCATATATAATTTTCTATCCTATGGCCAAGTGATCGGTTATTTCAATTAAATTTCAGGAATAGATATATATCACTTCAAATCAAATCATAGTGTCATAGGTATATATATCATTTCAACCTATTTCTCAATTTATTCAAAATGATTCAATTTACAGCTGTAATTTATACAAAGGGTGATGATAGGATATCGACAACCAAATAAACATCCAAACATTTCAAATATCAATCAATAGCATCCATCGCAACCAATCATCCAAACAGACAATATAAATCACGGAAATTTCATAGTTATAAATGTTTGGTAATTTAATTGCGATTAAATTTCAATTCTAATTTGACTATCAATTTCAATTTCTAACATTAAATTCGATGACAATTTAGATGACAGTTAAATTTTATCAACAACGACTAATAAAAATCTTATCACTTCACAATATTAAATTTAACTAGTATCAGAATATTCTAGTACGTTGTGAGCGTTATAAAACACTCACCTTGAGTTTTCAATTTCAAATCAAATCGAACGACGTTCGATTTAACCTGGAATTTTTGTTAGCTCCAAACGTCCCCAAATAGCTCCATGACGTAGAGCTCGTCACCACGATTCCAACGCAAAAAGTTTCGTCCGATTCTGATAACGTACGACAAAGATATGAATGTCTAAAGTTTATATACACATTTATATAAATTAAATTACAATCTTTTTTTTTTACCAACGAAATCCAGGCCGTTGATCAAAATCAAAGGCCGAGAGCAGCTTCCCTCCTCCAAAACGCGAACAGGAAGTCGAACCCAACGCCGCCGTTCAAACCCTCGATGTCGCATCCCCATTGAGCCACCGGAGCTCGATCCAAGACCTCCCACGCGTTCGCCTAGTCGCCTAGCACCTCCGCCACAAATGGCGAAAAGCTCGGTGCCCCCATTGCCTCGGAAAGTGCGAACGAACGGCCACCCTTCCTCGCCAAAATGTCGTCGACTCCGATCACCAACGGTGATCTCCACCGGTAGATGTGCTCGCCTCCTCGAGTTCTTCCTATGCCTAGTTGAGAGCTTTCGATAAAATGGCGTGGATTACGAGAAAAACGAGGGGGAAAGGGGTTGCTTATCGGCCATTAAACGAATAGAGGCGGCCACGAAAGAAAATAGCTAGGGTTACGGGATGAATGCGTATATACGCGTATAACTAATATTATTTTAATATTAATCTCACAAATTTCATGATTTTCCGAACGAACTCCAAATAACACGTGCCGACAGGCGTTCGTAAGGTTTTACCCGCATTCCGAACACAATGGAACGTGTTTCGGAAGCCAATTTGATCGTATTTGGAAGATAGCTTTTTGAATCGAATTAAAATATTAAATTTTCGTTATTTATTTCAGTGCGTTTCTAACCCGTACAACCAAACGATAACTTCAAATGCTACGAAATTTGAAATCCGATAATAATACTCTATTACAGATCCAATGGAACTGGTTTCATCGAATTCCGAGACTGTGTCTCGGAAGGCTATTTTTACTCGTCGATTAAATCGACGACTTTTCAAAATTTACATAATTTCTTACGAATCCAATTTTAAATGTTAACAAATTCATTGTTGTTTAAATAAAATTTTATATCAATCTTCGATATCATTTTCAATCATATTATATTCAAAATTCAATTATTCAAATATTTGCAAATTTAAATTTTAAACAATTTAGATTATCCGAAATTCATTATCTTGAGATATTTGAAAATGAACTTATAAAATTTAACTTTAAAAAAAATTCAAATTATGGAACAATTATTTCCGTTATACAGTTATTCAATTCCCGTTATTCAATCTATTCAATTATTAAATTTATTTCCAATATCAAATTTAAACAATTTAATTGATCCATATTCAACAAATTTCAATATTAGATTTTAAATGAATTCTCATTACTAATCAATTACTTTATTTACATCTAATGAATTCAACATTTATTTATCCAACTATTGATCGTAAACTCATTCAATAAGTAGCATTTATATTTCAATATTGGATTTTTAAATAAATTTCCGTTATTAGTCAATTACCTTATTCACATCCAAAGCATCCAACATTTATTATTCAACTTCAGTTATTGATTATAAACCTAGTTACTATATAAAATTTCATTTCATTTACAATTGGTTTCTAAATTCAATTCGACTGACCAATAAACAAGTAACTTATAATAATTATCACCATTTACTTTTAATCACACTTAAGTTTATTATTTATTACAAGTGTCACAATTTCCTATACAATACCAATTAGATTCCATTATTGATGAATATATTTTATTTTATTAGTTAACTCAATATTTACATTTGTTGTTCTTATATTTCCTTTATAACCAAGTTATAATATTTGAGTCATTTTACGTGATTGGAATTTCATTCAACTCATTAATAATTAACTCAGATAACTATTGTTGCAATTCATTCTAGTTATTATCATTATAAATAAATACATTACAAATTTTTAATTCTTCCAACATTAAACCATGAAATTTTATGTAACGACCCGCATTTTTGACCATTTAAATCGACAATAAATCCACACATGTCGACTCAAACAATCCAAAATACAGATAGTTATTGGGGTAAATAAGAAATAGATAAGAAAGAATAGAAACAAACACAGAATCTCGCAGCGGAAGGAACAAGATATAATAATAAAATAACAGTTCATGAAGCTGTTAAATAAATAAATTTTATTATTATTATACATCATAAATCAGAGTTACATACATATCATAGATAATACAACAATGCAGCGGAAAAATAATAGAGTAGTAGAATACAAATGATGTAATACCAAACTCCGTCTTCGTCCTCCAGAATAGATCTTCAACCTTATCTGAAATGCTCAGGCTGACCCGAGCGTAATGAAAAGACAAAACACTCAAGTCAGGACTAAAATATCTCATGTAAGTTAAATCGAAAAAGTAAATATGAGTGTGACGGCGTCAGAGATGTTTACGGGTTTTAGACACCTCCTATCCAGTGTCAACGTGAGTGCAATAACTTAAGAGATGTTATGGGATTTTCCATCTCTCAAGAATCCGTTAAACTATCTACTATGTAGTACAATACGCTATTATAATATGTCTACATTAAAGTAAAAGTATTAAAATAGCGTTAAGCCATGGCCCATTCCACCCTTAACACATTTTTATTCCCAAAAGCATATACAAGACCGTAGTTTCCCCAAAACCGGAAGTCACCAGTGGAAAATCCATATACTAAAGGTACAAACCAAAACGTAGTGGTCGCGAATAGGATAATCAGTATGACAAGGTACATGAGGCGATACCAACTAGGATACTAGTAGTTGCGTCATCCGGACTGATGTTGGGCATAGCAGCTACTACCCCAACACCGCGAAACAACACTTCCATAATCGAGGGGTGCACCCAAATCGAATCACAAAAGTAATAGATATGGTAACGAAGAAGTGTGTCCGCTAGAGGTGGCGAACCTCAATGGCCCGACAGGGCTCCTGTTTTAGTCATGTCAGGGGTCATCCGAAATCCTTCTCTTTCTTCAGTCAACGCGTTCACCAAAACCATCCACTTCATTCTGGATCAACACTCCGTGTGTATTAGTTATTAAAGTGGTTTTCGGTATCGACAGAGAGTATGTCCATATCCGATCCCGGTCTCTTTAATAACTACGTATTATTACACCGGTGGCTCTTTTACATTTCAAATCGATTCATAATTGATATTAAAATATCATATTCGCTTCAAAATCAAATCCATTCAAATATCATCATATCTATTCAAGATGTAAGATTCCGTTTCAAAATCATCTTTCGCCTCAATATCTCATTTCGATTTCAAAATCATTTTCGCCTCAATATCTCATTTCGATTTCAAAATCATTAATTTCAACTTGATTTAGCTTCTCAATAAACCATTTCAAATTATCAATTTCAAATACATATTTGAACCACAAAATAAACAATTTCACTTTCAATATATTTCGAAACTTTAAATATTTCACATTTCAAAACAGCTCATATATTTATATAAGAATATAAGATTCGCTTTAAAACCATTTCGTATTCAAATTAGAATATACTTCAAATTAAACATCCGTATTAAGTAGTTTACTTATTTTCTGGAACAATTCCAATTCAATAAACTTAGATTAACATTCGGATTTCAAGAATTTATTTAAGTATTACATTCCAAATCAATTTCAGTTTAAATCCTATTCAAATCAATTTTATCTTCAAATTTAATTCAATAGTTTCAATTTAGTCCAATTCACAAATTTCTTTGAATTTCAATTAAATTCCAAATTAATTAAATCTCAATTTCAAATTAATTTTCAATTCCAAACTCAAACTTGAAATATCATTTCATATAAATTTTCTTAGAAATATTCAGAGTTCGATTAAACGTCCAATCTTTTTCTTAAAAATCTAAACTTCGAATAATTAAACAATTTCATTTACCAAGTTTAAATTCCAACATCTCGAGCTTCAATTCAAAATAATTCAATTTTCATAAATTGGATTTTATTCTTAAAATCAATTCATTTAAATAATTTCAAAACAACTTTTAAAATCATTTAATTTAACCAACCCGGTGTCCGTATATAATTTTCTAACCTATGGCCAAGTGGATAATTATTTCAATTTTAATTTCAAGGATGGATATATATCATTTCAATCCAAATAGATGTCATAGGTATATCATTTCAACCTATTCCTTAATTTATTCGAAATGATTCAGTCTACAGTTTTATATGCAATAAACAATATACATGATGGTAGCATGATATATCAAAATAAATAAACAACCAATATTGACCAATAGCATCCATCACAACCAATCAACCATAAAGCCAACAATATTCACAACAATTTTATAATTATCAATATCGAATAATATACTGCCAATTTAAATTTAAATTTATTTTAACGGTCAATTTAAATTCTATCAATTAATTCATATATCAAGACAGATGATAATTAAACCTACCAAACAACAGCCAATAAATTTCATATCACTTCAGAATATAAATTTAACTAACAAAAATTATTTTAGTCAATTGTGAGCGTATAAACACTCACTTTGATTTTCTGTTGTCGCCGAGACGTTCCGGTTTGGAACTGAAACTGGACGACGCCCAACTTTAGCCCAAATTTCCATCGTCTCCAAATCCATCCAAACAAGTTTCATTTTGAAGCTCTCGTCATTACGATCGCAACGCAAAAAGTTTCGTTCCAATCGGACCTCGTATGAAAAAGTTATGCTATTTTAAAGTTTACACGAATTTAAATAAACAATTTCAGCTTTTAATTTAAATTTCAAACCCTAGATTCGATCCTAGCCCTTGATTCCATCTGCACCAGATCTGGGCCACACCCTCTCCTTCTTCCTTCTCTCGTTCAAAGCCGTGAGTATGAAACCCATAGCCGCCTCTCTTCTTTGAATTTTCACGACCAAAATACACGACTTGAAGACGATCGGCCACCTCCATCGCGAAGCCCTCGGCGAACTCTACCTACACCGTGAATAGCATGGAACTCGGCTGCCCCTTTGGCCTCGAAAAACGTGAAAAACGCAGCAGCTTCGAGCTCGATTTCCCATTGAGTCGTTGCTCCGTTTTCGATCATCTCCGTATGGATTTGAAGCTCTCGTCGTCCTCTACAACTTTGTAGTTGACGACTTTTGCTAATTGTTGATGGAATGAGAGGAAAATGAGGAAAAAGTTTCGAAATTTTCTGGCCATTGAATTAAAAGTGGCGGCTAAGGGCTGAAACCCTAGGGTTTTTGGAAAATAGAGAAAGTGAGGGGCTTTTATAGAAAAATACGCGGCACTATTCATCCCGGATTTTCCGAACTCGAAACGAAGCGTGCCGGCTGACGTTTCTAAGGTTTACCCCGCGTTCCGAATGCAATGGAACATGTTTCAGAGGCTAATTCAGTCATCTGTGCGAGTTACGGCAATAAAAGATCGATTTAAAATTAAATCGGTTAATCAAATTTCTGTCCGTTTGGGCTCGCCCCGGACAAACGGTAAATCTGATTGACATGAAATTTGAAACCTTACAATAATATGTTACGGATCCGATGAAACTGGTTTCGTCGAAATCCGAGACTTTTTGAAAAATGACTATTTTCTCTCGCCGAATTAATATTAAAAACGATTCGATGCGTTTCGAGCTGCCACGATCAAACGATAACTCCGATTGCTACGAAAATTGAAATCCGACAATAACAAACTATTACGGATCCAATTGAACTAGTTTCGTTCAATTCTGAGACTGTTCGAAAAATGGCTATTTTTCAGTCGATAATTAAATATTAAAAATATTCAATTTTCACAAATTAACTTTAAATTCAATTTTAAAAGTTCTATAACATTACTATAACTCCAATATGATAAGTTAAAATTTTAAAAATCATTTTCAATCATATTCAACTCGATTTTCAATTATTTCTGAAATTTAACTTATTAAATTATCGATTTAATTGTCGAATTAAATCCAATATTCGAAAAATAAATTATTCGACTGTTTAATTTCAATATAAAATTCCAAATTTTAAATTATTAACTTTTAAATCAAATTTCAATTATTCACAAATTCCATTTTTAATTTCACAGTAATTAACAATCTTTTACAATGCAATTTTCCATTATAAATCCAATATAAAAGATTATATTAGATTCCACGTTCAATTATATTGTAATTCAAATTCAAGTTATTTAATTCCAAATGAATTCTTTTATTTCGATTTACACTTTCATTATTGAATCAACCATTTACTTATACATTATTATCAATAGTTTATAATTCATTTACTTTCATTTTCTTCAGCTATCATCTTATTTAAATTCACAGTAATATTAAATTACATTCATTTACGTTGATGTCCATATTATACTTCAATATTAAATGTAACATTTTATTTATTTCGTTGTTTACAATCAAATTCAATTCGTTTCAATTACTTGTTACATTCAAATTTAAATCTTTACTTACGTTCAATTACAAGTTAACATCCATATTTAATTTACAAATAAGTTATTTCAGAATTCAGTTTTGTATTTTAACTTGTAATTCACATTTAACAACACAAAATTTTATTTTCTTTGGATTTTTATCCAAAATTTTCTTTTTAATTCGTATTTTTAAAGTGTTAAAAATACGGGTCGTTACATTCTCCCCCACTTAAAACTTTTCGTCCTCGAAAAGGAACGGAGTAGGGGAAACCATCACTTAGATATAATTCATTCAAAATATTCGACTTATTTGCAAAATTTAGTTATAGGATTTTTTTTAGAATCTCAAAATTTTCTAACTCCCAGATTTTTGAAAATTTCGGCAGCACCTCCTTTGCGCGGCTAGGACCGAAAATTTCACAGTGGTAATAATTGCATGATATACATCTCATTACAAGAATGAGGCATCCCAAAACATGGGGAACACAATAATATACGACAACATAAACTGTAATCCGAGAACATACCTTTTATTTAGCGTTTATTAGCATTTTAACTTACATTGTGCTTTAAGCGCAGAAGCGAGCTCCACAAGCGAAGCGCAACACCTTTGCTACCTACTAAAATGCTCAATAACCAAGTTAGAACCATGCATATAAAGATAGATCGATATACTTATCATAAACAACACACATATAACATGTTTTTTACTTCACAACTAAATTTTTAAATTTAGGACAGCGAATAAATCCTAGTTTTTAGCCAACCAAACGACAGAATTTTGTGAGGGAATCTATATAAAATTTGTTGCATTTGTTTCAGGTTTTCCGGAATGTCCAAAATCATCGAATTCGGACCATCCGTTCAAAAGTTACGGCCATTTTACTAAAATGATACGCTTCAGCCCCGAGCAATTAGCGCAGGCCTGAAATGTAATTTCAGATTTTCGACCTCCTAAATGACAGAAATAAGAAAAGCTTATAAAACAAAAGTTGGAGCTTAGGCTCTGTTTGCACAAAAAATGGACAAACACCTCAAAGTTGTATGATTTAGTAGATCTTATGTTATTCTTAACGATTTGAGTGATTTATGCCAATATATGAAAAGCAGGGGCTAAACTGTAAAAAGACACGCAAATTTATAGTGGTTCAGCCAGAATGTGCCTACGTCCACTTTATATGTTATTTCTCTTCTCTTCTTTTGATTACAAGTACAAAGCTTTGATACAAGTAAAAGAAAGTTGTTTGTTTGAAAGTTCCTTCCGTGCTTGAGCTCTCAAAAATTTTGTCCCCATTGTTGTACCCCTGCCCCTCTATTTATAGAGTGAGGTTGGGAGCAGGGGTCTTGGATGTATATAGCGGCTGGTGGGCCTGGGCTGATGTGATCTGGCCTGGCACGTCTGGGTCCGGTAGCGTTTGGCCCGGTGGTAGGAGATGAATTGGTTCGGCGAAGGTTAGAAGGAGGTTGGTCCGGTAGCCTTGAAGAGGGTTGGTTCGGCATTGTCTGAAGGAGGTTGGTTCGGCAGCCTTGAAGAGGGTTGGTTCGGCATTGTCTGAAGGAGGTTGGTTCGGCAACCTTGGAGACGATTGGTTCGGCATTGTCTGAAGGAGGTTGGTTCGGCAACCTTGGAGACGATTGGTTCGGCATTGTCTGAAGGAGGTTGGTTCGGCAACCTTGGAGACGATTGGTTCGGCATTGTCTGAAGGAGGTTGGTTCGGCGGTCTTGAATACCGGATGGAACTTAGGAGAGCGTGAATGAATCAGCTTCTTGCTCTTGAGCTCTTCTGGGTGAGAACACGCCCAACATTTGCCCCCCAAAGTGGGGCATATGCCGGCATGTGCCGTGCTTTGTTTTGTTTTTTGTTTTTTTTTTCGACCGGTCCGGTCATCTACGCTCGCCTATAAATAAGGGCCTGGGGCTTTGGTACCTTCTACGGAACGAGACAAATTCAAACAACCGAATCAGTTTTTATCCTACTGCCGAATCAGGTATTCGACTTCCATTCGCCGAATGAACTTGAGTGAATACCGAATGAACTTGCGTATGTGAAATGCCGAATGAACTGGCGTACATGAAGGCCGAACGAACTTGCGTATGTGAAATGCCGAGTGAACTTGCGTACGTGAATGCCGAACGAACTTGAGTGATGTGAATGCCGAATGACCTTGCGCACGTGAATGCCGAACGAACTTGAGTGATGTGAATGCCGAATGACCTTGAAAATTTTGCCTGTTTATATCCTTTGTTCTAACAACCTGTCTTTCCTATGTTGCAGATAATGTCTCGCAAAGCAGAAACTCGATCAGACAATAAGAAATCCGGGGGCGAAGGAGGTTCCTCTGCCGTGCCCCCAGCTCAGCCGACTCCAGAACGTCACGGATCTGCCCCGAGATCACTAGTGGACGGGTACGGCCCTCAGGAGCTTTTGAACTCCCCGCCTGATTGCTTTCCTAGCACCCTCAAGGAGGAGCATCTTGATGTCATCTCCCGATCTTTCGGAATTGATAGGGCGCACTTGCTGTTGCCAGGGAGAGAAGTTATGCCGTATGACCCTCTTGAAGGGTACTTTGCCTACAGCAGATACCACTGCATGTGTGGTGCCATTCCTCCTCTTAACGCTTGGGTAGCCAGCTTCCTCACATATCTAAAGGTGGCCCCATTCCAGCTTCAACCCAACTCCTATGCTATACTGGTGAGCCTCTTCGTCATTTTCCAGAGGAAGTATGGTCGTGCTCCTTCTAACCGGGAGATCCGGTACTTGTATAATCTGAGGGGCTATAAGAAGGGGTCCCCATACATTAGCTTGGAGTCAGCCGTGACCTTCAAGCCGGTCTTGGATCTGTATTCTAAATTCAGCATGTTCAAGAAGGAGTGGTTCTTTGTCAGGGACGACTCCGTTTCAATTCGGCGCTTTACTTCTAGATGTAAGTTGATGCTTTTACTTATAATTTCCATTCCGATTGCGATGCTTCTTCTCATACTTTCTCATTTTTTGCTAGCGACAGGTGGCTTTGCGATTGTGGAGACTGACCGCCTGGTTCAGACGGCGGCTGAGATAGAAGCTATTCTTGGGAAGTATAGATCATCTGCCTTCCTGATCAGAAATGCGACCCTCCTGGAGTATAACTTAATCCTTCCACAGCAGTCAGTAGTCAAGCTGAGGGAAATGGCAGAGGAGAGGGTGGCTGCTCAGACTAAGGGAGGTGCTACGGTAGAGAGTAGCAAGAGGAAACCTTTCACAAAACCTCCAGCCGTCGGAGGTAAGAAACTCAAGAAGTCAGACGGTCCCTCCCCCAGCAATTGTCCACTTACCCAGGAGGAGGAAGACATAGAGGAGGAAAGAGGTGAGGGTGGAGATGGTCGGGAAGGTGATAAAGGTGGCAATGGCATCGGAGCCTTGCTTCCTGGGCAAGCGGGTGAGATTCAGGAGTAGACGGATGATGCGTTCCACCAGGCTTTCGAGGGGCTGGACGAAGATCCGGCTTTGGTAGAGAAAACTGGGAAAGCTGACAAGGCTGGAACTGGCGCAAGCGAGCCTCCTCAGACTATTCCAGCCAAGGTGGCTCCGACGACTCAAGGTGAACTTTTGATTCCTGCGGGCTCCATTTATGATAGGGACTTAGGAAAATTTTATGACCCGCTCCCGTCCTGGAATGAAATCCAGGACTTATTGCAGTATCCTACTCCTCCCCAGGGTTTGTACAACCAAAGATGTGTTTCCTTTCTTATTACCTTTTAATTTGCCGTGTTTTCTCGAATTATAGATCAATATATGCTTGTGACACTTTTCCTTCATATCAGGAGCAGGTAAAACGGCCAAGGCCTCAGATCTTCGGCACAGGCTTGAACAGTACAAGCTTTCCAAAACTTTTGTCAAGCCGAAGCCTTCGAACCACCGCTCCAGGGATGTAGTCGGCTACCGTCCTCTTCTTGGGGTTATCGAAGAGGGTATTCAGCAGAGAAAGAGGAGTCGTCCTTTATCCGAACCTTCGCCCGGTCCTCAGCTCCCGGCTCAGCCTCTTCATGATATCACGGAGGAGGACAGTGTGTTTGCACCTTCTCCGCACCCGTCCGGAAACCCTTCTGTTACTCATATCGACCGTCCTGACTTGGCTCGTAATCCATTTGCGGGTCATCCTGATCTGGATCCAAGTTCCCACGATATTACCTTTGACGAGGTTACTGGTGAGCACCTTCTTCCCCGCAATCCCATGGTACGGGTGCTTGATGAGGCTAAGTCCTTAGATCTTGATCTACTTACCACTCGGATAGTTACCATGGGAGACGAGGCCAAGGCTAGTATTGATCGGGTGGCGGAGGAGACTAGGAAGCTGATGGGGCATCATGCCCGGCTGGTTAAGGCTAGAGAGGAGATTGGGAGTGCCAACATCCGACTAAGATTGATGGTTTCGGACCAGGCCAAACAGCTCGCTGACCAGGCCATTCAGATTTCTCAGCATGAGGCTGTCTCCGGGCGATTGAGGAAAGCTATGGAGGAGACTAGTAAGGCGGAACCGCGGAAGATGGAGGCCGCCTGCAAGGAACAGATAAATATGGCCATCTCGACAGTGGATGAGGTTCGGAGGGCGGATCTTGAGCGGGTAGAGGAGCTGTCGAGGAAGCTTGAAGCCGCAGAGCTCGCTCAGGTTAGGCTGAAGGAGGAGATGGAGGCGATGCGGAAATCCCTTCAGGCTGACTGCTCGAGATACCGTTTGGAGAGAGAAGCTGCTGTTGGAAGGTTGTCGGCTTCCGAGGCCCGGATGAGGGAGTTTGAGGAGAATGAGGGGATGATGGATGAAATGCTTCAGGACATGTACTTCTGAACTTGGAAGCAGGGCAACCTATCTTGGATGGATGATTATCCTAGGGTCATGGCTAAGATCTATCTTCGGGCTTTGGAGGAGGCTAAGGCCGACGCGGATAAAGATGGTGGCATGGTCTTCAGCATGGATGCGGTCACTGCTCAGCTTTGCAAGGAGGAGAAGGTGGCGGTGAAGGAAGGTATGCGGTTGCTTGCCGCTGAGGAGGTAGGCGTGCAGGTAGAGGATGACGATCAGGATAGTCAGGAAGCAGGCGCTGGTAAGTCTCCCTTTTTAGTTTCTCCATCAACTTGGTTGCTTATCGCTAATGAATCCTTTTTCTGACTGGATAGGGGGTCAACAGGACAAGGATAAAGCTCCACTACAGCCGGCCCCTTGATTATACCTGGAAAAACTCTTTTTGTGGATTTGACAGTGTCGTATATGTTAGTCGAAAAATATAGCCTTTCGGTTGTAATATTTTGCCACTTGTAATAAATAGTCTTATTTTTGACGTGTAATTCTTTAACTTATGCTGATTTTGTCATCTTTTGAATGTTTGCTGTTATTTTGGCATGTCGTATGAGAAATATAGCTATGTATATTCTTGTAATTAAATTGTGTTTGATGTCGGGTTCTGGTTTAAGACATAATTCCATGACTTGCAATGTTAGTGTGTGGTGTGAACAAATTATAGTCATGCATTTGCACATAAAGGAAGAAAATACCACCTTTCATGTTCTGTTTGTAGATGGCAGTTTCGAATATCTTGTATGACCGAGCATGGAAAGCAGTTGAATGCCCTGCCATCCGATTGTGAATCTCTGCATCCATTGGCGAGTATCTCCTACTCTGTATCCTGTACTTTATGGATTGTTATAGAGGATAGGAGGAAAGCTTTTTAATTGAAATTGAAATATGTGATATAGTAAAACATCCAATCACGGAAGGCCTTCGATGTGCTTAGGTTCGTGGCAAATGGGTTTTGTAGTCACTTTCCCTAGCTGTGGGTCTTGGAGACATTTTTCACCCATCTTACGCCTCCGCGGGGAGTTAATTCCTTTTTACCACAGCCGCACCTAAGACACATCGGAGCCGAGATCGCGCACAGTAACCCGGGCCGTTATGGCCCGTAATCGTGGGTATTATTCGATTTACTGTGGCCGGCTAGCGTGGGTGCCGATCGTCAACTGTGAACTGCCCCTGGCTGGCCACACCTTATGTTGGGGCTTATAGTCGGTTTACAGTTGGCTTTAAGGGCCGTCGCGAGCAATGAGTTAACCCGCAGCAGAGGGATGCTGGAGCAAAAGTGTCTCATTGGCGAGGGCATAGATTCGCATAGTACCTGTTAGGTTTTTCCCAGGCGAAGTTGCGCCGTGGAGTGCTTTGAGTGGAAATGCTGTACGCATAGGATTTTGTTCAACAGAAAAGGATAAAGTTAACAAGTAGCCAAGATATAAAGGAACAAGTTAAAAAAGAGACAAAGTTTTTTAAAGTGGTTCGACATGAAAAGGCCTACGTCCACTGATTCTCTTTGTTAATTCACTTCATATGGGCAATACAAGTTAAGAAAAGTATCGACGGAGGTGTTGGATGTTCCATGCCCTCTGGAACACCTCTCCGTCCACTGTTGACAAAATATAGGCTCCGTTGTGGAGATCTTTATGAATTACATATGGTCCATCCCAGATTGGGTCTAGTGCTCCGGGTCGAGGGAAGATTCGCTTGAGGACAAGATCCCGTTCTTGTAAGGTACGATGTTTGACTTTGGAGTTGTATTGTGCTGCCACTTTCTGCTTATGGGCTGCTGCTTTAAGGACTGCATCATTCCTTCTCTCCTCAACTAGATCCAAAGACATGTGGAGGAGCTCTTCATTCTCTTCCGGGTTATAGTGGATCCTACGGTGGGAAGGCACAATGGTTTCAACTGGGAGCATAGCCTGCGATCCGTATGCCAAAGAGAAAGGAGTGTGCCCCGTTGATGTTCTGAAAGATGTGCGGTAGGCCCACAGTGCCGTAGGGAATTCATCCACCCAAGCGCCCTTTGACTTTTCGAGCTTCTTTTTGATCAGAGTTTTCAGAATTTTGTTGACTGCTTCGACTTGTCCGTTTGCCTGGGCATATGCTACGGATGAGAAGCTTTTATGAATTCCGTGTTCTTGGCACTAGTTGGCGAATTCCTCGCTGTCAAACTGAAGTCCATTGTCTGATATGATTTTGAGTGGGACTCCGTACCTGCATAGAACATTTTTGATTAAGAAGTTAATAACTTTTGCTGAAGATACTTTATTCAGAGGTTCCGCTTCCACCCATTTGGTGAAATAATCAACTGCCACTATAGCATATTTGGCCCCGCCTCGGCCCATCGGTAGCTCGCCGATTAGGTCAATTCCCCATATTGCGAAGGGCTAAGGGCTGGTCATTTGAGTAATCTCAGTTGTTGGTAGCCGTGGAATTTTAGCAAATTTCTGGCATCTGTCACACTTCTTGACGAAATCTAAGGCATCCTTCCTTAAGGTGGGCCAGAAATATCCGTATCGGAGTATCTTTTTTGCTAATGTTTGCCCTCCGGTGTGATCTCCACAGCTCCCCTGATGGATGTTGGATAAGATTTCCTTGGCTTCTCTCCCGGTGACACACCTTAATAACAGGTTAGAGAATCCGCGCCGATAGAGGATGTATTCTTGTATTGTGTAGCGGGATGCTTTCCTCAAGATTTTCTTGACTTCGTTACGCCTGTTGGGTAGAGTGCCACTTTGTAGGTAGTCTCGGATGGGAGTCATCCAAGTTGCTTCTTCGGTTGCAGCTATCAGATTTACTTGCTCAAAACTTGGGGCCAGTTGCTTTGAGATGGTTACTGCCCCGAAGATGGTTATGTCTCTCACACTTGCTTGCTTTGCTAATTCGTCGGCCTCTCGGTTCTCCTCCCGAGGGATAGGTTTGACTAAGTAGTGGTCCAATCAGCTGAGAAGTAACTTGGTCTTCTTTAGATATGCTATGAGTCGTTCTTCTCGAGCTTGTAATTCTCCTAGTATTTGATTAACAATAAGTTGAGAATCGCTGTGAAGACACAAAGAATTGGCCCC
Organism: Allium fistulosum; assembly: GCA_030737815.1. Classification (NCBI taxonomy): domain Eukaryota; kingdom Viridiplantae; phylum Streptophyta; class Magnoliopsida; order Asparagales; family Amaryllidaceae; genus Allium; species Allium fistulosum. Next base: position 942,336,858 of record CM060902.1, on the reverse strand, counting down.
GATTTCTATGGCAATTTCTAGTCCAGCTATCACTGCTTCATATTCTGCATCGTTGTTGGTGGCAGCGAACTCCAACCTTATAGCATAGTGCAGTTTGTTTCCCCTGGGAGTGATTATTACCACACCTGCCCCCGAGCCTTGTTCGTTTGATGCACCATCCACAAAGAGATTCCACTTGATATCTTCTGTTATTTCCAATTGCTCCTGATCTTCGTTGGTAGTGAACTCTGCAATGAAATCAGCCATGGCCTGTCCCTTGATGGCGGTGCGAGGGTGATAGGTGATATCATACTGACTCAGTTCAATGCACCATTTAAGTAATCGCCCAGAAGTGTCGGGACGATGGAGTACCTACCTCAGCGGTTGATCGGTCAGAACTTTGATGGAATGGGACTGGAAGTAGTGACGCAATTTCCGTGATGTGATTAGTAAACAGTATGCTAACTTCTCAAGTTTAGGATATCTGACTTCTGCCCCAGTAAACCTTTTGCTGACGAAGTAAACTGGTCGTTGCGTGCGGTTGTCTTCCCTTACCAAGGCAGCGCTTAGAGCGTGAGATGACACAGCAAGGTATAGATATAATTCTTCGCCTTCGCTTGGAGTCGAGAGTACCGGTGGTTTCTGGAGGTGTTCGATTAGGTTAAGGAAAGCGGTTAAGCATTCGTCCGTCCATTCGAACTTTCCTTTATCTTTCTTTAGAGCTTCGAAAAAGGGGATGCACTTGTCCGTTGCCTTGGAGATGAATCGGCTTAGGGCATCCACTTTTCCATTTAGGCTTTGCATTTCCTTTCGGGTGGAAGGTATCTTGATATCCCTTAGCGCTCGGACTTGTTCAGGGTTTGCTTCAATCCCTCGGGCATGGACGATGAACCCTAAGAATTTTCCCGATGATACTTCGAAGGAGCACTTTAGTGGATTCAACTTCATTCCATACTGTCGAAGTACCTGGAACATTTCGCCTAGGTGGCTTACGTGATTTTTGGCTTTCCGTGATTTCACCAGCATGTCGTCCACATATACTTCCATAGTTTGTCCTATTAGCCCCGCAAACATCTTGTTGACGAGGCGCTGGTAGGTGGCTCCTGCATTTTTAAGTCCGAAAGGCATTACCTTATAGCAGTACAAACCCCGGTCGGTGATGAAACTAGTGTGGTCTTGGTCGGGAGCATGCATAGGAATTTGGTTATATCCTGAGTATGCGTCCATAAAAGATAGGAGCTCATGCCTGGCTGTGCTGTCTACAAGTTGGTCGATTCTGGGAAGTGGGAAGCAATCCTTTGGGCAGGCGTCGTTTAGGTTGGAGAAGTCGATGCAGGTCCGCCACTTCCCATTAGCCTTCTTTACCAGTACCGGGTTGGTGATCCATTCCGGGTAAACAGCTTCTCGTATGAAGTCATTGGCGAGTAGATTCTTTACTTCTTCATCGAGGGCTGCTGATCGCTCTGCCCCCATACTTCTCTTTTTTTGTTTTACAGGCGCCTTGGTAGGATCAATGTTTAATACGTGGCATGCTACGTCGGGGGAGATTCCGGTCATGTCAGCGTGTGACCAAGCGAATACATCCAAGTTGTGGCGGAGAAAATCGATGAGTTGTTCCTTCAATCGGCTTTTAGTTGGGACCCAATTTTCAATAGTCTACTTGAGTCGTGCTTGTCTACAGATATAAACTCCATAGCCTCTGCAGGCTCAGCGGTGGCCTCCTCCTCTTTGTCCCTAGGGTCTAATTCATTGAAAAGGTCGCTGGTATATCGAAGAGGAGGGGCTTTCTTTAGTTGCTATGCTTCCAGACTTTTTGTGCAGAGGGCAATCTCTACACCCTTCCCTTTATCCTTCCTGTGGTTGTTGCGAAGTTCAGTCACATAGCAGTCTCGAGCAACGTCCTGGTCTCCTTCTACTTCCCCTACTCCATTGTCCGTTGGAAATTTCATCTTTAGGCACCATGGGGCTAGGACGATTTGGAAATCAGACAAAGCTGGCCTTCCTAAGAAGGCGTTGTAGGCCGAACGGTTTTCTATTAGCACAAATGTCTGTTTCCGTACAACGGAGCGGGGATGGCTTCCAATCTCAACAAAGAGGTCCAGTTGTCCGAGAGGCATCTTCGCATCTCCAGTGAAGCCGTGTAGTGGTTTATCGCAGGGAGATACATCCTTCATTGATAGCTTCATTTTGTCGAATGCGTGTTTGAACAGGATGTTTACTGAGCTTCCAGTATCTACCAGGATTTGGTAAACTTCGGCGGGACCGAGTCGGGCAGAGATAACCATGGGATCTATGTGAGGGTACTGTCTTCCTTCTAGGTCACGCTTACCGAATGTGATGTCATCACTTTCTTTCCGCTTCGGGTGGCGTTCTTCTATAACCGAATTGCCATAGTATTTATTGTCTCTAAGCGACTTTCCGTACCTTTCCATCTCCTTCCAGCTTCTGTCTGCAATGTGTGGCCCTCCTGATATGGTATGGACCACTATCTTTTCTTGACTAGAGCTGCTAGCGTTGCGGTTTCCTCTGTCGGCCCCTGGTGAGGGTAGCCTTGGGTTTTCATTGGCAGGAGCTGGGGTCCTGTCCTGACCTTTTACATAACATTCCAGCTTCTTTCTTCTGATGTGTTCCTCAATCAGATCTCGGAGATGATGGCATTCGTTGGTATCATGCCCGTGAGATTCGTGGAAGCGGCAGAACTTTCCAGACTTCTGCGCATTATCTGATTCCTTCTTGTATGGTGGGCGTTTGTATCTAACTTCGCCTTGGGTGGCAAGGAAGATATTTTCGACGGTCTCGTTCAAAGGAGTGTAAGTGTCGAATCTTGGTCCTGGCCGATATAGGCGCTTTTCTCCCTTCTTGCCCCCAGCATTGTCTCTGGAATCATTTCATCGAACGTCCCTTGCCACAGCAGGGGCGTTGCCATGGGTTGTCTTATTCTGCTGTCCTGACTGCCCCTCAACGGCAGCATCCTCAAGCCTCATGTATTTCCCGGCTTCATGGAAGAAATCGGGTAAAGTAGCGGGTTTTTCTTTTGTCATCCTTCTTGCAAATTTAGTGTCCGGATGCACACCACTGCAGAGGGCCATTAGGATAAGCTTCTCATCGGCATCTTGGACTGCGGCTGCTGCGGCGTTGAATCTGGTTAGGTATTGCTGCAGCTTTTCTCCAGGTTTCTGTTTGACGCTGGATAAGGAATAAGCATCCTTAGGTTGCTCCACATGAATGCGGAACTGACTGATAAATTTTTCTTTCAACATTTCCCACGAGCTGATGGATCCCTGGGGTAGATGATAGAACCAGGAGGTAGCAAGATCTGCTAAGAAGAGCGGGAAGCATTTGCACAGTACTCCCTCTGTCGCACCACTCATGAGCATATGCTGCGTGTACCTCTGTAAGTGAACAACGGGATCGGAGGTTCCTTTGTAGGGTTCCATTGTTGGCATCTTCCATTCTCGGGGGGTGATAGCAATTTCGATATTGCGGGCGAAAGGGCTGGTTACCCTAGCGCCTATCCCTCGATCTCTTTGCTCCCGTTGGACACATTCTCTGAATAAGCGTGCCATCCTTTCATCAGAACTTGGAGCAGATAGAAATGAGTTTGGTTCTGTTCTGTGGGATTGATTCCGTCCAGATGACCTGTAGGGATGGTATCGCCTATCATTCCTCATATTTTCCAGTGGCTGCCTTTGATCTTCTGGGAGCATGCTCGGGTCAGCTGCAGTTGGCCCTTGCCTCGATCTCCCCCTGCTGGGTTCTGATCTAAGCACTTCCTCGGGTCCAACTTCGGGCTGGACTCTAGCTCGGCCCCGTTCACTGGCGTTTCTGTGGTTAGGCAGCATGACAGGCTCAGCTACAGTTGACCTTCGCCCGGTACCTCCCCCGTTGGGTTCGGTACCAAACGTTTCCTCAGGCCTAACTTCGGGCTGTGCTCGGTCTCGGCTCCTACCATGGCTACTTCTGCCGTTAGCTCCTTCGAAGAAGGAAGATCTTTGTTGTCTCTGAGATCCTCCAGACTGGGACTCGCCCCATGATTCATTGTTGCGGTTGGATTCTTCAGCGTCCCTTAAGCATGACATGAGATGGTCCACCAAGGCTTCCTGCTGGGACGTGAAGCGATTAGTTACTTCAACCACAACTCTGTCCAAATCTGCCCTAGTAATTGCTGCAGGCTGTTCTGTGGCAGGGGTGGTTGGGTTGGCCTGTTCTTCATTTGTTACTGTTGCTGGAGGAGGACGATTTACTTGATTCGTGACAGCTGGATCTGGAAGACTGCTGGATGCGATGTTTTTTCCTTTGTTAACATCTTTTCTCTGTTTGGGAGGCATGTTTTCCAAGTGGCGGACGATGCTGTTAGGAAACTTGTTAAGCGGATGAAGCTGAAGCTTCGAGCTTCTAGCTCTCAATGAAAGCACCAAAAATGTTTGCACAAAAAATGGACAGACACCTCAAAGTTGTATGATTTAGTAGATCTTATGTTATTCTTAGCGATTTGAGTGATTTATGCCAATATATGAAAAGCAGGGGCTAAACTATAAAAAGACACGCAAATTTATAGTGGTTCAGCCAGAATGTGCCTACGTCCACTTTATATGTTATTTCTCTTCTCTTCTTTTGATTACAAGTACAATGCTTTGATACAAGTAAAAGAAAGTTGTTTGTTTGAAAGGTCCTTCCGTGCTTGAGCTCTCAAAAATTTTGTCCCCATTGTTGTACCCATGCCCCTCTATTTATAGAGTGAGGTTGGGAGCAGGGGTCTTGGATGTATATAGCGGGTGGTGGGCCTGGGCTGATGTGATCTGGCCTGGCACGTCTTGGTCCGGTAGCGTTTGGCCCGGTGGTAGGAGATGAATTGGTTCGGCGAAGGTTAGAAGGAGGTTGGTCCGGCAGCCATGAAGAGGGTTGGTTCGGCATTGTCTGAAGGAGGTTGGTTCGGCAGCCTTGAAGAGGGTTGGTTCGGCATTGTCTGAAGGAGGTTGGTTTGGCAACCTTGGAGACGATTGGTTCGGCATTGTCTGAAGGAGGTTGGTTCGGCAACCTTGGAGACGATTGGTTCGGCATTGTCTGAAGGAGGTTGGTTCGGCAGTCTTGAATACCAAATGGAACTTAAGAGAGCATGAATGAATCATCTTCTTGCTCTTGAGCTCTTCTGGGTGAGAACACGCCCAACAGGCTCTAAGCTTTCCAGGAAGTGCAAGATCGTCAAAATCCGATACACCAGTAAAAAGTTATGGTGAAAATACTAAGGGTGTGTGCTTCAGATTTTTACTTCGCCCAGGCCAGCGACTAATATTGGTGTTTTAAGCCTAGTGGATGAAGGTATTTATCAAAACATTCTAAACAAAAGATGTAGCACAGTTTCGAGGCTTTCCGAAAAGTCTAAGGTCATCTCATTTCGTCTAGCCATTTAAAAGTTATGGTTATTTTCGTTCCAGCATATATTGGACAATTTTGGATTTTTTTTTCTTCCCAAATTTGCTTTTATTATTTCAAAGCACAAACCATCAAACTTCAAATTTTCTAAAGAAACAATCATAAACACAAAGTCGTTTATTTTCTTATATATCCAGGAAATAAGTTTACATTCGATTTGTTTCCGATTTATTCAAGTTTGTTTCATTCATAATTTAAATTCAAGTCAATTTGCTTCAATTTAATTTGAATTCAATTATATTCAATTTCCCTATGCTTCAAATTTGAATTTAATTATTTTAAAATTTTATTCCGTTTATTCAATTCCATTAACACTAATGAATTCTATTTAATCAATTATCATCCATCTAACAACCAATGCATATCAAACATTAACATCCATCCAAATCTATAATAAATCAATTATACATTTCCAAGTCAAAATTTTAATTTCATACACTTCCAAGTTTATTGACATTTGGTTTTATTCAAATTTAATTAGTTTCCATTTACTAATTCTATATTTAATTAATTTTAAATTTAATTCATTTTACAACTTAAATTTCCTTTATATTTACAACTATCAATAGATCTTCACATTTTATTATTCACTCTCACACTAATATATTATTCCTCTACTTATCCTTATTAGCATTTTAAACTTTTTAAGTATTTGGTAAGTTTTTGTTATGCAAATAGAATGTAGTTAAACAACATACAACCTCTTTTCATTCAAAGTTGAATTTTCAATTAATTAATTCTTAAGTCATTACTTAAATTTCACTATAATTTAATTTCACATTTACATTCACATATAGTATTTCCATTTTATATTAACATAATGGTGAATCACCTTTAAATGTTAATTTAAATTCCAATTATTTACTAACAATTTTATTTATATTTGCAAACCATTAATTAAATGCATATTTTATTATTCAAACCTATACTTGTATATTATCCAATTAATAATTCATATAACATTTTTGAACTTCTTAAATGATTTGGTAAGTTATATCTATGCTATAGAATGAAATTTAATACTATGCGAGTTTTACAGTTTCAATTTTAATTTAAATTCATAATTTCCTAATTCTAAGGATTTCTACTTCAATTGATATTTCACTTAGCTCTTAGGTTCATTTCTCATTTCGCAATTCAGAAGTTCCGTAATGATTCAAGTATTAATTCATTTCAACCATTAAAAGAAAAATCATTAATTATTAAAGAACTCAAGAATTCCAATCCCGGTTTCATTTCAAATCAAGTTTTGAAATAATATATATTTATATAATTTATATATCAAATCATACTATAGAGAATACAAAATAAAATTCAATTTTAATCAAAACAGGGTTTAGAAAAAGCTATTAAGTGATCTCCCCCACTTAGACTCTCGAAAATAAACGTCGATGATGCGTGCACTCATCACCGAAATCATTCTCTAGTGTCAAGAGGGGAGTATAACACTTACTTCATTTGAAAATCCTTTGAAAACAATTTCTAATCGAATATACTATCATATAATACTTATATTATACATTTCAAATTTTTGTTAATAAATTTTCAAAACACCGGAATTTAAATTCTCCATCTTAATTTAAATTCATTTTTATTTCATTTCATTTACCATTTATATTCATTGTCAATCATATTTACAAGTTTCATTTCTTAAAATCATCCAATAGTCAATAGTTAGAAATATTGACTAATCAACAGTAAACAATGATAATCTAATATTATCATATCCTAACAACCAATACAATCAAAATTTATAAATTTTCAAGATAAGTCTTTTATATATAGAATATAATCCAAAACAATATTATGTCAATCTGTCCTATTCGAGTGTTTAGAAATTCCTATCGATGCCTTGGCGTCCCAAGTACCAACCAGAATTCATAAATACTCATCGGAACAAATTAACACAATATAAAATCATTTTTATATCAAAATTACAAATACGCTCTCTCATATACACTCAAACTCATTCATAAGGTTTAACCCTATTTCAATGAGTTATTCCCCACTAGAGCCAAGGTAATCTAAACCAAAGCTCTGATACCAACTGTAGCGACCCGCATTTTTGACCATTTAAATCGACAATAAATCCACACATGTCGACTCAAACAATCCAAAATATAGATAGTTATTGGGGTAAATAAGAAATAGATAAGAAAGAATAGAAACAAACACAGAATCTCGCAGCGGAAGGAACAAGATATAATAATAAAATAACAGTTCATGAAGCTGTTAAATAAATAAATTTGATTATTATTATACATCATAAATCAGAGTTACATACATATCAGAGATAATACAACAATGCAGCGGAAAAATAATACAGTAGTAGAATACAAATGATGTAATACCAAACTCCGTCTTCGTCCTCCAGAATAGATCTTCAACCTTATCTGAAATGCTCAGGCTGACCCGAGCGTAATGAAAAGACAAAACACTCGAGTCAGGACTAAAATATCTCATGTAAGTTAAATCGAATAAGTAAATATGAGTGTGACGGCGTCAGAGATGTTTACGGGTTTTAGACACCTCCTATCCAGTGTCAACGTGAGTGCAATAACTTAAGAGATGTTATGGGATTTTCCATCTCTCAAGGATCCGTTAAACTATCTACTATGTAGTACAATACGCTATTATAATATGTCTACATTAAAGTAAAAGTATTAAAATAGCATTAAGCCATGGCCCATTCCACCCTTAACACATTTTTATTCCCAAAAGCATATACAAGACCGTAGTTTCCCCAAAACCGGAAGTCACCAGAGGGCAATCCATATACTAAAGGTACAAACCAAAACGTAGTGGTCGCGAATAGGATAATCAGTATGACAAGGTACATGAGGCGATACCAACTAGGATACTAGTAGTTGCGTCATCCGGACTGATGTTGGGCATAGCAGCTACTACCCCAACACCGCGAAACAACACTCCCATAATCGAGGGGTGCACCCAAATCGAATCACAAAAGTAATAGATATGGTAACGAAGAAGTGTGTCCGCTAGAGGTGGCGAACCTCAATGGCCCGGCAGGGCTCCTGTTTTAGTCATGTCAGGGGTCATCCGAAATCGTTCTCTTTATTTAGTCAACGCGTTCACCAAAACCATCCACTTCATTCTGGATCAACACTCCGTGTGTATTAGTTATTAAAGTGGTTTTCGGTATCGACAGAGAGTATGTCCATATCCGATCCCGGTCTCTTTAATAACTACGTATTATTACACCGGTGGCTCTTTTACATTTCAAATCGATTCATAATTGATATCAAAATATCATATTCGCTTCAAAATCAAATCCATTCAAATATCATCATATCTATTCAAGATGTAAGATTCCGTTTCAAAATCATCTTTCGCCTCAATATCTCATTTCGATTTCAAAATCATTTTCACCTCAATATCTCATTTCGATTTCAAAATCATTAATTTCAACTTGATTTAGCTTCTCAATAAACCATTTCAAATTATCAATTTCAAATACATATTTGAACCACAAAATAAACAATTTCACTTTCAATATATTTCGAAACTTTAAATATTTCACATTTCAAAACAGCTCATATATTTATATATGAATATAAGATTCGCTTTAAAACCATTTCGTATTCAAATTAGAATATACTTCAAATTAAACATCCGTATTAAGTAGTTTACTTAATTTCTGGAACAATTCCAATTCAATAAACTTAGATTAACATTCGGATTTCAAGAATTCATTTAAGTATTACATTCCAAATCAATTTCAGTTCAAATCCTATTCAAATCAATTTTATCTTCAAATTTAATTCAATAGTTTCAATTTAGTCCAATTCACAAATTTCTTTCAATTTCAATTAAATTCCAAATTAATTAAATCTCAATTTCAAATTAATTTTCAATTCCAAACTCAAACTTGAAATATCATTTCATATAAATTTTCTTAGAAATATTCAGAGTTCAATTAAACGTCCAATCTTTTTCTTAAAAATCTAAACTTCGAATAATTAAACAATTTCATTTACCAAGTTTAAATTCCAACATCTCGAGCTTCAATTCAAAATAATTCAATTTTCATAAATTGGATTTTATTCTTAAAATCAATTCATTTAAATAATTTCAAAACAACTTTTAAAATCATTTAATTTAACCAACCCGGTGTCCGTATATAATTTTCTAACCTATGGCCAAGTGGATAATTATTTCAATTTTAATTTCAAGGATGGATATATATCATTTCAATCCAAATAGATGTCATAGGTATATCATTTCAACCTATTCCTTAATTTATTCGAAATGATTCAGTCTACAGTTTTATATGCAATAAACAATATACATGATGGTAGCATGATATATCAAAATAAATAAACAACCAATATCGACCAATAGCATCCATCACAACCAATCAACCATAAAGCCAACAACATTCACAACAATTTTATAATTATCAATATCGAATAATATACTGCCAATTTAAATTTAAATTTATTTTAACGGTCAATTTAAATTCTATCAATTAATTCATATATCAAGACAGATGATAATTAAACCTACCAAACAACAGCCAATATATTTCATATCACTTCAGAATATAAATTTAACTAACAAAAATTATTTTAGTCAATTATGAGCGTATAAACACTCACTTTGATTTTCTGTTGTCGCTGAGACGTTCCGGTTTGGAACTGAAACTGGACGATGCCCAACTTTAGCCCAAATTTCCATCGTCTCCAAATCCATCCAAACAAGTTTCATTTTGAAGCTCTCGTCATTACGATCGCAACGCAAAAAGTTTCGTTCCAATCGGACCTCGTATGAAAAAGTTATGCTATTTTAAAGTTTACACGAATTTAAATAAACAATTTCAGCTTTTAATTTAAATTTCAAACCCTAGATTCGATCCTAGCCCTTGCTTCCATCTGCACCAGATCTGGGCCGCACCCTCTCCTTCTTCCTTATCTCGTTCAAAGCCGTGAGTATGAAACCCATAGCCGCCTCTCTTCTTCGAATTTTCACGACCAAAATACACGACTTGAAGACGATCGGCCACCTCCATCGCGAAGCCCTCGGCGAACTCTACCTACACCGTGAATAGCATGGAACTCGGCTGCCCCTTTGGCCTCGAAAAACGTGAAAAACGCAGCAGCTTCGAGCTCGATTTCCCGTTGATTCGTTGCTCCGTTTTCGATCATCTCCATATGGATTTGAAGCTCTCGTCGTCCTCTACAACTTTGTAGTTGACGACTTTTGCTAATTGTTGATGGATTGAGAGGAAAATGAGGAAGAAGTTTCGAAATTTTCTGGCCATTGAATTAAAAGTGGCGGCTAAGGGCTGAAACCTTAGGGTTTTTGGAAAATAGAGAAAGTGAGGGGCTTTTATAGAAAAATACGCGGCACTATTCATCCCGGATTTTCCGAACTCGAAACGAAGCATGCCGGCTGACGTTTCTAAGGTTTACCCCGCGTTCCAAATGCAATGGAACATGTTTCGGAGGCTAATTCGGTCATCTGTGCGAGTTACGGCAATAAACGATCGATTTAAAATTAAATCGGTTAATCAAATTTCTGTGCGTTTGGGCTCGCCCCGGACAAACGGTAAATCTGATTGACACGAAATTTGAAACTTTACAATAATATGACATTACGGATCCGATGAAACTAGTTTCGTCGAAATCCAAGACTTTTTGAAAAATGACTATTTTCTCTCGCCGAATTAATATTAAAAACAATTCGATGCGTTTCGAGCTGCCACGATCAAACGATAACTCCGATTGCTACGAAAATTGAAATCCGACAATAACAAACTATTACGGATCCAATTGAACTAGTTTCGTTCAATTCTGAGACTGTTCGAAAAATGGCTATTTTTCAGTCGATAATTAAATATTAAAAATATTCAATTTTCACAAATTAACTTTAAATTCAATTTTAAAAGTTCTATAACATTACTATAACTCCAATATGATAAGATAAAATTTTACAAATCATTTTCAATCATATTCAACTCGATTTTCAATTATTTCTGAAATTTAACTTATTAAATTATCGATTTAATTGTCGAATTAAATCCAATATTCGAAAAATAAATTATTCGACTGTTTAATTTCAATATAAAATTCCAAATTTTAAATTATTAACTTTTAAATCAAATTTCAATTGTTCACAAATTCCATTTTTAATTTCACAGTAATTAACAATCTTTTACAATGCAATTTTCCATTATAAATCCAATATAAAAGATTATATTAGATTCCACGTTCAATTATATTGTAATTCAAATTCAAGTTATTTAATTCCAAATGAATTCTTTTATTTCGATTTACACTTTCATTATTGAATCAACCATTTACTTATACATTATTATCAATAGTTTATAATTCATTTACTTTCATTTTCTTCAGCTATCATCTTATTTAAATTCACAGTAATATTAAATTACATTCATTTACGTTGATTTCCATATTATACTTCAATATTAAATGTAACATTTTATTTATTTCATTGTTTACCATCAAATTCAATTCGTTTCAATTACTTGTTACATTCAAATTTAAATCTTTACTTACGTTCAATTACAAGTTAACATCCATATTTAATTTACAAATAAGTTATTTCAGAATTCAGTTTTGTATTTTAACTTGTAATTCACATTTAACAACACAAAATTTTATTTTCTTTGGATTTTTATCCAAAATTTTCTTTTTAATTCGTATTTTTAAAGTATTAAAAATACGGGTCGTTACATTTTATTAGATTAACTAATTTAATTATCGAAAATCTACGGGTTGTTACACTCTCCCCCACTTAAAACTTTTCGTCCTCGAAAAGGAAAAAGAAGGGAAAAGGAATTAAGTAAAGTAAAGAGTTCAACATTTGATAATTCCTATTCAGAATTATCAATTTACAAAACAAAGAAATTTCATTTATAAAGTCGTTTCTACACTCCCACTACGCTACTCCGATAAGCTTACGAAATTTTTAAGTTGGTTATCCAAACGAGTTATAAAAATTTAAAACCTGAAAATTTTCTAACACCCGGATTTACGGAAAATTTCGGCAGCGTCTCCTTTGCGCGGTTCGATCGGTACAACTACAAAACGCCTCTATGGGCCCCAAATCAACAAAAGAAAACAAAAGCCAAGTGGCTCCATCAAAAATCACCAAATCCAATGACAAATAAACATGTACCTTTTTGTCGGGCAATCCAAATTCCTTGATTTTAATTACCTGCATCTTATTTATCAATTTATATCCAATCATATAATTTAAAATGAATTTATAATTTGCATTATCAATTTTCAATATTAGCTTTACCTAAACCTGTACGAAGTACATATATCATCCGTACGCAATATCAAATCTGATCGCTCATTTGATCACAAAATTTCACTTCCAAACTAGTATCGTTCACACGACTCTCTAGTGCGGACTCAGATTTAGTTCCTTGATCGGAAACTGTTATTCTCCTTGCATAGCCATATACTATGATAGAGAATTCCAGAATCAAATCAAAAAAAATCCATATCCAGGGTTCGCCGTCGGGAATCGAGTGAAAAATACTAACTTGGATCGATATAAATTATCTCGAAATTCTGTGCTCGAATTCGGGTCAAATTGTTATGCTAATAAAATAATATACGTACAACTTACGTATTACCTTCCAATAGATTCCTATACAATTTGTCTATATTCAATTTATTTACTTACCATCATTTCATTTACAATTAATTATACACAAGGCATTATTCATTCCTTAATTACTTAGCATATCCATTTCTTTACATAGCATACTCTTTAATACTATCATTTCTTAAACATCATTTCATACAATTTGCTTAGTTAAGTTCATTTTAACCATTCCATGTAATTTAATTAAATTCAATTTCATTCTTCAATTGATTCTTAGCTATATCAAATTCATTTGTTAATTTTTACTTCATTTTCATAATTTCAGTTAATAATGTACTTCATTTTCATAATTTCAGTTAATAACAAATTTATAGGTGGAACATTTTATCAATCATCACTTTAGTTTATTAATCATCCTATAAAAGTCATATATAAGAAATTGGACTTTATCTAAGTTTATAATTATCTCGAAAGCCATAAATTCAATTTCACAATTTTCTTTGCAAATTTATATTCGATTCTATAACAAATTTACAAAGATATTATTTTGATTCATTTGCCTGCTTTCTTAAGTTCTACTTACTTATTCCCTTTAGGCATTCATCATTTCATATTATATTTAAGTATATAACATTTTTTTTATCACAACCAAATTTTCATTTATATATACTTTAATTACTTTTAAGTTTTGCTTACTTGTATATTTCAATTACCTTTAGGTTTTGCTTACTTGTATATTTCAATTACTTTTAGGTTTTGCTTACTTGTATATTTCGATTACTTTTAGGTTTTGTTTACTTGTATATTTCAATTACTTTTAGGTTTTGTTTACTTGTATATTTCAATTTCCTTTAGGTTTTGCTTACTTGTATATTTCAATTACTTTTAGGTTTTGCTTACTTGTATATTTCAATTACTTTTAGGTTTTGTTTACTTGTATATTTCAATTACTTTTAGGTTTTGTTTACTTGTATATTTCAATTACTTTTAGGTTTTGTTTACTTGTATAATATCTCATTTCATATCTAAAACACCATTTTAACTTTTAGCATTTGGTAAGTCATATTATATGTTATTAGAATGCAATTTGGTATTATACAAATTTATAGAATTCATTTTACTTAATTAGAATGTTCAAAATTTTAATTCGTTTAAATTTTCTTTACTTTTCAATTTCAAGAGTTACTCTTCAACTCTAAGGTTTTCTCAAAAGATTTTAGTTTAGACTTCTCAATTTCTTATCTTATAGGAATTCTGGTTATCCAATATTCCACTTCTTTCAAATAATTTGAAAATTATTAATTAACAAAACCTAAATTTTTTTAAAATGCCCGGTTCATTTCAAATCATTTAAAATAAATATATACATTTATATCTTATATATATATATATATCAAATCAGACTTTTGGAGTTTAAACCAAAATGCATTTTCCAAAACAATTTCGAAGCAAAGCAAAGCTTCGCAAAAGTCTTCCCCACTTTGAGACTCGAAAATGAACGTCGATGATGCTGCGCAGTCATCACCGAAATTATTTTCCAGTGACATAAGAGAGGAGTACTGAATTCATTCCTTCTTAAAAATCCTTTCAAAATGTTTCCCATAAATATTTTTCAACTCATATCACTACATATTTTCTTCAAAGTTTTGTGAAACCATTTTCAAAATCCCCAGGTCTTAAATTCAATATTTCACAATTTAAATCTATCTTGATTTATAAGTCACATTTATAAATTATTCTTACAAAATTTTTACCTTCTTAAAACATTCCACAAGTTGTTTTATCATTATTTATTTTGTAATAAACCTTATTTATTAATACCCAATATCCAATTTACGGTAACCATCAATATTATCATTTCTAACAACCAAACAAACTGGATGAATCATAATAATTTCTGAAAATTATTTCTTTTATATGTAAAATATAATTAGGCAAAATTATTTCATTTCCCCAATTTCAAAACAATACTATGTCGAATTGTTCTGTTCAAGTGTTTAGAGATCCCTATCAATAACGTTAATTACTCGTATTGACCAGAATCCATATGCCACTCAACAAATCAACAAACACAATATATAAAAAATTTATACCACTAACAAATATGCTCCCTCATATATATACACTCAACGACTCATCATAGGGTATTACTACCCTATTTATAAAGAGTCAGACCCCATAAAGCTAAGGTTATCGCTAAACCAAAGCTCTGATACCAACTGTAACGACCACCCTTTTTGGACAATTTAAATCGACAGGTAAACACACATGCCGATTCCAAACCATTCAAAAGGGAGGATTGTTAATGGGGTAAATAAGAAAAGAAGAGAAAAGGAACAAGAAACAACCACAGAATCTCGCAGCGGAAAGATAAAAT
The DNA here is from genome assembly GCA_030737815.1 of Allium fistulosum. Classification (NCBI taxonomy): domain Eukaryota; kingdom Viridiplantae; phylum Streptophyta; class Magnoliopsida; order Asparagales; family Amaryllidaceae; genus Allium; species Allium fistulosum. Next base: position 942,321,467 of record CM060902.1, on the reverse strand, counting down.
ATAATAATCAAATAAACAGTTCATGAAGCTGTTTAATATACTTTTGATTATCATTTATACATCATTCATCAGAGTTATACATATATAACAGAACAAATAAAATAATGCAGCAGACAACATGATGCAAGGATAATAATAGTAATAGTATACCAAATCTTCGTCTTCGTCCTCCAGAATAGATCTTCAATAAGCTGAAAAACTCAGGACTGACCCGAGCATAATGAAAAGACAAAACACTCGAGTCAGGACTAAAATATCCTTATGTAAGTTAAATCAATCGTAAATAAAGATGAGTGTAACGGCGTCAGAGATGTTACGGGTTTTTTTTGACATCTCCTATCCAGTGTCGACGTGCGTGCAATAACTCAAGAGATGTTACGGGATTTTCCATCTCTTAAGGATCCATTAAACTATCTACTATGTAGTACAATACGCTATTATAATATGTCTATAGTAAAATAAACTATTAAAATAGCGTTAAGGCGTTACCCATATCCCCCTTAACACATTTTTATAAATATTCCCATAGTCTATACAGTACCGTAATTCCTCCGTAAACTGGAGGGCTATCAGAGGGCACTCCATAGGTATGGTACAAAACAAACTCGTAGAAGGCTCTCTAGGGCATGTGAACACGGCACACGAGGAAATGCCAGGGTAGATATACCGTTTGCGGATCCGGACTGGTGGTGACGCATAGCAGCTACTACCGCCCACCTCGGACACACTCCCAACAATCGAGGGGTGGCCACCAAAACAATCATAAAAGCAATAGAATGGTATCGAAGAAATATGTCCGATAAGAGGAATGACCTCACATTGGCCCGGCGTGGCTCCTGATTTTAGTCACATCTAAGCTGACTCACGGGAGTCAGGGTCACGTCATACCATATAGAATCGTCGCCAAACCATCCTACTTCATTTCTGGAATCTCCACCACGTACATTGTTGTTAAAGTGGTTTTCGGTATCGACAGAGAGTATGCCCATATCCGATCCCGGTCTCTTTAACAACCAAACGCTTGTTACACACTGGATGGTTCTTTTACATTTTCAAAAATCAATTCATAATTGATATCAAAATATCAAGTTCGCTTCAAAATCAAATCCATTTCAAAATCATCGGATCTACTCAAAATATATGATTCCATTTCGAAAATCATTTTCGCCTCAATATCTCATTTCAGTTTCAAAAATCGTTTCAAATTCCAATTTAGGTTGTAACTTCATTTAGCCCAATTCGTATTTAAATCCAAGATTTAAATATAAACATTTCATCTTATTGACCAGTTGGAAATTTTGGAAAATAGTTTTGAATAGTTTAAAGTAGCTTAAATAATTGAAAAATAGTTAAAATATTCTAAATATTAAAGATAGATTTCAAAATAGTTTTAAATTGATTTAATATACTTAAATAGATTTAAAATAGATTTAATATAATTAAATAGGTTAAATAGCTTTAAAATAGATTAAATATGATTAAAATAAATTAAAAATAGGTAAATTACTTTAAATAAATTAAATTGGGTTAAGTAGATTTAAAAATAGATTAAAATAAGTTATTATGTTTAAATAAGTTGAAATAACTTAATATAATTAATATAGGTTAAAATAGTTTAGTATAAAATAGTTTAAGTATTTAAAATAGTTTATATAGCAGAATAACTTAAGAAAACCAAATTTGAAATAGCTTCAAAGTCAACCATTTTATTTTCCAACTTACCAATCTGAATCAAATTCAAATTTCCATTCAGTCGATTCAAATCTCAATTTCAATTTAAATCAATTTCGATTTCAAATTAATTCAATTCCATCCCAAATCCAATTTCCTCAAATTTCAAAATGTTGTCTTTATCACACTTTTACTTAATAATATTCAAAGTCCGAATAACCGTTGAATCCTTTAAAAATCAAATCAATTTACGAAATTCAATCATATCACAATTTTAATTTCAAAGTCTTAACTTCAATTATTAACCAATTTGTTTAACAAAAATTTATTTCAACATCTCAACATCACATTCGAGATGAATTCAATTTCTATAAAATTTGATTTTTAAATTCCTTTAAATCAGACCATTTAAAATAATTCCAAATCAAAGATTTTACCAATTATTTAATTTAACCAATCCGGTGCCCATATATAATTTTCTATCCTATGGCCAAGTGATCAGTTATTTCAATTAAATTTCAGGAATAGATATATATCACTTCAAATCAAATCATAGTGTCATAGTTATATATATCATTTCAACCTATTTCTCAATTTATTCAAAATGATTCAATTTACAGCTGTAATTTATACAAAGGGTGATGACAGGATATCGACAACCAAATAAACATCCAAACATTTCAAATATCAATCAATAGCATCCATCGCAACCAATCATCCAAACAGACAATATAAATCACGGAAATTTCATAGTTATAAATGTTCGGTAATTTAATTGCGATTAAATTTCAATTCTAATTTGACTGTCAATTTCAATTTCTAACATTAAATTCGATGACAATTTAGATGACAGTTAAATTTTATCAACAACGACTAATAAAAATCATATCACTTCACAATATTAAATTTAACTAGCATCAGAATATTCTAGTACGTTGTGAGCGTTATAAAACACTCACCTTGAGTTTTCAATTTCAAATCAAATCGAACGACGTTCGATTTAACTTGGAATTTTTGTTAGCTCCAAACGTCCCCAAATAGCTCCATGACGTAGAGCTCGTCACCACGATTCCAACGCAAAAAGTTTCGTCCGATTCTGTTAACGTACGACAAAGATATGAATGTTTAAAGTTTATATACACATTTATATAAATTAAATTACAATCTTTTTTTTTTACCAACGAAATCCAGGCTGTTGATCAAAATCAAAGGCCGAGAGCAGCTTCCCTCCTCCAAAACGCGAATAGGAAGTCGAACCCAACGCCGCCGTTCAAACCCTCGATGTCGCATCCCCATTGAGCCACCGGAGCTCGATCCAAGACCTCCCACGCGTTCGCCTAGTCGCCTAGCACCTCCGCCACAAATGGCGAAAAGCTCGGTGCCCCCATTGCCTCGGAAAGTGCGAACGAACGGCCACCCTTCCTCGCCAAAATGTCGTCGACTCCGATCACCAACGGTAGATGTGCTCGCCTCCTCGAGTTCTTCCTATGCCTAGTTGAGAGCTTTCGATAAAATGGCGTGGATTACGAGAAAAACGAGGGGGAAAGGGGTTGCTTATCGGCCATTAAACGAATAGAGGCGGCCACGAAAGAAAATAGCTAGGGTTACGGGATGAATGCGTATATACGCGTATAACTAATATTATTTTAATATTAATCTCACAAATTTCATGATTTTCCGAACGAACTCCAAATAACACGTGCCGACAGGCGTTCGTAAGGTTTTACCCGCATTCCGAACACAATGGAACGTGTTTTGGAAGCCAATTTGATCGTATGTGGAAGATAGCTTTTTGAATCGAATTAAAATATTAAATTTTCGTTATTTATTTCAGTGCGTTTCTAACCCGTACAACCAAACGATAACTCCAAATGCTACGAAATTTGAAATCCAATAATAATACTCTATTACGGATCCAATGGAACTGGTTTCATCGAATTCCGAGACTGTGTCTCGGAAGGCTATTTTTACTCGTCGATTAAATCGACGACTTTTCAAAATTTACATAATTTCTTACGAATCCAATTTTAAATGTTAACAAATTCATTGTTGTTTAAATAAAATTTTATATCAATCTTCGATATCATTTTCAATCATATTATATTCAAAATTCAATTATTCAAATATTTGCAAATTTAAATTTTAAACAATTTAGATTATTCGAAATTCATTATCTTGAGATATTTGAAAATGAACTTATAAAATTTAACTTTAAAACGAATTCAAATTATGGAACAATTATTTCTGTTATACAGTTATTCAATTCCCGTTATTCAATCTATTCAATTATTAAATTTATTTCCAATATCAAATTTAAACAATTTAATTGATCCATATTCAACAAATTTCAATATTAGATTTTAAATGAATTCTCATTACTAATCAATTACTTTATTTACATCTAATGAATTCAACATTTATTTATCCAACTATTGATCGTAAACTCATTCAATAAGTAGCATTTATATTTCAATATTGGATTTTTAAATAAATTTCCGTTATTAGTCAATTACCTTATTCACATCCAAAGCATCCAACATTTATTATTCAACTTCAGTTATTGATTATAAACCTAGTTACTATATAAAATTTCATTTCATTTACAATTGGTTTCTAAATTCAATTCGACTGACCAATAAACAAGTAACTTATAATAATTATCACCATTTACTTTTAATCACACTTAAGTTTATTATTTACTACAAGTGTCACAATTTCCTATACAATACCAATTAGATTCCATTATTGATGAATATATTTTATTTTATTAGTTAACTCAATATTTACATTTGTTGTTCTTATATTTCCTTTATAACCAAGTTATAATATTTGAGTCATTTTACGTGATTGGAATTTCATTCAACTCATTAATAATTAACTCAGATAACTATTGTTGCAATTCATTCTAGTTATTATCATTTAAATAAATACATTACAAATTTTTAATTCTTCCAGCATTAAACCATGAAATTTTATTAGATTAACTAATTTAATTATCGAAAATCTACGGGTTGTTACACTTATTCTGTGAGTATATTCCATGCTTTCATAGTTTAGCGAGTATAACTTATTCTGTAAGTATATTCCATGCTTTCATAGTTTAGCAAGTATAACTTATTCTGTATGTATATTCCTTATTTTCATAAGTTCAGTGAGTATATTTCTTGTTTTCATAGGTTAGTGAGTATATTCCTTGTTTTCATAGTTTAGTGGGTATAACTTATTCTGTGAGTATAATTTAATTATTTTACAGTCAGTGTAATCTTAATCTCTTTCCTTCGACTCATTCATATTTTAACAAATGTTGTGTTAACTATTGATCGTAAATTGTTAATAATAATGAGTCTGTTATTATTCTTGTTATTATTCTTGTTTGGTTGTTTGATTTGTGCTCGGCCAGTTTATGAGCAATAACTTTGATGTTTAGTTGAAGGGAACTTACACCACCTTTTAACTTAGGATTGAAATTTAGTGACTTTTTGGTTAAAAGGAAATAACACCCCTTTTAGCTATCTCATTTGATTAAGAGGAAGCTTCACCCCTCTTGGTCGTATTTTCCTTTAAAGATGATGGGTTTAAGTTATGATTTGAATGGATGTTTTAAATCTTGGTTTAAAGTATTTTAAAGGAGCTTCAAAATTTATATAATGATTTAAATGGGTTATTTATGGAAAGTAAGTATACCTATACTTGGCACTAAAAGCCGATGAGTAGATTGATCCTCTATCTGTAAGACCTGGAAATGAAATGTCTAGGCAAGGCTAGGAGCAGCCAGTGCCCTGACTTACCTGGCTTTGTTTTTGGGCGAGGGGTAGAGTAAGTCGAGAATTTCGGAAACGTGACAAGTGTAGGAGATTTGATTTCCATAAATGATCTTTATAATTATAATGGAAAACATTCGCATTTCTTATAGACAGTTGTTTTTGAACCATCTAAGTATGCTTTTGAAATATGAAATCCTTTCAAATGTTTTGTGAATATACGTATACCGATGGGATAAGTATATGGATATTTTCCAAGCATTGAAAAAGTATAAGATTTAATTTCCATATACGGTCATTTTGTTATCCCCGATAGTTGATATCTTGACTATCAATTTCGATACCCTTCTTCCTTTTGTTTTTGTTTCGTCAATCTAAGACGATTTGTTGCTCATTTAGAGTATTGATATCCTTTATCGGAAATGACTAAATAAAGAGCGAGTGGGGGCCAAGCTATGTGGGGTTGCTCCCATTAGGGTATTTTCACATCTACTCTAGATTGGTTTCGGTTGTATGCACACGGAGATGTGAAATACTCGGATACTCGGTAAGGTTGGCGGGGTCCGGCTTGGTGGTTTCTGAGAGCCATTGTGGTTCTCAAGTATATTTTCTAGAGGTATACTTTCGATAAGGGGGGCACACCCTCCTAGTCATTGTTGGAATTCCTTATTTTTGATTCAAAACTTTGGATTGATTCTTTCTTAATTTCATCGGGAAGCGTCTTGCGCTCTTCGCGATGTTTAATTATTTGTATCCATTCTTTTGTACTTGGATGTTGTCCTTGTGAGGGAAAACCCATTCTGCGTTTTTGCGATGTGGTCTCACTAGTTACTTTGTGTGTTCTATGTTTTGGAGTTTACTCATACCAGACTTATTGTCCGATCCGAATTGTTTGTTTTCCCTAAACGTTCGGGTACTCATTTATATTTGAGTAGTCCGAAAATGACATGTTTCTTTAGGCTCTTTTGAAGATGGTGGACGAGCAGGAGGCTCCTTATCTATCTAGCTATTTATTTCCGCTATTATAAGAAGTTGGCTCTATGTATGTATATTTAAAGGCGGGTTGTTATAACTGCCTAGACTGATAGTAGTACTTTTGTTATAACTCTGATAACTCCATGTTAGGGAGTAAACTTATGTACTGTCTTATTTTTATGTTATATTTAACCGTTCCGTTGTGAGATTATTGTTCCGTTCTTATATTTTACCCCATGACAACTCGTCTTTTAGATACTTGGGCAACGACACATGAATACCATGGATGTATTAAGTGTCGTTCTCAAGGGTCAGAAAGGTGGATCGTCACAGTTGGTATCAGAGCCTAGGTTGAGCGAACACCTTAGCCTGATGGGGTACAACTCATTAGAGATAGGGTAAATGATGCCCTAGAATGAGTTAATCTTGAGAGAGCATATTTGTAATTTTTGTAATAATAATATTTATCCTCTAAAGTCTAGTTTTAGATCCTTTGGTGTTATTTCCTTGAACCATTTTAATCCTATTTTGTATTCTAAAGATACCTGTTATTTGTTCAGATAATAGAAAATGAATATAAGAAGAGGAGGAAGGAGAGGATCTAGAACTAGCACGGCTACCAATGGTAGGGTACCTAGAAATGCTACTATGTCAGCTGTAGATCCGGTAAAGGAAATGGTAGCGCAAGTTCAAACCCCTATGAACTTTGCAGCTTTGTGTAAGAATTTTACCACTTTGGGCGGGAAACCATTCTATGGGACTGAAGATATTCTTGGAGTGCAGATGTGGCTTCGAACTTGTGAAAGAATATTTGGAGACCTTCGGTTGGAGGATGCAGAGAAATGGCTGTTAGCATCGTGATAACTTCAAAAGTCGGCGATGGATTGGTGGGATTCAGAAACAGCTAGTACTCCAGAGGGGGAGTTTTCTTGGGCCCAATTCAAGGAAGTTTTTGAAGCATAGTTTATTCCAGAAGACGGAAAAACTCAGTTATTTAGAAGTTTCATTGACTTATAGCAGGGTGATATGACTTTGTCGTAGTATGAGCATAAGTTCAATGCTTTGTCCCGTTTTGGACTTGGATTGATAGACACACCGCTCAAGAAAAATGAAATGTTTGTGAATGGAATGCGACCAGAGTTCCATCGTGAAATGACCAATCATCTTATGGGTACGTTCATGTAACGACCCGATATTTTGGACCATTCGCATCCATTATAAGTGTATAGGTAGACACTCATGCCGGTGTTGGATTGCTCAAAATACCGTGTTGTTAATTTAAATTGGCAAAACTCAGCATATACAGTAAATAAAATAATCACAGATCACAGACACAGAGTAATATAACAATAGTGCAGCGGAAACAAAAGAATAGTAGTTCATGAAGCTACCATATATATATATATATATATAACAGAGTTAAACAAGATACAACAGAAGTCTCGAATACAATAGATATCTCAATACAATAGTCAAATACAAGATCTGAATACATCACTGGAATCAACTGAATAACTGAAAGCTGGATAGATAGCTGGATCTCCAAGCGAAGCTCCAACTCCAAAGGTGAGTCTCAAATACTGTATCACTCAGTCTGACCCGAGCGTAAAGCAAAACACAAGACACTCGAGTCAGGATTAACATTCTTATATTAATAAATCCAACTCAAGTGAAATAGCAATTGAAATACAAGTAACTCAAAGGATGTTTGGGATAACCATTCTTTAAGGATCCGTTAAACTATCCACTATGTAATAGTGTACGATAAGTAGATAATGTCTATCAGTAATATAAGATATCAAAATAGTGTTAAGTCATGGCCCATTCCACCCTTAACACATTTTTATTCCCAAGAGCATATACAAGACCGTAGTTTCCCCAAAACCGGAAGTCACCAGAGGGCAATCCATATACTAAAGGTACAAAACAAATCGTAGTGGTCGCAAATAGGATAATCAGTATGACAAGGTACATGAGGCGATACCAACTAGGATACTAGTAGTTGCCTGATCCGGACTAATGTTGGGCATAGCAGCTACTACCCCAACACCGCAAAACAACACTCCCATAATCGAGGGGTGCACCCAAATCGAATCACAAAAGTAATAGATATGGTATCGAAGAAGTGTGTCCGCTAGAGATGGCGATCCTCAATGGCCCGGCGCGGCTCCTGTTTTAGTCATGTCAGGGGTCATCCAAAATCGTTCTCTTTCTTCAGTCAACGCGTTCACCAAAACCATCCACTTCGTTCTGGATCAACACTCCGCGTATTTTAGTTATTAAAGTGGTTTTCGGTATCGACAGAGAGTATGTCCATATCCGATCTCGGTCTCTTTAATAACTACGTATTATTACACCGATGGTCATTTAATAAACTTTCAAAATAGTTATATTTCAAAACCGACATATCATTGCCATTTCAAAACCATATCAATACGATATCACTTTTCCTTTAAATAAATCCATTTCAAAATCATATCACTTTCCAAAGTTATATTGCTTTCGAAATCATAAGTCTTTTAAAATCATAACACTTTGGAAATCAAACTTGAAATTCATAACACTTTGAAATCCTAGCACTTTCCTCTTAAACAGTTTAGATATTCACAAATCAATTTACATAAACTCGAATTACAAAATTTAAAATTTAATTAAATCTCAAATCATCAATTTCAATTTAATTTAGTTTCTAAATAACCATTTCAATCTATCGATTTCAAATACATATTTAAACCATAAAATAAGCCATTTCAATTTCAATATATTTCAAAGCTTTAAATATTTAACATTTCAATAGCATCTAATACAACTTCAATTCACAAATTCAAATAAACAAAATATCCCTTTTAAATTTATATCATTTGAAATATTCATTAAAGTCACTTTTAATCAAATTCAAGTTAAAACATATCTTTAGAATTTCAAATTTTTTAAATTTCAAATCAAACTTTATTTAAGTATAATTCTTAAATAAATATAATTTCAAATCAATTTCAAATCATTATAAACTCTATATTTGAAAATATAGATAAATAAATACTTAAACATATTTCATATTGATTCAAATCAACTTATTAAATCAACTTTAATAAATCTTTAAAATAATTATTTATTAAAACCATATACTTCTTTCAAAACCGTAGAAATGTTTTTCAAAAACATTTATATATAGACCAACGGTGTCTGTATATAATTTTCTATCCTATGGTCAAGTGATACGGATATTTATCATTTCAATCCGCAATTTAAAATATATTCGGGTATATATCTTTTCAACCCGAAATCCCAAATTCAATTTAATTTGAAAATCGCTTGAGTTTATCATTTCAACCCATAACGATTTTCTCCTATTCTAAAGTCTGTTCGGGTATGTATCATTTCAACCCATAGTGATTCTATACTAACAGGGAACTTGCAGAGTGATAACAGATAATATAACAACGGTCACAGGCATATATCATCAGTATAAATAACAAATAAGGGTGTTAGATGTCACAGGTGAACAGATACAGATGATGGCATATATATATCAATATAAATAACAGATAATGATGTCAGGTGTCACAGGTGAACAGATTCAGATGATGTCATAGATATAGCAATATAAATAACTAACAACAGCATATTTCAATTGTCGTTTCAATTGAAATCAAATTTAATAAATATAAGAACGTTAATCGTGAGTGATTGCTCACCTTTCGAGGCTAGAGATGCACGAGAAGATGACACGGATACGCACACTGATACGGACATAGAGATTGAGTTACGAATCCAAGCAAACAAATCGGCACGAATTCAACGATCAAAGCTGATAACAGAAATCGATGAAATCAAATCAAAACATTCAACATAGCAACAAATAAAACATGTCATGCGTCAAAGTTTAACAATATAATTCTATGTGCTACCGAGATCGAAATGGTCTGAAATTTGGTATGAATAAAGATCAAAACTTGTATTTTAAACTGCAAAAGAATCACTTGATTTGGACTAGAGACGAGAAAAGTTATGATGTCACGAACATAGACTCAGGCCATGTTTGCAGCAGTGTAAAATAATTTCTAAGTACAAAAGAATAGCTGTCTGGGTCTAACTTCCAGATCCTCGACCACTAATCAAACGATGTCGGATTTGGCTGAAATTTGACAGGCATAAACTAGGTAACTCTGACTTCTTTTTAAAAATAAAATCAACCCATTCCGATGTAAGACAGAAGAGATACGATGCGTCAAACATGAACTCAGGTCGTGTTTGCAGCAGTGTAAAATAATTTCTAAGTACAAAAGAACAACTGTCTGGGTCTAACTTCCAGATCCTCGACCACTAATCAAACGATGTCGGATTTGGCCGAAATTTGACAAGCATAAACTAGGTAACTTTGACTCCTTTTAAAAAAAAAATCAACCCATTATCAACAAAGACGCACTGTATATATATACTTTACCATACTGGTACAACTACAGTACAATGCAACATAAATATAATACATCTAAAATAATATGCTGTAAGTATATTACCTATATACAGTAACCATAACAAAGCTATGCAAATCTACTTATATTCCATAACTTCGTATACTTTACATAAAATTTATAAGTTATATATATACAAGCAGACCATGGAAACGTGCAGACCCAATATTTTAATCAAATGTATAAGTTTTTGATATGGATACACAATTCTTGTCTCATATAAAAGTTAAATATACTTATATAAACATGAACATGTTACATTACTATTAACATATTACTCAACTGCAAACTCTAATATTTTATAAAAATATATATGCAGGCCTATAGCTCACCAAATCATATTCAACTAAATACACGTGCAACCAATATACATACAATATATATTTAATAAACGAAGGAAAGGCTGCACTTACATGTCTACAGGCTACATGACAGGGACGAGCTTGAGGCTGGTCTGGGTATGGGCGACAAGGCCAAGCAAGGGAGCGGAGATGCGGTGCCAAAGTTGCGGAGGAAGGCTACGCATGGATGGTGGAACTCTTGGTTGATGGGTTATGGTGCTCGGCTAAGCAAGGGAAGGGGAGTGGAGATGGTGGGCTGTGAGGCAAGCGGAGGTGGGTGGTGCACTGGGGCGGAGGGACTGGGGCGGGCTGCTGGGCGGAGGGGAGTGGGTCGGCTGGGCGAAGGTGGCTGCAGGCGGAGTGGGTTGCCGGGGCGAGTGCGGGCTGGTGGTTGCATGGGGCGGAGGCGGAGAGGTGGCAGTAGGTGCGAAGGGGACGGGAGATGGTGGCTGGTGGGTACGGGCGGTGGGTGGTGGCATGGGTTGAGGGAGCTGCAGTGGCGGGCGAAGTGGGTTGGTGGCTGTAGGCGGGGTGGCAAGCGGGGAGGTGGGCTGTAGGCACGCATGGGGAGGGAGAGTTTTCATAAGTTCTCTTCATAAAAAAAAATAAATAAAGGAGAAGGAGGAGGAAAGGAATGAAGGAAATATGCAGAAGAGAATTGGAAGGAATGCAGACGTACCAGAGAAGATTAATTTTAAAATTGAGTTGGTATGCAACTGTGTACAGAGTAATAAATGAAGAGGGTTGCAGAGATTTATACAGAGAATTTAGAGTCCCCGTGTAAATGAAATGATTATTTGTCACAGTGGCTATTGGGCTTCTGAAGGGTCATTTGAATTCTGAGCGGGAAAAGTAGGGTACCGGTTTGTGTGGCGTAACGGACCAGTTTGTACTCCGTTAACCAATTAATAGCTTGCAACGCCGAACTTCGATTGACACAAACAAATATACCGTTTTGATCAGCACGACGAGGCGGACACAACGGTATATAGATATCAGTGGTATGATTGAATTATAAAAATTCGAATTTTCTAATAGCGGAAAATGCAAGAAAAACGCTGAAAAATAAGATCGACGGAGCCAAAGATGTCCGAATTTGGAAAAACGACAAACTGAAATCTTGCTCAAAAGATGGTTTAGAATTTTTCTATGTAAAAATATTTAGGTTTCGGAAACATTTTATTTTCATCGCTTTTTAACTGATTAAATTGAAGTAAATTTACGCGCGAAATAACTTTCATATTTTCGGACGAAAATTTACCGGTTGCTATATTTAACTAAATGCATTCCAAATATTAAATTTTTTATTTCAAAATTTTATCGTTTAAAATTTCCTAAAATTTCAATTAATAACGTTATTAAAACCGGTTAAATTTACGGGTCGTTACATTCTCCCCCACTCAAAACTTTTCGTCCCCGAAAAGGAACGAGGTAGGAGAATAGAAACAACCAGAAAGAAAACAGATTTGAAATACAGAATAATAGTTAATTTAAACCATATAATTTCAAATTTAAATTAATTGATATCCAATAATTGATTTAATCCATTTGATTTCACTTAAATCAATCTCAACTACTTCTAAATTCATTATCTTATTATCTCATTTTCTTCAATTTACAATTTTTAAAAGCATAAATTTGAATAGTCTTTTATTATAATCATATTTTCTTCAACAATTTTAAATTCTTCTTTATTCCAAATTATTGTTAAATTTATTCTACTTAATATATCTAATCACATATATTTAACACATATAAATTAATTTAAACTATAAAAGTTTTGATTTAAATTAATTTATATTTACTAATTGCTTTTAAATTCAAGGTATTTTCATAAGTTGATCAAATTCAATTTGTTAATTCTTTCAGAACAAAATTTATTATATTCATCTCATTCAATTAATTATTTTATCATCTTTATTAGCATTTTTTTATAATTAAAATCTAGTGTATAACATTTATTATAAACACTCAAATTTTATAAAATCATTTTATATTGCATATTACCCAATTACATTTTAACTTCTGAATAATTTAGGTAAGTTATATTGAAATGCAATTTAGTACTATACAAATAAAATTTTCAAATTCAATTTTCAAGTTTAAATATTTATCCAAAATTTAGCTTTATTTATAATTGAAACTACCTTTAACAAAATTTTAAGAATTTAATTTCCGTTTAATTTCAAACCCTTTAGAGATAATTATGTATATACTATATATATTAAATCAAATTAAATTTAAATAATATACCTATATATATATAAATCAAGTCATACTTAAGAAATTCAAATTAAAATATTTTTTTTCCCCAAACAAAACCGTAGCAAAGCTACAGAATGGTTTCTCCACTTCGAAACTCGAAAATGAATGTCGATGATGCGGCCGCCATAACCGAAATTATTTTCCAGCGACAAAGAGAAGAGTACTAATTTCAACATTTTAAAATTCTTTGAAAACGATTTCTATTCGAAAATACCTTTAATAATATACACTTTAAAACCAAAGTTGAAATCACCGGTAATCAAATTCTCAAATTCCCGATTTTTTTAAAATTCATTTCGATTCCAAATCAATTTATAAGCCATGTTTATAAATTCATTTAGAACAATAAATGATAATCAAATATTATCATTCAACAACCAATTTAATTAACTATTTAATTCCAGAAAAATTTTACTTATATATTTATAATATAATCATACAAAATTATTTCATTTACCAAATTTGAAAACAATATTGTGTCAGTTTGCTCTGCTCAAGTGTTTTGGAAATCCTATCGATAGCGTTGATCAGACGAATCGATCGGAAACCCAAATCAACATAAACAACTCAAACAACTCAATATATTTTAAAACATTTAAATATAGATTTACAAATTCTCTATCCAAGAATAAATTTTCAAAGCAAGGACAGCGATTCAAATTTGATTAATTCAATCAAAGAAAATTTTGATTTGAGAATAAGTTGGAACGAAAGATAAGATGATTATTTAACCGAATAAGGAAAAAGATAATCTTATATAAATCGCGGGCAACCATAACCGGGTGGACCGTGAAATAAGATCGATGTGGAATTCCGAGGTAAATTGACATTCGATCTCGAGAATTAGAATTCAAGTATAGCAGGAGATAGATAGCATCGTAAACCGAGGATACAGAAATCTCCGGTAAATCAATGCCTATTGTAAAGGAATTTCACCCCTTTACAAATTATTCGAAGATTGGTGAGACCGCCGATTTCATTATAAGGGCCATTCGAAGTGGAGTTATGGGATGCTCCAGAATTGAAAGAAGGCCAATAATGAGGGACACGAATGAATTTTTTTGGAATCGCAAGGAACGTTCCAAAAGCCAAAGGAATCGAGTCAAAAGAAAGAGGTTGAAACTCGAATGAGAGTGATTCTGTAAATACATTTACCCTATATGTTAAGTTTTGCCTAGAGCAACCTCGCTCTGATACCAACTGTAACGACCCGATATTTTGGACCATTCGCATCCATTATAAGTGTATAGGTAGACACTCATGCCAGTGTTGGATTGCTCAAAATACCGTGTTGTTAATTTAAATTGGAAAAACTTAGCATATACAGTAAATAAAATAATCACAGATCATAGACACAGAGTAATATAACAATAGTGCAGCGGAAACAAAAGAATAGTAGTTCATGAAGCTACCATATATATATATATATAACAGAGTTAAACAAGATACAACAGAAGTCTCGAATACAATAGATATCTCAATACAATAGTCAAATACAAGATCTGAATACATCACTGGAATCAACTGAATAACTGAAAGCTGGATAGATAGCTGGATCTCCAAGCGAAGCTCCAACTCCAAAGGTGAGTCTCAAATACTGTATCACTCAGTCTGACCCGAGCGTAAAGCAAAACACAAGACACTCGAGTCAGGATTAACATTCTTATATTAATAAATCCAACTCAAGTGAAATAGCAATTGAAATACAAGTAACTCAAAGGATGTTTGGGATAACCATTCTTTAAGGATCCGTTAAACTATCCACTATGTAATAGTGTACGATAAGTAGATAATGTCTATCAGTAATATAAGATATCAAAATAGTGTTAAGTCATGGCCCATTCCACCCTTAACACATTTTTATTCCCAAGAGCATATACAAGACCGTAGTTTCCCCAAAACCGGAAGTCACCAGAGGGCAATCCATATACTAAAGGTACAAAACAAATCGTAGTGGTCGCGTATAGGATAATCAGTATGACAAGGTACATGAGGCGATACCAACTAGGATACTAGTAGTTGCCTGATCCGGACTGATGTTGGGCATAGCAGCTACTACCCCAACACCGCAAAACAACACTCCCATAATCGAGGGGTGCACCCAAATCGAATCACAAAAGTAATAGATATGGTATCGAAGAAGTGTGTCCGCTAGAGATGGCGATCCTCAATGGCCCGGCGCGGCTCCTGTTTTAGTCATGTCAGGGGTCATCCAAAATCGTTCTCTTTCTTCAGTCAACGCGTTCACCAAAACCATCCACTTCGTTCTGGATCAACACTCCGCGTATTTTAGTTATTAAAGTGGTTTTCGGTATCGACAGAGAGTATGTCCATATCCAATCCCGGTCTCTTTAATAACTACGTATTATTACACCGATGGTCATTTAATAAACTTTCAAAATAGTTATATTTCAAAACCGACATATCATTGCCATTTCAAAACCATATCAATACGATATCACTTTTCCTTTAAATAAATCCATTTCAAAATCATATCACTTTCTAAAGTTATATTGCTTTCGAAATCATAAGTCTTTTAAAATCATAACACTTTGGAAATCAAACTTGAAATTCATAACACTTTGAAATCCTAGCACTTTCCTCTTAAACAGTTTAGATATTCACAAATCAATTTACATAAACTCGAATTACAAAATTTAAAATTTAATTAAATCTCAAATCATCAATTTCAATTTAATTTAGTTTCTAAATAACCATTTCAAATACATATTTAAACCATAAAATAAGCCATTTCAATTTCAATATATTTCAAAGCTTTAAATATTTAACATTTCAATAGCATCTAATACAACTTCAATTCACAAATTCAAATAAAAAAATATCCCTTTTAAATTTATATCATTTGAAATATTCATTAAAGTCACTTTTAATCAAATTCAAGTTAAAACATATCTTTAGAATTTCAAATTTTATAAATTTCAAATCAAACTTTATTTAAGTATAATTCTTAAATAAATATAATTTCAAATCAATTTCAAATCATTATAAACTCTATATTTGAAAATATAGATAAATAAATACTTAAACATATTTCATATTGATTCAAATCAACTTATTAAATCAACTTTAATAAATCTTTAAAATAATTATTTATTAAAACCATATACTTCTTTCAAAACCGTAGAAATGTTTTTCAAAAACATTTATATATAGACCAACGGTGTCTGTATATAATTTTCTATCCTATGGTCAAGTGATACGGATATTTATCATTTCAATCCGCAATTTAAAATATATTCGGGTATATATCTTTTCAACCCGAAATCCCAAATTCAATTTAATTTGAAAATCGCTTGAGTTTATCATTTCAACCCATAACGATTTTCTCCTATTCTAAAGTCCGTTCGGGTATGTATCATTTCAACCCATAGTGATTCTATACTAACAGGGAACTTGCAGAGTGATAACAGATAATATAACAACGGTCACAGGCATATATCATCAGTATAAATAACAAATAAGGGTGTCAGATGTCACAGGTGAACAGATACAGATGATGGCATATATATATATCAATATAAATAACAGATAATGATGTCAGGTGTCACAGGTGAACAGATTCAGATGATGTCATAGATATAGCAATATAAATAACTAACAACAGCATATTTCAATTGTCGTTTCAATTGAAATCAAATTTAATAAATATAAGAACGTTAATCGTGAGTGATTGCTCACCTTTCGAGGCTAGAGATGCACGAGAAGATGACACGGATACGCACACTGATACGGACATAGAGATTGAGTTACGAATCCAAGCAAACAAATCGGCACGAATTCAATGATCAAAGCTGATAACAGAAATCGATGAAATCAAATCAAAACATTCAACATAGCAACAAATAAAACATGTCATGCGTCAAAGTTTAACAATATAATTCTATGTGCTACCGAGATCGAAATGGTCTGAAATTTGGTATGAATAAAGATCAAAACTTGTATTTTAAACTGCAAAAGAATCACTTGATTTGGACTAGAGACGAGAAAAGTTATGATGTCACGAACATAGACTTAGGCCATGTTTGCAGCAGTGTAAAATAATTTCTAAGTACAAAAGAATAGCTGTCTGGGTCTAACTTCCAGATCCTTGACCACTAATCAAACGATGTCGGATTTGGCTGAAATTTGATAGGCATAAACTAGGTAACTCTGACTTCTTTTTAAAAATAAAATCAACCCATTCCGATGTAAGACAGAAGAGATACGATGCGTCAAACATGAACTCAGGTCGTGTTTGCAGCAGTGTAAAATAATTTCTAAGTACAAAAGAACAACTGTCTGGGTCTAACTTCCAGATCCTCGACCACTAATCAAACGATGTCGGATTTGGCCGAAATTTGACAGGCATAAACTAGGTAACTTTGACTCCTTTTAAAAAAAAATCAACCCATTATCAACAAAGACGCACTGTATATATATACTTTACCATACTGGTACAACTACAGTACAATGCAACATAAATATAATACATCTAAAATAATATGCTGTAAGTATATTACCTATATACAGTAACCATAACAAAGCTCTGCAAATCTACTTATATTCCATAACTTCGTATACTTTACATAAAATTTATAAGTTATGTATATACAAGCAGACCATGGGAACGTGCAGACCCAATATTTTAATCAAATGTATAAGGTTTTGATATGGATACACAATTCTTGTCTCATATAAAAGTTAAATATACTTATATAAACATGAACATGTTACATTACTATTAACATATTACTCAACTGCAAACTCTAATATTTTATAAAAATATATATGCAGGCCTATAGCTAACCAAATCATATTCAACTAAATACACGTGCAACCAATATACATACAATATATATTTAATAAACGAAGGAAAGGCTGCACTTACATGTCTACAGGCTACATGACAGGGACGAGCTTGAGGCTGGTCTGGGTATGGGCGACAAGGCCAAGCAAGGGAGCGGAGATGCGGTGCCAAAGTTGCGGAGGAAGGCTACGCATGGATGGTGGAACTCTTGGTTGATGGGTTATGGTGCTCGGCTAAGCAAGGGAAGGGGAGTGGAGATGGTGGGCTGTGAGGCAAGCGGAGGTGGGTGGTGCGCTGGGGCGGAGGGACTGGGGCGGGCTGCTGGGCGGAGGGGAGTGGGTCGGCTGGGCGAAGGTGGCTGCGGGCGGAGTGGGTTGCCGGGGCGAGTGCGGGCTGGTGGTTGCATGGGGCGGAGGCGGAGAGGTGGCAGTAGGTGCGAAGGGGACGGGAGATGGTGGCTGGTGGGTACGGGCGGTGGGTGGTGGCATGGGTTGAGGGAGCTGCAGTGGCGGGCGAAGTGGGTTGGTGGCTGTAGGCGGGGTGGCAAGCGGGGAGGTAGGCTGTAGGCACGCATGGGGAGGGAGAGTTTTCATAAGTTCTCTTCATAAAAAAAATAAAAAAAATAAAGGAGAAGGAGGAGGAAAGGAATGAAGGAAATATGCAAAAGAGAATTGGAAGGAATGCAGACGTACCAGAGAAGATTAATTTTAAAATTGAGTTGGTATGCAACTGTGTACAGAGTAATAAATGAAGAGGGTTGCAGAGATTTATACAGAGAATTTAGAGTCCCCGTGTAAATGAAATGATTATTTGTCACAGTGGCTATTGGGCTTCTGAAGGGTCATTTGAATTCTGAGCGGGAAAAGTAGGGTACCGGTTTGTGTGGCGTAACGGACCAGTTTGTACTCCGTTAACCAATTAATAGCTTGCAACGCCGAACTTCGATTGACACAAACAAATACACCGTTTTGATCAGCACGACGAGGCGGACACAACGGTATATAGATATCAGTGGTATGATTGAATTATAAAAATTCGAATTTTCTAATAGCGGAAAATGCAAGAAAAACGCTGAAAAATAAGATCGACGGAGCCAAAGATGTCCGAATTTGGAAAAACGACAAACTGAAATCTTGCTCAAAAGATGGTTTATAATTTTTCTATGTAAAAATATTTAGGTTTCGGAAACATTTTATTTTCATCGCTTTTTAACTGATTAAATTGAAGTAAATTTACACGCGAAATAACTTTCATATTTTCGGACGAAAATTTACCGGTTGCTATATTTAACTAAATGCATTCCAAATATTAAATTTTTTATTTCAAAATTTTATCGTTTAAAATTTCCTAAAATTTCAATTAATAACGTTATTAAAACCGGTTAAATTTACGGGTCGTTACAGTTCACCAACATTATTAGCATGGCTTTGAGGTTTGAGGCTCTTGATATTAAGGAAGGAGTCCAGAAGGGTGTAGTACCAACAATAAGTGCCAAGCCTTTATCAGTTATACCAGTTGAAAGAAAGCCAAACTTCAAGCGTAAGTTTAAGGGAAAGAAGCAGGGTGCATGGAAGAAACTGAAAGAAGGCACTCCAACACAGAAGAAGCAGACCAACTTGGCCAATATTCTTTGTTTCAAGTGCAATAAGATGGGCCACTTTGCAAATCATTGCAACATTGCCACATGTTTTAATTGCGGCCAGCCAGTACATATGAAGAATGAGTGTCCTTTTCCTAAAAAGGGATCTCAAGGACAGACTTTAACGTTGAAGAGAAACCATCCACTTCTTCAGATCAAAAAGGGAAGCAAGTGTTGCAAGGTACATTATCCATCTATGATATTCCTATAAGGGTGCTATTTGATACAGGAGCTTCCCATAGTTTTATTTCTAATGATCTAATGGACAAACTAAACCTTAAATATGTTATCATAAGTAATCCTCTTTGTGTGTCAAACCCAATTGGAGGTCCGACAAATCTTGACACTGTGTGTCTAAATATACCTATTTCTTATCGAAATCATCTCTTTCCTTTTGACTTGTTTGTTCTTGGGTTTGTGGGTTTTGGAGTGTTGCTAGGAATGGATTGGTTATCTAAGTTTAAAGCAATCTTGGATTATGGTAGAAGGCTCGTTAGAGTTAGTGATGCAGGATATGTTGGTGTTGATATTAGTTGTGAAGAGCCTAAGAAGTTAATGAGCAGTTTTCTCTATTCACTCGAAGTGGCTAAAGCGGAGCTAGGAGATGTGTGGAATATGCATGTATATGATTTTTGTTTGATGATAATAAACATATATACATTCATTTAAATGTATTTGATATTGTACTATTTTATTTTTCACAGATAAAATAAATATTTGCTGAATAAAATAAATAACACAATATTGGAATTCAAACGAATATTTTATTCAAACAAATATTTATTACAATTTTGATAGTACAATTTCAAGCTCTCACTATAACTATACAATTTCAGTCACAATACAATTTCATAGTTACAACAGGTTCCTCACTACATATCACTCACACTCGTATTTATCTTCAATTTCATTCCAATTTGAATCCAGCATCTGAGCAATCTGCAGAAATATACATTCAAGCAGTAAAATTGAAAAGGAAATGTTTTTGCAGTATAAAACAAAATATGAATTTTGAAAAAAAAATGTTTGCCTAAGTTATTTGGGTTGTTCGTCATCATTTATATTTGAATTCATCACATACGAACATTGTGACATGCACAGTGCATCACTGTACATGCCACAAGGCCGTGCACACCGATATATGTATATACACTTGATATAGTAACAGGGACAGGTGAGCACAGGTCAAACCCAGACTATCGGGTTCAACTCAGGTGCAATATAAATAAAATACCAACTCGTGTGCACAAGGTCAAATCAAAATCAGATTCAACACAAGTGCAAATGGCCTCGACCAAAATATCAAATATCACTGCAACAATGAACTATGCATGTACATAGAGAAATCAAGCAAGTTAAAGCATACATGTACACTGACAATCAAGTTCAGCTCAGAACAAAAGCAAGAGTGCTACTGAACTATGCAAAGTCGAGGAACAACATCTAGACCAAATGCCAAAGTATAGAACCAAATCTCAAGTCAGTAGATATCTACATGAGTGCAGCAGTCCAACAACTCAAGTGAAGTTACAGGTCATCAGACTACTACACAGGGAACTCAAAACCATCAACTCAAGTCAAATACATCAGGTGAAGTACAAGTTCGACTCAAATGATCAAGACTGCAACATATTCAAGCTGATACAAATAGCAGTATAACTGGAAGTGATAAAGTGAAACAATGACAGTTCAAGTATACAGAGAGCAACTACAAAGACTACAGTGATGAACAGATGATCATCACAAGTTAAAGACAATACAACAATGTAACAGTGATGAACACAGCAACCTAAACCAATGTACTACAGTAGCTACATAATGCAGAATCATCTACATCAATCAAAATGCACATGAGCAAGTTGATATGCAGCAGAGAATACAAGCTACAAGATTCAAATACATGTACAACACAGTGAACAGGTTCAAGTGAAACAGAAGTGATGTCAGAATAAACGGAAATGGTCAAGTATAACAGAGCTCGACAATATGGACCAAGGCAAAACAGAAAATCAAAACCATAATTCACAGTGAAGTCAACATGTTGAAAACTGCAGAGAAGTCACAGAATTCACAGTGAAGTCGACAAGACCAGAATAAAGACACAAGAACAAAAAATGAAACAGAGGTGGCTACAGGGATGAACAGACATAGCCGAAGCCTAGTTAAATGTCAAACTCAAAGCTGCAATGAATAAGTCAGAACACGGAATCGAAATCAACATCGTCGATGCAATTCAATGCCGCGATGACCAAGCAAATTGACCAAGCAAAGAATCAATACCGTGATTATCACGTAATAGAGAAAAACGAAATATACGCATAAGAAAAGGTCATAAATCATCTCAAACGTTCAAACATTATCAAGCGGCCAAGCAAAACCATTTGACGAATTCAAGCAGATTCATACGAACGAGAATAAAGGGATTCGAACCCTATAAAAATCGCAAATCATCATTGGCAAAGGGGAGGCATTCGAGTTCGAGCAAATAAAAAAACAAGTAATAATTCATCTCGAATCAAACTCAAGCAATCGAGTTCAATCAAGTAATAACCGGAAAAGCAAAAATCACGTACCAGTATCACATACGAACTCGAGAGGAGGAGCCGCTAGCATCAAACATCAAATTCGACAGAGCGGCACTTCTATTTTTCGCAAGCCCCAATTTCCAGAACGAAGAAACAATCGAAGTCGAACAAAGCCTCAATTCATCAGAAGATCGAAGTTGAACAAAGTCGCAGATTATCAGAGGATCGAAGTCGAGCAAAGCCCAGACAGCCGAAGCCCTAATTCTCAGCGGCAAAGAAGAACAACCAAGCACCCATTATTTTTCACGAAAATAATAAAGAGATCGGGCCGATAATATTAAAAGGGGATTGGGCTGGAGAATTATTGAAGTGGGCCGGCCTAGCTTTTCAAATAGGGTTTTAATTTAGTTTTAATTTAATTTTAATTTGGGCCAAGTTTTATTGATTTAATTTTTAGGCCAAATTCATTTGAGGGCAAAGGAATTTTAAACTGTCGATTTAAACTTTGCCCTGGGATTCAAACTGTATTCTGTACTTTCGTTTTGTTTCTTTCAAAGTCCAGTTAGAGTCAATCACCACCTAGGGTTTAGGTGTTGTCAGATTGTCTAGTTAGGGTTAGTTCAGTGAGCAGGGAGGCTGCGAGTTTGCAAAGCTCTATAGGCGGGAGCAGAGTTTGCGAGTAAACGAAACTCTATAGGCGGAGCAGGGTGTGCGATTCTGTAGGAGTGTTTGTGAGCGGGAGCGAGTGTCTGCGAGTCTGTCAGAGTGTTTGTAAGCGGGAGTCTGTTTAATTCTAATAGAAATCTGGGAATGCAGCAGTAGGCAGGGGTTGCCGAAGCTGGGTAAATTTTGTGTTTGATTTACTTTACTGCATATTTATTTATCAGCTGTTTGTTTCCGCGTTTAATTTGAGAAAATTTGCGATAACCCTATTCACCCCCCCTCTAGGGTTAATCTAGATCCTACAAGTGGTATCAGAGCGAGGTAAATTTTTCTTTAACTCTAGAGTCATGAATTCATCAAATAATGCTTTTTCTGAGGGGCAATCTATTGTTAGGCCACCAATGTTTAATGGGAATGATTATGCTTATTGGAAAGTTAGGATGGGTATTTATCTTAGTTCTGTTGATTATGATGTTTGGGATATTATTGAAACTGGCTATAAAGCTCCCACTATAATTGTTGGTGATACTGAGATTCTTAAACCTAAGGATAGGTGGGACGCTAATGATAAGAAATTAAAAACTACAAATGCTAAAGCTATGAATGCTTTAATCTGTGCTCTTGATAAGAATGAATTTAATAGAATTTCTCATTGTACAACTGCGCAAGAAATTTGGCATACTTTGGAGGTGACACACGAAGGAACTTCTCAAGTCAAGGAGTCTCGCCTAGCCCTGTTCAGCAATGAATACGAGAACTTTGTGATGGACAAAGGCGAGAGCATAAAGGGCATGTTTGGACGCTTCTCAACCTTGGTGTACAATGCTAGAGCGCTTGGAAAGATATTCTCTGAGGTAGAGTTAGTGAGGAAGATACTACGAGTCTTACCGATGAACTTTGAGGCAAAAGTCACAGCAATACAAGAATCAAAAGATCTAAGTAAACTAAGCATGGAGGAGTTGATTGGCAACTTGATGACATATGAGCTTGAGCTAAAAACAAAGGAGGAACGCAACAACTCCGAACCAAAGAAGAAGATGATTGCCTTAAAGAGTAAAGAAGAGAGCGATGAAGAAGAAGAAGATCCAATTAAAGAGATTGCAATGGCTGTCAATAATCTTAGAAAATTGTCAAGATTCAGGCCACGCAAGAAGAAAACGAATGGTTATAGATCAAAAGATTCTGACAGTTCAGAAAATGAATTAACCTGCTATAACTGCAACAAGCCTGGCCACTTCAAACCAAACTGCCCACTTCTCAAAAACAACAAAGGAAAGAAAAAGAAGAAGAAGGTCTTTGCAGCAACTTGGGATGATGAAGAAGGAGAGGAAGCTTTGAATAATAGCTCAGAGGAGGCTAATTTGTGTTTTACGGCAAGGTCAGATTCAGAAGCAAGCTCAGAGGAATCAAGATCAAATTCAGAAGAAAGCTCAGAAGAATCTAGTGAGGTAAAGAACTATTCGTATAAAGAACTTGTTTATATGTGCCTTGATCTTACTAAAATAGTTGATGCTCTTAATTCTAAAATTGATAAACTGAAATCTGATAGGAGAAAACTTGCCCGTGAAAATTTTAGGTTAGAAACTGAACTTGAAAAGATTCAGAACCTAGATTGTAAAAACTGTAAAACTTTAGATTCAGAATTATCAAAACTGAAGAATAGCTTGGAGAATATTGAAAAAGAAAACTTGAATCTTAAAGAAACCATTGACACTAGGAGAAATGATTTTATAAATAGATGCACCTCACTTGTGACTGAAAACACAACACTAAAAACCAAAGTCCAAAGTCTTGAGAAAACTCTGAATAACTTTTCAAGAGGAGAAAAATCATTCAATATGTTATTGGGAAATCAATTTTTTTCTAACAACAGAAAAGGACTAGGTTTTGGGAAAACACAAGTTGATGATAATGCAAAAAGTAAGAGTGTCTTTGCTAGATGTGAAATAATTGACCATCGTGTTGAAAATTGTAGTCATAGGAACAAGAACAAAAAATTTATTCAAATTTGGGTTCCTAAGAATTCTACAAACCAATTTCATATCTATTGGAACAAGAATGAAAAGACAAAACAAGTTTGGGTTCCAAAGGGATTGTTTATTCATAATTATTTTGCCACTAACAACCATGGACCTATAAAAAGGTCACAAAAATCTTTTACCGTGTAGGTGTGGTGGCAGGCTAAGGAACAACATTAGTGTTGTCTGGATTCTGGCTGTTCCAAACATACCACGGGCAACAAATCAACGTTCCTTAGCCTAGTATAAAGGTGACAGATTCACAATGGGCAAACAACGAAAGATTATCGTACAGGTAAAACAGGTAATTGTATTTATTTTCAAACGATAGATAAAATGTGAAAATCTGCACCATAATCTGAATCAGCCAGTTATGTGAAATGATTGATGATGATTAATTCTGATTTCATCTTTTAATGGATTTACTCGAAGTAATTATGATGGTTGACAGATTCTAATTAATTGATATGATCTTACATGACTTGCTCTTGTCCATGACTTTTATTTGTGCTTAAAAGTTGACCAACCATTTTTTCATTTGAACTTAGTCTGTTTGGTCAAATTTTGATTGATTACTGGTTTCTCAAAGGATTTTTAGAAATTGTTGAAATTGTTGAAACTTTATTGGTGAAACTTCAAGAAATTGTTTTTTGAAATAATGATGATTGTTTAATGACTGTTGATCCTATGGTTTCTTAATCTGACACTGAGATACTTTTTTGATGGTTAACACGACTTCAATTTAAAGTCAAGTTTGTTGAAAATAACTCTGAGATAATTTGTTGAAATTTCACAATCTGGTCTATAACATCCAAACGAGTGATATTGAGTCAGATGTAGATTACACTGGTAATGTAGTTGATAGAAAAATTACTAGTGGAACGTGATTACATTTTGAGACATTCATTTGCTGCATCATTTTTCAAATAAAATACATGCATATCTTTCACTTGAAATATTTTTCATTTTAGCAGAAATTTTTCTTAAAAACCCCTTCTAGAAAATAATTTCTTTTGATCTTGTATCAGATTTGTTATTTAAGAAAACTTGATTTTATTGAAATTGATTAACTGATCCGACCCCCTAATAATTATCTAAAAAGATAAATAGTGATTGAAAATAAGATGAGTGTTGATATTAATCATATATTATAACTTGAGAAAGTATATTTAGAAAATTTCTTTAGAAATTTAAACAAGAGTTATAAATTTTTTTTGTTGATAACTATTCCATGATCGTTTCTATTTCTATCATTTTTCTATCGACCATCACTCATCAAAAATCAATATAGTATGTCAATATGTGGTAGTTTAAACGGGAAATCATTTGTGCTTCAATTTTATTATATTTCTAACAATAAGTAATAATATCCAAAATATTCACTCTCATTTAAAAGTCCTCACGGTTATGCATGGGTGAATTACTTGGATTTTTGATTATGTGCTTCCATGCTCATTTAAAAGTCCTCACGGTTATGCATGTATGGAACGCATATCAAAATTGATTGATTAAATAGACAAGTTGATTCTAATCCCATTTAAAAGTCCTCACGGTTATGCGTGGTTAGAAGATACTTGAATTCATTTTTAAAATAAAAATTTAGAATACTACTAATCTCATTTAAAAGTCCTAACGGTTATGCATGGTTAGTAGATATTCAAATTTCCTGAAATAAATATACCACAAATAGACACAACTATATGGTTTTATTCGATGAAATCATTCATATCATTCTAAAATGGAATATGCATCAAAAAGGAGTATTTATGATTTTTGTTTGATTTTATTATTGAAATTAGTAATTACACTCGATTGAGCTTTAATATTGTATTAATGTCTATCACTATATCTCCATTTTTCTATTACTATTATTCTTTTGCTGATAACAAAAGGGGGAGAGAAAAGTTAAGATTTTGAAAATAAAGGTCAAATATTTTCTAGTTGCATCAAAGCTCATTTGAATATTTTATTCTCATGCATATATGTAGGGGGAGTATTGTGTAGAGAGAGAGCATTCAAATAGGGGGAGCAAACTGAATAATCAAATACATTTACAATAGTCAAAATCTTAAATATATGTTTGTTATCATCAAAAGGGGGAGATTGTGGAATATGCATGTATATGCTTTTTGTTTGATGATAATAAACATATATACATTCATTTAAATGTATTTGATATTGTACTATTTTATTTTTCATAGATAAAATAAATATTTGCTGAATAAAATAAATAACACAGTATTGGAATTCAAACGAATATTTTATTCAAACAAATATTTATTACAATTTTGATAGTACAATTTCAAGCTCTCACTATAACTATACAATTTCAGTCACAATACAATTTCATAGTTACAACAGGTTCCTCACTACATATCACTCACACTCGTATTTATCTTCAACTTCATTCCAATTTGAATCCAGCATCTGAGCAATCTGCAGAAATATACATTCACGCAGTAAAATTGAAAAGGAAATGTTTTTGCAGTATAAAACAAAATATGAATTTTGAAAAAAAATGTTTGCCTCAGTTATTTGGGTTGTTCGTCATCATTTATATTTGAATTCATCGCATACGAACATTGTGACATGCACAGTGCATCACTGTACATGCCACAAGGCCGTGCACACCGATATATGTATATACACTTGATATAGTAACAGGGACTGGTGAGCACAGGTCAAACCCAGACTATCGGGTTCAACTCAGGTGCAATATAAATAAAATACCAACTCGTGTGCACAAGGTCAAATCAAAATCAGATTCAACACAAGTGCAAATGGCCTCGACCAAAATATCAAATATCACTGCAACAATGAACTGTGCATGTACACAGAGAAATCAAGCAAGTTAAAGCATACATGTACACTGACAATCAAGTTCAGCTCAGAACAAAAGCAAGAGTGCTACTGAACTATGCAAAGTCGAGGAACAACATCCAGACCAAATGCCAAAGTATAGAACCAAATCTCAAGTCAGTAGATATCTACATGAGTGCAGCAGTCCAACAACTCAAGTGAAGTTACAGGTCATCAGACTACTACACAGGGAACATTAAACCATCAACTCAAGTCAAATACATCAGGTGAAGTACAAGTTCGACTCAAATGATCAAGACTGCAACATATTCAAGCTGATACAAATAGTAGTATAACTGGAAGTGATAAAGTGAAACAATGACAGTTCAAGTATACAGAGAGCAACTACAAAGACTACAGTGATGAACAGATGATCATCACAAGTTAAAGACAATACAACAATGTAACAGTGATGAACACAGCAACCTAAACCAATGTACTACAGTAGCTACATAATGCAGAATCATCTACATGAATCAAAATGCACATGAGCAAGTTGATATGCAGCAGAGAATACAAGCTACAAGATTCAAATACATGTACAACACAGTGAACAGGTTCAAGTGAAACAGAAGTGATGTCAGAATAAACGGAAATGGTCAAGTACAACAGAGCTCGACAATATGGACCAAGGCAAAACAGAAAATCAAAACCATAATTCACAGTGAAGTCAACATGGAGAAAACTGCAGAGAAGTCACAGAATTCACAGTGAAGTCGACAAGACCAGAATAAAGACACAAGAACAAAAAATGAAACAGAGGTGGCTACAGGGATGAACAGACATAGACGAAGCCTAGTTAAATGTCAAACTCAAAGCTGCAATGAACAAGTCAGAACACGGAACCGAAATCAACATCGTCAATGCAATTCAATGCCGTGATGACCAAGCAAATTGACCAAGCAAAGAATCAATACTGTGATTATCACGTAATAGAGAAAAACGAAATATACGCATAAGAAAAGGTCATAAATCATCTCAAACGTTCAAACATTATCAAGCAGCCAAGCAAAACCATTTGACGAATTCAAGCAAATTCATACGAACGAGAATAAAGGGATTCGAACCCTATAAAAACCGCAAATCATCATTGGCAAAGGGGAGGCATTCGAGTTCGAGCAAATCAGAAAACAAGTAATAATTCATCTCGAATCAAACTCAAGCAATCGAGTTCAATCAAGTAATAACCGGAAAAGCAAAAGCAAAAATCACGTACCAGTATCACATACGAACTCGAGAGGAGGAGCCGCTAGCATCAAACATCAAATTCGACAGAGGGGCACTTCTATTTTTCGCAAGCCCCAATTTCCAGAACGAAGAAACAATCGAAGTCGAAGAAAGCCTCAATTCATCAGAAGATCGAAGTTGAACAAAGTCGCAGATTATCAGAGGATCAAACTCGAGCAAAGCCCAGACAGCCGAAGCCCTAATTCTCAGCGGCAAAGAAGAACAACCAAGCACCCATTATTTTTCACGAAAATAATAAAGAGATTGGGCCGATAATATTAAAAGGGGATTGGGCTGGAGAATTATTGAAGTGGGCCAGCCTAGCTTTTTAAATAGGGTTTTAATTAAGTTTTAATTTAGTTTAAATTTGGGCCAAGTTTTATTGATTTAATTTTTAGGCCAAATTCATTTGAGGGCAAAGGAATTTTAAACTGTCGATTTAAACTTTGCCCTGGGATTCAAACTGTATTCTGTACTTTCGTTTTGTTTCTTTCAAAGTCCAGTTAGAGTCAATCACCACCTAGGGTTTAGGTGTTGTCAGATTGTCTAGTTAGGGTTAGTTCAGTGAGTAGGGAGGCTGCGAGTTTGCAAAGCTCTATAGGCGGGAGCAGAGTTTGCGAGTAAACGAAACTCTATAGGCGGAGTGTAACAACCCGGTATTTTGGACCATTCAAATCGACAATAAAT
Source organism: Allium fistulosum (assembly GCA_030737815.1). Classification (NCBI taxonomy): domain Eukaryota; kingdom Viridiplantae; phylum Streptophyta; class Magnoliopsida; order Asparagales; family Amaryllidaceae; genus Allium; species Allium fistulosum. The sequence goes on along the minus strand of CM060902.1, from coordinate 942,291,557 downwards.
CCACACATGTCTGACTTGAATAATTCAAAATAACAGATTGTAATAAAAATTTGGCAAAACTCAGCATATGCAGTAAATAAATCAATCACATAATCACAGACACAGAGTAATACAATAATACGCAGCGGAATAGATAAAATAGTAGTTCATGAAGCTACTATATAAACATCAGAGTTAGAAATAAAATACAACAGAATATCTCAAATGCAGTGAAGTCTCCAGTACAACAGATGACTTCTCTGAACAAATCAACTAGAAGAGCTGAAAGCTGAGGCGATAGTTGGATCTCCAAAGGAAGCTCCAAACTCCAAGGGTGAGTCTCAAATGCTGTATCACTCGGTCTGACCCGAGCGTAAAGCAAAACACAAAACACTCGAGTCAGGATTAACATTCTTATATAAATAAATCCAACTCAAGTGAAATATCAATTGAAATACGAGTAACTTAAAGGATGTTGGGATAACCATCCTCTAAGGATCTTCAGAACTATCTACAAGGTGGAAATATACATTTTAACACCGTGGTCATTTCAATTAAATTTATACTTCAAAACCCAAATATCATTTCATTTCAAATATATCCATTTTCCAAAATAGTATATATATATATTAAATGATTTTAAAAAGTAAAGTATTTAATTTCCTCAAGTCTAGCAAATCGATTCAAATCAACTTCAAATTCCAAATTCAAATTTATTCAAAGCTCAATTCATCAATTTAATTCATTTCTAAACAGATCATTTAAATTTTCAATATATTTCAAAGCTTTAATATTCAACATTTTCAAAGTTAAATTTAACAGTTTCATATAGCTCTTGATTTAACTTCATTATTATTTAATCAGGGAATATTCACTTAATAAATTCAATATCATTTAACTAGCCTTAAATCACATTCTACTAAATATTTCCTTAAACTTTATTTAAATAAGAAATATTCATTAAATTTCTTATAAATCAAACCCAAGTTATAAATCATATCTTACATCTCAATTTCAATAAGTTTCCAATCAGTTTAATTAAATACATTCTTTATTAAATCAATTTCAACTAACTTCAAATTACCTTCCTAACCTTAACTTATCCAAATTATTACTGAAATCTATTCTGAAACATAAATTTAATACTTAAACATATTATATGTATTAAATCCATCTTAATTTAATTAAATATCATTTTTTAATCTATATATATCATTACTATTTATGCACTAATTTTAAAAATCAACTTTTATTTAAAACCATATATTTCTTCCCAAATCCGTAGAATATATTTTCAAAATATTTATATATATGGACCAACGGTGTTTGTATATATATCTATCATATGGTTAAGTGATACGGATATTTATCATTTCAATCCGAAATCTAAATATATACGGGTAGATATCATTTCAACCCGTAATCCCAATTTTAATTCAAATGAAAATCGCTTGGGTTTATCATTTCAACCCATAACGATTTTCTCCTATTCTAAAGTCCGTTCGGGTATGTATCATTTCACCCATAGTGATTTTATACTAACAGGGAACTTGCAGAGTGATAACAGATATGATAATAAAATAACAACAGAAACAGGCATATATCAACAATATAAATAACAGATAATGGTGTCAGATATCACAGGTGAGCAGATACAGATAATGACATATATATAACAATGTGAATAACTAACAGCAGCATATTTCAATTGACGTTTCAATTGAAATCAAATTTAATAAATATAAGAATATTAATCGTGAGTGATTGCTCACCTTTCGAGGTTAGAGAGATAGACAATGAAGTGGTTGCGAAGTCCAGGCGCGAAATCTCAACACAAGGTAAGATTGAACTCAAATCGACGAACGGAGCTGATAAATAGGATTTACGAAATCAAGTCAGAACAGGATTGATGAAGATAATTGGTACGAGTGATGTATATATATATATATATCAAGTCACATCCTAAGTCCAAATGTATATATTAAAATAAGATAAATACATTATATTTGTTTACAAATAAATTTAAACACATATGAACTAAATGTATATATATTTCAAATCATTGTTTTTAACCAAAACACATATATCAAAATCAACGCATATATATATTACATTTTTTTCAAAATTTCATATATACACGTCTATATATATATATATATTTCTTTTCCAAATATATGTTTTAAAATTTGTTACAAAATCTATTCCAAACATCATTCTTATATATATACTATAAAAACAAAACTTAGGCAAAATAAAATTTACACACATATCATCAATTTAGATAAATAACTTAACACGCTATATATATGTGCAAACAACTATATGATATGCAGACCGTATGATATGCCGACCGTATGTGCAAACAACTTATGTAATGCAGACCGTATGATATGCCGACCCAAAATGCACGTAATACAAACAAACACATATATGTACCGACATATACCAAGATATATATATATATCTACATCTCCAACACTTGAAAATAAAAAGTTTTTTTTTTTTACAAATGCGTTCTTGGAATCAACATCTGGTTTCAACTTTAAACAAACTGTTTTTTTTTCGAAACAACAATATATTAACCTTATCAACAGCAAATAAACTTATACATATACCCTTGCATATGACTAACTGCACTGTCTAAACTTATGTACTGACATGTATAAAAGTATATATATATAAGCTATAGTGTGACCACACACGCAAATATCTTGACAAATCATGAAGACTAACACCCATAAATATACTGTAGAAATTTACCATTCATCCTCTCATATATAAAGTATTGTATATATACTGTACTTTATAAACTGATATAAAATGTAAAATATAACATGTATACACTTACATGCCTATGTGTGCTTAATTCAAAACTCAGACCCAAACTTATAACATAACCCATAAAAATTTAAAACAACATAAAATAAAGAAGGTTGTAAAACATTATTTATATAAAAACCTATATAACATAGAAGATTATATAAACCAATATATATTATAATTTAAAAATCCAAATCAAAACATAAATCTATATACATCATATATATACTTACAGTTTATCACATGCTTATAAACAATGGAAGAGGAAGGGCGAGCTTAGATCGGGAAGTGGAGGAGGAGGCCGATTGGGTCAAGGCTGGAGCCAAGGCGTCGGAGTGGTGGAGGATTTCGGAGGCGCGGCTGCGGTGGCGGTCAGAGACGTGGGCGCTTGCTCGGGTTGGTGGTTGAACCGAAGATAGTGGAGGCTCGGCATTGGTTAACCAGGCGGATGGCAGGGGAGGCGAAGGATGGAGGAAGTTTCGGCCTGGGAAGAGGATCTGGGAAAGTCTCGGTTGAGGGAGGGTCCGGGCTGCAATCAGGTCGATAGGACTGGGTCGGAGACGAGGGGTTGGATTCGGGGAGATGGGCGGAGATCTAGGCACTGATGGTGGTCGTTGGCCGTGGGTACGGTGGAGGTGCGGGATGGGTGCTCAGGTGTTCGGCAAAGGAGGGTAAGCTAGAGGTGGAGCCGAGTGTGGTGGTGGGAGGCCTTCGGCGGTAGGGGAGCATGGTGTCGGCTTCGGAAAGGAATGGGTCTAGTAATAATTATATAAACTTGTTTGTTGAGGACGAGCAGATCCGGGAATTGGAGAAAACAAACAAAAAAATGAGAAAAGAGGAGATGAGCAGAGGAAAGAGAGGGCTGGGGAAATGAAAAGAATGAAGGAGCAGAAGAGGAATAGGTAGATAAATGATTCAAAGTAAAAAAAGAAGTTACAGGCTATGGTATAGATCTATAAATTTATTTCAAAGTAACGTAAGCCACAAATCAGATCAAAAGAAAAATTTGAATAGGGATGGTTGTCCGATGATTCAGCAAAGTTATTAAAGCAATTAATATTTTCTTGGATGACACGGATAAAGTTTAAATTCAAAAGAAAACAAACGGTCACGGATCCGGTACCAATACGATTTACCAGTTTCGTGGATTTTGCTGTGTTCTGGACTTCAAAATACATAAATAAATATACCGTAGAGATCAGCACGATGGGACGATCAAAACGGTATACAGATATTAGTGGTACGATCATCCGATCAAAAGTCGATAATCGGTACCAGAAATACTGCTATTATGTCAGAAATAAGATAAACGGAGCAATAGAAATCTAAATTTGGAAAAACGAATTCCGCAGTCTGATTCAGAATGATCTGAATAAATTTTCTCCTGTTGACATATTTTGGTTTCGAAAAACTTTTTAAATTCACTGTTATTAACCGGTTTGATTTGAAATGAAATTTCACAGGAAAATAAACTTCAATATTATCAGATGAAAATTTACCAGTTGCTATATAAAAATAGACGTATTCCAAATAATAAATTTTTAATATCAAATTTTATTGTTTAAAATTTCACAAAATTTCAATTAATTACGTCATAAAATTATTAAAATTTACGGGTCGTTACACTCTCCCCCACTCAAAACTTTTCGTCCCCGAAAAGAAAGGAGGTAGAAGAATAGAAACAACCAGAAAGAAAATAGATTGAAGGTTAAGATTAAACAATTAATTTAAAACTATATAAATTTTACTTGAAATATTCATTTGAGAACTTCATTTGCAATCAATTATCTTTAATACTTTAATACTTTTCAAAAATCCATTTGTAAATTCTTGCCTCATTTATCAATACCTTTTATATGTTTAAATAATATCTTTATAAATATATAAAAACTATTTGAAAACAGTTATTTACATTATTACTTATATTTACAAGAAGTTATTTGAAAACATTAAATCCATAATTCATAAATTTATAAAAAAACATTTCTCAAGATACTTTTCAAATATTATTAATAAATCAATAATCATTTCTTTAAATATGTCTTATTAAATTCATAACTTCTAAAATATTTATAACACTAATTTTTTTTACTATTAAACCATGTAGTATATAAATAAACAATATTTAAAAGGATATAGTCAACAAGGAAAAGAATGAGGACTTGGAAAAACAGAATAGGTGAATAAATAAAGCTGAGCAGATAAGGTAGATTCAAAGGAATAATATCGGGCATGAATAATTAATTCAAACCATTAGAAATTTCAATTTCGAATAGTAATACAAAATTTCTTTGTTAGAAATACTTTTATAATAAAATATATTTTTTTATAACGAAACAAATTTTATTTCGAAAATACTTTTATAACTCGATGTTTCAACAAGTTTATCCTTGTTCCTGTAGACTCTGGTAGTGCGTTGATTAGGCGCAAAACTAGAATTCTCCAGGTACTTAGTAGACCTGTTTCAACACCCAGTGAAAATACTGGAAAAACTTTTAAAAATAGATATGGAAAGTACAATCCAAACAACAAAACGAACAAAACCTTTGTCTAACCATGGTTCGCAGATACACAATGGTTACGCCTGGTTCCCCCAGGAAACAATCCATATCCTTAGGCTTTCTCAGCCCTGCGAGTTACGCCATGATGACTAGTAGAATGCAGGATACACAATGGTTACGCCTGGATCCCCTAGGAAACAATCCGTACCCCCAGGCAAGACTCAGCCAAGCATTTGCGCTACTATTCGCGACCTACACAGATTGCAGGATACACAATGGTTACGCCTGGATCCCCCAGGAAACAATCCGTACCCCTAGGCAAGACTCAGCCAGGCAGTTGCGCTATGCAGTCACGAGAGAAACATAAGACCATGGGTAACGCCATGGAATTCGAAGGACACTCGAGTATCATATCCGGAAAACCAAAATCAGAGAGAATAATATCGATAGAATGAATCCAAGATGTGGCCACAAATCGGATATCAAGCAGAAGGCACTTTCCATATCTTTACTTCGAAAATATGTATCATATAGTACCTTTTCAAATCACTTTCAAATATCGTACTTATATAAAATCCATTATATAAGATTTAATTTTCAAATCAAATACTTTCCAAAATCAATAGTATATCAAATCATACTTATATAGACTTTAATTATATAAGATTTCACTTTCAAATTGAGTACCCTTTCAAATCTAGTTTTCGAATCAATTTCATACTCATACAAATCAATTTTATATAAGTTCGACAACTCCCAAATGAAGTGTTTAGTAACATAAGGTTCTCAAATTTCAATTTGTTTCAATATCAGTTCAATTTCAAAATCATATACAATTTCACCAAATTATTTCTCCTCAAATTAATTATCTTTAGTTCCAAAGTTTCCAAAATAATAGATTTAGAAAATAGATCCAAATTTCCAAATCAATAATTTAAGTCAACCAATTCATTTCCAAAATCAATGGTTTTCAAAATCATCTTATACTTACGTAAGGTCTATCTTATATAAGGATCAAATTTTCAAAATAATTTCGCTGTATGAAGAGCCATATGGGATTGAATATCTTTGCTTTCATGGGTTATATCTTTGTAATTTAAATTGAAATTTTCTTTTAGTAAGCAAAGATATTCTAACTCGACAGCTTTCAATTTCAGCGTCAAAATATATCAATGATATTAGAATATAAGATGTACATAAATCATCATTTCGCAGAATCACATTTGATTGCTCGCTTGATCACACAAGTTCGCTTTCGAATTAGTATTGTCCATTCGATTTCCCTAATGCGGACTTCGATATGGTTTCTCGACTAGAAGCCATCAGTCTCCTTGCATAGCCATATACTATGATAGAGAATTCTAGAATCAAGCCCAACATCCATATCAAATATTCGCCATCAAGAATCAAATGAAAAATCCTAACACGAAATGGTGTAATTCACCTCAAACTTGTGTACTCAAACCTGGATCAAATTAATTATGCGAATAAAACAGCATACGTACAACTTATATATTTATTCCAACTTGTTAAATATATAGTTTCATAAAGATGTAACTAAGTAAAACATTTTTATTCAAAATATTTTGAAGACCAAATTCTTTTCAAAACATTTCAAATCTAAATTTCATATTAGAAAAAGTTAACATTGCCTTATTCATTTACTTAACAAAACAGCTTCAACTTATTTAAATCATATTACTACATATTTTAACATACATACCAAACTTACATGTTTTATACTTTTCAAAATTTCTTAGCTTTGAAAAGTTAACCTTGATTTGGAAGTGCTCGAACCTTCAAAATAGTCGAAGAAATCATTTTCGAATTCAAGAGTTGGAAATCAGCAACAATCAGTAAATCAATTTTAATAGATAGGGTTATATCAAATCCGAACTCGGGGACTGAACACCGGCTTACTTCAAATCATTTCAAATATATATATATATACACATATATCCTTCGAATATCAAATCTTACTTCGGAATTTGAAATCAAAATGGTTTCACAAAATCACTCGAATAGCAAAGCTACTGAAGTGGCCTATCCCCCACTCTGAAACTCGAAAATCAATGTCGATGATGCGTGCACTCATCACCGAAATTATTTTCCAGCGACATAAGTGAGTTCTGGACTTCTATTTTCTCAAACTTCTTTTGAAATTTCTTCGAAATCATTCGAAACTTATTAAAAATCATTTGAAACATTTCTTATTCGGAAAAATACTTTTAAATCATATTGTTATTATCTATCTATTACTTAAAAAGGAAAGTAGAAACCAGCATCTTCTAATTCTGACACGTGTCCTCCCTCTTCATTTTCTTACGTGTTGCATTCAACTGGCTCCGGTTTCTCTGCCGTTTGGAAACAAAGCATTTTCTCGATTTTCATTCACAACGAATATTTTTCCCATCTCTTTAAACGGTTTAATTAACTGCTCCCTTTTCTCTCTTCGTTCCCATTCCATCTTTAAACTCTTCCCCCTGCTCAGATCAAATAAGTTAAATCTATTTGTGCCAAATAGTTCGTGCTCTTCTCCCGTTCAATCATTAACATCCGGCATAATGATTTCCAAACCATATCCTCAATTTCTCAGCAAAAGTCATCAATTTCTTATCAAATTCGAGCGCTTCGATAATCGACTTCCGGTGGCGATGTCGATATTATTTACTGTCGCCCGCTTTGGTTACTCACTTTTGCATAACCGCTTAATTTCTCAACTTCTCCATTTTTCATCCCTCTTCTTCTAATTGAAATTTGCAGCAAATGCTCATTTTTCTAACCTTCTACATTCTCGATTTCATTTTGTTCAAATAAATTTTGCCGGTTCCACGGGATGTATATTAACATTTCTCAACATCATCTATGGCAAATCTATCTGATCCCTACCTCGGAAACCCCAATTCCTTCGAAGCGAATCTAAGCCGGTTAAGTCCGTGTCTGCAACCATCATTCCCCTCATTTGATTGTGCGACAATCCGCTTGAATTAATCAACTTACAGTTCTGGTGCCCCAACTTCCTTACCAAAGGTCGAATGCTTCTTTTTTCCCAGTCGTCAGGTATCGATTTATGCAAGTTCTAATCAGACTTCCCTTATTAACTTCATTAATTTTGACCGGTTTCATTTTTTTGGGTACTTGCTTTAATACGCAAAAAATAGGGAAGATGGTGCTACGACAAAAGGGCAAAGGATATCGCTCTTTCTTTTTAAACTCAGTAAGGTAACACAATAAAATTTATCGTTCTCATTAACTACTGGATCTTAACCATTTTGCTATATTTGATGTTTGACATTTTATATTGTTTGTGAGAATTAGTTTAATTTTGTTCTACTGGTGAAATATAGTACACCAAAAATACTTAACCTTCCCCCTTATTTCACGAAATATAATCTGGCTATAGAAACTAAAACTGAAAGGAATCGGAGAGATGAATTATTTCTAGCAAATAATGCAAGCTTTTCATTATTATAAAATTGGACGAAACATAATAGGACAATCCAAATAGAAATAAAATTTCAAAATCCGATTTCTGCTTCAAAATGGGATTCACATGCTTATATAAAAGTTTTAGAAGCTTTTGCATTTATTTTGCAAAGTTGAGTTGTTCAGATTCATTTTATTTATAAGGATTTCCATCATATAATTACTTGGGTTAAAAATATGTGTGTTTTTTTTGTAGAAATCAATTATGCACTTGAAACAACAAGTTGACTATATCAATGCTTTTTCTCATTTTAGAAGGCAGATAGTCAGATTGTTATATGTTATATGTCTCCCAATAATAAAAAAAGTCCGATGTAGTTTGATTTCAGTTTTTCACATGGTATTCGAACATATATCTTATTTACTCTTACTTACTATCACTAAGCTTGGTGAGAAAAGCATGTAGACTATCATTGTAATCTTCTTCAGCATTTGGAGTTAATGTATTTTAACAGAGGCATTTTCTAAAATATTATTACTTTTATTACTGTTGTTATTATTATTATTTTTATTAGTTGAAATTTTAATATGGGGATGTTAGTTGATAAGATACGAAGCAATTAGGTAATAAAAGCTTAGATGAGATACTTTGGTTGGTATGTGTTATACTTTTATGTTTTTATTCTTTGTTTTATATGACTTTTTGACAAAATTTTGAGCTAATTCATAACCTTTAACGAAAGAAAATCCTTATTCAGGACATACGTTCGATTTTACAAAAAAAGAATGTTATTGGATGTTGGAAATATTAATTCATCGGATTTGTTCATACAATTCTAATTTAAATTTTTATTCAAATGTTACCTCATTGAAGGCCATTTTCTTTGTTCCACAATCTATGGCATAGACTACAGATACCTTATAAAAGAAGCAATATGTTTTTCTAATTCTAATAATGTTATTTTCTTATTCAAACTGATAAAAACATTTCAAATTGAATTTTCTATATTTATTAGAAAACTGCTTGCTTAGATAAATTGCATCTGTATGATTATGTATATATGAATGTAATTTTGTTTTGTGAGGTACCCGGTGCAATTTTTGGAGTATTCTATGAATTCAGCCAGTATTATTGTCAAATATATTATGGTTTATAGTTGTAAGGATGTTTGGTAAGAGGGTTGTTAATGAAGGTGTTAGTAAAAGTTGAAATTTGTCTGCCTGTAGTTTAGAGAATATGCAACATCACACTTTGTTCTGTTGTTTGGTTAATGGTCTTATTACTTTTGGTGAGAAGAAAAATTAAGGTTGTTTGTCTGACAAATAGTGATATGATGGAAGGATATGTAATGTGTCTGTATTAAGATATGTAATGATGCCTATAATTCATAATTAAATATATTATGTGTTGTTAGCTATGATTATTTTTGTAAGTGATAAAAATCAATAGGAAAAAGTTTCTAAAGTAATAGATTGGATGGTGACATAAAAAAGAGAGTGGAGAAGTGCTTTCATGCTCAGAGAAAAATATGTGGAAGTATATTGATTTTTTTTGTCTTAGCAGAACTACAATAAATTTTGTAATGAAAGTATAAGTTTGGAATATTTGATAGTTTAGAAAATACAATACCAATAATTACATTTATCCTTTTCATTTCTAATCATAAGTTATTACTTTTATAGGTAAAAATATTTCAACTACACCAAAATATATAATAAACTAATAAGTTAAACCACCATAGTATGTTTTTGATGGTTCATATAGGTTGGTTTCACTTAAATATATTGATCTATACTTTAATGTTAACTATAATACTAAGAATCAAGATTTCAGTCCTAACCACTAAAACCCTACTTCTGTACGTCGTTACAATATAGGATTCAAGTTCTTTTAGTCAGTCTTTTCCTTTCCTGTGCATGTACAGTAATTTTACTTATTAATATTATACATTAGAGCTAAAAGCGAATCGCGTTTCCAATTATCAGATTAAATTCGAGATCCGTAGAGTTTGGGGAATAGCAGGATCTAAAAGTTATCAACTTTCATATGCTGATTCGCGTTTGAGACCAAGCACAGTATCCGATTTTGGGATCCAAAACCAAAATAGACAGTGACGCATCAATTTGGATCTGTCTACAGTGATGGGTAAGATTCCTGAATTGATTATTGGTCTTAGATGTTGGCGAATTATATTACAGCCCACAGAAATTCAAAGGTTTATATTTCGGGCATGTATGATTTTGGTTGGCACAACAATTTTTAGTGCTTGGTGATTTTTGATCTCCAGTTTATTCTAGAATATGGCTCATGGTTTAATTTGTAATATATTCACTAATGAAGTGTACAAGCGTAGATTTGCATACTGGAAACATGGAAGACAGTTTCCAGAAATTTGCGTCCCTGACTTTGATAAAGGGTGGGAAATTTAATGGCTCTCATTGGTACTCAAGAACGGAGTGGAATTTACTAGATCTACTAATTTAATGTCACTTATTTTAGGCGTTTCTTTCCTATTAGAAGTCGAATATCTGTGTGCGCAGTATATCTGATACAAAATAACCTTGCAACATGTATTGGAGTGATTTCTTATTTGTAATTTTGTGAGGATTTGAAGTTGTTTTGTAAGTTTTTGTTTTAGCAAGTTGTGCTATATTAAAATACATATGTAAAACGAATATTTTTTGCTTAATAACTTTGTTCTGCTATCCTTTTTGTTCGGTTTAGGATAAATATATGTGAAATCAAAGGAATTAAACACCAGTTATATGATGAAAATTATTATGTACTCCACTGAAATTTTGTTGCAGACATGGATAATCAAGCTTTGTTACACAATGCTTACATTGCCCTGGCAATGAAAATGTAGGTTAGTGTTGGATATATTTAACCATCGTTTGTTATTTCACTGTTATCGTATGCATATTGAGCATTTGTCTTTTGAACGAACTGTCATTTTAGTTTCTGCTGATCAGAATTTCCTCACGTCAAAAACTACGCCACTTCTAAAGACAGATCAAAGTCAGTTCCTAATTTTGCTTATTAATACTCATGTCAAATTACTACCTATCTTGATTTAAATGGATGATACATAATAATATACTCTTATTAAATTTTAGATAGTTTACTTGCATATGAGTTTCACTCCTTCCAACCAGCTTATTGTGCAGTGTGTTTTGTAACTATTTTTTCCTTTTTGTTCAAATTTTATCATTTATTGCTACATTTTCATGCTACAGTTGAATTGATTTAGTTTCAATTTTGTAAGGTATGTAATAAAGAAGTGGATTATAAATTTCACTAATATTTCCATGCACAAAAATCAATACAATTAATATTCGTTGCTTCATGATGTGTGCGCTAAGTACTCTTTTCTATTAGAACTAATGTACACCCACTCCTTGCGAAACTAGCGTTCAATTTATGCAGAATGATGGAAATGTAATGGTGCAAGAAGTGTTTACTGTCATATTTTGAGTTGCATTCTAATATGGCAATACCTCACGTTTATCATTTCTGATGTTTTCATTTAAACGTATGTAAAAATTGCATATTTTCAGTAATGTTGACCAAAATCTCAGTATTTTTATTATCCAGGTTTTGATTTTTTGCCTAGGAAAGTATCAATCATGTCAACAATCAAATAATTGGAACAAGGTACTTTAAATAATTAGCGGTGCTATGTAGGTACCAGTTAGACTACATTCTTATATATATATATATAATACATTACTAAGTAGGAATGTATTACATATAGAAATGTTAATACTATGCCCACTCATCCATCCATTACATAAGGTGGATTCTACTTCCACCACTATTTTTTTATTTAACTCACCGAATACATCATGTACACTGAGGAGTAAAAGAGTTTGTTCACATTTACAGATCCACATATATTGCTTTCAATACAACATGCATCAGGTGAATTTACATGATAGATTAATGGATTTTATAGGGATACCACTGACACTATCATTAGGAAGTAGGAAATACAAAAATAAGATATGTGTACATATTATATGCAATAAATTGATTGATACGTATTTATTTTTGTTGAAACAGTTATTCATTTTTTTGGGAATTTTGATGCTCATGTATCGATTATATCCATATATATACTGCATATTTTTAGCAGGTACCCAATAATCCTATCGGCCTGCTACTAACAAATTGAACTTAGAATTATGTTAAGAAACTTTGAGCTATTATATTTTCTTTATAATGCTTATTACAATAAAAAAAGAGTTGATTAATATTTGGGTGTTTATATAAAATGTGTTAAAACACAAATGTTATTATCATCAACACATTAGTTTTAATATATTCAAAGCAGGGGTCATCTACACAGTTTGTGGATAAAAATTACATATGATGTTATCAATTATATTTTACTTGCCTTTCTACTTCGTGCGACTGTGTGTTTAAAATTAGTTTTCTTATAAGTTCCTATATTACACTGTATATATAGGAACTGGAGTTAGGATGAACTTGACAAAATGGCGTTGATGCATCAGGGAGGAAACCCAAGGTTCATTCATTGATTATTTTTGTCAACATTTTGTGCAGTTCTTGCCAGCAATCTAGATTTACTACAGTAAAAGGAAAAAGGTTAAACTGATACTATTATACCTTTAATTTTTTATACAGCGAAAGGGAGTTTACCAATATGCTGACAAAAATGGTGCAAATGTTGATGGCTACAGTTGCGACATAACTTAAACAATACATCGTCCAGAAGATACACATGTTTTAATTGGGTGATATAGAATATAATATAATTTGAGTTATGTCTGTTTTTGAAACATGCAGCCCAGCCTACAAACAGAAGAATGAGCAGCTAAAGGTGATGTTTACACTGGAGGTAGGAACACTAGCAAACTTATTGTTCTATACTAAAACATTAGTAAATGATTTATTCCAATAACTCTCAATCTTAGAATAAACAACTTAAAAAGCCGAGGAACCATCTCATGTAAATAAACGTGACAGAATCTCCTTTTATTGGATGCCCATCGTTCACAACGCAATTGGTGTCGTCTATTTGTTTAAGGAAAGCAAGACGTGTACTAGAGCCTGTAGATACAGTTCTAGCAAAACATATAATAGATTTTTTAGCATTTGTAAAAAGGTTGTACAGATAACAGATTTTTAAATCATGATTGCTGCTTCGGCAAGACATCTACTACAGTCGGTAGACACAGTTCTAGCAAAACATATAATAGATTTTTTTGCATTAGTACATAAGTTCTACAAGTAATATATTTCTTATTGTTTTAGCACTGTCAGAGTCTTCTAATGCTCGATTTACATCTATGTCCCTTACCCACTCAACCACGCTTCCAAAGGAAGCTCAATATGCTCTGTTGGTTGTGGAAAATCATTTTGAGAGCGCTCATGCTCACCCTGTACTTGCAATTGCTAAATTGTTGCATGATGCTCATAATTTCCAAGGCAGCTCCGTATATTATTGCTGCGCAAGCTCATAATCTAAAGCTTTACAGAAGCTTACCCAATACTGTTTCATGCCAACCCGATGCAAATGTGGATAATTTTGTAATTCCAGAACCTCTATAGGTAAATGATATACTTTTTTATATTGTTTTAAAAAGTCAATCTTAATAACCAAGTTATGATGCATGAGACATAGCTTAAGCCGTTTGTTCTCTCATTGCCATAACTAACCTATAGTTTTGACTGTACATGGTTGCCAATATTTGAATGTACATGGTTAGCGTTCAAACAGTCTTGAGATGGATGATGCCTACAGTCACACATCATCATTCACTTTACTGAATTTCTTTATATTTTATTATTGGTGATACACGTTATGTAACTGTTACTTTTGAATCAAATACATATACTCCAAGCAATACATAATTCAGTAAGTACATGCAAATCTACTTTAATGTATTTACTATCCTCATGAAGTATCAGTAAAAGTTGTGAACTGAATGAAATCCATTTTCACATGCATAATGTTTTAATATAATGTTTGTTAAAATGTTTGTTCAGAACAAACATTTTTTGTTCATTACAGTATTCCATACGCCATTGCATGTGTACCTAATTTTCAGTTCATAGAGGATTTTTTTGCCCTGATGGATGCTAATATATATAATATGTATTATGCCAGGAGGTGGACGGTGACCGTAATCATAAAGTCGCCCCATATTTGTCGATAATAACTATACCAAGTAATGTCATGGATGGTAAGGACACCACTAGCATGAAAGGTGTAGGTAAGCAGCTAAAGCATGGTAGAATTGCAAGAACAATGAAATGATCTACCGACTATCCGCCACATAAAAGACTTCTAGAAGGACTTTCTACCTACACTATATATTACTGATTCATCAATCTGATTGATATTAGCTGGAAACAAGACAGAAGCAGCACTAGAAGTGCGCATCTACCATGTTACTAAAAGTAATGATGGTGCTGAAAATTGTTGATTAATAATCTTTTTTTACGTAAAAGCTTAAATTTTAATATATTTCTTTATTTATTTGTGCTCTGTTTATGTAAAAAGCCTCATTCAACTAGGATTCTAAACTCACTTTCTGTAATTATTCTGGGCTGATCTCTTTCATTTTGTAGTTGATAATATTGCGGTATTCACTTTCAATATATTTAAACATTCACGGAAATTTCACAATCTCAGCCACACTTATTGGTTTGCATCAAAAACAGTAGAATTTTTTTTGGTACTTACTCATCCTACTATCAAATCATCTTTACGCCATTTTCCAAACAAGCAAAATAAAGCTACGGTACTGTAACAATACAAATATACAGTTATAATCTACATAGAGTCAATTAAATAAAGAAATAATAAAGATTTATGTTTCCTCCACTGAGACTAATGCAAGTGCATTTAAAAAAAGAATGAAATCGTCATGAGCATCTATAATTTTGAGGTTTTATATCATAAATCATGATATACCCGTTCTTACGAGTCTCACAAAGTCATATGAAAGGTAGCATAGTTCAAACGCAATAAAAAGGTGAAAATACATACAATCACCAAACGGTAACTTCATAACTTAAACTCTCTTTACAACTCAACTACCCGTGTGCGTAGCACGGGCCATGCACTAGTATATTTCAAAATCTAAAAACCAGTTACAAAATACCGGAGTTCAATTCTCAAATTTCAAATTTAAAATCCTTTAGGTATAAATCATTTTTATATAAATCAATTTCTTATATAACTTAAAAATTCAAATCCTTTCAAAAATTCAAATTCTTATCTTTTTAAAAGGTATATATAATCCTTATCGAAAACATTTCACTTTTATATATAGAATATAATCATACTTATAAAATTTCGATATATAAAACAATTTCCAAAATACGGATAAACCCGATTTTCCAAAAGGATGATTCAAGAATGGATTTCAAAACAAAGATAGAAATTCAAATTAGAGGGACTCTAATCAAATAGGATCCTGATTCGAAGATAAGTTCGAACGAAATGGGATCATTAATTTCAAAACAGAAGATGGATATACTTATACAAGTCGCGGGCGACTTTAACAGGGTCAACCATGACTTCAGGGATATGATCGATGCAGAATTCCATGAAAAATCAACATTCGATCGCAAGAGATAGCGGCATCTAAACCAAAGATATAGAAATCTTGGGTGAATCACTGCCAATTGTGAAGGAGTTTCACCCCTTCACAAATCATTCAAAGATTGGTTGGATCCTATTCTTATAGAGATCATTCGAAGTGGAGTTATGGGATACTCCAGAATCAAAAGAATACAAATAGGGAGAGACAAGAATGAATTTTGGAACCGCAAGGAACGTTCCAAAGTTCAAAGGAAATCGAGTCAAAAGGAAGAAATTCAAACTCGAACGAAAGTGATTCTGTAAATAAATTTACAATATATGCTAAGTTTCGCCTAGAGCCAAAGCTCTGATACCAACTGTAACAACCCGGTATTTTGGACCATTCAAATCGATAATAAATCCACACATGTCTGACTTGAATAATTCAAAATAACAGATTGTAATAAAAATTTGGCAAAACTCAGCATATGTAGTAAATAAATCAATCACATAATCACAGACACAGAGTAATACAATAATACGCAGCGGAATAGATAAAATAGTAGTTCATGAAGCTACTATATAAACATCAGAGTTAGAAATAAAATACAACAGATGCAGTGAAGTCTCCAGTACAACAGATGACTTCTCTGAACAAATCAACTAGAAGAGCTGAAAGCTGAGGCGATAGTTGGATCTCCAAAGGAAGCTCCAAACTCCAAGGGTGAGTCTCAAATGCTGTATCACTCGGTCTGACCCGAGCGTAAAGCAAAACACAAAACACTCGAGTCAGGATTAACATTCTTATATAAATAAATCCAACTCAAGTGAAATATCAATTGAAATACGAGTAACTTAAAGGATGTTGGGATAACCATCCTCTAAGGATCTTCAGAACTATCTACAAGGTGGAAATATACATTTTAACACCGTGGTCATTTCAATTAAATTTATACTTCAAAACCCAAATATCATTTCATTTCAAATATATCCATTTTCCAAAATAGTATATATATATTTATTAAATGATTTTAAAAAGTAAAGTATTTAATTTCCTCAAGTCTAGCAAATCGATTCAAATCAACTTCAAATTCCAAATTCAAATTTATTCAAAGCTCAATTCATCAAATTAATTCATTTCTAAACAGATCATTTAAATTTTCAATATATTTCAAAGCTTTAATATTCAACATTTTCAAAGTTAAATTTAACAGTTTCATATAGCTCTTGATTTAACTTCATTATTATTTAATCAGGGAATATTCACTTAATAAATTCAATATCATTTAACTAGCCTTAAATCACATTTTACTAAATATTTCCTTAAACTTTATTTAAATAAGAAATATTCATTAAATTTCTTATAAATCAAACCCAAGTTATAAATCATATCTTACATCTCAATTTCAATAAGTTTCCAATCAGTTTAATTAAATACATTCTTTATTAAATCAATTTCAACTAACTTCAAATTACCTTCCTAACCTTAACTTATCCAAATTATTACTGAAATCTATTCTGAAACATAAATTTAATACTTAAACATATTATATGTATTAAATCCATCTTAATTTAATTAAATATCATTTTTTAATCTATATATATCATTACTATTTATGCACTAATTTTAAAAATCAACTTTTATTTAAAACCATATATTTCTTCCCAAATCCGTAGAATTTATTTTCAAAATATTTATATATATGGACCAATGGTGTCTGTATATATATCTATCATATGGTTAAGTGATACGGATATTTATCATTTCAATCCGAAATCTAAATATATACGGGTAGATATCATTTCAACCCGTAATCCCAATTTTAATTCAAATGAAAATCGCTTGGGTTTATCATTTCAACCCATAACGATTTTCTCCTATTCTAAAGTCCGTTCGGGTATGTATCATTTCACCCATAGTGATTTTATACTAACAGGGAACTTGCAGAGTGATAACAGATATGATAATAAAATAACAACAGAAACATGCATATATCAACAATATAAATAACAGATAATGGTGTCAGATATCACAGGTGAGCAGATACAGATAATGACATATATATAACAATGTGAATAACTAACAGCAGCATATTTCAATTGACGTTTCAATTGAAATCAAATTTAATAAATATAAGAATATTAATCGTGAGTGATTGCTCACCTTTCGAGGTTAGAGAGATAGACAATGAAGTGGTTGCGATGTCCAGGCACGAAATCTCAACACAAGGTAAGATTGAACTCAAATCGACGAACGGAGCTGATAAATAGGATTTACGAAATCAAGTCAGAACAGGATTGATGAAGATAATTGGTACGAGTGATGTATATATATATATATCAAGTCACATCCTAAGTCCAAATGTATATATTAAAATAAGATAAATACATTATATTTGTTTACAAATAAATTTAAACACATATGAACTAAATGTATATATATTTCAAATCATTGTTTTTAACCAAAACACATATATCAAAATCAATGCATATATATATTACATTTTTTTCAAAATTTCATATATACACGTCTATATATATATATTTCTTTTCCAAATATATGTTTTAAAATTTGTTACAAAATCTATTCCAAACATCATTCTTATATATATACTATAAAAACAAAACTTAGGCAAAATAAAATTTACACACATATCATCAATTTAGATAAATAACTTAACACGCTATATATATGTGCAAACAACTATATGATATGCCGACCGTATGATATGCCGACCGTATGTGCAAACAACTTATGTAATGCAGACCGTATGATATGCCGACCCAAAATGCACGTAATACAAACAAACACATATATGTACCGACATATACCAAGATATATATATATCTACATCTCCAACACTTGAAAATAAAAAGTTGTTTTTTTTTACAAATGCGTTCTTGGAATCAACATCTGGTTTCAACTTTAAACAAACTGTTTTTTTTTCGAAACACCAATATATTAACCTTATCAACATCAAATAAACTTATACATATACCCTTGCATATGACTAACTGCACTGTCTAAACTTATGTACTGACATGTATAAAAGTATATATATATATAAGTTATAGTGTGACCACACACGCAAATATCTTGACAAATCATGAAGACTAACACCCATAAATATACTGTAGAAATTTACCATTCATCTTCTCATATATAAAGTATTGTATATATACTGTACTTTATAAACTGATATAAAATGTAAAATATAACATGTATACACTTACATGCCTATGCGTGCTTAATTCAAAACTCAGACCCAAACTTATAACATAACCCATAAAAATTTAAAACAACATAAAATAAAGAAGGTTGTAAAACATTATTTATATAAAAACCTATATAACATAGATGATTATATAAACCAATATATATTATAATTTAAAAATCCAAATCAAAACATAAATCTATATACATCATATATATACTTACAGTTTATCACATGCTTATAAACAATGGAAGAGGAAGGGCGAGCTTAGATCGGGAAGTGGAGGAGGAGGCCGATTGGGTCAAGGCTGGAGCCGAGGCGTCGGAGTGGTGGAGGATTTCGGAGGCGCGGCTGCGGTGGCGGTCAGAGACGTGGGCGCTTGCTCGGGTTGGTGGTTGAACCGAAGATAGTGGAGGCTCGGCATTGGTTAACCAGGCGGATGGCAGGGGAGGCGAAGGATGGAGGAAGTTTCAGCCTGGGAAGAGGATCTGGGAAAGTCTCGGTTGAGGGAGGGTCCGGGATGCAATCAGGCCGATAGGACTGGGTCGGAGACGAGGGGTTGGATTCGGGGAGATGGGCGGAGATCTAGGCACTGATGGTGGTCGTTGGCCGTGGGTACGGTGGAGGTGCGGGATGGGTGCTCAGGTGTTCGGCAAAGGAGGGTAAGCTAGAGGTGGAGCCAAGTGTGGTGGTGGGAGGCCTTCGATGGTAGGGGAGCACGGTGTCGGCTTCGGAAAGGAATGGGTCTAGTAATAATTATATAAACTTGTTTGTTGAGGACGAGCAGATCCGGGAATTGGAGAAAACAAACAAAAAAAATGAGAAATGAGGAGATGAGCAGAGGAAAGAGAGGGCTGGGGAAATGAAAAGAATGAAGGAGCAGAAGAGGAATAGGTAGATAAATGATTCAAAGTAAAAAAAGAAGTTACAGGCTATGGTATAGATCTATAAATTTATTTCAAAGTAACGTAAGCCACAAATCAGATCAAAAGAAAAATTTGAATAGGGATGGTTGTCCGATGATTCAGCAAAGTTATTAAAGCAATTAATATTTTCTTGGATGACACGGATAAAGTTTAAATTCAAAAGAAAACAAACGGTCACGGATCCGGTACCAATACGATTTACCGGTTTCGTGGATTTTGCTGTGTTCTGGACTTCAAAATACAGAAATAAATATACCGTAGAGATCAGCACGACGGGACGATCAAAACGGTATACAGATATTAGTGGTACGATCATCCGATCAAAAGTCGATAATCGGTACCAGAAATACTGCTATTATGTCAGAAATAAGATAAACGGAGCAATAGAAATCTAAATTTGGAAAAACGAATTCCGCAGTCTGATTCAGAATGATCTGAATAAATTTTCTCCTGTTGACATATTTTGGTTTCGGAAAACTTTTTAAATTCACTGTTATTAACCGGTTTGATTTGAAATGAAATTTCACAGGAAAATAAACTTCAATATTATCAGATGAAAATTTACCAGTTGCTATATAAAAATAGACGTATTCCAAATAATAAATTTTTAATTTCAAATTTTATTGTTTAAAATTTCACAAAATTTCAATTAATTACGTCATAAAATTATTTAAATTTACGGGTCTTTACACGGAGCAGGGTGTGCGAGTCTGTAGGAGTGTTTGTGAGCGGGAGCGAGTGTCTGCGAGTCTGTCAGAGTGTTTGTAAGCGGGAGACTGTTTAATTCTAATAGAAATCTGGGAATGCAGCAGTAGGCAGGGGTTGCCGAAGCTGGGTAAATTTTGTGTTTGATTTACTTTACTGCATATTTATTTATCAGCTGTTTGTTTCCGCGTTTAATTTGAGAAAATTTGCGATAACCCTATTCACCCCCCCTCTAGGGTTAATCTAGATCCTACAAGATGTGCCGGTTGTTCGAGATTTCACAAATATTTTTGACGAGGTGCAAGGTTTACCTCCTCACCGTGAAGTCGAGTTCTATATTGATTTGGTTCCGGGAACTAGATCTATTGTACAACACTTATGAAGGATGGCTCCAAAAGAGAAGAGGGAGTTAGAAAGGCAGACTTATGACTTGTTGCAGAAGGGCTTGATCCGACGTAGTACCTCGAGTTGGGGATCGCCAGTCGTCTTTGTTACAAAGGAGGACGGTTTGCTAAGGTTATGCGTAGACTATCGGGAGTTGAACAAAAGGACTATCAAAAATAAATATCCTTTTCCAAGAATCGACGATATGTTTGATCAACTCCACGGTGCTCGGATATTTTCTCAATTAGATCTTGCCACCGGTTTCCACCAATTAAGAGTGGCAGAGGAGAGTGTTCCTTTAATAGCTTTTCGAACTCCTGAAAATTTCTATAAGTGGTTAGTTATGCCGTTTGGATTGACTAACGCACCCGCTTATTTTGTGGACTTAATGAATCTAGTATTTCGAGATATTATTAATAAATTTGTTCTCGTCTTTATTGATGACATTCTTATCTATTCCAAGACAGAGGAGGAACACAAATATCACCTACATGTCGTACTTGATACCTTAAGAAGCCATGTGTTGAAGGCTAAGTTTTCCAAGTGCCATTTCTAGAAATCCGAAGTTAGGTTTCTAGGGCATGTTATTTCGGGAGAAGGCATATCGGTGGACCCAGCTAAAGTTATGGCGGTTCAAGACTGGAAGAAGCCCGAAAGTGCGACAGAAGTTAGAAGTTTCTTAGGATTGGCTGGTTTTTACTGTTAGTTTATCAAGGAATTCTCAAAGATTGCTTCTCATTTGACGAAGTTAACAAAGAAAGATATTAAGTTCGTTTGGACTTCTAAGTGTGATCAAGCATTCAACAAATTGAAAGAGAAGTTGACTAGCGCTCCTGTTTTAACCATTCCAAATGGGAGCGAAGGTTTAACCGTGTATACAGATGCTTGTGGAACCAGATTGGGAGCAGTTTTGATGCAGCATGGGAAAGTTATTGCCTATGCGAGTCGACAACTAAAGCAGCATGAGAAAAATTATGCTACACACGATTTGGAGCTTTTAGCTGTTGTCTTCGCACTAAAGATGTGGAGGCATTATTTTTTGGGTGAAAGGTTCGAGTTATACACGGACCACAAATCCTTAAAATACCTTTTTACCCAGAAAGATTTGAATTTAAGGCAGCAGAGATGGCTGGAGTTTCTCGCTTCTTATGATCTAGAGGTTCTTTATACCCATGGAAAAGCAAATACCATTTCTGATGCACTGAGTAGGAATGTAGCAATGGTTGCAAACCTAGAAGTTAAGCCAGTATTATTAGAGAGAATTGCATCCAGTCAAGAGGCAGATCCTATATTGGCTTGACTTAAGAAGGATGTTGAAGAAGGTATTGTTTCTAGCTTTGGGATTGACCCCCGGGGTATTGTTCCAGACTTTAATGGACTTAGGAAAGAAGTGTTAGCCGAATGCCACCATTCAAAGTTTTCTTTTCATCGAGGAGTGACCAAGATGTTCAAAGATATGAAGAGGGTATTCTGGTGGAAGGGGATGAAGCGAGATATTTCAATCTTTGTGAGTCGTTGTGCAAATTGCCAGCAAATTAAGAGTGATCAGCAGAAGACAACTAGATTACTTCAGCCACTTGAGATCCCAAAGTGGAAGTGGGAGCAGATCTCAATGGACTTTATTGACGGGCTTCCTAGGTCAAGAAGAGGTAACGATGGCATTTGGGTTATAGTCGATCGACTAACCAAGAGTGCCCATTTCATTCCTGTTAAGCTGACTAGGACTGCTACGAGTCTGGCGAGTTTGTATGTGAAGGAGATTGTGAGACTCCATGGGATTCCTCATAGTATTGTAAGTGACCGAGACCTGATATTCACTAGTAGGTTCTGGGAGGGACTACAGAATGCTTTAGGGATTGAGCTAAGTCTAAGTACAGCTTACTATCCTCAAACAGATGGGCTGACGGAGAGAGTGAACCAGACCTTGGAAGATTTATTGCGAGCATGCATTCTAGACTTCGGGGGTTCTTGGGAAGATCATTTACCCTTAGTCGAATTCACTTATAACAACAGCTATCAAGCAAGCATTGGTATGGCCCCTTTCGAAGCTCTTTATGGTCATCCATGTCATTCTCCTTCGTGTTGGGTTGAATCTGGAGATATACTTGTTCTTGGAACCGACATAATCTTAGAAGCCAATGAGAAGGTAGTTGATATTAGAAAAAAGATGAAGGAAGCGCAAGATCGGCAAAAGTGTTATGCAGATCAAAGGCGTAGGGATTTAGAGTTCTTAGTCGGTGACATGGTATTTGTAAAAGTCTCTCCTCTGAGAAGTGTCATGAGGTTTGGGAAGATAGGGAAGTTAGCCCCTCGATATATTGGCCCTTTTCCCATACTGGATCGGATTGGTAAACTTGCATATAAAGTGGAGTTACTAGATCGACTATCAGATGTGCACAATATATTTCACGTATCTCATTTACTTAAGTATGTACACAACCCTTCGATGATAGTAGAACCAGGACAACAAGTTGATTTGGTGGTTCAACCTAACCTAACCATTCTTAGGCGACCTATTCGTATTGTCGCTCGAGATATAAAGCGATTAAGGAAGAAGGTTGTGAATCTTGTTAAGGTTCAGTGGAGTGGAGATGTTAGAGATTGTACTTGGGAATCTGAGGACTATATTAGGGATTCTTATCCTGAGTTGATGTAGTTGTTGTTTGTATTTTGTTGTTTCTTTTTAGTGTATTCACCAGTTGTGTTATGGTCACTTTCCTTGTATCTTTGTGTGGTATATATGATATCATTTGGGTTTCTTTGATATCTAGAGTTTATCTGATTAATTTCGAGGACAAAATTTCCTTTAAGGAGGGGAGGATGTAACAACCCATAATTCAATCACTTTGAACATGAATAGTTAATATGTTTTTAAATGATTAAATAATGGATTTTGTATCTAGAATTGTTAACCCTGCCTAATAAAATAGAATAGTACAATTACTTACCTAATAAAACAAGAAAGAATTATTAACCATGCCTAATAAAACAGAATAGTATAATTACTTGCCTAATAAAACACGAGAGAATTATTAACCTCGCCTAATAAAACAGAATAGCATAATTACTTGCCTAATAAAAACAGAACAGTATAATAACTTGCCTAATGAAACAAAATAGCATAATGATTATTATATTCCATATGGATGGTTGCCATTGGACCAAAATCTGGTCGAATCAGGTTCTGTCATGCGGATGGTTGCCATTGGACCAAAATCTGGTCGAATCATGTTATGCCATAGTTGATAAGGAGGATTTCTATTGGACCAAAATGTGGTCGTATCAAATTAAGCCATCAAGATGATTTCTATTGCACCAAAATGTGGTCGAATCAAATTAGGCCATCAAGATGTTTTCTATTGGACCAAAATGTGGTCGAATCAAATTAAGCCATAAGGCTGGTTTCTATTGGACCAAAATCTGGTCGAATCTAGTTAGGCTATAGGAAATGACTAAAGTACCCTTCTCTTCCCCTATAAGTAGCCAAGTCCATATCTCATTTTAATTCATTCACAAACTAAAGAAAAGAACTCAAATTCATTATCAAAGGTGAAGTATTCCAAGTCTCCATCAAAGCAAATAGGACGTGAGTATATTCCTTGTTTCATAGTTTAATGGGTATAACTTATTCCGTGAGTATATTCCTTGTTTTCATAGTTTAGTGCGTATAACTTATTCTGTGAGTATATTCCATGCTTTCATAGTTTAGCAAGTATAACTTATTCTATAAGTATATTCCATGCTTTCATTGTTTAGCGAGTATAACTTATCCTGTAAGTATATTCCTTGTTTTCATAAGTTCAGTGAGTATATTCCTTGTTTTCATAGTTTAGTGAGTATATTCCTTGTTTTCATAGTTTAGTGGGTATAACTTATTCTCTGAGTATAATTTAATTATTTTACAGTCAGTGTAATCTTAATCTCTTTCCTTCGATTCATTCATATTTTAACAAATGTTGTGTTAACTATTGATTGTAAATTGTTAATAATAATGAGTCTGTTATTATTCTTGTTATTATTCTTGTTTGGTTGTTTGATTTGTGCTCGGCCAGTTTATGAGCAATAACTTTGATGTTTAGTTGAAGGGAACTTACACCACCTTTTAACTTAGGATTGACATTTAGTGACTTTTTGGTTAAAAGGAAATAACACCCCTTTTAGCTATCTCATTTGATTAAGAGGAAGCTTCACCCCTCTTGGTCGTATTTTCCTTTAAAGATGATAGGTTTAAGTTATGATTTGAATGGAAGTTTTAAATCTTTGTTTAAAGTATTTTAAAGGAGCTTCAAAATTTATATAATGATTTAAATGGGTTATTTATGGAAAGTAAGTATACCTATACTTGGCACTAAAAGCCGATGAGTAGATTGATCCTCTATCTGTAAGACCTGGAAATGAAATGTCTAGGCAAGGCTAGGAGCAGCCAGTGCCCTGACTTACCTGGCTTTGTTTTTGGGCAAGGGGTAGAGTAAGTCGAGAATTTCGGAAACGTGACAAGTGTAGGAGATTTGATTTCCATAAATGATCTTTATAATTATAATGGAAAACATTCGCATTTCTTATAGACAGTTGTTTTTGAACCATCTAAGTATGCTTTTGAAATATGAAATCCTTTCAAATGTTTTGTGAATATACGTATACCGATGGGATAAGTATATGGATATTTTCCAAGCATTGAAAAAGTATAAGATTTAATTTCCATATACGATCATTTTGTTATCCCCGATAGTTGATATCTTGACTATCAATTTCGATACCCTTCTTCCTTTTGTTTTTGTTTCGTCAATCTAAGACGATTTGTCGCTTATTTAGAGCATTCCTTTATCAGAAATGACTAAATAAAGAGCGAGTGGGGGGCAAGCTATATGGGGTTGCTTCCATTAGGGTATTTTCACATCTACTCTAGATTGGTTTCGGTTGTATGCGCACGGAGATGTGAAATACTCGGATACTCGGTAAGGTTGGCAGGGTCCGGCTTGGAGGTTTCCGAGAGCCATCGTGGTTCTTAAGTATATTTTC
Source organism: Allium fistulosum (assembly GCA_030737815.1). Classification (NCBI taxonomy): domain Eukaryota; kingdom Viridiplantae; phylum Streptophyta; class Magnoliopsida; order Asparagales; family Amaryllidaceae; genus Allium; species Allium fistulosum. The sequence goes on along the minus strand of CM060902.1, from coordinate 942,265,026 downwards.
CAGAGGTATACTTTCGATAAGGGGGGCGCACCCTCCTTGTCATTATTGGATTTCCTTATTTTTGATTCAAAACTTTGGATTGATTCTTTCTTAATTTCATCGGGAAGCGTCTTGCGCTCTTCGCGATGTTTAATTATATGTATCCATTCTTTTGTACTTGGATGTTGTCCTTGTGAGGGAAAAACCCGTTCTGCGTTTTTGCGATGTGGTCTCACTAGTTACTTTGTGTGTTCTATGTTTTGGAGTTTACTCATACCGGACTTATTGTCTGACCCGAATTGTTTGTTTTCCCTAAACGTTCGGGTACTCATTTATATTTGAGTAGTCCAGAAACGACAGGTTTCTTTGGGCTCTTTTGAAGATGGTGGACAAGCAGGAGGCTCCTTATCTATCTAGCTATTTATTTCCGCTGTTATGAGAAGTTGGCTCTATGTATGTATATTTAAAGGCGGGTTGTTATAACTGCCTAGACTGATAGTAGTACTTTTGTTGTAACTCTGATAACTCCATGTTGGGGAGTAACTTTATGTACTGTCTTATTTTTATGTTATATTTAACCGTTCCGTTGTGAGATTATTCTTCCGTTCTTATATTTTACCTCATAACAACTTGTCTTTCAGATACTTGGGAAACGGCACATGAAAACCATGGATGTATTAAGTGTCATTCTCAAGGGTCAGAAAGGTGGGTCGTCACAAGACCTATCGACAACATCGACAACATCGATAGCATTGACCAGACCTTTCAACAACATCGACAACTTTAATATTTTTTCTTAAGACCTTCGAGTTATCGGTTTCGACCATGTCGAAAGGTCTTATTGCTTTGCCTTATGTTACACTTGTGGGATATTCAAGCTCCCATTTGGCTTTCGTCATTATCGAAAAGAGTTGAATGGATTAACACTATGTCTCATCCTTTCGACCTTGTCGATAACTTAAGGAACTCATATTATTATTTATTTATTAGGCTTTCAACAATGTTGAGATATACTGGTTAAAATTTGATGCTATTGTCCTTTCGACATTGTCGAAAGCTCAAGCTGTTGTCCTTTCGACATTGTCGAAAGCTCAAGCTGTTGTCCTTTCGACATTGTCGAAAGCTCAAGCTATTGTCTTTTCGACATTGTCAAAAGCTCAAGCTAAGCCATTTGGTTTCTGACTTGAACTGTTTGCACAGTCTTAAAGTTCTATGTCTGTTTTCATGTTTAAATTATTTAAGTAGATTTTTTCGTTTAATTCTCAAATGCATTTCAAATTCACAAATAATCAAGAATTTTAACTAAAACGTTTTCACTTGGCAGAATCATGAGTTCTCCTAAGAAAGCTGAATCCATTTCTAAGCATTCTACTATTGCATCCCAAGACAAAGTCAATGCCATCATTGGAGATTTTGGTATCACCGGAATTGAAGCTATCCCTCCTCGAAAATCTGACACCAAAGATAACCCTCTTGAAGGGTATTTTGCTTATATTGCCATTCACATATGGCATGGAAGATTTCTTCCTTTCTCGGAGTTTTTATCTTCTTATCTATCCTATGTTGGACTCACCCTGATCCAACTATCTCCAAACGTCTACACTCATCTCTTGTCTTTAGAGATGTTGGCACTGGAACCTTGGATCCCTTCTCTCAATGCTAAAGTGCTACATTTTTTAACCAAGTTGGCAAGGTTAAGCAATCTCAAAAATCAAATATACAGAGTCAACCCCTTTAAGAAATTAATATCATATGGGGTCAACAAATTTAGCGATTGGGAGAACCAATTCTTCTTTGTCAAGTGTTTTGCTAATATTCGCGGGACTTTTGGCTCTCCTCGTAAGTCAGGTCTTATGTTGTTTTTCCCCTACTTTATTTTTTATGTTAACTAATCTCATACTTTTTTAGGCGACTCTTCAAAGAAGCTTAATGAGGTAAACATGAGAACAATCGATTCTTTAACTGTGGCTTCAAAACTGATTGGGAGCCGATTGACGCTTCTAACTCCCTCAAACTTAAGAAAACACTCATTGCTGCTACCGGGCCAGAGGATCTTAGGGACTCCTCCCTCTATCCTGCACACTTCTTGTGGAAAATGGTTCCTCTCCCTAGGAGATGCTGAACACTTCTCCCCAATGTCACCTATCTATGCTGACTTTTTGGTACATTATTGGTTTAGTATTTTCTTTTTCGTCCCTAGCATTCTTTGAATTATTTTGAATGACTTTGCATCTGCTTGAATTTGATCCAGCTTCTTCCCAAGTCATAGTGTCTTCTAACGATGCTACCCCTCCTCCATCAACTTCTAGAGTGACATCAATCGTGGCAGCCTTTGCAAAATCTAAGAAAACTTTCAAGAAAACTGATGGAGTCTCCTGAAGACGGACCCATAGAGAAAATCGCTAAAACCATTGATGTTGAGGAAGAGGAGGAGCACCTGTCTCTTGAACAAGTCCTGAAGAGCCCCATTGTTGAAGCTCCTAAAGATAAATTAGAGCAAACTCAGCCTATTCTCGATCCTCTTTCACGCATCTCTGTCTCTGATTCCCCAACTGCACTTGAGCAGATGCAACTGGCTTTTCTAACATCTCCTTTCGTGAAACAAGTTCCTCCGAAGCCATCGTCTTCTACTCCTGCACTTACAAATATTGAAGAGATGATAGATCTCATTCTGCATTCTGAATCTTTTACTTCTTCTTGCCCGCCCTCTTTCACTCCAAACTTAGCGGAGCATCATCTCTCTCTAATGGAGCAACAACTTCTAGTAAGTTTCTCTTTGAATATCCTTATCATTATTGGCTTTCTCTAATAGCTAACTTGTTTTACACTTCTCACTCCAGATTTCTAGGAGTTGGATAGCTCTGAACGAGCATAATTCAAAGTCTTCAGTCGGGTCCCCCAAGCTATAGGAGGAAAATTCCAAGCTCAAAACTCAAGTAACTTCCTTAACTGCTGCCAAAAATAATTCTACCACAGAATTGGAGTAAGTAAAAGCTTCCCTCGCCAGGGTTGAGGCTGATTTAGAAGCAAAAAAGCGGGCCCATCAACTTAATATTAATGAAAAACACTCCATTGAGCTTACTCTGAAAGATACGAAAGATGAAAAAGCTCACCCGGTTGCCAAGAATTCTTCTCTGAAAGATAAATTCAAGAAGACCAGGGCTTCACTCAAACATGTTGTTCACACCCTCTCTGATGTCAAGCAGCAAGTATCTCAATTTGTCGACATCTCCCTCGTGCCAATGATGCTAAAGAACAATGAAGATGCCCTTATGCTTGCATACGCTGACAATTACAAGAATTGCCCCAACTTTGGCTTTCCTTCACTAGACCCTGCCTTAGCCGAAAGGGTGATGGGAAAAATCAACCAGATGAAGTAGGGTATTGAACTCGAGGGCGAGGAGGAAGTTAATGCAGTTGAAATCCTTTCTTTCGATGTCCACTCCTTCGAAATCGAATCTGATTCTAAGGTGGAGGGTGACATGGATGACTTTGATGAAGAAAAAGATGATGATGGTGGTGATGGCAGTGACATTGATGAGGACGACGACAACTCCCTACCGGAGGTCAGGGCCTTAGTGGAGACAACGGGGGTCCTTCCAAAGTTTCAGAAAAAGGTGGGGCGACCAAGCTGAATTTCTTGAAAAAGAACCATCTCCCCAAAAAGATATGCCACCTGCATCTCCCGAGCCTTCTACTCCTCTTGAGGAAGAATCTGCTCCCATTCATACTAAGATCCAAAAAGAAAGGAGCAGGGCCTTCAGGTTTCTATCCTAGTTTCTCAGGTATGGAATTCCCTGTTTAAACATTTTTCACATCGAAAATAATAATTAGTGTACAATCATTCATTTTAGATAAGGAGAAAGTCTCAATTTCCCTACAAAATAAAACTTGAAAGGAAACAAGCAGAAATCAACAACCTATATAGGGAATTAGACTGAGAGATAAAGGAGCATAACATCCTCTCTAAAAACTATCACAGGCTTGATCGGAGCGCTTCTGTCTTAGCATCTTTTAAAAATCAAAGGGCTGCCCCATTATTAAAGAGAGCACGTTCCGATACGACGCTCTCTATTAGGAGAATCGGGAGTTGCTTACTTTATTTTGGATGATGATTGAAGAAAGGGATATTTTAGTTAATTTCTTGTATAAAGTTTATTGTAGACATTCGATTATAGGTTTTGCGTACTTAGGTGAATTCAGTGGGGGTTTACTCAGACGTTTCCATAAAAGATACCTAGATGAACACGGATTTGACCAGCATCTCGAAGCTTGCTGGAGCTTACCACGGGTTAGGTCGATTCCTCCAGATCTCCACCCTGAGAAGCTAAAGTACTATAAGGATAAATTTGTTTCTAAGTTTTTCTCCAAATCTGTTTTGTATGAACCAGATGAATGATTGTAAATATGTAATAATTAATTCATTTTTAAATATTTGTTTTAGCTCTGTTTCCTTTATGCTTAGCTTCTTTTTCCTATATTATTTCAAAATAACAGTTCTCCAGGTCGACTCGTCCTTAGAGACCACTTAAGCCAATATGTTAAATTGAGAAGGTTTTATTCTGAAAATGCATTGATTTTAAAGACATTGAAATTAGCGAGATATTGCTTTCTTTGAGATTTACGAAAATTGTACTTAAAATACTAACGCCTTCGTTTTGACTTCCTCGGCAATAAGAAGGAAAATTTCGTTAAAGAGATCAGAACATTCCACTCTAAATTAATTTATGGTCGGGATAGTCCCCCAGCTGGGAAATAGGACAATAGCAAACGTTCGCCGGTCTTAACCCTAGAAGGAGTTACTATGCCTTTTGATTCGATAGTTATACTTTCAGCTAACTCCCTAGAGAAAGTTAGAAAAGTAGTTTCCCAGCTTTAAATGTACTCAAGTTGTTTACTGTACCATTTTGATTTTATTGCTGTTTGAGTTGTAATCTGTTACTATAATAATAAAGAGATCTCTTAGCCTAACTTTGACTTTATTTTATTTCTCATGCTTAAATAGGAACTACAGTTATCCTCAACTTCTCTTCCTCATAATTTATCACCACACGTTGATGCTACTAGAGAGAAGTTGTTGACAGTGAGTGGATGGATTGTGGTTAGTGATGCGGTCTTATTAGAACTTTTCGGCGGTAACGTCGAAGCTGTAAAATGGCATAAGAGGTATTTTCTTCAAAAAACCGTCGCCCGTGGTCACAAAGATCACATTACCTACCTTGAGGCTGAAATCAAGAACAAAGATGAGATGATCACCACGCTTAAATGACAAGTGAAGTTAAATCCCACAATCGATTTAGATCAAAAGATGTCCGAATTTATTCAGCAAATAAGTGACTTGGAGTTGAAATTAAAAGATAGTCAGGCACAGTGTGCCTCTCAGGAGTTCATTATGGGGGATAAAGTTTCCAGTATTGACTTGCCGGTCCCTCACTCTACTCCTATGGTTACTAAATCCACCAGGTCGAAGCTTCTTACAGCCAAAAAAATTCCCTACTATGCTCACTCCTCCTTCGGGTTTAGACGAGAATTCCATGGGCATCTTTTGCAGGAGGGTCAAGTTTGAAATAGCCAAATACTTCGATGAGCAATAAAAAGTAAAATATTCCCAGACTATCAATGATTACGCCGCCAAGAATCAAAAACATGAGCACGATATTTATCTTCTCCAAAAGCACGTTGCAAAATTAGAAAGGGAAAACAAAAACCTTAAGGCATCCAATAGAGCTTTTAATTGTGCTTTGAAGACCAATATTGATGCGATTGATGATGAAACCCAAGTAAGGAAGAAAGAGAAAAAACTTAAAGAATTTCTCTGCGCGGCAATTCGCCATATTGTTGATCCTTCAGTCCTAGAGACTCTTGATAAAGTTGTTCAAGATTTCTAATCTACTTTCATTTTTGAACCATGTAAATTCATCTTGTATATATGTATATAAGTTTGTAGTTTTATGAACAGTTTCATAACTTACGTAAATCACAAATACTTTGTAAATATCACCTGATTTGTAATTCTTTTCTATAATGTCACCTTTGAAATGATTTTGAATTGCTCATTCATTGACTTTTTGACTTGCTGGATCTTTTGTTATTCCTTGTTGTTCTAATTTCCTTAAAATGCATGTAAGAATAGATTCCTTTATGGGGAAAACCGATACTAGTGGTTCTTTACAACCAAATTGGTCTCAAACACCTAAGAATAGATTTATGTAAAGAAATAAATGAAGAAGGTAAAATTAAAGGAGAGGAATATAATAAACAAACAAGCAAATCAAAACAATAACCAAGAACGTGAGAATTTATAATGGTTCGGCGTTGTATGCCTACGTCCACTTTGAATATTATCTTTATTGATTCACTAATAGTTTGATTACAGCAGCAAACAACAAGAAATAAGGAGAAAACTTGATTACAATAATGACTAATGTAACCAGCAGCATAAAGATCCTTAGAATGATCCCTTAGTCTAGTATTTATAGGTGAAGGCGACCAACAATCTCTCTGAAACTTTGGCTATAGGACCTCCTTATCTATATAGGTACACCATAGGGGTCGCTAGGCCTAAATCCCAATGAAGAGCGACCGGTATCGATTCCTTCATTGGTCGATTCTTGGGCAGCGATCCCTATGGTGGCTTCTTCATGTTTAGATATGTTTGCTCTTCAAATATCATGTTGATTGGACCAGTGGAGCTCATGCTTTTGATTGATCTACGATTCGACTCCACTTGCAAATTACCTTCCATTACAAAAAAATGGGGTCTTTACCTACCAATTGTATGTGTAGGTAAAAATAACCTAATGGTGGGTAATATGTTTTAGCTACCAATATTGAATTGCTAGACACTGGTAGGTAAAGGTTAGTGGGGAAAGAGTCTTTTCCTACACTTATTTATATTGGTAGGTAAAAGAATCCGTGGACCCTACTAAGTTGTGAATCAAACGATGAGTCGTCGGCTGATGTGTTTGATGATGTGTCATCCTACGTTGTTGCCGACATGGTTTCCATAGTAGCATACACATAGCATATATCAATGCTACCACTTGGCATCTTATGGTTGGTTCATGTGTCAAACAAAAATTTGTCTATGTGTCATCATTTAATTAGTACATTGTCATCATTTTTCTTAGGCCATGTGGCATCATTTCATTAGTCCATGTGGCATTATCTAATTTGTCACTTGGCATCATTTTATTGGTCTATGTTGCGCAATATTATTGGACCACGTAGCGTTATTTTATTTGCCCATGTGGCATCATTTTATTTGTCTATTACATAATTCATATTTTGGTTAAATTTAATGGTTATGTGTAGGTAAAAGATAATAACAGTTGTTTATAAATGTTCTATATTAAAAATAAACTAAAAGAACATACATTACTATTATTTAAAAAACTAATATATTGACAACCCAAATAACCAAATCAAAGCGGTTGTAATCATTGTGATATTCAATCAAATGTATATGTAGTTTGCACTTATATATGTACAAACAACTAATGCCCATGTATATATAATTTATACAAAATAACTAAAAAAATAAGATGTCTCTCCTACACAATTGACATGAAGCATGCCTGATGAGCCAGCTTTCGATACTATGCAGGTGAAAAACATATTTACATTGGTAGACTCCTCGTGCTTTCGTTGTTTTCAAAATCATGCAAAAAAATTGAATACTTTGTTAATCATCAATTAATAATTAGGTTTAACATATCAAGAAATATTTTGCAATAATAGTCATACCTGAAGGCAAATTGTGCAGCATACTGACTCTGATGCATAAGAACTATTCTCCATTAATATCTTAATTGTTCCAATTTTACCAACTGTATCTTATGACATGCCTTTTGTGCCTTCTATATCGAATATGTCGAGGAATTTAATTACTGGAGTGTCTATTGCGTTCGTCTACACAGAACATATATATGATCTAAATATCAATTTCAGTTTTATGAAATATCAGTCTATAATATAATGATTTGACTGTATGCTATCTAACTTTATACTGTAGGTCCTATCTTCTCTCTAACGAATCTTCCGCTCAAAAGACTAGTAAGGATATCGATCGTCAATTGTACAATGATTGTAAGAATGCTATGTCTTAAAATTGAATGTATTACGTGTCTATATATTGTTATGTTAATATTATTGTTGTTTCTATTAGTTTGATTTCCTTATTCATATAATATTATTTTAAAATATTTTAACATTTATAATTACAGTTAAGGTGATATGATGACTTTTATAGAGTTGTCATAATTTAAAATGGTTAGTGTAATACACCGTGTTGTTCATCTTATGATCCATTTGTCATGTACCATGAATACTAAGTGTATATGTATATAAGCATTACTGAAGCATGGTTATTTCAAGTTGCATTTTTTGTATTTGATTATATATGTATTAAAACTTCATTGCAATTTTATTCAATATATATTTGACACTTACCCATATATCAATAGTCAGTCCTCAAGCGCTTTTTTCAACTTATACACCACAATAGACAAAAGGCTAATTGGTACATTTATGTTTTGAGTGAAAAATATTTAAGTGATTAATACTTATCCGAACTGACTTAAATACCTTACATTCAAGAAATTATTAAGGCCAAATTATGAAATTTTCTTGGTAGAGAAACCAAAGCTTTCCTATTAAAATTCTTACAAATAAATGGATCTTCGTCATCATCCATGTTCATGTGCTCCATTCTCATTTCAAAATGTCCCACTATGTTACATTAATTTCAAATGCTACAGTATATTTTCTAGATCAGTCACATTAATTTCAAATGCTACAACATATTTTCAAAACCATCAATATTTTTTAACCTTACTTGTTTTCGATCAACTAATCAACTTTTCTTAAACTCCGTGTGGAGAAGTATTCAATGTGCCTACATAATACATTGAACAAAATAATAAAGACGATTAACACTAAACTATTCTAGAGAATATGATTGGTTCTGTTGCATCACAATGTTCAAATTAATTTCATTAAGGTGCTGGGTACTCTTCAACTTTTCTTCACCTTAAATGAAAATATGAAAGAATAAAACAAAGAGTTTATTTTATCAGCGAAAAAGTGTAAATTTAAATTATGTTATTTGTTTAAAATAGCAATTAGAAAGGAACCTAAAGAAATAATTACACATAATTAGTTTTGATAATAAACATATAATCTAATATACAACAAAAAACTCGAAAACTAAAACCTAAAAATAAAGTTTGATTCAATTAAATAATTTATTCCAAATGAATTGGAAAAATATACCTTATGGAGTGTACTGAATGGATGAAGCTCTAGGTTTGAAAATAGATCTAGGGTAATTGAAAAATAGAGTTCAGTGATCTCAGGTTGAAAGGGTATAATAATTTGAGAATGGCCTTAATGAGAGGACATGAAAGGGGAATTAGTTTTCATGACCTAAATTGGTGGAGCTAAAATGGCGAAGGATAACCGATGGTTGATATGCGACGTGAAATACTACAAAGGAGGTGAAGAGAAACAATATAGCATGAAAGAAAAATAAAAGGATAATAATGAATAAGAGATAACATGGTTGTATTAATGTTGGTTTTGAAAATGAAGGGATAAACAATTAGGGAAAGAAACAAACGATTAGGGAAATAAACAAACAAATGATTAGGGAAAGAAATAAACGATTAGGGAAAGAGACCTGAAGAAGTTTAGAAAAGAAGGGGAAGTGTTTGGCGATAATAGAGTGGTTGAATAAAAATTTAAGGGGACAACTGCAAAAATGTAACTCAAATCTATGAGAGGTTAGTATTTCAACTGAGGTTAATTGAGAATGGAGGATACAATTTATTCTATCAGTGAAAAAGTCTAAAATTAAACTATATTATTTGTGTAAAATAGCAATTAGAAAGGAACCTAAAGAAAGAATTGAACATAATTAGTTTTGATAATAAACACATAATCTAATATACAACAAAAACTTGAAAACTAAAACCTAGGAATAAAGTCTGATTCAATTAAATTAATTATTCCAAATGAATTGGAAAAATATACCTTATGGAGTGTACTGAATGGATGAAGCTCTAGGTTTGAAAATAGATCTAGGATAATTGCTAAATAGAGTTCAGTGATCTCAGGTTGAAAGGGTATAATAATTTGAGAATGGCCTTAATGAGAGGATATGAAAGAGGAATTAGTTTTCATGACCTAAATTGGTGGAGCTAAAATTGTGGAGGAGAACTGATGGTTGATAGGCGACATGAAATGTTACGAAGGAGGTGAAGAGAACAATATAGCATGAAAGAAAAATTAAAGGACAATAATGAATAAGAGATAATATGGTTTTATTAAAGCTAGTTTTGAAAATGAAGGGATAAACAATTAGGGAAAGAAACAAACGATTACGGAAACAAAAATAAACAAATAACTAGGGAAAGTAATAAACAATTATGGAAAGAAACCTGAAGAAGTTTAGAAAAAAGGGGAAGGGTTTGGCGATAATATAGTAGCTGAATAAAATTAAAGGCAATAGCTGCAAAAATGTAACTCAAATCAATGAGAGAGTAGTATTTCAACCGAGGTTAATTGAGAATGGAGGATACAAAAGGTCAAATATTCAATTTTATATATGATGAAATAGATAGTAGATTTTCATATTTTGCCTCTAGATTTACATTATTAGAGGCAATTATCTTATTGGCTCTAATACTCTTAATTTTGGTAGTGCATGCAGATTAAGATTTATACCAATAGATTAGTTTTTAAAATAAACAGTTAGATCTGTAGTTTGAGAGGATGGTACAGATTGTGTTTCTCTAATAAAATGGAGAGAATATGTTTTAGCCATTTTAGATGATGACATGTTGGTATGAAATTGTGAAACTTTTTAGAAAAATTGTAGCACTTACATTTTAATAGTCAATTGTTTGAAAACAACTATAATATAAGAAAAGTTATTAATAAATTATAAGTTATTAATAAATGGTTATTGAATATTTAATATTAATTATTTAAAATTTAATTACTATTTATTAATTATTAATTGCTAATTATTTCATATTTCAAAATAATATTAATAATTAATAAATAAATGATTTTACAACGAACATTGTTAGGATATGCAAACGAATCTTCATTCCCAAAACGAAATTGCTAGGATAGGGTTTTTTGACACATTATCACACAACTCAGAATTATTTTTAATGAAAGGTTAAAATGATAGGAGGGAAATATTGGTGCCAATTGCAAAAAAATTTCCATCCAGTATATGCGCTGGTAACACTTTTTGCTTACTCATATTTATTGGTAGATAATTATCTTTCCTAAATGTTATAATATTGGCAATATTTACCTACTAATAAATCTTACAATTGAATATTGGTAGATAAAGATTATCTTTACCTACCCATATATATTGATAGGTAAAATATTGGTAGGTAAACGTCGGATTTCTTGTAGTGTTCTGCCGAACCCTCCAAATGGATTATGCCGATCCCTCATCCTTTAGCCATTTCTACATGCGATCCGTAGGGTGTGATCTCTATGGTCAAAATACCTTGCTCTCCAAATTCCATTTGCTTTGGACTGTGGGATCTCAAGATATTGATTGCCGAATGCTAGAATGCACTTGGTTTATAACATGTGTCGATCCCTCCTTGGTTTACTCAGATATGCCGACCCATTACCAACTATCATTCTTTGCCGACTATTTTTATGCTTTGCTGATCCCTCGCTTATTAGTTGAAACATAACTAAAACCAACAAACTATGCCGATCCATGCACCACCACCTATGTCGAACCCTCCATTACTTTATCCATGCCAATCCCTAGGGTACTGCCAAGCTATGTTGATCCCTTGCTTATCAAAGCTAATTTCTATGTTTCTAGCATTCTGCATCATCTATCTACCAACTCCATTCAGTCCTGGCTTCATATAACAATTTGAACTCTATTGCAAGTCCTATAGCCATTGCTCCGTGGTCATTGTTCTTGATAACAGTCGACTCTATCTTGCGCAATCAGTTTAATATAGTCCGGTCAGGATACCGGATAACACTTGCCCTTCAAAGTACGTCCTGTGAGTAACATGACGTTCTTTCAATCTAAACAAATCTGAATTGTCGGAAAGATAGCTTCCTCATTGATTGCTATTCCTTTGTCAAATCGTTTTCCAAGGCATCGAATCCTCCAATGACTGCTGTAACGACCCGTAATTTTAACACTTTGAAAATGAGATATTTAATTATTTTAAATATTCAAATGTAGAATTTTAAAACTTAAAAAATCATGTTTTATATGATAAATAAGAATGGTAAACTTATTTTTGATATTGAATAAATATTTTGGATTCCCATTGTAAAATTGACAAAAGTCGGATTCTGATAAAGTAGGATAAATATTCGAAAAATATGTTTAAAGGATAAATAGTTCCTTTTAAATACATATATAATCGATATCAAACTCATTTGATAATAATAGTAATTTAATTTATAATGGTTCGATAAATATATAAAACTTATTTTATAAAATTGACAAATTTAGTCGCATATCGATAAATCGATGTCGTATTTTTATAAGAAGATTTGGATATTGTTTTATATTTTATAAGTCAAATATGCTTTTTTTAATTATTTAAAGATAATAAGAAATTTATTTTGAAGTTTGGTTTACATGAATAAATAGTTTAACAAAAACATCAAAATGTGACCGGAAAACGTTTTGTCGAAAATCAACGTCTTGTTCAAAATAAGTTGCCGCAACGTTATCGCACCTTTGTTAACATGTTTTAACATATATATTACACATTTTAATAACTAAAATGTTTACTTTTACTAAATAGGACTATAAAACTTCTAGAAGTCATTAGTAAAAGTAAGTAAGAATTAACAAAAGTAAGAAAAGTAAACATCAAATTACATCAAATCAAAATCCAACAAAATAATTACTTTTCTTTACTTAATCTTTAAGTGACTAAGACATAAATTAAGAAGTGAAAGGATGATGTTAAGTATTTAAAAAGTGGATGTTGCTTTAGGTTGAAGTAAGAATAGTTTGGTAATTTGGTAAAAAGTTATTTTGGTAAATTTACCACTTCTTTCTTTTTCTATAAATACCCACCTCCTTCTTCACTTTTGTTCACATTTCTTCTTCTTCTTCTTTTCTCATGCTTCTTCACCTTCTTCCTCTCCTCTTTAATGGCTTCCATGCCATATAAAAAAATTAGAAAGAAATAACGCAAAATATTCAAAAGAAATCAATGTTCATTCTCATCAAATCAAACTCATCTTTTCTCCATATTTACCTCTTCTTTTCTCGACCATAACTTCTTCAAAACTGAACCAAAAAGCAAAATTCCTTTTTACAAATCATGTATTTTTCCAGTGGCTACAGCTTTCATGTTGACCACTTATCTCATTCTAAAAGTAACCATGTCATAATTCCACTTCTTTCCAGTGCATTCTCTGGCCTAGTTTTTAAGCCAGAGAATAGCTCATTTTGTTTGGATCATAACTTGCTAATAGCAGACCCAAATTAAGAAATTATATTTTTAAACCATATGAAATTCCAGTAGCTACAACTTTTATGTTGATCACGTTTTCCAGTTTTTAGGTTTGCTATACCTGAAACTCAATTATTTGAAGTGCATTTTCGGGCTTCATTTTTGTCAATACGACAATACCTCTTCTTCATTCTATCATATCTTCCTCAAAACAACTTGGATTTAAACGATTCATTTTTTCAGATTCAAGAGAAAAGAATTTTTAACAACTTTATAGTTCACAACTTTTCTAAATTTTGAGATTTATGGGGCCTAAAACTAGATACAAGATAACCTATTTTTTGGATCTAAATCCTGAGAATTCAAGTTCAAAGCTCTACCACTTCTTCTCTATACTTTCGGCCAATCTCCATTTCAAGCCTTGGCCAAGCATTATGAAGGAGGAATTTGGGCTTATTTTCATTTGGTTTCGAAGCATGGTAGGAAGTATGTGTTAGATCTTAAGTTCCTTGCCTTAAAGTTTGACGGAGTGGAATCGAAAGTAAGTTATTTCTTATTTTAAGTTTATTAAAACCTTTGCTAAGTTGAAAGAACTTTAACTGTTAAGTGTTGTTTGAAAACCCTTGTTGAATGCTTGTTTACTTTGTTTTCTAAAACATGGTTTGATTTCCTTGCTCGATATTATGTTTGGATGGTTAGTTAAGTAATTTAAAATTTAGAAGTTAAATACTTAATGGGGTATGCGGAAACGACTAGTACATGTGTTTCGTCTATGTGATCCAAGGAGACTTGGACAAGGGACGGAACATATCGAAAGGAAAGCTCGGATGCTCCAAAATAAATATTAAACTATTTTAACGCAAGATAAAATAAATTGTTATAAATATTTGATAGAATGAAGCATTGATTATCATTTATTGTTGTGTTTATTTTGTTAATTGATTATTTGGTTATTTGGATTGTGCTCGACCAGTTTATGAGCACTGATTATTATTTATTGATTGTTGACTTTGCTCATGCTTAACCAGTTTATGAGCAATTAATTATCCATATGCATGGGCTGGGTAGAAAATAATTGTAGGATAACACCTTGTGATTTATTTCACGATTTGACTATAAGGTGTTTAGCGGTAATATTTGGTTCACTTTAATTTAATGAATTGTTTTGAAAATTGGTTTTCAAATGGAAATATTATGAAATGTTTTCCCTTTGAAAGAAATAGAAATGTGTAAAAAACCTGTATTTTGTGATTATTTTAATTGTGTATTTTAATTATTTTAAATTGAATTTACTGATTTAGAAACTTTATTTTATTTATTTAAATGGATAATTTTTGTTATTTTAAATATAAATTTTGATTTGTATGTGAATTATAATTACAAACATAACTAAATAGAATATTTTCCAGAAAAGTGAATTTTGGTCAATATGATCAAACTTTGACTTTTAAATTTAAAAATTTGAAAGTTTGAAAATTTGAATTTTATCTTTTATTATGAAAGTAAATAAAATTTTAAGAATAATGCTTTTCGTTTCGTTAAAATCTGATTAATATTGTGAAAGTTATGCCTTTTTAACTATTGAGTGTAATTTGTTGTATTAACAAAATTGTTTATTTTAAATTATATAAATAATATTTTATTTGGTCATGTAATGTTCTAATTTATATTTATATGGGTAAAATAACATGTTATGTATATATTTTGGTTTTAAAACATTTTTTCAAAGTGTAATTGACATTTTCCAATGTCAGTGGTATTCTGTGTATAATTTCTAATTTCCAGTTTCATTTAATTAAAGAAATTCTTTGTTTATTTTCTATTTTCTTAAGACTTTATTTTATTTTCATTTACACTTAATTTTGTTCAGCATTTATTTTATTTTACTTGACTTTTATTGGTTTAGAAGTAAAGTTATAATTTTTCTAAAACTGGTGATATTCTATTTGTAATTTTTAAGTCCTGTTTTGAATTTTTAAACAATTTTTTAGTTCTTTTTCTAATTTTTCTAAATTTAATTATTTATTCCATTTTGAAAATATAAATGAATTATTTTACTTCACATTTTTGTTTGGAAATATTTTTAAAATGAAGTAGATATTTTTCTAAAGCTTGTAATGATTTAATTGTAATTTTGAACCCTGTTTTCAATATTTAAGCAATTTCTTTTATTCTTTTTCTATTTTCTTTAAATTTAATTATTTATTTTTATTTTATTTTACTTTGTTTCAGTTTTTTTAATTCATTTACTGAAATTTTATTTGTTTTATTTGATTTAATAGAAATGAAAATTGAAGAGGCTAAAGTTTTAAAACATATGACTTTTCATTTTCTAGACTCTTCATATTTTGGCCGTTCCTTTCTTTAATTTTTGCCGTGAGTTTTATTTTCTTTCTCACATGAAATCACTTCTCATTCATCACAATTTTCGTCCACAAAACATTTCTGAAGTTTGGTAATGGCTTCCTTATTTTATTTTTATTTTTTCTACTTTTCTTCCTTGAATTTGCCTTGTTTTTCACTTGAATTGGCCTTGATCTTCACCTATGTTGCTCGGCCCATAGCCTCACCATCACCACCATCGACCACCATCCCTTCCTACCCACTAAATCCACGGCCAAACCATCATTCTCCACTGACCTGAAAGTGCCATGGCCTCCCCTTGAGAAAAACTCCACAAAAACATTGAAAACTCTACAATTATTGCCTACCCGAGCCATGTATGTAACCTTTCCTTCATTTTACACCACCACCACCACCATAGGCCGCCAACACCAACTTTTCCAGACCTCCCCACACCACTCCAACCTATATCCAGATCTGAGCTTGACTGGCCAAGCCTATATCCCCATGACCGAGCCCTTTTGGTTGCCAAAAACCATGTTTTAGCCTAAACCCCTTCACATCCCTATGTTGTAACTTCCTCCATCATGTTCTACCATGTAGCCTTACCTTTTCCAGACCCATACCTGATCCAAACCAAGTACAAACCTGACCTAATTGATCCCCTAGGCCATGCAAAAAAGTAGAGAAAGAAAGGCAAAAAGTTTCGTATTCAAACTGCTTTTTGTTTCAAAGTTATTCAAATTCAATCGTATTGATTTTTAACTATTATTTTGGTTTTGTTTTTGGGTTGTAACACAAGATCTATAACTTGGATCTCGCTCTCCACTCAAGTTCGTAGCTTTGTCATTGTGTCCTGGTTTTTGTTGTGTCATTTGAACTTACGTCTCCAACAAAAGAGGTGAGTAAATCTCACTAGACATTTATACTTATGCAATTGTGAAACGACAACAATTGAATGTGTAGAATTTTATATGATGTTATAACTGCCTGCGATGATTTATTTATATGATGTTAAACCTGTTTAATTACCTGTCATATCATCTGTTACTGTTATATATTGTATACTGTTCATATTATATCTGTTTATCACACTGCAAGTTCCCTGTAGAATAGAATCACTATGCGTTGAAATGATACATACCCGAACGGACTTTAGAATAGGAAAAAATCGTTATGGGCTGAAATGATAGGCCTGAATGGTTTTTATTTAATTTAATTTGACTTGGGATTTCGGGTTTGAAATAATAGAACCCGGATTTTTGCTTTTTAAACTGCGGATTGAAACGATACATATCCGTATCACTTGACCTAGGTTAGAAAACTATATACAGGCCCATGGTTATTTTTTTTAAGTTTTTGAAAATGTTTAAATAAATTTTAAAAAGTATAAAAATATGAAAATTTGATTTAAATTGAATTTTTATATGTTTAAATAGTGAAATTTGGAATTTTCAATAAGTTAAAAATGTTGAAAAAATGAACAGAAATGGAATTTTTGAAAATATAACTTAAGTTAGAAAAGTTTGGAATTTTGGTTAAAATGAGAAAATAAGTTATATAAATAAAAATGAAAATGAAAATGGAACGAATTTATTTAATAAAAATCATGTGTTAAATGATATATTATAAACATTTTTAAATGTTTAAACATGTTTTTTATAATGTTAAAAGGGTTTAAAATGAATTTTATTATTGGTTGGAAATACACTAAAATCCGGAAATGACTTTTAATAGCATTCAGAAATGCTATGGTTTTCAGAACTTAACTAAAACTTAGTAAAAGAGGCTATTACAGTATTTCTGAAATGTTGTAGTTGCTGTAGTAAATGTAAAGGCTAAAGAACTTAATAAAGGGCTATTACAGTAGTTCTGTAAACTGCTGTAGCTGCCTGTTGTCTTTGCTGAAATTAAGTAAAACCCTTGTTTTTGAACCTGAGCTATTACAACATTTCTGGAAATGCTGTCTTTGCTGTTTTAAACTAAATTTCAACTAAAATGAGATATAACAGCAGTTCTAAAGTGCTGTCTTTGCTGAAATAAAATGTTTTCAAATATAACTTATAACAACTTTTTCTAAATGTTGTGAAAGGCTGAAATTTTCAATGTTTATGGATTTTGACCTAGTAAATGAACTTAGAATGATTTGAAACTTTGGACATTGAATACTTGACTTGAAAGAATAATAATTTCACTTTTAAATGGTTTAAATGGAAAACTATTTAGAGGGTGATTTGATAAGATAACAAATTGTGATATCCCGGAATTTCGACGAGTTTAAAATGTGATAATTTCTAAATTTAAATTATTTAAAATTGGTAAAATTGTTATTTTAAATATAAATAACCAAATATAATAATGTGATATTTTAATTATAGTATAGATTGATTTGTAATAAGATAATTATTTAATTATGTTATTTTATAAATTTGATTTTAAATAGACTTATCATTTCCAAAATTAATAAGTATTGTTTAAAATATATATATTGGTCTTGAGTAGTTTTTAAACTAAAATAATTAACAAATTAATTAATTTTTTTAAAGGGTAATTAAGGATGAGTTACTCAGTTATGATTTATGAAATGAATACTTTAATAAATCAAAAGGATTTATGAAAGTAAATGATAAATAATTAAGAAGTAATTAAGAATAGTTAATTATTGTTATTTAAGGTTGGTAAATTAAAGTAATTAATTAATGTATGATTAATTAATGTAATTAATTAAGGAATAATGTAATTAATTATAGATTAATTAAAGAAATTAATTAATTAAAGATCAATAATTATTGTAATTAATGAGAGTAATTAAAGGTTAATTACTATAAATGATTAAGGATAATTAATTTGTGAAAATTAATTAAAGAATAATTACTTCATGTAATTAATGAATAATTAATCAAGAGTGATTAATATTTAATGATTAATTAATTAAAAGGTTATAATTAATTAATAGTTGATTTAAGCAAGGATAGGAATTAATTCTTAAGTAATTAATTTAATTTAAGTTGATTAAATTAATTTTAATATGGATTAATAAATGATTGCTTATGGATGATTATTTGAGTAGAATGTCTGATTTCGTTGATATCTATTGGTTGATATGCTATGATATTCTATGATGTGATATTGGATATATCTGTGATAAATGTGTGATATTTATTTGTGAATGCTGTGTGAATTCAAGTATTGAATTGAATTGTTTAAAACCTTTAAACAACTTGGCCTTTAAAATACGTTTGGATTTCGATGAGACCGGGATCGGGTTTCCAGATTTGGATATCCGAATACCACATCGATCCAAGTTAAACGTTAGGTCGTGAATCTCAAGTGAAGATGAAGATTCAGAGTGCAAGGGTTATTATCGTTAACTCTGAGGGTAATTCCAAAATGA
This sequence comes from Allium fistulosum, assembly GCA_030737815.1. NCBI lineage: Eukaryota > Viridiplantae > Streptophyta > Magnoliopsida > Asparagales > Amaryllidaceae > Allium > Allium fistulosum. Next base: position 942,245,832 of record CM060902.1, on the reverse strand, counting down.
GTGTAACGAGATAATGCCTTCGGTTTCGTTCGAACCCGGAACGAACTTATATGGATTGAATGCTTTCAGCACATCGTCAGGTGGACGATGAGCATTCTAAGATAGGTGTTCTATTAAAGGGTAATCCTAGCCTCAAGCCTCATCAACCGGGAATGGCTAAAACAGGGGAGGTGCAACAAGGTTAGTGGGTAGCGCCCAAGTAGTATAAGATTCCTCTGTCTAGAGGTCCCTTCTTTTATTTCGGCTGAGTGGGCGGTTGAATAGCTACAACCGCTGGGGTTTCTTATGCGGGAATTATCCAGTAAGGGATGGTTCCGGCCTTGTATTGTAGGGGAGCGGGCGTACTCCTCCGTACGTTGATCTAGACCACGTACTGTGACGGGCGGTACCCCAGTAGCCCTGCCATTGTATGGAAATCCAACTTCCAATAAGTGCCATCGGACTTGATTGTATAACCCACTTTGTGGCTAGTATGCTGGAATTTAATAATGTAACAATTTTGGCTATGTGAAATATTTATTTGAAAACCCTAGACCCTATTATAATATAACTCGATTTCCTATCAAAAGTTTTGGTTAGCGTAAGATAAAAACTTTTCCATGTTTATGGGTGGGAAGTCTTACGTGATACCTTTGTTTTCAAAAGGTTTTGAAGTTAAACAACTTTAACCCGTTTACTCACACCAGACCCATGTCTGACCCAAGTGTTTATTTTCTGTTTTATAAACTCTTGGGAACTCAATATTGTATTGAGTAGTCGAGGGATTCAGGTTAGCTTTGACGAATTCTGGAGGAGATTTGGAGCAGGTGGCTTCAGCGAGTAGATATATAGTAATTCCGCTGTGTTTGTATTGAGTCTGTATCTCTGTGATGTTTGAGATGTATGATAGACAAGTGTTTATAACTGTCTAATATGAGATGTATAAGTTGTGTAACTTTGATGTATATGATACTATGTAATATTTTATGTGATATATTATATTTCATTCGTTCCGCTGTGAGTATCTGATGTTGTTGTTCTTTCCTCTTTCTTATCTTTTCTTCTTCTATCCCTTTCTTTCTTTATTGACGATACGACTTTCTGTGGAGAAAAAGTCGGGTTGTTACACAAATGAATGATATTTTGGAATTTTAAAGGGTATTAAATTTGGTAATTGAATTTGAACTCAAATAATGATTGAAAGGATATTTTGAAAGGATATGACATTGTAATATATTGAAATGGTTTGTAAATGATTTAATCTTTATTTTGATAAAGATTTGGATTTGAAACGATATTAAATTTTGAAATATAAAATATTATTTTGAAATACTATAACCACGGGTATACTTCTATGTATGTCATTTGATTTCCTGATGATGGCTGTGATGCACATTAACACTGATAGTTGCATGGTTTATTTCGACATGGACATTTCTGTGATATTGATATTACTGTTTAATTGATGGTTTTATGGATCCTTAAAGGATGGGCGATCCCAAGCATCCTTTAAGTTATTATGTATCGCTATTACAGTTCACTTGAGTTGGTTTACATTGTATAAGTATATATGTCCTGACTCGAGTGTTTTGTGTTTTACTTTACGCTCGGGTCAGCCTGAGAATCACAGCTTTGGATTCACCTTCTGGAGCTAGAGATCTGTTTGAGATTATTTATCTATCGGTTCATCGACTTCTATTCCAGTTATTTCTTATTTAGTATCGTCTCGGTATTATTGATTTATGTATCCTGACTTCTATTGTATCTATTCTGATTATGAGATTTTGTATATGTTTTAAGAGTTTGTATATAGTAGCTTCATGAACTACTATGGTATATTATTTCCGCTGTGAGTTATTCTGATATTCTGTGTCTGTGATTCTGTATTTGATTTTATTTGCTCCAAATTTTATTACAATCTGTTATTTTGAATTATTCAAGTCATACATGTGTGGATTATTGTCGATTTGAATGGTCCAAAACAGTGGGTCATTACAAAATGTTTGGTAATGAATATTTTGAAGTTATATTATATAAAAGTGATTTATATAAGAATGGTTTTATAAAAATGTTTTATAAAACAGAAAGAATTTCAAGGACTAAACCTGATGGTTTTAAGATGATTTTTGAACGGATTTGGGAAATGAAAATTATTATAGATTTGAAAGTACTTGTGAATATTAGTATGAAATGATTTGTTATGTTACCGATGATTCGGGTAACCCGTAACTAAAAAGTGGGCATATATTTTTGGTATAGTCCGCTCTTGAAATAGAGGGATGTACTTATTTATCGATTGTATAAAGGCTGGGACTCAGTTGCCTTGTTATTGGGAGAAACCTCCCGATCTGGTTCCATATGGATTGATATGTTTTTATTACAGTATTTTGGATTTTCAAATAAACTTTTCAAAAGTGATTTGACTTAAGATCCCGAAGTAAAGTATAGTTTGAGTATAAAAGATATATATATTTTAAAAGTTTTGAAATATGAATTCGAGAATAAAGTCCAAAGAGATAATTTCCGTACAGGTAATTAGATTTGAAAATCTAAATTTAAAGATTAAGCCTAAGTGGGTAGTTTAAGGAATTGCATCTTGTTTGTTGCATAGTAGGCTCTATGAGTCTTATTTGCGGTTGGAAAACTACGTTGGCTTGATCTTGTATCTAATTGGGTACCCAATTAGATAGGGCACGTAGGCAGTCACAAGTGGTAGTGATGCAGCCCCTAAAAAAATAAAACCCTTCCATGTTTATCTGTTATTGGTTGTTGTTTATCTTGTGTTATTGTATCTTTCCTGCTTACTATTTTTTTCTGCATTTATAGTGTTTATTGAGTTTGCAAGTAAGGATAGTGCTGTCTTTCTCATTAGAGTTGTGCAGCAGTAGATTTATAGTCATTGTATTTGGTATGTATTAAAGCAAACTTTGTAGGATTAATAAATAAATTAATTACTCTGATAAGTTGTATAATTGAAATTGTATCTATACATTTAGTAATATTGAATATTTATCAAATATAGTGTATTAAGTTGGTAGTTTTCGTTAGTAGTTTTAGAATGGACGAATTTTTCGGCAATTTTAACTGGTCCAAAAATCCAGGTCGTCACATTTGCCATGACGCTTGGTCGATGTTCAATAATATAAGTCCAGTGCTATATTCCGTCAGCATATACAAATCTGGTTATGCGAGACTTGTAAACTCTTTATTATCTAATCCAGCCTCGAATCTTTAAGGTTTCGGGTTTGATTTCAATTTCTACTGATTTCAAAAAGTTTAACTTTTAAGTCACTCACATGTATATTCATATACACGTTTCTGTCGTTGGCTTCCGAACATGTTCGAATGCTCACAGGTCGTTGCCAATTTTTATAATATTTTGTATGTTCACTTTTACAACAAAACTTTCACTATCATTCTCTCCCTTTTTTTATCTATAGTGATCGGCATTCATTATGTCGATCCATCAATGGAGCTACACAAATAGGGATCGGTAGGTTCCTATACCGACCCCTATTCCCTTATTACTCGTTCAACATTTTCACGGCCTAACCCCCTTCCATTCATATAAATACGAGCCTTTCTTCTTTTCCTTCTTCACTTTTCCATTCTATTTGCCTTAGCACAAAGAATTCACGAACCCAAGCTCTCCCGCTACCGCTCTAACCTTCGACTCCTAATAGATCCATCCACCTTCCCAGACTCATACCCTCTTGTTTCCATTCTCCCTATCAACTCATTTCGCCTCGCCCTTCAACTTACGCACAGCTTGGTACTTGCTTCCATTCTATCTCGAACATTCGTATCCCCACATAGGTAACATTCAGCAATACTTTCCTTTAATTATGCGATAGTGGAACACCCCATATTTTTAGTAATATTATTAGGAACATTTATTTAGGTAAATTAAATGAAATAATGAAAAATGATTAAATGGATTGAGATTTGTGATTTAATTAAGGGGTAGCCATGCCATGTTAATGAATAAACAAATGAACTAAAGAATAAAAGGCTAAGGCAAATAAAGGAGGTGTAAAATAGGAAAGAGAGCACTCTTATACCCTAAATCCTTAGGAATTTACTTCCATACCTTCATTTTATTTTCCCAAGAAAAAATACATTCTAAGGCCGACCACCATTAGGAAGAAAAGTCAAGCTAAACAAGTTCTCAAGAGGAAGAAGCTTAAGCTATTCTAATCAAGATCAAATCTCATATCCTAAATCATAATGCTAAGGTGAACGATGACTACATCTCTTGTTTTCTAAAAAATTTCGGTTTTAAGGAAAATCCGAACTTATTTACAATGGTTGTGCCATGTATTGAATGATTAAATGTTTATATATACTTGTGGATGATTTATGCTTATTCATATAGATTTTATGATATGTTTTGTTGTGAAAACCTTATTTAGTGACATCTAAATGCCTTGCGGTTTTAGATATAGACTAGAAATGATATTTTATAGATGGGTTTCAATTTTCATAATTTTCTGAATTAATGTGGAATTTATATTAATTTTCTAATAATGAAAATTATTTATGGGTTATAAATAATTTAAGGTTAAATTATAAATAATTTGGGTCTGAAATTTGTATATGTTAGAAAACATATTAAAAAGGATTTTTGGAATTTTGTAGAATTTTCCAAAGTGTTTTGATGGATACATAAAATTATTTAAGGTATGGGACTTAAGTGTTTTATATATTTATAAAAGGAGAAGGCGTATTTTGTAAATAATTCAAAATTGTTAGTTCTAGAAATTGGCAGTACTTTTAGAAAAGAGAAACTTGCAACCAATCATAATTTTACAAACAAGGCAGGTTAGGTATAAAGAAATAGTTTAAAAAGGACTAATCTACATGGTTTTTACTGTTTTGATGCTTTCGGCACCAGGCTTTCGCCTCCATACCTTCGCCTCAGACTACATCGAAACCAATGCACATGGTATCAGGTAACTGGTACATAGTGAATTGGATATAGGCAGAAGGTATAGGGTCGAAAATAGGAGTTCCGAAGGGGTTGAAGCTATACTTTGCTTTTAAATGAAAATGCACCTGCTTGCTTTTGGCTATATTTCTTTCGCCTTGTTTGGCTTTCGGCTGGGTCAAATGGTTTAAAGAAATGGTTTCAAAATGGTTATGCCTTTGTGCTTAAATAACTGCTTTCGACTAGGTTGAAGCCTTTTTGCTGCCGCATCTTACCTTTCAAAGCAATGCCTTTGAAAGGGCTATTTTTGTTTTATAAAACCATACCACTTCTTTGATGCTTTCGATAGGATGGTTTCGACACCATCGCTTCTTTACTTTGTTTTGGCTTTCAAAAGAGTTTCTTTCGACCCTGTTGTTTATGACCTTTGGAGATTTTTAAAGATTAACCTAAAGGTTTCGAAAGAGATCATTTTGAATGGTTTCGCAAGGTGTTTCTATATGTTTTAATTTAAACCCAAACGCTTTTGAAAAGTTAAAGGTTTGATGCTTTCAAAAGGTTTTTGAGGAAGGTTTCTAAGGGGTGGTTCCCCAATGGTTTTGAAAGATTTAAAGGAAAGGTTTTCCAATGATTTCGAAAGGTTTAAAGGAAAGGTTTTCTAATGATTTCGAAAGTATAAAAGGAAAGGTTTTTCCCAATGGTTTCGAAAGGCTATGTTTAAAGGTATAAAGATAGGATGTATAAGGTTTTAATCTTTCGAAGTAAAAGGAATTTCAATGGTTTTGAAAGGTTTATGTAAATGGTTTCGAAAGGAAGATTTTGGCCTTTCAGCCTAGATGAAAGAAAGGGTTTTACTTTGTTACGAAAGGGGTGCTTTCAGTGGGATTAAAAGGGGTACTTTCACAGATATAAATGTTTTCATCAACAAAGATTTGAGTAAAGTATATACATATAACATGGCAAGGTGATTTTGAGTAAAGCATAGAATATTTATAGTTTCCTTGTTTGAGTTTGGTTTAAAGGTTTTAAATCAATTTGAAGAAAGGTTTTCAAGGAAAATTTTGGGAAGATTTCCCTAAGCAAAATGACTAGGATATTAGAATACCAGATGAGACTTATATAGGACCGCGCTTTATATATTAGCTATTAGCCCCAGCTAATTTGTCCAAAATTCCAATGTGTGGGGCTTTGTCAAGGTAAGAATAAAAAATTTGTTTACACAAAGAAAGGAATATATATTTGTATACAGATAGGTTATTGGTGAGCCCGAAAAACCATTAGGATCTGGTGACCCTAGGAGAGGTTAAGTTAAGGATAGACCGTCCAGAAGAGAAGAATTTAACATATAATTAAGGACAGACCATCTAGAAGAGGAGTGTCAAATAAATGTTAGATTATTTGTTATTTTGTCTAGTAGGCCCGAGTCAGCCAAAGGTTAATAGTTAGCCAAACAAAACTATATTATTCAGACAGATAGTCCATTTGTCACCTGAGGTTTATGCATGTTTACATAATAACGCTTTATAGTTTTTATCCAGTTATGGTTGGAGGATAATGATTTTCAAAAGATATATTTTAAAAGGATGTCAGCGAGGGAAAACCCATTCCGCTAAGCAACTTGGTCTCACTTAATATCGTATATCTGAGATGTATAGTATAATTCACACTAGGATTTATGTCTGACTCGAAGTTTATGTTTTCCCCTTAAACTCTCGGGTGCTCAAAATTGATTTGAGTAGGATGAGGGATTAAGGTTTACATGTTTTATTAGGTTTGCGGATAAAGCTTCCGGAGACGAGCAGGTGGTTGACGGATAGCTATTTAGGAGTTGTAGTTTATTTTGTTGGTTGTATTCTGTTGTGTTAATGACTATATTATGACTCTAGTCAACCAAGGGGGCATCATCATATGTCACTATTGGCGTATTTTTATAATAATTATTTTATCTGAACACTGCGAAAAAGGGATGGAATTATGTAATTTGAATATGGAACATGTTTTTGAAATGGAAATGAAAAGTTTTTTATCTGTGATTTTGTTTCATATTCATGTGATGCTGATATTGAATACCATTAACAATGCATGTATTCGATCACAGGAAGTTAGTACTATGGATGACTATAGCATCTACAGCGCTTAGCTTCAGGCTTCTAGATAGAGGACTTGACAGCTTGGTTTTAGAGCATAATTTATGAAATACTTTAACTAAAAAAATGGTTTTTTGAAAACATTATCCTTAGGAATTGGAGAAAAGATGGGGTATGGGACAACGCTATAGTAACGTACTTGTATTTGCTATATATAAGTATACGCTATATCTCTAGTCACCTATCTTTATTAGGCTATTCTTCTATATCTCTTGAGGTTTGAATATAGGTATGGATGCAAGGAGAGTTAATCTTAGGGGAAGCACCACTACAGATGGAAATGCCAGACCTGATACTAGAAGGAACCAGGGTTAGGCATAAGCTAGGAATACTAGTGCTGGAGTCCCGTAAGTTGATATGGGTGCCATGTATCGGTTTTTTGTGAATATGATACAGGCGGGAGTTGCTGCTGGGTTAGTTGGAGGAGGAGTTTAGGAAGCTCTAGTAGACCACAATTATGCTGCTTTGAGTAGGGACTATGCTAGGTTGGGAGGAAAGCCATTCATCTGAACGGAAGATGCTATTTAGGTGGAGTATTGGTTGATGCATTACAAGAGGATTTTTGCCGACTTGGGGCTCAATGACGAGCAGAAGAGGAGGTTGGCATCAAGACAGCTTTAGGGAGTAGCTTTGTTCTGGTGGAATAATGTAACCATTATAGTGGGTGAAGAGACCATGACATGGGCTGAGTTCAAAAGGAGGTTCGAGGAGAGATTCATGTTAGCTATGGCCAAGTCTTCCTTGATTAGAAAGTTTGTTGAACTGGATTGGGGCAGATGACTATTTTGGAGTATGCTAGAAGGTTTGAGGAGTTGGCTAGGTATGGATATGCCTTGGTGGATACTATGATGAAGAGGAATAAGAAGTTCATCAGGGAGTTGAAGCCTGAGTTGGCAAGGGCTACATTACCTAATTTCAGGGATCCTTGTGATGTCGTAGTGGAGATAGCATTGAGACATGAGGATATGTTTGTATCTCTGGAGAAGAGTGAGGTGAAAGAGCTCCAGGCAGGGCAGGGTCAGAAAAGGAAGTTTTTTCCTAAGAAGGGAGCCCAAAAGGGTGGAGCAGTTAAGAAAGGAAAGTCTGAAGTGGTTTTCTTTAAGTGCGATAAGAAGGCGCACTTTGCTAATAAGTGTCGCATAGAAAAGGCTAAGGGAGTAATTGGGAAAAAGAACATCAAATGCTTCAGTTGCAATCAGATTGGCCACTATAATAACCTATGCAAGGAACCAGTTAAGTAGGGGAGAGGAAAAGTATAGGCATTAGAACCAGCTACTTCTAGGCCAACGGCTTAGGAAAAATGGAAATCATATTGTACGCTTCAGATCCATGTCTGTTAGCGTTTTGTTTGATACTAGTGCATCGCATACTTTAATATCTCATTGTTTAGTAGATAAGCTTAACCTAAAACCCTCATACCTACTTACATCTTTAAGGGTTGCAAATCCGATAAGAGGGCATGCAACTCTTGGGATGAGATGTGACCACCTAGAGTTTGACTTGTTAGGTTATACTTTTGTTTATAGTTTTCATGTGTTTGATTTCATAGGGTTCGGAATTATTTGGATATGGATTGGTTAAGTAAGTACGATGCTAGGATATTTTGCTATGATAGGAAAATATTACTTAGACACCCTAACTATTAAGATCGGATTGTTTGTACCGTAGAAAGGCTTAGTTGTGAGGTGAATGCTATGTTGGGTATTGTGGAGTTAGAAGAAGAGTTGAGTCTAGTTTTCATGGTTAGGTAATTCGTAGATGTTTTTGAGCCTGTAGTTGGATTGCCACCGAAACAAGCCATTGAGTTTTGGATAGTTTGGTGCCCGAGCAGAACTGATTAGTAGGCCACCAAGTAGGATATAACCTACTGAGATGAGGGAGTTGAAGGTGTAGTTAATAGATTTGGAATGCAAGAGTTTTATTAGACCAAGCAGTTTGCTTTGGGGAGCAGCTGCAGTGTTTGTTAAGAAGCCGGATGGATCATTAAGGCTATGTATCGATTATCGAAAGTTGAATGAGCAAACAATAAAGAATCGATATCCATTGCCAAGGACTGACGATTTGTTCGATCGGTTGAGTGGTGCTAAGATATTTTCTCAGTTGGATTTGGCTATAGGTTTCTATCATCTTAGAGTAGCAGAAGATAGTATACCTTTAACGGCATTTAGCACCAGATATGGATCGTACGAATGGTTAGTTATGCCATTCGGATTGACTAATGCACAAGCATTGTTTGTGGACTTGATGAACCAGATATTTAGAGAGCACTTGGATAGGTTCATGTTTGTTTTCATAGACGATATCTTGATATACTATAAGGAGAGAAATAAGTTCATCTTAGAGTGGTTCTTGAGACTTTAAGGGAACATCAGCTGAAGTTGAAGTTTTCGAAGTGTCATTTTTGGAAAAAGAAGGTGAAGTTTCTGGGCCATGTAGTTTCAAAGAGAGGGTTGTCTGTGGATCTGACTAAGATCGAGGCAACGAATAGTTGGAAGAGACTAGAAATAGCGACTGAGATAAGAAGTTTTCTTGGATTGGCTAGATATTATAGAAGGTCCATAAAGGATTTTTCATGGATAGCAGCTCTGATGACCAAGCTAACGCGAAAGGATGTGAAGTTTGTTTGGACTGATAAGTGTAAGGAAGCGTTCCAAAGCTTGAAACACTTATTGACCCATGCACCTGTATTAGTTCTTTTGGAGGGGAATCATGATTTGGTAGTTTATACAAATGCGTGTAGTACCGGATTGGGAGCTATGCCAATGCAGAGAGGTAAAGTGACTGCCTATGCTTCTAGATAGCTTAGACTGCATGAGGTCAGATACCTGACTCATGACTTGGAGTTAGCTGCAGTTATTTTTTCTTTGAAGGTGTGGAGATATTACCTTTTGAGAGACTGGTTTGAGCTTTATACGGATCATAAGTCATTGAAGTACTCATTCTCTCAAAAGGAGCTGAACATGAGACAGCAGAGGTGGTTAGATTTTATTGCTGCTTATGATTTTGGAATTGAGTACACGCCAGTGAAAGGCAAAAAGATTGCAGATGCGCTTAGTAGAAAGCATCAGAAGGAAGTGTTGGCTATGATAGCAGAATGGAAGGATTTGGAAGCATTGTCTAATTGTAGAGTGCAGTGGAGATCCAAGGCTAGGTCTAGTGGAGAATCTGTTATGTTATCTTGTTTAGAAGTCCGACCTGTATTGATAGAGAAGATTGCTTCTAAGCAAGAAGAGGATCCAATATTAGCTGAAAGGATCAGGAAGTTAAGAGATGGAACGAAGAGCGATGACTTAAAGGATTTCAGTCTTGACCAAAGTGGGTGGTTGAGAAAGAATGGTAGGTTATGTGTTCCAGATGTGGAAGACGTTAGGAAAGAAGTATTAGAGGAATGCCATCGTTCAAAGTTTACTATCCATCTAGGAGAAATGAAGATGTATCAGGATATGAAGAGAAGCTTCTTATGGGAAGGTATGAAACAGGATGTTGGCTTATGGGTAAAGCAATGCTTGAATTGCGAACAGGTATAAGCCAAACATCAGAAGCCAACTGGTTTGCTTCAGTCGTTGGATATTCCAATATGGAAGAGGGATTCTATTTCTATGGATTTCATAGACGGGTTGCCGAGATCTAATCGAGGAAATGAATGTATATGGGTTATAGTGGACAGATTGACCAAGAGTGCCCATTTCATTCCAGTTAAGTTAACTAGAACGACACCTGTGTTAGCAAAGTTATTTATGAAGAATGTGGTTAGGCTGCATGAAATTCCTAGTAGTATTGTTAGTGGTAGATATTCGTTGTTCACTAGCGAGTTCTGGAAGAGTCTACAGGAAGTTTTGGAAACCAAGCTCAAGATGGGTACCGCTTACCATCCGTAGACAGATGGGCAAACGGAAAGAGTTAACAAAATCCTAGAAGTTTGTTAAGTGTTTATGTATTAGACTACGGGAGATCGTTTTAAGAGCTTGTTATTAGACTAGTATAGGGATGGCACCATTTGAAGCTTTGTATGGAAGACCATTTAAATCTCCCGCATGTTGGTTAGAGACCAGGGATAGGTTGGTTCTTTGTCCAGATTTGGTTAGAGAAGCGGCAAAGAAGATTGAGCCGAAAAGGGCGAGAATGAAGGAAGCTCAATCTAGCTAGAAGAGCTATGCAGATAGAAGACAGAATGATTTAGGTTTCTCTGTTGGAGATCATGTTTTTGTCAAATTATCGCCGATGAAAGGTGTTATTAGGTTCGGGAAAACAGGGAAGTTAGCACCGAGTTTTGTAGGACCGTTTCCTATTTTAGAGAAGATCATGAAACTCGCATACAGAGTAAAGTTACCAAGTAGTTTGGCAGGAGTCCACAATGTTTTCCATGTATCTCATATGAGGATGTGTGCTAGGGATCCAGACACTACTATAGCACCGACTATGTTAGAGGATTTAGCAATGGAACCAGACTTGACTATAGATAGTAATCATGTCTGGATAGTCGCAAGAGATGAGACAAAGTTGAGGAACAAGGTAGTCAGATTATTGAAAGTCCAATGGAGCGACCATGATAGAGACTGTACTTGGAAGACTGAGAGTAGGGTTAGAGATGCTTATCCAGATTTGTTTGATGGAATGTTTTACCTTCGATTGTTTTGATGTGCACCTTATCTTAATTTCGAGCACGAAATTCTATAATGTGGGGAGTCTATAACACCTTATATTTTTAGTAACATTTAATTAGGTAAATTAAATAAGGTAATGAAAAATGATTTAATGGATTGATATTTGTTATTTAATTGAGGGGTAGCCGTGCCATGTTAATGAATAAACAAATGAACTAAAGAATAAAAGGCTAAGGCAAATAAAGGAGGGGTAATATAGAAAAGAGAGCACTCTTATACCCTAAAACTTTAGGAATTTACTTCCATACATTCATTTTATTTTCCCAAGCAAAAATACATTCTAAGGCCGACCACCATCAGGAAGAAAAGTGAAGCTAAACAAGTTCTCAAGAGGAAGAAGCTTAAGCTATTCAAATCAAGATCAAATCTCATATCCAAAATCATAAAGTTAAGGTGAATGATGACTACATCTCTTGTTTTCTAAATGTTTTTGGTTTTAAGGAAAATCCAAACTTATTTGCAATGGTTATGCCATGTTTTGAATGATTATATGTTTATATATACTTGTTGATGATTTATGCTTATTCATATATATTTTATGATATGTTTTGGTTGTGAAAACCCTATTTAATGACATCCAAATGCCTTACGATTTTAGTTATAGACCAGAAATGATATTTTAGAGATGGGTTTCAATTTTCATAATTTTCTCAATTAATGTGGAATTTATATTAATTTTCTAATGAAGAAAATGATTTAATAGGTTATAAATAATTTATGGTTAAATTATAAATAATTTAGGTCTAAATTTTATATATGTTAGAAAACATATTAAAAAGGATTTTCTGGAATTTCTGTAGAATTTTCCAGAGTGTTTTGATGGATATATAAATTGTTTAAGGTATGGGAATTAAATGTTTTATATACTTATAAAAGGAGAAGTGGTATTTTTTAAATAATTCAAAATTAAGTTAGGTACAAACAAATAGTTTAAAAGGACTAATTCACATGATTTTTTATTGTTTCGATGCTTTTGGCACTAGGCTTTTGCCTCCTTACCTTCGCCTTCGACTACATCAAAACCAATGCACATGGTATCAGGTAACTGGTATGTGTGAATTGGATATATGCGGAAGGTATACGGTCAAAATCAGGGGTTTCGAAAGGGTTGAAGCGATACTTTGCTTTTAAATGAAATTGTGCAATGCTTGCGTTCGAATTGGTTGGCTTTTGGCTGGGTCAAATGGTTTAAAGATGGTTTTTCCTTTGTGTTTAAATAACTTCTTTTGACTAGGTCAAAGCCTTTTTGCTGTCGCATCTTACCTTTTGAAGCAATGACTTCAAAAGAGTTTTTTTGTTTTATAAAACCCTGCCGCTTCTCCAATGCTTTCAGAAGGATGGTTTCGACACCATCGCTTCTTTACTTTGTTTTGGCTTTTGAAAGAGTTGCTTTCGACCCTGTTGTTTCTGAACCTTGGAGATTTTTAAAGATTACCTCAAAGGTTTCGAAAGTGATCGTTTTGAATGGTTTCAAAAGGTGTTTCCACATGTTTTAAATTGAACCCAAACGCTTTCGAAAGGTTTAAGGTTTGATGCTTTTGAAAGGATTTTAAGGAATGTTTCTAAGGGGTGGTTCCCCAATGGTTTCAAAGGTTTAAAGGAAAGATTTTCGAATGATTTTGAAAGGTTTAAAGGAAAGGTTTTCCAATGATTTCGAAAGGTATAAAAGGAAAGGTTTTTCCCAATGGTTTTGACAGGCTATGTTTAAAGGTTTAAAGATAGGATGTCTAAGCCTTTAAGCTTTTGGAGGAAAAGGAATTCAATGGTTTCGAAAGGTTTATGTAAATGGTTTCGAAAGGAAGATTTTGGCATTTTAGCCTAGATGGAAGAAAGGATTTTACTTGGTTATAAAAGGGGTACTTTCAATGGGATCGAAAGAGGTACTTTCAAAGATATAAATGTTTTCATCAACAAAGAGTTGAGTAAAGTATATACATAAAACATGGCAAGGTGATTTTGAGTAAAGCATAGAATATTTATATTTTCCTTGTTTGAGTTTGGTTTAAAGGTTTGAAACCAATTTGAAGAAAGGTTTTCAAGGAAAATTTTGGGAAGATTTCCCTAAGTAAAATGACTCAGATATTAGAATACCAGATGGGACTGGTATAGGGTCGCGCCCTATACATTAGCTACTAGCCCCAGCTAATTTTTTCCAAAACATCCAATGTGTAGGCCTTTGTCATAGGTAAGACTAAAAATTATGGTTACACATAGAAAGGAATATAAATTTGTATACAGATAGGTTACTAGTGAGCCCGCAAAACCAATAGTATTAAGTGACCTGGGAGAGTTTAAGTTAGGGACAGACCATCCAGAAGGACAGAATTTAACAGATAGTTACAGACAGACCGTCCAAAAAATGAGTTTCTAACAGATGTTAGATTATTTTTTGTTTTTTCTAGTAGGTCCGAGTCAGCCAAAGGTTAATAGTTAGCTAAACAAAACTATATTGTTCGGACAGATGGTCCATTTGTTACCTGAGGTTTATGTATGTTTACATAATAATGCTTTACAATTTTTAACTAGTTTTGGTTGTAGGATATTGGTTTGCAAAAGATATGTTTTAAAAGGATGTTAGTGAGGGGAAACCAGTTTTGCTAAGTGGTGTGGTGTCACTTAATATCGTATATCTGAGATGTATAGTATAATTCACACCAAGCTTTATGTCTGACTCGAAGTTTATGTTTTCCCCTTAAACTCTCGGGTGCTCAAAATTGATTTGAGTGGGCTGAGGGATTAAGGTTTATAGGTTTTAGTAGGTTTGCAAATAAAGCTTCCGGAGACGAGCAAGTGGCTGACGGATAGTTATTTAGGAGTTGTAGTTTATTTTGTTTGTTGTATTCCACTATGTTTTATGTCAGTATGACTATATTGTGACTCTGCTCAACCAAGTGGGCATCGTCCTATGTCACTCTTAGCGTATTTTTGTTATAATTATTTTTCTGAACTCTGGGAAAGCAATGGGATTATGTAATTTGAATGTGGAACATGTTTTGGAAACGTAAATGAAAAGTTGTTTTTGTTTTTGATTTTGTTTCATATTTATGTGATGCTGATATTGAATACCATTAACAATGCCCGTATTTGGTCACCGAAGTTAATACTATGGATGACTGTAGCATCTGTAGTGCTTAGCTTTAGGCCTCCAGATAGGGGACGTGACATATAAGATTCTTAGCCCTGAATTATTAGCGAGTGTTTGAGGTAGTGATGGAGAATGATCTTGGCATAGTGAACGAACACTAGTAAAGGTTTAGTGTGTTGATTTGGGTGTAGAAATAGGAGAGGAAGAAGAGAGATGAGGGTTCTGTGAAGGACTTCGGTTTATGACGAGATGGCAGTGGCAGTGATCGGAAAGTGACGGTTTGGTTGTTTTGTTATTTTTGTTGAGGAGATGATGAAATAAAGGAAGTTTGAGGAAAGGAGTCACAAAGGAAATGTTTGGAGAGGGATCAACATAGGGTGGTGCTATAGGATAAGGATTGGTACAAAAAGCGTTTGATGGAGGGATCATTGGCTGTAGTCAAGTAGAGGAATCGGCAGGGAGTTCTTGGAAAAGGGATCGACATATGCCTTATAAACTAATCCAACTCAACTCATTCGAACAATTAATGCTAGTTTGCCTTGCTGACTTTGAACATAAGATGACAATGAACAATATTACATGCGTACTTGAACTATCGAACTTGAAATTAATCAACCAAACTTTCGGAATTTTCAATATGGACTAAGTGACAAACTTGCTAATGAACATATGTAACAAACTTCATAATTCGATGTGCCGGTAGTCAACCCCAAATCTTTCGTTGCCGATCAATTTTTTTGCCAGTTGAGACGGTCAGTGATGATGGTCTCTCTGGACAAAACTCCCAAGTCTCGTCATTTTATTTCGCTTTTATGATTTCGGATGGTTTATGTCTATTACATACTGCACTGCACTACACTAGTTCACATTTATCATGGGCGGAACAGGTTATTTTGTAATCTTGATTATCTATTAAGTATAGCTGATATAAATTCAAGATGCTCGAAGCGTTCAATTGACATGTCTTCTGATTCGGCGATGCGACATATTGGATCTGAAGTGAAGTTAGGTTATGCAACTATATCTAGCAGGCCTTCTCCAAGCCATCATGTTGATAAAACATAAGTTTTTAATCCACAAGTTGGTATTTTCTCCGATATCCTAGTCCTTCCAATGGAAAACATAAGCCCTGCCCCTAATGCTACAGAAGGTGCTATTCTTCTAGATAATTCAGTGGACTCACAGGCTTCTCGAATTGGCGAGGTTGCTCTCCGCCGGTTAAGCTCTATTCATGGAATCCCGTTTGGGGACGTCTTGGTTCCTTCATGACAAGATAGACCTCACTTGCCCCCATCTAGGTATACAGCATGCAATAAGTTTATGTGTTGAGTCGGATGTGTACCGCCCTTCAACTCGTTTATTCGTGAAATATTGGGATATCTGAGGATCGCCCTTACACAAGTTCATCCCAATAGTTATGCATTTATTCATGGCACATTCTTTCTATTGATCTATAACTTCAAATGATGATTGGGAAGCCCTTCTTCTGTCTTTCTTGAACCTTCGCCAAATTGCAATTTCTGACGGGCGCTTGGAACAAACTCTCACTATTTAATCATGAATGGTTCTACATACGTTGCCCTCCTAGATTTGCAGGATGACAGTTAGAAGGACGTAAGTATTACTTTCACCTTTCTCTAAAGTTCACCTGTCCAAGTCATAACTTTTCCTTTGAATCCACAAACATTCGAAGCTCTTTTAGGTGTTCTCCCTCATCCTGAAGGCACTGATTTTTCTAGAGCCGTTACTTCCATCCACGCTACTCCCGTTGAGGATTGGGATATCAACCTTCTCGTAACCGATTAACTGCTATCCTTGTTCAGGCTATTGGAAGATGGCCGTAGTATTGGACTTCCTGGAAGTGTGGTATTATTAAGGAATGTTGCAGAACAAAAGAGGGATACTGTCAACCTCATCATGCCCTCGGCTAAGGGGAATCAAGGAGGGTGAGATTAAGGACACTTAAGACGAGAATCTGGGAGATGTCGATGTAGGCCTCGGAAAAGCCCAATGGTTGAACCTTCGCAAGTCAGACAATCCTAAACACCTACAAAGAGAAAGAAGAGTTTGGCATAGAGGCTACGTAGAAGAAAAACTGCCTCGGACCTAGAGTTTGTTATTACTTCGGTTGAAGAGGAATAGTCCTCTCAGCACTTGGAAAGCTCGTTAAAAGGATTTTCTAATCTTCAAATTCCGAAGGACATCATGTCCTATGACTTTCCAACCATTAAAAGGGCTCAACTCTCCCACCAAAAGTGGCGAAGGCATCCAACCTTTGGACAAAAGAGAGAAAACGTCAATGAGCAGAGCTACCATTACCGATTTGTTGGGGGGAACACTAGGACACTCATAACCACACGCATTTCACTAAACACTTCTATTAATCTTTCGTGCGACAAATACTAATACGCTTCCATTTGGAATATACAGGTGCAATGTCTCAATCAAGAGCCTTTGATTGCCTTAGAAGTTCTTCTGCATACCATCGTTCAAGCTGGGATTCAGAGTCTACTCAACATAAGGAGAAGGTTGAGGGAAAAGACATGAATTATCATTCAAGGGAATCTTCTTCCTTTTCCAAATGCAAATCCTACTCAAAGTAGCCTGACTTTCCAGCTCAAAGTAGAGACCAGCCATCTTATCATGGTCCTCATATCGCCACGTCTCACAAGCGACATTCCTACTCTTCAAGCTCCAAACAATCTCGTGAGCGCCGGTCAGGCAAACATCCTTTTGCTTCCTCTGAACCGCCTTTGTCGACCACTGCTTCCGACGTTTCCAGTAACATCTTCCTACTTGGAGGCCCAAAACCAACGGCTAAGGATGCTGCAGTCATCAATAGTTATTAATCCTCGATGACCAAATATGGCGGTGTTAGGTTCATTGATACACAGAAACACATGAATATGAAAAAAAAATTAAACTTCAAACAAGATCACATTTAATTTCAAATCATTTCCAATTCATTAAATAATCACATAATCATAAACCATGTTCAAGGAAAATATATTTATTACAACATATGCCAAGAGCGACATATGAGGATGCCCCTTTGGGTGATCAGAGTATATACAGGCAATATAACAGCTTTGCCATTACAAACAATGCAGCAGAATCAAATGAAAGATAACTCTAAATATCTAATTTGCCTCCTGCACGTCACCGAAAGCTTATACGTCTAATGAGGTACCTGAAAACCTCAACTCTCAAACTACTCAAAATCAATTGAGTACCCGAGAGTTTAAGGGGAAAACATAAACTTCGAGTCAGACATAAAGCCTGGTTAGAATAATAATTTACCATCTCATATCATCTAGATATCTATTGAGACCACGCTACTTAGTGGAATGGGTTTTCCCCTTACTAGTATCCTTAAACCTTTATAAAGCCATACACTGTGCTCCTGCATCCACAATGGTTAAAACATAGTCGATTCAAAATATTATGATGATATGTAAACTTGTTAAAACATACTGGATTTCCCATCTTCTGTTTTAATTGACTCTCTGTCATATTTATAGTTTCTAGGGTCACTATTAACCTATTAGTTTTCATGGGCTTACTAATAACCTTTGTGAAATATATTGACTCCATGTCATATTTCATAGTTTTCATGGGTGCACAATGAACCTACTGGCCCTTGCCAATTAACTTAATTAATTCATGGGTTCCCCTGAACCTATTGGTGACTCCAATAACTTTTCTCTTACCCTAGTTTTTATGGGTTGACTAGGAACCTATTGACTACTGTCAATAACTTAATCCGGATATAGTTTTCATGGGTTAACTACAAACCTACTGATCCCTACCAGTATCAAATCATAGTTTTCATAGGCTTACTATGCACCTGTCTCTCCGACATCTTCCTTTATACATAGTTTTTATGGGGTAACTATGACTATTGGTAACTCTAATAACTTCCTAACCATAGTTTTCATGAGATTATGAACCTGTCTCCCTGACAACTTCCATATTTAGGCATCCTATATTCTGTTCTCCCTGACCTCTTGGATGTATTTCTACTCATCTAGGAGTTTAATCAGTTTATATTCACCACTGGGTTAACCTAGCTGTTTCTTCTACCCTTCATCCCCAAAGTGCAGTTATGGGTCCATTATAATATGAATATATTTATATTTGAAGAAGTAAACATAACTACAAAACAATACCACTCTTGTGGGTTTAATGTCCTTGAACTACTTTTCATATAAAACCTGGTTAATCCCTTTAACCTATAAATTTATCAAGGAAAGCTTCTTCTTAAAAATCATTTCAAAACTCCATTAGTTTAGCTATAAACTTTTCCTTTTAAAATGAGTTTAGGTTACAAACCTTTCAAAACCTTTGAAACCTTGCTTTCGACTTCATTGGATACTCTCCTTCAAAAGCATATAGATCTATCTTCAAAACATTAGGCTCCTGCCTTTCGAACACTTTAAAACTTTCTTTCGAAACCTTCCGAACATATTAAAGCATCAAAATTTAAATTTAGAAGCATAGCTTCGAAACCAATTGAAAGTACAGCTTTCAAAACCATTGGAAGTAACCCTTCTGAAATCATTGAAGGTCCCCTTTTTGAAACCATTGGGTTTATACTTAAAATATCATGTGGGTCAAAGTGAATATAGGCGAAAGCATCTCTTTCGAAACTGTTAACTACAAAAAATTACAAAAATTAACTACTACAAAAGTGAATGAAAACTATGAGATTAAAAGATAATTTAGAGATAAATCCAATCTCATGATCTCATAAATCAACACAACATGAAATTATGATCTCTCTTTTTGGTCATTGGTGAATTTAATTGATGTATTTGTCATAAATATGGAATATTCGTGCTATTAATTAGCCCAACATAAACCATCAAACCATAATACACCCACTAAACCACTTCTTAACTCTCATGAAAATGACAATTAAATTAAAAATAAAATCTATTTTAAGCATGGCTTATTTACTATTGAATTAGTAACATAAAACATCAAATTTTGATTCTAAATCCACTTCCATTAGGAAAATCAATTAGTTAGATGATGATGTAAATTATGTTTATTTGAGTAAGAATAGCCTATATGTGATTAACATCATAGACTATCAAATCCATTAATAAACTTACATCAACATGCAACTTTCCATTAAGCACAAAATGAGAACATAAATGATCAAATTATGTTGAATCTACATGATTTAAGAGAGCTTCATTACCCCTAAATTGAAGGGGTTTAGCTTCTCATATTTGTTATTATTTAAAAAAATGTAGATTGCAACATGAAACAAAAATAAGAGGAAATGCAAGTTAAGTAAGAAGCGAGCTAATTAAAATGAAAAGAGAATTAATCTACTTGCACAAATAAATAGGTCTACACTATTAACATGAAAGGAAAAAGAGCATGTAAGTAAAAATAAGTATGAAAATAAATTGCATAAAAAGAAAATTACATGAAAGAAGGCTAAAAAGCTATTAAAAAAAGAGAGTTTTTTTTATTTTTGATCCTAAACCTAAACTAACAAAAGAGGAGGATAAGAGCTCACTACATGAAACATAAGGGGTATTTATACATGTTTTGAAACCCTAATCATAAATTTGGGGACAACCCAAATTTCCCTTGAGGAAGTGTGGCCACCAAGTTATCATTAGGTTCTAATTAATCTTCCATTAAGTATGCATGTAATTTTAAGCTCAACTAACATGTGCATTAACTCCTAATGGTATATCAAGGTAAGTGGGTAGGTGGGGTCCTCCATGATTTCATGAACGGATTTATTTTCATCTTCGTTTGCCTTATAACTCTTGTGCATGCATATTTCCATGAAGCCCTCTTCCATTTGAATCCAAATTCCTACAAAATAACATTAAAATATCCAAGTAAATTTTCTAAAATTAAATCATACACAAAAATGACAATTTTCCCCTATATGAAGATGAATAAATGATGATTTGAAAATAATTGAAATTTGCGTTTAAACATGTTAAAATACCCTATATGCTCATTTAATTAACTAAATTGGATTAAATATGGAAGTAAAAATATGCACATTTACGTGCACATCAAATACCCACACTCTTATCTTTTTATTCGTCCTTGAATAAACTAAAACTAAGGTAAATACATTTACGTAGGAAACACGATTGCATTGCGTGTATGCAATAAGCCGTTAAACCTCCAGGTGTTCCTTGTAGGATGAGTGTTGTCTCGTGAGGGTTTTAGCGGATACTACCCACAAAATCCAAATGCATCGTGAAAAATTCCTAAATGCAAGATTTATTTACAATGATATGGATGCAAGTTTTTGAAAATATTTACAAATGAAGAATTTACTTTCAAATTGACAGGAATAAGTTAAATATACGTTCTGGTTATTATCATGAAATTTAAGTCATTTTACTTGTCAAAACTTCTAACAAAAATTAAGTTATCATAACAAATAGACTCTAATTTGGCTAGTTGTTTTTGTTGATAACATAGTGCAACTATGAAAGGGATCCTTAGTTGATTATCAAAGTTTGCAAAGTGCTATTTCTATTTCTTTTGAATAACAAATCGAATCAAATAAGTAAAAATAGTGCTCGGATTTCAATTGCTTACTCTCTCTTATTTGAAAATTTTATTGATATTAACAATATTTCCATATTCCTAACTCGGATAAACTGAGGCCAGATATATCACCCATGTACTGCCTTTCAGGCTCACGTGAGGGGAATAGAGAGCATGGCAAGTGAACACACAAGTGTGTTCACCTATTGATTGTAGGCTTTATTAATGAAAGAATTTTTATATATATACACCTAACTCAGATTAACTATGGCCGGATATAACAACCGTGCACTGCCATTCGGGCTTACATGAGAAGGGTATAGAGCATGGCGAGTGTACACACTTGTGTGTGAACACATGACTCTAGGTGTTTCTTATTTTTATAAAAACATTTTTTTATGTTATATATATATATATATATATATCTTTTTTCTTTTTGTTTTTTCTTCATTTTTTTGAGAGAGAGATTTGCAAAATCATCTTAGCACCGCTTAAATTAGAAGATAAAAAATGTTATATCCTTTACTTTAAATCCACCACTTTTTTAAACAAAGATTTTCAATTAGGATATACTTCATAATTATCACCCATGAATCTTCCTATATACTAGTTAAACCATTATTGCTTGTAATCAAACTTTATTTTTATTTTTGCAAGACAAATAAATTTTCAAAAATTTTCAATTTAATAACCAAAATCCTATACTTATCCTATAGTGTTTCTTTAAAAGTAAATCAATATGCTAGAAAAAATATTTTTTTTTCTTTTGGGGATTTTTTTAGTTTTGGAAAGAAAATGCCAAAAAATAAACCATGAAAAATCGAAAATGAAGATGAGACTCCCTCCACACTTGATTTTGACCCTGTCCCTACAATCTACCCAAGTGAAAGGAGAAAAACAAAAATAAAAATATGACCAATATTTACATGAAAATGAAATGGTTATTATTTACACGATATCAAAAAATACGCTGTTAAAGAGTAAATGAAACGGTCTTCCATAGACCAATTCATTTATCTCGTCAAGGATGAGAGACATATCTTAAGCACAGAAATCCAAATCATAAAAGATTTTAAACTTAGAATGCTGATTTGGAAAAAAAATGTCGTTTTATTTAAAATCATGTGAGTTGTTTTATTTTCGATGATTTTCGGGGTGGATAAAACAATTGATTGAAGTTCAAGTTTATTTTCACCAAATTTAAATTCAAACTCATCATAGACAAATTTTTTGAAATTATTGATTTTGAAATCAAAATGGTGATTTAAATCTACCTCTTCAGAATACAACAACTCATCTTCGAAAAGTCCAAAAAATTGTGTTCACAAAATTCATCTTCCTTTGTTGAATCATCAACAACTTCATTGCATGTATCAATTTCAAATTCTAAAGTTGTTGTATTCAATTTTTCAAAATCGGAAAAGGGAAGATCGAATTTTAAATTTGGTTCCACACTCTTAAAAGAATTGAAATCCAACTCAATTACCACATTTTCAACAACTTCATTAAGATTGTCATTTTCAATTTCAAAAGTTATTATTTGAAAATTGTCAATTTTGGTAAAAGGTGGATTATTATTTGACTCGTCTCACGTTGGGATTTGATTTTGTTTCTTACGTTGTATCATATATGTTTCAAACAACAAATCCGCGTGACCTTTGTGAATTTCTTCCATTTGTTCAACAAAATCAAATTTATAATTATTAATTTGAGAATTTTCAATTTGAAATTGTTAAGAGTAAAAAATTTCACCATCATTGAAACAACTCCCATTGCCAAAATCATTTAAATAGTTGTTTCCATTTTCGTTTTGAATTTGAAATTCATTTTGGAGTTCAAAACTGAATTGGCATGGGTTATAATCGAAATCATTTGAATTTTGAAGTGAATTCAAACTTTGATTATTTTGAAACCCTTGACTTGAGTTATTGCTCAAGTATGAATTACACAAATCATTCATCTTTTGATTATTTTGTGTAGAGAGTTCAAGTAAAGACGAAATAGTTTCAATATTCTTTTCAAGATTTGAGGGTTGCCCATCATTTTGAAAACTGTGGTGTAAAATACAAATTGTTTGTACAAAAGTTGTCATTAAGATATCCATACGAGTTTGATGTGAAACTATATGGATTATATGGACTTTCACAACTATTGTAAAATTCTTGTGAGTAGAGAAATTCAGACATTTTCAAAATGTTTTTTTTATAAAGGAAAAATATTTACCAAAAGGAGTTTATTTTTCAAAAGGGAAAATTGATTTTTTTTTGTTTTGATTTTTGGATTTTCAAATGTTTTTTTTTAATTTTTTTTGTTTCTGAAAAGATAATTTTTTTTTGGATTTTTGATTTTGATTGGAAAATTTCAAAGAAAAAAAACTAAATTAAGTAAAATTCATAATTTTTTTATTTTTGGATTTTCAATTTTTTTTTAAATATGCATGAACTAATGCAACTAAATGAATGCAAAGGACTTAATTACAATTTTCTGCCCTTAGTAGCTGCTAACCCAAAATTGTATAATCAAAGTTTGTCTTAATCCAACAAGATAGTTCTCAGTCAGGTAACATACAGGATTTATCGGTGCATCACGAAATCACCGCAGCAATGCAACCGAAGGTTTAAGTACCTTCAGAGAAACAATCAGTATAATATTTATGAATTATCGTAATTTTTATAATTGATTATTGCTCTGTCGTAGCCTAGACACCAAGAAGATAAATTGTTCAAAGAAAACAACTTGTCAAGATACAATTATGCTCTAGGTGAGCCCGTGACACCCTTAAGTTGAATGTCTAACAGTTATTATTAGCGGATCCTAAGATGAAATGCAATTTGTGAACCAAGGAAGAAGTGATGAAATACCCACCTTATGTGGATTGGGGTGTTGCCCTTAGAAAATAAAAATAAGATGAGATGAATGCAAAGTAGAAATTAAACGTGAATTAACGATGCAACTACGAATGAAATTTGTTCCTGTTTTTGAAAAATTATTTTAAAATGCTAGCAACCGACAATGCAAAGCAAATAAAAACAACAGATAAGGGTACGATACCAAAGTGTGCAGAATTATTAGCAAACTAGTATAAAGCCCGTGCCGATGGCACTGGTTTGTTTTTTTATTCTTTTATAACATGCATCTTTGTATAAACAAAATTTACTGCTTCCACAAATGTCAATAAAAACTGTACGAAATTTAACTTTTGAATGT
This sequence comes from Allium fistulosum, assembly GCA_030737815.1. NCBI lineage: Eukaryota > Viridiplantae > Streptophyta > Magnoliopsida > Asparagales > Amaryllidaceae > Allium > Allium fistulosum. The sequence goes on along the minus strand of CM060902.1, from coordinate 942,221,286 downwards.
TGACTTTTTTTAAATGAGTCAACTTTATATGTAATATCTGTTAAATATTTTGAAAATTTTCTGAATTTTTTAAGTTTAGATATCTTTTAATATTTGGAATTGTCCAGCACTACCGTAAATTTGAATACTTATTAGCATGTATTTTTTTACTATTTTTAACCGAATTAAAAATATCTTAATGTTTGTAAATAATATTTGTAATCTTCTTATCTACTTTCAAACATACATTTCCCTTCGTTCAATGATGGCATAACAAATATATCAAGTTAAATGCACAATATTGGTCTATATCTATCTAAATCTCTACATGCTTCTCATTTTTTTATTTTGAGTGAAATTTTATCCTAACTTTTTAATTAATAAGGATTATGGTAATTCTCGATAATTGCATTGTTTATATATTTCAATCTATTTCAGATTTGAAGGTAAAAAACATTAAGGATATGCTATTAATTACCCCATTTATGAATAATTTTTTTAATTAGTGCTAAAATGGAAATACAATCTATAAATGATTATGGGCATCCAAGTAATCTAAGAAATTTATACTAAAAGAACTTTACATGTAACTTGCCAATTATATTTTACAATTATATTTTAGAATAGTTGTATGCCTACCCTATTGATTTGTTTAAATTTTATTGAATTGATGCGAATATCAAGTTTGATAATGCTAGATAATGATTTTACTTATATTTTAATACTATCATTCTATTATAATGATTTGGAGTGATATTGATCCTTGCTTATATATATATATTGTGTGTGTCTATATAACAACATAGTGCATAATCTATTGTTATGGTACATAGTAGTTGCCTCTTCCAACTCTGCTCTTTCTTTTGCTTTAATTGTATTAATGGTTGTTGAGTTTGGTGACTATGCTTAAATTCATATTATGGCCTTCTTAAAAAATTGGACAATTCATTTAAAACTGGCTACCAAAGATGCTTGAAACAATGGCATGCTAAATATTACCAATTGAATAATTTACTTACTAAAATGCCTAGTACTGATGAAATATTTTACCAAACAAACTTTCAGTAAATGGAGCATGTATATAAAAATGGAATCAGACTAAATAGTACTCAGAAAGATTAAGTCATTTAATAAATTACTTTCTAAAATTATTAGAATTGAGGAAAGCAATGAGCAAAGAAATAAGTAAAGAAACATACTTATACAAATGTTAGAATGAGTAAAAAAGCTCAATCAATTTCAAATATTGATTAAATTCTACTTTCCTATTTTTAGGAATTGACAAACAATCTCTTATTTGAAACATGAATTGAACTTAATTAGTGCACTATACAACTATGTAATTTTGATCACTGTGCCAAAGGAAAGTGTGTATCTTGCAAATGACCACCATATATGCAGATATTAGTTGTGATAAACGTAGTAAAATAGTACTGTATACTGATCAAAATGATCTTATGACTCCCAAAATAATGTGATGTTCCTTTGGAAATATTGGATAAAATTAGAATGATATAAAGAATATTAGCATGACAGTGAATAATGATGACACACAAATCAAAAAATGGTCCATATTAGTGTGTATTACCACAGCAGCCTCAAATTTTGTAGTCCAATCAGTGGGGATGCATAATGGCACAGGGGGTTCCTCGTTAGCAAAGTTGTCATCATTTACAACTTGACCTATATTGGGTGCGGGTGGAGGATCAACCGATCCCATCATTGGCACTGCAGGTACTACCTCCAAAGCAATGGCAACTTTGTGATCATTTGGTTTAAGCTTACATCGTTTTGGTTTGTTATTTGGTGTTGCATTAGCCTCAACCTTAACTGTTATGCCATCAGTGGTAGCCTCTTCCACTTTATAGTTGTAGGTCTACAACATTTTTCTCTTTTGAGCTGTTATTCTACTCTGCAATGCGATAAATGACCGAAGTGAGGAAAGGGGAAACAATGGTGATGAGCTTGTCGTAGACGGAGGAAGAAATAGAGTAGTACCCGCTTCATGGTGATCAACTGTTAGAATTCAGTATCAAATGAACAATAGAAGGCAAATATAGTTAGTAAATTTGAATCACGGTTGGTATGCTATATTCAACCAAACATAGTATATGCAAAAAATTAGGACTGTACATTTAAAGGAAAACAATCAGTGCAATAGCATAAATGCAGAAAGGGAACGTTGAGTGTCAGAACTACGGTTAAAAATGAAGAAAAAGAAGAGTTGGAGTAAAAAAAATTGCAGGGAAGAGAGCAGCACCTGAAAACGTAAGATGGTGGTGGGGCAAGGGTGGTGATGGAGTCCAGTATATATATACATAATGGGTTGATGGGGAAGTGGGAGAAGAGTAATTTGGGAGAGTAGTAAAGTACGTGTGTTTGGGGAGAGGTGGGAAGCTGTTTAAATACAGACGACGGTAGGAAGTAATGCAAACGGTGTTGTGTATGCTTTGCCGTCAATTTCCAAGCCATCTGATATCTTTTTTTACTCAATCTGGGTTGTCCTTTGTCTTTCCGTTATACAAAAGGAAGTTTGTTATATAGATAGTATGAAGCCCGTATCGATGGCACGTGTGCAAAAAATTTTCTTCTACATTAGTTTATATTGCGAAAACTACAATTTGTTCGGATTAAGTTTATTTCCAAGTAAAAAGATGTAAAGAAATATAATTTGGTATAAGAAAAATTGTTATAAATGGCAGCAATTATTGAGTCACTACGTATGCAATTTTAAAATCTTATACGCATATGTAATATCATATCATATATACATGTATATGCACATACATACATACATACATGTGTATCTATTAATACAAACACAAACATATAAAATTATACGGTTACCATTATACCCATACATGTATTCAAATTGTTTTTTAGATACTGAATATCCCATCCACTTTTTGAATATTAGATATTTATCATATTTTTGGATATGAATGTAAATGTATATTGGATATTTCGAGTACTCATCGATAGACCTATATGCTGCATTAGATAATGGATAAACAAAGTATGTGTTCCAATTGAATTATTAAGTTGTAGGACCGACAACCATCAAAGTTTCTACCTAAATTTTGTATCAAATTGCATGACTAACATTCCAAACATGATAAATATCCAAGTATCTATGCCTAAACATTAAAGTTTAAACCAAAATAAACATAGAATCATCTATACCAAAATTACACATAAAATACACTTAAATGTGGACAAAAGCAGCAATGGTAAAGAAGCTAACTTCATCCACTAAAAAAAGAGAATCATTTGCAGAAAACACACGTGTGGTAAAAAAAGGACATGATATATTTTATCGGTAAAATCTATGCCTTGCATAAATTATGCAACCTGAAGGTATTATGATAATTTTAGAATAAAAGCTACAATGCGTTATACTCTCCTTAAACCTCAATATATTATATGGTATAGTAATTGGTGAATAATTAAACTAATTATCTATTAACCAAATTACACGGTATTAAAAAATGTCAATATGAATTTTCATTAACAAATTTAATAGTACATATGCGTGAATTGTTTGGAGGAAGTAAAAATACTTGCAGGTCACAAAACTATAATGAATACCTTTAATAAATACACTAACAAAGAAAAATGATATGCGTATGTAAAATTACTGGTGCGACTTCACCTTCAATCATCTTCTAGTAGGCTGATATCTTTGCTGGGAGTATCTTAAGGTTGAAATTCCAAACAAAAATCCATATTCAGGCATGGACTTCTCTGGATAGACATGACACTAAGCATACAATGTATAGTAGATTACTTTATCCATGAATAGTAGATGAAAGTGGAATAAATTTTGTTCCAAAGAAAGGAAAAAACCGAATAATAATTGAGTATGCTTGCTAACTTTGGTTTAGCTATGACTATGGTGAATCTATAAATCATTTCAAAACTAACAATACTAAATTTGGTTAAGCTACAGCCATGGTGAAATTGTAAATCAGATAAGAGATAACAAAAAGCACGTGAATTCTATATTGAATTGAGTGCAAACAAATACGACATGCTTGAACCTCTTAGCCCTTGTATAGTTCTGCTTATTTGATATAATTTATATTAGTGTGTACTGGAATAAGCGATAAAATGAGATGTGATTATGGGAAGTAATTACATGAGGTATGAAATTGATATGTAACAAACTTTTTACACATATCCAAGCAGCGGTGAAGAAATTAAGTAGTAGTGACACAATAAAAAAATCCATTTAATTTATATGAACATCAACGGCCCATTGCAGTGAAACTAATTTATCATGTCTTTCAAGTTCATAGGGGACAAAATGCATTCACATTGTGCTTTAGGCTCATGACGCTTTTCTTCCATGACAAAATATTATGATAGTTAAAAGTTACAAAAGCATACATATTGAGGTTTTAGGGAAAAATGTGATAAGATATATAAGGATATTCACTCATTAAATTTAACCATTATACTTTGAACCAAATCAGAAATTTAGTGACAAATTTTTAAGGTGATTTCATCATTTGATCTAGTAAAGAGATTTATGAACTGCATTTTATTCAGACCACTAAGTTTGAATCCATCCAAGTGGATGCACATGAAGCATATACATTTTGGTCTAGTAGAATGAACTTTTAGTTACAAATGCATCCCTGAAATGACCCAGTTATTCTAAAAGGTAAAAACAATTCAAAACTAAGTTGATTAAACACTGTAGACAATAATACCAAGCATTCATTATTATCATTAATTCTAATAGCTCAAAAAAATCATCTATATATAAAGCTTTAAGAATTAGTTGAAATCCACTTCTTAACTCAAAATTAAATCCCGAATACTCATTGCCTCTGCCGTTAAGACAAAGGAGGTTTGTTATGTAAATATTTTTGGTAAGTTGAAATATTTGGATGAGAACAATAACCATAAACAATAATAATTTCATGTTTATTTAGTTTTACATCCATAGATTTAAACACCACACAAATCATAGTTACTGGGAATCAAAGCATTTCCCAAAATATATGATGTGCGTAAGTTAATAATCAGAAACTAAACATAAAGTTAATCTTGGGTAATATAAAAGAAATTTAATCGAGAATAAAATTTTGAAGAGCATGTTTACCACTCATAATGGAAGTAAGAATAGTTAGTAATCAAAGAGCCTTTTGTCAATAACCAAGATAGGTACAATATAAGAAGTTGAAGTCTGACTATGGTTATCATTAAATAATTGGGCACACATAAATTATTGAATTATACAAAAAGAACATAAAATTAATTGATAGCAAAGCTGAGAGTGGAGCACTATATTCACTTGTAGAAACCATTGTATAAAACTAACAGCTAATATAGAAGTGGGTGGCAAGTGGATAGGGGTAGTGGGAAGATTATGTAAGACATAGGAACATGACAATATGGTTGATAACTGGATTTACCATGGAGTAAATCAACGTTTTCAGAAGATTTGGAATGCATTTATAAACATTATCTATGTATAATCAATGCATAATACTCATTCATGAATAACATATTTCCATTTGATGCAGTTGCAGTCATATGCCATAGTTTTAGTTGTTGTTTTGAGGGAAATAAAAATCACCATGGACTAAGGAGAATCACTTCATATAACTTTTGTTTACTTTTTGTAAAGGACTTTGAGTAAAATTAATATCTAAAAGAGTTGGAGGACATGGTTGAATACACAATAATGTAGCCTTCTTTGCCCATTTCTAGTTGTTTCGTCCATCTATTTTAGGGTCGAAATATAACAAAGTGAGAAAACAAATAAGTAAGAAGGATTAAGGATTTTAGTGGAAGACAGAGAAATAAAGAATGAGAAAGATTTGATACTTTTTTAAGCAAATGAAAAAATATTGTGTGAGGAAGAGGTGTAATGAATAATGATGGAAAGGTTGAATGAAATAGATTATGACAAAGAAAGTGGAAAGATCGTGGGAATATAATAAGCATACTTAGGATGAGGTGGAGACATGCAAGTTGGTTGATATATACAAAAAAAAATAAATCTCGGCCACTCTTTGTCTTTGGTAACTAACAGAGCCTTTTTACTATATAGATTATTTTAAAGCGGCAATTTTTTTAAGAAGCAAGTGGAGCTGTTTTAGAGTAGCAACTCCTTATTTCCTAAAATCTGCAACCTCAAACTGAACGAAAGCATTAACATTTAACTTTAGAAGCATAGCTTCAAAACCAATTGAAAGTACCCCTTTCAAAACCATTGGAGTTAACCCATCCGAAATCATTGAAGGTCCCCCTTTAAAAACAATTGGGTTTATACTTAAAATACCGTTTAGGTCAAAGTGAATATAGGGGAAAGCATCTCTTTCGAAACCATCCTTTATCATATAAAAATATTAGGGAAAACATGATGGTGTTGGCACCACCCATTTGAAAGCATAAAACATCTGGGTAAAATATTTGAAGGTTGGCTTTGAAACCATTGCCTTCGTAACCACTAACCCCCTTTAGAAAGCTATAGGAAGTTACTTAAAACATCTTTAAAAACAACACTACCTTTCGAAAGCATTGATGACTTCAATACCATCAAAAGGTTATAGAATGGTAGTAGGGCTTCGACTAGGTCGAAACCCCTTCTTTCAAAAGCATTAATTCATAAGTAAGGTACCCATTCGAAAAAAATTATAAGTTGACGGCAACCCCTTCGAAAGGTTTTTAAAACCTCTTTCAAAAATTTATGCTTCGACTCCTTCGAAGGCTTAAAGAAAACAATGGCAGGCGCTTATCTTTTTAAAACAAACCACGGTATCGACCCCTTCGGAAACCATGCTTTCGACACCGAGCCTTCCACGTTTCTCCAATCCACTGCATACCATCTTTGTGATACCTTGTGTATTGGTTTCGGCTTAGTAGGTTTCGACTGGTTTGAAGGCAGAAGCTCTGAGTCGAATAGTACGCCTAAAGTAGGCGAAACTAACTTTTTTAGGTAAACCTCTTTTAATACTAATTAAAGAAAAACTTCTTCAAACTAACCTGCCATGTGTAAACTCCAGATTGATTGCCTTAACTTTTCAAATTATTTACTAAAATAAATGCCACTAATTTCAGATCTAAACCATGGTTAAGCTAATCAAATAAGCCCTTCATTTAAGAAAAACCAATATTGCAAAGAAGTCCCTCTTCTAAAATAATTTATTTTGCATTGCATATCACTTTGGAAAAATCCCCAAAAATTCCTGAAATTCGCTTTAATCATGTCATCTAACATATCAAAATTTCAGACCCAAATTCTTATTATATTTTCTGAAATAAATTTATAAACCCAAATAACCATATTTTCCCTTAAGCTTAAATCTCTAGCTTTTAATTGAATTCCTCTTTTCTTAATGGTCGGCTCCTCTTTGAGCTTTTTAGTTTGCATTTTCAAAATGAGATGAATGGGAAATAAAATTGTAGGACGAAAATATATAAGGGTAAGGGTTATGTGCGACAAATTCCTAATATACCCTTATGTAGATTAATTAACCTAAAACCATTCTTAAGCCCATTTAATTATTTTATTAAGCACGGGCTTAATTAGATTTGTTCAGATCTCAACCACCTTATCACTTAACATTTACATTATTCTATTTACTTTATCTAATTAAATCTCCTGAATAATGTTATTAAAAATTAAAGGTGTTACATTTCCGAAGCAGAGATGTTGGTCGAGCTCAAGGCCACTTTTCCAAAAGTTGGCTTTGATTGTCTCAAATTCCTTCCTTCTATTCATATAATCATAGGGCATGCAAAGGAAAGTTCTCTCGTGTGCATGAACGACGTATTTGTGCAGTACGAATCATTTATACACTTGGCAATGAAAGTCTCTAAAGTTTCAATTGAGCGATAACACGAGATAGACCGCCTCAAGTTAGAAGCTATACACGACAAGGATATAATTCAGCACCAGGATGCTGTATTGTTATAATTTAAAAACCAACTTGTTGAAGTGGAGAAGAACGCCAAGGAAACGGTAGAGGTAGTAAGCCATTTGGAACACTACGCCATAAATGGCCTACTGCAACAGATTTGCAAGGTATTGCCAGCTAAAATGTTGCGACAGCTATAAAATTTTGGTCCTACTGCAACGTTGTATTTTTGGTGTTACCTTAGCCATAAAAATGTGTTGCTCTAGCTAAACAAGTGTAACACGATGCAACATTTTGATATAGTGTTGCTATAGATATATTCTAATTAAAAAAATTAAAAAAAAAATTACACTTCAGCGATCCACACCATTAGTTAAAACAAAATCTCAACCATTCATCCACTATCATCTACGCGTCCTCTGATTCCCGCTAACATTTTCATTCACGCGCTTCTTTTTCATTTCTTTCTCCTCCAAATCGCGCAGAATCAAAAAATTAGGGCTTCTCCCCCAATTCCAATTCTCATAATCGGATCCTGTCTCCTACCTCTCTTCCCTTCCCATGGCAAGCGCTTGTAAATATAAGCCCTTGTCTAGCCATCCTACAGAAGCAACCTCGCCGACCAGATCTGGTTGACAGTTCATAGCTTCATCTAATGCCTAGATTATTTTGCTAGTTGCTCCTTTGTCTAATGTTGAATTTGATCGAGAATTTCCCACCCTAATCTGGTGGCCGCACCATCGTCATCCTCTCCTATTTGCGACTTGACTTCTTCTCTTATGGATCTAGTAGATACCATGATCGAATGTCTTCTCCTTTGTCGCCTATTTTCAGTATTAAAACAAAGCCCAATACTCCAGTTCATGATTTTTCCTGCGCGCGTCTTGCCTTTTTGAACACAGGCCCTTTGTCTGTTGAGTTGGATGTATCAGCATTGGCTGTTGTTGTTTTGGTTTGTGATAATATAGGTGATTTTGTTTTTAATATTAACTATGCCATGGTTATAAGTTTTGATGCACAGATTTCTGCAGAAGTCGGTTTGGGTTGTGAGCGGGCTCAAGATGTTCGACAATATGCCTCTATTAGTGCTACTGATAATTCTGATTTATACTGGACAGCTGCTTCCCCTGGCCTCTAACAAATGGACCTTGCTATTCACATCGTTGCCAACAAATGTGAGTGTGTACACACCTCATTCTTTTGAAACTTCTGTTATTGATGGAGTGATGGTGTTGTTGGTTAAAATTATTCAAGCGGGAATGGACTATTGGTCGGAATACTTGGTTGGACCTTTTCTCGATTCTAATCCCCCGTATCATGTTGTAAAAGATCACTACAAAAATGTATGGAGACTTAGGAGTGGACTTCAAGTACACTATGATAATTCAATGTTCTATTTTAAGTTCACTAAAGCTAATATTTTCTTCCAAGATTTGTCTAATTTAGCTGATATTTTCTTCACTTTTTTTTATGCTCGTAGGTGAACCTGACCATGAAATAAAAATAACATGCCGTTAAATATCACAATTTATTCCTCAACTATCATCAAAGTAGTCTGCCCGTCTCAGCGTTTACCTACACAGTGAGAAAATTACTTACTGAACTATTCTTGTTACAACAGTGTCACTATTTGTGGATTTACTTACAGTTATTTGCTTGATGATTATTACAGCTAAGTTTGGTGAGTGTTCTAGTGTTTATAGAGTATTGAAGGTTGGTGAAATTTGGGAAGTTTGGGAAAGTTGTAATATGGTGAAGGGTGGTTTCAAAGAAGGCTCGATCTTCATTTGTGCATCATTTTACGTCGTTTCAAAGAAGGCTCGATCTTCCGAAATCGGATGAATCGGGCGGTGCCCCGGACCCCCGCCGGGACTGCGGTGCCCCGGACCTCCGCCGGCGCTGCGCCTAGACCCGCTTCTCGCCTCGCCTTCGGCTCTGCACTCGACTCGCCTTCGGCTCGGTATTCGGCTCATCATATATTTGTCAGTGTCGGTGTCTGTATAAATTGAAACTGCATATGTAATGAGTGAACTGAGTGATGTAGTGAGGAATATCTGTATATATGAATATCAGTGTTATGTATCATTGAATTGTAAAATAGTGGAGTCAGGAATTTGTACTATTTCAAATGTTGAAATAAAATATTTATTTAAATAAATTACTGTTTAAATATCAAATTCTATGCAATAGCATTTTATTAAATAAATATTTATTTTTATTAAAAAATCAAATATGCTCTACATTGTGGGCCCCACAAATAATAAAGTTAATATTTATAGCAACATTTTGGAATGTTGCTACAGATACCTATGGGTGTTGCCATAGACCCAAATAGGGTTCTATTGCAACAATATTACTTATGTTGCCTTAGATAGTCAAAATGTTGCCTTTGGGGTCTAAGGCAACGACAAAAATTGCATCACCCTAAAAGTGTTGCCATAGACCTATGGCAACATTTTTCTGGCCTGAGCCAACATTTTTTTTTTGTGTTGCAGAAGGTCATTTATGGCGTAGTGGAAGCTACTCACAAAAAGGAAATCGATATGGCACTCCATCATAGTGGGGCACTTGCTTTAGAAAAGGATTCTTACATAAGAAGAAGGATGCTCTTGACGCCGTGTCGAGGAACTTGAAGAATTTTCAAAGAAAGAAAGAGAGGAAAAAATTGAAGCTCAAGAGGAATCACAGAAATACTACGGGGAAGTTGTTGAGGCTAGAAGCTTAAAGGTTAAACTTGACGAGCAATTTTCCAGAATCAAAGCTCTTAAAGAAGAAGTTCGAGAGGAGGGCCGGAGAGAGATGGACGAACAAGTTATCTCCTAAGTGGAAGCTACGTTGGAGTCTGGAAGGATTGAGATTAAGGACCTATTTGATCCATTAATTATTGAATACAATGCCAAAGTCCTATTCCATTGCTACTTAAGCTTTCTCGGTGAGGGTTACCTTGAATCGTTCAATAAAGCTTGGGAGCACATCATCGAGATGAAGAAGAAAGAGCTGGGTGAAGCCAATCTCAACAAGGAAGAATTAATGAGGGAAATTCTTCGTGGGAATGAGCCTTTAGATCTAGCTGCTGCAAAGGTTTTATTTTTCAAGGCTTCCACACCTACTGAAGGAGGAGAAATATTACCGGGTCTTCAGAGAATGATCCTAAAGGTCCTTCTTTATCCCAAGTAGCCAAAACATCAATTTCTTTTGATATAGAGCAAGATCTTCGTTATGATCCAGACATTCCTGGTTTCGAACCCAAGATGTTATCCCCCATTTTAGAAGGGGTACCCAGCAGCAACAGAGAGTCAACCAGATGTTGGTATTTTGCTTTACTCCTTAGTATATAAAAAGTTTTTTTTCTTCATGCACAATGGCTTTGAGCTAATCTCCTTATTTTATCTAATTTTGTTGGTTTTCCGAGTCCCAGTAAAACTCCCATAAGTGGTGCTAATGTAGAACGACACGAGGAAACGACATAACACCCAACTGCTACTATTGTTCGGGCCCTGATGCTTAAATAATCAGTGACCTTGATGAAAATAAGACTGAATATCCACTCCCAGTCAGCGAATCTGATGATATGATAATTCTCGATGCATCGGAACACACTGATAACACCAGCATGAGGCAACAGATTGACAAGGAGGAACTACTGAAAAGAAAGGTTAAAATTGAACCCACCAAGGTGGATGTCGATGATCCTCATCTTGCGTCATTGCAAATTATTCCACCCAGTGGGTCAATCCCTGATGAACTTCCTCCTACCTCCTCAAGCTCTCCGGCCAAAGGGTCCCGAAAGAGAAGCACAAGTAGCTCTACCCTCACGAAATCCAAAAGAGAAAGAAAGTCAAAGAAGTAGTTTACCACTCCAGCTTAATGTATATAGTTTGAATAATAGTTTCTTTCGCTCGTTGTAGTTGTACGGGTATGAATCCAGGTCTATTGAAATAACTTGTATTGAAGTTTTAGTACCTGTTATGTAAGTAAAAGCTTTTATTTCCTGTTATGCTTCATGATAATATTTATTTAAGTAGTTGAACGATTACTTTCCATTCAATGTACTTGTAATTCGTTGTTTGTGAACTCTGTTAATAATTCACCATCTCCATCCTAAGACCTCCAAGTGGTCATGGCCTCGAGTCGTATCAAACACCAGGCTCGCACCTTAGTGTTCGCTATCGGATTCGACAGTTTTTTGAATAACTATGCTTCTGCCCCCCGGCATTGATTTGACGAGGCGATAAGTCGGACAGTAGGAATAAATCGGAGGGTCGAATTCCATCCTTAGCAAGTTTATACTCCTCTTGTTGAATTCAGGTCGGAGTTTGTGAAATTGAGAACGGACGAAATCCACTCATCTATTCATTCATTTTTATACTCTAGTCAACACTATGGGGACTTAAAGTAATTTTGCAGAATAGAGAATGGTCAAAATCCACTCATCTATTCATTTATACAATAGTCCACACTCGGGGGACTTGGAGTTATTTTACGGAATAGAGAATGGTCGAAATCAACTCATCTATTCATTCATGTTTATAGTCCAGTCCACACTCTAGGGACTTAGAGTTATTTGCAGAATAGAGAATGATTGAAACTATAACACCCTAGATTTTTGATAACATTATTTAGAAGATTTAGTTAGATAATCTAAATAAAATAATGTGTTGATTAGCGAATTGAGAATTGATTTGTATTAAGATAGCTGTGCCATTTAAAAGAAATCAAATTAAAGAAGGGTTTAAAATAAATTAGAGGAGGGGTAATATAGGAAAGAGGCCATTCCCATATCTTCTTCCCATAGTCGTGTATATTGGGCACGTTCATTTCATTTCAATTTTTTCAAAATCAAGGCCGGCCACCATTAACAAGTAAAGGAGAAGAGGAGACTAAAGAAAAGCTAAAGGAAAATAAAATTAAAATCAAACCCATTCAAATCTCAAGCTCCTTAATCTCTAAAGCAAAGGTGAATAATGTTTACATCTCTAAATTTTTATGGTTTCGGTTTTAAGATTAAATCCGAATAATTTTGCAAAGATTTGCCATGTTTTTGAATGATAAATGATTATATATACATGTTGATGATATATTAATGTTCATACAGATTTTATGACATATTTTAAGATGAAAACCTTATTAAACGACATCCGCTAGCCTTGCGAATTTTTATGAGGATCTAAAAAAAATATTTTAGAGATGGGTTTTAATTTTTAGATTTTTCTGAATTTTTGTGGAATTATTATGAATTTTTAAAGGAAGAAAATGATAATTTTGATTATAAAATTATTTACGGGAAAAATAATTATTATTTGGGTCCGAAAATTATATATGTTGTAAAACATATACTAAATGATTTTCTGGAATATTTCTAGATTTTCCAAGGTGATTTAATAGTTATATAAAATTATTTAAGGTATGGGACTTAAATGTTTTATATAATTATAGAGGAGAAGGGGCTTTTTATAAATGTGTTTAAAATGCTAAATATAGAAAGTCGGCAGCACTTTTGAATATAAAAATCTGGCAACCGATCAAATTTAGACAAATAAGGCAGGTTAGGTACAAAAGAACTATTTTAAAGTATAAATAAATAGTCTTTTAACTATTTCAACTCTTTCGGAAATAAAGTTTCGCCTCTAACCCAAACCTTCCGACAAGGTCGAAAGGTATCAAATGTTCCAACTAGGTCAATAACCAATGCACATGGTATTAGGAAACTAGTACGTAGTGAATTGGTCAAAGTCGAAAGGTTAGCTTCCGACAAGGTCGAAAGGTTTAAGGACGAAAGGTAAGAGCTTTCAAAAGGATGAAACTTTGTTTTGATTTTAAGAAAAATATGCCTGCTAGCTTTTGACAAAGAGCTTTCGACAGTGTCAAATGGTTCGAAAGAAAAGGTTTCGATTGGATTGCTTTCTTTTTTTTATTGAAACCTTTCGACGAGGTCGAAAGGTAAACCTTCTTATAAGGTCGGAAGTATAGTTGCCGCTTCTTACCTTTCGAATCAGTTGCTTTCGAAGGGAATCTTTTGTTTTCTAGAATGTGCCGCCTGTCTATTGCTTTCGAAGGGTTGGTTTTGACACCAACACTTCGTTGTTTTCGAATGGTTTCGAAAAGTTTGATAATAGTTTATAAGCAATTGCTTTTGACTCCAATGTTTTTTGATCCTTTTTCTCTACTTGAAGGCGTAATCCAAATGTTTTAAATCAAAACATTTAAAGGTTTCAAAATAATCAACTTCTAATGGTTTCAAAAGGTTTCCACCTATTTTAAATTGAACCCAATGCCTTCGAAAGGTTTTAAGTCAATACTTTTGAAAGGTTTTAACAATGGTTTTATGAGGGATGGTTCCCCAACCATTCGATAGGGTCGAAAGAAAACCTTCCGACAAGGTCGAAAGGTGAAACCTTTTGACAGGGTCGAAAGGTAAGTGAGTGTCCAATAGGTATAACTGCCAATGTTCAATCTGGTTTCCCGAAATAATATAGGCATTCTCGTTCGTCCCGTCCCGGTCTTCATCCTGCAAACAGGGGTTAAGTTAGCTCACTTGGCAGAATATCAGTTAGGTTAACTCGATCCACTTTCCCCAATTGATCGGGGTCACCTCCCAATTAATATACTGGACTTGGTATACTAGGCAAAAGGTAAGGTTTTACAATGTTTTTGAAAAGAAACCTTCCGACAAAGTCGAAAGGTTAGACCTTTCAATAAGGTCGAAAGGTCTGGTTTTTAAATCATTCCTGAAGGCTTAGTTTTAAAGAATTTAAGGGCGGATGTCATATTTTTTAAAGCTTGTAGAAGGAAAGTCTTTTTATTGGTTTTGAAGGAGTTATCTTCAATGATTTCGAAAGGTTATTTAAAGGTTTTAAATAAGGGTTTCAAATATAAGGACTAGGCGGATAGCCAAAGTGTTTTAAGTTATAAAGGACTTTAACCTATTTTAAAAAGAATAGATGATCCTTATTGAACATCATCAACATTATTTTGAGTAAAGTGTATATAACATGGAAAAATAGCTTAGAGTAAAGCTAAAGATATAATTTCCTTGTATAAGTATGATTTGACGGACTAAATCATTTTGAAAAGGTTTTCAAGGAAAATTTAAAGGGTAGTTAACCCACAGAAAATTTAGGCAGTTAGCTCATTTAAATTCGGACAGTCAGTCCATTTTATGGGTAATCTGCCCAAAGGACATTTAGTCTAGATAAGGCCAGCTAGCCCAGATATGAACTGTTAGTTCATTTGTTAGCATAACGGACCTTGCTACTTCTTAAGCACAGTTAGTCCATGCTTTTTACCTGTTTTATGGACAGATGGTATAATATTTAGCATAAATTATATTGTTATTTTGATAGAATCAGTTTTAGGACAGTTAGTCTAGCAGAGGGCAGTTAGCCCAGATATTAGACAGATAGTCCATTTATTTCATGTTTTTAGCATAATGGATATTGCTATATTATTATAATCAGGTGACTAACCAGTTTGGTTGCAGGAAAGGATTTGCAAAATATATGTTTTGAAAAGAGATATTAGTGAGGGGAAACCCATTCCGCTAAGTGGCATGGTCTCACTAAATATCAGTAAACAGAGATGTAACAAAAATTATCTATACCAGGCTTTATGTCTGACTCAAATTTTTGTTTCCCATTAAACTCTCAGGTGCTTAAAATTGATTTGAGTAGGTTGAGTGTTTAGGATTTTAGGTTTTAGCAGATTTTGGCGAATAAAGAATCTAAAGACGAGAAGGTGGCTGACAGATAGCTAAATTAGGACTAAATGATTTTCTGGAATATTTCCAGATTTTTCCAAGGTGATTTAATAGTTATATAAAGTTATTTAAGGTATGGGACTTAAATGATTTATATAATTATAGAGGAGAAGGGGTTTTTATAAATGTGTTTAAAATGCTAAATTTAGAGAGTCAGATGTACTTTTGAATATAAAAATCTAGCAACCAATCAAATTTATACAAATAAGGCAGGTTAGGTAGATAAGAACTATTTTAAAGTACAAATAAATAGTCTTTTAACTATTTCAACTCTTTCGGCAACAAAGTTTCGCCTCTAACCCAAACCTTTCGACAAGGTCGAAAGGTATCAAACCTTCCGACTAGGTCAATAACCAATGCACATGGTATCAGGCAACTGGTACATAGTGAATTGGCCAAAGTTGAAAGGTTAGCTTCCGACAAGGTCGAAAGGTTTAGGGACGAAAGGTAAGAGCTTTCAAAAGAGATGAAGCTTTGTTTTGATTTTAAGGAAAATATGCCTGCTAGCTTTCGACAGTGTCAAATGGTTTAAAAGAAAAGGTTTCGATAATTAACAAGCAGTATGCCAATTAATAATCAGATGCATTAGGTCGTTGTAGGACCTAACGTAACGGCTGATCGGTGTAAATATTGATCGGATGTGCCTGAAAGTATAGACGAAGCTTCCATGGTGGAATTAACAAGTAGTATGCCAATTTCTCTATTTTCAGATAATACCTTTCTACTTCTGTTAATCATTTACTGATGTAATACACCGGCCTCTAGATCTGATTCTCCTCACGATCCAAAGATGGAAGATCCGGTTAACGACGCTGATAGATTTCGTCATTTTTAACATACAAGTTTGTTGCCTAATTATGATAATATTGGGGAATCATCTACGGTTGATGTCGACTGGCAGGCCAAGCAAAGTAAGAAGTATGAAACATTTTTTATTAGTGCAAAAGAGCAATTATACTTTAGGTCCAAAAGAGATGAAAAAAGTGTATGCTACTATGAAACTGAATTACTTGAAGACACAAAATGGCTTTTTAGACAAAGGAGTGACTACACTCCTCAAATTTATAAATGAGTTACTCCTAAAGGTAATGCCCTATAGACAAAGTACCTCGACAAGAAGAAGACGATTAAAGAAGTGTGGATGAATTACAAAACATATGGTGCATGCATTGATGAGTTCATTTTGTATTGGATATATGATGTAAATAGGGTTTAGTTTACAAGTTGCAATGAACTAAGATATAAGACAACATTCAACGAAGAGAAAAGAGCCACAAAAGTACCTCAAAATAAATTGAGACATCTCCTTTTAATTTATAGATTTAGGAGACTATATACTATACCACAAAAAGCGGAGGCGATTATGATGACTACTATATACTATCGGAACCAATAATAACTAAATAGTATGCTGTAGCTGTGCCCGATCGATATAGGACGATCATCATGGTTGAAAATGAAACAAGCACAACATATAACCTGTCGTATATCTCACAGTGCATGGACAATATATAATATTGCAAATAAAACAAAAGAGACAATAATAACAATGTGAACTGATCAACAGCGTATAAGATCCACAAAGTTATACATCAATAGTCATTGAGAATACACAACAAAATCAATTCAAATAACAATCTCAATAAAAAGGAATAAGCGAGCTCCGCCAAGGTTCCACGGTACTACCCAACGGAAAGCATAGAACTCGATATATGTATAATATAATAGATAGCTCCATCCAGCATGTCCTCCGCACAGCTACTACGTCACCTAAACCTATTATCTAGTCTACTCATTTAAAAGTACCCTAAATAATAAGAAGTAAAGCATAAAACCTTAGGTACTCTTAAATGAGTAGACAAGATGATAAGTCTAGATGATGTAGTAGTTGTGAGGAGGATGAGCTGGATGGATCTATCTCATATTATATACATATACGAAGTTCTATGCTTTCCTTTGGGTTACACTGTAGATCCTTGGTAGTGCTTGCTTATTCCCTTTTTGTTGATACGGTTATTTGAGTTTATTCTATTATATACACTCTATGACTATTGATGTATAACTCTGTGGATCTTATACTCTAATGATTAATTAACATTGTTATTACTGTCTCTTTTGTTATATTTGTGATATTATATATTTTCCATGCATTATGAGATATATAACAGATTATATGCTGTGTTTGTTTCATTTTCAACCCCGATAATCATCCTATACGACTAGGCACGACTACAATGTATTATTTTGTTATTATTGGTGCTGGTGGTATAAGGAGGCTGTCATATTTGGTATCAAAGCTTAGGTTACACGATTAACCTGAGGAGATACTGTGATCCATTTGAGATATGGAAGGTATTATCGCCTTAGACTTAATCTAGAGTGTATATATATGAGAGAGTTTGTACTTGTTATATGTTTTGGTTTTCAAAACTATATAGTAATATATTATATAGTATAAGTTGCATGGACATGAATACCATTGACGTAGTTTCTTTATGAGAGACAGATCATTCTTGTTACAGATAAGAATGAGCCGGCATACAATGAATACTATAAGGAATTCTACTTTTGGATTTGAATAAAGGACAGGATAAGGAGCTGCTACGCCTAATTTCCAAGCTATTTTTAATGCTATGATGGCAAATATGATGAGGAGTGCTCCTGGCATGGTTGTTGGTAGAGGTGCTCCCGTGAAAGCACCTAGAGCTGATTTCGCTAAGTTGAGCAAAAATTACTCTACTTTGGGAGGGAAGATATTCCATGGAATAGAAACAGCTATAGAAGTGCAAGATTGGATTGATACTTATGAGTGTATCTTTAGTGATATGGAAGTGGATGACGCTATGAAGATAAAGTTGGCTTATAGATAGCTCCATAGGCGAGCCATGAATTGAAGGAATGCCGTGACTATTGTAATGCCAGAAGATCAGTTCAGTTGAGAACAGTTTAAGATAAGGTTCGAGAAGTTCATTCCGGCTGCTTAGAAGTCGGTGTTGTTTAGGAAGTTTGCTGATCTTAAGCAAGGAGAGATGTCAGTTTCTAAGTATGTAGCTAAATTCAATGCTTTATCGAAATATGGGTTGTCATTCGTCGACACTCCTTTGAGGAAGAATGAAAAGGTCATCATTGGTCTAGATGACTATCTTAGAGAGAAATTCGAAGTCCACATTGATGAGACATTTAAGAAGCTTGTCGAGAAAACATTCATCATGAGAATCTGTATCCTAAGGCTAGGACAACTGTGGTTGTTTCCATTAATAAGGGATAGCCAAAACCACAACATGTTGGTGCGGGCAAGAAGAAATGGAATGGAAAGAGAAAGTAGTCTCAAGGGAAGAATGGCCAGAAGGAGGGTAAGTGGGAACCTACTTGATATGGTTGCTAGAAGAAAGGTCATTTAATCAAGGAATGCAATGTGACTGATAAGAAGAAGTGCTACAATTGTGACAAGTTTGGGCATTTGAAGAATGATTGCACAAAAGCGGTGAAGGAAATGCAGGTTGTGAAAGTGTATGCTTTGGACGAAGTCTCTCGTCGAGTGCTCCATCGACAAAGAAGAAGGGAAAGGGAGTCGTTGTTCAAGGTATGCTTTTTATTGGTGATGTTCTTATTCGAATTTTTTTGACACTAGGTCTTCACATTCATTTATATGTGGTGACCTAGTAGAAAGATTAGGACTGAGATCTAATGTAGTAGATTGGCCCTTGATCATGACAAGCCCTGTTGGAGGCTCTACTGGCCTATGAATGGTTTATAGCAGTTTAGTTTTATCGAGTCATGGATGCTCTTTTGTATGTGGTTACTTTGTTTTGAATTTTTTTGGGTTCGGTATTATCTTGGGAATGGACTGGCTTAAGAAGTATGTGGCGATAATGGATTGCGACAAGCTATCCATTACAATCGGGAATGTTGAAGGCCTATGGTAATGATTGGCAACCTACTAGATGATGGGGTGATGGTTAACGTTTTATATTTGCTAAAGATTCCACATAAGCGGTTGTCATCTATGCCTATTGTTAGAGAGTATCCAGATATATTTGAGGAAGTGACCGGGTTGCTGTCGAATAGGGAGATTTGAGTTTCAAATAGACTTAGTGAAGGAAGCTAGACCCATAGGTTATGCCTTTGAGAAATATGGCACCCATTAAGTAAAAGAAATTAGAGGTGAAAGTGAATGACCTATTAAGGAGAGGGTTCATTCGGTGGAGTATATCCGAGTGGGGTGCACCTGTAGTATTCGCGACTAATAGTGGATGGCTCTTTGAGGTTGTGTGTGGATTATTGTAAGCTAAATAAAGTGACGAAGAAGAACAAGTATCCACTCTCATGAATTAATGCCTTGTTTGATCAGCTTCATGGTGCAAAGGTGTTCTCTCAAATGAATTTACTAATGGTATTTCACCAGCTTAGAGTGAAGGAGAGTGTGCCTATTACTACATTTCATACGCCCTCATATTTTTGTGAGTGGTTGGTAATGCCGTTCGGGTTGACCAACGCTCCTGCATAATTTGTGAATCTCGTAAATTGGGTTTTTAGAAACCAGTTGAACAAGTTTATGCTTGTGTTCGTGGACGATATTCTTATTTATGTCCAGAAACGAATGGGAGCACAAGATGCACTTAAGGATAGTGCTAGAGATATCGAGGAAGAAAAAGTGAGAGAGAAGTTCTCTAAGTGTCACTTCTGGTGAAAATAAGTGAGATTCTTGGGTCATGTCATTTCGGGATAGAGTATAGTTGTAGATCTACAAAGGTGGCAGCTGTCCAAGTTTGGAACCTGCCAAGAATGCTATGGATGTGAGAAGTTTCCTAGGACTGGCATGATACTATAAACGTTTCATAGAGGACTTCTCAAAGATAGTAGCACTATTGACCAATTTGACAAAGAAGAATCAGGCTTTTGTTTAGGATGCATAGTGTAAGCATGCATTTGTTATTCTAAAGGAAAGTTTGACGAGTGCACCGGTATTGACCATTGCAAGTGGTACCGAGGAGTTAACAGTTTAAATAGATGCTTATGGCACTGGATTAGGTACGGTATTGATGTAGAAGGGAAATGTTGTTGCCTTTTTTGGTCAATGGATAAAGCCACACATGAGGAATTATCTTACTCATGATTTGGAATTGGCTGCGAAAGTTTTTGCTTTGAAGTTGTGGAGGCATTACTTGTTAGGGGAAAGGTTCAGGCTATTTATGGACCATAAATCCTTGAAGTACCTCTTCTCTCAGAAGGATCTCAACCTTCGTCAACAACGGTAGTTGGAGTTCTTAGCCTTCTATGATTCAGTATTTCTTATACATCGGATAAAGGAAATGTAGTCGTGGATGCATTGAGTAGAAGAGATGCTAGATTGAAAGAAATATTCTAGGAATGGAACCAGATTGAGTATATGGTGGATATGATTTCAGGCCTCATTACGAGTTGGAACTAGAGATGTTGGCAAGTTTGTCGATCAAAACTGCTCTAATCGAAAGGATTGGTTCTAATTAGAGGCAAGATACTAGGCTAGTGGAGATTATGGCAAGGATAAAAGGAGTAGAATCTGAAGACTTGAAGCAATACGAAGTTGACCAAGAAGGTTGGCTTCATTAGGATGGAAGATTATTTGTTTTCGATTTTGATGGATTAAGAGATGAAGTGTTACAAGAATGTCATCATTCTAGGTTGACTATTCATCTCGGTGCTAAAAATATGTACCGAGGTATGAAGCAAACTTATTATTGGACAGTATGAAGAGGGATGTTGTGGCATTTATCTCCAAGTGTATGAACTGTCAATTGGCAAAGGCAGAGCAGAAGAAGCCTAGTTGATTATTACAACCGCTAGATATCCTGAATGGAAATGGGAGCAAATATCGATGGATTTTATTGATGAACTGCCGAGGACTCGAGTAGGGTAAGATGGCATTTGGTTCATAGTTGATCGGTTGGCCGAGAGTGCAAGATTTATAACCGTCAAGTCAAGAAGAATGGCATCCAAGCTTATAGCGTTGTATGTAAAGTGGATAGTACGATTTCATGGTGTGGAAAAGAGCATTGTAAGCGACAAAGACCTATTGTTCATCAGTGGGTTTTGGAAGAGCTTACAAGAGGTCAGGAACCGAGCTGCACCTTATTATAGCTTATCATCCATAAACAGATAGGCAAACCAAAAGAGTAAATCATATATTGGAAGATCTCTTGCGAGCATGCATTATAAATTTTGGAGGATCATGGGTCGACCATCTATATCTGTTGGTTTTTTCATACAACAATAGTTATCAGTCTAGTATTGGTATGGCACCATAAGAAGCATTGCATGGCCAACCATGTAATGCTCCTTCATGTTGGTGGGAAGCGGATGAGAAATCGATACTTGGGCTATATATGAATAGAGAGACATCAGTAAAGATTAAGATCATTCGGCAATGAGTGAAAGCTGCTCAAGATCGACAGAAAAGTTATACGGATAAAAGAGGCATAGATTTGGAGTTTTCTACCAGTAAGATGGTATTTGTAAAGGTTTCTCCTCTAAAGAATGTAGTTTGATTCGATAGAAAGGGGAAGTTGGCACCGAGATTCGTCGGTCCATTTTCTGATAATAGAAAGGATTGGGTAGCTAGCATATAGGTTCAACTTACCTCAGAAGATGGAGGGCATACACAACAATTTTCATTTCTCTTACTTATGGAAGGTTGTGCATGATGATTACGTCGGATCAACTAGAAGATGTTGAGGTAGAACCATAAGTTTTTAGCTCTTGTAAGTCATTTCGTATTGTTGGGTATGATACGGAACAACTTAGTGGAAAGTCGATAAAGATAGTGAAGCTATAATGGAGCAAAAGTAATGAAAATTGTACATGGAAGATTGAAGAGCGTGAGGTTTTGTGTCCGGAGCTTTTTGAATGGTAAGATCCACCATTATCGTAGACCATTGTATTATATTTTATAGGATAGTATTCTATATACTTGGGTGTGTTCACCTATACTATTGATTGCTTGGTTGCTTGTTCGACATGTTTGATGGATTCTTATGATTGGTAGGTATGAAGGATAACTATGGTTGCTTATACTTTGGTTTATCTAAGGCTTTCGTGGGCGAAATTCCTAAAGGGGGGAGAATGTAATGATCAGTATTTCACGTATCGAAGGATTGTAAAATATTTATATTTTATTCATATGAGGTCATATGATTCTATAATTTTAGGATATGATACTTAGGGACATTTTACACACCTATATTTTTTCTCGAATTTCTATGTGACAATTTTAACGTTGAAAATATTGTTTGGGCTATAACTTTTGATAGGAGTTAAAGAAGGGTCTCAAACTAGTTCCATTGCTTAAGGATAATGTTTTTTCATGCGTAAAGTAGTTATAATAGAAAAAAAGACTTAAGATTAGGAAGTTATGCCTGTTTCAAGTTTAGACAGCTGCTGGTCAAAATTAGTGTCTAATTAATTAAGCCCATAATTAGTCCCACGAGTCTAATTAGAGATTACTGTAAAAAAGGGCTATTGGAGTTAAATTAAAAGTTTTTCCTCCTTTCTAAAATCAGATCTAAACCTCTATTAACCATAGACTTATCCATATTAGCATAAATTACTCCTAAATCAAACTAAATTGAAGGTTAGTGAATAGATCATCGATTAGAATATTAGAGATAATTGATTTGGTTGATTTGAATTGCTTCTCATTGTTGTCCACTTTGGATCGAGATTTAAAATGGTTGAATTTTGTAATTGGTGAGTGGTTTATGCCTTCTCACTATCCTGTAACGCCCCACTCTGAGACCCACTGTAACAAAGAGTATTACGGGAGTAATACTGTCTGTTAAAGCGGAGAATAGAGTATAGTGGAAGCGACCATTTGTAATCAAGCTATAACTATCTATTGAATACGTCGAAAGGATGGTATCTATATATTTTTTTCAGGTGGTTCGACATATTCAATAAATATTCATAACGAAATTACAATGGCTAAAGACCTATCAGAACAAGCATAATAATAAATGATAAAACATCATAGAACAGTATCACATAACAGCACAGAGTCTCAGAACAATTCATCGTCAATACAGATCCAAATACTATAAGTGGGTACAAAGCCACTGCCCACACATGTGAGTCAAAAATATGTACATATCAAAGTCTAAATAATAACAGAGTAGCAGAATAGTGGACAAATAAAAGCGCTATCTATCAGCATAGCAGATAATGTCCAAGCGGAAGCACAGAAGCTAAGTCCAGAGACCTAACCTGAAACAACTCGGTCTGACCCGAGCGAAAACACTCAGGTCAGGCTAGCTAAACAATCAGTAATAACTGAGATATATAATAATGCGGTACATAAATAAACAGTACTTTTCCTAAGAGAAGAGTATTTTGGACCACATGAATATAATGACGGTCCCTAATCATCAATCAACAGTAAAAATCTCCAAAGAGAATATCAGCACCAAAGTGTTGAATAAATAAAATCGCCTCATATCATCGGCGTAGCCAAAGCTATAAAAAGATGCACATAGGCAATAATCCCAAAAGTGACCAGAGTCTGTAATTAATGCCCAAGCAAAGATCGATGCTCCAAAGAGCAATGGGGATATACTGAAAAGTCAATGAAATCAAACACTGAAAAGCAATGTCCAGAGACACTGTGAATCCACAAGGTAATCGCACTTATATCGTATGGTTCCATAGAACCAACACCGAATGGCGGTACTCGAATGGATATAAAAATCATCAGATAATACAAGTATAGCACGTGCACCAACCAGAGTCGTTATTGCCAAGTACTGTAGAGTTGTGATCGATCACTCGCACAGATGCGGAACGCGCGAGACGATGAGATCCTTCCCAGAAGGATAAAGGCCCAGAGGCACACGCCGAAAAAGAAACTGCTCCATAGAATAGGTGTCCAGAGACGGTTGCCCAGAGGTGTGGTGACCCAGAGGTCCAGTACTGGCCGCCCAGAGGCTAATGTGTCACCAACTTCTTGGAGAGGAACCCGTAAAGTGTTAACAATGAATCCCATACCCCACGTTCGCACTAAACGGTTTACTAACCAATATCAAGCTCACACTCCAAACAATAAAAAGTCCACCTCGTATCATCGGTAAACTAGACCCAAAGGTCAAAACGATCAATCGAATAGGTCGGTGATTAACCGGAAAGAAAATACACACGGTTCCATAGGCCGGAGATTTCCTAACCGTTTAAGCACCTTTCCACTTCGCTCGACGTGCTAAAAAGTGAGTGTGAGATTTTTATTATAGAAAATAATGGTGCGTAACGGTTTTATAATTGATTTTGAAATCACTTTAAAACGGCTTTTGAATACTCTCCTATTATGGAGTAAATAGTTTAATAATTAAAAATAACTTTATATAATAATAATTTCGAAAGCCATTTAGGAGTGAAAAATCCTTTGAAAATAATTCAAAAAACACGTGTACGAAATCTAGAGACAAATCTCAAAGAAATCGATAAATCAGAGAATCACTGAAAACCAATATTCGTGTTGGAAATTATTCCGAATGGTTGTGAACCAAAGTTCAACAATTTCTGATTTGCAATTGAAACCCAAAGGTTCATTGCAGAAACATTCAATTTGATGCGGTTGCACCAAAATGGTGCAACCCGGACTCGGTTGCACCAAAATGGTGCAACCGGTGGGTCGGAACCCGGCTGCACCAAATGGGTGCAGCCCATTTTATAAAGGCCGGCTACACCGCATGGTGCAGCCCGTTTCAGTGAACCAGGCTGCACCATGCGGTGCAGCTGGTTCAGTCAAGCCCCAGCCCGCTTGGGCTGAGGAAGTAGCAAGCAAGTCCCAGCCCATGCAGGCTGGGGTTCAGACAAGCCCCAGCCCGCCTAGGCTGGGAGCAAGCCCCAGCCCATGCGGGCTGGGGTTCAGAAATGCCCTAGCCCGCCTGGGCTGGGAGCAAGCCCCTGCCCATGCAGGCTGGGTTCAATCAAGTCCCAGCCCGCTTGGGCTGGGAGCAAGCCCCAGCCCATGCGGGCTGGGTTCAATCAAGTCCCAGCCCGCCTGGGCTGGGAGCAAGCCCCAGCCCATGCGAGCTGGGGTTCAGACCAGTCCCAGCCCGCCTGGGCTGGGAGCAAGCCCCAGCCCATGCGGGCTGGGTTCAATCAAGCGCAGCCCATGCGGGCTGGGTTCAATCAAGTCCCAGCCCGCCTGGGCTGGGAGCAAGCCCCAGCCCATGCGAGCTGGGAAGAATAGCGAGCCGCCTAGTGCGGATCCGCGCTGTTCACTGCGTGCTAGCCCACTAAGGGCTGGCCTGCTGCGCCTGGACAGCAGCCTGGGTGCAACCTATGCCTGCTCTAGGCTTTCAGACCCCTGTTTCAGCCTGTTTTCATGCTGAAACATTCCAGCCAGTAGAAAATGTTGATTTTGGTGGTTTAGGGGTGTTTTTTTCAAGTTTTTGGCATCAAATTTTACCAATATCAATCACTAACTCCCCTATAATGATTACTACACTATATTAAAGGAATCAAAGGGCCAAAGCTTAGCATTACCTTAGGAAGCAATATCACAAACACCTTATGTGCACACCCAAAATGAAAGCAAAGATGATCAAAGAGCTATGATTCACATGTTACATAATAAAACATGTGTTACTAAATGATTATTGAAATCAAAAGATGATTAAACACATATTAGAAGAGGTTTTTAGCAATATACCTCTCTTGAAAGCAACAAAGACTACTATAGCATCAACCCAAGTTAGCAAAAGATGATCAGGAGGCTATAAGATCAAAAAAACAGATAAAACATGTGTTACCAAATAAATTTCAGAAATTAAAAAGATATAAAAATGGTTTTGAGGTTGGTATTTGCATTACCTTTGCATAGAATGACTTGCATAAGCTAAAACTAGAAGGAGATGAAGATAGAGGCCATTTTTGTTATGAAAGCTTTAGGGAATGATTAGGGTTTTGATTAGGGATGAATGAATGAGGTTTGGAGAGTATGAGATAATTTATAGAGGAGGTTTAGGGTGGGTTATTGGGCTAGGTTTAGTAACCCAATAAGAAGAGAGTTATTTACATGTTTCCAAAAATTAGTGTAAGTATTCATATATGTTTATAAAACTCATTTTTCTTATCCAAACCCGTTTTAAAATCTCTCCTAAAATATTTAACTTTCCCAAAAATAACATTTTATCCTCATTTTAAAATCCCATGTTTCCCATTTAATTAAAATAGCCTTTTTCAAATAAATTTTATTATTCCAAATCCTTTTATGCTTCATTAAAATAAATAAAAATCCTAACTTTTATTTATTAGTTGGCAATGCAAATCCCGGGTTGTTACATATCCCATGCAAGTTTATATGATAGAATTATAGGTTTTAACATGATTTTTGGCTATTAGAATCCTCTTTTAACTTTAATCACATGTTGACATATGTTTATGACCTAAATTGATGAATTCTAATATGATTCATAGTAACAGTTTTATAATTAACCTCATTCTTATTCATATGTTCATTGATTGCTTAGATTTGGATTAAAGATTGTTTGATTTCTATAATTCTATGTATTGCTTAAGTGATTTGATGTGTATGCATGTTATTCTATGATTTTATGTTGTGCTTTGATATGGTTTGTTAATTTTTTGGATTTTTAGGAAAATAGATTGGAAAATTTGGCAAATCGGAGGTAAAGATGGTCGGAATCGGAACAAACTTGGAGGATAGGCTTTGGAGCAAGGGTGGATCTCACAAAATAAGTCGCATGTTCTAATTCCTTAAGGAGATAAGTCAGTACCGACTCAAATAGTTCGATACCGAATTATTTTGGTTGGTCCAATGGGTTGTGGTTGGCATTGTTGGATAGAGCTTGACTAGAGGGACTTGTCAATGGAAAGGTTTGTAAGAGTGGCTATGTATTAGATGTTATAATGAGTTGTTTCTAGAACTTGAAGATGGAGCTTTAGATTAGGGGCCAAGTTGTTTTGGTTGATGGGTCGGGGTTTAAAGCACTTGGGAATGAAGTACTAAAAGCAAGAAGGAAAACTTAGCAAAAATTAGCTAAGTATATGACTCGAAGCCGAGTCGTATTGACAGGGTACCAAGTTTTTTTTATGCATGGTGGTGGGATGAGTTTTCCAAAGGATGGAGTGGAAGCTCTGTATATCTTGCTAGAGGTGTTGGCTCATTCACATCAGGTAGGATGGTGATGTAGCAGCATGATGAAAGCTTTGTATCTTCAGTTTGTGACTCATGGTAGTAGTAGGTATCGAAGGTAGCAGCTCAATAAAGGGGAGAGTCGTAGAATGGGGAATGTGGTGGGTTCCTAGATAATGAAAACTGGATTGAGCAGAAAGGAGGGCTCGTATGTTTGTGCTAAGGAATCATTAATACTAGGAGTGTTTTTGCCATACTCAAAGGAGGGGTATTGTATGTGGGGATGCCAATGGGTCAAATGAGGGACCTGTATACAATAGACCGGTGGCTTTAGGTCTAGTGCCTAAATTTGGGCTACGGGTGACGTATAAAGCTTTAGGCTGCATGATACGAGAGTATAAAGAAAAATAGGATTTCCATTATTCCCTGGCATGGGGGCCATACGAGTAATTATATATTTAGGGTACATGGATGAGTGATAGTGAGTATTGTTTGAAAGATGCTACGGTTGCTTTGGTTGAATTTTTTAGTGGGCTATCACTTAGGGATATAATTAGAAGTAGGTACTGGAGATAGGGTTATCTAGACATCCATTGTTCTATGCTATATAGTACCTTTATGATATAGTAGCATATTATAGTGTTATATGCTAAGTCGTTGGTTACAGAGACAGGTTAGGTATGGTTCGTGTACTCTTGTTCCTTATAACATTTACATGTATAGTATTTTGAGACACATTTACCAGTCATGCTAGGCTGTTGTCTGACCCAAGGGTTTATGCTTTGCTTCTTATTATCTTGGGCACTCTTAAATGATTAGACTAGATAATAGGTTTAGGTGACGCAGCAGCTGTGCGGAGGACGAGCTAGATGGAGCCATCTCATATTATATACATATATATATAGTTCTATGCTTTCCATTAGGAAGCACTATGGAGACTTGGTAGTGCTTGCTTATTTTCTTTTTGTTAAGACAATTATTTGATTTGATTCTGTTGTATACACTCCATGACTATTGATGTACAACTCTGTAGGTCTTACACTCTTATGATTAGTTCACATTGTTACCACTGTCCTTTTTGTTTTATCTATTATATTATATATTGTCCATGCACTGTGAGATATACGACATGTTATATGCTATGTTTGTTTCATTTTCAACCCTGATGATCATCCTATGTCGACCGGGCATGGCTAAAGTACACTATTTAGTTATTATTGGTGCCAGTGTATAGGGCGATCGTCACAACGATGGCTTGGCACAGTCATGCCAAGTTTGGTCTAAATGTACTATGCTATGCATGTGACACTTCTCAATGGCGAGTGCTTATTTTCTTAACCAAATGTTTACTGATGAGCCTATGAAATGTCACTCATGGACTAGAAACAGATGATTTCAATCCAAAAGCTTCTATAACTAACCCTAATGGTTGTTGGTCAATAATTTTAGTACCACATAAACTTCCCCAATTTGTATGCATTGAAAAGGAGCTCTCAGTATTGATATTGTTGATTCTGACAAAAATAATCAAGGAAGGATATTTTTGTTTATTTACAATTGTTGATAGATGGGTTAAAAAAGCTATGGAAAGGAGTCGTTATGTTTGAATCACTTGATAAATCTAAGTTCACAATGAGAGAAAGTGTGTCATAGGCAATTCCTGATCACCCTCACATTTGAGACATTATCGGGATACATAATTAACGGCTACTTTGCATGTCCTTTTTGTGGGGAAAGCACTTATTCTTATCATCTTCCTGAATATATGAAGAGGTGTTACATAAGACATCGAAGATTTCTTCCTTTCGAACAAAAGTTTCGAGGTGATAAGGAAAACTTGAATAACAAACAAGAACATTATCGTCCTTCATGGCCATTGATTGATTATCAATTTGGAGAAAAGGTCATGAATATCAAGATGAAAGTTGGTAAAAAAATGCTAGAAATTGGTCGAAAATGAGAAAAAAAATGAAAAAGTGATTGACAATATTCATACATGGTATAGAAGGTCCATTCTCTTTTATTTACCATATTATAAAAGCAAATTTGATCAGTCATAATGTTGATGTTATGCATTTGGAGAAGAATGTAATGGAACATCTCGTCAATACATCTATGGGCCATAAAGGTAAGTCAAAAAATCACATCAATGCATGTAAAGATTTGAGAAACCATGGGCATAAAACAAAAGTTTTGGTTAATCGAAGATCCTTAAAAAATAAATTAACTATACTAAAGGCAACTTTCACTTTGAGCAAAGAAGAAAAGAAATGGTTTCACACCATTTTGAAAAATCCTAAAATGCTAAGAAAATTCTCTTCTAACTTCCACAACATTGTGAGCATCAATCTTCCTGAATTTATTAGTATGAAGTCGCATGATTACCTCATTATAGTCCAACAATTACTTCTATTATTGCTTCAACATTCTTATCTACAACATAAGGATCCACAGAATGATATGCATTTTATAACTCTATTCTTTAACATTTTGTGCTCAAAAGTGGTCAACAGGGAGCATCATTTAATAGTAGAGGTTAGTTTGATAGAAGCAATGTGTGTTTTTGAAAAACATTTTCCATGTGCATTTTTTGATATAAGTATCCATCATATGGTTCATTTAGCCAATGAAGCATTGATTTAAGGCCTTGTTAGATAAAGGTAAATGTATATGTAACATCACCCACTGCAACCCAAAGATGAACGTCGATGATGCTACAGTTATCATCAGAATTATCTTCTGGCGACGAAATCGAGTTCAATATAATATGAATACACAAATAAGTAAACGAAGCAAACTAACATTATTACATACATACTAGATTCTTTTTAATTTTCATTACAATTACTTCGGTCAAAATTCTCCAAGACACGTGCCCATGCAGGGGTCAAATATAATAGAAAATAACATCATAAAGAGACGGGTCCACATATGAAGATGTGGCCCGCACTCCATCTTACATTGGAAACAAAATCTTTATTAGCTAAAGAGTCTCTTCGTCCATTTTCAGTCCTTGTATTGTTCAAAACCTGCCTAAGCTCATAAACTCATTCTACTCAAATTAGTACTGGTGAGTTTATAGGAAAAACAATAATAAAAACACGAGTTAGACATAAAGTCTTGCGTGAATAATATTGTCCACAAAAAAACATACATTGAGACCAACCTGCACTGCATAGGTTAGGTTTCCTCCTCACTATTCAACCAATCATATGCGAAATACTTTAAACTTCTGATGCAAATTATTTCTTATTTATGTCTTCAACTAAATGCTTCCTTAAGTAGATTTTTCTTTACTATTGTGCACTATGTGCCGACCCCACCCGAGTCTAGGTTTAGGTTATTTTTTGAATCTATGTATAAAATATTATGCTCATTGTGTTGATCCATCCAAGTCCTAGTTTAAATTGTTTTGATCTAAGTATAAAATACTGTGCTCCTTAGTTGACCCCACCCGAGTCCTGCTTTATATTGTTTTTTAATCTAAGTATAAAATACTACACTCCCTATGCTGACCCACCTAGTTTCCTTTATAAATTCTTCTTTGACCTATAAAGAATTCTTTTAAAGTATTTAATGCGGTGACAGACGCAATTCATATATATCATGCTCTAGTATTTTGTACTACACCCCTAAACAGAACTTATTTAGCTTCCTATGAAGGTTTACCTCTCAACTCGTACTGCTTGGAATTGGCCACTATGGTACTCTTTTAAATTTATTCTTTATAAGTTTATGTTATCTAATACAGCTTGGAATTTCCCACCATAGTATCCTTTTAAATTCATTCTTTTATGCGAACTGTGCAGACCCAGTCCCCCGCAGTATTTAACTATTTAGTTAATTAAGCCTTGGACTACCAAGAAACAACCACCTACATTACTTTTATATGTATTTAATAAATTTCCTTACTGCTTGGCATTACCACACTATAGTAATTTATTTTCTTAATTTTCAAACTGCTTGGACCCACCTCGCTTTGGTAGACTGCAATGAAACCCATATGTAGCCTTAGACTGCAAAGAAAACCACATGCAGGCTCTAAACATTTGTTTAATTTGCAACTACTTAGCCTTCCCATTGTAGTTCATGGAAGTTAAATGCATCTCTTCGCCTTTCTTGGGTGTGCATTCGAGTGAGCGTCCCCATTCAACATCGATAGCCCTTCCAACTCCTTTCCTTTATCTAACACAGGATCCCTTCCCTTGTTCTGCCTAGCCTCTCCCTATGTCCCATTGACTTATCTTTTATAGGTCTTATATGTTTATCTTTTTAGCCTAGAATCCTCCTGACCCACGCAGTACGCTATACACTTTACTTAATAAGTGTTCCTTTCTAAGTTTCAGTGCAATATGACCCCTTCATATCTAACACGGTACATTTACTTATAAAAATAGAGCTGCCACCCCAATGTCGTACTCCGACAACTCGGAAGTTCCTGATAACACCTTTACATGTGTCGATATACTATTCATTCTTATTTTACTTTCGGTTATTTGCACCATCCTTTTCAGCAATAATTTGGATTCTGTGCCCTTTTACCAATCCCTATTAATATATTTTTACATGGACTTTATTTTATTGCATTCCCCTACAGTACCTATCTACCCCAGCGCTATATTTAGCTAGTATTATCTCTATTTTATTATAGAAAATTATGATAAATGCCTTAATATTGCTCGAACCCGTATTCTTCCATAGTTTAACTTTATTTTGCCTTTTTAGGGTATTTTCGTTGTTTATTTCAAATCATACAACTTCAAAAGTTCATATAGAATTATGTAAGCTTAGGAAATCTCTTGAACTGAAACCCACTTCCCAAATCTGGTCTTAAACATCATATAAAACTTACATTAAGTTTTGAAATCACTAGTGTAGGGAAAACACATGAGATGTATGCACATCCTTTCCCGAAAACATTCTTTAACCCTTTATACTATTGCATGTGAACCCGTATAAACCAAAGCAGACATAAAAACATATAGATCTAAACTGATCGCATGCGTATATAAGAAAACAGATTAGAATAGTTAAGTATTGCTCACCTAGATCTTTTAAGATGTATAACTTTAATCTTCTTAGTCTATTCTAGCTTGCGTTCGCTTATTTTTTTCTTATTTACTTTCTTAAGCTTCCACCATTGGAGAGTTTCTCTAGCTTTTTATTTTAGTTTGAATATGATAAAAAGAATGAATAAAAACGAGTAATGTATATTGTACCACAATAAGTTAGGCCTGGGTCCCCATACCCACTTCTATTAATACATTTTCTTTTACCCTTTTTGTTTAACACACATTTAGTCTTTAATTAGCTTATTTAATTAATTATAAAATTTTAGGGATATTATAGTCTCCCCTCCTTAAAGGAATTTCGCCCTGAAATTCAGTTAAAGTCAACTAGAGACTAGTCCTCTCTTTTATCCTTACCCTAAGCATCACCATGAATTCCCAATCCATGCATACCTAAAATGGTTTTATATATGGTCTACATTAGCACAACTTGATATATAGCATATACACTAATCCATGACAAACAACTCTAGATAGGTCCTCCTAACCTTATCCTCCATTTTCCATGTGTGGTCCTCTCGATCTACGCTCCATTGAACACGTACTAGCTTCACTACCTTATTCTGAAGCCGCTACTCGTCCCGATCCACTATCCGAACCGATCTACGCACATAAGTCATATCTAGTTTGATAACTAAGTCTTCTACTGCCCTCTGATCAACTACTGCTCTTGGGACCCTAATGCATTTTCACAAACATATTACATGAAATATATCATAAATCCCGTTCAGAACACTAGACAAATCCACCTTATACGCCACCTTTCCAATCCTTCCTATAATCGAAAACAGTAATACATATTTGGGTGCTAACTTCCAAGCTTTCCCAAAATGCATCATGCCTCTCATCGGAGAAACCTTCAGGAACACCTGATCGCATATTGGGAACTCCATTTCCTTTCTCCTTATGTCGACATATCTCTTATGCCTAGACTTCGCTGCTTTCATCCTTGCTCTGATTAGCTCTACCTTCTTAGCAGCATCCTTTACCACATCTGGTCCTTAAACAATCCTATCTCCTGTTTGTAATAACCCACCCTGAAATGGCCCGAAATATGCCCGTCGAAACTTATTTCAAAGTTGGCTGGTTGTTGGTATAAAGAACAATACAGAGCTATTATTTTACATGTTGAGAACTCACAATGGACGACTAAAATATAATAATAGAACCAATACACATTTTATTTAAAATCCAAATGTCATAAAATCCATAACAAAGAACCAATAACAACCGTCACATGTCCAAGTACAACATTTTCAAAACACATCATTATTCTTTAATGGGTACATCAGAAAATAACATAAGTAGATAAATAGGTAAACTACCACAGGTTTCCTCCTGGCCTTCGCCTTTGGCATCACCTTTTCTAAACTATGTAGTAATGAGGAGGGAGTTAGAACAACATATATCTGGTGAATAAAAGCCTTAAGCCTTGCTATAATAGTAACTAGGTAGTATAATTTAAATAAGAATGTCTTTCATACATTGGCTTTATTCTAAGTCTTTCTAACTTTAAGCCCAAAGCCTTTCCTAAATCTAATTCCATAACTGCTACTCCCGCAACGCAATAACTCATATCTATCGCCAGTAATGTCTTATTAATGTAATAGATAACACCCAAGCCACTTAATATATTTTAATGGGAATTAGGTAGACTCAGGCCATTTAATATCTTATTTAAGGCAGGTTCTCCATTATATAATACCTATCCCAAGGCAGATTCCTTACTTGTTGTTATCCCGCCTTTTGGCAATGCCATGACACCAAGAACTTAACTAGAAACCAAGGACAGTTCATCCTGGAGATCGGTTATTGACGCAGCAGCGGAATAACAAAATGATGATTCTGTGAAAGTAGCAGTCGATGGAATGAAGAATACTGAAATGCCCAAATTCGTTGATCCGAAGATACCGAATTCTAGCTATCTCTGACATGTTGATCGCGCACGATACCGTGAAGAGAGATCTACAATTCTTCGAGCGTTGATCAAGTGCACTTGATTTCGCGAATTGGCTTCAACGATCGAAGATTCGAGCGCACTCGAATGTCGAAGGTGGAGATAGGAGATTACACTCAACTACCGATTTAACTTGAAAGCACAAAGCTAAAAACAAGAATTTTATTCAAAAATCAACCACCTTCAAATGTACAACTCACGCCTATTTATAGCATTTTACAATCCAGACCCTTAAGTCTTATACGACTTACGACTCATCATAAGTCGGCAGCGACTTAACACCCCACGACTCAAGCACTTGTATTACACCCCACACAACATCACAAATTTACAACACTTAGGTCGTAGACGACCTAACGACTCAAGACTCAAGAAACAAACGACTTAAAGAAATACAGACTCATTACAACACTTAAGTCGTAGACGACTTTTATCCTGCGACTTACGACTTATAACAGAACGACCTAAAAACATGTGACTTAACAATATGTACAATGGATTAAAAAGACACAACAAATAGTACATAGCGACTTAACAAAGTAACACATACAACACATAGGTCGGCATCGACCTAACAATATAAACGACTCAACACACATCTCAGCAGCATCTTCACGCGACCTAACTCTTCAACGACTTAAGATAGTAGCGACCCAAGAGATAAATTTCGGTACAACTCCACGCGACTTAATAGAATGAGCGACTTAACTAGGTCATGAACTCCCCTCTTCAGCATACTCGTTAGGTCGTAGACGACCTAAATCACTTCCCTTAAGTTGTAGCCTTTTCCCCTTAAGTCGTGGACGACTTAGGCTATGTCGTGGACGACTTAGGCCTTGGAAAATTATGGGTTGCGCTGCATCATCCTCCCCAGGTTGAGAAAAATTCATCCTCGAATTTGTAAGCTCTTCCCCATCGGATTGTTTATCCCCATGATAAGGTACGAGATGCTAACTTCTACAGGACCAATTTTTCTGGCTTTCAACTTGTTGTAAGCGCCCACTGGAAAACGGTCCTTTGTTAACACAACATATACCATATCTCCTTCATTAAACTCAACATTTCTTCACTTTAGATCTGCAGAGCGTTTATACTTTTCATTCGTCTTCTCCAATCGTTCCTGGACGATTTTATGACAGTCCATCAATTCTTCAACAAACTCAACAGCTCGTTTAACCGTCCCCTTTGGTTGTGGTACTACCGTTAAGTCCAACGGTCCCTTTGGCATACCAGAATATACAATCTGGAATGGACTGAATCCCGTACTACGATTCACTGCATGATTATGAGCAAACTCTGCCTGACATAACTTCATGTCCCAACTCTTTAGATTATCTTTCACCAGACATCGCAATAAATTCCCCAGCGATCTGTTAACCACCTCTGTTTGCCCATCAGTTTGCGGATGGTAAGCGCTACTAAAATTCAGCTTTGTTCCGACCATGTTCCACAAACTTAGCCAAAAATGACTCAGAAAACGAGTATCCCTATCCGACACAATAGATTCTGGCAATCCATGAAGTCGATAGATTTCTTTGAAAAATAACTGAGCAACATGAACAGCATCCGTCGTCTTCTTACAAGCAATAAAATGTGCCATTTTCGAAAATCGGTCAACCACCACATAAATGGAATCGTTTCCCCTTTGAGTTCGCGGTAACCCCAAAACAAAATCCATACTCACATCAACCCAAGGCTTAGTTGGTACAGGTAATGGCATATATAATCCAGCATTGGTCGCAGTTCCTTTCGAAACCTGAAAAATATGACATCACTCCACAAACCTTTCCACTTCTTTTCTCATTGATGGCCAAAAATAAGATTGAGAAATCAACTGTAAAGTTCGATCTCTGCCCACATGTCCTTCCTCATGTAACTCCTTCACAATCTTCAATCGTAAGCTACAATCGGGTATACATAACCGATTTCCTTTAAACAGAAAACCATCTACCAAAACAAATTCATCCTTCTTTCCCTCCTTGACTTCATCAACAAACTTTGCAAAGTAAGGATCTTCAACACACAACTCTGGAAGTACTTCGAACCTCAACACTTCAACTTTCATTGTAGTTAATAAATGACTTCTTCTGCTCAACGCATCTGCCACACGATTTGTTACTCCAGATTTGTGTTTCACAACAAATGTAAATTGTTGTAGATATGCAATCCATGATGCATGTCTAGTGGAAATCTTGTCTTGCCCTTGTAAATGCTTCAACGCTTCATGATCAGTGTAAAGAACAAACTCTTTCTGAAATGCATAGTGTCTCTAGTGTTTAATAACTTGCACAATAGCATAAAATTCCACATCATATGTACTATATCTCATCTTCACTCCTGATAGCTTCTCACTGAAATAGGAAATAGGACGCCCCCTCTGACTCAACACCCCTCCAATTCCTACCTTCGATGCGTCAGTATGTAATTCAAACAACAACTGAAAATCAGGTAATGCTAGAATTGGTGTTGTCGTCAACAATTCCTTGATTTGTTCAAAAGCACCCCCTGCTTCCTCCATCCATGCAAATTGTTTGCCCTTCATACAATCCGTAACAGGCGCCATCACACTACTAAAGTGCAGAATAAATCTTCTATAAATTGAAGCCAACCCATGAAAACTACGAACTTCCGTTATCGTTCTGGGTTGCGGCCAATTTTTGATTGCTTCAACTTTATTCTGATCCACCTGGATGCCTCCTCCCGAAATAACTTATCCCAAGAATAAAACACTATGCGTCATGAACACGCATTTCTTTGTTGCAGCATAAAATTGTTCTTGTCGCAATACCATCAACACTTCCTTCAGATGTTGCACGTTTTCTTCTGAGCTTCTACTATATATCAGTATGTCATCAAAATATACCACCACAAACTTCCCAATGAATGGTCTAAAAATCTGATTCATCACCCGCATGAATGTACTTGGTGCATTCGAAAGACCAAACGGCATAACAAGCCATTCGTACAACCCCTTACGTGTCTTGAACGCTGTTTTCCATTCGTCCCCTGGTCTGATTCGAATTTGATGATAACCACTCTTTAAATCAATCTTCGAAAATATAGTAGCCCCGCTCAACTGATCCAACAAATCATCAAGCCTCGGCATTGGAAATTTGTATCTGACAGTTATTTTATTCAATGCCCGACTATCAGTGCACATCCTCCACGTTCCATCCTTTTTGGGTACCAATAAAGCTGGTACAGCACAAGGACTTAAACTTTCCTGCACACGCCCCTGTTCAAGCAATTCTTCCACCTGCCTTCGCAACTCTTCATGCTCTTTTGGACTCATTCTGTAGTGTGGTCTATGAGGTAACACAGCTCCTGGAACAAGATCAATTTGATGTTGAATGTCCCTCAACGGCGGTAACTCCGTTGGCAACTCCTCTGGAAATACATCGTCAAACTCTTCCAGTACTGGTTTTACTTCTTCAGGAATCTCAACCACTTCATGACTCTCACGTCCAATCAATAAAAATACTTCAGGCTCCTCTTCAACTTCCTTAACAAACTCCTTCAAGGATAATAAAGTTTTCAGCTCTTCAATCTCCTCCAGTTTGTTTTCTTCCGGTTGTCGCTTCTTTGGAACTAGAGTAATCTTCGTGCCTTCAAACATGAAACTGTAACTGTTAGTACGCCCATCATGTTGCACCGCCCTATCATACTGCCATGGTCTCCCTAGCAACAAATGACATACGTCCATGTCCACAACATCGCACCAGATTTCGTCTTTATATTTCTTTCCAATTGAAAAATTCACACAAGCTCGACGTCCAACTTTCACCTCTCAACCTTTTCTCAACCAAGCCAACTTGTACGGTTTCGGATGTTTCTCAGTCTTCAATGCCAACTTCCTCACAGCCTCTGAAGAAATTATATTATCACAGCTTCCAGCATCAATAACAAATTTGCAAACTTTCCCCAAAATAGTACATGTCGACTGAAAAATATTGCTCCTCAACCAACTACAATCCTCCTCTTGCTTTGGTGTCAAACAAGACCTCCTCATCATCAGATTACAACCTTCGTCTCCCGACATTTCTTCTTCCCCCTCATCAGGTGGTGAATTGGAACATTCATCTTCTTCATCCTCATCCTCAACCTCTGCTATCATAGCTCTCTTCTTCGGCTCTGGACATTCATTACTTTTGTGGCCCACTTCTTGACAATTATAACACTTGAAACCATTATTGACTTTCATTTTCCCAACCTCATTCACAACTGGTTTTGCAACAGCTTTTGAAAAATTAGAACTTCCACTAACACCCTTCACTGGATTGTTGGAATTTGTAAACACACCACCTCCTCGTCTTCCCTGCTTTTCCCAAGCCAACGCCTTTTGGTGTGCTTCTGCTACAGATCTGGGATCAAACATATTTACCATGTCTTGAATCTTCATAAGCAACCCTCCAACAAATCTAGCTGTTAATTGTTCCTCTGTCTCCATGATATCGTTCCTTGCAATCAGCTGATAGAATTCGTCAGCATAGTCATTAACAGACTTCGTTCCTTGCCTCAAGTTTTGCAGCCTCTGATACATAAGCGATTGATAATTGTAAGGTAAGAATGTTGCTTTCATCAATTT
The DNA here is from genome assembly GCA_030737815.1 of Allium fistulosum. Classification (NCBI taxonomy): domain Eukaryota; kingdom Viridiplantae; phylum Streptophyta; class Magnoliopsida; order Asparagales; family Amaryllidaceae; genus Allium; species Allium fistulosum. The sequence goes on along the minus strand of CM060902.1, from coordinate 942,181,939 downwards.
CTTCATCTTCTCCCAAGATTCAACCTTTGACTTCCCCATTCATTCACGTGTAAGTTTGGTTTGCTGCCACCATGCCAAAGCTCTACCCCTCAACCTTGTAGCAACCAACTTCACTCTACGATGTTCTGGAACTTCCTTGAAGTCAAAAATCTCTTCAACATTAGCTACCCAATCCAAAAACTCCTCAGCCTGCATACCACCCTTGAATTTAGGAATTTCAGTTTTCATCCCCGATTCCCACTTGTGATCATACTCAGAGTAATTTCTTCCTTGACCTCGTCCTTGTCCTCGAACACTACCACCGTCATACTCCTCTTCAAAATCAGATGTATATCGATGTCTGTTAGCACCAAAATTGGTCACTAACCTCGTTGAGAAAGATTGTGTAGAGATATAAGTGATGAAGTTAAATTAAACAGAGAAGACAATGCTAATTTAAATGCAGAAAGTAAGAACACCAGATTTATAGTGGTTCAGCGTAAATGCCTACGTCCACTTTGAGATTAAACTTTATTGATCTTCCTTATTGTTGATTACAAATACAACTCGTGAATCAAATGCTTGAATGAAGTTGTTAAGTAGAGAAGATGAGTCTCAAAAATGGCAGAGTCTCCCCAGTGTTCTCCCAAAAAAGGATCCCTTTCATTGTGCCCCTGCCTCTCTATTTATAGACGAAGGTGGGTTGGACTTCTCTGGTGGGCCTGGTAGCTGAATAACTCGGTCCAAATAGTGTAAGTCCTATGCACCGAACCAGATAGGCTGAACAACAGAATGCCGAGCCTCCCCCTTTATGCCGAACGAGGTGAGGTCGGACACTCTGAATGCCGAAAATCCATTTGTACTGAATGACCTTGGATGACGAGCTGCAGGTGATTGCCGAACGAGATACGTACCGGAAGAGATGTGGTGTTGAGTGAGGGATGCAGGTCGAATGAGGTTGGGCCACCGAACAGTCCGGGAATGCCGAGCGTACCTTGTAGGCCGAACGTTAATGGATGCCGAACGATTTTATGCCGAGCGTTCTTCCTTGGCCAAACGGTATTCACTACCGAACATTTCTCGATGCCGGATGCTCCTAGATGCCGAACGTTATCCCATACCGAACGCCCTTTAGATGCCGAACGCTGTGCTCGTGCCGAACGGTCTTAACATGCCGAACGCTCATTGTTTAACTGATCGATGGGGAGGCCGAGTACTAAGTTGCCTGGTCAATTCCCCAGGAAACACTTGCCCCCCAAAGTGTATTACGTGACCGAATGTGATACGCTTTGAATTACGTATCCTCCATGCTCCGCTTCGAACCTTGGTTAAATCCTCTTGGAGATGCCTTTTCGAGAATATCAATGGCCATTCGTGTCTCCGCAGAGCTAATAAGCTTTGGCTATCTGATCTAGTCTTCTCTTAATAACCCTTAGTGAGAATTCAACTTCTGTTGATCTCAAGAAGTCGAACTTTTTCAGATGTACACATGCACATTCGGGTACATGTTCTTGCCATTGGCTCTCGGATGCATTTTATATGCTCATAAGTCGTCGCCAACTCCATCTAGTTTAATTGCAATTCAATCGCGATTCCTTGTTTGTATTTTTTGTGAAATAAGGGTTGCAATCAGCTACTTGAGGCGTTTTCCAAACCTCTCTTCAGTACAGACTCTATGATTTTGTTCACAGCTTCAACCTGTCCATTTGCAGTTATAATGGATCATGGAAGGTCATAAGGACAGATGACGTTACGGATAAAGAAGTTGATTATTTTCTTCATCTTGGTCGTGGTTAAGAGTTCTTCATGATGAAATCAATAGAGATTGTGCTAGCTTTTGTAGCTTCGGGTTGATATTCAATGCATGGCTCGCGATAGTTAATGAAATCACATATGCATGTCAGAATGGGTCCAAGGGAACATATCATCATTTATTCAGAAAAATCTAACTAATTCTTTTATCATCACTGCACTGAGCTGTGATCCGATATTCAACACCCGGAAAGGGTCGCCATGGCTGGCTGTAATGTCGACTGTCAGCTTAGCAGGTGCCATCCCAGATTCTTTGAGTAAAGATGTAACTATTTTGCATAACATTCAATGTGAAATATGGTTGAGACGGTCAATGTTGATGGTTATTCTGGTCGAATCCTAGAGTCTTGTCATGAGTTGTTAAGTCAAATAATGAAGGGCTCTGAATGCTCTAATTAATTATCTGCAAATGGCCAAAGATCAGGCTTAAAAGCACGTTGAAGGAAATGTCGAGTAGGGGCCAGCCTCGAGTTGCGTGCAACTGCATAGCTGGATCTTGCTATGAGTTTGAATTTGCTTGCATATTCTAGTAACGCATTTTCTATTCAATGCATTCATGATCCTTCACTCGCCCTTCGAGTTGGAGTGACAGTCAGTTGCCCACAAGCTTTGGCATCGATTTAATGATTCTATCTCTAGGCATCCTTTCGGTCATTGCCTTGAGTAGCTGTAAGCACTATATATAAGTTTTAATACTGAGCTATCGTAGCTAGTTTTTGAATGACCATGCGTCTTCTCCCAGTCTCGGGTTAATAAATGTACTGCATGGACGGTTGAGTCTCGTCCTAGCTACGTTTATGCTTTCACCTAAACTCCGAAGACATAAAGGTGATTGGTGAATAGTCGGTTCACATTCATCTTGCTTCTCGCTCGTGCCCCCAGGTCTGGGGCATATACCGATAAGTAGGAAGGCCAGCCACGCCCACTTTAGCTTTACTCTCTTTCCCGTTGAATCGTGGGATCATGTCAGTCGATAGGAGACTAGGTCTCGCCTATCTTGGATTTTATTGTGGTTTTTCATTCCAAGAGGAATACTTCGATGCCACGTAAGTTTTAGGGCGTAATTTGGACAGTGGATGGTCATCCACGTCCACTTTGGTTCATGCTCTGTAATCAGATCTCGGGGTAAAGTTGGCTACAAATGCAGTCGGGTTATGCTCATCCAGTTTCATACTCCTCCTGACGAATTGAACGAGGGTGCTGGAGAATTTTTGACCAAGTATTTGTGGTTTACCCTCCTTTCCATACTCTGGGGGTCATAGTTTTTCAAAAAATATCCGAGTCACATTCGTATGTGCTTGGTGCGGATCGGCATTGACCCTTGGTCTGAGGTATGATATAGTAGGTTGCTCGTAGCTTTGGATGCCGTTTCGATTGGTTCTGTATTGAGGCCTCCCTGCAGTCGCTGCCTCAAGTTATAAAGAACGCCATGCTAGGGCTATAGTAAGCTGTCGTATTCGGCTTTTTAGTGTTTTGTACCCCTGCCCCCAACATTGATTTAGCCAGGTCACTAGTTGCATGGTCGAACTCCATCCTCAGCGGGTTAATAATCCTCCTGTCGATTCCAGGCCGAAGTTTACGGAATAGAAAATGGTCGGGATCCACTCGTCTATTTATCGAGGTTTATACACCACTCTGCATTCTGGTGACTTAGTGTTATTCTCCCTCCGGTTGACTCGCGCCCAATTTGTGTTCATGCTTCGGTCCACGCTCTTGGGACTTAGAGATTTGTCGAACGGTTTATGCCTTAGTCCACAGTTCGAGACGTAGAGATTTTCGTCAACTCGTTTATACTCTAGTTTGCACTCTGGGAACTTAGAGTAATCTGGTCCGCTTCTGGGATTTAGGGATTTTTCTGAAGTTGTCTATAATCTAGTCCATGCTCTGGGGACTGAGAGTACTCCAGTCCACACTCTGGGGACTTGGAGGTTTTTGAGTCATTTATACTCTAGTCCGCACTCAGGGACTTAGAGTACTTTAGTCCGCATTCTGTCTCCCGTTCCAGAGGGTGAGACCCCCCGGATGGCTGAGAGTTTGCCTAAACTTGGTAGATAATCCTTCTCTTTAAGATTCTCTTTAAGATTTCGAAAGTCGTTATTCTTTATGCAGGACTATTGCATTCTAATGCTTGTTTTCCACGATTTTGTGCAGGCTGTTCTGACCCCAAGCCCACTCCGAGGAGCGATGTCGCCAAGGAAGTGGGGGAGAAAACAAGTGAAGCCACTCATGCAGGGGAGGCTCCTGGTCCAGACGCTCAGGTGATTGGAGCGCTTGATGATAACAAGTCTGAAACCTCCTCTCCTACCGACGGGGGTTATGAAGTAGAAATTACAGGCGCCTTTGAGCACACATCCGAATTGAGCATGGAGGAACGGCTCGAGAAAGAGAAGGAGGAGACGGTCAAGGTCATAGTAGAGCCCCGAGTTGTGGACTTGGACGATCCTTTGAACAAGCCGTTGAAGGTCATCCTTCCTGGCGGGTCCAAGTCCATGGAAGGCCCCCGTACTCCTTCAGTTGCTACCCCTCTATCAAAGAAGAGTACCAAGGGTAAATGCTCTGGAGAGGAGAAGTTGAAGAAGCACAAGAAGTTATTACTATCCTCGTTCAACGAGAGTTAGTTTAAGTCATGTAATTATTTTCATCTATTTCCTTAGTCCTTGTAAATAGAATGTCGACTCCGAACGTTGGAGGGGTTGTAATAGAAACTCATTTCTGAATAAGGTTTAGTTCCTTTTTCTGTCTTACAAAAGACTCTTATTGTTTAGTTTTCTTTGTGATTGTGATTTTAATCCAAGCAGTTGTGAGTAACATAGACTTCTCAGTCCATCTTCATATAACTCGGAAACTCTTCGGGAGTCGTTGAACTTCCATTCTATGCTTCGAGCACTTAGAATACTTTCTAGCCCGTATGTCAGGGATTTGAAAAATTCAAGTCATCTGTGTCATAGTTCATATTCAGGGAACTTGGAGATCCGATTCTCTTATATTCGAGTCCGCACTCTGGGGAGTTAGAGTACTCCAGTCCGCACTTTGGGGACTTGGAGGTTTAAGTCATTTATACTCTAGTCCCCGCTCTGGGGACTTAGAGTACTCTAGTCCGCGCTCTGGGGACTTGGAGGTTTAAGTCATTTATACTCTAGTCCGCGCTCTGGGGACTCAGAGTACTCTAGTCCGTGCTCTGGAGACTTGGAGGTTTAAGTCGTTTATACTCTAGTCCGCGCTCTGGGGACTTAGAGTACTCCAGTCCGCGCTCTGGGGACTTGGAGGTTTAAGTCGTTTATACTCTGGTCCACGCTCTAGGGACTTAGAGTACTCCAGTCCGCACTCTTGGGACTTAGAGGTTTAAGTCATTTATACTTTAGTCCATGCTCTGGAGACTTAGAGTACTCCAGTCCGTAATCTGGGGACTTGGAGGTTTAAGTCATTTATACTCTAGTCCGCGCTCTGGGGACTTAGAGTACTCCAGTCCGCACTCTGGGGACTTGGAGGTTTAAGTCGTTTATACTCTAGTCCACGCTCTGGGGACTTAGAGTACTCCAGTCCGCACTCTGGGGACTTGGAGGTTTAAGTCGTTTATACTCTAGTCCACGCTCTGGGGACTTAGAGTACTCCAGTCCGCGCTCTGGGGACTTTGAGGTTTAAGTCGTTTATACTCTAGTCCACGCTCTGGGGACTTAGAGTACTCCAGTCCGCGCTGTGGGGACTTGGAGGTTTAAGTCGTTTATACTCTAGTCCACGCTCTGGGGACTTAGAGTACTCCAGTCCGCACTCTGGGGACTTGGAGGTTTAAGTCGTTTATACTCTAGTCCATGCTCTGGGGACTTAGAGTACTCCAGTCCGCGCTCTGGGGACTTGGAGGTTTAAGTCGTTTATACTCTAGTCCACGCTCTGGGGACTTAGAGTACTCCAGTCCGCATTCTGGGGACTTGGAGGTTTAAGTCCTTTATACTCTAGTCCGCGCTCTGGGGACTTAGAGTACTCCAGTCCGCAATCTGGGGACTTGGAGGTTTAACGTTTATACTCTAGTCCACGCTCTGGGGACTTAGAGTACTCCAGTCCGCACTTTGGGGACTTGGAGGTTTAAGTCATTTAAACTCTAGTCCGCGCTCTGGGGACTTAGAGTACTCCAGTCCACACTCTGGGGATTTGGAGGTTTAAGTCATTTATACTCTAGTCCGCGCTCTGGGGACTTAGAGTACTCCAGTCCGTGCTCTGGGGACTTGGAGGTTTAAGTTGAGAGCAGTTGTATTTCCACTCTTTAATTTGTATTCATCTACTGTATCGAGGCTAATTTCATCGAATGAACAATCAAACCACGTTTGCTCACGGAATGGGATTCTGCCCCCTAGGATGAGGGACGAAATTTGAAAAATGGATGATCGATTCTCGTCCGCTTGGTGATTATAGCTCTTCCAATCAAGTCGAGGAAGGAGGTATATGACAGATGGTTGGATCACATCCATGTTGGGTTAGATAGCTAAATCTCTTACAATTTGCTCTGTATCTCCTTCTAGAAAATAAGGATAATAGATTGTTGAGTAGACAAAGTAAGTTGCATATGTTCCAAGGTGCAGTCGTGTCCATATATTGAGAGTGATGGTTAATGAGTAGGCAGTCCACCACAGCTACTTCAAGTCGGGCTTTCGAATAACCTTTTGTGTTCGAGGTAGGATTTGATGTGTAGATGAACAAATCATGTCCACTCTAGATAGATCCTGGCGTCATTGAGTTTCAGGAGGGGCATCTGTATTTTGTCGAACTTTGTTCTATGACTCGATTTGAGTGGATGATCGGGCCATATTCATTCCAAGCAGTTTAGGTCTCCAAGTCAAATGTGGAGGTTGATGGATGGATGGTCGGTTGTTCGAATCAATCATAAGTTGAGCATACGAACTCGGATCGTCTTGAAACTTGGAACATTGGCTTCCCTGGCTTTGATTGTTATGTCTTGTTAATCGTGGCTCGATCCAGACTCGGACAAAATCCCTCGATATCCATAGTGAGCCTTTGTGTAACCGATCTCCAAGACGAACTGTCACTGGTTTCTAATCAAGTTCTTGGTGTCACGGCCTTGCCAAAAGGCGGGATAACATTTGCCCCCCAAAGGACGTCTTGTGTAAACATGACGTGCTTTGAAAAACCGCAGTCTTTCATGCTGAATATTTCCGTTCAGTTGATTGCTTGACAGTCGTCTTTTAATCATTTCGTTGCAATCTTCTTTTAGACAAATGTACAACTAGCATGCTTTGCTTTGGTTCTGCCCCCAGTTTTGGGGATGAGTATGGAGTTGGTGTATGTTTATACTCCGTCTCGCACTCTGGGAGTACGGAGTTGAGTAGATGTTTATACTCCGTCTCGCACTTTGGAAATATGGAGTTGATTAATGTTTATACTCCGTCTCGCACTCTTGGAGTACGGAGTTAAGCGAATGTTTATACTCCGTCTCACACTCTGGGAGTACGGAGTTGATTAATGTTTATACTCCGTCTCGCACTCTGGGAGTACGGAGTTGATTAATGTTTATACTCCGTCTCGCACTCTGGGAGTACGGAGTTGATTAATGTTTATACTCCGTCTCGCACTCTGGGAGTACGGAGTTGATTAATGTTTATACTCCGTCTCGCACTCTGGGAGTACGGAGTTAAGTAGATGTTTATACTCCATCTCGCACTCTGGGAGTACGGAGTTGTGCGAAGGATCGTCGTGTATCAACCCATTTTTAGCCTTGATGTGATGGCTTGCCCCCGAGCTCGAGTTTCACTTAGCGAGTGGCTGGTCGTATCGCAGCCGCTCTCTACTTGAATAAATTCCACTTGCAGGATGGAATTCAGCTCTCCGTGCATCGTGATGTTGTACATTGTATTTAATCCATAGCCCCAAATCAAAGGCATATGGTTGATGATGAGCAATAGAATTATTCTCGTCCAAATGTAACTCCACACGTCCGATCATGGTCTACGTAGATTGGTTGGCAACCAAATCTGAGTACCTGGACACATCTCATTGATATGTGAAGCAGCATCGTGTGCTCGCTATTCGACTCTGCCCCTAGCTCCTTTCAAAGGGATGCCGGCCGTCAACCGTCCAATTGATAATCATAGCCCTTTATTAATAGGCATCGGATATTCACTGCCCGCCATTCTGCAGGACTTGTACATACTATTGAAGCTTTCCTTTCCAGGTCATCTTTTCGATCACACCTCGGAGGTGTTTGTAATCGCTCGTGTTAGGATTAGTGAGCATCTGGGAATATACAACATTCCCCCGATTTTCTTTAGACTTTGGTGTACTCTCTCGAGGTTGGTTTCGAGTACCACTCCGAGTCGTGAGTCTTCAAGTAGAGGTTGTCAATTGAATCTTTCAAAGAGCATATGAGCTGAATTCTGAAGTCTTGTTTCGGCTACTGGGATCTACATCCTTAGCCAACGGGCCTTCATTGTTATTTTTCTTAGTCTGCTCCACTCCTCCTCACTTTAGTTCTGATTCATTTTGTAGAAGAGACGATCCATAGTCATAGGAGGCTCTTTAGCTAACTAGCTGCCAAAATATATCTGGAGGTGGACTTTCCTCAAACGCGATCAGTATGATACCCTTGTTAGTATTTGGAATAAATTGTTTAGAGCATTGGTTTGCTTGGGGTCATTAAATTCGAAGTGCTGGGTCAGCGAAGAATGGTGCTTGGAGTCATCTTGGCGTTTGCTGGAGTCACATCCTCTATGTTCTCCAACCTTTGGGAGTACCGTTTGAATAGCGGTTGCTTGTCCGTTCCCTTGATGCCGTTCATAAGCTGCCGCTAGATCCTCTATGCCCTGGTCGATCATGGGATGTCAGGGAAGTGGATAGAATGTTCCTTTACTAAGTTGAGTTTTGAACTCATTATCCGGAGGCACTGCGCTGCGGCTAGGGTTCCGGGGAAATTTTTTTTTGCCTCTTTTTTGGAAATTTGGGTCGTACCCGATTTTTTTTTTTTAGAAATAGGGGTTGTATAGGTGACTGGTGTAACTTAATTCCAGAGGTGCTCGGCATACAATACCGTTCGGCATTGATGAGCGTTCGGCATACAATACCATTCGGCATTACAGAGGTGTTGGGCATAGAGGTATGGATCGGCCTGGAAGAACGTTCGGCCTAGAGGTATGGTCGGCCTGGAATGGTTCGGCCAAAGTTGTTCGGCCAAGGCTGTTCGGCCAGAGTGGATCGGCCTGGAGTGGTTCGGCCAAAGCTGTTCGACCAAAGTGGGTCGGCCTGGAGTGGTTCGGCCAAAGCTGTTCGGCCAAGGCTGTTCGGCCAGAGTGGATCGGCCTGGAGTGGTTCGGCCAAAGCTGTTCGGCCAAAGCTGTTCGGCCAAAGTGGATCGGCCTAGAGTGGTTCGGCCAAAGCTGTTCGGCCAAGGCTGTTCGGCCAGAGTGGGTCGGCCTGGAGTGGTTCGGCCAAAGCTGTTCGGCCAAGGCTGTTCGGCCAGAGTGGATCGGCCTGGAGTGGTTCGGCCAAAGCTGTTCGGCCAAGGCTGTTCGGCATGGGAATGCTGCTCGGCATGGGAATTCTGTTCGGCATGGGAGCTCTGCTCGGCCTGGATGCTGCTCGGCATGGGAATTCTGTTCGGCATGGGAGCTCTGCTCGGCCTGGATGCTGCTCGGCATGGGAATTTTGCTTTCCCTAAGTTCTCTCATCAAGTCGTTGAACTCTACTCTGGTGACAACTGGAGTCTGTTCTTGAGCGGCAATTCCTGCACTCGGAATTGCTGGTTGATTGCTGGGTCCTGCTTGTTGCATGCTAGCAGTTTCGTGGGCATCCACATTATGAGAAGCTGACCTGGTACGTGGTCCTGCCATTGTAGAGTTATCGGTATGAACTCTGAGTTGAATCAATGGATGTCCTATCAGTGAGTCGGATCTTCCTTGGGGGATTTGTTCAATCCAGTAGCTTCAAAGCAGATCCTTGAGGTCTGAGAATTCAATTCTTAGTGAAAGCACTAAAGTGTTAGCACCAAAATTGGTCACTAACCTCGTTGAGAAAGATTGTGTAGAGATATAAGTGATGAAGTTAAATTAAACAGAGAAGACAATGCTAATTTAAATGCAGAAAGTAAGAACACCAGATTTATAGTGGTTCAGCGTAAATGCCTACGTCCACTTTGAGATTAAACTTTATTGATCTTCCTTATTGTTGATTACAAATACAACTCGTGAATCAAATGCTTGAATGAAGTTGTTAAGTAGAGAAGATGAGTCTCAAAAATGGCAGAGTCTCCCCAGTGTTCTCCCAAAAATGGATCCCTTTCATTGTGCCCCTGCCTCTCTATTTATAGACGAAGGTGGGTTGGACTTCTCTGGTGGGCTTGGTAGCTGAATAACTCGGTCCAAATAGTGTAAGTCCTATGCACCGAACCAGATAGGCTGAACAACAGAATGCCGAGCCTCCCCCTTTATGCCGAACGAGGTGAGGTCGGACACTCTGAATGCCGAAAATCCATTTGTACTGAATGACCTTGGATGACGAGCTGCAAGTGATTGCCGAACGAGATACGTACCGGAAGAGATGTGGTGTTGAGTGAGGGATGCAGGTCGAATGAGGCTGGGCCGCCGAACAGTCCGGGAATGCCGAGCGTACCTTGTAGGCCGAACGTTCATGGATGCCGAACGATTTTATGCCGAGCGTTCTTCCTTGGCCGAACGGTATTCACTACCGAACGTTTCTCGATGCCGGACGCTCCTAGATGCCGAAAGTTATCCCATACCGAATGCCCTTTAGATGCCGAACGCTGTGCTCGTGCCGAACGGTCTTAACATGCCGAACGCTCATTGTTTAACTGATCGATGGGGAGGCCGAGTACTAAGTTGCCTGGTCAATTCCCCAGGAAACAATGTCGATCCTGACCACCAACATCTCTACTACCATCACGTCTTCCACCAACATCCCTTCGATCTCCATTCCTCCGATCTCGACCATTCACATTCCGATCATCCACATTTCTATAAGAATCTCGATCCATACTTCTAGAATTACTATCGATACTTCTCTCTCGATTTGAATGTGGCGAAACTCTACTTCCCCCATGGTTAGATTCAGGTGAAACCCTTCTCTGATTTTGATTCATCTCTAACATCATCTTCTCTAATCTACCAATACCTTCATCAAATTTTTCATGCATACGTTGCTCCATTTGATTGGCCTCTTCTCTTCTATACAAAGCTTCAAGGTTTTGATGTCGATTAGCTCTTCTCGGTGGCATGATTTGAAACTTCACAAACACTTCAATTCTCGGCTTCGACTTTCAAGATGATACCAAACTAATGTTCACGGCCTTCACTTGCTTTGCTCGGCCGAAGCTCTAGATCGTACAAATCAACACTTCAAACTTCAAATTCTCGGCTCAAAGACTCGATTTAGCTATGATTGGCTAAAACAAGCTCTGATACCAAAATGACGCAGCAGCGGAATAACAAAATGATGATTCTGTGAAAGTATCAGTCGATGGAATGAAGAATACTGAAACGCCCAAATTCGTTGATCCGAAGATACCAAATTCTAGCTATCTTTGACACGTTGATCGCGCACGATACCGTGAAGAGAGATCTACAATTCTTCGAGCATTGATCAAGCGCACTTGATTCCGTGAATTGGCTTCAACGATCGAAGATTCGAGCGCACTCGAATGTCGAAGGTGGAGATAGGAGATTACACTCAACTACCGATTTAACTTGAAAGCACAAAGCTAACAAACAAGAATTTTATTCAAAAATCAACCACCTTCAAATGTACAACTCACGCCTATTTATAGCATTTTACAATCCGGACCCTTAAGTCGTATACGACTTACGACTCATCATAAGTCGGCAGCGACTTAACACCCCACGACTCAAGCACTTGTATTACACCCCACACAACATCACAAATTTACAACACTTAGGTCGTAGACGACCTAACGACTCAAGACTCAAGAAACAAACGACTTAAAGAAATACAGACTCATTACAACACTTAAGTCGTAGACGACTTATATCCTGCGACTTACGACTTATAACAGAACGACCTAAAAACATGCGACTTAACAATATGTACAACGGCTTAAAAAGACACAACAAATAGTACATAGCGACTTAACAATGTAACACATACAACACATAGGTCGGCAGCGACCTAACAATATAAACGACTCAACACACATCTCAGCAGCATCTTCACGCGACCTAACTCTTCAACGACTTAAGACAACAGCGACCCAAGAGATAAATTTTGGTACAACTCCATGCGACTTAACAGAATGAGCGACTTAACTAGGTCGTGAACTCCCCTCTTCAGCATACTCGTTAGGTCGTAGACGACCTAAATCACTTCCCTTAAGTCGTAGCCTTTTCCCCTTAATTCATGGATGACTTAGGCTATGTCGTGGACGACTTTGGCCTTGGAAAATTATGGGTTGCGCTGCATCAGTTATACATAGGTTCACTATTGATACTGGTAAATTTTGCCCGAGTCTGGATCGAGCTAAAACTTATATGACACGACAAGCAAAGCTATGAGAGCCAACGTTCCAAATTTCAAGTCAATCGGAGTTCGTATGCACAAGATACTGATTGATCTCGGTTGAGAAATCCAACTCTATTCGTATCCATCCAATTTCGTATCCATTCCCCAAGAGAGGTTCAGTTCGTATCCATCGCCTACTGACTTCCTTCGTATCCATAAAATGAAGCTACTTCATATCCATCATGTTAACAGCACTTCGTATCCATCAACAAATGCCTATTTCGTATCGGTCTCCCTCCATCCATCTTGTATCGATCTCCCACCATCGATACGAATAACAACAACCACCGATCGAGACGAAGAAAGCAACATGAAGCATTGATACGAAGGCGGTCTCTAACCATCAATATGAAGTAGCATGCAAGCATCGATACGAATAGAGCCATGCTATCGATACGAACAACATCGACACGAATCCAATAGCCTTCAAAAAATCGTAACTTGCATCGATCATAACTCGAGATCTACAAGTCCAAATGCCACCAAATTTTCACAGGAGCTTACCTACAATGTTAAGAATGTACCAGATAAATTTTAGCCAAAATGGATCAAATCTCGATCGATGCGAATTCGGTTCGTATCGTTCACGGATCGAGTGCAAACAGCATGGGGTCGATCGCGTGGGTCTACCCACGTAAGAGAAGAGGTCTTCCAAGATCTGAGCAAGATATTTGCTGCCGACGCCTATAAATAGCAGCCCAGGACCTACTGAAAATGGACTTTTGGCCTCTTTACGCCGATATTATGCCGAAATGATTATCAAACTTCGGTTATACTATTGTAATCATTTGTAAACAGTGAGTGACATTCAATAAACATCAATCATTTCATAGTGGACGTAGGAAATTTGCCGAACCACTCTAAATCCGTGTGTTTCTGTGCATTTTCTTATCTGTTTATCAATGTGTTTGTTGGATCTGCTTCATTTTACATTTATTTTCTTCATTTTATCTCTTCAAAAACATCCGAAGAGTGTTGTGCCCAATTTTGGTACAAACACTTTGGTGCTTTCACTGAGAAAACCCAGCTTTTCTCCTGTTCTGTGGATCTACTACCGTCGTTGGATTGCAAAAATCTAAGGAGGAGATCCAGACCTATCGTCAAGTGGTTCCTTCTATTCTATTCATATTGCTCCATATCTAAGAGGAACTTCGTTCATCAAGATTTTCGTATCCATGAAAATATGAAGATTTTCGTATCCAAATTTTCGCATCCAGAAAATATGGTGATTTTCGTATCCATGAAAATATGGCGATTTTCGTATCCATATTTTCGTATCCATGAAAATATGAAGATTTTCGTATCCATGTTTTCGTATCCAGAAAATATGGTGATTTTCGTATCCATGAAAATATGGTGATTTTCGTATCCATATTTTCGTATCCATGAAATTATGAATATTTTCGTATCCATGTTTTCACATCCAGAAAATATGACAACATTCGTATCAATTGAATTTCGTATAGATCAGTTTTCATATCGATCGAATTTCATAACGATCAGTTTTCATATCGATCGAATTTCATATCGATTAGTTTTCATATCGAGCGAATTTCGTATCGATCAGTTTTCGTATCAGTCGAATTTCGTATCGATCAATTTTCGTATCGATCACTTTTCGTATCGATCACTATTCGTATCGATCACTTTTCACATCCATCACTTTTCGCATCGATCACTTTTTGTATCAATCAACATTCGTATCGATCACTATTCGTATCGATCGACTTTCGTATTGATCCAGCCGTGTGCATTTTGTACCGATAGTCAAATACCACTTCGTATCAATTCAGCCGTATGAATTTCGTATCGATCCTCAGATACACTTTGTATCGATCTAGACGCATCCAATTTGTATTGATCCTCAGGTACGCTTCGTATCGATCCAGACGCATCCAATTCGTATCGATCCTCAAGTACTCTTCGTATCGATCCAGACGCGTCCAATTCGTATGATCCTCAGGTACACTTCATATCGATCCAAACACGTCTAATTCGTATCGATCCTCAGGTACGCTTCGTATTGATCCAGATGCATCCAATTCATATCGATCCTCAGTTATGCTTCGTATCGATCCAGCTGCGTGCTTTTCGTATCGATCCAAGTGTCCATTTTTCGTATCGTTCAATTTCACTAACATTTGTATCGTTCAAACATTGCTTAGAACGATACAAAACTTCAAAAAAAAAAATTCGGGTGCGACCCAAATTTCTGAAAAAGGGGCTAAAACTTAATGAAGGAACATTCCATCCACGCATAGTGAATTCAAAGCTTAACTTAATGAAGGAAAATTCCATCCACGCTCCTGATCATTCCATGACTGAACAGGACATAAGTTCACAACAACAAATGCTGAATTGCAATCAAGGAATGGGTAAAGAAATACTACTCAACTGGTGCTCCCAGAGGCTGGAGAACCCAGCTAATACGCTAAGAACTAGAGTTGGTTAATATATCATGCTTCTAAGGTGGACTGCAACTTCCCCCAATTGACCAGTTTTTAAACTCTTGAATTGACAACTATGGTACGATGGCTAATATGACGAATGTCGTACACCGTCTGCTCTGCCAACTCAAAGCATAGCTGGTAACCACTAAACCATCTTAAAATGCCCGCATCTTAATCATACCATGTCTGTATGACTAGAAGCATAACGTACAACCTTAAGAGGACTTCCTTACTACTTTATATGAGCCTCCTACCTGGGTGAAAATTAGAAATAATCACCAATCTATGAGCCCATCTTAACAACTCACCATCCAACCGGCATTACCAACCACTCGAACGTTGGGCAATCATGCATACATCATTCACCAGTATTACAAGACCACATAGCTAGAAAATGGACCTGATCATAATGTTGATAGAAGTATCTTTCCCATTCGAGACATATTTATTGAAACCATCCTACATGCAGATTTTCCAATGAAAATTCAACATGCTGACTATGTCAGTGTACTTTGGAAATATAACCCCTAGCACTACCTCATGAAGTGAGAATTGCGCATGGCTTCCACCAAGAGTGATGACTGCCATCAAATGCAGATGTCTTCCCCAATTCCTCAAAGAACACTGTCAATCGTGGTTAGACATACCAGTTCTACTTCTCATATTATTGAAGGGAATAAAGAAGCTGGCAGTCTACGAATTTGTCCAAAGGCCACAGCCAGTTGCTGCCAATACCCATAAATGAATTCATCACTAGAGCTTATTTCCAGACTTTGATAAGAGAACTGTTGGATAGCCGCCGACGACTACACCAACATGTCCAGGCCAATATTGAGTTGATGAATCAGATGAAGGATCAACATGGAAAGATAAGGAGGGAACCTATTCTATACTCTAGATCGGAAAACACCTCTTCTTTAGATGGCTACCATGGACGCCAACACCATAAGGCTGCTCTGGAAGGGATAGCTCCGATAGTATGTGCAAGCCCCATAAAACGAAGGACATGGAACACCCGACCCCTATCGATCAAGAACTTTGATCAAATTGAACCATTTGCGTTAGACTTCCAACTGTAAAGGGCTGGATCGAAGTGCAATAACGAGCATATGACGCCATTTCACTTATCAATGAGATTTAATCCGATCTCTTTTGAATTATTTCTATTTCAATTTTTTTTATGTTGCAAAATATGACCGACTTGAATTAAACTACTTACAAGTGATGTAGGTAACCGAGTACTTAAAGTATGGTGCAAAACAACCTCCGCGGACTATGATCAAATCATTGAGGTATCATCATGACGAGCATGATTCAACCACTCATCGGCTACTATATGACCTGACTGGGGGCAAGGCATCAAAGCAGAAGAGAGCGACAAGGTCAGGACTCTATTACAAAGTGGATGCAACCGACCATCCACTCATCCGCCTATGCAATTTAATCGGAGATCTGGGAAAGACTAGGAGTGATCTGTCCCAACAACGTACTCTCCATCTCGTACTTGAAGCTCGCCAAAATACTTATGCTTCTTCTGATGCCCAGTAAAATTGGAATTACTCCAAGGGTGGATGTGACATGACCGTCTATGCATCCAATCCTACATTAGAACTTGGGGTAATTTGAGAACATATGTTTAAATTGGATATGATTTGACCATTCACTTTCCAGCTTGCGTCTGTGATTTGATAAAAAGAATCATGCCTTAAACCAACTTCGTCAGGGCCCAAGCCTTAACTTAAGGTCATCAACAACTAACTGCCTACTTGCTAACCATCATAAGCCATCATTTCGACTCTCTTCCTCAACTCGACCGGAAGAGTGCAAAGTATAAAGTGGACGTGACTCGACCATTTGCTCTCCAACTCTAGCCCCTGACTTAAGGGAAAATACACAGCTCAAAGTGGATGTAGTTCGACCACCCTTTCCTCTGCTCGAGCTCAAAGCTTGCCAGAACACTAATCTTACTCCTTAGGCATAGAAAAAGTTGAATCCAAACGAACATGGACGTGATTCAACCGTCCATTAACTAAATCTTATCCTTCGTTGAGGGCGGATAAGTGGAAAGTGATCGAGATCCGACTAATCACTTATCAAGTGAAACCCGAGCTCGGGGGCCGACACACTTAAATCAAATGGGATTGAAACACGACAATCCTCGAACAAACTCATGTTCCCAGAGTGCGAGATGGAGTACGAAATTCCAAATCCAAACTCGAGGGGGATGGACCCATCCATCTAGGACTTCACTTGCCAAATCAAGGTGGATGTGATCTGACCATCCACAACCTTAACCGACCTCTTGTTCCCATAGTGTGAACGGGATCCAAATGCCTAAACAGATGTGACTGACCATATGTCGGCCAACTCTAGATTCCCAGAGCGCGAACTGGAGTATACAAATCAACTAACTCTAAGTCCCAGAGCGCGGACTAGAGTATAAACACTGAAATGGGTGTGACTTACCACCCATCAACTAACTCTGAATTCCCAAAGTGCGAACTGGAGTATAAACATTAAATAACTCTAAGTCCCTAAAGCGCAGACTGGAGCATAAACATAAATGGGTGTGACTGACCACCCATCAACCAACTCCATATTCCCAAAGCACGAACTGGAGTATAAAACACTGACTCTCTCTAGTTCCGAGAGCGTGGAATGGAGCACAAATGCCAAATGGGTGTGGCTGACCATCCATCAACTAACTCCAGATTCCCAGAGTGCGAACTGGAGTATAAACATCAACTAACTCAAGATTCCCAGAGTGCGAACTGGAGTATAAACATTAACTAACTCCAGATTCCAAGAGTGAGAACTGGAGTATAAATATCAACTAACTCCAAATTCCCAGAGTGCGAACTGGAGTATAAGCATCAACTAACTCTGGTCCCAAGAGCGCAGACTGGAGTATAAAGACCAAATGGGTGTGACAGACCACCCATCATCCAACTCCAGTCCTCAAAACTAGGATTGGAATATAAATACCAGAAGGGATGCAATTCGACTGTCCATCTATCAACTCTGATTCCTCAGCAAATCCTATAGTATAAAAAGTGGATGTGGTTCAACCATCCGCTTTCCAACCCTACAAGACAAAATTTCTTCTTTGATTCGACTGGGAGACGCAGATTTGCAAAACAGACCTAGCTGGATGTCCTATTCTGAATTGATATTACTACCATCCAACCGCAAATGAACGTGGCATGACCGTTCATCTGCTAACTCTCGCATGTGATCCGACGGATTATGCGCTCTACATGGATGGGTGTGACCCAACCATCCACCTATCAATTCCTTCCTACAATTTTGTAGGAGAAACATCAAATTAAAGTTGTCGTAGTGTGACATCCCACACTTTTACTTTCGCCATTGACTAGTGCCGGAGGAATTAATCGAGGAAAATGCGGTCCGACCATTATCTGCTAAAACTCTTAGTCCCTAGAGTGCGGACATGGGTATAAACATCAAATAGGTGTGATTAATGGCCCTTCAACTCATTATGATCCCCAAGGTGCGGCTAGAAGCATAGATAAACGAATGAATGTGACTCAACCATTCATTCACCAACTCTGACCTAAACTCGACGCAAGGAGTATAAACTCACTACAGGTGTAATTAGACCATCCACGAGCTAACTCTGCTAACCCAAGACTGGGGGCAAAAGTACAAATCGCCAAAAGAAGAAAAAGGTGACTCGCTACATCTCTAGCTTAGCGTCCTTTACAACTGAAGGCAATGACTACAAGGAGACCCTAATTCTAACCAATCAAAATGATGCCCGAAGTTCTGGGCAACCAATTATATCGTACCACCAGATCGACGGGCAATATCGATCTGCACCTTTCATATCATACCATTGGATCGACAGGAAATGAGGTCCGAGCATTCTACATCGTGCCATTGAATCGACGGTCAATATCGATCCTCTTCAACTACAAATCGATGTGACCCGAACGTCCATCGAATACCCTTAACCAACGGAGCATGGATAGAAGAATAAACCACGAGTGAGTGTGACTTAACCATTCGTCCTCCATCACCTTCCTTCGATCTGTTCGGAAAAGCGTGAAACCGGATGGGTATGACCTGACTGCATTTGAGCTCACATTATTCCAAGTTCTGACGGGAGAATGTAAACCGAAATGGATGTAGTCAATTTCCTAACTCCCAAAGAATGAAATGTGACCATTCATTCTTTGACTTTTACCACGATTCGATTAAAAGAGCAATTCAAAACAAGTGCAACCTAAACATCTGCACACCAATTCTTGCCCTAGATTCGGCAAGGGAGGCATCAATCCCGCATTAGACCTGACTGGACGATTCACTCTTCAGTTTATGCCCAGAGTATGGTGACATAAGCAGCAAAGTGAATGTCATTGACCGTCCAGAACTTAGCTCATGTTTGAATTTCGGTGAGACAACGAAGTATTCTGCCTAAAGGAAAGAACTAGAACATAATGCAGGATAGGCACGACTCAGCCTTCCATCAGTTAACTCAATCCCATGGTTCAATGGGATAGAATATAAAATTGAAGTGGACATTATCTACCTTGCCACTTATCGAGATATTCCCCAGACTTGGGGGCACGCGTGAGAAATAAGATGAATGTAATTTGATTATTGATCAAACAACTCTAGCTCTTACAGCTTGGACTACAATATAAAAATAGCAGAAGCTAGGCTCGATCATTCGCACAATACGTCCATCAACCTAAGACTGGGGGCACGAGTCTGATCATCCAAGAGCTGGATATAACTACTCAATCCTATAGCTCGTGCCTAGTATTTATAACAACTTGAAGTTGCGACCAAGAGGATGCTTAGAGATAGAATCATTAGATCGACGCCCGGACTTTTGGGTAACTGATCATTATTCTAACCTTTCCGATGAGCAATGGATCGTGAGTACATTGAATGGAAAGCGCATTACTCGGGAACACAAGTAGATTCAAACTCATAGCTAGAGCCAGCTATGCTGTAACACGCGATACAAGGCTAAACTCTACTAAGCCTTTAATTCAATGTCCCTATAAGCCTAATCATTTACCATTGCAAATAATCACATGAATTGCCTACAACCCAGCACGAGTTTTGAAGATCAGATCACAACTTAGCGCAATGACGATGAAAGAGTTAACTGCTTTGCTCCAGGTGAATCTTGATGTGTTCGCTTGGACTCAACCTCATATATACATATGGATTCTCACTGGCTATTGAGAACCCGACATTAAATGTCGACTTGTGGCTTGTCTCAATGAATAAAAACGATACGACATGGGTCCGAAGAGATCTGCTGCCCTTAAAGAGGGAGCAAATCTACTCAAAACAAATGGGTTTATCCACAATGTCCTCTACCCAAAATGAGTATCGAATCCTTTACTTATAAGAAAAACGAGCAGAGAGTGGCGGATATACATCACCTACTCAGATTTGCTTGTGGCATGAAGAAACATAGTCTTTCACTTCCAAGGATCAACCAACCAGTGGACTCGACCATCAGACATGAATTACTCACATCTATGGACGCAAACTCCATATACAATCATATACTGAAGCATGTCCAAGACCAGGAATACAACAGTTTTGTTACTGAACTGGGCCTATAGTGCTATGTTGCAACCCCCGGATTCAAACTTGAGAAGGCTTATGCTACTTACCAAAGGACGATTAACAGATCATTCAAAAAATCAGATCGGTTGATCGATGAAAGTAGATGTGGTTAATGTGCTCGTGAGATCACGATTATCAAACGACCACATCGATGACTTGGCAGAGATATTCAGTGCTCTCCAAAAAATGCAGGATGGAACTTGATCCTTTGAAATTCTCTTTCACCATTACATCAGAAAGATTCTTTGTTTTCATCATCAATTCTCGTGGAATCAAGGCTAATTTCCAGAAATTTCCAATAATTAGAGACATCGATGTACCGAGGACAACCAAGCAGGTATGGAGCCTAAGTTGAAAGATTACCGTCCTAAGTTGACTTGACTCTAGGACCATCTACAAGTGAATTTTCTTCTTCAACCTGACCAAGAGAGGGAAGAGAACTTTTGAATGAACTAACAACTGTGTTGACGCACTTCTAGCTCTGATAGATCGCTTAAAGAGACCTCCCATTTTACCCAAACCTTTGGATCGCAAAGATTTATACATAATTTGGGCCATGTCAACACATGCCATAAGCATCGCAATGCTATGTGAAGAGAAACGAATCCAAAGACCAGTATATGATGAAGGCTGGCTATTGACAAGCTCACCCCGTTAACGTCTATATCGACCAGCCGTTACGATAGGTCCAATAGCAACATTAGATGTCTTAAAAGTTACTCAAATGGAGTATCAATCTAAGCCAATTTGATATCACTTATCTCCCTCGGAGAGCTCTCCATGGTCAAACATTAGCATACTTCATATCTGAATTCACTACAATAGACGATTATCCGAAAAACAGCGGAGAACCATCCAACCAATGGAGAACGTACACAGAAGGAACTTCCAATAATCGGCTTTCTAACGTCGAAGTTGCGTTAATGACTCCCGAGGAATGATCGATCTGCTATGCCCTCAAACTCAATTTCCTTGCAACAAATAACGAAGCTATGTATGAAGCCTTGGTGCTCAAACTTGCAAGAAAACTAGGAGTGGAAACTTTACATATCTTATGTGATTACTATTTAGTAGTATATTGAGTTAGGGAAGATTATTCGACTAGGGGGCAACATCTTACTCCTTATCCTAGTTGGGTCCAAAAGCTACTAGTCGACTTCGACCATTACACCATTACACACATCCTCGGAGAACAAAATGAAAAAGCCAAGTCACTGACCAAGCTAGCTAGTTATGGGGATGCGCGACAAAAAGACTTTGTCCCAGTTGAAATACTTATTATTCCAAGCATTGACATATGAAGATCAACTAGATCTTAGAGATGGATCTAAGAAAGGAGTCATGGATGACTCCTATTAAAGATTATCCATAATCGGGGATTCTTCTTGAATAAAGGAATGAGAAATGGCATGTCCTCTGTGAAGCATCACTGCATGATTATGTCTAGATCGTTCAAATCCGTCGACACAAAGCATTGCTCCTGTATCCGCCAATCCGAGACCCAATTTATGTATCCATCGATACGAAGCATGCATTCCAACATCTCAGATCGATCCAGGAGAGGATCAATACAAAGGAAGGACTTAAAACAACCATCGAACATACTTACAACTTGAATATCACTTCGATCCAAGAGAGGATCAATACGAAACTCAATCCAAACAAAAACTAAAGAACTTGACAACGACTCATGAACATGCAAACATTAACGGGAGTCGGGTTAACATACGTACACGTATGACGAACTAATATTCAATTTTCAAAATTTACAGGAGTTGAATGCTCACCTGATGACAATTACAACAGTGAACAACAAATTGCTAGCACTCGACACTCAGTTAAAACAATGCACTGCATAATCATTGGCAGTCAACAAATCAACATTTATATTATTGGAAATCAATCGAAGGTTACATCTTTTGACGAAAAGATAGCAACTACTCAGCGGATCGGATAGAACTTCTTCAGAATGAAGGATACAGCTTTTCAAAGCACGTCATGTTCACACAAGACGTACTTTAGGGTGCAAATGTTATCCCGCCTTTTGGCAAGGCTGTGACACCAAGAACTGGACTAGAAACCAAGGACAGTTCATCCGGGAGATCAGTTATACATAGGTTCACTATGGATACTGGTAAATTTTTCCCATGTCCGAATCGAGCTAAGATTTATATGACACGAAAAGCAAAGCTATGAGAGCCAACGTTCCAAATTTCAAGTCAATCGAAGTTCGTATGCTCAAGATATTGATCGATCACGGTTGAGAAATCCAACTCTATTCGTATCCATCCAATTTCGTATCCATTCCCCAAGAGAGGTTCAGTTCGTATCCATCGCCTACTGACTTCCTTCGTATCCATAAAATGAATCTACTTCGTATCCATCATGTTAACTACACTTCGTATCCATTAACAAATGCCCATTTCGTATCGGTCTCCCTCCATCCATCTCATATCGATCTCCCACCATCGATACGAATAGCAACAACCACCGATCGATACGAAGAAGGCAACATGAACCATCGATACGAAGGCGGCCTCCAACCATCGATACGAAGTAGCATGCAAGCATCGATACGAATAGAGCCATGCTATCGATACGAACAGCATCGATACGAATCCAACAGTCTTCAAAAAATACAAACTTGCATCGATCATAACTCGAGATCTACAAGTCCAAATGCCACTAAATTTTCTTAGGAGCATACCTACAATGTCAAGAATGTACTAGATAAATTTCAACCAAAAAGGATCAAATCTCAATCGATGCGAATTAGGTTCGTATCGATCACGGATCGAGTGCAAACAGCATGGGATCGATCGCGTGGGCCCACCCACACAAAGAAGAGATCTTCCGAGATCTGAGCGAGATATTTGCTGCCCACGCCTATAAATAGCAGCCCAGGATCTACTGAAAATGGAATTTTGGACTCTCTACGCCGATATTATGCCGAATTGGTTATCAAACTTCAGTTATACTATTGTAATCTTTTGTAAACAGCGAGTGACATTCAATAAACATCAATCATTTCATAGTGGACTTAGGCAATTTGTCGAACCACTCTAAATCCGTGTGTTTCTGTGCATTTTCTTATCTGTTTATTAATGTGTTTGTTAGAATTGCTTCATTTTACATTTATTTTCTTCATTTTATCTCTTCAAACACATTCGAAGAGTGTTGTGCCCAATTTTGGTATAAACACTAGTACTTATCTAACCGACATTGCATGGAATCTTTTCGATCACTTAATACTTTATATTGAAGCGAAGCCTTTTAAAGATATCCACTATCATGCCTAACCCTTGGCCTTAGCCCCGAACATTTACTACTTCCTATATTGGAAAGAGGCGGGCCCTCACAAAGCTGCTTAATACCTTCAATCCCTGAAGTAAGTCCTTCTTATTATGGCTTATACACCACAGTGACATCTCACATTAGTCCAACTATTCGAAGGTATTAGTAGCCAGATTAGCTAGGAAGATTACCCTACATAATTTGAGACTAACCTCACGCCATTCGTAGTTACTTATTATAGGCGATTTCTTACATCAGTCCCCAAGTCACATTGCTGGTAGCCAAATTAGCTGGGTAGACTTCTATGTGCTTTTGACCAACCTTGCATCCCTATAAACTAGTCATAATTTATAATACTCTCTTAACATATTATTACACATCTCATCATATCCATAATTAAGGCCTTATAAGAAAACTCTTTATTTCGCCTCTACAATTAATTGCTTTCCTAAGGGGGAATTCAATAATATTTTAATAACCTATTAAGTACGTTGTTAATACTTTATAATCTTATGTTATTTACGCTAATATACGTACATACATACACACACATAAACACACACATGCACTCATATATATATATATTGTTTGTACCAAAAATGGGCACAACACTCTTCGGAAGTTTTTGAAGAGATAAAAGTGAAGAATGAAAATTAAAACTGAGAATTATCTAACAAAAACTCCAAATATCAGAAAGTCAATTGCACAGAAGACAATGATTTAGAGTGGTTCGGTGTTTCGCCTACGTTCACTATGAAGTTTAATGATTTTATTTCTCGATACTTGATGATTACAATTTCTTATAATGTTGTACAACTGAACTTATATGCTAAGTCTCAATCTAAAGCAGCGGTGGTGTTCTGGAGTAAATCTGGCAGAATCTGGGCGCTCTTTAGTGCTTAGAATTGTCCGATCTCTTTTCTAAATGATCAGGGGCTCTATTTATAGGTGTAGGAGGCTGATATTTCCCCTAAAATCTGGGGAGACCGCTCCTGGAACGTGAAGAGGGCCACATGGCCGAAATCTGGAGACCCGGGCCCACCTTGGGGATCGATTCGACCCTTGGTTCGAATCGATCAAGAAAGAGTCCAATCGAGCTGAAATTTGGTGTGGACATTCTTCATCATGTGCTTAAGCTTCTGTGAAAATTTCTTTGCATTTGGACTTGTGGATCTCGAATTATGATCGATTCAAGGTTGCACTTCAGATGGACATCCTTGCTTCGAATCGATCCCTTCGACTCGATAGGGTCGAATCGATCGTCTGAGCATGCACTTGGTGATGTGGCTCGTGTGTTTCTCAGGTCAACCCGTCTTTTTCTCCGAGTTTAACTGGGTCGAACCCATCGTATTAAGCGCTTCGACTTAGTGGATTCGAAGTGATGGATTCGAAGGAAAGCTTCTTCGAATCGATCAAATGGGCGCCCTTCGAATTGATTCGACTGATGGGTACGAAGCTACTTTGTCGGAGTGGGTTCGAAGGTCTTCAATATGGTTGATACAGAGTGAAACAACTTTGTGGACTCGAAGCATTCTGCCTTGATTGATTCGAACATATGGGTCGGCCCTGTTGGATTCGAATCGAGGTCTCATGGATGGATTCGAACTACGGCTCTTTCGATGGAGTCGAAGCAAGGTTATCCCTTATGGATTCGAACTAATGCAGGGGTGTTGGACTCGAACCAAGGCTATTCCTTCTACTTTCCCTTGGTGGTAACTCGAGCAAACGAACTCGGATTGCCTCGAAATTTGGAATGTTGGTTTCTACGACTTTGCTTGAGGTGTCTTACCAATTGTAGCCTGATCCGGACTCGGGTAAAATTCATCGATATCTGGGGATATCCAGTGGTCACTCGATGCCGAGGATGCATAATCCATATTCTCTAATCAATTCCTTGATATCTCGGCCTTGCCAAAAGGTGGGATAACTTTTGCCCCCAAAGTACGTCTTGTGTAAACATGGCGTGCTTTGAAAAGTTGCGGATTTATGCTGACTGGCTATTGCATGTTTCGTTGAAAGTCGTATTCTGTATTGCTGTAGCCGGCTGTCGTTCAATAGTGATTGGCTGTTTGCCGTCGGGGTTATGACGAGACGAACATTTGATCCCTGGTAATGATAAAGATCAATTATTAGTCAGAAATATGTGCATATGTGTATCACCTTGACTTTAGTTAATGTTGCATGATCGCAAGTCGTTGTCAGTTCGGTTTGCTATCGAAATCTGCGTCAATCCTCTCCTGAACCGGTTTGAGATTCGAGTTGAAACATTGCTTTTATGATTGTCTATGATTATCTTCTTGTATCGATCCTCTCCTGAATCGAGGTAAAAAGGTAATCCAGTAATCTCTTCATGTCGAAGCGATGCGTTCATTTTTATTGACGGTTTTGATGGATTCGAAGTGGCTATTCGAATCGATGACCTTCGAACTACTGTGAGTCGATGGATATGAGGTTGGTACTCCGAATCGATGGGTACATGGCGGCTTCAATTCTGTTTTTGCTAACTCCTTTGTATCGATGGAGGTTTGAATTGGTGTAGCTTCGTATCGATGAAGCCCCGTGTTAAAGCCGCCTTAGTGGATTCGGAGAGTTGGATTCGAAGGTGACGAGTAGTCGAGCAATCATTCGAATCGATAGGGTAGCGACCTACTATGATCGGTCAACATGACCGGGAGATGAAGAGTCTCGAGTCGTCCTTGGAACTCATATAAATATGCGCGGCTACCTTCATTTTTTCTTTTTACTTTTTACTTTTACTCTGCCCCTTCTTCGTATCGATCTCCCAGTGTTGAGAGAAGCGCTCCTACTAATCGATCTAATCCTTCACGTTTTCATTCGTAACCACACTAGACCAGGTTATTACTGGATTGAGCCAAGTTGAGAACGATGGAACAGGGAATTCTCACCATTTCGAATCGATGGATGGAGCGGGACAAATTGTCCAGATTTTCTTTGGAGAAGGAGAAATCTTAAAGGATTTTGTTTCCTCCTTGCCTCGTATGGATCCTGCACACAGTAGTTCGAATCGATCCTGAGTATGGGGCCTTCGAATCGAAGCTTGCGAAGGGAAGTGGCTCGTATCGATCGATTCGATGTGATGGTTCCATGATCGATTCGAAGGCATTGAGTTCGATCGATACGAAGTTTACTTCTCCTGATGGATTCGAAGTGATCCTTACCTTGACGCCTCGGGTATTGCTCTAAGTACCTTTGTCGATACGAAGTGTATCGAGTCGACTTTTTTATCGATTCGAAGCACATCGATTCAAGTCGTATTGATCCGAGGTGATCGATTCGAACGTCTTCAGTTTAGGGAATGTAGCTCTTCTGTTTTGCTCAATGGATTCAAACTATTACCAATATCCAGTAGAAATTTGACGAACTCAATGAACTTTAGCACACTTGACTCCGACGAGCTTCGACCTTGCCCAATTTGAACTTGACAGTAGGACTATACTTGACTTCCTTTTGAAGCTCGTCGATGGAACCATGACTTAACCAAAGACATAACAGATTTATACTTGAATCAGTCGGTAGCATTTGGATGGCGCATATATGACGGTCAGCGATGACGGTCATCCCCAAACTTGATTTCCAGAGTTCCGTCGTTCGTACATCTTGTTTTAGTCTGTAAAATTTGCTTTAGTAACGCACAACACTTGCACTGCACGAAACGTTCATACACTTTGCACTGGGGAATGCACGGGCTCTTTATGTACTTAACGTTTCTTTATGATGAGTTAGTTAGTTATGGAATCTTCGAGCTCCCAACAACAAGAGGTACAGAGCTCGACTCCTCCGGTGCTTGAGATTCCCGATATTCCTGCTGACGTGATCGACCCAGCTCCAAACGAATTGCCAGAGGCTATATTTATCGAGGACCCCGTTGATTCGGTCCAATCTAATATTTTTGAATCCTTGTTGGGCCGAATATGCTTGAAACATAACATATCTCTGGACGATGTGTTATTACCCAGTGCCGAAGACAGACCGCACAATCCGCCCGAAGGATATACAGCTTTCTACCGCCATGCTTGCGCGGCCGGAACTCTCCCTCCTTTCAATCAATACATCAGAGGGATGCTATCATTTTTAGGAATCGTTCCCTCGCAACTTCATCCCAACGGGCACGCGTTGCTGAATAGTGTCTTTGTCATATTTATGGACTGTCTTTTTCGCCCACCCAGGCCAACCGAGATTAGACACATATTTAATTTCAAGAGTAGAGGCGATAGCCCATCTTTTACATTTCTGGAGGCAGTTAGAAATTGCCAAGTTGTTATTGGAGCTTGGACCAGACTGAGTTATTTCAAGAACGAATGGTTCTATGTTCGGTGCCCTCCGGGTTTCGCTAGGCGATGGTTGTCTAGGCGTAAGCGCCTTAGCCTGTTGATGATGTTCCTTGATCAATAGTTTTTTGGTATTAGCATTGACATCTCATTTCTCTTACAGCCATTATCTCCAGACCCAATGGCGGGTACTTCAGAGGCATTGTCCGAAGTCTTCAAGAAGTCCCGAGCGAGCTGAGACATATCGACTCGGTGTTGAACGACTATAACTTAAGAACTATCGGCTTGATTGAAATTAATCAAAGCATAGTCATCGAAGGGATAGCAAAGCCCGCCTCCGCGAAGAAGAACAAGAAGAAAACCAAGAAGAAAACGGCAAAGAAACTGCTCGGAATCACAATAACCGAAGCGAGTGATGAAGAAAGAACCCATACAGATTCGGAGCCGATGGCTGATTTCTCAGGAAACTTCGAAGAGTCGGGAGAAAGACGGAAAGGCAAGGCCGTAGTTTCCAAAAAACTCAAGTCTAAGGGGTGGAAATCTGTAGATGTGTCTCCTCCCACTTCCGGAGTCATGATTTCTGAGGCCGCCCCTTCTCATTCGAGAGATACTTTCAAAGGGCTTGACGATATTCCCATCCCAGATTATATATCGATTTCTCATAATCCTGGGTTAGAGGAATTTCAAGATGTCCTAACATGAACGAGCCCTTCCCTTTAAATGCGATCAACACTTCCGGTCGGTTTGGGGGTTTACACATTTACACACACTTCCACAGCACTTCATGAATCCCGCATAGTAAACATCGCTTTATTGGATCTTAATCCGTAATTCTCTTTTGTCGCAGGTGAAATGTCAAGCAGAGGATCTACTCTGGATAGGCTCCGCAATGTGCGCCGTTCATCTTCTTACTATGAGTCCCGTTGGAGGGAATCAAACCGGGACCATGGGCATGGCTATACTAGCCAGTAGCGCTATGATAGGGATAGAGACTATTGGCGTGGCCGCTCTGGCCATGATCGCACCGACAGAGATCGGGGGTATTAGCACCGATCCCAATCTCGTTCTCCCCCGCCTCATAGGGCTCCCGTAGATCTTCCTGGGCCCTCACAGCAGCAGCAGCCTTCTCAATCTTCACGACCCGATACTCAGCGGCAAAGGGTGGAACCGACAACAGCCGCTATAATAGAACAGGCTCCGGCTGAATTGACAAGTAAAGGAGCCACCAAACTGGCGCAAATGAAAAAAGATTTTCTTGAAATTTGCATGGACGGCTATGTCTTTCCTTCCCATCTCAAGAGAATTACTCAAGATGCTGAGAACGTCGCTCATGACTACATCCGTGACTTCTACGCCCAATATAAAGAATGGTACAAGGCAGCCGTAAAAGCTTCAAAGGTAGCCTTCGACCGGGCGAAGATTATTGCTGATGCTGACATTGTCAAGAAAGATCGCATCATTCAAGTTCTCCAATCTGAAATGGAGACTTCTCGGAATTCTGAACTTCAAGCGCTTCAGAAACATGAGGATGCCGTGGCCAAAATGGCTAGGATGCAACAGGAACATTGCGCCACGGTAGAAGAGATGGGTCACCGCTACACCACCGTCGCAGCTGAGCGGGACTTAGCCGTTAAGGAGCTGAATGAGCTCAAGGCTAAGTTTGCTAAAGTGGTGAAGGAGAAGGACGATGCAAACACCACCGCTCAAGAGGCTTGCGACCAAGCTATATCTCTTAGAGCCAAACTTGCTGCGGCGGAGGCCAAGACTAAGTCTGCGGAAGCAGAAATTCAAGAAAAGATTCTGGTGGAGCGGTCCAGGATGGACGCTGAGTTTGACGATCTCCTGGTCACGTACAACGCTAATGTGCTGGAGCACAGAAATTTAGCGTGGCTGGGAGATGATTCCATGATTCTATACAATGCTTGGACCAGGCTGGTGGAGGAGAAAAGAGCAGCACATCTAGATGAAACACTTGATGCCTTTGAGCTCGAGATGCGCTTGCTCACTGAATATGAAAGGAAAGCTCTCCACGAAGCGGTGATTTCTTTGGCTAAAGAAAGGCTTGGTGTTCAACCTTTAGAGACAGGCGAAGGCTCGGGGATCGCGCATCACGAGGCAAATGTTGAAGCTGTAATTCCAACACTGCTTGAAACCACTGGTGCGGTAGATCCCCAGTCCGTTCCTGCATATAACCCCGACCAGCCGCAATTATCTTCCGCCGATGCTCCTGCCCATTCTCCGGTCCAGGCTAAGGAAGGTATTTGAACGCTTCCCGCATTTTAGTGTGAAGATCCTTAAGCAACACACTTGGCTAACAATCTTTGCTTTGTCGCATTTCAGTGACTGAAGCCGTTGTTTCTGCGCCTCTTGCATTACCAGTTCCTTATCAAACGCAAGGGGCTATCGTTACTGAAGCCATCACGACTTCTACCTTGGTTGGCGAAGAGGGAGATGCAAACATGTTTTCTTTTAGCGCTCAAATGATTGAGGAGCTTCTTAATGAACCCAACGATCCCTTCGTCGACCCGTCCGATGCTATGAGTGGGGATGCTCCGGCCGTTAGTTCATCTATGCCAGCTACTGGCACATCCGATGCGGCCCAAGCATCCCGTGAGGATGAAGTTTTTGCTGAGATTGATGCCGAGATGGCAGCAGGGACTGCTGGTATGAATCCGCCTGGGCCTGCCCCATTAATGGTGATTTCACTGGGTGGTACTGTTGTGATCGAAGCTGCTCCTGTCCCACTTCCCACTACTACTCCTATGCCGTCAGCTCGACCCTCCAGAAGAATTTCCGTCGCCTCAAGCTCTGAGGAAGACGTTGATATTATGTCGCTGTCGGAGGACAAGCCTGAAAAGAGTAAACGGTTGAGGGGAAAAGCGAGCAGTGGATCTGGTGGAGCTACCCCGAAGAATAAGGAAGAAGAAAGATTGAACTCTTTCTTTAATTTTCTGTTGCGCGGGGTAGTATTTTTGTTGATTATTCTATAGCCGTTGTATAGATGTGGATTCGGCTTCCACTAGTAGGAATTTTTTGAACCATTTTGTAATCAGATTCTTTTTGTCGATAATGGAAATAAAAATGTATTCCCTTTCTTTCTCCAACCTGATATGTGTTCTGGTTCTGCCCCCAGTATTGGGGATAAGTGTGGAGTTGATGTATGGTTATGTTTCGTCTCGCGCTCTGGGAGTACGAAGTTAAGTAATGTTTGTACTTCGTCTCGCACTCTGGGAGTACGGAGTTAAGTAAATGTTTATACTCCGCCTCGCACTCTAGGAGTACGGAGTTAAGTAAATGTTTGTACCCAGCTCGCGCTCTCGGAGTACTCTGGGGTTTAGTTAATGTTTATACTCCGCCTCTCACTCTGGGAGTACGGAGTTAGATAAAAAGTTTGTACCCAGCTCGCGCTCTCGGAGTAATCTGGGATTTTGTTAATGTTTATACTCCGCCTCGCACTCTGGGAGTACGAAGTTAGATAAAAAGTTTGTACCCAGCTCGCGCTCTCGGAATACTCTGGGATTTTGTTAATGTTTATACTCCGCCTCGCACTCTGGGAGTACGGAGTTAGATAAATGTTTATACCCCGCCTCGCACTCTGGGAGTATGGAGTTAGATAAAGGGTTGTCGTGTATCAACCCATTTCTGGCCTGATGTGATGGCTTGCCCCTGAGCTCGGGTTTCATTTAGCGAGTGGTTGATTGCTTCATAGCCACTCCCTACTTGAATAAATTCCATTGTGTGATGGAATTTAGCTCCTCGTGCATCGTGAAGTTGTACATTGTATTTAACGAATCACAGCTCTGGCTCGAAGAGATGGCATTTTATTACTGAAATAAGAAAATATGGCAAAGTCAGTTGCCTTATTACAAATTCTAATTTCGAAATGCAAAAGTAAATTGCTAAATAATAAAATAAATAAAGCCTATCATATGTAGTAGCGACAGAGACTCTCGCTGTTCCAGGCCCTTGGTAAAACTAGACCGTCCACGGTCGATAGTTTGAATGTGCCATCTCCAAGTCTTTGTGTAATCACGTACGGTCCTTCCCAATTTGGTTTCATGTGTGAAGGAACCAGATAGATTCTCTTGAGGATAAGATCGCTGAGTTCAAAGGTTCGGGGTCGAACTTTGGCATTATACAACCGGGCAACTCGACTTCGGTATGCGGCCGCTCTCAAATCAGCTTCTTCCCATTTCTCATCCAACAGATCCAAAGATTCAGCGAGTAATATTGCATTTGTTTTCGGATCATAATAAGTTACACGGTGGGAAAATACTTCTATCTCGACTGGAATAACGGCTTCCGAGCCATAAGATAAGGAAAACGGGGTGTGTCCGGTTGCGGTCTTGTGAGTTGTTCGATAAGCCCATAACGCCATAGGAAGTTGATCAACCCATTTGCCCCCAGCCTTTTCCAGTCGTTTCTTTAAGATGGATTTTATAACTTTGTTAACAGCTTCGACCTGACCGTTTGCCTGTGGATGTGCGACTGCCGAGAACTTTTTATGAATGTGAAACCGTTGGCAGAAATTCTTGAACTCTGAACTCTCGAATTGGGCTCCATTATCGGTGATGATGGTATGTGGGAGTCCAAATCGACAGATGATATTGCGAACAACAAAGTTTATTACTTTCTTTGTCGTAATCGTTGTGAGAGCTTCGGCCTCGGCCCATTTTGTAAAGTAGTCAACGACGACGATGGCGTACTTCGCACCACCTTTTGCCAGAGGTAAAGCGTTGATGATATCGATACCCCACATAGCGAATGGCCAGGGACTGACCATTTGAGTTATCTCGGTAGGTGGGGCTCTTGGAATTCGGGCGTGTTTCTGGCACCTATCGCACTTTCTGGCATAGTTGGCTGCATCTCGGTTCACTGTCGGCCAGTAATATCCATATCGGAGTATTTTCTTAGCGAGGGCTTGTCCTCCGGTGTGATTGCCACATTCTCCTTCGTGCACGTCATGTAACACTCGTTTGACTTCATCGTGAGCGATACACCGGAGGAGAGGAACATAATAACCTTTTCTATACATGACTCCGTCCTGAATGATGAACCATGAAGCTCTTCGTAGAATTTGTCTTTTCTCATTTCGATGTTCAGGCAATATCCCATTCTCAATGTAATTTCGATACGGAGTCATCCATGATTCTCTACAGGGAGAGGTTTCAAACACACCATTCGTTTTTATTTGATCGATGCTTGGGGAGGACAAAGTTTCTACGGGGACAAGTCCCATTTGCTGTGCTTCACCCATGCTGGCTAGCTTTGCCAATGAATCGGCCTTTTTATTGTGATCTCGAGGTATATAGTAAATGGCATAATAATCAAATTGATCCAGTGCTTCCTGAACTCGGGCTAGGTAAGCAGCTAATCTTCGGTCTCTCGCTTGATATTCTCCCCGTACCTGGCACACAACCAACCGTGAATCACAATAAATTTCTATAGCGATAATTCTCATATCTTTGGCAAGTTTTAATCCAGTCAATAGAGCTTCATATTCAGCTTCATTGTTGGTTGCGTGAAAATCAAACTTCAAAGCATAGCATATGGATCGGCCTTCGGGGGTTTCTAGTACAACACCAGCACCCGAACACCGATCGTTTGATGCACCATCTGTATAATGTTTCCAGACATATTCAGGAGATTCGCTGGTTTCGGGTAAGTCGTCCGGAACAGTAAATTCAGCTATGAAGTCAGCTAGGACTTTCCCTTGAATGGCTTTTCGCGGAGCATAAGTAATTTCAAATTGACTTAGTTCGATATTCCACTTGAGTAACCTACCAGACGTCTCAGGCCGCGTGAGGACCTGTCGTAACGGCTGATCGGTATACACAGTAAGCGGATGAGCTTGGAAATAAGGACGAAGCTTTCTTGAGGCAATGACCAGGCAAAAAGCTAGTTTCTCCAACCTTGGGTAATTTCTTTCAACTCCGGTCAATCGTTTACTAACATAATAGACCGGTTTCTGCACTTGGTCTTCTTCTCGGACCAGAGCAGCACTGATCGCATGCTCTGATACTGCCAGATAAAGGTATAATTGTTCATGATCAACCGGTTTTGACAGGATCGGTGGTTTATATAGATGTTGAACCAACGGTCGGAATGCACCTTCATATTCCATGGTCCATTCAAAGTTTCGTTTTCCCTTCCGGATCAGATCGAAGAAAGGAATGCATTTATCAGTGGATTTTGAAATGAACCTGCTTAATGCTGCTACCTTACCATTGAGACTCTGGACTTGCTTTATGGTTCTTGGAGTTTGCAAATTCCTTATTGCCCAGATCTTTTCGGGATTCGCCTCTATTCCACGAGCGTTGACGATGAAACCGAGGAACTTTCCGGATGCAACGCCGAAGTGGCACTTCAATGGGTTGAGCTTCATTCTGTATTCTCGTAGGATGCAGAACATTGAATCTAAATCTCTGACGTGATCTGTGGAAAATCGGGACTTCACTAACATATCATCCACATAAACTTCCATGGTCTTCCCGATCTGGTCGGCGAACATCCGATTGACCAAACGTTGGTATGTCGCTCCGGCATTCTTTAAACCAAAAGGCATGACTCTGTAACAGTAGAGTCCCAGATCGGTCATGAAACTGGTATGTTCCTGATCGGGTAAATGAATAGGTATTTGATTATAACCGGAATAAGCATCCATAAAAGATAACAATTCATGGCCTGCCGTTGAGTCTACGAGCTGGTCAATTCGAGGAAGTGGAAAACTATCTTTTGGACAAGTTTTGTTTAAGTTGGAGTAGTCGACACAAGTTCTCCATTTCCCATTCGGTTTTCGAACCAACACCGGATTTGACACCCACTCCGGGTATAGAGCATCTCGGATGAACCCATTTGATTGCAACTTGTCAATCTCTTCTTCAAGGGCGGCAGATCTCTCTGGATCCATACCATGCCTTTTTTGCTTGACCGGAACATGTCGCGGATCATTATTCAAGGAGTGACTTGTGATGTTTGGTGAGATTCCGCACATATCAGAGTGCGTCCAAGCGAAAACATTGAGATTCGCTTAGAGAAATTCAACCAATTCATGTTGTATCTGTTTTCCCAGTTGAGATCCAACTTTTATTACTTTTGAGCCATCATCCTCACTGACCGGGACGTCCACAGTCAGTTCGGCCGGAGAAGCTTGATTCTCTTTAACTTCGTCTTTATCCTCGTTGTCTCTAGGGTCAAGATCTTTAAGGAATTGGTGGTGGTGCCCGGGCCAGGGCCCAGGTGCTAGTTGTCAATTATCAGTAAAACGGACGCAAAGAGATTCCTCTACACCTTTTCCTTTCTCCTTTCTCTACGCCTCCCGCAATTCAGCAACATAACAGGCTCTTCCTGCTGCCTGATCTCCTTGAATGACTCTAATCCCATGATCAGTTGGGAATTTCAAAGTCAAACACCACGGGGCAATGGCTGCCCTGAATTCAACAAGGGCTGGTCGGCCCAAGAATGCATTATACGGTGAAGCGATGTCTAGAACAACAAATTGCAGCAGTCGGACTCTCCTGCGTTCTCCAATCCCCAGTTCCACCGGTAGTTCCACTATTTCCAATAGGTATTGTAGCACTCCCATTGAAGCCGTGGACTCGAGATTGGCAGGGTTTCAAGTCTTTTGCTTCCATCTTCATTAAATCATAAGCTCGTTTGAATAAAATGTTTACAGAACTCCCACTGTCAACCAGGATACTCTTCATCGAAGCAGGACCAACCTGGGCAGATATGACCAGTGGGTCGATTGTTGGAGCTTCGATTTTGTCAGCGTCTCTGCTTCTAAATATGATATCATCATACATTGTCTTTTGTTGCTTAGCCGGAGTTCCATCTTCACAATTACTGCAGCATTCGAAGCTCGCATGCCTGATAGAGCTAGCATACGACTCCATTTCCCTCCAGCTTCTGTCTGCCGGATGGGGACCACCACTTATGGTATTTATAACTAGCCTCCCGCCTGTACGAACGGGTTCCTCTTGTCTTTCTTGGTCCTGTGTACGGTTTGGATTTGACGGGCCCGCACCACCAGACTGTGCTGCCCGCACGAATTGATCTAACTTTCTCTCCATGATCAACTTTTCTATGAGGTCCTACAAATGTCGACAGTCATTAGTATTATGGCCATAACTTTCGTGAAATCTACAAAACTTCCCTGTCTGAATCTGCCTCTCTGATGACTGCTTTGGAGCGGGTTTTTTATACTGCACAGTGTTGCAAGTTTGTAGGTACACATTTTCCAGCGATGTATTTAATGGTTATAATTTTCGAACATCGGAGCCCTACGCCGTGGGCCTGGATTTGGATCTCTTTTCTTATTCTGACCATTGTTACCTCTTGGCTGAGTTTGTTTATTCTGTATGTTTAACTGAACTTTTCCGGAATTGTCGCCAGACTGTTTAACTGCTACATTACTTTGTATTCCTTCACTTCCGGGCTTCGCATCGTTTTGCTTCCTAGACTATTTCGCGTCCTCTTGCCGTAAGAATTGAGCGGCTTTGGAGTAGAAACGGTCCAACGATGCGGGTGGTTTTCCAGCTAACCAGTTTCCAAACTCAGAATCGGGATCGATTCCTTTTGTCAACGCCATTAAAATTGAGTTATCGTTAGGATTACTAATCTCCACACATGCTGCTTGGAATCTCTCCAAGTAACGCCTTAGTGTTTCCCCATGAGCTTGGGTAACATTGGACAGGGTGTTAACATCTTTGGGTCTAGCGACATGCATGCGAAATTGTTCAAAAAATTTCTTAGCCAATTGATCAAATGAAGAGATAGATCTAGGAGGTAATCTTGTAAACCACATTGTTGCAATTCATCCCAGTGAGATGGGGAAACTTCGACATTTCACTGCATCGTCGGCCCTTGCGGCGCTCATTGACCATTCATATTACAAAATGTGTTGATTGGGATCAGAATTTCCTTCGTACATAGGGAGAGTTGGCATTCTGAATCGTCGAGGAGGTTCAGCGTACAGTATCTCATCCGTGAAAGGAGTATGACTTCGAGAAATCCCCCAATCGTCTATGGTAAGACCTTGGCTTTCACGAATCATCTGATGTATCATAGTAGAAAGGTCGGGCATTGCTACATTTTGAGCCTGCTGAGCTAAGGTGTGGTCGGGTTCCATAGCGCGAGTTCGGACTGGGCGTTGTCGACGGTCCAAATTTCGCCTCCTTGGCTCAGCGTCTTTTGGGACGTATGGTTCAGGATTACGCCCACGTTGCTGATTATTTGGCTTTGAAAGATTTTGGGTATCAACCCTTGTTTCTATTGTGGCAGCTGTGGCATGATTGTCCGTGGTATGCTGTGTAGTAGGGCCTCCTCGTGTTGAGGGCCCGGCCTGAAAGCTGGTCAACGGTCGTGCCCTCAACTGTCCAACAGTCAAGGCGGGTTGATATCCGGTCATTTGTGCATGACTCCCGTCTAATCGAGGACGGGTAGATCTGTGATGATAGTCAGATGATGCAGAACTTTCAGTGGATGAGCGGGAGATATCATCCCTTCTAGACTTTCTACGGCCCTGGCGGTTCAGTTGGTTTGTTAATTCAATATTTGCACGCAACTGTTCGGCCAATTGTTGCCAACTTTGAGTCAATTCTTGAAGCAACACGTGGAACTCCTGCCTGGTGACTGACCCAGATGGATCTGAATGAGCAGTGTTGTCTTGGTTGGATGGCTGCTGTTGAACAGGATTCTGTCCATCCCTACCTTCATGTCCAGCAGCTGTAGAAGCGGTTCTTGTGCTAACCATTTTGTATGATGAATCCTTTTCCTAGACTTTATGCAAATCTGAATAGAATGGAAGGATTATGAATTAGAGGTCTGGATCTTCCTCTTGGATTTATGCAATCCGGTATTGATGGTAGATCCAAGGAGCAGAAGAAAAAGCTGGTTTTTTCTCAGCAAAAGCACCAAAGTGTTTGTACCAAAAATGGACACAACACTCTTCGGAAGTTTTTGAAGAGATAAAAGTGAAGAATGAAAATTAAATCTGAGAATTATCTAACAAAAACTCCAAATATCAGAAAGTCAATTGCACAGAAGACAACGATTTAGAGTGGTTCGGCGTTTCGCCTACGTCCACTATGAAGTTTGATGATTTTATTGCTCGATACTTGATGATTATAATTTCTTATAATGTTGTACAACTGAACTTATATGCTAAGTCTCAATCTAAAGCAGCGGTGGTGTTCTGGAGTAAATCTGGCAGAATCTGGGCGCTCTTTAGTGCTTAGAATTGTCCGACCTCTTTTCTGAATGACCAGGGGCTCTATTTATAGGTGTAGGAGGCTGATATTTCTCCTAAAATCCGGGGAGACTGCTCCTGGCACGTGAGGGGGGCCACATGGCCGAAATCTGGAGATCCGGGCCCACCTTGGGGATCGATTCGACCCTTGGTTCGATTCGATCAAGAAAGAGTCCAATCGAGCTGAAATTATGTGTGGACATTCATCATCATGTGCTTAAGCTTCTGTGAAAATTTCATTGCATTTGGACTTGTGGATCTCGAGTTATGATCGATTCAAGGTTGCACTTCAGATGGACATCCTTGCTTCGAATCGATCCCTTCGACTCGATAGGGTCGAATCGATCGTCTAAGCATGCGCTTGGTGACGTGGCTCGCGTGTTTCTCGGGTCAACCCGTCTTTTT
Organism: Allium fistulosum; assembly: GCA_030737815.1. Classification (NCBI taxonomy): domain Eukaryota; kingdom Viridiplantae; phylum Streptophyta; class Magnoliopsida; order Asparagales; family Amaryllidaceae; genus Allium; species Allium fistulosum. The sequence goes on along the minus strand of CM060902.1, from coordinate 942,143,318 downwards.
CTCCGAGTTTTACTGGGTCGAACCCATTGTATTAAGCGCTTCGACTTAGTTGATTCGAAGTGATGGATTCGAAGGAAAGCTTCTTCGAATCGATCAAATGGGCGCCCTTCGAATCGATTCGACTGATGGATACGAAGCTACTTTGTCGGAGTGGGTTCGAAGGTCTTCAATATGGTTGATACGGAGTGAAACAACTTTATGGACTCGAAGCATTCTGCCTTGATGGATTCGAACATATGGGTCGGCCCTGTTGGATTCGAATCGAGGTCTCGTGGATGGATTCGAACTACGGCTCTTTCGATGGAGTCGAAGCAAGGTTGTCCCTTATGGATTCGAACTAATGCAGGGGTGTTGGACTCGAACCAAGGCTATTCCTTCTACTTTCCCTTGGTGGTAACTCGAGCAAACGAACTCGAATTGCCTCGAAATTTGGAATGTTGGTTTCTACGACTTTGCTTGACGTGTCTTACCAATTGTAGCCCGATCCGGACTTGGGTAAAATTCATCGATATCTGGGGATATCCAGTGGTCACTCGATGCCGAGGATGCATAATCCATATTCTCTAGTCAATTCCTTGATATCTCGGCCTTGCCAAAAGGCGGAATAACATTTGCCCCCCAAAGTACGTCTTGTGTAAACATGGCGTGCTTTGAAAAGTTGTGGATAGCCAGTCAGCATAAATCCGCAACTTTTCAAAGTTCAGTTGTACAACATTATAAGAAATTGTAATCATCAAGTATCGAGCAATAAAATCATCAAACTTCATAGTGGACGTAGGCAAAACGCCGAACCACTCTAAATCGTTGTCTTCTGTGCAATTGACTTTCTGATATTTGGAGTTTTTGTTAGATAATTCTCAGTTTTAATTTTCATTCTTCACTTTTATCTCTTCAAAAACTTCTGAAGAGTGTTGTGCCCATTTTTGGTACAAACATATATATATATATGTATATGTTTGTATGTATGTATGCACTCAGTAAATTTCTAAGCATGTGAAGTTTACGCCCTAAACTAATATTTAAATGTCAAACTTTAAAATTATACAATTCCCAATTCCATATTACCACATATACAATAAATCCATTATCCAAAATCAAATCAACAGACTTGTATAAAAACAGAATCTAAACAACTTTTTTAAATTAAAACAACGGAATATGTGATGACTGCTCTATACTACCGGCATAAATAATAACTAAATAATGCGCTACAGTTGTGCCTGGCTGATATAGGACGATCATCAAGATGCCTAATAACAAACAGAGCATATAACCTGTCATATCTCATAGCGCATAGATAAATATAATATCGCAGATATAACAGAAGAGACAATAATAACTATGTAAACAAATCATCAAAGCACAATCCACATAGTTATACATCAAATGTTATAGTGTTTATATAATGGAAAATACACAATAACTATCTTAAATACAAGTATAAGCAGTCACTGCCAAGGCTCCCTAGCGTTGCACAGTGGAATAAGTATAGAATCTATATAAGTATATAATACGAGATTGCTACATCCAGCTCATCCTCCGAACAGCTGCTGTGTCACCTAGACTTGTTATCTAGTCTATTCATTTAAGAGTACCCAAGATAATAAGAAGCAAAACGTAAAAATTTGGGTCCAACAATAGTCTAGTATGAGCGGTAAATGAATCTCAAAATACTATACAGGTAAATATGGTAAGTTAAGAGTGTACATGAACCATACCCGACCTGTCCTTGCACCCAAAGAGTTAGCACATAATAGTATATATAATATGCTACTCAACAATATCATAAAGGTACAATACAGAATGCCATAGTGGATGCCCAAATATCCCTATCTCTAGTACCTATTCCCAATGATATTCCCAAATGATAGCCCACTAAAGGAAAGCAACCAAAAAAACCATAGCATACATTAAACAAGACTCAATATCACTCATCCCTATGTTCTGAATATATGATAACTCTCTGTACTGCCAGGCACTAATGGAAATACCGTTCTCCTTTGTAATCTCGTATATCGCAGCCGAAAGCTTTATATGTTTGCAGCCCAAAGCTAGACACTAGACCCAAAGCCATAGGCCAAGGGTATACAAATCCTCGCTACCAATCCATGGGTATCCCCACCTATAATACCCATGCTTCGTGCACAACAGAAAATACTACGGGCATCAATAATTCCTTAGCACATACTTCAGAGCCCACCTTTGCTCCATTTACACACCAGCCCTTCTTGCTCAATCCAGTTTCCATTATTCATAAGTAACCCATCAACATTCCCCAATCCTATGGCTCACTCCTTTATGAGCCACCATCTTTGGAACCTACTCTCAACACGAGCCAATATCCAAAGATTTTAAATTTTTATCACATTGTTATATCTCAATGTAACACCACAAATTTTAGGTAACATTATTTAGGATATTTAATTAGTTAAATTAAACAAAATAATGTGTTAATTAATGGATTGAGATTTATGATTAAAGTAAGGGGTAGCCATGCCATATAAATGAATAGATAAATAAAGTAAAATAGACCTTAGTGTTAGGATATAGGGGAGTGCAAAATAGGAAAAAGGGATTTCCTAATACCCTGAACCCTTAGGGAAAATGAACGCACTTTCATTACATTTTATCACAAACAAAAACTTCTAAGGCCGGCCACCATTAGCAATCTCAAGAGAAGGTAAAGCTAGGATTCAAGAGAAGAATCAAATCAATTAATCAAGATCAAATCTCACATCCTTAATCCCAAAGCCAAGGTGAATAATTACTACATCTCGTTTTCTTAAGATTTTCGGTATTAAGGATTCTCCGAAATGTTTTTGCATGTTAATGCCATGTTTTGAGTGATTAAAAGTTTATATATGCTTGTTTATGATTTATGCACATTTATATTGATTTTTATGATGCGTTCGATATGAAAACCCTACTAAATGGCATCCAAATGCCTTGAAAATTTATGTAGATTAGAAATAACATTTTAGAGATGGTTTTCAATTTTCATAATTTTCCGAATTAATGTGGATTTAAAATTAATTTTCTAGTGAAGAAAACGATTTATTGGGTTATAAATTATTTACCGCAAAATAAATAATTATTTGGGTCTGATATTTCGATATGTTGGTAAACATATCGAAAAGGATTTCTCGAATTTTTGTAGAATTTTCCAAAGTGTTTTGATGAATATATAAAATTATTTAAGGTATGGGACTTAAATGTTTTATATATTTAATCAAGGAGAAGGGTTTTGCAAATGATTTAATTTAATCAATTCTGAAATTATGGCAGTACTTTTAGAAAAGAAATATTAGCAACCAATAAGAGTTTGACAAATAAAGCGGGTTAGTTAAAAAGGTTTACTTAAAAAGGTTTAAAATTAGAAATGAATACCAAAAGCATGTTTCGCTTATTTTGGTTTCACCTAGGTAGCTTTCGACTAAGACCCTCCGCCTCCTTCCACAAACCAATGCACATAGTATCAACATCTTGGTACATAGTGAATTAGGCAAAGGCAGAAGCTAATAGCCAAAATCAAGGGGTTCTGAAAGGGTAGAAGCATATTTTAGTTTTAAAAGAAAAGAGCGCCTGCTAGCCTTCAACTTAGTTGACTTCTGACTAGGTCAATTAATTTAAAGAAAGGTTTTTAGGTTGCGTCTTTGTTCTAAGAAATAGCTTTTGACTAAGTTCGCTTTCGACTAAGTCAATGATTTAAAGGTAGGTTTCAAAATAGTTGAACCCTTATTTTTAAATATTAGCTTTCGACTATATCGAAGCCTTTAATGCTGCTTTCCACTAACCAGAGCTTTTAAAGGGGTTGTTTTGTTTTATAAAAACCCCGCTGCTTCTCCTATGCTTTCGGAGGGGATGGTTTCGACACCATCACCTGCTAACTTAGTTAAAGCTTTTGAAAGAGTAAGCTTTTGACCCTATTGCTTGTGACCTTTAGCGATTTTTAAAGAATAACTCAAAGGTTTCCAATAGTTAGTGTTGAATGATTTTGAAAGGGGTTTTCCACATGTTTTAAAAATTAAACCCAATTGCTTTTGAAGGGTTTAAGGTTTCGATGCCTTTTAAAGGTTTTAAAGAAAGGTTTCTAAAGGGGTTGTCACCCTATGTTTTCGAAAGGCTTTGAAAGAATGGTTGCGAAGGGGTGGTTCCCTAATGGTTTCGAAAGGTCTAAAGGAAAGGTTTTTCCAATGGTTTTGAAAGGTTTAAAGGAAAGATTTTTCCTACAGTTTCAAAAGAAAATGTTCAATGGTTTTAAAGAGGGACGCCTAAGGTTTTTTTAGCTTTAGAAGGAAAGGGTTTTTACATGGTTTCGAAAGGGGTACTTCCAATAGGATCGAAAGGGGTACTTTCAAATGTTTAGAAGGTTTTCAGCAATAAAGATTTGAGTAAAGTGTACATATATATAGCACGGTAAGGTGATTTAGAGTAAAGCATAGAGTATAATTGTTTTCCATGTTTATGTTTGGTTTAAAAGGTTTTAAATCAATTTCAGATAAAAAGGTTTCCAAGGAAAATTATGGGAAGGTATCCCTAAGTAAAATGACTCAGATATTAGAATACCATATGGGACTGGTATAGCGTCGCGCCCTATACATTAGCTATTGGCCCCAGCTAATTTAGTCTAAAATTCCAGTGTGCAGGGCTTTGTCACATGCAAGACTAAAATTATAATTACACAGAGAAGGGAATATATGTTTGTATACATATAGGTTATTGGCGAGCTCGCAAAACCATTAGGATCAGGGGATCTTAGGAGAGGTTAAGTTAGGGATAGACAGTCCAGAAGAGAAGTATTTAACAGATAGTTAAGGACAGACCATCTAGAAGAAGTGTGTCTAACAGATGTTAGATTATTTTGTTATTTTGTCTGGTAGGCCCGAGTCAGCCAAAGGTTAATAGTAAGCCAAACAGGACTACAGTGTTCGGACAGATAGTCCATTTGTTACCTGATATGTATGTTTACATAATAATGCTTTATAGTTTTAACCAGTTTTGGTTGCAGAATGATGATTTGCAAAAGATATGTTTTAAAAGGCTGTTAGTGAGAGGAAACCCATTCCGCTAAGCGACGTGGTCCCACTTAACATTAAATAGTCGAGTTGTATAGTATTATTCACGCCAGGCTTTATGTCTGACTCAAATTTTATGTATTTCCCCTTAAACTTTTGGGTGCTCAAAATTGATTTGAGTAGGCCGAGGGTTGAGGCTTTTCAGGTCTTGAGTATGATGATGAATAAAGCTACCAAAGGCGAGCAGGAGGCTAACTAATAGCTATTTAAGAGTTGCAGTTCTTTGTTTTGTGTTTATTTCGGCTGTGTATTAATTTAGTTATGAGTCTGATCAATCAAGGAGGCATCTTCCTATGTCGCTTTTGGTGTATTTTGTAATAATTATATTTGGTCTTTGCCTGAGAAATGTTATGGGATTGTGTAATTTGAATATGGAACATGTGTTTTGAAATGTAATGAAAAATTCTATTTTGAAATATGTGAGTTTTTTCATATCTAAGTGCTTCTGATATTATAGATGCCATTAACGTAGCCGTATTTGGTCATTGTAAGTTACTACTATAGATGACTGCAACATTTGTAGCGCTTAGCTTTATGCCTCTAGATAAGGGATGTTACAGCTTGGTATCAGCATATAGGTTTATGAAATACTTTAACTAAAAATAATTTTTGAAAGCATAATCCTTAGGTATTAGAGTTAAGATTTGGGAGTATGGGATAATGTTGTAGTAACGTACTTCTATTTGCTACATATAAATATACGCTTTATCTATAGTCTCCTATCTTTATTAGGCTTTTCTTTTGTATCTCACTAGGCTTGAATACAGATTTAGACAAAAGAAGAGGCAGAGTTAATCTTGGAGGAGACAACACCACCACAAATGGAAATGCTCGACTGAATACAAGGAGAACCCAAGGTCAGGCTCAGGCTGAGAATATTGGTGCTAGGGTCGCATAGGTGGATATAGGGGTTATGTATCAGTTTTTCATAAACATTATGCAAGCTGGAATTCCAGCTGGAGTTGTTGGAAGAAATGTTGCGGGTGGAGTTCAAGAAGATCCAGTAGTCAACTAGTTTGCCAACTTGAGTAGAGACTATGCTAGGCTTGGGGAAAAGCCGTTTATTAGGACTGAGGATGCTATCGAGGTAGAAAACTGGTTGCTACCTTGTGAAAGGATTTTTGGTGACCTAGGGCTCAATGATGAGCAGAAAAGGAGACTTGCTTCAAGACAGCTTCAGGGAGCTGCTTTGTTTTGGTTGAATAGTGTGATGGCTGGTTTAAACAAAGAGGAGATGACATGGGCTATGTTTAGGAGAAGAATCCAAGAGAGGTTTATGTTGGTAATGGCGCAGTCTATGTTGGTTCGGAAGTTTGCTGAGCTGGAGCAAGGAGAAATGTCAGTTCTGGAGTATGCCAGCAGATTTGATGAATTGGCTAGATATGGGTATGCCACCGTTGAAACGGTGATGAATAGGAATGAAAAGTTTATTAGAGATTTAAAGCCGGAGTTGGCTAGGGCTACTTTGCCGCACATTAGAGACCCATGTGATGTATTTATGGAAATGGCGTTGAGACATGAGGAAATTTTAGCTTGTTTGGAGAAGAAGAAGGAAAAGGAGGTCCAGGTAGGAAAAGGCCAAAAGAGGAGGTTTTTCCGCAAGAAGAATGCTTAGAAAGGAGGAGCAGCGAAGAAGGGAAAATCTGAAGTGGTCTATTACAAGTGCAACAAGAAAGGACATTATGCCCATGATTGCCATACTGGAAAGGGAAAAGGAAAGGATTGACTGGAAAGAAGAACATCAGGTGTTTGAAATGTGATCAAGTTGGGCACTACAAGAACCAGTGCAAAGAGCCAGCTAAAGGGGAAAAGGCCAAGTAATTGCATTAGAGCTTGCTACTTCAAAGCAGATAGTTTAGGAGAAAGGAAAAGCAGTACTGGGAGGTATGCTTCAGATCCATGATATACCTGTTAGCATTTTATTTTATACTAGTGCATCGCATTCTTTTATGTCTCGATGTTTGGTAGATAAACTTAACCTAGAACCCAAATACTTAGATACTTAGATACCTAGTCAAGTTTTCGTATAACGATAGTTATCAGACTAGTATAGGTATAGCACTGTTTGAATCTTTGCATGAAAGACCATGCAAATCCCCTGCATGTTGGTTAGAGACCAGAGATAGATTGGTCCTTGGTCCAAATTTGGTAAAAGAAGCAGCAGAAAAGATTGAGCTGATAAGGACTAGAATTAGGAAAGCTCAATCTAGGCAGAAAAGCTATGCAGATAGAAGACGGAAAGATTTAGAGTTCTTTGTTGAAGATCATGTTTTCGTCAAAGTATTGCCAATGAATGATGTTATCAGGTTCGGGAAGACAGGGAAGTTTGCACCGAGGTTCGTAGAACCATTTCCTATTTTAGAGCGGATCGGGAAACTCGCGTATAGAGTAGATTTACCAAGTAGTTTGACAGGAGTCCACGATGTTTTCCAAGTATCTCATCTCATGAAGCATGTTAAGGATCCAGATACTACTATAGCACCGACTGTGTTATAAGATTTAGTAGTGGAACCATACATGACTATAGTTAGGAAGCCTATCCGGATAGTAACGAGAGATGAGAAGAAGTTGAGGAACAAGACAGTCAGATTAGTGAATGTCTAAGAGTGACGATGCTAGAGAATGTAGTTGGGAGACTGAGAGTAGGATTAGAGACGCTTATCCTGATTTGTTGATGGTATGTTTTACCTTTGATTGTTTTGATGGGCTCCTTATCGTAATTTCGAGGACGAAATTCTTTAAGGAGGAGAGATTGTAACACCCCATATTTTTGGTAACATTATTTAGGATATTTAATTAGTTAAATTAAACAAAATAATGTGTTAATTAATGGATTGAGATTTATGATTAAAGTAAGGAGTAGTTGTGCCATACCAATGAATAGATAAATGTAGTAAAATGGACCTAAGTGTTAGAATATAGGGAGTGCAAAATAGGAAAAAGGGATTTCCTAATACCCTAAACCCTTAGGGAAAATGAACATACCTTTATTACATTTTATCACAAACAAAAGCTTCTAAGGTCGGCCACCATTACCAATCTCAAGAGAAGGTAAAGTTAGGATTCAAGAGAAGAATCAAATCAATTAATCAAGATCAAATCTAACATCCTTAATCCCAAAGCTAAGATGAATAATTACTAAATCTCATTTTCTTATGATTTTCAGTTTTAAGGATATTCCAAAATGTTTTTTCATGTTAATGCCATGTTTTGAGTGACTAGAAGTTTATATATGCTTGTTGATGATTTATGCACATAGTATAAACATCTTGGTACATGGTGAATTAGACAAAGGCGGAAGGTAATAGCCGAAACCAAAGGGTTCCGAAAGGGTTAAAGCACCTTTTAGTTTTAAAAGAAAAGAGCGCCTGCTAGCTTTCGACTTAGTTGGCTTCCAACTAGGTCAATTAATTTAAAGAAAAGTTTTAAGGTTGCGGCTTTGTTCTAAGAAATAGCTTTCGACTAAGTCCGCTTTCGACTAAGTTAATGGTTTAAAGGTTGGTTTCGAAATAGTTGCACCCTTGTTTTTAAATATTAGCTTCCGACTATGTCGAATCCTTTACTGTCGCCTTCCACCTTTCGAAACAAAGCTTTCGAAGGGATTGATTTGTTTTATAAAACCCTGCCGCTTCTACTATACTTTCGGAAGGGATGGTTTCGAAACCATCACCTCCTCACTTAGTTAAAGCTTTCGAAAGAGTAAGCTTTCGACCTTGTTGCTTGTGACCCTTAGTGATTTTTAAAGAATATCCCAAAGGTTTTGACTAGTTGGTGTCGAATGATTTCGAAAGGGGTATTCCACATGTTTTCAAAATTGAACCCAATTGATTTTGAAGGGTTTAAGGTTTCGATGCCTTCGAAAGGTTTTAAAGATGGTTTCAAAAGGGTTGTCCCCCATTGTTTTCGAAAGACTTTGAAAGAATGATTTCGAAGGGGTGGTTCCCCAATGGTTTCGAAAGGTCTAAAGGAAAGTTATTACTAATGGTTTTGAATAGTTTAAAGGAAATGTTTTTCCTATGGTTTTGAAAGGAAATGTTTAATGATTTTAAAAAGGTAAGTCTAAGTTTTTTTAACTTTAGAAGGAAAGGGTTTTTACATGGTGTCGAAAGGGGTACTTTCAATAGGATCGAAAGTGTTACTTTCAAATGTTTAAAAGGTTTTCATCAACAAAGATTTGAGTAAAGTGTATATATATAGCTTGTCAAGGTGATTTAGAGTAAATCATTGAGTATAACTGTTTTCATTGTTTAAGATTGGTTTAAAAGGTTTTAAATCAATTTTAGATGAAAAGGTTTTCAAGGAAAATTATGGGAAGGTATCCCTAAGTAAAATGACTCGGATATTAGAATACCAGATAGGACGGGTATAGGGTCGTGCCCTATACATTAGCTATTAGCCCTAGCTAATTTAGTCCAAAATTCTAGCATGTAGGGCTTTATCACAGGTAAGACTAAAATTATGATTACACACAGAAAGGAATATATGTTTGTATACATATAGGTTATTGGTGAGCCCGCAAAACCATTAGGATCAGGGGATCTTAGGAGAGGTTAAGTTAGTCACAGACCGTCCAGAAGAGAAGTATTTAATAGATAGTTAAGGACAGACCATCCAGAAGAGAAGTATTTAATAGATAGTTAAGGACAGACCGTCCAGAAGAAGTGTGTCTAACAGATGTTAGATTATTTTGTTGTTTTGTATGGTAGGCTCGAGTCAGCCTAAGGTTAATAGTAAGCTAAACAAAACTATAGTGTTCAGAAAGATAGTCCATTTGTTACTCGATATGTATGTTTACATTATAATTTCTTACATAATAATTTTTTACATTTTTAACCAGTTTTGGTTGCAGGATAATGATTAGCGAAAGATATGTTTTAAAAGGCTGTTAGTGAGGGGAAACCCATTCTGCTAAGCAGCGTGGTCTCACTTAACATTAAATAACCGAGATGTATAGTATTATTTACTCCAGGTTTTATGTCTGACTCAAAGTTTATGTTTTCCCTTTATACTCTCGGGTACTCAAAATCGATTTGAGTAGGCTAAGGGTTGAAGCTTTTCAGGCCTTTAGTACTGTTAACTCATATTTTTGTGCCGACCTAAAACTCTGCGACTCAAGACTCCGCGACCTAAGGAAGTTAGCGACCTAAGGGACTTAGCGACCTAAGGAAGTTAGCGACCTAAGGGACTTAACGACCTAAGGGACTTAACGACCTAAGGGACCTAAAGACTTAAGAGGCAGAACGACCTAACGACCTAAGGAAGATAGCGACCTAAGGGACTTAGCGACCTAAGGAAGTTGACGACTTAAGAGGCAGAACGACCTAACGATCTAAGGAATGTCACGACCTAAGGAATGTCACGACCTAAGAGCTTCACAACTTAGCAGACTCTACGACCTACCGACCTAAATGGGTTCACGACCTAACTCCAGAAAGAAGAGAGCGACCTAATGAGTTAAGGAGCTTCGCAACCTAACTACAGAGACGACTTAAAGCTTCATGACCTAACTTCACCAAGCAGCTTAACGAGCTAAAAGAAGAGAAAGGGGGCACGACCTATCTTAGGTCGCTCATGACCTATCTTAGGTCGCTTACGACTTACCACTTCAGAAGAAACCGAGTGCAACTCCATCAGTCCAACTTCCTAAGTCGTGAAAGGACCACGACCTATCTTAGGTCGCTCGCGACCTACAACCTAACTTAGGTCGCATGCGACATAAGACTTGGGGCAAAATTTCTGTCCAGAATCAACTCCTATAAATACCCCCCTAACTCCAACGGCAAAAGGACTTTGGCCGATCATTTCTTGAAGCGCCGTTATTCTGCCGAATTCTCAACTCATCCAACATTCGAAGAACTTCAAACACTCAAGACATTACAACAAGCTTTGAGATAAATCTACCGCATCTAACATGAATTCGAGGAGATCTTCGACATCGAAGCTTGAGATAATAGTCTAAAGTGTTTAGGAATCGAAATATATTGTATTTTGAAGAATATTGTATCATCTTGTAATCAGAATAAGCAATAAAGGAATTCAAAGTGGACGTAGGCTCGATCTCAAGCCGAACCACTATAAACTGCCGTCTTTTACCGCTTTTTCACTATTTTACTGCTTACTTCTTGTTCCCGTCACACGGGTGGTGCTTTCACAACTCTATTACACACACCGGGTATTAGCGTTCAATTTTTAGCGTTAACATTTTGGTGCTTTCACTGAGAACCCAACTCAGGCGATCATTCACCATTGCTTCACGGAAGTTTGTTGAAAAAGTTTCTTTCAAAATCAGAAGTCTATTAGACATAATGGCTCCTGGAAGAAAACGTAAGTCTATCAGATCTAATGATGACCGCGACAATACTGCCACTTCTCTTTCTCCAAGTCAAGCAGCTCCAAGCGTCGGGGTGACGCGAGAGGAATTAGATGCAGTTGTGTCTGGATTGTATCAGCAGATTGAAACACAGAATAATCTGATGATGGAAAAGCTGTATGCTCTGCTCGGAGCTAATCAAAGACCAGTAAACAACGAAGAAAACTTTGCTGATGCCATTCCCAACTCCAAAGGGAGAAATATTCCTCAAGGAAGATCTGGTGCCGTTAAAGGGGCACCTCCCCAAGCTGAAGGATCCAGGCCATCGCCAGTTCTCCCCGAACGATTGCCCGGAAAAACATCTGAGAAAATTGCCGAAGCCTACTCTGCAAAGTCGCTAAACAATGAGGAGTATCTCTCCAGCATGATTCGGCAAATAATGAAGGAAAGCATGCAGAGAAATGAAGATGAGAGTGATTGGGGATTTGCTCCGAGTAAAACTCCATTTACTGAAAGGATTCTGAAAGCTGAGTTTCCCAGAAAATCCGTTCCTCCTACCATTCCTGCGTATCGAGGAACAAGTGACCCGAATCAATTCCTGTACAAGTATGATTGGCACATGACTGGCGCCAGAGCGAATGATGAGATTAAATGCCGATATTTCCCGGTATACTTGGAAGGAGTGGGGCTACTTTGGTTTACCAAGCTTCCCGTACAATCTGTTGATCAATTTTCCGATCTAACTCGGAAATTCAAGGAACACTTCAGGTTATATACTTCAAGAGCAAAGGATATAATGTCTCTTTCAAGTCTCAAACAGAACCCTGGAGAACCCATCAAATCCTTCCTGAATCGCTTTAATATAGCCCTAGCTGAAGTTGATAACGTAGAACCGCGAATGGTTTTGACCTACCTAATGCGGGCTATTGACAAGACAAGCGAATTTGGAAAATGGTTGAAAATGAAGGAACCAAATTCGCTTGAAAAATTCTACAAAAAGGCTGATGAGTTCATGCGCCTAGAAAATCTCTCCGCATCAGCTAAAGTTGTGACAACAGTGGTGGAGAATAATGCCACTGCTCAGAACAAAAAGGAATCTGCAAATCAGAAGAGGGAGAGTAATGGTGGAAAGAAGCAGAAGGACCTCAAAAAGCCCCGCTTTCTCAAGCCCTTAGATTTTACCCCTCTAACTGATACACCGGAGAATATTTTCATCGCCACTAAAGATGCTATTGAATATCTGAAGCCACCAGCAGTAAAAGTTGGAAAAAATGCTGTTCAAAGTGGGAGATTTTGCCAATTTCATAACAAACCAGGCCATGATACTAATGAGTGCCGTCACTTGAAAAGCTTGATTGAAGAATTGTTAAGAGAGAATAAGTTGCAGCAGTACGTGAAAAGGAATAGAAAGGACCCATCTTCATCTAACCAGAAGCAGCAACTTCCTGCTCATTCATCTGGTTCAGGAGAGAAGCCTGCTGCACAAGAAACAGAAAGACCTGTAATCAATGTGATCACAGGAGGACCCCATCCAGCTGGCAGGAGTTGGGGTGAGATGGAAAGGTATGCTAGAGCTTTGAAATATGCCCCAGCTGAAGAAAGTGTCTTGGTCTTGGAAGATGCTGTGCCCCTGAAGCAGCAAAAGACTTTTCATGATGATATCATATTCAGAACCAGGGATTCTGTTGGTGTGGAGGCTCCTACTGAGGACCCTTTGGTTGTTTCTATCGGTATTGGACCGGCTATTGTAAGGAGGTTGCTGGTTAATAGCGGCGCCTCATGCAACATACTCTTTAAGAAGACATTTGACCAAATGAAAATCCCAATGGCAGACGTACAAGCTTCATCTCAGAAGATTGCCGAATTTACAGGGGAGCCGAAACAGCCAATTGGAACAGTGGACTTGTTTGTTGAATTGGGAGAAGGACATAAGAAGGTGGTTCGGAAACAAACTTTTATAATTGTTGATGGATTCTCCGCCTATAATGCCTTCTTGGGTCGGCCTACTCTTGCTGCTTTCAAGGCCGTCCTCGCCCCGTGGTGCCTAACAATGAAATTTCCAACTGATAATGGGGTTGCTTTCATTAAGGGAGATCAGAACACGAGATGAGAATGTTATCTTGTTGAACTCCGAGAGGCCAGGAAAAGAGAAATGGGAAAAGATGCGGCAGCTCCGCTCCGCATCAAGGAACCAACCTTGTAGCAACTATGGGGTGGCCCCTATACTGGCGAACACAGCAATGCAAGGAAAGAAATGGATCCCAGAAAAGCCAGTACAGGGGAAAATAGAGTGGTACCCGTGGAAGTAACGGTACCAATACCCGTCGATTCGAAAGACCCAAACAAAGTACTTAATGTTGGTTCACAACTAAGCATAACAGTTCAAAACACGCTGATATCATTTTTAAAAGAAAATCTGGATGTGTTCGCTTGGTGTCATGCTGATATGTGTGGGATCTCTCCGGAAATTGCTGTGCATACTCTGAATATCGATCCAAAATTCACGCCAGTTAAACAGAAAAGAAGAACCCAAGGTCCAGAAAGGTCAGCAGCTCTAAAGGAAGAAGTAGATCGGCTCATGGAGAACGATTTCATCAGAGAATCCACTTATCCAAATTGGGTTTCAAATCCAGTACTGGTTAAGAAGGCAAATGGAAAGTGGAGAGTATGCATCGACTTTTCAGATCTAAACAAAGCTTGCCCCAAAGACTGCTTCCCGTTGCCTAGAATCGATCAATTGGTGGATGGAACAGCTGGGCATGAGTTGTTATCTTTTATGGATGCTTACTCCGGATACAATCAGATTATGATGCATGAGTCAGATCAGGAAGACACAAGCTTTATCACAGATGTGGGTCTCTACTGCTACAAAGTTATGCCTTTTGGACTGAAGAATGCTGGGGAAACCTACCAAAGACTCGTCAATGCTATGTTCAAACCTCAGATCGGCAGAACTATGGAAGTTTATGTTGATGATATGTTGGTAAAGTCAAAGAAAGCAATAGACCACATGGATCACTTGGCGGAAATGTTTACAATTCTTCGAAAGTAAGGAATGAAGCTCAATCCATTGAAATGTTCGTTCGGGGTAAAGTCCGGAAAATTCATTGGTTTCATTGTGAGCGCTAGGGGCATCGAGGCCAATCCTACTCAAATCACAGCTCTTAGAGAGGTCAAAGCCCCTAAAACAAAGAAAGAACTGCAAAGCCTCAATGGAAAAGTTGCTGCTCTGAGTCGTTTCATTTCCAAAGCCATAGACAAATGCATTCCCTTCTTTGACGCTCTAAAGAAAGGAAAGAAATTTTTTGAATGGACTCCCGAATGCCAGAATGCTTTCGATGAACTAATTCGTCATATGGAAACGCCTCCAGTTCTTTCCAAGCCTAGTGATGGTGAAGATCTTTTCATCTATTTAGCAATTTCATCTCATGCTTTCAGTGCAGCACTTGTACGGGAAGATATGAAAATACAGCGTCCAGTCTATTACGTCAGCAAACGGTTTACTGGGGCAGAGATGAATTATTCAAAAATAGAAAAGCTTGCTTTTTGTTTGCTAATTGCTTCCAGGAAGTTGAGGCCATGTTTTCAATCTCATCCTATCAGGGTCCTTACTGATCATCCTCTAAAGCAAATCCTGTATCGTCTTGAAACTTCGGGTCGTCTTTTGAAATGGAACATTGAACTCGGCCAATATGACATCACTTACCATCCCCGAAGAGCAATCAATGGACAAGCTTTAGCGAATTTCATTGCGGAATCTACTGACAAAGGTGACAGCGAGAAAGAAACAACTGATGGCGTTCAAATCCAGTGGAAGTTGTATGTTGACGGTTCGAGAAATGATTATTGTTCTAGGGCAGGGGTTGTGCTTGAAACCCCCGAAGGACGATCATTGTGTTATGCATTGAGACTGGAATTTCCTTCAACAAACAATGAAGCAGAGTACGAAGCTCTTATTGCCGGTTTGAAAATTAACTGAACATCAAAGTGTTACAGATTTTCAGCGATTCCCAACTTATTGTTTGCCAGGTAAAGAAAGAGTTTCAAGCTAAAGGTGGAAATCTGCCCGCATACTTGTCAAAGGCATGTGAGCTTCTCGAAGATTTTGATCATTACACGATAAATCACATTCCTCGAGTAGAAAACATGAAGGCGGATTCTCTAGCAAAGTACTCAAGTTCTGGAGAGGCTCAATTATTGGGATTAGTCCCTGTGGAAGTTCTGTCGGCTCCAAGCATTGATGAGATGGATATTGATTGGATCATGGCTGCATCTCAAGAGCATGAATCATGGATGACTCCAATCAAAGAATATCTACTCAATGGTTCACTACCAGAAAGTTCTAAAGAACGTCGAAAGCTGTTAAGGAAAGCGTCAAGATATATAATTCAAGATGGCCGATTATACAGACGGGGATTCTCAATGCCATTGCTCCGATGTGTAACTAAGGAAGAAGCCAAGATGATTCTAGCTGAGATACACGAAGGAGAATGTGGGGATCATTCAGGTGGCCAAACTCTCGCCAAGAAAGTTCTCCGATATGTGTATTTCTGGCCAGATATTAATCGAGATGCTGCTGTTTACTCCAGGAAGTGTGAAAAGTGCCAAAGATTTGCAAAAATCCCAAAAGCGCCTTCCACCGAACTCACACAAATGGTCAGCCCATGGTCGTTTGCCATTTGGGGAATAGACTTGATTGGACCGTTACCGATCGCTAAATCGGGAATCAAATATGCTATTGATGTTGTTGATTATTTCACTAAATGGGTTGAAGCTGAACCCTTGGCCACTATTACCTCTAAAAAGATGATAAATTTCGTAACTAAAAATATCATTTGTAGGTATGGTGTGCCGCAGAAGATAATCACAGACAACGGTACTCAGTTTGAATGTGAAGAATTCCAGGACTTTTGCGAACGATTCAGAATTCGAAAAAGCTTCTCAGCAGTGGCTCATCCGCAGGCAAATGGGCAAGTGGAAGCAGTGAATAAAATTATCAAGTCAACCATCAAAAAGCAACTCGAAAGAGCAAAAGGTGGTTGGGTCGATAAGCTGCCACTAGCACTATGGGCATACAGAACTACTGACAAAACTACGACTGGGCACACTCCATTTTCACTGGCATATGGATCAGAGGCAATGATTCCAGTGGAAATAGAAGTTCCTTCACACAGAAGAATTCATTTCAACGAAGCTGAAAACGAAAAACTGAAACTTGAAGCACTTGATTTTCTTGATGAAAAAAGAGAAGAAGCTAGGCTCAGAGTTTCAGCTTATCAGCAAAGGATAGCCAGGCACTTCAACTCTAAAGTTCGCCAACACAGCTTTGAGATCGGAGACTTAGTCTTGAAAAGGATCATGACAGCAACTGGGGTGTTTGGGCCAAACTGGGAAGGGCCATATGTCATAGGCAATAAACTTCTTGATGGCACTTTCAAACTCATAACCGTCGAAGGAGATCCAATTCCAAGAGCCTGGAACAGCAACCACTTACGTCCTTATTTTACTTAAAAAAGCTTTGCTCAAAATTGTAAAATAGTGATGGATGTATCAGTTGTATTGTAAGACATTGTAAATCGATGCAAGTTAATAAAAGCTATAAAGTGGATGTAGGCCCGATTCTTGGCCGAACCACTATAAATCTTGTGTTCTTTACTATTTTATAATGCCTGTTTCATTTCGATATGTAAATACTTTAAATGTATTGCTAAAATGTTGATTCAAAATTGCAGGCCATCAAAACAAGGCTTACACGTCGCAAGGCCAAGCGAGCCCTATGAATCACCTATTAAGAAAATTTCAAGCAACAAAAATTCCAGATTCGAATCCCATACAAGAAGAACTTCACATAAAAGTTGGAGACTCCACTGTGTCAAGCACTCGTTAACTGGTTGCGATCGTCAGTATAAAAAAATAAAATAAACATCCAACCAAGTAACTTGCGTTTGCCCCGTGAAGTCACTCAACAGTAAAGTCTACTTCTTCGGATAAAGCAATTTACTTACAAAAGAAAGGAAGATGCGCTTGGAAATGATAATAAAGGATCGCTGGTGAACAGATGATGAGAAAAACATGGACAGGCAAACAGAAACGCAACTTCCCTGGAACACCATTCAAAGCCCTCAAATGAGGCACGCCGAAAAATGAAAGTGCTTTCCTCAATCAAAAAAGATTGGTGGAACCACCGGAGGGGCACCTTCCCAAGTTGAAGGAACAGGGCCCTTGTTAATTGATTGCGATTGTTTGTATAAACGAACATCCAATCAAGCAACTTGCGTCCGCCCCGTGGGTCCATTCAACCATGAGAAAGTAACTTCCAGGCAATCAAAAAGCCCTCTTCGGAGGCACAAGCCCTCTTCGGAGGCACAAGCCCTCTTCGGAGGCACATGGCCTCTTCGGAGGCAAAAGCCCTCTCCCGAGGCACCACAAGCCCTCTTCGGAGGCACATGCTCTCTTCGGAGGCAAAAGCCCTCTCCCGAGGCACCACAAGCCCTCTTCGGAGGCACATGCCCTCTTCGGAGGCAAAAGCCCTCTCTTGAGGCACCGCAAGCCCTCTCCGGAGGCACAAGCCCTCTTCGGAGGCACATGCCCTCTTTAGAGGCACAACTCTTTAAGAGGAGCCCTCTCCGGAGGCATGTCCCAAAATAGAATACTCAAACAAAAAGCCTTCTCCGGAAGCACATTTCAACTCTCAAAGGAAGGTTAACTTATTCATCTCAAAAAGTTCTTCCTAAAAAGTTGAAATATTACAAAAAGACCTCTTCGTAGGCACATTTCACCGTGCTTGAAGTACCAAACTTAAGCTCTCTACCGGGGCACAAAATCAAAACCTTATTCAGAAGCTCACTTAACTGCGTAGGAAAATCCACTTTTTAACAAATAAAAGTGATCATCTTCGAAAGTTGAAGTGTTCTTCGGAAAGAAAGAGAAAGTAAAAATTTCTCCAGTATGAAACGTATTCTATTAAAAGCAGAATAATATTTCCTCAAATCGAAAGAATTATTCTCTAAAATAAGAATACAAGTTTTTCCAGAATATTGTAGTGAGCCGTGATACGGGGGCATATAACCATATTAATAAAGACAACGCTTAACAATCATATCACGAGCTCACTGCAGTATCATATGAAGTAAATAAAGAATCATTTATTCTACATTACAACTAGAAACAAATGCATTCTCACATACACAAGAATTTGTACAAGCAAAAGAATTATTTTATTCAATACTATGAAAATTCTTTACATGTGCAGATCTCAAAAAAAAAGCGGGGACCGGTACCCGCACAATCTCCGGTCGATAAATGCAAAAAGCAAAACAAGAAGTAGAAAATCCAACTTATCATTCCTTCTTCCCGCCGCCTTTGGAGCTTTTGCCCGGCTTGATGGTAAGTTTCGGAATCGGGCATGGACGGGTTGGAGAAGGAGGAGTGGTTGGATCTTCTTCTGCTTTGTCTTCTCCAGCTGAAGTGTTTTTCTTCTTCTTCCTGATTGCACGCTTCCCCTTCCTCTTCGAAGAAGACTCACTTCCCGGAGAGAACAATGTGGAAAGCTTTGCATCATCATCAAATGACAACTCCGGAGTCTTCTCGCTGTCCTCCGTCTCTTCCGCTTTCTGCTCCTGGGAAGCAGGTGGGTCCTCTAAGCTTTGAAGGGCTGCTATCTGTTCTTCCTGTGACCCTAGTTGAGAAACGGGAGTAACTTGATGGGATGGAGGAGGAACGGCTGGAAGAGGAGGAGAGTGTAGAATGCTTGGTGCTTCCACTACAGAAGAAATGAAGTCAAAATCAGTATTCTATGAAAAGAGAGAAGATATGGGTCCATCAAGACTTAAGTAACAATCGAGAAATTCATCAAACTCGGTCGAAGCAAACAAGTAGTCCACTTGACTTGGTTCAACGTCAAAGTTACCTGGAGAAGTCGGCTTTACAAGATCAATCTCGAATTTCTGAGCCTCAAGATCTTCCAGGGCCTCTTCCTCGGTGGGAGTGGTCACAATTTCTTTGTCTACTTTAGCAGGGGGCGAAGAGTGTGAACTGGAGCCAATAATATCGACATCAGCTGGAACCGAAGTATGAACCGGGGCAGTAGGAAGTATTTCTTGTTCATAACGTTTCTCTCCCGTCACTTCGGCTCGTGCTTGGGCAAGTTGCTCTTTTCCTTTAGCAAGAGCAGCACGAGAATCATCATTTAGATAAATGGCTTCAAGATCTACTTCACCGTAACCAGCTCCTCCAAACGTGTCGATAATTACTTCCCACACTTCAGCCAAAGTAATTTCATATTTTGGCCCTAGAAAAGAAAGGCTTCCGTGTCCCACAACGTTGTGGACATAGAAGTCAAATAAAGTGGAGCTAACGTTGGCTTTGGTTGTTTCAAGAGATTGTTCGGCCGTAGCTTTACCAGCGATAGCCTCATCGCGCTCCTTTTCAACTCTTAACAATTGAGATCGCAGCTTTGTAATTTCCAAGTCTTGGGAGCTGACTTTCTCCCGAAGCTGAGCAGCTTCTTCACGATATTTTCTAGTAACATGCTGCTCTGCTTCAATTTTCACTTCAGCATCTTGCTGAGCAGCATGGGCATCTCGAACTTGTCTTTGAAGCATTTCTTCCTTTTGCGAATAAGAAGTGGAAGAAGTGGCAAGCTCGTTCTTGAGTTTTTCAACTTCAGCTTCAAGTTTCTGATAACCATCAGAAATGCTTTTCATTTTAGCATCATGCCGCTTGCAAACTTTGTCCCACTCCGACTTATCATTTTCCATTGTCAGCATGGCTTCAAGGTTCGCGCGATTGACCCTTTGCAGCTCGTCAACAAGTTTTTGCCATCCAGATATCCTTTCAATATTAAGTTTGACGGCATCGAGGTTGCGCAGCATAGCCGGTTTATCAATCGGGACCAAGTCAAGGTCAAAGCGCACCCCCTTTAAGCACCATTGCGGAAAACGGCTTTGAAGAGTTGGCGGACCCTCTCCACCTTGATATTGAGGCCTTTTGATGATTGTTTGAATGTCAGACTTCTCAAGAACGGGAGAATCACCAGGAAAATCAGAAGGAATGGGAGCGTCAGGCTTTTCAGAAACAACAGAAGAGTCAGTAAGCTTGGTTCGTTTACTTGGATCGCTGGCAGCGTGACTCTTTCCTTTATCATCATAAGATTTCCTCTTATGTGAATCGTCTTCTCTTCGGGATGAATCCCGGTGTTCATCTTCTCTTCTATGGCGTTCTTCATAATCCCGTCTCTCACGAGCTTTTCTAATGGCCCTTTCTTCATCGGTCTCCTGGCGGGAAGGGAGGTAGCGTCTGTATTCATATGTGTCGCGCCCCCCATAACGTCGGAAATCATCATAATATGAGCCACTCCGCCCCATTGAAGAGTCTGGAAATGAAAAAGAGACAAGTGTTAGAAAATCTCCAAAGTAAAAGAGTTGAGTGCATTCGATCGTAAAAATCCTAAGTGTGTGTGATGTGCGAACTACGCGCGTCGAATTACAAACCACTCTTTGGTGTGGGAATGGCAACGACTTGTGCAGAAGGTGTCGAGACTTGTTGCGAAGAGGAAGTAGCATCGACAGCAGGGGAGATAACTTTCGAAGCATCGTCTTTAAATAGTTCATGAGGGTTATCATCAAGTCACTTAACCCCTCAAAAATCTCATCGCCATTATGTCCAGCAGAACTTTCTCTTTCAGCCTCTACGTTGGCCGCCTCTTCGGAATGGCGGGGAGGTTCTTTTCCTTCTTCTTCTTCAACAACTGGGGCAAGTACAAACTTGCTAGACGACCCCATAACATCAGTAGAAATAGAACACTTCACTAGTGAAGTCTCAGCGGTGGGTTCTTTTAGTGAAGGTTCTTTAGCAGGAACTGGGGCATCTGACGTCGTTGCTAGAGAATCAGGAATTTCATGAGGCTGGATGGAACGAGAAGAATGTAGAAGTTCGAACTGTTGCAAAAATTCATCCTTCAACAAGAATTTGGCGTTTCTCTCTTCCATAGCCACATCATTTAGAGTTTCGAAGATTGACTTGAGGCCGGTATTTCTAAGCGGGGGAGGAAGTGCTGAAAAAAGAAAAGAATGAAGATAAGCATTTGATAATTCGGGCTTCGAAAAACTTATAAGATAAACAGAGAAGGGCAATCTTAATCCCGATTCTCCAGACTGCATAGAATCCCGGAGGACATCGAACAAAGAAGAATTGATTTAGAAACCCGTGAGCACTATCGGGCAAATCCAAAATCAATTTCCGGTTTCTGGCGTCTCTTACAAGCACGATTGAAGGGTGATCTTTGTTCTTTGAAAAGGTGCATAAATAACAAATTTCATAGAAGCTTGGAAGACGGTTGAGCGTCCTCCTAAACAGAACAGACAACCCCATCAAGACGGCGTAACCGTTGGGGTGTAGCTGGAAAGGCGAGATGGCTAATCGAAGGAAAAGTTCTCGGAGAAATTCTTTGAAAGGTGGAATAGCTCCGCTTAAACACATCTGGCGATTCACCGCGACAAAACCGAGAGGTGGCCTGTCAGATGTGTCACTTGCTCCAGGGAATATAGCATCTGATTCGGCAATACCGAATTGGGTACACAGCTGTCTAAAAACTTTGTGGCTCAGAGTGGTCGGAGTTCTCTCCGGAGGATCGATCAGTGGATTAGCGATCGGGAAAGCTTCTCCGGCTGGTCCTGAATCTTCTTGTTGAGATGTCATTCTACACAATCAACTGGATATTTAAATATGAAGGTGCACGGTTCCTAAAAGTGTGAAGTGTTGTGCAAAACTAAAACGATAACAAGCAAGTATAACTGAAATTGAGATAGGTGACATTTGACGATTATAAAGTTTCAAGGCTTGTCGTTTTAAGTTCAAAAACAATATTGTGTTAATGCAAACAAATCAGCTCAGGTTGATTATTTCAGCTTTGCTTTAATACTTCACTTGAATTTGTCGTTTCACAGCATTTCATTCACAAAATTCATTTAAATTAATTGTTCTTTGTCAACTAATCTATCATGCGATGTGGGCAGTCAATGGCAGTATATTTGTCCCGTTTTTCTGCAAATGTTGTTTTTAAACAGGTTATTAGCATTAAAGTCAAGACAATCTAAAAAGAAATGCAACACGGTTTAAATTCAAAGTTCAGTCAATTTCTGGCCAAATTTCACAAGTCCTAGGTCGTCCAGCGACCTATCATAGGTCGAGGCATTTTTAGGTCGTTCAGCGATCTAGCATAGGTCGGAATCTTCATAGGTCGCACAGTGCAAGTTAAAAGGTTCAAAGCAATGCAGATTTGTTCAAGTCCTAGCTCGGCCGCGACTTAAAGCCTATGTCGCAGGAAAGTTAGGTCGTGCAGTTTTTAGGTCGTGCGATTCTTAGGTCGTGCAGTTTTTAGTTTAAGCAACTCTTAGGTCGTTCAGCGACCTAGCACAGGTTGTAGCTATCCTTAGGTCGTAAGAATCCTTAGGTCGTGAATTGTCTTAAGTCGCTTGAGACCCCTACGCTGCTAACTTCCTCTCCACGCCACCACCCACCAGACCCGATGACCCGTTACTAACTACACATATAAATCCATCTTCTTCTTCATCCCTTCAGATCACCAAATCACCACAAAAGCAATTCAAAACATCCCCAATCCATCAAAGATTCAACAAATTACTGTGCATTCATAAATCAGCCAAAGCAACGATCAAAAGTCGATTACGACAATCACTCAAGATGAAGCACAACTCATAGAATGGGGCTAAGGTCAAAAAATGGGGATTCAAGATTCGACGATGATTATGGTGGGATGGAGATCAAATTCACTTACGAGATGTAGTGGTGAGGATGAATCGGTGACTAGAATGGGTTGAATTCGCCTTTGGAAACTCGGAAATTCTTCAATAGCAGAGCGGGAAGTCAAAGTAATTAAGTGAGGAAGAAGCTTACGACCTAAGTAATTTATATGAGGTTGAGAGAGGAAGGCAAATAGGCGTACGAGTTATCACGAGTTTTAGGTCGTTCACGACCTAGCAAAGTTAAGTCGAAGCACACGACCTATGACATAGGCCTGCACTTCGAGGGGCAAATGTTAACTCATATTTTTGTGGCGACCTAAAACTCTGCGACTCAAGACTCCGCGACCTAAGGAAGTTAGCGACCTAAGGGACTTAGCGACCTAAGGAAGTTAGCGACCTAAGGGACGTAACGACCTAAGGGACTTAACGACCTAAGGGACCTAACGACTTAAGAGGCAGAACGACCTAACGACCTAAGGAAGATAGCGACCTAAGGGACTTAGCGATCTAAGGAAGTTAAAGACTTAAGAGGCAGAACGACCTAACGACCTAAGGAATGTCACGACCTAAGGAATGTCACGACCTAAGAGCTTCACAACTTAGCAGACTCTACGACCTACCGACCTAAATGGGTTCACGACCTAACTCCAGAAAGAAGAGAGCGACCTAATGAGTTAAGGAGCTTCGCGACCTAACTACAGAGATGACTTAAAGATTCACGACCTAACTTCACCAAGCAGCTTAACGAGCTAAAAGAAAAGAAAGGGGGCATGACCTATCTTAGGTCGCTCACGACCTATCTTAGGTCGCTTACGACTTACCACTTCAGAAGAAACCGAGTGCAACTCCATCAGTCCAACTTACAAAGTCCTGAGAGGACCACGACCTAGCTTAGGTCGCTCGCGACCTACGACCTAACTTAGGTCGTACACGACCTAAGACTTGGGGCAAAATTTCTGTCCAGAATCAACTCCTATAAATACCCCCCTAACTCCAACGGCAAAAGGACTTTTGGCCGATCATTTCTTGAAGTGCCGTTATTCAGCCGAATTCTCAACTCATCCAACATTCAAAGAACTTCAAACACTCAAGACATTACAACAAGCTTTGAGAGAAATCTACCGCATCTAACATGAATTCGAGGAGATCTTCGACATCGAAGCTTGAGATAATAGTCTAAAGTGTTTAGGAATCGAAATATATTGTATTTTGAAGAATATTGTATCATCTTGTAATCAGAATAAGCAATAAAGGAATTCAAAGTGGACGTAGGCTCGATCTCAAGCCTAACCACTATAAACTGCTGTCTTTTACCGCTTTTTCACTATTTTACTGCTTACTTCTTGTTCCCGTCACACGGGTGGTGCTTTCACAACTCTATTACACACACCGGGTGTTAGCGTTCAATTTTTAGCGTTAACAAGTAGGATGACGAATAAAGCTACCAAAGGCAAGCAGGAGGATAACTGATAGTTATTTAGGAGTTGCGGTTCTTTGTTTTGTGTTTATTTCCGCTGTGTATTATGTTGGTTATGACTTTGATCAACTAAGGGGGCATCTTCATATGTCGCTCTTAGCGTATTTTGTAATAATTATATTTGATATTTGCTTAGGAAATGTTATGGGATTGTGTAATTTGAATAAGGAACATGTGTTTTGAAATGTAATGAAAAATTCTATTTTGAAATCTGTGATTTGTTTTCATATTTAAGTGTTTCTGATATGTAGATACCATTAACATAGCTGTATTTAGTAGCCAGAAGTTAATACTATAGATGACCCCAACATATGTAGCGCTTAGCTTTGGGCCTCTGGATAGGGGATGTTATAGTCAACCAACCTAATATGAATGAGTCAACACCTCCAGCATGATCTACACAGCATCCTCTACCTGCCCTAAAAGTTTCACACCCATCGCATACAATGTGATAACTCAATACTGACTCATCGAGATAACTCGGTAATGAGTTTTACACTTAGCCAATTACTGCCTACCATCTTTTCCATGCCTTTAGTACTCTTCTCTAGGTGCTTCCGACCCTGACTCATCCATCCTTGATAACACATCTCTCAATCCAAAGCCTCTTCTTCTAGTTCTAGAGATAACTCGGTATACATCCAACACTTAGCCAAAATCTTCAACACCTTTCTCTGGGACCACTCTTCTGATTAAGCTCTATCAACCTATGCAAAGGACAAAGTTGTTTGTACCAAAATTGGGCACAACACTCTTCGGAAGTGTTTGAAGAGATAAAATGAAGAAAGTAAATGTAAAAAGAGGATTATCTAACAAACACTCCACACAATAACCAGAAAAACAACAAAAGAACACAGAGATTTAAAGTGGTTTGGCGTATCGCCTACGTCCACTATGAAATGATTGACTTTTATTAACTTTTTCTTGCTAGTTACAGCTGATTACAACAGTAAATCTCGAGTACAACAGTGAAATTCGAGTACCATGGTGAATTTGGCAGAGTTTGGACATTAAAGAGCCAAAAGATCTTTTTTTAGGCTCTGGGATGCTATTTATAGGCGTAGGCTGCAAATATCTCGCTCAGATCTTGGGAGACCTGTTCTGGTAAGTGAGTGGGCCCATGCGATCGATCCCATGTGATTTGCACGCGATCTAGGATCGATACAAACGAGATTCATATCGATCGAAACTTCATCCAATTAAGTCGGGATCGATTGTGAATTTTGCTGAGGATGCACGCAAGCTTCTGTGAAAATTTGGTAGCACTTGGACTTGTAGATTTTGAGTTATGATCTATGCATACTCGGGTTTTATGTGGGCTGTCTTGTTCGTATCGATACCCTTCGTATCGATCAGTTCGAATCGCTTTTGAACATTTGCCTGCAAGTTGACATGGCGCTAAATTCTTGGATCGATCCACTTTTTGTTCCTTGTTGACTGCTTCCTCCCTTGTATCCAACATCTAAGCCTTGCTCGTATCGATCTACCTCGGCCATGTTCTTATTGATCGGTCGCATTGCTCCATTCGTATCGATCGATTGCATTCCACTTCGTATCGATGGGAAGTGTTGATCTCGTATCGATCTGTGGTTGATCGATACGAAGCATGTTGAAGCTTAATCAATATGAAATAGACTTCCGTGATGCGGTTGATGGATGCGTAGTAGACAATAGCCGATCGATACGAAATGAGCATGCCTGCTGATGGACTCGAATAGGATCGATACGAATAAGACCGATTCTCTCGATGGATATGAAGTAGTGCACCTTGGTGGATACGAAGAGATACTTGATGATGGAAACAAACATGCAGAGGCTTGATGGATACGAACAACAGATAACGCCGAGACTTGATGGATACGGATAGATGGATGCGATTGCGTTGACTTCCTTGACTTGTATCGATCATATCTTGAGCATACGAACTCAGATTGACTTGAAATGTGGAGCACTGGTTTTCATAGCTTTGTTTGTCGTGTCATGTTAATTGTAGTTCGATCCGGACTCGGACAAAATTTGTCGATATCCATAGTAAGTCTGCGCATAACCGATCTTCGGGATGAACTGTCTTTGGTTTCCAATTAAGTTCTTGGTATCACGGCTTTTCCAAAAGGTGGGATAACATTTGCCCCCCAAAGTACGTCTTGTGAAAACACGATGTGCTTTGAAAAGCTTCAATCTCCATTCTGAAAAGTTCCATCTGACTTGCTAAACAGTTATCGTCTTTTCGTTGAAAGTTGTGATCTTTGATTGATCCATAAAAACATGAATCATGAACTGTAGACTGCCAATTGTTGTATTATGTATTGTTGTAATCGAACGCTGTACGAATATTCAATTCCTGTGAATTTTAAAGATTGGATGTTAGTCCATTATACATGGATGTATGTTAGCCTGACTCCCATTAACGTTCGTACGTTCACGAGTCATTGTCAGTTTTTGTTTTGTTTTTTTATGTCGAATTCCGTATTGACCCTCTCCTAAATCAATGTGAAATTTGATTTGTAACAACGCTTGAAGGTTGTTTTGGAGTGTCCGTTCATGTCGATCCTCTCTTGGATCGATTCGGGATGAATGGATGTAAATTTCATATTGATGTAGTTGAATCGCCTAGATATTATTCTGCAATGATCTTCGTATCGATGGCTATGAATCCCTGTAACCTTTAAAATGAGGGACACGAGGTTGTAATTTCGTATCGATGGCTTTATGATGAATACGAACTGTCCAACCGGTCCTCCGGGTATGATTCGTATCAATGCATTTCAGGTGGGTTCAAATTTCTACAGGCTTGTAAGCAGTGGATACGAAATATGCGTTTCGTATCGATGGGATCCAGTGATTCAGAAAAGTCTTTGTTGCAAATTTCGTATCGATAAGATCCGAGCCGATGGATACGAATAACTCCTTCGTATCGCTTTGATGGGAAACCTGTATCCACCGGTCGACACAACTGGGAATCGAATCATTTCCCTTCACTTCTTGGGTCCATATAAAAGCGTTTGGACTTAGCCGAATTTCTACTTATCATTATTTTCTTCTGGCCTTCACATCATTCCAGACTTTAAAGAATCGAGATATCATTCTTTCCTTTGAACCGAACCGAGTTTTAATCCTTCCAATTAATTACCAAAACTAGGTAAATAAGCCATGAACTTGTATCGAAAGATGATGAGACTTAGAATCCGTGTCGTCCTGCTTGCCTCCATGATTGGTTCTGACGATGTGGTGGCCGGAGGCGATCTTCATGAGGTCTAGGAGGGAGGAGATGCCATCTGAGTGGTTTTGGAGAAGATGAAGTGTGGCCTTAATTTCGTATCGATTGTGGAACAACAACTTTGTATCGATCACTTCGGCGACCGATACGATGTAATGCCAGTGTGACTTGATCGATACGAAATAAAAAGCGTACCAGTCGATACGAAATGGAAGCTTCGGGTCGATACGAAGTTGGAGTCTTTGACTGATATAAAAATAAGGTCTTTGAAACGAACGAACCGAACTTCGACTTTGATGGATACACATTTCACGCAAATTCAAATAATTGACTCCGACGAGCTTCATCTTTGCATAACTGGACTTGACCGTTTCTCTACATACTTGACTGCCTTTCGAAGCTCGACGATGGAACCATAACTTAACAAAATTTTAATAAACTTTAGCTCGGATCGGTCTCTAAAGTCTGGATGGCATGGTTGTGACGGTCAGTGATGACGGTCATTCCAATTGGATATCGAAGTCTCATCATTTGCATGTTTTTTTTCAAACTCTATAGAATTTCTCAAGTAATTTGTAGCACTGCATTGCACAACACATTCACGCACTTCACACTAGGAAGCACTCATGCTTATTGTCGTCTAATGATGGTTTTTAATAAGTTGATTAGCTATGGAATCCACAAGTTCTCAACAGTAGGAGCTTCAGAGTTCATCTCCCTTAGTCATAGAGATACCGGTCATCGCGGCCGAAGTTATAGATCTAGCTCCAGACGAGTTGCCTAGTGCCAGGTTTATCATCAGCCTACAACATTCTGTGCCATCCAACATTTCCGAAGATATGTTGGGGCGGATATGCCTATAGCATGGTTTACCGTTGGACGAAGTCTTATTACCGGGACCGAATGATAGACGACATGCTCCCCCGGAAGGGTTTACTGCCATCAATAGGCATTCATGTACAGCCAGGACGCTTCCTCCATTCAATCAATATATTCAGGAAGTGTTGTCCTTTTTTGGAATTTCCCCATCACAGTTACACCCGAACGGATATGCTTTACTCAAGAGTCTGTTCATTGTATTTATAGAGCATCTTTTCCGACCTCCGATCTCGATCGAAATTACATACTTATTCAACGTTAAAAGTCGGGGAGATAGCCCTTCCTTCATGTTCTTAGAGGCGGTCAGGAACTACCAAGTTGTGACGGGGTCTTGGCTAGACTGAGCTACTTCAAAACTGAGTGGTTCTATGTACGATGCCCGCTAGGGTTTTCTAGTCGATGGTTAGCCAGACGTAAGTGTTGTACTTATTCCAGTAGTTAACAGTATAGTTGCAATTGGTATTGGAGCTAATACTCTCATTTTTATACAGCCGCAATTCCTCGACCTGATGGCGCACATTTTAAAGAGAAAGTACAGGCCCTCCACGAAGTTCTAGGCGAGATGAGAGAAATCGAGTCGATGCTCACCGACAGGAACTTAAGAATTCTTGGATTAATCGAAAGAAACCAAAGTATCAGACTGGGGGGAATGCTTAGGGCAGTCCCGACGAAGCAGGTAAAGCGTAAAGCGCCATGAGTCGTAATTGCTGAGGAAGGTGATGATGAACACACGGCTACAAACGACGAACCCATGGTCGGGCCTTCAGACAGTTTTCAAGGTTCAAAGGGAAGGAGAAAAGGCAAGGCAGTTGCACATAAACATCACAAATCCACAAGATGGAAATCCATAATAGTGTCCTTGCCATCCTTCGGTGTTAGAATTTCAGAGGCTCCTCCCTCGCCAGTAGAGAATCCTTTCGAAGGACTTGCTGATATTCCGATTCTAGACTATGTGTCACTTCAACATGACTCCAGATTAGAGGGGCTTCAAAGTAATCTAGATTTAAGTGAGTCTCTACCCATCAGTGCGGCCGACATTACCGGTTGGTCGGGGGGTTGCACACACACATACACTTCACGGCACTACACGATTTCCAACCTTAAATTGTCTGCTTCAAGAATTCACTAATTCCTTTCTTCTTTTGCTTTACAGATACGATGAATAGGCAAGATTCTATGCTCAGCAGTCTTCGTTCAGCACGCCAATCATCGAGTTCGTATTATGAGTCCCGTCGAAGGGAGGATGATAGAAACCGCGATCTAGGTTATTCTAGTAAGGAATGTTACGAGAGGGATAGAGACAGAGATTATAGAGAACAAAGATATCGATCCTGATCGCGTTCTCCACCTCCCCTACTCCCTACATAGCCTTCTATTCACTACTCACATCTCCCGGAGCCTCCATGCCAAAAACCATCTTCTCATGCTCCAAGATCCGAGTCTCAGCCTCGTAGGACTGAGGCCGAACCTCCCACAGTTATCGAACAAGCCATCACTGAGCCCACTGGAGAAAGGGCTATCAGAATTTCCCAGTTAAGAAAAGATTTCCCAAACATATGTTTTGACGGCTTCATCTTCCCCCCTCACTTAAAGAAAATCCCGTCGGAGGCCGAACAAACAATGCATGATTATATTCATGACATTTATACACAGTATAAGGAGTGGATGAAAGCTGCAGATAAGGCATTAGCGGTGGCTTTCGAGCTGGCTAAAATAATTGAAAAGTTAGAATATGATCTCGCCCAAAAAGTCTGCATTGTCCAAGTGCTTAACAATGAAGCCGAGTCCTCTCGGAAATCAGAGATAGAGGCCACCAAAAAGGCCGACGAGGCAAACTTGGCTATAGAGAGGATGAGGTAGACACACTTCGCTTTGGTGGAGTAAATGGGCCATCGAAACACCACAGTTACCGCTGAAAGGGATGCTGCTCTGAAAGAACTCGACGAGCTAAAAGGAAAATTTTCTGAAATCATCAAAGAAAAGTATGATGCAAAAAAAGCAGCCCAAGAGGCATGGGAATAGGCCGTAGTGCTTCGGGGCTAGCGGGATGCGGCAACGACTAAGGTTCGGGAGGTGGAGACTAAGGTCGAGGAGGAAGTCCAAAGGGTGGAGTCTAGGCCAGAAGCTGATATTGAAGATCTCCTCATTGTTTATAATGCTAACGTCTTGAAGCATAGAAATCTAGCATGGCTCGGTAATTATCTGACACATCTATACAACGCCTGGGGCCGATTAGTGGGAGATGAAAAGGCTGCCCACCAAGCTGAATCAATTAATGAGTTCGAGCTTGAAAATCGGGTGTTGAGCGAAGAAGAGCGAAAAGTTCTCCACGATGCCAAGATTTCATATGAGAAGGAGAAGCTTGGCGCTCAGCATTTGGAAGTTGGAGAAGGTTCTGGCATCGAGCATCATGATACAAGTTCTGAAACTCCCATGCCGACTCAGCCCAAATCCACACCTGCGGTTGATCCTCAGCCCATTCCTGCTTATAATCCGGATCAACCGCAGATATCTCCAGCTCACGAGCAAGTCTCTAAGGCAATTCCTCCACCCGCAAGCCAAACTGAGGAAGGTATACATCCATCCATCCTTGATAACACATCACTCAATCCATGACTTTAGTACTCTTCTCTAGGTGCTTCAGACCCCGACTCATCCATCCTTGATAACGCATAACTCAATCCAAAGCCTCTTCTTCTAGTTCTAGAGATAACTCGGTATACATCCAACACTTAGCCAAAATCTTCAACACCTTTCTCTGGGACCACTCTTCTGATCAAGCTCTATCAACCTATGCAAAGGACAAAGTTGTTTGTACCAAAATTGGGCACAACACTCTTCGGAAGTGTTTGAAGAGATAAAATAAAGAAAGTAAATGTAAAAAGTGGATTATCTAAAAAACACTCCAGACAATAATCAGAAAAATAGCAAAAGAACACAGAGATTTAGAGTGGTTCGGCGCATTGCCTACGTCCACTATGAAATGATTTACTTTTATTAACTTTTGCTTGCTGGTTACAGCGGATTACAATAGTAAATCTCGAGTACAACAGTGAAATTCGAGTACCACGGTGAATTCGGCAGAGTCTGGACGTTAAACAGTCAAAAGATCCTTTTTCTATAGGCTCTGGGATGCTATTTATAGGATTAGGCTGCAAATATCTCGCTCAGATCTCGGGAAACCTCTTCTGGCATGTGAGTGGGCCCACGCGATCGATCCATGTGATTTGCATGCGATCTAGGATCGATATGAACGAGATTCATATCGATCGAAACTTCATCCAATTGAGTCGGGATCGACTGTGAGTGTTACTGAGGATGTATGCAAGCTTGCGTGAAAATTTGGTAGCACTTGGACTTGTAGATTTTGAGTTATGATCGATGCAAACTCGGGTTTTATGTGGGCTGTCTTGTTCGTATCGATACCCTTCGTATCGATCAGTTCGAATCGCTTTTGAGCATGTGCCTGCAAGTTGACGTGGCACTAAATTCTTGGATCGATCCACTTTTCATGCTGTGTTGACTACTTCCTCCCTCATATCCAACGTCTATGCCTTGCTCGTATCGATCTACCTCGGCCCTGTTCGTATCGATCGGTCGCATTGCTCTGTTCGTATCAATCGTTTGCGTTCCACTTCGTATCGATGGGAAGTGTTGATCTCGTATCAATCTGTGGTTGAGTGATACGAAGCATGTTGAAGCTTAATCGATATGAAATGGACTTCCGTGTTGAAGTTGATGGATGCGAAGTAGAAAATAGCGATCGATACGAAGTGAGCCTGCCTGCTGATGGACTCGAATAGGATCGATACGAATAAGATCGATTCTCTCGATAGATATGAAGTAGTGCACCTTGGTGGATATGAAGATATACTTGCTGATGGATACGAACATGCCGAGACTTGATGGATATGAACAACAGATGACACCGAGACTTGATGGATACGAATAGATGGATGCAAAATGATGGATGCGATTGCGTTGATTTCCTTGACTTGAATTGATCATATCTTGAGCATACAAACTCGGATTGACTTGAAATTTGGAGCGTTGGTTTTCATAGCTTTGCTTGTCATGTCATGTCAATTGTAGCTCGATCCGGACTCGGACAAAATTCGTCGATATCCATAGTAAGTCTGCGCATAACCGATCTTTGGGATGAATTGTCTTTGGTTTCCAGTTAAGTTTTTGGTATCACGGCCTCGCCAAAAGGCGAGATAACAAAAGTTGTAGCCTCTACTAACATAACTTGGTGCAGATTCATCCTAATGACTCGGTACTGAGTCTTCCCTTTGTCTCCAGTTTTGGTGTAGATCATAGTGTAGGCTTCTAGTTTGCTCCAGAGCCTCCCCTCCAACGTCCAATTCTGACCAACTTTGCCTTCGGTTTGTCCAATTCACAAATCTATCTTCCTAATCAACCAAAACACTAGCAAACAACATCAAAGCACAACATGTAAGCATAGAATCATAGTAATTACATCCATTCAAACATGCCATAAAATCAGCAAATGAACACTATATAGAACTATAGCAATAAAGCAATTTCTAACCCAAATCTAAGCAATAATCAACATATTACCATAAGCGTGGTGAATCACTATATAATTCCTAGACATCATTTTAGAATCAATCAATTTAGGCATAACATATGTTAACATGTTATTAAAGTTAGAGAAAGGATTTAAGGATTGAAACTATGTTAAAACCTATAATTCTAACATATAAACATGTATATGATAGTGAGAAGGCATAAACCACTCACCAATTACAAAACTCTACCAATTTGAATGTAGGTCCAATCTAGACAGTAATGAAAAGCACTTCTAATCAGCCAATTTGATAATCTCTAGCTTCTAATCGAGGACCTAATCTCTAATCTGCTATCTATTTTGATTTAGAGACCAATTTGGATGAATTAGGAAGGATTTATGGCTAATTAAGGTTTAGACTTGATTTGGAATGACGGGAAAAAAAATTAATTTGACTCTCCAGCCCTCTATTTATAGTGATTCTCTAATTAAACTAATGGACTTACTAATTACACACTGATTCTAGCCAGTAGGAATTAAAACTTAAAATAGCCACAACTTCCTAACCGTAAGTCCGTTTTTCTATTATGACCACTCTATGAAAAAACCCATTGTCCTAAAGCAATGGAATAGTTTGAGGCCCTAATTTAACTTCTATCAAAAGTTATAGCCCAAACAAGGTTTTTAGGTTCAAAAATTCATATAGAAATTCGAAAAAATCATAGGTGATTAAAATGTCCTTATGTATCATATTCTAAAATTATAGAATCATATGACCTTATACGAATAAAATAAAAATATTTTATATCCTTTGATACATAATATACGAGTATACATAATAAATCGACAACAAAAACTCACAATTTACATACATTTATGCTCTATTTAACTTCTTTTAATGTGAAATTAGACATAGAGAATTTCTATTCAAATTGTGGAAATAGATGGTGCAAACTACGATTAAGAATTCATACCTTACGCACCATTTCCTAATCAAAATCCTTAATCAGATCCAAAAAAAGATAAGAAGTGCAATAGAAGGTAAAACATTGAAATTGCAAAATATACATAATTCCATTATTTTTATATATAAAAATTTGAGATTCCAACCTAAGAATCGACGTTTCCCTTTGGGGGAATTTTAGGGGTTTTAATGTGATTTTTTCTTTAACCAAAGTTCCCCAAGACATATATCAAATCCAAACTAGACTATTCACTTACTAAATTTGAAAGACTAAGATTTTCATTCACAACAGGTCCTTAGCCCTTCCTCTCTTTCGATTTGTCATGCCTTTAATAATCTCTTTCAGATCTCCCTTTTTAGATATGTACAACAAGCGATTTGTGTGTGTATATATATATATAAATTAGATTTAGAAATCGAGGGATTGAAGGAGAATAGAATTAGAAATAAAATAATAAACATCTAGAATCTGTTATCGAAGACTCTAAAGAACTTTTGAACCTTTGAAGAGAGAGACCGATAGAGCTTCACTAGATTCCCCAAAATAACGTGTGAATAAAAGTGAAGGGGATAGACTCTTATTTACAGTGGTTGGAACACACCGAGACGTTCAGATTTAAGTCGGTTTAAAATAAAAAAACTGGAATGTTCATTGTGCAAACGAAGCCTAGCCATTGCTCACTAGTCGACCAGTTCGTTTATTTCAAGGAACGTTTTTAATTGTCGTTGATCGATTTATTTTATTCCTAACTTTTTAACATTAACTTCAACGATCACTTGACCCCTAAGTCTAACTACTGTTACTTTTCAAAATTCAAATTTTAGAATTATTTGAGTTTTAATTCTATTTAAATTATATTGAACCTAAAAACTTCAAACGTCCCTAACTTTTCCTTTTGAGCTCTAATTTCAACATATTATATATAGAAATTGATCAAAAAATGTAAGAACCCGAAAAAATTATTTTTTTCTTGTGATTTATATATATATCAAAATGAAATAATATTATAATTATCAGAAAGATTAAATTCTAAGTTACAGCTCTATTTCAAAGACTAAAATATTTTTTATGATCTGATAGACTAATTAGGTGTAACCTTGTAATATCATCTTGAAGGATGACGTGGCATTAAGTATGGCATTTAAATATGGTAGTAACATGTTTGCCGATTATTTGTAAGCTTGCAATAACACTGTGTTTATTAAAGCACAAGGTGGCATTATGCATGACACTTAAAATAAAGGAGGACACATCGGCTAGTGATGTGTAAGCTTATAAGATCACTATGCTTATTAAGATGACAACCAAGGAGGAATGTGTCATTACACCAATGTTTGCATGGAAAAGAATGGACAAGTGTCCTAATATGAGAATACCAAAATATCCTTGAAGAAAGTTTATAAATAGGATTATAATGTTGTTTTCTTTTTATACTTCGAAAACAAGGTTTATCTTAGAGAAAGCTAAGGAGCTAAACCATAGGCCAAAACTGTAATTTTTAAGGTGAGGAAAACTATCTATTTCTAAAATTTCATGCTATTTAATGGAGTGGTGTGTGACCTATAGGATGTTTAATCTATATGTCACACTGTTTTAACCTCTTTCGGTATTACAGCCATATGTTTTGCTGTATTTAATACTTTTAAACTCAACTAAGTGTATTTGATTGTTGCTTCAATTATTTGAAAGAAAGAATAATCTATATTGGTTTATGATTATAAAGTATCTTAGTATACTTATATATATACTTATGATTTGTGAAGGCTTTCGAATGAATGCGGTAAAAGACGAAAGATCTAGGATAGTGCACTATTACTTTATTTCCATACTGTGTGTTAGGAGATATGGTAAATCCATACTATGTGTTAGGATGCCAGTCGCAATGTGATAAAAAGTTTACAGGATCTAATTCCTTATTGTGTGTTTGGCTTAGTTCTATGTGTAGTTAAATTGATTTTTCAGTGATTCCAAATTTTGTTTTATGCTCCTGGTTTACACAAGATATTTTTATATGTCAAATGTGTTTGACAAAGAGAAAATTTACCGTTTTGCTTACCTAATACACTAATATATTTTAAAATATGGTTTGGACATCTTGGACAATTTTTGTAGCTTGATATGATAAAATATATATATGGATGCATGCTACCAATAAGTTCTATAATTGGTAAAGATGTTTTCTATTAGAATTCTATAATACACCACTATAACATGAAATTGGATTTGGATTAAATTGCCACCACACCGAGTCAGTATTGCTTATTACACTATACATAAACATTTTAGGTTTGGATAAGTAAAGTTTTGTTTGGGACTTTAAGTGGAGAGACCAAAGTGATGGACTTTTAGCTTTTGTTTAGTATTATAGATCTTGATGTATATATATGTATGAAGTCAAAAACAAGACCCAATGTAAATTATCTTGTAAATAAAGTATGAATATATAATATTTCTTCTGCTTGAAATCATTTCCTTTGGATGACTTAATGTTTGCCATTTCTCCTTGCAAACTTGTGACACTATTATGATGGCACCACATTATGAGGGTAGAACTCCCGAGTCCGCCAAGAGTGTTGGAGCGGGGTGTTGCAAAGCAGTGTCAGAGCCTAGGTTTAAGTGTTGCTTAGTAGAAAACCCTTTATCGTGTCACAAGAATAAAACCCTATAGTTTGGGTTTTGACAAAATAGGAAGTTTATACTATTTATTGACATGTTTATAATTGTTATAGTTATAAATAATGACAAGCCAAAAGACATGGAATACTATAGATTCATGGGGAGGGGTTAAGTGCACAACTAATCCCGAGGAACGACTAACCACAATCTTTAAACAATCCAAGAAGAAGACGACTAGAAGGAAAGTACAAAAGATTTTAGTGGGGGAAATTATGGAAGTGGAAAATAATGCATATGACTATGAAGAGGTACTGCAACGAGACTGTATACTGTACTATCTACGTCAAAAATAGAAGGAAATAGTAAAAGCTTTAAAGATGGCAGAGAGAACCGAGTATGGAGAAATTCGAGAATTTCTTAAAAGGCGAGGTGAAATTCTAACGCCTGTAAGACTTATATGAAGGAAAATATTCCCAAAGATAAATAGAAGATAGTTCGACGAAGAGGAGCTAGAATCCTAAGGATCAAACGAGGTCTTAGAAGAAGTTATGAGACTTATGGAAGTACCTATGGAAATTGAATTGAACAATATTATGGGATTCTTTCCCACACAATGACTTCCATGAAGAATGTAATATAATAAATAGAAAGGTTACTTAATGATTGGTGGTTGGTTTCCAATTTTGTTGACTTATAAATATTGAAGATGTATGTGGAAGTTTGTAAATAATAACCCAAAATTTGTTTATGCAAAGAAAAAGGGTTATATGTAGTATATCCTTTGTGTGTATGACTTCAGTTTAGTTAATTAATATTTCACGTTTAGTAATGTAATTATATCCGGCGTTGATCATAACAAATTTCCTTTGTTTCTCTAAGGTTATGGGAGACCGGGAAACTACTACTTCAACTCATAGTCAAGAGGTTCAAGCCTCTACACAACAAAATCCTATGGAGTTGTTTGCATCCTTCATCAAATAAATGGAACAAATATCCTCTTGACCCATGAATAGTCCATTTGATAATTTATTGAGTCGTTTTAAGAACTTACATCCATACATATTTATTGGAGATGCGAATCCATTTGAAGCTAAATAATGGATCCAACATTTAGAAGACATGTTTGAAGTATTGGATTGAAGTGAAATAGATAAAAGGAAGTTGGCTATATTTTAGCTAGTTGGAGAGGCAAGGAATTGGCGGGAGTTAATCAGGACCATAACTGATTCCAGTGTGTTGACTTGGAGAAGTTTTAAGGAAACGTTTCTTGAAAAGTATTTTCCAAAACATGAAAGAGAGAAGATGGAATTGAAATTTCAAGCTCTCACATAAGGAAACACGAAAACGGCCGAATATAAAAATCAACTTTAGGCATTGTCTCGATTTGCAAGTCATCTAATAAATACGCTTAAAAAGAGGGATGGAAGATTTGCAAAAGGATTAATTCCACCAATAAGGAGACATGTAATTGGTGATCGTCGCAAGACTTATGAGGCAATCATATCTGAAGCTCTTAACCTCAAAGAAGATTACATTCAACTTCAGTAAGAAAGGAATCTTTCAAATAAGTGAAATCGAAATAATAAAGGGAAATTTGATATTTAAAATAAATTCAGTGGGAAGAAGCCACGGTACAACAAGGAAGAGAAAAAAGGACATAACAAGGAGAGGGTCAAAACAAAATAAAAACATGTTATAATTGGAATGAGAAAGGTCATATTGCTCCTAACTATCCTAAGGAAAGAAAGTAGATTATATGCTACAATTGCAATGAACTTAGAAACACGAGCAAAGACTGTAAAAAGCCAAAAAAAGAAGATAAAGTAACATCAGAAAATCAAGCAAGGGTATATGCGGTTGTTTCTGAGCAACCACATATGGAAGGTACTTTATTTATTTTTGATTTTCAAGCTGAAGTTTTATTTGATCCGGGTTCCATTCATTCCTTAATATCTATAGTATTTTCTACTAAGTTATGTTTACCATTCGAGCAACTAACAAATCCTCTAATAATATATAACTTAGTAGAAAAAGAAATTGAACTTAGAAGTATATGTAAGAATTGTCCTCTTTATATCAAAGACAAGGAGACGCCCGTGGATTTATTTCTTTTCCTAACGAACAGGATCTCATTCCTAGAATGGATTGGCTTTACAAACATTATTCCAAACTAGATTGTCATGAAATGACTATAACCTTTTCCATTCTTGGACATGAGACATTCATATATTCATGTAATAAATTTGGAAATGCATTCATATCTGAATACCTAGCCCATATAGACAATAAAGATGCATGCCAACAACTAAACCAAATCAAGGTAGTAAGTGAATTTTAAGAAGTATTTAGGGATATACCACGGTTACCACTAAAACGAGAAATCCATTTTTGTAATGAATTGGTTCCTAGTACAAACCCAATAGTAAAGACAGCTTATCATAAGGCTCCATTAGGCAAGAATTAAAGAAGCAAATTCAAGAGTTCAAGGATCATGGATTTATTAGACCAAGTAAATCACCTTGGGGAACTCTAGTATTAATTGTAAAGAAGAATGATAGGTCCCTAAGATTATGTATTAACTATCAAGAACTTAATAAGGTTATAACTAAGAACAATTATCCATCACTTTGGATTGATGATATAGTTAATAACCTCTTAGGAGCTACCATATTCTCAAAGATAGATTTGAGATCCGGTTATCACAAGTTAAGGATAAAGGAAGAAGGTATTCCAAAGACTGCTTTCCAAACATGTATGGACATTATGAGTTTTTGGTCATGCCTTTTGGACTAACTAACGCACCAGCAGTTTTCATGGACCTTATGAATTATGTGTTCCATCCATACCTTGATCAATTTTTCATAGCATTTATTGATGATATCTTAATTTACTCTAAATCAAGAAAAAAGCATGAGAAACATTTGCATATAATGCTGCAGACATTAAAGGAACACCAATTGTATGCCAGGTTAAGTGTACTTTTTGGATGGATGATGTAACATCCCTAATTTTTGATAACATTATTCAGGAAATTTAGTTAGATAAATTAAATAGAATAATAATGATAAGGGGATTGAGATTTTAATAAATTACATATAAAGAGTCGTGCTTATTAATAGAGTAAATGGGCTTTAATTGGGTCATTAAACTAATTAAATTACACATGGGAAAAATAGTGAATATCTATTTTTATTATACACGGCTATACACATCTCACTCTTATCTATTCACATTCCATTTTCATTTTCACAAACACAATTCTTAAAATCTAATGGCCGGTCATTACCAAGGAAGGAAATAGAGGAAATTTCAATCTAAAGATAAGATCAAAGCTAGGAAGGATTAAACATCAACAAATCTCAAGTTCCATATGAAATCTTAGGTGAATAGTAATCTTCTACCATCTCTATTTTGTTCTATGTTTATATGGCTTTTGATTTATGATTTAAATTTGTTTTTGTGATAAAATGGGCGGTGATATGCTTGAGTTATATTATAATGATTTGTTTTAATTCATAAGTACATGAATTTGCATGGTTTTGACATGAAACCGAGAATACATGATTTGAGATTGCCATGGAAAATTTTTATGTTAAGTAAAACATGATTTTTGAGATGGTTTTAAATTTTCAGAATTTTCCAAGCTATGGAAATTTTATTATGAATTTTTAATGAAAATATGATAAAATTGGGTTTAAAATTTATTTCTAGAATTTTAGGAAGAAATTGGGTCAAAAATTTTAAAATGTTTGATTACATGATTAAATTGAATTTCTGTGATTTTTGGGGATATTTCCTAATTGATTTACTAAGGAAAATAAAATATTTTGAAAGAAGGACTTTTTTTAAATAATTGATTTTAGTATATGGAAGGACAAAAATGTTACATTTTAATGATTTTAATCTGATATAAATGTTGCAGTTTTAAAGGTAAAGTATTTGAAAAGTTTTTATGACAACCAATCAATAGTTTACAAATAGGCAAGTTGTTAGAAAGTAATTATTGAAAGTTGCTATAATTCAGCCTTCAAACCAGAAAAAAAAGGTGTTTTGCCCCTGTTAGTAAGTACCTTTCGACTCCTTTGATTCTGCCCCGTCCCAGTCGAAACCCACATAGTTGAAACCACCATAGTTGAAACCAATACACAAGATATCACTTAGATGGTATGTAGTGGATTAGAAGGTGTGCGGAAGGCTTGGTGTCGAAAGGTTAGCCTTCAATGGAGTCGAAACCCAGCTTTGTATTCATAAGTTAACATTCTTGACTAGTTTTACCTAAAGCTTTCGACACAGTCGACACATATGCTTTCAAAAAGGTTTTATAATTAGCTTTCGAAGAAGGTTGTCATGTTGTGTTAAAGTATTTGCTTTCAAAGGGGTACCTTTTTCCTTTAAATAATTGCTTTCGAAAGGGTAGGTTCCGACCTAGTCGAGACCTAGCCACTACCCTACCATTCGACTATGTTGACCAGTAATGCTTTCGGAAGGTTACCCTTATTTTACCTTAAATTAAGCCTTTTTCCTAATTGCTTTCGAAGGGGTTGAGGGTTTCGAAGGTGACGGAGTCCGAAGGGATTTCGACTCTGTGCTTCAAAGTTTTATTTTAAGGAGTCGAAAGGGGTTTCGACTCTGTTCTTTAAAGTTTTGTTTTAAGAGTTATAAAGGGTTTCGACTTTGTCCTCCAAAGTTTTGTTTTAAAGGTTTTGCTTCGCTAAGATGGTTTTAACACCATCAATTTTTCCCCAAACAATTTTTTGTCAATTTCGAAACAGATACTTATATAACCATTTTGACCCAAATGATGTTTTTAAATAGTAAATCCAATGCTTTTGAAAGGGGTACTTTCATTTGTTTTGAAGCTCTATATTAAAAAAAAATGATTTGATACCATCATAAGGTATAATAGGTACCGAAAGAGATGTTTTTACGGTTTCAAAACATAAATCCAGTCTCAATCTAAAGTAATAACCATGGCATAAATAAAGATTTTGAAATATTATTCACATTGTTATTAACCCATAAATGTATTTTGGGGAAAGGGCAGAATAACCAGTTAGGTTGACCCGGTAATGAATATATAACTTAATAGATGTTAAATTTTTAATTAAAGATATTGGCAGGGGCCAATAGGTTTATAGTAAGCCCATGAAAACTATATGATATTGGCAGGGGCCAATAGGTTCATAGTTAGCCCATGCAAACTATGATTTGATACTGGCAGGGGCCAGCAGGTTTGTAGTTAGCCCATGAAAACATATCTGGATTAAGATATTGACAGCTAGTCAATTTGTTTATAGTTAGCCCATGAAAACTAGAATAAGAGAAAGGATGTTGGAGTTACCAATAGGTTCTTAGTGATCCGGTGAAAACTATGAAATTGGACAGATAGTCCATAAACATTTATCAAGTTAATAATTAAGACAGACAGTCAGAATGAATGGGGATGAGTAACCTAGATTTGATTTACATGTTTTGCTTATCATCATAATGTTTTGAAATACTATGTTTTAACCATTGTGGATGTAGAAGCATAGTATATGGTTTTATAAATGTCTTATGATACTAGTAAGGGGAAAACCGTTCCGCTAAGCGACGTGGTCTCACTAGATATCTAAATGATTTGAGATGGTAAATTATTATTCATACCAGGCTTTATGTCTGACTCGAAGTTTTTGTTTTCCCCTTTAAACTCTCGGGTACTCAATTGATTTTGTGTAGGTTGAGAGTTACGGTTTTTAAGTGTTCTTTTAGACGAATAAAAGCTTCCGAAGACGTGCAAGAGGCAGGATTATTATTAGAGTTCTTTTATTTCCGCTGTGTGTTTTTTTGTAAAGACAATTTGTTTTCTTTCCTATCTATATACTCTGATCTACCAATGGGGCATCTTCGTATGCCGCTCTTAGCGTATTTTGTAATACTTACATGTTATCTAAATGTGGTCTGGGAATTGGAATTATGTAATCAAATTGGAATATTTTGAAATGGAATGTGGAATTTGTTT
This sequence comes from Allium fistulosum, assembly GCA_030737815.1. Taxonomy (NCBI): domain Eukaryota; kingdom Viridiplantae; phylum Streptophyta; class Magnoliopsida; order Asparagales; family Amaryllidaceae; genus Allium; species Allium fistulosum. Next base: position 942,100,482 of record CM060902.1, on the reverse strand, counting down.
TGTTGTTTAAATTTTTTTTCCATATTCTTGTGTTTCTATGTATCAATGTACCTAATGTCGTTGTATTTTGTCGCCGAGGATTACTAACTATGGATAACTGCAGCATCCGTTAGTTTTAGGACTCCATGTAAGGGGATGTGATAGGTGAATTACAATTTCTTGGGCATTTTATTTCATAAAATAGGATAGGATAGGATTAGACCCATCAAAAGTTGAAGAAGTTTTGAAAAGGAGTACTCCAAGAACACCTTTGGAGATTCGAAGTTTTCTTGAACTGGCTGGTTATTATAAAAGATTTATTAAAAACTTTTCAAAGTTAGCAGCTCAACTGATTAAGTTAACACAAAAGGACATAAAATTTATGGAATAAGAAATGTGATTTGGAATTTCATACATTAAAATAAATTTAGCTGAAGCACCAGTTCTAACATTACCAAGGAGTGGAGAATAATATAAAATATATTATGATGCATGTGGTCAGGGATTACAATGTGCATTGATGCAAGAAGATAAAGTTATTGCTTACGCCTCTCGACAATTAAAGAAGCATGAAGTAAATTTTCAGCTCATGACTTGGAGTTGGTAGTAATAATATTTGCACTAAAGATATGGGGACACTATCTTTAAGGCAAACAATTTGATATTTATTCTGACCATAAGAGTTTAAAGTATCTATTCCCTCAAAAGAAACTTAATATAAGACAACAAAGATGGACGGAGTTTTTGAAAGACCATGACTTCACATTACATTACCATCCCAGAAAAGCCAACATGGTAGCAGATGCATTAAGTCGAAAGTCATATGGAATAATTGCTAACTTGATGATCACGAAATGGGGAACTTTGGAAACTTTAGTAAAAATGAACGCTCGACCTAGGATGATTAAAAAAATAAATAGTGAAAGGAAGGCCATTATATGTAGTACGGTTGTTTAGCCTACTTTAGTTAGTAGAATTATACAAGTCTTAGGACAAACAAGGAAGTTAAAGGATTGGTTTATAAAAAAGAAAGAAAATGACCCAGTAGATTGGAAGGAAGGAAAATGACAGAGGATACAGATATAGAAAAAGAACTCGCGTGCCAAATCAAGTAGAATTGAAGAATGAGATACTGAATGAGGCACATCGTTCGATGCTTTCAAAAATCTTAGAAGCATGAAGATGTATATGGATCTAAAATGTCAAATTTTGTGGAATGGAATGAAAAGGTATGTTGCAAGATTTGTTTCAATGTGCCTCACATGCTAACAAATTAAGAATGAGCAACAACGACCATCTGGTCTGTTGCAACTGCTTCCTATAGCGGAATGGAAATAGGAACAAATTTTAATGGATTTTATTGTTGGACTCCCAAGGTCAAACCAAGGGCATGATGAAATATGGGTAGTGGTGGATTGCTTAACAAAATCAGTTCATTTTATAACCTATGGTATGCGATATTCGATTGACAAACTAAGTAGAATCTACTTATAAGTAATTGTCAGATTGAATGGAGCTCCAGTCACAATTGTTTCATATAGAGACTCACGATTTACCTCTAGATTTTGGTAAAGTTTTCAAAAGTCTTTGGGTACAAAGCTCAATAGAGTACCGCTTGTCATCCTCAAATAGATGGAAAATAGAAAGGGTAAATCGAGTAAGAGTAGATATGCTAAGATATTGTGTGATGTAATTTTAAAGTACTTGAGAAACACATATACCATAATTGAATTTGCATATAACAATAGTTACCATACAAGTATTAGTACGGCGCCATCTAAAGCCCTATATGGAAGGCCATGTCATTCATCGGTTTGTTAGGTGGAGGTAGGAAATAATAAACTACTTGGCCCTGATCTAGCGATAGAAACAAAGAAGAAAATTACAACCATACAAGAATGACTAAAATCTGCCTAATGTAGACAAAAGAGCTATGTAGATCAGAGAAGGAAAGATTTGGAATTTGAAGTAGGGAAACATGATCTTTTAAAAACTTCTCCAATAAAGGGTGTAATGCTATTTGGTAAGAAAAAGGCAACAGTGTCACATAGATTTATTGGGCCCTTTCAAATCACTGAAAGAATAGGTAAAGTTGAATATCGACTTGCATTACCTGAAATTATCAGATGTTCATGATATTTTCTATATATCGATGCTACAAAAGTATATTCCTGACAAATTGCAAGTAGTTGTTTTGAATAACATTAAACTTAAGAAGGATACCACATACATCGAACGACCAATCCGAATTATTGATAAATTCAATTTGTAAAAGTTCAATGGAATTATCATGACGAAAATAAGGCATCATGGGAACTTGAATCGGAAATGCTTAAACAATATCTATAGTTATTTGAAGACTAGATTTCGAGGATGAAATCATCTTTTAAGGAAGGTAGAATGTAGGAAACCAAACAACTTATTTTTTTCTTGTGTTATATATATATATATATATATATATCACAATGAAATAATATTAAAAAAATTTAAATGATTAAATACTAAGTTACAACTCTGTTTCAAAGACTAAAAGATTTTTATGATCTGATAGGCTAATTAGGTGTAACCTTGTAAAGTCACCTTGAAGCATGACGTGGCATTAAGTATGGCAATTAAATGAGGTTGTGACACATATGCCGATTTGGTTTAAGCTTGTAATAACACCATGCTTATTAAAGAACAACATGACATTACACATGACACTTAAAATAAATAGTGAGACATTAGCTAATGATGTGTAGGCTTATAAGATCACCATGCTTATTAAGGTGACAACAAATGGGGCATGTGTCATTACACTATTGTTTGCATGGAAAAGACTGGACAAGTGTCTCAATTTGAAAAGATAAAAATATCCTTAAAGAAAGGCTATAAATAGGATGATAATTTCATTTGGATTTTATACTTCCATATATCTAAAAGCAAAACAAAAGTAAGAATACAAGGAAGATCTTAGGGAAAGCCAAGGAGCTAAAACATAGGCCGAAATTATAATTACTAAGGTGAGGAAAACTATCAATTTCTAAAATTTCATGTGATTTCATAGAGTGGTGTGTGACTTATAGGATGTTTAATCTATATGTTGCACTATTTTAACCTCTTTCGATATTATAGACATATCTTTTGTTGTGTTTAATACTTTTAAACTCAACCAAGTGTATAGGATTGATTCTTCCGTTATTTGAAAGAAAGAATAATCTATATTGGTTAATGATTATATAGTATCTTCAAATATACTTATATATATATATATACTTATGATTTTTGATGGCTTTCGTACGAATGCGGTAAAAGACAAAAGATACAGGACAGTACACTGTTACTTTATTTCTATACTGTGTGCTAGGAGATAGAGTACATCCATATTGTGTATTAGGATGTCAGCCGCGACGTGATAAAAAGATTCCAGGATATAATTCCTTACTGCGTGTTCGGCTTAGTTACATGTGTAGTCAAAATAATTTTTTTATGGATTTCAAATTTTGTTATGCTCCTTGTTTACATAAGATATTTATATATGTCAAATGAGTTTGACAAATAGAAAATTTACCTATTTTCCTTACGTAATATGCAAGTATATTTTAAATTATGGTTTGGACATCTTGGATAATTTTTGTGACATATATATTAAAATATACATATTGATGATGCTACCAATAAGTGCTATAATAGGTAAATATGATTTCTATTAAAATTTTATAATACACCACTATTACATGACATGGCATTTGGATTAAATAACTACCTCACTAGGTCAGCGTTACTCATGATGATTCACATAAACATTTTAGGTTTGGAGTAGTAAAGTTGTATTTTGGGACTTTTAATGGAGAATCCTAAGTGAAGGATACTTAGCTTTTGCTTAGTATTATAGATCTTGATGTATATATGTATGAAGTCAATGACAAGACCCTATATAAATTATCTTGTAAATCAAGTATGAATTTATAATATTTCTTCCGTTTGAAATCATTTCCTCTAGTTGATTTAATGTTCTGGCATTTCTCCTTGCAATCTTGTGACACTATTATGATGGCACCACATTATAAGGTAGCACCCCCGAGTCCAACCAATAGTGTCAAAGCGGTGTGTTACAGAAAATCACCATGAATGCAATGGCATAACTTTGGTGGTTCAATTTTGACCTTTGCAAAATTTCCCTTTTTTTGCCTTACCTTATTTAATTAATTTATATTATATTATTTGATTTATTTCTTATTAATTTTTACAGGGACTTACACCATCCCCCTTTTAAAAAGGATTTTGCCTCCGAAATCTTTCCAATGGGCAACAACGTAATGCGCAATATACATCCATGTTATACAACCAAGTTATCTACACAACCATCTACTTAACCAAAAGTGTAATGTGATTATGTGTACAAACATACTATATGTTAGCTCAATCCTAGTGTGATTGCAAGTGTCGTTACATATAGACATGTATGCAAACATCCTAAACATGAAAAAAGTTTTAAATATATGTGCTAAAGTGATAGTAAAAGTGTAGCAATCATATCCTACCATCCAATCTAGCAATCAAAATGCAACCAAAACCTAATTTTAGAGAGAAACGTTTAGTGGTGAAAAGCTTAGGATGAGAAGTCCTCATGATTTCCATCGGATTTACCCTCCATTGTACTCGAACCAGCCTAATTTCTTTGTTGAGGAGCTTCCTAGTTCCATACTACATAATGCGTGCGGTGGCAGGAGATGCTATTGGCTCTGTCTCAATCTTCCTCAATTGATCAGGCTCTTCCATAGTGGCTATGCTATGTATGCATTCCCTCAAGTGAAAAATATGAAAAACGTCACGGATTCCTGCCAATTTAGCCGATAGGTCCACATAATAAGAAAGTCTTCCAATTCTTTTTAGAATTGGAAAAGGCTCAACAAATTTTGATATCGATTTTCCCGTCTTTTTGAAACTCACGGCTTTCCTAAAAGGAGAAACTTTGATAGACACCATGTCTCCAACCTCGAATTCCATTTCCTTTCTTCTCTTTTTCATGAATGATTTTCGACGGTCTTGCACTGCCTTCTTACATTGCCTAATCAACTCTGCTTTATCCAAAGTATCGTGAATTAAATTTAGTTTGAGTAAAATTTTATGGTGGTTTTCTACCAACATGTTTGGAGATTTGCATGGCCTCCCATAGAGGTGCTTCAAAGGGTTCCATACTAATCATCAATTGGTAATTATTGTTATACGCTAACTCGAATAATGGTAGGTGCCTGCTCCTAGTGTCTTCTACTCAACGCGTCAGCGACTGCATTTCCTGTAATGATCCTAATTTTGACTAACATTATTTAGAACATTTAATTGGATAAATTAAATAGAATAATGTTAATGGTTAAGGGATTGAGATTTGTTAATTAATAAGGGGTCGTGCCTTAATGAATGTATAAGCAAACGAGAATTTAAAATAAGTAAGTAGAAGGAATATGATAAGGGTAAAATAAGAACATCCTTCATTCTAATATCATAAACCATTCTGTTCTCCATTCCTTATTCATTTTGACATTCCCAAACAAAACTAAAACCCCCAAGAGCTTTGTCGGCCATCATTAAGAAGAACTAAAAAGAAGATAAGCTAGGAATCAAGTAGAAAGCTTGAAGAAATTAATCAAAGGGCAAATCTCAACCATCTTAACACTAAGCCAAGGTGAATAATAGATTTACATCTCATTTTTGACTATGATTTTGGTTTTATGATTATGGCCGAATTATTTTTCAAGTAACATGCTATGTTATGTTTGCTTAAAAAGTTATATATGCTTATTGATGATTTATATTGTTTCATATAGATTTTATGATCTGTCAAAATTAGAAAACCTATTAAATGACATCTATATGATATGCGTTTTTGATACATGGTCAAAAACATTATTTTAGAAGTGGGTTTTAAGTTTCATAATTTTCTAAGTAATAGTTTATTATGGATTTTCTATGGGAGAAAATAGTTAATATTGGATTTAAATTATTTAAGACAATTATATAATGATTTCGGTATGAAATTTTTATATGTTAGAAAACATATTAAAATTGAATTATTTTGATTTTTAGGGAATTTTCCTAAGTATTTTACGATGGTTATAAAATTATTTAAGTTAAAGGACTTAAATGTGTTATATGTTTTATCAAGAAGAAGGACTTATTTGCTTAAAATGTTTTAAATAGAAAATTTTAAATTTAGCAGCCTTTTTAGAAAAGGATTTTGGTAAAGAAATGGCAACCAATCATATTTTGACAAATTGGGCAAGTTAGGTGAAAAAAAATTACTTTGGAATGCATAAAATCAGTTTTGTTTCAAATAATAACTTTGCCACTTCCTTTGCTTGCTTCAGCCACCATGCCCAGTAGGTGTTTCGAATTCATTCGAAACCAATGCACATGGTATCAAGTAGTTCGTACGTATTGCATTAGAGAAAGGCAAAAGGAGCTGTGTCGAAAGCACGCATTCGAAGGGATTGATGCCACTCTAACTAGCTCTCGAATCAATCAACTTACCTTTGTTTTAAAAGAAGCTTTTGAACAAGTTTCCAATTGCTATTGTTTTTAGAAAGGAGATTTCGAAAGAGTTGCCACTTGCTTTTGTTTTAAAAGAAGCTTTTAAAAGGATAGCCGCTTTCAAACCGATTCGAAACCTAGCTACCGCATTCATACCTTTCGAATGAGTTAAACGCCACTTTTATAGCCTCCAAGCAATGTATTCGAAAGGGGTGCCTTTGGCTTTTAATTTTAAAAGTCGTCTTCTAAATGCTTTCAAAAGGGTAGTTTAGCTACTTTCAAATGGTTTCGGAGGCAATGGTTTCAAAAGGGTGGGTTTCGAAACCATCCTTTCTCTTTTAGTTGGGATTGATGCTTTTCGACGGTAATGCTTTCGCCTATGTTCTTATGACCCTTTAGTTATATTGAAAGTTAAACCCAATGGTCTTGAAAGGAACAATTTTATATGGTCTCGAAGCAGTGTTTCTACAATTTTTTACTTGAACCCAATGCTTTCATAGGGCAAGTTGCAAGGTTTTGAAAGATATGTTTTAAGTATTTCGAAAGGAAGGCTTTAATACTTTCGAAAGATAAGTATTAATGGTTTTTGAAAGAGGATGTCTATGATTTTAAGTAATGCTTTCAAAAGGGTTGTTTTCAATTATTTTAAAAGGGATTGTTTAAGGATTTAAACAAGGGTTTCGAAGGTATTGTTTTTGCCCTATAGCCCAATGTTTACTAAGTTAAAAAGAGGGTTTAGCTTATTTGAAGGGATAAATAATCCCATTGATTAAGTTTCATCAACAATGTTTTGTATAAAGCTTATATCATGACATAAGTATTTTGAGCAAAGCAAAGAGTATGATTTCCTTGTTTTATAGAAATATGATTTCATGGGTAAGTCATTTGTAAAGATGCTTACAAGGAAATGAAATTTGAATAGGGTAGTTAATCCTAAGTTTATGACTCAGATATTAGAAGACCAAATTGGACTGATATAGGTTCACGCCCTATACTTTAGATATTAGGCCCTAGCTAAAATAAGTCCAAAAATTCCAGTGTGTAGGGCTTTGTCACGGGTGGGACTAAAATATTATTACACACAGAAGGGAAAATACAAAATAAAGATAGGTTATTGGTAAGCCCGCAAAACCATTAGGATCAGTGGATCCTAGAAGGAGAAAAGATAGTCCAGGAATGTGTCTAATAGAATTTAGATTATTTATTTTGTCCGGTAGGCCCGAGTCATCCAAAGATTAATAGTTAGCTAGATAAAGCTATAGTGTGGACTGATAGTCCATTGATTACTTGATTTATATGCATATATTTTATTGCTCTTGCTATTATAATCGGTTTAATTGTAGGATTTTAATTTGTAAAAGATATGCTTTTAAAAGGATATTGGTGAGGAGAGACCCATTTTGCTAAGCGGCGTGGTCTCACTTGATATCAGTAAACCGGGATGTAATAGTATTATTCACACTAGGCTCTATCTTTGACTCAAAGTTTAATTTTTCCCCTTAAACTCTCGGGTGCTCAAAATTAATTTGAGTGGATTGAGAGTTAAGGAATTTTCAGGTTTAGTATGTTGGGCGAATAAGCTTCTGAAGATGTGTAGGAGGTAAAACTAGCTATATAGGAACTATTTAATATTATTTCTGCTATGATGCATTTTTGGCTGATATATTTGTCTAGTACTCTGATCATTCAAGAAGGCATCTTCATATGTCACTCTTGGCATAATTTGAAATAATTATATTTGACCAAAACCTGGGAATAGATTTGGGATTATGTAATTGAATATAAAATATTGATTTGAAATGTAATCAGAAAAACTATTTTTGAAATCTATGTTGATTTTATTTCATATTCATATGCTTCTGATATTATGGATACAACTAACATTACCGTATTTTATCATCGGAAGTTAATACTATAGATGACTGCAGCATCTACTGTGCTTAGCTTTAGGCCTAAAGATATGGGATGTTACAACTTGGTATCAGAGCATTGGTTTATGAAAACTTTAGAGAAATTTAAATTTTAAAATGATTTTGAAAAGCAGTTTCCTAAGGAATTAGAGAAAAGCCTTGGGTATGGAATGACATTATAGTAACATACTTGTATTTGCTATATATAAGTATATGCTTTATCTCTATGCTTCCATCTTTCTTAGGCTATTCTTCTGTACCTTACAAAGGCTCGAATGAAGATTTTAAGGAAGTAAGATATGGATGCTAGAAATGGAAGAGTTAATCTTGGTGGAGGAAGCATCACAACTAATGGGAATGCCAGACCAAATACTAGAAGGAATCCAGGTCGGGCACAATCTGCTAATGTTTGGGTTGGAGTGCCGCAAGTTGATATAGGAGCTATGTATCAGTTCTTTGTTAACATGATGCAAGCTGGAGCTGCTGCGGGATTAGTTTAAGGAAATGTTGAAGGAGGAAATCAGGGAGCTCTGGTGGTCAATAACTATGCGGTACTAAGCAGATACTATGCTAGGCTCGGAGGGAAGCCATTTATCGGGACTAAGGATGCAATTAAAGTGGAGAATTGGTTACTTCATTCCGAAAGGATCTTTGTTGATTTGGGGCTTAATGATGAGCAGAAGAGGAGGCTTGCTTATATATAGTTGCAAGGAGCAGCACTATACTGGTGGAACAGTGTTATGGTGGGAGTAAATGAGGAGACCATGACTTGTGTAGATTTAGAAGGGGGTTTAAGGAAAGATTCATGTTGAAGATCGCCAAGTCAACTCTACTTAGGAAATTTGCTGAGTTTGTAATGGGAGACATGACAGTGTTGGAGTATGCTACCAAACTTGAGGAGCTATCGAGGTACAGATATGCTACGATGAATGCGATTATTAGAAGGAATGAGAAGTTCATCCACGGATTAAAACCCAAGATTACTAAAGCAACTTTGCCGCATATTAGGGATCCATGCGATGTAGTTGTTGAGCATTAAGGCATGAGGAGATGCTTGCACTCTTAAATGATAACAAAGCAGTGGAAACCCAAGGTGGGAAGAACCAGAAGAGAAAGTTTTTCTATAAGAAAGGTGCCCGGAAAGGAGGAGCTGCCAAGAAAGGGAAGGCCAATGTAGTATGTTACATGTCGACAAGAAGGGACATATTGCTCATGAGTGTCGGGCAAGCAAAGGGGAGAATGCTGCTGACAAGAAAGAAGTGAGGTGCTTCAACTCTGACTAGATGGAAATTATAAAAACTAATGCAAGGAACCAGCCAAGGATGGAAAAGGAAAAATTTTCTCATTGGAACTGTTATCCCGCCTTTTGGCAAGGCCGAGATACCAAGGAATTGGTCAAAAACCTAGAGTCGCTCGTTATGGACATCTAGTGCACATAGGTCTACCCTGGATATCGATGAATTTTGTCCGAGACCAGATTGAGCTATAATTGATAAGACATGACTAGAAAAGCTATGAGAGCCAACGTTCCAAGTTTCAAGTCAATCCGAGTTCATATTCTCAAGTTATGATAGATGCAAGTTGAAGGGAAAGGCCATGTTTTCGTATCCATCAGTGAGCCCAATTTCGTATCCATCAATGTGGCCACACTCCGTATCCATCAAGTTTCCCTTGCTTCAAATCCATAGGTGTCACTGTGCTTCGAATCCATCCAGTGACCATGCTTCGAATCCATAGGTGTCACTGTGCTTCGAATCCATCTAGTGACCTTGCTTCGAATCCATCCTAATGCCTTGCTTCGAATCCATCAGTATGCCTTCCTTCGAATCCATCGAGTCAAGATCACTTCGAATCGATCATGGCACCTGACTTTGTGATGACGTGGAGCGGAACTTTAGCCTTGATCCATTTTCTTCTCCAGTTTGATCGAGTCGTCCTGGAGACTCTGCCACCTTGACTCGATGGATTCGAAGGAAGGCATACTGATGGATTCGAAGCAAGGCATTAGGATGGATTCGAAGCAAGGCATTAGGATGGATTCGAAGCAAGGTCACTAGATGGATTCGAAGCACAGTGACACCTATGGATTCGAAGCAAGGTCACTGGATGGATTCGAAGCACAGTGACACCTATGGATTTGAAGCAAGGGAAACTTGATGGATACGGAGTGTGGCCACATTGATGGATACGAAATTGGGCTCACTGATGGATACGAAAACATGGCCTTTCCCTTCAACTTGCATCTATCATAACTTGAGCATATGAACTAAGTTTCAAGTCAATCCTAGTTCATATGCTCAAGTTATGATAGATGCAAGTTGAAGGGAAAGGCCATGTTTTCGTATCCATCAGTGAGCCCAATTTCGTATCCATCAATGTGGCCACCTCCGTATCCATCAAGTTTCCCTTGCTTCAAATCCATAGGTGTCACTGTGCTTCGAATCCATCCAGTGACCTTGCTTCGAATCCATAGGTGTCACTGTGCTTCGAATCCATCTAGTGACCTTGCTTCGAATCCATCCTAATGCCTTACATCGAATCCATCCTAATGCCTTGCTTCGAATCCATCAGTATGCCTTCCTTCGAATCCATCGAGTCAAGGTGGCAGAGTCTCCAGGACGACTCGATCAAACTGGAGAAGAAAATGGATCAAGGCTAAAGTTCCGCTCCACGTCATCACAAAGTCAGGTGCCATGATCGATTCGAAGTGATCGATTCGATCGTATCGATTCGAATGAACCAGCCTGCCAAGAAACACCGATTCGAATCGATCATAACTCGAGATCCATAAGTCCAAATGCTATGAAATTTTCACAGAAGCTTGAGCACATGTTGAAGAACGTTCACACCAAATTTCAGCTCGATTGGATGATTTCTTGATCGATTCGAATTGACTTCGAATCGATCCCAAAGTGGGCCCTGATTTCCTAAATTCGGGCATGTGGGCCCCCTCACGTGCCAGAAGCGGTCTCCCCTAATTTTAGGCGAAATATCAGCCTCCTACACCTATAAATAGAGCCCCTAGTCATTCAGAAAAGGGGTCGGACAATTCTAAGCACTAAAGAGCGCCCAGATTCTGCTAGATTTACTCCAAATCACCACTGCTACTTTAGATCCGGACTTAGCATATAAAATCAGTTGTACTACATCATAAGAAATTGTAATCTTCAAGTATCGAGCAATAAAACCATCAAACTTCATAGTGAACGTAGGCGAAACGCCGAACCACTCTAAATCGCTGTCTTCTGTGCAATTTACTTTTCTGTTATTTGGAGTTTTTGTTAGATAATTCTCAGTTTTAATTTTCTTTCTTCACTTTTATCTCTTCAAAAACTTCCGAAGAGTGTTGTGCCCATTTTTGGTACAAACACTTTGGTGCTTTCACTGAGAAAAACCTTGCTTTTCTCCTGCTCTGTGGATCTACTATCGTAGTTGGATTGCAAAAATCTAAGGAGGAGATCCAGATCTGTCGTCAAGTGGTTCCATCTCTTCTATTCAGATTGCTCAAGATCTAAGAGGAACTGCATTCATCAATCATTTCGTATCCATATTTTCGTATCCATAAAAATATGGTGATTTTCGTATCCATGATTTCGTATCCAGAAAAAATGCCAAAGTTCGAATCGATCACTTCGAATCGATCTGCTTCGCATCACTCTGTTCGTATCGAACACTTTGAATCGATCTGCTTCGCATCACTCTGTTCGTATCGATCACTTTGAATCGATCTGCTTTGCATCACTCTGTTCGTATCGATCACTTCGAATCGATCAGCTTCACATCGCTCCGTTCGTATCGATTCGGTCGAGCCCTATTCGTATCGATCACTTCGAATCGATCAACTTCGCATCGTTCTGTTCGAATCGATCATTTCTACTCGACCTGCTTCGCATCGCTCTGTTCGAATCGATCATTTCGACTCGATCTGCTTCGCCTGTGCTCTGTTTGTATCGATCGCAACTGCTCCAATTCGTATCGATACTCGCACGCTGTTCGTATCGATCCATCTATGTCCAATTCGTATCGATACTCGCACGCTGTTCGTATCGATCCATCTGTGTCCAATTCGTAATGATACAAAATTTCAAAAAAATTATTTTTCGGGTACGACCCAAATTTCCTAACCCTAGCCGCAGCGCAGGGCACCCGCATAGTGAATTCAATCACCAATTTAGTGAAGGAACATTCCATCCGTGCTTCTAATTGTTCCATGACTGAACAAGACATAGGAGATCACAACAGCAAATGTTGAGTTGCAATCAAGGAATGGGTGGAATGCTATTTCCTCCAATTGACCAGCTTTTAAACTCCTGAATTGACAACTATGGTATGATGGCTAATATGACGACTTCCCTACAATGTCAACTCTGCCAACTCAAAACATAGCTGGTCACCGCTGAACCATCTTCAAATGCCCGCATCTTAATCATTCCATGTCCACGTGACTAAAAGCATGACATACAACCTCAAGAGGACTTCCTTAATACCCTATATAGGTCTCCTATCTGGATGAAAGTTTGGGATAAACACCAATCTATTAGCCCATTTTAACCAACTCGTCGTCCAATCGGCATTACCAACCACTCAAACGTTGGGCAATCATGCATACATCATTCACCAGGGTTACAAGACCCCTTGGCAATAAAATGGACTTGATCATAATGTCGATCAGAGAACTTTTCCCAGTCAAGACCTATCCGTTGAAACCATCCTACATGCAGAACTTCCAATGAAAATTCAACATGCTAACTATGTTGGTTTACTATGGAAATACGACCCCCGACACTACCAAGGGTGACGAGTGCCATCAAACGCATATGTCTTCCCTCATTCCTCAGAGAAGACCGTCGATCACGGTAAGATATACCAGTTATACTTCTTATATTGTTGAAGTGAATGAAGAAACTGGCAGCCAACGAATTTATCCAAAGCCCGCAGCCAGTTGCTGCCGATATCCATAAATGAATTGATCACCAGCGCTTATTTCCAGACTTTAACAAGAGAACTGGTGGATCGCCGCCGACAATTACACCAACATGTGTAGGCCATTTTTGAGTTGATGAATCAGATGAAAGATCAACATAGCAAGATAAGCAGGGGACCTGCTCCATACTCTAGATCGGAAGACTCCTCTTCTCTAAATGGCTACCGTGAACGCCAATGCCATAAGGCTGCTCCGGAAAGGATAGCTCCAACAATATGTGCAAGCCCTATAAAACGAAGGACCAGGAACATCCGACTCCTATCAATCAAAGACTTTGATCAAATTGAACCATTTGCGTTAGACTTCTAACTGGGAAGAGTTGGAATGATGTGCAATAGCGAGCATACGACGCTGCCTCACTTATCAATGAGATTTGATCTGATCTCTTTTGAATTGTTTCTAATTCAATTTCATTTACGTTGTGAAATATGACCTACTTGAATTAAACTACTTGCAAATGATGCAGGTAACCGAGTACTTAAGATTGGATGCAAAACAACCTCCGCGGACCATGATCAAATCATTGAGGTATTATCGTGATGAGCATGATTCGACCACTCATCGGCTACTATATGCCCCTAACTGGAGGCAAGGCATCAAAGCGGAAGAGACCGACAAGGTCGGAACTCTAGTACAAAGTGGATGCAACTGACCATCCACTCATCCGCCTATGCAATTTAATTTGGAGATGTAATAAAGACTTGGAGTTATATGTCCCAACAATGCACTCTCCATCTCGTACTTGAAGCTTGCCAAAATACTTATGCTTCTCCTGATTCCTGATAAAATCGGAGTCACATCAAGGGTGGACGTGATGTCACCATCCATGCATCCAATCCTACATTAGACATTTGGGATTATTTGAGAGAACACATGTTTAAAGGTCTAACTCTCAATTTAAAGTCATCAACGACTGACTGCCTACTCACTAACCATCACGAGCTGTCATTTCAACTCTCTTCCTTAGCTCGATCGAAAGAATGCAAAGTATAAATTGGATGTGACTCGACTGTCTGCTCTCCAATTCTTGCACCCTACTTAAGGGAAAATATACAACTCAAAGTGGATGTAGTTCGACCATCCTTTCCTATGCTTGAGCACAAAGCTCGCCAGAACACTAATCTTACTCATTAGGCTTAGCAAAAGTGGAATCCAAACGAACATGGACGTGATCCAACCGTCTATAAACTAAATCTCATCCTTCTTTGAGGGGCCTATAAGTGGAAGTTAATCGGGATCCCACCGATCACTTGCTATGTGAAACACCGAGCTCAGGGACAAGCCATCAAACTGCGGCAATAAGGGACTGATACACGACAATCCTCTAACTATTTCCGGCTCCCAAAGTGTGAGCTAGAGTATAAACTTACGGACATGGGCTCGAGGAGGATAGATCCGTCCATCTAACGACTTCGCCCATGTTCAACCTAAACCCGAGGAGGATGGATCAGTCCATCTAACGACCTCGCCTTCCATATTTACAAGCTCAAGGAGGATGGATCCGTCCATCTAACGACTTCGCTTGCCTACTCAGGGTGGATATGATACAACCATCCACGTACCTGATCAATCAACTACGTATTCCCAGAGTGCGAAGCGGAGTATAAACATCAACTCCGAGTTCCCAGAGCGCGAACCGGAGTATAAACATCAACTCCGTATTCCCAGAGTGCGAAACGGAGTATAAACATCAACTCTGAGTTCCCAGAGCGCGAACCGGAGTATAAACATCAACTCCGTATTCCCAGAGTGCGAAGCGGAGTATAAACATCAACTCAGAGTTCCCAAAGCACGAACCGGAGTATAAACATCAACTCTGTATTCCCAGAGTGCGAAGTAGAGTATAAACATCAACTCCGACACTACGCCATAGATTGCATACTGCAACACCAAAGAAGTGATGCAGGAAGTGCCAAAAAATGATGCTGTAGGCTAAAAAAGGGCAAAGGCAACACTTTCTCGGTGTTGCATTTTGCCGCGTTGCCGCAGACCTCAAAGGCAACATTTTGACTATCTAAGGCAACATAAGAAATATTGTTGCAATAGAACCATATTTGGGTCTATAGCAACATCCATAGGTGTCTGTACCAACATTCCAAAATGTTGCTATAGATATTAACTTTCTGAATTTGTGGGGCCCACAATGTAGAGCATATTTGATTTTTTAATAGAAATAAATATTTATTTAATAAAATGCTATTGCACAGAATTGGTATTCAAACAGTAATTTATTTAAATAAATATTTTATTTCAACATTTGAAATAGTACAAATTCCTGACTCCACTATTTTACAATTCAATGATATATAACACTAATATTTACATATACAGATAATCCTCACTACATCACTCAGTTCACTCATTACATATGCAGTTTCAATTTATACAGACACCGACACTGACAAATAAATGACGAGCTGAGTGCCGAGCCGAAGGCGAGCCGAGTGCCGAGCCGAAGGCGAGCCGAGAAGCGGGTCCGGGCGCAGCGCCGGCGGGGGTCCGGGGCACCGCAGTCCCGGCGAGAAACAAGTGGGCACCGCCCGATTCATCTGATTTCGGAAGATCGAGCCTTCTTTGAAACCTGTCTTCAGCTCATGCATTCATACACTCATGCACATTTGATTTGACTCTGTCTTCAAGCTTGTATCCAGCTGTCCAGTCTTCAATACCTGTCACATATGATTCAAAAGAAGTAATCTGGAAAATAATATTTAACTCAAACAGAAAATGAAAATATTTTTGTTATAATATTTGCCTCAGGTATTTGGGTTGTTTCTTTTCATAAGTGCATAAGCCAAACATGAATGCAACACATGGATACAAGGACACGGCACAAGGTCAAACCCGAGTCATCGACTGGATTCAACTCAGGGCCAAGCAACCAACAAAACAAACAAGAACCAGGTTCAGCAAAATGTAGACAAGCCAGTGCAAGAAACACAGCAGTACACATAGGCAGCCCATCAAGCAAAAACAGTGAATGCATCAGGCATGTACAAGAGAAACATAGGCAGTAATATGATATACAGAGGACTTGGAGCATCAGTTCATGTTAAAGAACAAGGCTAGCATGGTACCAGTTCAGTCCAGACCAAGAAAAACCAACAAAGCTCAACACACATATGTTTGTATATATCGTGGAAATCAAAACTCAATGTTCAGATTAGTCAACAGTTTTAGAAAACCAAAGATCACTTTCAAAGTTCTGATTTTCAAAATGCAGAAGCTTTCAAGTGAAGCAGTTTTCTAGAGGACAGCAGAATACAAATACTTCAAGTTCTGGTTTAACAAATGCAGCAAGGTACAAAGGTATGTGAACAAGTTTAACAAAGGTTCAAGTTCTGGTTTAACAAAGGTTCAAGTTCTGGTTTAACAAATGCAGCAGAAAGGAGCTAACAAGCTCAGATTAGAAATCAAAAACAAGCCAGTGAACCAAAATCCAAAATCCAACATACCAAATAATATCACATCGCAATTCATCATCGGCAAAGCAAAATCAATCCAGTGAACCAAAATCCAACATACCAATACATCATCACAATCCAACATACCAGATTTCTCAAAGTCCAACAGAAAGATTAAACTCGAGATTATAGGAAATAAAGCCTATAAATAAATCCCAATTCATCATCGGCAAAAGCGTGCGAGTGTAATCAAAATCGAGAATAATCAAGTAAACCAGAAGGCAGAAAACATACCAAATAATATCACATCGCACCGAACGACGAAGTCAAAGCAATTCGAGCAATCAATCAAGGAGAATGAAGGAGCAAGCTACCAGGAACGTTTCTCACACTAGATTCGATCAATCAGAGCATCAAAGCAACTGGAATCGCGTGCCCTAGTTTTCACAGAGTGGAACGAAAAAGAAAAATGCCGTGCCCTAATTTTCACACAAAGAGGAACGAGAAAGAAAAGTAAAGCGGGAAATGAAAATTGCTAAGGTGTGGATTGATGGTGTGGATTGACGGTTGAGATTTTGTTTTAAATGATGGTGTGGATCGCTGAGGTGTAAAATTTTATTAATTTTATTAATTTGAATATATTTATAGCTACTGCAACATTTTGCTGATATCTATGCTAACACATTGAAGTGAATGTTGCAATAGACAAAAATCAGCATAGCTATCGTTACATTGTAGCTAGCAACACCTTGTAATTTCGTTGCAATAGGCCATCTATGGCGTAGTGCGAGTTCCCAGAGAGCGAACCGGGTTATAAACATCAACTCCGAGTTCCCAGAGTGCGAACCGGAGTATAAACATCAACTCTGTATTCCCAGAGTGCGAAACGGAGTATAAACATCAACTCCGAGTTCCCAGAGCGTGAACCGGAGTATAAACATCAACTCCGTATTCCCAGAGTGCGAAGCGGAGTATAAACATCAACTCTGAGTTCCCAGAGCACGAACCGGAGTATAAACATCAACTCCGTATTCCCAGAGTGCGAAGCGGAGTATAAACATTCAACTCCGTATTCCCAAAGCGTGAAGCAAAGTATAAACATCCAACTCTGTGTTCCCAGAGCGCGAACCGGAGTATAAACAACAAACTCCAGCTTCCGAGAGAGCGAACTGGAGTATAAACATTAACAAAACCCCAGAGTACTCCGAGAGCGCGAGCTGGGTACAAACATCAATAAACTCCAGACTCCGAGAGCACGAGCTGGAGTATAAACATTAACTAACTCTGAGATCCCAGAGTGTGAACCAGAGTATAAACAACAACTGACTCCAAACACCCAGAGTGCGAGCTGGAGTATAAGCATCAAACAAATGCGCTTCGAGGAGGGTGGATCCGTCCGCCTAACGACTTCGACCATATCTCAACCAAGTTACATCACTTATTCCCGGAGTGCGAACACAAAAAAGGAGACTCATAATAGACGTGACAGACCGTCTAATCAACAAACTCCAGACTCCGAGAGCACGAGCTAGAGTATAAACATTATCTAACTCCAGATTCCCAAAGTGCGAACTGGAGTATAAACATCAACTCCGAACTCCCAGAGTGCGAGTCGGAGTATAAATATTAACTCCGTATTCCCAAAGTGTGAAGCGGAGTATAAACATCAACTCCGAACTCCCAGAGTGCGAGTCGGAGTATAAACACTAACTCCGGATTCCCAGAGTGCGAACTGGAGTATAAACATCAATCAACTCCAGACTCCCAGAGTGCGAACTACAGTATAAACGTGAACTAACTCCGGATTCCCAGAGTGCGAACTGGAGTATAAACACCAACTGGGTACGAATGACCACCCATCAACTTACTTCGGTCCCGAGATCGCAGGATAGAGTATGAACACAAAATGGGTGTGACCAACAACCTATCAACCAACTCCAGTCCTCAAAGCATGGTTTGGAATATGAATACCAAAAGGGATGTGATTCGACCGTCCATCTATCAGCTATGGTTCCTCATCAAGTTCTGTAGTACAAAAAGCGGATGTGGTTCGACCGTCTGCTCTCCAATCTTCCCCTGAAACGGGGGCACACTTAACACACAAAATTGGATGCAATCTGACCATCTAGCACTAAGCGGGTGTGACACAACCATCCATGCATCAACTCTTGTCCCCAGCATGGGACCCATAATGTAAATTTATAGGGATGCACTCCAACCCTACAAGACAAAATTTCTTCCTTGATTCGATAGGGAGGTGTAGATTCGAAAAACGGACCTAGTTGGATGTCCCGTTCTAAATTAATATTGCTACTATCCAACCTCAAATGAACATGGCATGACCGTTCATCTGCTAGATCTCGCCAGTGAACCGATGGGTTGTGCGTGCAACATGGACGGATGTGACCTAACCATCCGCCAATCAATTCCTTCCTATAGTTCAGTGGGAGAAGCATCAAACTAAAGTTGTTGTAATTTGACCGGCCACACTTCGACTTTTGCCCTTGACTGGGGGCAGACGAATTGACCGAGGAAAACACGGTCTGACCATTTTCTACAAAAAAAAACTTAGTCCCCAGAGTGTGGACAAGGGTATAAACATCAAATAGGTGTGATGAATGGCCCTTCAACTGACTCTGATCCCCAAAGTGTAGCTATAAGAATGGACAAACGAATGAATATGATTCGACCATTCATTCTCCAACTCTGACCTGAACTCGACGTGAGGAGTGTAAACTCACTACAGGTGCAATTAGACCATCCACGAACTAACTCTACTAACCCAAGACTGGGGGCAGAAGTGCAAATCACCGAAAGAAGAGAAAGGTGACTCGCTACATCTCCAGCTTAGCGTCCTTTACAACTTAAGGAAATGACTACAAGGAGCCTTTAATGCTAACCAATCAGAATGATGCCCGAAATTCTGGGCAACCAATTATATCGTACCTCCAGGTCGACGGGCAATATCAATCTGCACCTTTCATATCATACCATTGGATCGATAGGAAATGAGGTCCGAGCATTCTACATCGTGCCGTTGAATCGACGGTCAATATCGATCCTCCTCGACTGTAAATCAGTGTGACCCGAACGTCCATCGAATACCTTTGACCAACAGAGCACGGATAGAAGAATAAACCATGAATGATTGTGACCTGACCATTCGTCCTCTGTCGCCTTCCTTCGATCCGTCAGGAAGAGCATGAGACCAAATGAGCATGGCATGACTGTATTTGAGCTGACTTTATCCCTAGATCTAACGGGAGAACGTAAATCGAAATGGACATGGTTGATCACCCAACTCCAAATGAATGCAACGCGACCATTCATTCATTGACTCTTACCATGATCCGACTAAAAGAGCAATTCAAAACAAGTGCAACCTAAACATCTGCACACTGATTCTTACCCTGGATCCGACAAGGGAAGCATCAATCCTGCATTGGATCTGATTGGACGATTCATTCTTCAGTTTTTGCCCAAAGTACGACAACATAAGTAGCAAAGTAAATGTCATTGACCGTCCAGAATCTAGCTTATGTCCGAATGTTGGCAAAATAACAATGTATTCCGCTAAGAAAAAAGAACTAGAACATAATACAAGATATGCACGACTCAGCCTTCCATCGGTTAACTCGATCCCATGGTTCATTGGGATAGAATACAAAATTGAAGCAAACATTATCTACCTTGCCACTAATCGAGATATTCCCCAGACTTGGGGGCACAAACAAGAAGATAAGATTAATATGATTCAACCATTCATCAGTCAACCCTGGTTCTTAAAGCATGAACTACAGCATAGACACAGCTAGGACGAGACCAGACCGTCCGCGTAATGCATCCGCCAACCTGAGACTGGGGGCAAAAGAATAATTATCCGAGAGATGACTATGATAATTTGAACCTATGACCCATGCCTGATATTCATAACAACCCTAGGTTGCGACCGAAAGGATGCCTGGAGATAGAGTCATTAGATCAATACCTGGACTTATGGGCAACTGATCATCATTCCGACCCTTCCGATGAGCAATGGATCGCAGGTACATTGCATGAAAAATGCATCATTCAGAAACATAAGTCAATTCAATCTCAAAGCTATAGCCAGCTATGTAGCATCATGCAGTACAAGGCTAAGTTCAACTAATCCTTTGATTCAACATCCTTATAAGCCTGATCATTTACCATTGCAAATAAACACATAAGGCATCTACAACCCATCACGAGTATTGTAGATCAGATCACAACTCTGCACAATGATGAAGAAAGAGTCAACTGTTTTACTTCAGGTGAATCTTGATGTGTTCGCTTGGACTCAATCTCATATATATATATATATATATGGACTCTCACCAGCCATGAAGAACCCTACATTAAATGTCGACCCGAGGCATGTCTCGGTGAACAAAAGCAATGCGACATGGATCCGGAGAGATCTGTTGCAATTAAAGAGGAGGTGAATCTGCTCAAAACCAGTGGGTTTATCCGTGATGCCCTCCAACCAAAATGAGTATCCAATCCTTTACTTATAAGAAAAACAAACAGGGAGTGGAGGACATATGTCAACTACTCAGATTTGCATGGGGTATGATAAAGCACAACTTTCCACTTCCAATGATCAACCAACTGATGCACCCGACCATCAGACATGAATAACTCACATCCATGGATGCAAACTCCAGATACAATCAGATATTGAAGCATGTCCCAAACCAGGAATACAACTGTTTCGCTACTAACCTGGGCCTATAGTTCTATGCTGCAATCTGTAGACTCAAACTTAAGTACACTTGTGCTACTTACAAAAGGACGATTAATAGATCATTCAAAAATTAGATCGACCAATCGATAAAGGTAGATATGGTTAATATGCTCGTGAGATCACGACTGTCAAATGACTATATCGATGACTTGACAGAGATATTCAGTGCTTTCCAAAAAATGCAGGATGAAACTCGATCCTTTGAAATGCTCTTTCACCATTAAATCATAAATATTTTTTGTTTTCATCGTCAATTCTCATCGAATCAAGACAAATTTCTAGAAAATTCCAACAATTAGAGACACCTATGTACCGAGGACAACCAAGCAGCTCTGAAAGATCGCTTAGAGAGACTTCCCATTTTACCCAAACCTTGGATCGTGACGATTTATACATCAATTGGGCCGTGTCAACACACGCCATAAGCATCGTAATGCTATGTAAAGAGAAACGAATCCAAAGACCAGTATATGATGAAGGCTGGCAATTGACAAGCTCACCTCGTTAACATCCATATCGACCAACCGTTATGATAGGTCCAACAGAAACCTTGGATGTCTGAAAAGTTACTCAAATGGAGTATCAAGCTAAGCCAATTTGATATCACTTATCTCCCTCGGAGAGCTCTCCATGGTTAAACATTAGCATTCTTCATATCTGAATCCACCACATCAGACGACTATCCGAAGAACAGTGGAGAACCGTCCAAGCGATGGAGAACGTACACCGATGGTACTTCCACTAATCAGCTTTCTAACATCGAAGTTGCGTTAATGACTCTTGAGGAACGAACGATCTGCTACGCCCTGAAACTCAACTTCTCTGCAACAAATAACGAAGCTAAGTATGACGCCTTGGCGCTCAAACTTGCAAGAAAACTACGAGTGGAAGCTTTAAATGTCTTATGTGATTATCGGTTAATAGTACGCCAAGTTAGGAAAGATAATCTGATTAGGGGGCATCGTCTTGCTCCTTATCTCAACCGGGACCAAAAGCTACTAGCCGGCTTCGACTATTACACCACTACACAAATCCTCAGAGAACTAAACAAAAAGGCCGAATCACTCGCTAAGCTAGCCAGTTCCGGGATACACGACAAATAGACTTTGTCCCAGTTGAAATGCTTATTATTCTAGGCATTGACATATGAAGATCAACTAGATCTTGGAAACGAATCTTGAAAAAGAGTCATGGATGATTCCTATCAAAGATTATCTACAATCGGGGATTCTTATTGAATAAAGGAATAAGAAATGGCATATCCTCCGTGAAGCATCACTGCATGATTATGTCTCGATCGTTCGACTCCATCGATACAAAGCACTACTCATGTATCCGCCAGTCCAAGACCCAATATGACGTATCCATCGATACGGAGCATACATTCCAACATCTCAGATCGATCCAAGAGAGGATCGATACAAAGGAAGGACTCAAAACAACCATCGAACGTTGTTACAACTTGAATTTCACTTCGATCTAGGAGAGGATCGATACGAAACTCAATCCAAACAAAAACTAAAGAACTTGACAACGACTCGTGAACGTGCGAAAGTTAACGGGAGCCAGGTTAACATACATACATTGAACAACAAATCACTATCACACAGTAGTTAGTTTAAGCAATACAGAGTACAACTTTCAACGAAAGATATGATAATTGTTCGGAGAGAAACTGCAGCTTTTCAAAGCACGTCATGCTTCCACAAGACATACTTTGGGGGGCAAATGTTATCCCGCCTTTTGGCAAGGTCGAGATACCAAGGAATTGGTCAAAGACCTAGAGTCGCTCGTTATGGACATCTAGTGCACATAGGTCTACCCTGGATATCGATGAATTTTGTCCGAGACCAGATTGAGCTATAATTGATAAGACATGACTAGAAAAGCTATAAGAGCCAACGTTCCAAGTTTCAAGTCAACCCGAGTTCATATGCTCAAGTTATGATGGATGCAAGTTGAAGGGAAAGGCTATGTTTTCGTATCCATCAGTGAGCCCAATTTCGTATCCATCAATCTGGCCACACTCCGTATCCATCAAGTTTCCCTTGCTTCGAATCCATAGGTGTCACTGTGCTTCGAATCCATCCAGTGACCTTGCTTCGAATCCATATGTGTCACTGTGCTTCGAATCCATCTAGTGACCTTGCTTCGAATCCATCCTAATGCCTTGCTTTGAATCCATCAGTATGCCTTCCTTCGAATCCATCGAGTCAAGGTGGCAGAGTCTCCAGGATGACTCGATCAAACAGGAGAAGAAAGCAGATCAGGGCTAAAGTTCCGCTCCACGTCATCACAAAGTCAGGTGCCATGATCGATTCGAAGTGATCGATTCGATCGTATCGATTCGAATGAACCAGCCTACCAAGAAACACCGATTCGAATCGATCATAACTCAAGATCCATTAAGTCCAAATGCTATGAAATTTTCATAGAAGCTTGAGCACATGTTGAAGAATGTTCACACCAAATTTCAGCTCGATTGGATGATTTCTTGATCGATTCGAATTGACTTCGAATCGATCCCAAAGTGGGCCCGGATTTCCTAAATTCGGGCATGTGGGCCCCCTCACGTGCCAGAAGCGGTCTCCCCGAATTTTAGGCGAAATATCAGCCTCCTACACCCATAAATAGAGCCCATAGTCATTCAGAAAAGGGGTCAGACAATTCTAAGCACTAAAGAGCGCCCAGATTCTGCTAGATTTACTCCAAATCACCACTGCTACTTTAGATCCGGACTTAGCATATAAAATCAGTTGTACTACATCATAAGAAATTGTAATCTTGAAGTATCGAGCAATAAAATCATCAAACTTCATAGTGGACGTAGGCGAAACGCCGAACCACTCTAAATCGCTGTCTTCTGTGCAATTTACTTTTCTGTTATTTGGAGTTTTTGTTAGATAATTATCAGTTTTAATTTTCTTTCTTCACTTTTATCTCTTCAAAAACTTCCGAAGAGTGTTGTGCCCATTTTTGGTACAAACAGGAACCAACTACATCAAGACCAACAACTGAGGAAAAAGAAAAAGTTATGTTGTGAGATACGCTTTTGATTCATGGTGTATCAGTTAGAGTTCTATTTGATACCAATCCATCACATTCTTTTATATTTCATTGTTTGGTAGATAGGCTTAACCTAGAACATTCATACCTAGTTACATCCTTAAGGGTTGAGAATCTGATAGGAGTGTACGCTACACTTGGGATGAGATGTGGCTAATTAGAGTTTGAATTGTAAGGTCACATATTTGCTTGCAGTTTGCTTGTATTTGATTTTGTAGATTTTGGAATTATTTTGGGTATGGATTGGTTAAGTAAGTACGATGCTAGGATATTTTTCCACGATAGAAAATTATCACTTTGGCACCCTAGTTGTAGTGATCAGATTGTATACTTGGTAGAAAACCCTAGTTTTAAGGTTAATGCTTTGTTAGGTGTTATGGAGGCAGAAGACGAGTTGAATCATGTTTTCATCATTTGAGAATTCACAGATGTCTTTGAGCCCATAGTAGGACAACTACTGAAACGAGCTATTGTGTTTTGAGTAGATTTAGTACCAGGAACTGAAACTGGGAGCAGACCGCCAAGTAGAATGACACCTACTGAGATAAAGGAGCTAAATGTGCAGTTGGTGGATATAAAAGGTAAGAACTTTATCAGACCAAGTAGTTCGCCTTGGCGAGTTGTTGTAATGTTCACAAGAAAAACACGGATTGATCATTATGGTTTTGTACCGATTATCTCAAGTTGAATGAGAAGACAATAAAGAATAGATATCGGTTACCTAGAATTGACGATTTGTTCGACCGATTGAGTGCAGCCTTGTGCAGTTAATGCCTCGCTATTACCCCACTATAACCCTACTATATCTCCTAGCGGATTTCCGCGCTGCGATATTTTCATATAGCCCCAAATATAATCTTTCCGCTTTAATCCTCGCTATTTCCGCTATATTCCATTATTCCTGCTATATTCCGTTATTTCCGCTATATCTTCTTTAAAAGAAACGAATAGAAAAATGACATTTATACATTATAAAAATTATGAAATTAATTTATTTAATTAAATTTTTAATATGTTCTCAGAAATGAAAATCTCTAATATTCTACTAAATTCAACTATGTTATATAACAATTTTACGTTTCTTTACAGTATATTTGCACATGTTTTTATTTAAAATTATTTATGAATTAATTATAATTCAATTAAATGTTAATTTTTCATTTAGTTACCATTTATATATTTGTATAAACATTAAGTACGAGTTTTATATGCTATTTTAGAGTCATCGGTTATATCCCGCTATATCCTCGTTGTATCCCCGCTAAGACTTTTTGCACCTCCGCCGCATTGAATCTACCGAGCGCTTTAACTGCACAGGTGCAGCCAAAGTATTTTCTCAGTTGGAATTGGCAACAAGGTTCCATTTTCTTAGAGTGGCAAAGGATAGTATTCCTTTGATAGCGTTTAGAACCAGATATGGATCGTACGAATGATTAGTGATGTCATTCGGGCTAATTAATGCACCAACATTCTTTGTGGACTTGATGAACAGAATCTTTTAAAAACATCTGGATAGATTTGTGTTAGTATGCATGGACGATATTTTGATATACTCTTAGGATGAAAGATAGCATGAAGTTTATCTCAGAGTGGTGCTTGAGATGTTGACGCAACATCAATTGAAAGAGAAATTTTAGAAGTATCATTTCTCGAAGAAGGAAGTGAAGTTTCTTCGTCATGTATTCTCAGAGAAAGGGTTGTCGGTAGATCTGGCTAAGATCAAAGCAGTGAATAGTTAGAAGAGACCAAAGATAGTGACTGAGATAAAGAGTTTCCTTGGATTAGCTGGTTATTATCGAAGATTTATTAAGGATTCCTCGCGAATAGCAGCGCCGATGACTAAGCTAACTTGGAAAGATGTGAACTTTACTTGGACCAATAAGTATGAGGAAGCATTACAGAAACTGAAACACTTATTGACTAATGCACCTGTGCTAGTTTTTCTAGAGGGGAATCAGGACTTAGTGGTGTACACATATGCGTGTGGAATATGATTAGGAGCTGTGTTAATGTAAAGAGGTAAAGTAATCGCCTATGCTTCTCGACAGCTCTGACAACATGAAGTTAGGTATCTAACTCATGATTTGGAATTAGTTGCGGTGATTTTCTCATTGAAGGCCTGGAGACATTACCTTTTGCGAGAACGATTCGAGTTGTATATGGATCATAGGTCACTAAGGTATTTATTCTCTCAAAAGGAGTTGAATACGAGATAGCAGAGATTGTTGGAGTTTTTAGCCTCTTATGACCTTAGTATTGAATATACACTGAGAAAAGGTAATAAGTTTGTAAATGCACTTAGCAGAAAACATCAAAATGCAGTATTGGCAATGATAGCTGAGTGGAATGATTTAAAAGCATTGGCTACATGCGGAATATAATAGAGATCTAGGATTAATTCTAGTCAAGGAGCTGCTATGTTGTCGTGTTTAGATATTCGACCGGTGATGATCGAAAGGATTGCTTCTAAGCAAGTAGATGATCCATTATTAGCTGAAAGAATCAGAAAGTTAAGGAATGGAATAGAGAGCGATGACGTGAGAGATTTCAACTTTGATCGGAATGGATGGTTGAGAAAGAAAGGGCGATTGTGTGTTCCGAAGGTAGGAAACATTAGGAAGGAAGTTCTTAGAGAATGCCATCGTTTGAAGTTTACCATTCATTTACGAGGAACTAAGATGTATCAGGATATGAAAAGGATTTTCTTCTAGGAAGGTACGAAGAGAGATGTAGGCTTATAAGTGAGATGGTGTTTGAACCATCAACGGGTAAAAGCTGAACAGAAACCGAGTGGGTTACTTCAGCCTTTGGATGTTCTAGTCTGGAAATAGGATTCTATCTCAATGGATTTCATAGATGGGTTACCAAGGTTGAACAGAGGAAATGAGAGTATATGGGTTATGGTGGACAAAATGACAAAGAGTTCACACTTTATACCCGTTAAGTCGACTAGGACAACACCAAATTTAGCTAAGTTATTCATGAAGAATATAGTTAGACAACATGGATTACTATTAGTATAGTAAGTAATAGAGATTCCTTATTTACTAGCAAGTTCTAGAAGAGTTTATAGGAGACTTTAGGTACTAAGCTCAAGATGAGTACTGCTTACCATCCATAGACAAATGGGCAAACAGAGAGAGTTAACAAAGTCTTGGGGGGATTTTTTTAGAGCTTGTGTGCTAGATTTGGAGAATCATAGGAATAACATCTACACTTAGTCGAGTTTTAGAATAACAACAGTTATCACACTTGTATAGGGATAGCGCCGTTCAAAGCTTTGTATGGAAGACCATGCAAATCTCCTGTTTGCTGGCTAGAGAATGAGGATAGATTAATTCTCGAACTGGATTTCGTTAAAGAAGCTGCATAAAAGATTGAGTTAATTTGGGCAAAAATAAAGGAAGCTCAATCTAGGCATTGGAGTTATGCAGATAAGAGACGGAAAGACCTAGCGTTCTCAGTTGGAGATCATGTACTCGTCAAGGTGTCACCGACGAAAGGTATAGTTAGATTTGGAAAATCAGGAAAATTGGCACCAAGATTCATTGGACCATTTCTTATTATAGAAAGAATCGAGAAACTCGTGTATAGGGTGGAGTTACCGAATAGTTTGGTAAGAGTCCACAATGTTTTTAATATTTCTGATTAAAGGAAGTGTATTCGAGATCCAAAAACTACTTTTACACCGACTGTGTTAGAGGATTTGGTAGTGGAACCAAATATGATTATAGTTAGAAAACCAGTTCGTATAGTTTCACGAGATGAGAAGAGAATAAGAAACAAGACAGTCTGATTAGTCAAAGTCCGGTGGAGTGATGACGAAAGAGACTGTACCTGGGAAAACAAGATCAGGATTAGAGAAACTTATCCTGACTTGTTTCATGGTATGTTTTACTTTATGTTTGAATGTTGTGACTACCTTATCATTAATTCAAGGATGAAATTATTTAAGGAGGGGAGTCTATAATGACCCTAATTTTAACTAATATTATTTAGAACATTTAATTGGATAAATCAAATAGAATTATGTTAATAGTTAAGGGATTGAGATTTGTTAATTAATAAGGGGTCATGCATTAATGAATGTTTAAGCAAAAGAGAACTGAAAATAAGTAGAAGGAATATAATAAGGGTAAAATGGGAACATCCTTCATTCTAATACCCTAAGCCCTTCTATTCTCCATTCCTTATTCATTTTAACATTCCTAAACAAAACTAAAACCCGTAAGAGCTCTGTCGACCACCATTAAGAAGAACAAAAAAGAAGATAAGCTAGGAATTAAGTGAAATCTTGAAGAAATTAATCAAAGGGGAATCTTAACCTTCTTAACACCAAGCTAAGGTGAATAATAGATTTACATCTCATTTTTTACTATAATTTCAATTTTATAGTTATGGCCGAATTATTTTGCAAGTAACATGCCATGTTATGTTTGTTTAAAAAGCTATATATATATTTGTTGATGATTATATTGTTTCATATAGATTTTATGATATGTCTAGATTAGAAAACCTATTAAATGACATCCGTATCAATTGCATTTTTGATAGATGGTCAAAAACATTATTTTAAAAGTGGGTTTCAAGTCTCATAATTTTCTAAGTAATTGTGGATTTATTATAGATTTTCTATAAGAAAAATAGTTAATATTGGGTTTAAATTATTTAAGGCAATTATATAATGATTTTAGGTCAAAAAAATTTATATGTTTGAAAACATATTAAAAGTGAATTACTGTGATTTTTGGGGAATTCTCCTAAGTATTTTACTATGATTATAAAATTATTTAAGTTAAGGGACTTAAATGTTTTATCAAGGAGAAGGATTATTTGCTTAAAATGTTTTAAATTGAAAATTTTGAATTTTTAGAAATGGATTTTGATAAAGAAATGGCAACTGATCATATTTTGACAAACTGGACACGTTAGATGAAATATATTTACTTTGAAAGGCATAATATCATTTTTGTTTCGAATTACAACTTTGCCACTTCCTTTGCTTGCTTCAGTCACCATGCCCAGTAGGCCTTTCCAAACCAATGCACATGGTATCTAGTAGTTGGTATGTAGTGCATGGGAGAAACACGAAAAGGGTTGTGTCGAAAGCATGTGTTCAAAGGGGTTGAAGCCACTCTAACTAGCTTTCGAATCAATCAACTTAACTTTATATTAAAAGAAGCTTTTGGAAAAGTTGCCAATTGCTCTTGATTTTAGAAAGGAGCATTCGAAAGATTTGCCGCTTAATTTTGGTTTAAGCTTTCGAAAGGATAGATGCTTTTAAACCTATTCGAAACCTAGCTGCCACAATCATAACTTTCGAATGAGTTAGAGGCCGCTTTTATAACCTCCAAGCAATGTGTTCGAAAGGGGTGCCTTTGCCTTTTAATTTTAAAAGTCGCCTTCTAAATGCTTTCGAAAGGGTAGTTTAGCTGTTTTCAAATGCTTTCGGAGGCAATTGATTAGATAAGGGTGGGTTTCGAAACCATCCTCTCTCTTTTACTTGGGGTCAGTGCTTTCAAAAGTAATGTTTTCGCCTATGTTCCTATGACCTTTTAGTTATATTGAAAGTTAAACCCAATGGTTTCGAAAGGAATAATTTATATTGTCTCGAAGCAGTGTTTCTACAAATTTTTACTTGAACCCAATGCTTTAGAATTGTAAATTATAAGTGTTTTGAAAGATATGTTTTATGTATTTCGAAAGGAAGGTTTTAATGCTTTCGAATGATAAGTATAAATGGTTTTGAAAGAGGATGTCTAAGGTTTTATGTAATGTTGTCGAAAGGTTTGTTTTCAATTATTTTGAAAGGGATTGTTGAATGATTTAAACAAGTGTTTCGAAGGTATTGTTTTGGCCCTATAGCCTAAAGTTTTCTATGTTAAGACGAGGCTTTAGCTTAGTTGAAGTTATAGATAATAACATTGATGAAGTTTCATCAACATTGTTTTGTGTAAAGCTTATATCAATGCATAAGTATTTTAAGTAAAGCAAAGAGTATGATTTCCTTGTTTTATAAAGATATGATTTCATGGTTATGTCATTTGTAAATATTGTTTACTGGGAAATGAAATTAGTAGTTAACCCTATGTTTATGACTCAGATATTAGAAGACCGGATGGGAGTGGAATGGGGCCACATCCTATACTTTAGCTATTAGCCACTGGCTAAAATATGTTCAAAAATTCCAATGTGTAGGGCTTTGTATAGGCGAGAGTAAAATAATATTACACACAGAAGGGAATATACAGAGTAAATATAGGTTATTGGTGAGCCCATAAAACCATTAGGATCAGTTGACCCTAGAAGGACAAAGTTAAGGACAGACAGTCCAGAAGTGTTTCTAACAGATGTTAGATTATTTATTTTGTCTAGTAGGTCCGAGTCAGCCAATGGTTAATAGTTAGCCAGATAAAACTATTGCATGGATAGATAGTCCATTGATTACTTGAATTATATGCGTATATATTATTGCTCTTGCTATCCTAATTAGTTTGATTGTAGGATTTTGATTTACAAAAGATATGCTTTCGAAAGGATACTAGTGAGGGGAAATCTGTTCTGCTAAGCGGTGTGGTCTCACTTAATATCAGTAAATCGAGATGTAATAGTATTATTCACACCAGGCTTCATGTCTAACTCAAAGTTTATATTTCCCCTTAAACTCTCAGGTGCTCCAAATTAATTTGAGTACATTGAGAGTTAAGAACTTTTTAGGTTTAGTAGGTTGGATAGATAAGCTTCCGTAGACGTGTAGGAGGCATAGCTAGCTATGTAGGAACTATTTACTATTATTCCACTGTGATATATTTATGACCGATATGTCTATCTAGTACTCTGATCATCCAAGGGGGCATCTTCATATGTCGCTCTTGGCGTAATTTGTAATAATTATATTGGACCAAAACTTAGGAATCATTTTGGGAATATGTAATCAAATATGAAATATTGATTTGAAAGGTAATAAGAAAAGCTGTTTTTGAAATCTGTGTTGATTTTATTTCATATTCCTGTGCTTCTTATATTGTGGATATCATTAGCATTAACGTATTTTGTTTCCGGTAGTTAATACTGTAGATGACTACAGCATCCATAGTACTTAGCTTCGGGCCTCAAGATAGTTTGTGTTACATTTCTTACTAAGCATATAACAAATATCGAAGTCATGGGAGGTTTGGAACTATAACCATCGCTGCGGACGAAGGTTGAGGCCCTTCTGGGAGAATAGATACTTCAACGACTTTTGGTCCATATATAACTCGAACCTCTTGCAAGAAAATAATGCCTCAATATCTTTAAAGTGAATACTATTATCGCCAACTTCAAATCATGAGTCAGATATTTCCTCTCGTGTAGTTTTAGTTGCCGACTAGCGTAGGCTATAACCTTTCTCCTCTGCATCAACATCGCACCAAGTCCAGTACCACAGTCGTCTGTGTATACTGTTAGCTCTTCATTCATGCTTGGAATGACTAACATCGGTGCGCTCGTCAACCCCTCCTTCAGACTCATGAACGTGTGCTTGCAGCACACGTCCCAAATAAAAGTTTGATTCTTCTTCGTCAAGTTGGTTAATGGCACAACTACCCTAAAGAAGTTCTAGATAAAACATCTATAGTATCCTGCTATTCCAAGGAAACTTCTCACATTAGTAGAAGTCTTAGGTCAATCCCAGTCCTATACTGCCACCACTTTCGTAAGTTCTACGGTAATACCCTGCTCAAAAACAATATGGCACAAGAATCACACTTCCCTCCTCCAGAACCGATACTTCAAAAACATCATCTTCAATCGGTGCTTCCTCCACACCTCGAGCAGAATCCTCAAATGCGCATTGTGTTCTTCCTTCATCCTCCAAAAGACAAGGATATCATCCACGAACACAAGTGCAAACTTATTTAGTAAATCCCTAAAAACACGATTGATAAGATCAATAATGTATGTCAGCCCGTTGGTTAGCCTGAATGGCATAACCATCCACTCATAAAATCCCGATGGCATACATAACGCTGTATTCGACACACTCTCCTTCGCCCCTCTCAGTTGATGAAAGCCTCTACAAGGTCCAACTAAGAGAACACCCTAGAAGCATGGAGATGAATTAACAAGTCATCAATACGAAGGAGTGGATACGTGTTCTTCTTCATCACCTTTTTCAGCTCATGATAATCTACACACAACCTTATACAGCCATCCGCCTTAGTAGCGAAAACTACAGCTACACCCCACTCAGATATGCTCCTACGATAAACCCTCGCCTCAATAGGTCATTCATTCACTTGCACCTCTAAATCCCTCTGCTCTATGGGTGCTATACGCCATAAAGGTATAACTATCAGTCTGACATCCTTCAATAAGTCCATGCAAAACTCGGTCTCTCGGTGAGTGGCGGTATTCCGGTCACTTCCTCGAATATGTCAGGATACTCTCTTGCCATAGGCAGAAATGATAACTTATCCTGTGGAGTCTCAAGCAAGTATAGAAAGCTAACCATAACTTCATTCTCTGGCAGGCAGCCAGTCACCACCGTCTACCTCTCCACAGCCTCAATTGTCGCCAACAGCCTCTCCCAGTCCACCACTACCACATACCTTCTCAGTCGGTCCATCTCCAGTATAATATCGAACCCCACAAAACCCAAAACAAAGCAATCATAAGAAAACAAACATCCATGACTCGATAAAGTTAAGTCTTCAAAAACTATACAAAGACTAGTAGAGCCTCAAACTGGGTTCGTCACAATCAAGGGTCGATCAATAATTTCAAGTTTCAATCCCAATCTATCTACCAAATCACTGGATATCAAGAAATGTGATGCCCCAGTATCCAATAAAACACTTACAGGTATATCAAAAGTACAAAGCATACTCTATATTAGCAATGCTCTTCCCATTCTCCTTTGCCAGTGGAGCATCGACGAAGCTGTAACAACATTCAAAGCACAAGAAAACACAACTTGCTTATTTCTTAGCTATTCTGGGCAATCCTTTTTGATATGCCCCTATTTGTTGCAGTTGAAACATCATTTCCTCTCATTCCTACAATCTTTGCTAAGATGGCCTCTATGTCCACAGTTATAACATATAAGCTCATACTTACCCTTCTTCTAGCTATCCTTCAGAAACTACTTCTTATTGTTGTTGTCCCACTTCCTTTTGCCTTCCCTACTAGCTTGCATCTTCGACTCATCCTTAGGAGCAACAAGCAACTTAGGCTTAGGGTACAGACTCTCATTTCGAAGAGCCTTCTACACAAGCCTCACAAATGGCTCATCAATATGCCTTAAAAGCTACTTTCAAACTCGATCATCCAAGCCCATAATAAAATTTTGTTCTTCTTAAGTGGATTGTCGATAAAAGGTAGACCGTACTTCGTAGCACGTAGAACTTGGCCATATACTCCTCTGTTATGGACATATCCCTTAGTTTCAATTCAGCAAACTTCTGAATGAGTACTGACTTCTAAGTGGATAGTATATACTTCTCTTCAAACCTCATCTTGAACTGCTCCTAAGTAATTTTGTCCTCAGGAGTAGTAATCTTGACGGTGTTTCACCATCCCATAGCCCTTCCTTAAAACTACCTAGAGACCAGCTTCCTCTTCACCGCATCTTCTAATTCCATATCCACAAAGATGCATTCAGAAGTGTCTAACAATCCTGTACTTCAACAACTAATTCCATTTCAAGAAACGGTTTGCCACCTAGAGTAGAGAAATGCTTGCTCAATTTGGCCAAGTCAGCCGTCGGCGCTTGCACTGGAGCACCACCACCAACTACTATAGCAGAAGAAACTTGGATGTTCTGAATCATGTTTTGCATCATCTCAATGAACATGTTCTTCAAGTCGAGGTTAGCAGCCCCTGATCTTGCCCCTTCCTCAACTTTAGAGATGAAGTTCCTAGCAGTGTTCCTTGTTAGCCAGCTCATTCTTATAAGCTATAATAGGAATGATCGGTCTCTCTAATAGGAATAAGTGGAGTCCGTGAATGCAATGTGACTTATGTACCAATATGTACCATTCTATAGTTTTTCAAACCAAAATATAACAAGTATGCCCTCTTATATATTACTTGATCCATTCTAAGGAGATAGCTCCTTCCTTATCTCTAATGGATCCAAGAATCAACTTAGGTCGTCTACGCAACCTAAGCTCTGATACCAAATGTGACGACCACTATACACCTCCGGTATCCAATACATATATGTGATGTGCTATGGAGGTACCCGACCGATGTAGGACGATAGCCAAGAATATAAAGTAGAGAAAAATCCAAACATATGGAAACTATATAACATCTCATAGCGCACAGATAAAATATAATATAACAACATAAATGTAAAATAGACGAGATGGCGATATAATCAAATGAACCATCAATAAGAACATCAGAGTGCATCAGGTTCAAAGACTATACAAAAACTGAAATAACGAGTTCATACATCCTAAATCTCCTAAAATAAACTCTATAACCATCCCTCTAAATATAGGTATTGAAATAGCTTCAGAGTACTACAAAGTGGAATATGAGCGATTGTAAGCTCTAAGTATAGATATATGAAAGCGTAGCCTCCTGCTCGTACTCCATACAGCTCCATGCGCTTCAATACTTGCTATCCCTAATCTATTCATATAAGAGTACCCAAGATAATAAGAAGCAAATCATAAAAACATAGGCCAGACAATAGTCTGATGCGAGCGATATATCATCTCTAAATAGTATAAAACTCATATATAGTAAATAGGGTATAGGGTATGACAGCTATACCTGACATGTCCTTACATGCATAGCATTAGCACATAAACACAATATATGCTACACTACTATCATAATGGAAAACATGGGGTATAGGGGTATCACACAGCATACCAAGCAAACCGTCAGTATAGCATCCATTACACAACCTTGCATCTCTCACTCAATTACTTCCGATAAAGTTAACTCTCTCAGATGCTCAACTCATTATCCATATAGATGGCTAGGGACTGGATACACATAGATGTCCAAAATATAGGTACACATAGACTACCCTAGGTACACATAGACTAACCTATCCCATTGAAAAGCATCACAATCACAGATTTATTCGCTAATCCCTTAGCACACGTATCGATAGAAGAACTACCTCGTAGATGCTTAACTCTTGCCAGAATAGATGGCTAAAGACTGGACACATGCAAACGTTCAACACATAGGTACACATAGATTACCCTAGGTACACACAAACTACCTTGTCCTACTCAAAAGAATCACAACCTCATGTTCTACTCTACGAGATATCACGCAGAAAAAGCCCTTTCGGTCCACCACCTGATGCCAAAGTCACTTGCTACATCAAGTTATCGAAGTCACCGTACTTTATAGGTTTCTATTTCAAGGTCATCTCGAGCTGTTCCGGAGGCATCCATCTCTGCTCCAAACTAGCTCCCAAAACACACAGTCAACTCCAAGTATTTCCCCAAAACCAAATGCCCAAAGGCCTCATCCCATTCTGTTCGACCTAACCTTCACAGGAGCAATTCCAAACTTCCCAAGCGGAACTGAGTCCCATGCCCGGCCATCGAACCACCACGCCATCAAACTACTAACCTAGATCGGTCACCGCTCCGACCACCACCAAACAGACCATCCTGATTGGCCATCGAGCCACCACCCAACCGAACCAAGTTTGGTGTTCGGTCACCGAGCCACTTCCTCCATTGAACCAACTCGCTATTCGGACCCGAACCAGGCACCAAGCACCCATGTCGAACCGATTTCCTGTAGCTTCACCGAGTCCAAATTTCACGTTGATTTCACCACTATGCTCCAATATCCGACCCTTGTACATCCTATATGCAACGATTAACTCCTAACAATCTCAAGTTGATTCGTCGAAGCCCAGTTTCACAGTTCCTAACTCAAAGTCGCTCCGATGAGCATTTCAACCATATAAGCATTCAAGCAAACATCATACGTGTAACAACCAATATTCAAACATTCAAGCATGAAAACATTCAACCATTCATTGCAACTCATCGTATAATGTGTATCTAATATAGCCTAGCACACATCAAGAAAATCACACATTAAACCAACATGATTAAAACACTTAAAAACATTTTAAATACGTTTTACTTTAGGGTTAACTTTAATAATTGTTTGAAAACATGATTTGGACTTTAAAAATAAGTTTAAAATATGCCAAAACATATAAATACATATATAGTAAGGAGAGAGATGATAAATCTCACCAAATGCCAAAAAAGTAAAGATATGCATGCAAATTGAGGAAAATCTGTGAATCAACTGCAAAGATCCAAATTTCCCTTTCCAAAAATGTTGATTTAAAGATCTCTAGCGAATTCCCTTGCTAATCTAATGTTTATATATGCTTTAGACTTGATTTTGAGGAGAAAATAGAAGGTTTGGGTAGAGAATTGTTTAGTGGAGGCTTAGATCTATTTGAGAAGGTGTGAAAGTGATTTGGGAAAGATGGTTCAGCCTAATAATGTCTCCGAACCCGAAATAGGCTAGTGGGCTTACTCTCAAACTCACTAATTACCCACTAGGTTGCTCCAAAAACTACCAATTTTCAAAAAGCCTTATCCCCTAGCCATAAAGTCCAAATCACTATTATGACCACTCTACGGAAAGGGAAACCATCATATCTTTCCAATGGAAGTGGTATTGGGCCGTAATTTAGGACCTATAAAACGTTATAGCCAATATAAATTTTCAAGGGTAAAATCGTCCGGAAAAATCCTATTGATCGGAAATTTTACAAATAAGCATTTCCCAAAGTCATAGAATCATTTGACCTCATATGAATTTAAAAATAATATTTTACGATCCTCCATTACGTAAAATACAATTCATTACACATGACCCCCCAAGGAAAGGTGAGAATTGGATAAGCAGATCTCGGAGCTACGGCAATAAGTACTCATTCGACGAAGTACCTTGAAATGGGGGGACCTAGTTGTCTTTGCCACTAAGATAGGGGGCTCATTGAGGCTTTATGTTGATTATAATGAACTTAACAAGTTGACGTAGAAGAATATGTATCCCTTACCTATGATAAACGATTTGTTTAATCAACTAATGGGAGCTAAAGTCTTCTCCCAATTAGACTTAGCAACTGGATTTCATCCGTTAATGATCACAGAGGATACAAAACCAAAGACTGCATTACGCAGACCAAATGGACTTTATGAATGGGATGTGATGCATTTTCGATTGATATATGCCCCCTTATAGTTTGTAGATTTGATAAGTAGAGTATTTAGGGGATAGTTAATCAAATTTGTTATAGTTTTTGTAGATGACATCTTGGTATTTTCCAAATATGAAAGGGAGCATGAAAGTCACTTAAGGGAGACAATAGGAACTTTAAGAAGGCGCCAACTTAAAGCCAAATTCTCAAAATGCCACTTTTCAAAGAGGGAAGTGAAATTCCTTGAGCATATTGTTTATGAACATAAATTAGCTGTGCCCCCCA
Organism: Allium fistulosum; assembly: GCA_030737815.1. Taxonomy (NCBI): domain Eukaryota; kingdom Viridiplantae; phylum Streptophyta; class Magnoliopsida; order Asparagales; family Amaryllidaceae; genus Allium; species Allium fistulosum. The sequence goes on along the minus strand of CM060902.1, from coordinate 942,062,384 downwards.
CAAAAGTGGAAGCTATTCAAAATTAGAAGACCCCAAAGAATGCCGTGGAAGTTGGAAGTTTTCTAGGGTTAGCAGGTTATTATAGGAAATTGATAAAGTATTTTGCAATGATAGCAGTTCCTCTTACTCGTTTGACCAAAAAGAATTTAGTCTTTGCTTGGGATGAGAATGCACAGAAACATTTGGGAAACTAAAGGAATTATTGACAAGTGCACTAGTACTCATCATCCCCAATGTAACGAAACCTTTTACATTTTATACAGATGCATTAAGAGCGGTTCTTATGTTAGAAGGAAGAGTGATAGCTTATGCTAGCACACAACTGAAGAACCATGAGAAGAGATACCTAGTACATGACTTGGAGCTGGCAGAAAATGTTTTCGCCTTGATGACGTGGAGGCACTATCTTTTGGGAGAAAGGTCGTAGTTGTTTACTGATCATAAATCACTCAAATATTTACTTTTTCAAAAAGATTTAAATCTAAGACAAAAGAGGTGATTGTAGTTTATAGCATCCTATGACTTTGGGATGCACTATACCCTCGAAAAAAGGAATGTCGTCACCGATGCCCTTAGTTAGAGGCATACCATGGATGTTATACATGAGTGGAGGTAGTTGGAGTTCCTATCGAATTTCAACTTCCAACTGCCAATAAAACTCACTCAAAACTATTTGACAGCAATGGAGGTTAGACTGGTGCTAATGAACTGTATTGGACTTGAACAAAATAAAGATAAAGGGATGGTCGATATCTTGGATAAGCTAAGAAGTGGAGGACAATTTCCCTACATCAGTAGATATGCAGCTGACGGGAAGGGATGTTTGAGGAGAGATGGACGCTACTGCATTCCAAGGATTGATAGTATATTAGAGGAAGTGCTTACATAATGTCACAATTCACGAATGACTATTCACCCCAGAGGACATAAGATGTATAAGGATATGAAATGGATTTTCTATTGGCTTGGGATGAGGAAGAAGGTAGTGGAATTTGTTTCTAGATGTTTGACGGGTCAAATCATTAATGTTGAGCAAGGGAATCCTAGAGAATTGTTGTGACCATTAGAAATCCTGACTTGGAAATGGGAACACATATCAATGGACTTCATAGATAGGTTTCCAAGGAGTTAAAGAGGCAATGAAGCAATTTTGGTCATTGTGGATAGACTTATAAAAGGCTCCCATTTTATTTCCATAAGGAGCAATAGGACCATAGCATCACTAACATAGATTTATATTTAGTAAGTGGTTCAAGTTTATGGGATTCCAGCCAACATCATTAGTGATAGAGATTCCTTATTTGCTCGCGAGTTTTGGAGGAGTTTGCAGACAGCTTTAGGAACATAATTGAATCTTAGTACCGCTTATCACTCGTAAACAGATGGACAAACAAAAAGAGTAAATATGATATTGGAGGACTTGTTGAGTGCATGCATCATGGACTTCGGAGGACTTTGATAGCAACACCTACCTTTAGGGGAATTTTCTTATAATAATATTTGTAATTGACGATTAGTATGATACCCTTTGAAGTGCTTTATAGAAGGCCATGCAAATCGTCAAATTTATAGTGGAAAACCACCGATAAAATTATACTCAGAGAAAATTTGATTAGGGAATCTTCAATGAAGGCAGAGTTGATTAGGTAGCGAATGAAGGCAGCGCAAGATCACCAAAAATCCTACTTGGATAAGAGAATGAGAGAATTGGAGTTTCATTTTGAGATATGGTGTTTATCAAATTATCTCTTATAAGGTAAGTCGTGAGATTCGAAAAATCAAGATTCATTGGGCCTTTTCGAGTTTTGAAAAGAATAGGAAGAGTGACTTACTGCATGGGGTTACCTAATAGATTAGTAGGAGTCAACAATGTGTTTCACATTTCGCACTTGAGGAAGTGCCCTCATGACACCACTATAGTGGTGGAGCCTAATCAATTTGGGGATATTGAGACAGAACCAATAGCATTATGTGCCACCGCATGCATTGTAGTGAACAGAGCTAGAAAGCTCTGCAATAAAGAAATTTGTTTGATTCGAGTACAATAGGGAAATAAACTAGCGGAAAACAAATGGGAGATTGAAGAAAAAATAAGGATCTCTCATCCTAAGCATTTCATTGGTAAACTTTTTCGCCAAAATTATATTTTGGTTGCATGTGGTTGCTAGTTTGGATGGTAGGTGATGGTTGTTGCACTTTTCGCTATAACTTTGCACTCATGTAGAAATTTTATGCATGTATATGGTGTTTTGCATACATACTTATATGTCACAATCACACACTCAGGCTAGGATTGAGCTTACTTATAGTGTATCTGCAATACATAATCACATTGCACTTTTGGATGAGTAGATGGATGTGTAGATAACTTGGTTGTATAACGTGGATTTTTAGTGCACGGTACGTTGTTCGCCCCTCGGAAAAGATTTCGAGAATGAAATCCTTTTAAAGGGGATAGAATGTAACACCCCGTAAAATCAACCACAAGAAAATTGGATAAATTAATTAAATAAGATAGGGATAAAAATAGAAATTTTTCAAAAGTTGGAATTTGACCACGAAATATATGCCGTTGTTTTCTTGCTGAAATTTTGATCAATTTCGATATATAATACGTTGAAAATGGAACCCAAACGAAAAAGTTATTGATGTTCGAAGTTTTCGGGTTTAAAATAATTTAAATAGAATTAAATTGAAATGAATAATTAAAATTTGAAATTCAAAAGCTAACTGTAATTAGACTTAAGTAACATTAAAATTAATGTAAACGTTAAAATTTAATTAAGGAATAGAATAATTAAAAATCAATGGCAATTGTAACGACCCACTATTTTGGACCATTCAAATCGACAATATTCCACACATGTCTGACTTGAATAATTCAAAATAACAGATTGTAATAAAATTTTGGAGCAAATAAAATCAAATACAGAATCACAGACACAGAATATCAGAATAACTCGCAGTGGAAATTTAAAATACCATAGTAGTTCATGAAGCTACTATAACAAAATCTCAGAACAAAATACATAATATAAGTCTGAAAACATATACAATAGAAATCTCAAATACATAGAAGTTTATAATACCAGAGCTAAAATAGAACAACTGAAACTGAAATGGATAGATAACTAGATAAGCAGAATCTCCAACAAATCCTAGCTCCAGAAAGAGATCCAAAGCTAAGCTGTAAATACTCAGGCTGATCCGAGCGTAAAGAAAAATACAAAACACTCGAGTCAGGACAATATATACTTATATAATGTAAACCAACTCAAGTGAACTGTAGCAGTAATGCATAATAACTTAAAGGATGCTTGGGATCGCCCATCCTCTAAGGATCAGTTAAACCATAAATTAAATACATCCCGTGGTTAAAATTTCAAAATTGGTATTTTACTTATAAATCAAATATCATTTCAAAATTCAATATCATTTCAAATCCATTTCAAAATATCCAAATATTTTCAAATCAAAATATTCCAATTAAACCATTTCAAAAATGAAATTATTATATTTAATATATTCAAATATTCAATTCTCAAAATTTTAGTTTTTCACAATTCATTTATTCACTTAAATTTATTAGAACAGTGAAATTTCAACTTTCGCAGCACTTAGAAAATGCTGCGGAAAGTTATGTTTAAAAACAATTCAGTTAGCAAAAGACAGCATTAAAAATGCTGTAATAGGTTTAGATTTCAAATAAAACTTTGGTTAAATTCAACAACCACAACACTTACAAAGTGCAGTAACAGCCCTAAGTTCAATTTAGTCATTTATTTCATTTATATCAATTACAGCATTTAAAAAAATGCTGTAATATCCTTTATATTAGAAATGATAGCATTTCAAAAAGACTGCCAATATAAATTCAAGAATTTAAATACAATTTAATAACCAATTAAATTTTAATTTAAATCATTTTAACTTATAAAATCATATAATTTCACACTTTAAAACAATAATTGAAATACCATTATATTTATGATTTTATAAAGTTAAATTTGCATTCAAAATCAAATTTAATAATAATTTTACTTATTAAATTCCAGCATTAATTTCCTTTCTTTATAATTAAATATTTTAACTTAACATTTAAGTTTATATTTGAAAATATAACCTATTTTCATTTTATTTACTTAATTAAAAATTCACATTTTTACAAAATTCACAAATTTCCAATTTAAGTTATATTTCCAAATTCAACTTAAATATCCATTTATTTCATATTTATTTATACAAAATAATTAACACTTTATAAAAAAATAATTTCATTTCATTTTAAATCAAAATTGTCATATTTTCTTACTTTACATAAATTCAATTTATAAACAAATCATAAATTCCAAAATTAACTTATATTTCAAATTCCACTTCACCATTTACTTAATTCACTTATTTAATTTATAGACAATCACTAATATTTTATAAAAATAATTTTTAATTAAATTTAAATCAAAATATCATAATATTTACATTTTTTTTATATACTTTAAAATTTAGAAAAATGTTTTAACCACAGTCTGTATAAAAATTTCTAACTTAAATAAAATGATACAAATAATATATCATTTCAATCCGAAATTTTCAAAGGAAAATTTCGGGTTTTATCATTTCAAACCCACAATCCCAAGTAAAATGAAATAAATAAATAAAAATCGTTCAGGCCTATCATTTCAGCCCATAACGATTTTCCCTATTCTAAAGTCCGTTCGAGTATGTATCATTTCAACCCATAGTGATTCTACTCTATAGGGCACTTGCAGGGTGATAAACTGATATAAATAACATGATAGTATAATATAACAGTAACATGTGATATAGCAGGTACAATAATAGGTGTAAACATCATATGATCATAATATAGCAGTTATAACAGGATGAAATACATTTACAGATTCAAGTGGTGTTGGTTTATCAGTTATATAGGTACAGATTATCTGGTGAGAATAACTCACCTATTCAGAGCTGGAGATAGCTACCAAAACACACAATACGGACACTATGAAGGAACGATAATACGGAAATGACTTGAGAGTGGAGAGCCAAAGCTATAGGCCTTGAATTCATTTACATAAAACAATATACATACATACATAAGTTACAACACACTTTAACATCAAATAACATTAGAAACAACACCCAAAACCATATCCATTCGAATTTCACTTGTTCTCAACCTCATGTACATCAGTTAGTCAGTGATTAAGCTCAGCTAACACAGGGGATTGGGTGTGGTTTGGGTCCATATGGGTCGGCCTACATGTGCTTGAAGGTGGGTTCATGGATCTAGGTGTACAAGGCTAAAACAAGGGAAAATATCATCACATATTTGTCACAACTTGGCTCGGCCAGAGGCTATGTGGCATGGCCAGTGGGTCCAGGTGGTGGTGGGTGATGTGGCAGAGGGTGGATGTCAGGTTAGAGGTGGTGGTAGTGGCGGCTAATGGTGGTAGAAGTTGATGTTGCAATTATTGGCTTGGTTTGTATAAGTAGTGGTGGATTTGGTAGGTTTTTGTGTTGATCTATGCATTGGGGTTGCTCAGCCTGGAGAGGAGGTGGACTAGGGTGGGTGATGGTCAGAGAAAGGGGGTGGTGGTGGTCGGCCTAGGCCTGGAGAAGGAGGAACCAAGCTGTGAAGTTGAGAACAATATACAAAATTCAATAGAAAACTAGAAAAACAAGTAAGAAGAAGATGAATTTTTACCCAAACTTTCCACACAATGACCGTGAGTTTTTCCTTAAGGAAAAAAAATATTTTGCATGAAAAAGAATGAAGAAGTCGGCTGGAAAGAATAGAGGTATGCACGGCCAAAAACAATAAAGGAAGGAGTTGGGAAAATGAAAAGTCGAGAGATGAAAAGACTTTGGAATTTCAAGAGTTTAAAACTTTACAAATTTCTTCTATTTTCTTTTTAATTTGTATATATATGAAAATGACAGAAAAAAAAAGATAAATAATCTCAGAAAAAAATTAGAAAATAAATAAATAAAATTTAAATAATATCAATTAAATAAGGAAAAATGGCAATATTTACATAACTAGGCTTTAAAATTTGAAATAAATTCAAGTATACTTTAGAAAAATTATATTATCATTTTAAAAATATTAAAAGGCATAAAATAAAATATTAACACATATTAAAACAAAATATGACAATAAAAATATAATTTATATGATTTAAAATAAATAATGTTGCTAAATAACAGTTTATACACAAAATTGAAAATTACATAACTTCCACAATATAAGTCCGTTTTCAACAAAACGAAAAGCAGTATTCATGAAATTAAATCTATTTTCATAATAAAAGATAAAATTTAAGAATTTAAATAGTTAAATTTAAAGTTCAAAAGTCAAAGTTTGACCAGTTTGACAACAAATGCACTATTTACGAAAATATACAATTTATACCAGTTTGAACTTATAATTCACATAATAATCAACATTTATTTTTAAAATGAAATGTTTGAAATAAAACAAGTTTAAAATAATTTCAAAATAAAATAAAGTCAAAATTAAAATATATGTAAAAATCTAGGGTTGTTACACTCTCCCCCACTCAAATCTTTTCATCCTCGAAAAGGAAGGAAGCGGAGAAACAACTAGAAAGAACAATAGGTTGGAAGACATCCCGAAAGAAGGTAGGGAAAAATTAGCTAGGAGGGAAAACAGGTTGAAAGACAAGGATGAACCATTATTTAAACCATTATACATTTCAATTTAAAATTTCATAACATTTTAAACATTTTATAATATGATGAATAGTCATTTGATTCAAATTTGATGGTTCAAAGTAAACAATATTTAAAAACATTTTAAAATCTTTAGAAAGGAAAATAACTGATCAAAATATTCTTTATATAGTACTTTTATCAAAATACCTTTATCAAAATACTTTTATAACTTGATGTCTTAACAAGTTTATCCTCGTTCCTGCAGACTCTGGCAGTGCGTTGATCAGGCGCAAAGCTTGAATTCTCCAGGTACTTAGTAGACTTGTTTCAACACTCAGTGAAAATAATGGAAAACTTTTTAAAATAGATATGGAAAGTACAATCCAAACAAAAAACAAACAAAACCTTTGTCTAACCATGGTTCGCAGATACACAATGGTTATGCTTGGGTCCCCCAGGAAACAATCCATATCCGTAAGCTTTCTCAGCCCTGCGAGTTACGCCATGATGACTAGTAGAATGCAGGATACACAATGGTTACGCCTGGATCCCCCAGGAAACAATCCGTACCACTAGGCCAACTCAGCCAGGTGGTTTCGCTACTTGCGACCTTCATAGATGCAGGATACACAATGGTTACGCCTGGATCCCCCAGGAAACAATCTGTACCCCTAAGCCATCTCAGCCAGGAAGTTGCACTATGTAGTCGCGCTCGTAAGACCATGGGTAACGCCATGGAATTCGATGGACACTCGAGTATCATATCCGGAAAACCAAAAATCAAAGAAATATCGATAGAATGAATCCACAATTTGGCCATAAAGTGGATAAGCAGAAGGCACTTTCCATATCTTTACTTCGAAAATATGTATCATATAGTACCTTTTCAAATCACTTTCAAATATCACACTTATATAAAGTCCATTATATATAAGATTTCATTTCCAAATCAAATACTTTCCAAAATCAATAGTATATCAATTCACACTTATATAGACTTCAATTATATAAGATTTCACTTTTCAAATTGAGTACCTTTTCAAATCCATAGTTTTCAAATCAACATTATACTTATACAAACCAAATTTTTATATAGGTTCGATAACTCCCAAATCAAGTATTTAGTCAAATACAAGGTTCTAAATTCAATTTGTTTCAATATTAGTTCAGTTTCAAAATCATATACAATTACACCAAATTATTTCTTCTCAATTTAAATATCTTCAGTTTCAAAGTTTCCAAAATTATAGTTTTGGAGAATAATCCAAGTTTCTAAATCAATATAATTTAAGTCAAACAATTCATTTCCAAAATCAATGGTTTTCAAAATCATCTTATACTTACATAAAGTTCATCTTATATAAGGATCAAAAATTTTCAAAAATAATAAATTTCGCTGCATGAAGAGCCATATGGGATTGAACATCTTTGCTTTATAAAAGATTTTTAATTTAGAATAGTTTTGTATATAAAATAGTTTGTAGAATAGTTCGTATGTAAAATAGAATAAAACAGTTTGTTTAAGAAGAATAAAAGAAAAATAGTTTTGAAAAATGGTTTTAAATTGATAGTAGTTTTTCATAAAAGAAAAAAAATCCAATTAAATTACACAGATATCCAACCCAACAATTTCCAATTTCAGCGTCAAGTATAACAATGATATTAGAATATAAGATGTACACATGTCATCATTTCGCAAAATCACATTCGATCGCTCGCTCGATCACACAAGTTCGTTTTCGAACTACTATTGTCCATTTGACTTCCCTAACGCGGATTTCGATATGGTTTCTCGACTAGAAGCCATCAGTCTCCTTGCATAGCCATATACTATGATAGAGAATTCTAGAATCAAGCCCAAAATCCATACCAAATATTCGCCTTCAAGAATCAAATGGAAAATCCTAACACGAAATGGTGTAATTCACCTCGAACTTGTGTACTCAAACTTGGATCAATTTAATTATGCGAATAAAACAACGTACTTACAACTTATGTATCTATTCCAACTTGTTCAATATATAGTTTTATAAAGATGTTACCCAGTTAAAACATTTAAACTAAATTTTATCCAAAATATTTTGAAGACCAAATTCTTTCCAAAACATTTCAAATCTAAATTTCATATTAGAAAAATTCAAAATGGCCTTATTCGTTTACTTAACAAAACAGTTTCAACTTATTTAAATCATATTACTACATACTTTAAACATACATACCAAACTTATATACTTTATACTTTTTAAAATTTCTTAGCTTTGAAAAGTTAACCTTGATTTGGAAGAGCTTGAACCTTCAAAATAGTCGAAAAATCATATTTCAATCCAAGAGTTGGGAATCACAATAAATCAGTAAATCAATTCCAAAGATAGGGTTATATCAAATCAAATCCAAAACTCAAGGACTAAACACTAGCTCATTTCAAATTGTTCAAATATATATACATATATCTTTCGAATATCATATCACACTTCGGAATTTGAAATCAAAATTGGTTTCACAAATCAATCGCATAGCAAAGCTACCGAAGTGGCCTCTCCCCCACTCTGAAACTCGAAAATCCATGTCGATGATGCATGCATTCATCACCGAAATTATTTTCCAACGACATAAATGGGTTTTGGACTTCTATTTTCTCAAATTCTTTTGAAATTTCTTCGAAATCATTTGAAACTCATTAAAATCATTTGAAACATTTCATATTTGGAAAATACTTTCAAATCATATTATTTATTATTTCAAAATCTTAAAATCAGTTTCAAAAATGCCGGAGTTCAATCACTCAAATTCAGATTCAAAACCTTCAGTTATAAATCATTCTAAATGAAACCATTTCTTATATCAATTTCAAAACTTCAAATTCTCATTTCAAAAGGGTATATAATCCTTATCGAAAACATTTCACCTTTATATATAACATATGGTCATCCTTATCAAAATAACGATTTTGATATATACACAATTTCAAATTACAATCAACCACAAATTTTCCAAGGGATGATTCAAGGATGGATTTCAAAACAAATAGAGATTCAAATTTAGAGGAACTCCAATTAAATAGAATTTTTATTCGAAGATAAGCTCGAACAAAGATGAGAAAATTTAAATTACCAAATAGAAGATGGATAAGCCTATATAAATCGTGGGCGACCTTAACCTATCAACCGTGACTTCAGGAATATAATCGATGCGAAAATCTAAGGCAAATAGACCTTCGATCGCCAGAGATAGAATCTAAATATAGCAGAAGATAGAAAACATCGTAAACCGAGGATACAAAAATCTCCGGTGAATCAATGCCAATTGTAAGGGAGTTTCACCCTTGTACAAATCATTCAAAGATTGGTGGAATCGCCACCCTATAAAGGTCATTCAAAGTGGAGTTACGGAATTCTCCATAAATCAAAAGAATACGAATAGGGAAGACATGAATAGATTTCAGAACAAGTGGGAGCATTCCAAAGTTCAAAGGAATCCTAATCGATGAAATTACTAACAAGGTGAATACGAAAGAAATGAAGTTTAGAAAATCTTACTTTCAAAGCAAGAAAATTTTATATCGAACTAATCTTTGAAAATTCTTTAAAATCATTTGAAACTCATTTTATACTTTGAAAATACGTTCTCTCACAAAGAAATGATTCTGAGATTGATTTCACTCATTCTAGGGTATTTCTACCCAATCTCTAATGAGTTTTTGCTCCGCAGGCTAAGGTTTGCCTAAAACCAAAGCTCCGATACCAACTGTAACGACTCACTATTTTGGACCATTCAAGTCGACCATAATCCACACATGTCTGACTTGAATAATTCAAAATAATAGATTGTAATAAAATTTTGGAGCAAATAAAATCAAATACATAATCACAGGCACAGAATATCAGAATACTCGCAGTGGAAATTTAAAATACCATAGTAGTTCATGAAGCTACTATAACAAAATCTCAAAACAAAATAAATAATATCAGTCTGAAAACATATACAATAGAAATCTCAAATACATAGAAGTTTATAATACCAGAGCTGAAATAGAACAACTGAAACTGAAATGGATAGTTAACCAGATAAGCAGAATCTCCAATAATTCCTAGCTCCAGAAAGAGATCCAAAGCTAAGCAGTAAATACTCAGGCTGACCCGAGCGTAAAGCAAAATACAAAACACTCGAGTCAGGACAATATATACTTATATAATGTAAACCAACTCAAGTGAACTGTAGCAGTAATGCATAATAACTTAAAGGATGCTTGGGATCGCCCATCCTCTAAGGATCAGTTAAACCATAAATTAAATACATCCCGTGGTTAAAATTTCAAAGTTGGTATTTTACTTATAAATCAAATATCATTTCAAAATTCAATATCATTTCAAATCCATTTCAAAATATCCAAATATTTTCAAATCAAAATATTCCAATTAAACCATTGCAAAAATGAAATTATTATATTTAATATATTCAAATATTCAATTCTCAAAATTTTAGTCTTTTCACAATTCATTTATTCACTTAAATTTATTAGAACAGTGAAATTTCAACTTTCGCAGCACTTAGAAAATGCTACGGAAAGTTATGTTTAAAAACAATTCAGTTAGCAAAAGACAGCATTAAAAATGCTGTAATAGGTTTAGATTTCAAATAAAACTTTGGTTAAATTCAACAACTACAGCACTTACAAAGTGCAGTAACAGCCCTAAGTTTAATTTTGCCATTTAGTTCATTTATATCAATTACAGCATTTAAAAAATTACTGTAATATCCTTTATATTAGAAATGATAGCATTTAAAAAAGACTGCCAATTAAATTCAAGAATTTAAATAAAATTTAATAACCAATTAAATTTTAATATAAATCATTCTAACTTATAAAATCATATAATTTCACACTTTAAAACAATCATTGAAATACCGTTATATTTATGATTTTATAAAGTTAAATTTGCATTCAAAATTAAATTTAATAATAATTTTACTTATTAAATTCCAGCATTAATTTCCTTTCTTTATAATTAAATATTTTAACTTAACATTTAAGTTTATATTTGAAAATATAACCTATTTTCATTTTATTTACTTAATTAAAAATTCACATTTTTACAAAATTCACAAATTTCCAATTTAAGTTATATTTCAAAATTCAACTTAAATATCCATTTATTTCATATTTATTTATACAAAATCATTAACACTATATAAAAAAATCATTTAATTTCATTTTAAATCAAAAATTGTCATATGTTCTTACTTTACATAAATTCGATTTATAAACAAATCATAAATTCCAAAATTAACTTATATTTCAAATTCCACTTCACAATTTACTTAATTCACTTATTTAATTTATAGACAATCACTAATATTTTATAAAAATAATTATTAATTAAATTTAAATCAAAATATCATAATATTTACATTTTTTATATACTTTAAAATTTAGAAAAATGTTTTAACCAAAGTCTGTATAAAAATTTCTAACTTAAATAAAATGATACGAATAATATATCATTTCAATCCGAAATTTTCAAAGGAAAAATCTGGGTTTTATCATTTCAAACCCACAATCTCAAGTTAAATGAAATAAATAAATAAAATCGTTCAGGCCTATCATTTCAGCCCATAACAATTTTTCCCTATTCTAAAGTCCGTTCGGGTATGTATCATTTCAACCCATAATGATTCTACTCTGCAGGGAACTTGCAGGGTGATAAACTGATATAAATAACATGATAGTATAATATAATAGTAACATGTGATATAACAGGTACAATAACAGGTGTAAAAATCATATGATCATAATATAGCAGTTATAACAGGATGAAATACATTTATAGATTCAAGTGGTGTCGGTTTATCAGTTATATAGGTACAGATTGTCTGGTGAGAATAACTCACCTATTCAGAGCTGGAGATAGCTACCAAAGCAAACAATACAGACACTATGAAGGCACGACAATACGGAAATGACTTGAGAGTGGAGATCCAAAGCTATATGCCTTGAATTCAATTACATAAAACAATATACATATATACATAAGTTACAACACACTTTAACATCAAATAACATTAGAAACAACACCCAAAACCATATCCATTCGAATTGCACTTTTTCTCAACCTCATGTACTTCAGTTAGTCAGTGATTAAGCTCAGCTAACACAGGGGATTTTGTCTAGTTTGGGTCCATATGGGTCGGCCTACATGTGCTTGAAGGTGGGTTCATGGATCTAGGTGTACAAGGCTAAAACAAGGCAAAATATCATCACATATTTTTCACAACTTGGCTCGGACAGAGGCTATGGGGCACGGCCAGTGGGTCCAGGTGGTGGTGGGTGATGTGGAAGAGGGTAGAGGTCAGGTCAGAGGTGGTGGTGGTGGTAGTAGTGGCGGCTAATGGTGGTAGAAGTTGATGTTGCAATTATTGTCTTGGTTTGTATAAGTAGTGGTGGATTTGTAGGTTTTTGTGTTGATCTATGCATTGGGGTTGCTCAGCCTAGAGAGGAGGTGGACTAGGTTGGGTGATGGTCAGAGAAAGGGGGTGGTGGTGGTCAGCCTAGACCTGGAGAAGGAGGAACCAAGCTATGAAGTTGAGAACAATATAAAAAATTCAATAGAAAACTAGGAAAACAAATAAGAAGAAGATGAATTTTTACCCAAACTTTCCACACAATGGCTGTGAGTTTTTCCTTGAGGAATGAAAAATATTTTGCGTGAAAAAGAGTGAAGAAGTCGGCTGGATAGAATAGAGGTATGCACGGCCAAAAACAATAAAGGAAGGAGTTGGGAAAATGAAAAGTCGGGAGATGAAAAGACTTTGGAATTTCAAGAGTTTAAAACTTAACAAATTTCTTCTATTTTCTTTTTAATTTGTATATATATGAAAATGATAGAAAACAAAGATAAATAATCTCAGAAAAAAAAAATTTAAATAATATGAATTAAATAAGGAAAAATGGCAATATATACATAACTAGGCTTTAAAATTTGAAATAAATTCAAGTATACTTTAGAAAAATTATATTATCATTTTAAAAATATTAAAAGGCATAAAATAACATATTAACACATATTAAAACAAAATATGGCAATAAAAATATAATTTATATGACTTAAAATAAATAATATTGTTAAATAACAGTTTATATACAAAATTGAAAATTACATAACTTCCACAATATAAGTCCGTTTTCAACGAAACGAAAAGCAGTATTCATGAAATTAAATCTATTTTCATGATAAAAGACAAAATTTAAGAATTTAAATATTTAAATTTAAAGTTCAAAAGTCAAAGTTTGACCAGTTTGACAACAAATTCACTTTTTAAGAAAATATACAATTTATACCAATTTGAACTTATAATTCACATAATAATCAACATTTATTTTTAAAATGAAATGTTTGAAATAAAACAAGTTTAAAATAATTTCAAAATAAAATAAAGGCAAAATTAAAATATATGTAAAAATCTAGTGTTGTTACAGCAATACAAACTTCCCATAAAAAGAATGTATCGGTCGATCGCTCCTCGTGGGACAGTCGACTGCTAGCAATCATCGATGCACAGCGGCCGTCGACCGATAGAGAGCATTAGCGACTATTGTTTTTTATACAATTAATGAACTAGATTATATAATATTAAACCAATTTAAATCCGATGATTTTGCTACATTTCAACCACTATAAATAGGAGCCTAGCCCCCAAACTTTTATTTTCAAAATATTTTGTGAATATTAGCAAAGCTCTGTCAGTTCATCTCTTCATAGATTCAGGAAACTCCATTTGGATTTCAGGTAAGAAATCAAATATATCTATTTTTGTTCATTGTTTATTTTCTCAACTTATTCTCCTCCAAATCTCTAATTTTTTGAATCTAACGTACATACAAATCCCTTGATGTGTGTGTATATATATCAAAGAAGAGACATAATAAAGAATTTCAAAGGCATGTCAAATCCAAAGGAGGCAAAGCTAAGAAAATACTGTAAGTGGAAATTTTAGATTTTCTATTTTAGTAATTGATTGGTATAATTTGGGTTTGAATATGCCTTAGGGAGTTTTGGTTTGCGAAAACTTCATATTATAAACCCAAAAACTCCTTCAATGTGAAATGTCAATTCTATGTTGAAATCTCAATTGCTTTTGTTAAAATAATGGAAATAGTGTAGATGAAACGACCCATAATTTAATCACTTTGAACTTGGATAGTTAATATGTTTTCAAATTATTAAATAATGGATTTTATATCTAAAATAAAATTTTAGATAAAACGTCTCGAATTGATTTTTAAAACTGATGTAAAATGTTAATTTAAAGATGGTTCGAGTTATAAGGCGGTTAAGGGTACCGATTTGTTTAAGAATAAGTTTGCCTAATAAACCAAATGAGAATGATTACTTAAGAAAAGAATTTTCCTAGTAAAACAAGAACTAATTATTAACCTTGCCTAATAAAATAGAATAGTATAATTATTTGCCTAGTAAAACAAGAAAGAATTATTAAACTTAGCTAATAAAATAGAATAATATAATTACTTGGCTAATAAAACAAGAAAGAATTATTAACCTTGCCTAATAAAACAGAATAGTATAATTACTTGCCTAATAAAACAAAATAACATAATGATTATTATATTTTACACGGATGGTTGCCATTGGACCAAAACCTGGTCAAATCAGGTTAGGCTATAGGAAATTACTAAAGTACCCTTCTCTTCACCTATAAATAGCCAAGTCCACATCTCATTTTAATTCATTCACAAACTAAAGAAAAGAACTAAATTTTATTATCAGAGGCGAAGTATTCCAAGTCTCCAGCAAAGCAAATAGGATGTGAGTATAACTTATTCTATGAGTATAATTTAATTATTTTATAGTGAGTGTAATCTTAATCTCTTTCCTTTGACTCATTCACATTTTAATAAAATTTTGTGTTAACGATTGATTGTAAATTTTTAAAAATAATGGGTTTATTATTTATTTTGCTTGGTTGTTTGATTTGTGCTCGGCCAGTTTATGAGCAATAACCTTGACGTTTAGTTAAAGGGAACTTACACCACCTTTTAACTTAGGATTGACATTTAGTGACTTTTTGTTTAAAAGGAAATAACACTCCTTTTAGCTATCTCATTTGATTAAGTGGGATCTTCATCCCTCTTGGTCGTATTCTCCTTTAAAGATGATGGGTTTAAGTTACGATTTGAATGGAAGTTTCAAATCTTGGTTTAGAGTATTTTAAAGGAGCTTTGAAATTTATATAATGATTTAAATAGGTTATTTATGGAAAGTAAGCAGTCCCATACTTGGCACTAAAAGCCAATGAGTTGATTAATCCTCTATCTGTGGGATCTAGAACCAAAGTGTCGAGGCAAGGTTATTAGCAACCGGTGCCCTGAGTTACCTGGCTTTGTTTCTGGGCGAGGGATAGAGTAAGTCGAGAATATCAAAAACGTGACAAGTGTAGAATATTTGATTTCCATAAATGATCTTTATAATTATGATGGTATGGAAAACATTCGCCTTTCTTGTAGACAAATAGGTTTGGCCCATTTAAGTATGCTTTTGAAATATGAAATGCTCCCAAAAGTTTTGTGAATATACTTATACCGATGAGTTAAGTATATGGATATTTTCCAAGCATTGAAAGAGTATAAGATTTAATTTCCATATACGATTGTTTTGTTATCCCCAATAGTTGATATCTTGACTATTGATTTTGATACCCTTCTTCCTTTTGTTTTTGTTTCGTCAATCTAAGACAATTTGTCGCTCATTTAGAGCATTGATATCCTTTATCGAAAATGTCTAAATGAAGAGCGAGTAGGGGCCAAGCTATATGGGGTTGCTCTTATTAAGGTATTGTCACATCTACTCTAGATTGGCTTCTGTTGTATGCGCACGGAGATGTGAAATACTCAGATACTCGGTAAGGTTGGTGGGGTCCGGCTTGGAGGTTTCCAAGAGCCATTTTAGTTCTCAAGTATATTTTCTAGAGGTATATTTTCGATAAGAGGGGTGCACCCTCCTAGTCATTGTTGGAAAAATTCCTTTTCCCAATTTTTGATTCAAATCTTTGGATGGATTCTCTCTTAATTACATCGAGAAGCTTCTTGCGCTCTTCGCGATGTTTAATTATTTGTATCCGTTCTTTTATGCTTGGATGTTATCCTTGTGCGGGGAAACCCGTTCTGCGTTTTTGCGATGTGGTCTCACTGGTTATTTTGTGTGTTCTATTTTTTTTAATTTGGAGTTTACTCATACCGGACTTATTGTCTGACCTGAATTGTTTATTTTCCCTAAACTCTCGGGCACTCATTTATATTTGAGTTGTCCGGAAATGATAGGTTTCTTTGGGCTCTTTTGAAGATGGTGGATGAGTAGGAGGCTCCTTATCTATGTAGCTATTTATTTCTGCTGTTATGAGATGTTGGTTCTATGTATGTATATTTAAAGGTAGGTTGTTTTAACTACCTAGACTGATAGTAGTACTTTTGTAGTAACTCTGATAACTCCATGTTGGGGAGTAACCTTATGTATTGTCTTATTTTTATGTTATATTTAACCGTTCCATTGTGAGATTATTTTTCTGTTCTTATATTTTACCTCATGACAACTCGTCTTTCAGATACTTAGGCAATGGTGCATGAATACCATGGATGTATTAATTTTCATTCTCAGGGGTCAGAAAGGTGGGTCGTCACAGTAGATTTGCAGTTTGGCAATTTTACCTTCTACTCTACTTCATATTCTTTTTTTCGAATATTTTAAATGATTTTGATTAAGGAATATTGTGTATGGTATGAATTTTATTCGTTGTTTGCACAACTTATTCCTTTTAATTGAATAGAAGTTCCTTTTTTTCTATTTTCTTGTAAAAAATAGTTGAATAGAGCGTAAAATTGAAATTGTAATTTTCTATTATCGATTTATTCCATTGTTTTAATATAATAGGTTAAGTTTGATTTTTATTTGTATACAAGTCCATTGGTTGGATTTTTGGATATAAATATTGGAATTATAGCATACCGATAATATGGAGATTGAATTTATATAATTGTCGAAAATTTGACATTTAAATGATAGTTTAGGCGTAAACTCTGCACACATAGAAATTTCTAAGTGCTTATATATATATATATACACACACACACATATACATATATTAGCTTAAATGGCGTATAATTATAATTTACTACTTGCGTAGTTATTAGGTTATTAACTATAATGAAATCCCCTTAGGAAAGTAATTAACTATAAAGGAGAAATAAGAAAGATTTCTTATAAGGCCGTGATTATGGAGACAGTGAGACGTGTGATAATATATGTAGAGTGTGATATAGATTATGACTAAGCTATGGGGATGCCAGGTTAGTCAAAACCACACGGAAGTCTGCTAAGCTAATTTGGCTATCAATAATGTTACTTTGGGGCTTATGTGAGACATCATCTATAATAACTAACTACGATGACGCAAGATTAGTACCAAATTCAGTACTATAAAACTACCTAGCTAATCTAGCTACTAATACCTACGAGTAGTCGGCCGACCTGAGTGTCACCGTGGGACATGGGTCATAATACAAAGGACCTACTTTAGAGATTGAAGGTAATAAGTGGTTGTGTGAGGGCCCACTTCTTTTCTATGTAGGAAGTAGTAAATGGTTGGGATGGAAAAGGCCCAGCTTCAATAGGAAGTATAAAGTGGCTGAAGAGATTTTGTGCAATGTCAGCTAAATTGTTACTAGTGAGGAGTCCGCCTTGGGATAATAGGTAGTAAATGACGTGGACCTACCTTAAATGATGTATTAATTTTTCGGAGTTTGCCTAATTCTCATTAAAAGGTATTAAGTGACTTGAGTACTATCTCTTACATTGATAGGACATTATGGACAATAGGTATAGGTTATTGGGTTGATAGAAAATTTGTTATGGGCTTATATTTGGAAAGCCTTTTATTTTAGTTTGAGAAAATCCATCGGGCTTCTATTTGAAAAGATTATGATGTAGGTAGAAAACGTAAGACATATTCCTATTTAAATTATACTGTTCAAATACGAATATAGTAAGGCTCGAGATTTTTATTCACCAGACATGTGTTGTTCTAACTCCCTCATCATTACAACATAGGTTAGGAAGGGCAATATTAAAGATGGAGACGTTGATGAAATTTGTAGCAGTAGTCTATTAGTTTTCTACAGTTTTTGATGTACACACGAAATAAAAACAATGCAGTAATTTGGAATATTATATCATGGGTATGTTACAATTATTGTTGGTTTCTGGTATTATATATTTTTTTGTTATGATTTTGAATGACATTTTGAAATTTGAATAAAATGGGTATTGTTGTTATTATTATATTTTATCCTTCTGATGTGATATTCTAAATGTGTAGATAAATAGCTCTATATTGTTCTATTTACCAACCAACGGCCAACTTTGAAATGGTTCTAAGTTTCGACGGGCCTTTTCAGGGTCGGGATTTAGGCCTATTTCAAGGTGGGTTGTTACACCTTTGCCACATGCATCTGTGTAAACTGTAAAAGGATTCGTCCCACTGGGAGTGATGAGTACGATGCACTATTCAATAGCTCATTTATCTTCTTAAATGCTTCCGTACATTTCTCATCCCATACAAAGATTAGATTCTTATTGGTTAGGCGAGTTAAGGGGACTGCTATCTTTGCAAAGTCCTTTATGAGTTTCCTATAGTAACCTGCTAACCCTAGAAAACTCCAACCTCTTTAGGATTCTTTGGAACTTTCCAACTCCAGACTTACACTTTTGTAGGATCTACTATCATCCCATGCTCAGAAATAATACATTCATGAAATCTCACCTCCTTCTTCCAAAAGTGGCATTTTGAGGATTTGGCTTTCAATTGGTGTTTCCTCAAAGTCCCTAGTATCTCCCTTAAGTTACTTTCATGTTCTCCTTAACTCTTGGAGAATACTAAGATGTCATCAAAAAACCAATCATATTCAATTATCTCCTAAATACTCTAATCATCAAATCTACAAAGTATCCAGGGCATCTGTTAATCCAAATGGCATCACTTTTGATGCAGACCAAGTACTAAGTCGTTACCGACTTAAGGAAATTGAAGGTCTAAGTCGTGACCGACTTAACAAAACTGGCATGAGTCGTCCACGACTTAACCAAAGCAAAGACATGAGTCGCCCATGAGTTATCGAAACGGAAAGCATAAATCGTCCTCGATTTATTGAAGCGGAAGGCACGAGTCGTCCACGAATCAAGGAAGAGGCTGACATAAGTCGTCCACGACTTAAGGACAGAGCTATAAGTCATCCATGACTTAAGAAGAAGGAATCAGAAGGAGCAGCACGAGTTGAGAACAAACAAGGGATAAGTCGTCTACGACTTATGAGAAGGGATGAGTCGCTGCCGAGTTACGACTTAAGATGAGTCGCCTGAACTGGGTTAAGTCGTTTGTTGTTTGAGTTGTAACTCGTGTACTGGGTAAGTCGACATATATGCTAAGTCGGAGGATATCTTAAGTCGGAGCCGAGTTAAGGGTTGTGTTGTAACGTGTTGTATTGTTTCTTTGTACATATTGTTAAGTCGTGTCGTTTATAAGTCGTAAATCGGTTGTGTTGTATAAATGTGATGAGTCATGAGTCGGAGAAGTGATAAGTCGCCACCGACTTGAGACTTGTGTAATTTTCTGTTGTAATATGTTGTTATGTCGCTGTGTTGTAACTGTTTTCTTAAGTCGTCTACTCTTATGTGTATAAGTCGTCGCCGAGTTATGCCGTAGGTCGTAAGTCGGAACCGACTTAGGAGATGATGTAATTTTGTTGTTTTTCATGTGAGTTGTAAAATGCTATAAATAGGCCGGTGGTGCCATTTGTAATAGTTTAGTTGATTTTTGAATAAAATTATTGTTTGATTGCTTTGTGCTTTCATTTAAATTGGTAGTTGAGTGTAATTTCCTATCTCCTCTTTCGGTTAATCGAGTGCGCTCGATTCAACGATTGCAGAAGCCGATTCGCGGAATCTAGTGCGCTAGATCAACGCTCGAAGAATTGAAGATCTTTGATGTAACGACCCGCAAAATTTAATGGTTTTAAAAGTATATTTAACTGGAAATTTGTAAAATTTTAAACAGTAAAATTTGGAAATAAAAATTTACTATTTGGAATACGTCTATTTTAATATAGCAACTGGTAAATTTTCACCTAATAATATTAAAGTTTATTTTCCTGTGAAATTTCATTTCAAATCAAACCGGTTAATAACAGTGAATTTATAAGTTTTCCAAAACCAAAATATGTCAACAGGAGAAAATTTATTCAGATCACTCTGAATCTGACTGTGAAATTCGTTTCGCGAAATTCGAATGTTTCTACCTCCGTTTGGATTTTTTTTCCGTACTGAATAGCAACGTATATCAGGGTCCGTATGGACTTTTGATAGGAAGGTCCTGACACAGATAATTCTGTTTCCTCTTGTCCGTCTCATCGCCCTGATCACTATGATGTATTCATCGGTGTATTTCGGGGTCCGGTGCACGACGAAATCAACAGAATGCAAAATGTGTCGATTCGCCAAATTGGATCCATTTGCAATTCTGTGTCCTCCATCTGGTTCAGCTTATTGTGTTAATCACATATATAACCTGTGTCCTTTTATATTCGACGGTTTTGACACTCAAAAGTCAAAAATCTAAAAAGACACAAACGTTTCGGGGTGCACGTATATTTTCTTTTATCTCTTTCGTTTTGTTCCATTTCATTCATCTCCCTGTTAACTTCTCACGCAACTATCATCTCTCCACCATGAATTCAAGTAGCCTCTCTCCCCCTGCATCTCCGCCAGCACCCGACCTCCTCCCACAACCTTGGCCGCCCACCTACCACCTGACAACACCCCGAGAGCATCCACTCTTCCACAGCCGCACCTTCGCCTTTCAACTTCAACTTGACGAGACCGGAACCCATCAGCTCCATCCATCTTAAAACCGCCACGCACGGCAACCTCCTCCACAATTAACCCGACCGACCTGCCGCCACCACCCACGAGCACCGCCTTTCCCCTCATCTCCGACACCACTGACCACGACCCACCGAGAATCACTTGCTTCATCCCATCAACTTTCGGCCTCATCCCTTCACTTTCCTCCTCCACAAATCTAGGTCGAAGCCATGCAGCAACACACATCATGCAAATCTCGTTCCTCCTCGCAGCCGCCTCGTCCTACCCCTTCGCTTTGCGCAGCTGAGCCCACCCCAACTCGAATCCACCCATCACCCAAAACCTTGCAGCCTTTGCCGTGCTTGTCATCTCTCCTTCCTTCCTAAATTGGTAATCTACATACATCACTATATATACTGATTTGTATGTATATATACATTGTTTATAATGTTTTTACTGTTTTATTTTATATACACTTAAGTACTGTTATATTTTGATTTGGTTGTATATTTATAAAATATTTCAAACTGTTGTTTTATTCATATATCACAGTACAATATATATAAACTTATACGTGCTAATTACCTTGTTTTATATATACTATGATGAAGTTTTAAAACTATAATATGTATAGATTATGTTTTAATATGTTAAGTTTGCATATGTTATATTTTGTTATGCCTGATTGGTTCTATTGATATTTGTAGAGTAAGATTGAATATAGGATTTTATATGTTATAACCAGGCATGTCTATTCATAAATTGGATATATAATATACGTGTGTCTGTTGTCTTCATAAGGGTTGTTTCATCAATTTGTTCGGATATACCTATATTTATAATATCTTATAATAGGATGATGGTATAGTATAATTAGTTAAAGTTGGGTAAACTATTTGGTTTTCATTATATTATATAGTTACATACGTATTTATACAATTTGATTTTTATATAAATTTAATCTGCTGAGTTTCCATCTATGTTATAATGATTTAGTTATATTGATTTTTGTAATTGATTTTTAAAACAAAACAGGGTGTAAGTCATACATATGTTTCTGTATTAGCCTATAGACGTGTGTTCTGTTTAGTTCTTTGTAGGTTGTATAGTCACAGTACATATAGATTTGACTTCTAAAAAAAAAGATTTACCATATGAACAGTCTGCATATATCTCTATGTACTTACATTTATATTAAATATAGACTTATATTAGTTTATTATATTAGTTATATTATGTGTTGGTTGTGAATATTTTGTCTAGGCATATAGTTGTCCTGTCTGCATATGGGGGTGAGTAACCTGCATATATGTTAATCTATATACCTAGTTGTGGTTTCACATAGGGTCTGCATATGTAGGTATGAATTCATAGAAGTTGTACGAGTCTGCTGTTTTCACTATAATAGGGTGTTTTAATAACATACATCCTTAAGCATATAAAATAAAGTGAATTTAGTTTTGAAATATATGTACATATGTTGGTTAGTATATATGTATATAAGTTTGTAATAACATTGATTTGAAAATAAATATATATGTATTATTTTAATTACATGGTTGATTTTAATATATATGTTTTAATTTAAAAATAATGATTTTATTATATATATATTTTACTTTAATATATGTGTTTTAAATATTTATTTCAAGGAAGTGATATATATATACACACATTTGTTATTTCTGTCAAACTGATTCTAAATTATTTCGTCAATTTCTGTATCTATCAGCTTTGTCCGTCCAAATTTGTGCCAATCTAGCTTTGGTTTGGGGATTCGTGATTGAATTCGTAACTCATTTCTTTGTCAAATCTATCTTGCCTCGAAAGGTGAGCAATCACTCACGATTAACGTTCTTTTATTATTTAAATTTGATTTCATTTGAAATAGAAATTGAAATATGCTGCTGTAGTTATTTAAATTGTTATATATGCTATTATCTGTAACTGTTCACCTGTGGGATATGACACCATATCCCGTTGTTCTTATTCTATTGTTATTGATGATATATGCCTGTTGTTTTATTTTATATTATCTGTTATCACTCTGCAAGTTCCCTGTTAGTATAGAATTCACTATGGGTTGAAATGATACATACCCGAACGGACTTTAGAATAGGAGAATTTCGTTATGGGTTGAAATGATAAACCCAAGCGATTTTCATTTGAATTGGAATTGGGATTACGGGTCGAAATGATATCTACCCATATATATTTAAATTTCGGATTGAAATGATAAATATCCGTATTACTTAACTATATGATAAATATATATATACAGACACCGTTGGTCCATATATATAAATATTTTAAAAATGAATTCTATGGTTTTGGAAAGAAACATATGGGTTTAATAAATGTTGAGCCTTAAATTATTATATATAAATGGGAATGATTGATTTAAATACATATAATATGTTGAGTATTTAAAATATATTTCAAAATAGATTTTGGTAAAAATTTGAATAAGTTAAGGTTAGAAAGACAATTTGAATTTAGTTGAAATTGTATTCAATAAAGAATTTTATTTAATTAAACCGATTTGAAACTTATTGAAATTGAGATGTAAGATATGATTTATAAGTAATCTAATGAATATTTCTTGAAAAAAAAAGAGGTTTAAGGAAATACTTAGAAAAATATGAAATTTAAGGCTAGTTAAATGATATTGAATTTATTAAGTGAATATTCCCTGATTAAATAATAATAAAGTTGAACCAAGAGCTATAGGAAACCGTTAAATTTAACTTTGAAAGTGTTGAATATTAAAGCTTTGAAATATATTGACAATTTAAATGATCTGTTTAGAAATGAATTAAATTGATGAATTGAACTTTGAATAAATTTGAATTTGGAATTTGAAGTTGATTTGAATCGATTTGCTAGACTTGAGGAAATTAAATACTTTACTTTTTAAATCCTTTAATATATATATATATATATACTATTTTGGAAAATAGATATATTTGAAATGAAATGATATTTGGGTTTTGAAGTAAATAAATTTAAAATGGCCACGGTGTCATAGTGAATATTCTCACCTTGTAGATAGTTCTACAGATCCTTAGAGGATGGTTATCCCAAACATCCTTTAAGTTACTTGTATTTCAGTTGATATTTCACTTGAGTTGGATTTATTGATATAAGAATGTTAATTCTGACTCGAGTGTTTTGTGTTTTGCTTTACGCTCGGGTCAGACCGAGTGATACAGCATTTGAGACTCACCCTTGGAGTTTGGAGCTTCCTTTGGAGATCCAACTATCGATTCAGCTTTCAGCTTTTCCAGTTGATTTGTTCAGAGAGGTCATCTATTCGTACTGAAGACTTCACTGTATTTGAGATATTCTGTTGTATTTTATTTTAACTCTGATGTTTACATAGTAGCTTCATGAACTACTATTTTATCTATTCCGCTGCGTATTATTGTATTACTCTGTGTCTGTGATTCTGTGATTGATTTATTTACTGCATATGCTGAGTTTTGCCAAATTCTTATTACAATCTGATATTTTGAATTATTCAAGTCACACATGTGTGTCTGCCTATGCACTTAGAGGGTGCAGCATGATAGGGGGTTCTCGCATTTGGTTTGGTAGCGAGCGGATGACTCTTACTCCTACATGTCCCTGCGGGGTTGGTGCAGTCGAGAGGCTGGCCGTAAAGGCAAAACACAGGTACTGCTGTATGCTACGGTGGGCGTTACCCCACTGACGCGGTCCGTTACAGTTGGTATCAGAGCTTTGGCTCTAGGCGAAACTTAGCATATATTGTAAATTTATTTACAGAATCTCTTTCATTCGAGTTTAATCTCTTCCTTTTGACTCGATTTCCGTTGAACTTTGGAACGTTCCCTACGGTTTCAAAATTCATTCTTGTCCCTCTCTATTGGTATCCTTTTGATTCTGGAGTATCCCATAACTCCACTTCGAATGATCTCTATAAGAATAGGCGATCCCGCCAATCTTTGAATGATTTGTGAAGGGGTGAAACTCCTTCACAATTGGCATTGATTCACCGGAGATTTCTATATCTTCGGTTTAGATGCCGCTATCTCTTGCGATCAAATGTTGATTTTTCTTGGAATTCTGCATCGATCTGTTCTTGAAGTCACGGTTGATCCGGTTAAGGTCGCCCGCGATTTATATAAGTATATTCATCTTCTATTTTGAAATTTAATTATCTCATCTTCGTTCGAGCCTATATTCGAATCAAAATTCAATTTGAATAGAGTACCTCCAATTTGAATATCTATCTTTGCTTTGAAATCCATTCTTGAATCATCCTTTTGAAAAATCGGGTTTATTCGTATTTTGGAAATTATTTTATATATCGAAATTTTTATAAGTATGATTATATTATAAAAAAAATGATTTATGACTAAAGGATTTTAAATTTGAAATTCGAGAATTGAACTCCGGTATTTTGAAATTGGTTTTAAGATTTTGAAATATATAATAATAATATGATTTAAAAGTATTTTCCGAATAAGAAACGTTTCAAATGATCTTAATAAGTTTCGAATGATTTCAAAGAAATTTCAAAAGAAGTTGAGAAAATAGAAGTCCAGAACTCACTTATGTCGCTGGAAAATAATTTCGGTGATGAGTGCACGCATCATCGACATTGATTTTCGAGTTTCTGAGTGAGGGATAGGCCACTCTAGTAGCATTGCTATGCAAGTGATTTTGCGAAACCAATTTTGATTTCAAATTCCGAAGTAAGATTGATATTCGAAAGATATATGTATATATATATATATATTTGAAATGATTTAAAGAAAGCCGGTGTTCAGTCCTCGAGTTTTGGATTGGATATAACCCTATCTATTAAAATTGATTTACTGATTTGTTGCTGATTTCCAACTCTTGAATTTGAAAATGATTTCTTCAACTATTTCGAAGGTTCGAGCACTTCCAAATCAAGGTTAACTTTTCAAAGCTAAATTTTTTGAAAAGTATGAATTGTTTGATAAAGTATATAAATTTGTTTGAATATTTAAGTATGAAGTAATATGATTTAAATAAGTTGAAACTGTTTTGTTAAGTATATGAATAAGGCAGATTTTAAATTTTTCTAATATGAAATGTAGATTTGAAATGTTTTGAAAAGAATTTGGTCTTCAAATATTTTGAATAAAATTTAGTTTAAATGTTCTAACTTAGTAACATCTTCATAAAACTATATATTTAACAAGTTGGAATAAATATATAAGTTGTACGTATGTTGTTTTATTCGCACAATTAATTTGATCCAAGTCTGAGTACACAAGTTCGAGGTGAATTACACTATTTCGTGTTAGGATTTTTCATTCGATTCTTAATGACGAATATTTGATATGGATTTTGGGCTCGATTCTAGAATTCTCTATCATAGTATGTGGCTATGCAAGGAGACTGATGGCCTCTAGTCGAGAAACCATATCGAAGTCCGCAATAGGGAAGTCGAATGGACAATACTAGTTCGAAGCGAACTTGTGTGATCGAGCGAGCGATCAAATGTGATTCTGCGAAATGATGACGTTGGTACATCTTATATTCTAATATCATTGATATATTTTGACGCTGAAAGTGAAAGCTGTCGAGTTAGAATATCTTTGCTTACTAAAAGAAAATTTCCAATTTAAATTACAAAGATATATAACCCATAAAAGCAAAGATATTCAATCCCATATGGCTCTTCATACAGCGAAATTTATTTTGATAAATTTGATCCTTATATAAGATGGACCTTACGTAAGTATAAGATGATTTTGAAAACATTTGATTTTGGAAACGAATTGGTTGACTTAAATTATATTGATTTGGGAATTTGGATTTATTTTCTAAATCTATTATTTTGGAAACTTTAAAACTAAAGATATTTAATTGGAGAAGAAATAATTTGGTGAAATTGTATCTGATTTTGGAAGTGAACTGATATTGAAACAAATTGAAATTTGAGAACCTTGTGTTACTAAATACTTGATTTGGGAGTTGTCGAACTTATATAAAATTGATTTGTATGAGTATGAAATTGATTCGAAAACTATAGATTTGAAAGGTACTCAATTTTAAAGTGAAATCTTATATAATTGAAGTCTATATAAGTATGATTTGATATACTATTGATTTTGGAAAGTATTTGATTTGAAAATTAAATCTTATATATAATGGATTTTATATAAGTACGATATTTGAAAGTGATTTGAAAAGGTATTATATGATACATATTTTCGAAGTAAAGATATGGAAAGTGCCTTCTGCTTGATATCCGATTTGTGGCCACATCTTGGATTCATTCTATCGATATTATTCTCTCTGATTTTGGTTTTCCGGATATGATACTCGAATGTCCTTCGAATTCCATGGCGTTACCCATGGTCTTACGAACTCGACTGCATAGCGTAATTCGTAAGGCAGTGATTGCTTAAAAGGTACGGATGTTCCCTGGGGGATCCAGGCGTAACCATTGTGTATCTGCGATCTATGGTCGTGTTAGTGGCGTAATCCGCAAGGCAGAGATTGCTTAAGGGGTATGGATGTTTCCTGGGGGATCCAGGCGTAACCATTTTTATGTATCCTGCGGTCCACCGTTTTGTTGCATGGCAAAATTCGTAAGGCAGTGAATGCTTAAAAGGTACGGATGTTTCCTAGGGGACCCAGGCGTAACCATTGTGTATCTACGATCCATGATTTGATTCGATTTTTTTGATTGGATTGTACTTTCCATATCTGTTTTAAAAGTTTTTCCAGTATTTTCACTGGGTGTTGAAACAATTCTACTAAGTACCTGGAGAATTCTAGTTTTGCGCCTGATCAACGCACTACCAGAGTCTACAGGAACAAGGATAAACTTGTTGAAACATCGAGTTATAAAAGTATTTTCGAAAGGAAATTTTTTTCGACTATAAAGGTATTTTATTATAAAAGTATTTCCAACAAAGAAATTTTGAATTAATATTTGAAATTGAAATCCTAATGGTTTGAATAAATTATTCATGCCCGATACTATTCTTTTGAATCTATCTTATCTGCTCAGCTTTATTTATTCACCTATATTCTGTTTTTCCAAGTCCCTCTTCTCCTTGTTGACTATATCCCTTTAAATATTGTTTATTTATATACTATATGGTTTAATAGAAATTTTAGTGTTATAAATATTTTGAGTTATTAATTAAATACAACATATTTAAAGAAATGATTATTGATTTATTAATAATGTTGAAAAGTATCTTGAGATAAATTAATAAATTTATAAATTATGGATTTAATGTTTTCAAATAGCTTCTTTGTAAATATAAGTAATAATGTAAATAATTGTTTTCAAATAGTTTTCATATAATTATAAAGGTGTCATTTAAACATATAAATGGTATTTATAAAGGAAGAAAGAAATTTTACAAATGAGTTTTGAAAAAGTATTAAATTATAAAAAAATAATTGATTTGCAAATGAAGTTTTCAAATGAATATTTCAAGTAAAATTTATATAGTTTTAAATTAATTGTTTAATCTTAACTTTCAATCTATTTTTCTTTCTGGTTGTTCTATTCTCCTACCTCCTTCCTTTTCGGGGACGAAAAGTTTTGAGTGGGGGAGAGTGTAACGACCCGCAAAATTTAATGGTTTTAAAATTATATTTAACTGGAAATTTGTAAAATTTTAAACAATAAAATTTGGAAATAAAAATTTACTATTTGGAATACGTCTATTTTAATATAGCAACTGGTAAATTTTCACCTGATAATATTAAAGTTTATTTTCCTGTGAAATTTCATTTCAAATCAAACCGGTTAATAACAGTGAATTTATAAGTTTTCCGAAACCAAAATATGTCAACAGGAGAAAATTTATTCAGATCACTCTGAATCTGACTGTGAAATTCGTTTTGCGAAATTCGAATGTTTCTACCTCCGTTTGGATTTTTTTTCCGTACTGAATAGCAACGTATATCAGGGTCCGTATGGACTTTTGATAGGAAGGTCCTGACACAGATAATTCTGTTTCCTCTTGTCCGTCTCATCGCCCTGATCACTATGATGTATTCATCGGTGTATTTCGGGGTCCGGTGCACGACGAAATCAACAGAATGCAAAATGTGTCGATTCGCCAAATTGGATCCATTTGCAATTCTGTGTCCTCCATCTGGTTCAGCTTATTGTGTTAATCACATATATAACCTGTGTCCTTTTATATTCGACGGTTTTGACACTCAAAAGTAAAAAATCTGAAAAGACACAAACGTTTCGGGGTGCACGTATATTTTCTTTTATCTCTTTCGTTTTGTTCCATTTCATTCGTCTCCCTGTTAACTTCTCACGCAACTATCATCTCTCCACCATGAATTCAAGCAGCCTCTCTCCCCCTGCATCTCCGCCAGCACCCGACCTCCTCCCACAAACTTGGCCGCCCACCTACCACCTGACAACACCCCGAGAGCATCCACTCTTCCACAGCCGCACCTTCGCCTTTCAACTTCAACTTGACGAGACCGGAACCCATCAGCTCCATCCATCTTAAAACCGCCACGCACGGCAACCTCCTCCACAATTAACCCGACCGACCTGCCGCCACCACCCACGAGCACCGCCTTTCCCCTCATCTCCGACACCACTGACCACGACCCACCGAGAATCACTTGCTTCATCCCATCAACTTTCGGCCTCATCCCTTCACTTTCCTCCTCCACAAATCTAGGTCGAAGCCATGCAGCAACACACATCACGCAAATCTCGTTCCTCCTCGCAGCCGCCTCGTCCTGCCCCTTCGCTTTGCGCAGCTGAGCCCACCCCAACTCGAATCCACCCATCACCCAAAACCTTGCAGCCTTTGCCGTGCTTGTCATCTCTCCTTCCTTCCTAAATTGGTAATCTACATACATCACTATATATACTGATTTGTATGTATATATACATTGTTTATAATGTTTTTACTGTTTTATTTTATATACACTTAAGTACTGTTATATTTTGATTTGGTTGTATATTTATAAAATATTTCAAACTGTTGTTTTATTCATATATCACAGTACAATATATATAAACTTATACGTGCTAATTACCTTGTTTTATATATACTATGATGAAGTTTTAAAACTATAATATGTGTAGATTTTGTTTTAATATGTTAAGTTTGCATATGTTATATTTTGTTATGCCTGATTGGTTCTATTGATATTTGTAGAGTAAGATTGAATATAGGATTTTATATGTTATAACCAGGCATGTCTATTCATAAATTGGATATATAATATACGTGTGTCTGTTGTCTTCATAAGGGTTGTTTCATCAATTTGTTCGGATATACCTATATTTATAATATCTTATAATAGGATGATGGTATAGTATAATTAGTTAAAGTTGGGTAAACTGTTTGGTTTTCATTATATTATATAGTTACATACGTATTTATACAATTTGATTTTTATATAAATTTAATCTGCTGAGTTTCCATCTATGTTATAATGATTTAGTTATATTGATTTTTGTAATTGATTTTTAAAACAAAATAGGGTGTAAGTCATACATATGTTTCTGTATTAGCCTATAGACGTGTGTTCTGTTTAGTTCTTTGTAGGTTGTATAGTCACAGTACATATAGATTTGACTTCTAAAAAAAAGATTTACCATATGAACAGTCTGCATATATCTCTATGTACTTACATTTATATTAAATATAGACTTATATTAGTATATTATATTAGTTATATTATGTGTTGGTTGTGAATATTTTGTCTAGGCATATAGTTGTCCTGTCTCCATATGGGGGTGAGTAACCTGCATATATGTTAATCTATATACCTAGTTGTGGTTTCACATAGGGTCTGCATATGTAGGTATGAATTCATAGAAGTTGTACGAGTCTGTTGTTTTCACTATAATAGGGTGTTTTAATAACATACATGCTTAAGCATATAAAATAAAGTGAATTTAGTTTTGAAATATATGTACATATGTTGGTTAGTATATATGTATATAAGTTTGTAATAACATTGATTTGAAAATAAATATATATGTATTATTTTAATTACATGGTTGATTTTAATATATATGTTTTAATTTAAAAATAATGATTTTATTATATATATATTTTACTTTAATATATGTGTTTTAAATATTTATTTCAAGGAAGTGATATATATATATATACACACATTTGTTATTTCTGTCAAACTGATTCTAAATTATTTCGTCAATTTTTGTATCTATCAGCTTTGTCCATCCAAATTTGTGCCAATATAGCTTTGGTTTGGGGATTCGTGATTGAATTCGTAACTCATTTCTTTATCAAATCTATCTTGCCTCGAAAGGTGAGCAATCACTCACGATTAACGTTCTTTTATTATTTAAATTTGATTTCATTTGAAATAGAAATTGAAATATGCTGCTGTAGTTATTTAAATTGTTATATATGCTATTATCTGTAACTGTTCACCTGTGGGATATGACACCATATCCCGTTGTTCTTATTCTATTGTTATTGATGATATATGCCTGTTGTTTTATTTTATATTATCTGTTATCACTCTGCAAGTTCCCTGTTAGTATAGAATTCACTATGGGTTGAAATGATACATACCCGAACGGACTTTAGAATAGGAGAATTTCGTTATGGGTTGAAATGATAAACCCAAGCGATTTTCATTTGAATTGGAATTGGGATTACGGGTCGAAATGATATCTACCCATATATATTTAAATTTCGGATTGAAATGATAAATATCCGTATCACTTAACCATATGATAAATATATATATACAGACACCGTTGGTCCATATATATAAATATTTTAAAAATGAATTCTATGGTTTTGGAAAGAAATATATGGGTTTAATAAATGTTGAGCCTTAAATTATTATATATAAATGGGAATGATTGATTTAAATACATATAATGTGACGACCCGGAAATTTTGAGCATTTGAAATAGGAATATTTAATTAATTTTAAATATTCATAAGATAATTATTAACTAGAATTTCAAATATCAACATTTATTGGAGAATTTAATTATTGAATTTAATTAATGGAAATTGGGTAAGACGTTGAATCTGGAATTTTAAGGCTGTTAAAAATAATTTGAATGCTTATAAAATCTATATTGATGATACTGAGGGTAGTAGAACTTTTAAAATCGAATTTAAAGGTGATTCGTTCAGTTTTCAAATTTCATCGTTTAAATTGAATTTAAAAATAGCCGTTCGAGGCACAGTCTCGGAATTCGATGAAACCAGTTCCATTGGATCCATAATATTGTATTAGCGAACGAAACAAGGCCGAGCTTCTCCTTATCTCCTCTACCTCCGAGTTCGTTCGAAAAAAAAAATATACGAGAGGAGGTCGAACTTGATTTCGACGACAAGGGAAGACTCGCGAAAAGTCAGCATCGTGTAGCTGGGAAGTGAGGTCGGCATTCAAGGAAGACGAAGTCAAAGCAATTCGCGATTGAGTGGAAATTGCTGGCTCGAGCTCACGTGGACTTAGGGAGGCTCGATGTCGGCAGCGCCAATCAGTAGCTAGGGCAAGCGCGAGGACGAGGCTCTCATGATGGCGAGCGGTTCAAACTCGAGCAGTTGTCTGGTCGCGAGAATGGGGACGCGCGTGGTTGCGCGAGGGGTTTCGTGATGACGGGCGGTGACTGGAGCTTAGAGGCGGTCGTGGTGAGGGCTGGTAGATCGGGGTCGACGTTGATCTTGAATTCGACTGAGGATGTCGCGTTGGTAGTGTGGTATAATATTTGATCTTTTATTTGATTTTATAACACATATGGATATTTCAGAAATATATATATCACTTATGATTTGGAGATATATAGGAATGTTAAAGATGTTGGAGAATCTATAAATTAATTTAAAGTAAATTATTTGTTAATAAAAATTTAATTTATTAGAAAGAAATTGGTTTAGAATAAAATCATTTGTTAAAATTAAACTTTTAGTTAAATGAAATTATTAAAAGGGAAAATTGTTCAAATAAAATCACTGGGAAATTACACTTATCAAATGGAATTGATTTATTCGATTTGTTTCGAATATTAATAAAATTTCACAATTGTTATGAAAGGTTTAAAAATCATGGGAAATCAAGTCAAGTTGGATGAATGGATTGCAATCAGCAAAGGTGAGTTAATCTCACTCAGTTAAATTTAAATGGATAAATTTAAATCATTGATTTGATGATTTCATTGATTGATGTGCTATATATATATAGTAGTATATAAAAATATATACATATTGGCATATGTATATATTGGAGTTGTTGATATTCCCGCATTTATATAGCGGATGAGACCCTATGCGCCGCATAATAGCGGATGATATTTTATAAACCCATGTACCGCGATATTCCACCTTGAAGTGGAATTGGTATTGTGCTAACATCTGTGGATGCAGGGAAACAGGTTGGAGGGATCCAACTGGATTCCTCAAAATATTTAATTTTGTTTAAATATTCTGTGATATGATTGTTGATATCCTGTGATGATTTATATCTGATAAATCTGGTTGAATTGAATTTCCCAGTATAATGAGTTATCAAAAGCAATTGAATTGAATTTTGGAAAGAAATAAAAGAGTAAAATTTAAGTTAAATAATTCTAGTGAATTCGAATAAATTAAATAGGGAATTGTAAAAGAAATAAAGAAATTCTTAATTCGAACAAATATGGGGAAAAGAGGATTTTGAATTTAATAGTGAAGAAATAAATCTTTAACTAAAGTGATATTATTTAAAAATATAAAAGAATTGATTTTATTGAAATTTAAAGATTTAATTTAATTAAAATATTAATTGAAGAAGTTTGGAAATCCGAAATTGGTATTTTAGTTAAAAAGGTTTTAACGCCTAATAAAGAAATAAAAGATGAAAGTTAATGTATTTGAAATAATTGAAGTAAATAAGGAAATTTATTTCACAGTAAAGTAAAATGGTAATCAATTGGAAATTGATTTAAGTGTTTAAAAACTTGGATTTTTAAAAGAGAAATGAGATTTTGGAGATATAAACTGGGTTTATAAAGTAAAATAAAATATCAGTGGATATTTGGGAATATAAATTCAAGATGGGAATTTATAAAAGGATATGGATTGGTTTAAAAATAAATGTTGATTTATTTTTAAAAGATGGAAATGAGAAGTGTATTTCTCTGGATAGCCAAGTACGTTTTCAAAGTAATTTTTAATATAAGTTAAAGGTTCTAATTTTGTTTAAAAAAAGCATGTTTTAGAAAATTGATTATTTCTAAATGTAAATTTCCAAAGTAAGTATTTTCAAAAATATATTATTGTAGTAATTTTATAAAAGTGATTTGGTATTATGTTTAAAAGAAGAAATTTAGTTTATATTTATAAAGTGGTTTATTTTAAAGTATATATTTTTAATAAAGTATTAAAGTAGTTTGATTTCAATGTTATAAAGTATATTTAAATAAAGTGTTTTTAAATTATTTTAAAATCTAAAGTATTTTGTACTTGGTGTTTCAGTGAAAATAAATATTTGGGAAATGTATTCCGTAAGCGGAAACTGTTTGAAATTGTTTTCAAAAGGAGTTTGAAAATTTGGAAATATATCTTGGAAAGATATTTGAGGTTAATAAATAATGTGGGAAATTATTTATTATGTGATGGTTGCTTGTGGATGTTAATTGATAGTTAAATAACCGACTATCAATATTGGCCAATGCGTTGATCGTTTCGAAGAGACCGGGATCGAGTTTCCATATACCGGGATTCTAGGTCTGGAGACTCGAATACCACTTCGATTCGGTTTGTACGTTTCGTGTAACGTGTTCAGAGTCGAAGATGGAGCAGTGAAGTGCAAGGGCTAGTCGCTACTAATCCTGAGGATATTTCCAAAATGGATGTAGTAGGAATAGTGCCTTCGGTTCCGTTCGGACCCGGGACGGACTTATATGGACGAATGCTTTCGTGACATCGTCAGGTGGACGATGGGCATTCTAAGGGATATGTGCTATAAAGGTATCGTTTAGCCTCGAACCTCATCAACCGGGAATGACTGAAAATCAGGGGTTATGCAGCAAGGCTTCGTGGGTAGCACCCACTTGAGAGTAAGGTCATCCCTGTCTAGATGTCCCTTTTTATTTCGGTTTAGTGGTGCGGTTGCTGATCCCAACCGTGGGGTGATTTTATTTGGAATTATCCAGTAAGGGATGATTCCGGTCTTGTGTTGCAGGGGAGCGGGCGTACTCCTCGGTACTGTGATCTAGGCCACGTACTGTGACAGGTGGTACCCCAGTGCCTAGTCATTCGTTGGAAATCCATTCTCCCTACGTGCCTGTACGGTTTTGATTGTGTCCAACTATTGTTGAAATGTGAGATGTAAGCATTTCAGCTAGATTCTATTTTACTTTCTGTAGACACTATTATAATATCAGAGGATTTTGATATAAAGTGTTTTAGCTATCGTAAGGTAAAAACCCGACATGTTTATTTGTGGCGTGGTCTTACGAGATGCTTTTGTTTTCAAAAGGATTTTTGAAACTTTAATAATCAATTGAGTGTGATTTTCTCACGCTGGTATTCCAGACTGACTCGGGTATTGTTTTATATAATGCTCGGGTCAGACCGAGATAAACAGGTTCAGGATATGATGCTGTGGAGCTCAGGAGACGAGCTGGATGGCGATACGTACTTCCGTATTTGTTTTATTGTTCCGCTGTGTATTTGGATGTATGTCATTGATGTGATGAACTCTGATGATGTATTCTGTAAATATATTGTATAAACAGATATATTTTTCTGTTGAGTAAAGATCTGTTTTGTATATATTATATTTTATTCCGCTGCGATGTGTGATTCTGATGTTGATTTTCTGTTTCTTCTTCTTCTACCTCTTCTTCTTTAACACAAATGGTTCGATTTTCCGGGTCTGGAAAGTCGGGTCGTTACAGTGGTATCAGAGCTTAGGTTGACGATAACCTTGGCTCTGGTGGGAATTTTGAGAGTATTAATAGATATGAGCGCGTATTTGTTAGTGAATATAAAATGGTTTTATATGGTGTTGACTTATCGGTTGAGTGTTTATGGATTCTGGTCGATGTGTGGGACGCCACGACATCGATAGGGATTTCTAAACTCTTAAACAAGATAAACCGACATAATATTGTTTTAAAATGGGGTAAATGAAATAATTTTACCCAAATTATTTTTGTATATAAAAAGAAAAGTTTCTGTAAGCTATTTAGCTTATATATGGATGTTTGATTGTTAGGAAGTGATAATATTAAATTAGTATCATTTAAATATCAAATTGAATAAGAAATTGGAATCATAACCTAGGTTAAGAAAATAAATTCAGATAATAAAGTAAAATTTGTAACTGTGAATTATAAATATGATTTATAATTGGGAATAGGATTCCAGAGGAACATTTGAAAATAAATCGAGATGGATTTCAAATTTGGAATTTTGTGAAGTTTAAAATTCCTTTGAGTTTGGAAATGGTTTCAAAAGGGTTTTGGAGAAATAATAGTATTATTTCAGGAATATTTTTGAGTTGAAATCTTGTGAGATTTGGAAATTAAAAATATTTGAAAGTGTTTTTAAAGAGATAAAAGCATTAAATTCTCTTTCGGTCGCTGGGAAATAACTTCGGTGATGACTGCAGCATCATCGATGTTCATTTTCGGGTTTCTGAAAGAGAAATTGCTACCTAGATGTATGGGCTGGTGTTTGTTTGCAAAACTGAGTTTGGTTTTGGAATTGAAAAGGGTTTTGGGTATAGTTGATTTCAAAAGTGATTTTGAAATTCTGGGAAATTGTTTAAACTCTAGAATCTTATTTAAAATGTTTATGGAATGATGAGAAAAATAAAATATATATTAGTTAAATAAGTTGTATAATCCCTAATTAAAAGTAAAAGTATAAATGGGATTGAATTTAAATAGATGGAAGTATGGATAT
Source organism: Allium fistulosum (assembly GCA_030737815.1). Lineage (NCBI taxonomy): Eukaryota > Viridiplantae > Streptophyta > Magnoliopsida > Asparagales > Amaryllidaceae > Allium > Allium fistulosum. Next base: position 942,024,883 of record CM060902.1, on the reverse strand, counting down.
AAATAAATTGTGGCTTATAAAATTTAGAAGTGGAATAAATAAGCCAAAATAAAGGTTGTTTGAATTGTGAAAAATGGATGTAAATCCAAAACTTGAATTATAAAATAGATCGAACTTCAGTAAAATAGTTAAGTGATTTTCGAAGTAAAAATCAAATATTGAATTGTAAAAAGAAGTGTGCTAATTTGGAATAAATTAGAAAAGTGGATATGTTAATGGAATTTGGATTTGGTAATAAAAGTGGAAGTATAAATGAATAATGGAATTGGAGTGTAATAGTGATAATTTGAATTGTAAATAAATTCAAGTAAGCAGAAATGATTGAAGTGGCATTGTTATTAATATAATACAATTCAGGAATAAGTATTGAATGTGGATTAGAGGTTATATTGGATTCAATGAATATACCACTTATATTAAAATGGAAGAGAGCTAAAAATAAATTGAATTGGAATCAATTTAAATTGGTTATGAAACTTAAGCAATTATTTATTCTTATGGATATCGTCAAAACTGCATAAAATAAACCGTCGTTTGACGTAAGTAAAGTAAATTGAAATTCTATCAGTTGATAGAAGTTAAATAAATTGATTTTGAGATCAATTGAATTAAATATAAGTTTGATTTGCTAAAATGAGCCGAATGTGAGAAATTGAGATGTGAACCATTTAAATTGGATGTAGTCGTACATAAATGGGTTGTAACAATTTAAATTAATGTTGGAACCAAAACATTGCTTATAAGTGTTGTTTAATCTACTTTCCTCATGGAAATTCTCTTGTTTGTTAGTTAAATATGTAAATGTTGTTAAGTTGCATGATCTTGGTACTTACATTCTTTGAAGTAAGTAAGTACAGGTTCAGGGAAGCCGTATAGCTGATTTTGGGTTGCACTAATTGCTAAATAAATCACTGCTTTGCTTAAAAAAAAATTGCTATAATAAGGTACGCTTACGCAAAAATTCAAAATAGGAAATATGAACTGCACATACTGATATATATTGTGATTTCCGGCCTGAGGCCGATGTATATATATATATTTGTGCATCCTGCGATATCGCAGAAGTCCCTCCGTACAAAGGAGACTCTGTCAAAATTTTCCATAAATTTTGAGAGTTAGAAAATTTTTGAAAATTTTCATTTACGATAAATGATTTAAATTTGTTAAGCAAATGAAATTAAAACTGGATATTGAAATCTAATTCAAATGTGAATGTAAGGTGAAGTGAAATCAAAGGAACTAAAGAAAGTAAAGTTCGTAAATAAACTGTTATTTGAGGTTTAAATTAATTAGTAAGTGAAACTAATCCATATTCAAAATGGAAGCCAATTTGAGTTTAAATGAAATTGTAAGGGTTAAGTAAATAGTAATAAAAATAAACTTCAATAGTGAAGTGAAAATAAGTATAAGTAGTACGTAAAATATTTTTATTGAACTTAAGAAACGAATAAGGAATTCTTAAGTAAATTTGGTATTGAAAAAAATTATTCTAGGTGAATAATTGAATAAAGGTTTAAAGGTGGAAGTTGTGAATAAAGGGATAACAATCAAAAAGAAATGTGAATAAAAGAGAATTGATGAAATTGATAATCAATTGGAATTTATACGTAAGATGTACGTATATTATTTTATTCGCATAGCTATTTGGTCCAGATGTCGAACACAGAATTTCGAGATAGTTTTATCGATCCGAATCAGGATTTTTCACTCGATTTTCAACGGCGAACCTGGATATGAATTGTTGATTGATTCTGGATATTCTCTATCATAGTTGTGGCTATGCAAGGAGAATGACGGTTTCTGATCAAGAAACCAGATCTGAGTCCGCACTAGGAAGTCGGGGGGGGACAATACTAGTTCGGAAGTGAAATTGTGTGATCGATTGAGCGATCGAATGTGATATTGCGTACGGATGATATATGTGCATCGTACGGGCTTAAGTAAAGCAAATATTGGAAATTTGTAAAGGAAAGTATAAAATGACTTTGGAATTGTGATTGAATATTATTGCTTAGTAGGATATACAGGTGTATAAAAGCAATGGATAAATTGGGATTTTGATTTTAGAAGATAAATTTAATGGCCCGACAAAAGGTATGTATTTAAATTTCTATATGAAATTTGATTGGGTTTTGGATCTAGCCACTTGGCTTTTTGTTTTCTTTTTGAGATTGGGAGGCCGTAGAGCCATTTTGTAGTAGTACCGAGCTAGCCGCGCAAAGGAGACGCTGGCGAAATTTTTCAGAAATTTAAGGAGTTAGAAAAATTTTTAAGAAAATTTTGATAATTCAAAATTGAATTCAAATTTAAATTTGAATGGATAAGTAGGTGATACGGGTTGAACTTATGAATAAGTTTGGGAAGTTAAAAGATGATTAGTGTATCATTAATAAAAGATTGTTTGGGTGTTGTTAAAACTGTTTGGTTTTGGAAAATAGTAATGGGTATTGGATCATTCTTCCTAACTGGTAATTTCGGGGACGAAATTCTTTTAAGGGGGGAGGAATGTGACGACCCGGAAATTTTGAGCATTTGAAATAGGAATATTTAATTAATTTTAAATATTCATAAGATAATTATTAACTAGAATTTCAAATATCAACATTTATTGGAGAATTTAATTATTGAATTTAATTAATGGAAATTGGGTAAGACGTTGAATCTGGAATTTTAAGGCTGTTAAAAATAATTTGAATGCTTATAAAATCTATATTGATGATACTGAGGGTAGTAGAACTTTTAAAATCGAATTTAAAGGTGATTCGTTCAGTTTTCAAATTTCATCGTTTAAATTGAATTTAAAAATAGCCGTTCGAGGCACAGTCTCGGAATTCGATGAAACCAGTTCCATTGGATCCATAATATTGTATTAGCGAACGAAACAAGGCCGAGCTTCTCCTTATCTCCTCTACCTCCGAGTTCGTTCGAAAAAAAAAAATATACGAGAGGAGGTCGAACTTGATTTCGACGACAAGGGAAGACTCGCGAAAAGTCAGCATCGTGTAGCTGGGAAGTGAGGTCGGCATTCAAGGAAGACGAAGTCAAAGCAATTCACGATTGAGTGGAAATTGCTGGCTCGAGCTCACGTGGACTTAGGGAGGCTCGATGTCGGCAGCGCCAATCAGTAGCTAGGGCAAGCGCGAGGACGAGGCTCTCATGATGGCGAGCGGTTCAAACTCGAGCAGTTGTCTGGTCGCGAGAATGGGGACGCGCGTGGTTGCGCGAGGGGTTTCGTGATGACGGGCGGTGACTGGAGCTTAGAGGCGGTCGTGGTGAGGGCTGGTAGATCGGGGTCGACGTTGATCTTGAATTCGACTGAGGATGTCGCGTTGGTAGTGTGGTATAATATTTGATCTTTTATTTGATTTTATAACACATATGGATATTTCAGAAATATATATATCACTTATGATTTGGAGATATATAGGAATGTTAAAGATGTTGGAGAATCTATAAATTAATTTAAAGTAAATTATTTGTTAATAAAAATTTAATTTATTAGAAAGAAATTGGTTTAGAATAAAATCATTTGTTAAAATTAAACTTTTAGTTAAATGAAATTATTAAAAGGGAAAATTGTTCAAATAAAATCACTGGGAAATTACACTTATCAAATGGAATTGATTTATTCGATTTGTTTCGAATATTAATAAAATTTCACAATTGTTATGAAAGGTTTAAAAATCATGGGAAATCAAGTCAAGTTGGATGAATGGATTGCAATCAGCAAAGGTGAGTTAATCTCACTCAGTTAAATTTAAATGGATAAATTTAAATCATTGATTTGATGATTTCATTGATTGATGTGCTATATATATATAGTAGTATATAAAAATATATACATATTGGCATATGTATATATTGGAGTTGTTGATATTCCCGCATTTATATAGCGGATGAGACCCTATGCGCCGCATAATAGCGGATGATATTTTATAAACCCATGTACCGCGATATTCCACCTTGAAGTGGAATTGGTATTGTGCTAACATCTGTGGATGCAGGGAAACAGGTTGGAGGGATCCAACTGGATTCCTCAAAATATTTAATTTTGTTTAAATATTCTGTGATATGATTGTTGATATCCTGTGATGATTTATATCTGATAAATCTGGTTGAATTGAATTTCCCAGTATAATGAGTTATCAAAAGCAATTGAATTGAATTTTGGAAAGAAATAAAAGAGTAAAATTTAAGTTAAATAATTCTAGTGAATTCGAATAAATTAAATAGGGAATTGTAAAAGAAATAAAGAAATTCTTAATTCGAACAAATATGGGGAAAAGAGGATTTTGAATTTAATAGTGAAGAAATAAATCTTTAACTAAAGTGATATTATTTAAAAATATAAAAGAATTGATTTTATTGAAATTTAAAGATTTAATTTAATTAAAATATTAATTGAAGAAGTTTGGAAATCCGAAATTGGTATTTTAGTTAAAAAGGTTTTAACGCCTAATAAAGAAATAAAAGATGAAAGTTAATGTATTTGAAATAATTGAAGTAAATAAGGAAATTTATTTCACAGTAAAGTAAAATGGTAATCAATTGGAAATTGATTTAAGTGTTTAAAAACTTGGATTTTTAAAAGAGAAATGAGATTTTGGAGATATAAACTGGGTTTATAAAGTAAAATAAAATATCAGTGGATATTTGGGAATATAAATTCAAGATGGGAATTTATAAAAGGATATGGATTGGTTTAAAAATAAATGTTGATTTATTTTTAAAAGATGGAAATGAGAAGTGTATTTCTCTGGATAGCCAAGTACGTTTTCAAAGTAATTTTTAATATAAGTTAAAGGTTCTAATTTTGTTTAAAAAAAGCATGTTTTAGAAAATTGATTATTTCTAAATGTAAATTTCCAAAGTAAGTATTTTCAAAAATATATTATTGTAGTAATTTTATAAAAGTGATTTGGTATTATGTTTAAAAGAAGAAATTTAGTTTATATTTATAAAGTGGTTTATTTTAAAGTATATATTTTTAATAAAGTATTAAAGTAGTTTGATTTCAATGTTATAAAGTATATTTAAATAAAGTGTTTTTAAATTATTTTAAAATCTAAAGTATTTTGTACTTGGTGTTTCAGTGAAAATAAATATTTGGGAAATGTATTCCGTAAGCGGAAACTGTTTGAAATTGTTTTCAAAAGGAGTTTGAAAATTTGGAAATATATCTTGGAAAGATATTTGAGGTTAATAAATAATGTGGGAAATTATTTATTATGTGATGGTTGCTTGTGGATGTTAATTGATAGTTAAATAACCGACTATCAATATTGGCCAATGCGTTGATCGTTTCGAAGAGACCGGGATCGAGTTTCCGTATACCGGGATTCTAGGTCTGGAGACTCGAATACCACTTCGATTCGGTTTGTACGTTTCGTGTAACGTGTTCAGAGTCGAAGATGGAGCAGTGAAGTGCAAGGGCTAGTCGCTACTAATCCTGAGGATATTTCCAAAATGGATGTAGTAGGAATAGTGCCTTCGGTTCCATTCGGACCCGGGACGGACTTATATGGACGAATGCTTTCGTGACATCGTCAGGTGGACGATGGGCATTCTAAGGGATATGTGCTATAAAGGTATCGTTTAGCCTCGAACCTCATCAACCGGGAATGACTGAAAATCAGGGGTTATGCAGCAAGGCTTCGTGGGTAGCACCCACTTGAGAGTAAGGTCATCCCTGTCTAGATGTCCCTTTTTATTTCGGTTTAGTGGTGCGGTTGCTGATCCCAACCGTGGGGTGATTTTATTTGGAATTATCCAGTAAGGGATGATTCCGGTCTTGTGTTGCAGGGGAGCGGGCGTACTCCTCGGTACTGTGATCTAGGCCACGTACTGTGACAGGTGGTACCCCAGTGCCTAGTCATTCGTTGGAAATCCATTCTCCCTACGTGCCTGTACGGTTTTGATTGTGTCCAACTATTGTTGAAATGTGAGATGTAAGCATTTCAGCTAGATTCTATTTTACTTTCTGTAGACACTATTATAATATCAAAGGATTTTGATATAAAGTGTTTTAGCTATCGTAAGGTAAAAACCCGACATGTTTATTTGTGGCGTGGTCTTACGAGATGCTTTTGTTTTCAAAAGGATTTTTGAAACTTTAATAATCAATTGAGTGTGATTTTCTCACGCTGGTATTCCAGACTGACTCGGGTATTGTTTTATATAATGCTCGGGTCGGACCGAGATAAACAGGTTCAGGATATGATGCTGTGGAGCTCAGGAGACGAGCTGGATGGCGATACGTACTTCCGTATTTGTTTTATTGTTCCGCTGTGTATTTGGATGTATGTCATTGATGTGATGAACTCTGATGATGTATTCTGTAAATATATTGTATAAACAGATATATTTTTCTGTTGAGTAAAGATCTGTTTTGTATATATTATATTTTATTCCGCTGCGATGTGAGATTCTGATGTTGATTTTCTGTTTCTTCTTCTTCTACCTCTTCTTCTTTAACACAAATGGTTCGATTTTCCGGGTCTGGAAAGTCGGGTCGTTACATATAATATGTTGAGTATTTAAAATATATTTCAAAATAGATTTTGGTAAAAATTTGAATAAGTTAAGGTTAGAAAGATAATTTGAATTTAGTTGAAATTGTATTCAATAAAGAATTTTATTTAATTAAACCGATTTGAAACTTATTGAAATTGAGATGTAAGATATGATTTATAACTCGAGTTTGATTTATAATTAATCTAATGAATATTTCTTGAAAAAAAAGAGGTTTAAGGAAATACTTAGAAAAATATGAAATTTAAGGCTAGTTAAATGATATTGAATTTATTAAGTGAATATTCCCTGATTAAATAATAATAAAGTTGAACCAAGAGCTATAGGAAACCGTTAAATTTAACTTTGAAAGTGTTGAATATTAAAGCTTTGAAATATATTGACAATTTAAATGATCTGTTTAGAAATGAATTAAATTGATGAATTGAACTTTGAATAAATTTGAATTTGGAATTTGAAGTTGATTTGAATCGATTTGCTAGACTTGAGGAAATTAAATACTTTACTTTTTAAATCCTTTAATATATATATATATATACTATTTTGGAAAATAGATATATTTGAAATGAAATGATATTTGGGTTTTGAAGTAAATAAATTTAAAATGGCCACGGTGTTATAGTGAATATTCTCACCTTGTAGATAGTTCTACAGATGCTTAGAGGATGGTTATCCCAAACATCCTTTAAGTTACTTGTATTTCAGTTGATATTTCACTTGAGTTGGATTTATTGATATAAGAATGTTAATCCTGACTCGAGTGTTTTGTGTTTTGCTTTACGCTCGGGTTAGACCGAGTGATACAACATTTGAGACTCACCCTTGGAGTTTGGAGCTTCCTTTGGAGATCCAACTATCGATTCAGCTTTCAGCTTTTCCAGTTGATTTGTTCAGAGAGGTCATCTATTCGTACTGAAGACTTCACTGTATTTGAGATATTCTGTTGTATTTTATTTTAACTCTGATGTTTACATAGTAGCTTCATGAACTACTATTTTATCTATTCCGCTGTGTATTATTGTATTACTCTGTGTCTGTGATTCTGTGATTGATTTATTTACTGCATATGCTGAGTTTTGCCAAATTCTTATTACAATCTGATATTTTGAATTATTCAAGTCAGACATGTGTGGATTTATTGTCGATTTGAATGGTCCAAAATAGCGGGTCGTTACATTTGAACCTGGTATCGTGCGCGATCAACGAGTTCGAGATAGCTAGAATTCGGTATCTTCGGATCAACGAATTTGGGCATTTCAGTATTCATCAACTCACTGTTGCTACTTTCATCGATCAACATTGTTTTCATATAATCTGCTGCGTCAGTTTTGGTATTAGAGCTTGTTCTAGCCAATCATAGCTAGATCGAGACTTGGAGCCTAATCATTTTGGAGTTTTGAAGAAAGCAAGTTGAGCCGAGCATCACCAATCAAGTCGGCCGAGTGAGTAGAGCTTGTTCGAAGTTGTTTTGATCGGATTTGTGTTGGAGGCCGAGAATTTGTTCATCGTGTTCATCGTGATTTGCAACAAAAGTGGAAGTTTCGATCCATTTCATTTTGGATCAAAGTTCGAATTGTGTTTGAATTTTGAAGTGTTGAAGAGTTTGTAGAAGATTCAAAACATGCCGCCACGAAGAGCTAACCGTCATCAAAATGTTGAAGATTTGTATAAGCGGGAAGATGCCGAGCAAATGGAGCAACGTATAAGTGACAAATTCAATGAGAAGTTGGATGAAGGCATTGGGAGATTATAGAAGCTTATGACGGAGATGAATCAAAACCGAAGAAGGGTTTCACCTGAATCTAATCACGAGAGAAGTAGAGTTTCACCACATTCCAATCAAGGGAGAAGTAATGATAATGATCATAGAAGTGTGAGCCGAGACAGTTATAGAAATGTTGATGACCGAGATCGTGTTCGGAGGAATGTAGATCGAAGTGATGGTGGTAGACGTGAAGGGAGTAGAGATGTTGGTGGTCAGAATCGACATCGATATGCATCTGATTTTGAAGAGGAGTATGATGGTGGTAGTATTCAAGGAAGAGGACAAGGAAGAAATTACTCTGAGTATGATCACAAGTGGGAGTCGGGGATGAAGACTGAAATTCCTGAATTCAAGGGTGGTATGCAAACTGAAGAGTTTTTGGATTGGTTGTCTAATGTAGAGGAGATTTTTGACTTCAAGGAAGTGCCAGAACATTGTAGGGTGAAGTTAGTTGCTACAAGGTTGAGGGGAAGAGCTTTAGCATGGTGGCAGAAAACTAAACTTACTCGTGAACGAATGGGGAAGTCAAAGATTGAATCTTGGGAGAAGATGAAGAAACTGATGAGAGCGACATTCTTACCTTATAACTATCAATCGCTTATGTACCATAGGTTGCAAAACTTGAGACAAGGAACAAAGACTGTTAATGACTATGCTGATGAATTTTATCAATTGATCGCTCGTAATGATATTATGGAGACGGAGGAACAGCTGACAGCTAGATTTGTTAGGGGGTTATGAATGCAGATCCAGGATATGGTCAATATGTTCGATCCAAGATCTGTAGCGGAAGCACATCAGAAAGCGTTGGCTTGGGAGAAGCAGGGAAGGCGTGGAGGTGGTGTGTTTACTAATTCCAACAATCAAGTGAAGGGTGTTAGTGGAAGTTCTAATGTTTCTAAACCTATCAGTAGACCAGTGGTGAAGGAGGCTGAGAAGGTGAAGGTTAACAATGGTTTCAAATGTTACAATTGTCAGGAAGTGGGTCATAAAAGCAATGAGTGTCCAAAGCCAAAGAAGAGAACCATGATTGCAGAAGTTGAAGATGAGGATGTTGATGGAGATTATTCTAGTCCAGTTGAGGAGGATGAACAGGATATTGCGTCTGGAGATGAAGGTTGTAATCTAATGCTAAGGAGATCGTGTTTGACACCGAAGCAGGAAGAAGCTAGTTGGTTGAGGAGTAATATCTTTCAGTCGACATGCACTATACTGGGGAAGGTGTGTAAATTTGTGATTGACGCAGGAAGCTGTGACAACATCATTTCAACCGAGGCTGTGACAAAGTTGAAGTTGAAGACAGAGAAACATCCGAATCCATACAAGTTAGCATGGTTGAGAAAAGGAGGAGAAGTGAAAGTGGATAGACGAGTTCGTGTTCCATTCTCTATTAGGAAGAAATACAAAGACGAGATCTGGTGTGATGTAGTAGAGATGGATGTTTGCCACTTGCTTTTGGCAAGACCATGGCAGTATGGTCGAGCAGTACAACATGACGGTCGGACCAATATCTACAGTTTTATGTTTGAAGGTACGAAGATTATCTTAGTTCCAAAGAAGAGACCACAAGGAGAAAGTAAATTAGAAGAGATTGAAGAGCTGAAAACTTTATTATCTCTGAAGGAGTTTGTTAAGGAGGTTGAGGAAGGTCACGTGGGTAGAGACCATACTTTGGAATTGATTTCGCAATCTTACTTTTGGCCATCGATGAGGAAAGAGGTGGAGAGGTTTGTGGAGCGTTGTCATATTTGTCAGGTTTCGAAAGGAACTGCGACTAATGCTGGTTTATACATGCCGCTACCTGTACCAACTGAACCATGGGTTGATATCAGTATGGATTTTGTTTTGGGATTGCCGAGAACTCAGAGGGGGAATGATTCGATATATGTTGTAGTGGAAAGATTTTCGAAGATGGCACATTTCATCGCTTGTAAGAAGACAGCTGATGCTGTACGGGTTGCTGAGTTGTTCTTCAAAGAGGTATATCGTTTACATGGTTTACCAGAATCCATTGTTTCTGATCGGGATACCAGATTTTTGAGTCACTTTTGGTTAAGTTTGTGGAAGATGGTCGGAACGAGGTTGAAGTTTAGTAGTGCCTATCATCCGCAAACAGATGGACAAACGGAAGTGATTAACCGATCGCTGGGAAACTTGTTGAGATGCCTTGTGAAAGATAACCTGAAGAGTTGGGACATGAAGTTATGCCAGGCAGAATTTGCTCATAACCATGCGGTGAATTGTAGTACAGGGTTCAGTCCATTTCAGATAGTATATTCAAGCTTACCGAAGGGACCGTTGGACTTGACGGTAGTGCCACAATCAAAGAAGACAATTAAGAAAGCTGTTGATTTTATTGAGGGATTGGCAGAATGTCATAGAATCGTTCAAGAACGATTGGAGAAAGCGAATGAGAAATACAAATGATCTGCAGACTTGAAGCAAAGAAATATTGAGTTTAATGAAGGAGATTTGGTTTATGCAGTGTTAACAAAAGATCGTTTTCCGGTGGGAACGTACAATAAATTGAAAGCACGAAAGATTGGTCCAGTGGAAATTTTAAAGAGAATCAATGAAAATGCTTATAAATTGAAGCTGCCAGATGATGTGTACACGACGGACGTATTCAATGTTAAGCATCTCGTACCATATCATGGGGATGAACTTATAGTGGAAGAGGATGGCGCAAATTCGAGGACGAATTTTTCTCAACCTGGAGAGGATGATGCAGACCAAGTACTAAGTCGTTACCGACTTAAGGAAATTGAAGGTCTAAGTCGTGACCGACTTAACAAAACTGGCATGGGTCGTCCACGACTTAACCAAAGCAAACACATGAATCGCCCACGAGTTATCAAAACGGAAAGCATAAATCGTCCACGATTTATTGAAGCGGAAGGCACGAGTCGTCCACGACTCAAGGAAGAGGCTGACATAAGTCGTCCATGACTTAAGGACAGAGCTATAAGTCATCCATGACTTAAGAAGAAGGATTCAGGAGGAGCAGCACGAGTTGAGAACAAACAAGGGATAAGTCGTCTACGACTTATGAGAAGGGATGAGTCGCTGCCGAGTTACGACTTAAGATGAGTCGCCTGAACTGGGTTAAGTCGTTTGTTGTTTGAGTTGTAACTCGTGTACAGGGTAAGTCGACATATATGCTAAGTCGGAGGATATCTTAAGTCGGAGCCGAGTTAAGGGTTGTGTTGTAACGTGTTGTATTATTTCTTTGTACATATTGTTAAGTCGTGTCGTTTATAAGTCGTAAATCGGTTGTGTTGTATAAATGTGATGAGTCGTGAGTCGGAGAAGTGATAAGTCGCCACCGACTTGAGACTTGTGTAATTTTCTGTTGTAATATGTTGTTATGTCGCTGTGTTGTAACTGTTTTCTTAAGTCGTCTACTCTTATGTGTATAAGTCGTCGCCGAGTTATGCCGTAGGTCGTAAGTCGGAACCGACTTAGGAGATGATGTAATTTTGTTATTTTTCATGTGAGTTGTAAAATGCTATAAATAGGCCGGTGGTGCCATTTTTAATAGTTTAGTTGATTTTTGAATAAAATTCTTGTTTGATTGCTTTGTGCTTTCATTTAAATTGGTAGTTGAGTGTAATCTCCTATCTCCTCTTTCGGTTAATCGAGTGCGCTCGATTCAACGATTGCAGAAGCCGATTCGCGGAATCTAGTGCGCTAGATCAACGCTCGAAGAATTGAAGATCTTTGAACCCGGTATCGTGCGCGATCAACGAGTTTGGGATAGCTAGAATTCGGTATCTTCAGATCAACGAATTTGGGCATTTCAGTATTCATCAACTCACCGATTGCTACTTTCATCGATCTACATTGTTTTCGTATAATCCGCTGCGTCAACTTTCCATTCATAGATTCCATTTGGCATGCGGAAAGCTGTCTTTAGTTTGCTATCCTCTACAATCCTTAGAGGATGAAATCTCGCTGCCAAGTCTAACTTGGAGGAGATTTTGGCTCCAACAAGCAGATCAAACAAATCATCTACCTTAGGTAAAGGATGCCTATTCTTCCTCGTCAACATATTTCGTTCCCTATTGTAGACGCATAGCCTTAATGAGCCATCTGCCTTAGTGGCAAAGACAACAGAAGCTTCCTACTCTGAAGTACTCCGTCAGACAAATCCCTTCTGCTATAGCTTTGAGATCTACTTATCTAACTCTCGCCTTTCTTTGGGGGCCATGTATCTTAATAGTAGAGTGACTGGTCTAGCATCTTCCTCCATATCAATCATAAACTCGATCTTCCTTCGAAGTGGGAGACACAAGACAAAGATATCAGCAAAATTCTCGAATTACGGGTACGGATGAAAGCTTCTTTTGAATTAGGTTCGGTGAATGTAAATGGCTTAACTCGACATAGTCTAAGGGTGTACAGCGAATCTCGATATCTTGTCTTTTACAACTCTTTAATCATTAAACCATATATCATAATCTAAGATCGTCCATGGTACGACAACCAATCTATTCTAAAGATAAGTCCATACCCCTCGAAATTAAGATCATATGCATTACATATGAAGTCAGCATCGCATATGTCAAATACTAGGTCTTTGCAAATTGAGAAAAGATATGTTCACCCGCTAATAAGATTTGAGACTACTACTGGGTTGGTGACTATTTGGGTTGGAATATTTAAGGAGTTGGTTACATTCCTAGCGATAAATGAATGCGATGCTATGGAGACGAATATGGTACAAATTGTATTCCCAAAAATAAGAATTATACCTTCCATTATCACCCTCCTTTGGTCTCTAGAGGGTAGACTACTCAAAATAGGGACAGTCTCATTGACATAGGCTTGTCCACAAGCCCTTCCTTCACCAGCTTCAGACACTGATTTTTTTAAGTGCCCCTCTTCGTGGCAGAGATAACACCTTCGCTTAAAAGCTTCCTTTAACCGATTCACCTTGAAAACTTTAATGATATGTCCTTTCTTTTGGCATCTCTAACACACCTTACCTTCCTTCTTGAACTTTCCTTTCAACTTCTTATTTGACTAAAACATTCCCTTCTTGGCTTCTCCTTGGTTTTGAGTAGCTCCTACTTTCTCCTACTCCATCTCTTTCTCCTCTGCACTAGCCATTTGCAGTAAGGCCGTCTCAACTAGCGTCTCATATGTGGTGTTAGTGGGTACATGGGTCAATAACAATTCTCTAAGTGGTGAGTTCAAGTCCTTAACAAACTTAATGGCCTTTTTCATGGGTGTTTCTATCAAATTAATTCCAAACTTAGCTAGTTTTGGAAATTTAATAATATACTCCTTCACAGTAGAGTTTCGTTGCCTAAGCTATATAAACCTCTCTAATTGCAAGCTCACTTCTGCTCTCAACATAAATCGTGACCAAAATCGGTTCTTAAACTCATCTCAAGTGCCATTCTTATTAATATTCTCCTCGGCTATAATATTCGACCAATCTAAGCCTCTCCCTTAAGGTGTTAAGCTGCCATTCTCCGCTTCATATGATCTTCCCAACCAAACTCCAAAAATATCCTCTTGCATTAGTTTATCCATGTTTTTGTCTCCACGAAACCTATGATTCCTGAAATAATCTTCCTCCCATGTTTAGAAAATCCTTACACACTTTGGGGAAGTCAAAAGGGAAAGGTGCTGCTTCAATAGGCGGGGTAGCAGGTGTTGTTGGTGCAGCTTGCTGAGGAACATGGACTTGTCTTACGTGCCTGTTGTATTGTTTAAACCATTTGGGCATTCCTTGAATGGTAGGCATTCTTCAGGTGGGATTCCCAGCCTTAGAAAAAGAAGTGATTAGCCATAATCAACTATTGGTAGGTTAAACTTTCAATTACAGTGACATAAGATAGTATTATATGCTGAAATAAAGAATTGCCTAGTGTGTTTGCGCATGTTCAAAAATAGCACACACACACACAGACATATATATATATATTTATTTATATATGTATTAAGGGTTTTGAAAAATTCTTTCAAAAGTAACAAATATGCCACTCATGCGTATATCTACCCTTACTGATCGGGTAAACTTAGCTCTGATACCAAATGCAACAACTCGCCCGTAACCGGACCTAAATTCCGACCTAGAAAAGGCCCATCGAAACCTTGACCCATTCCAAATTTGGTTATTGATCGGTATAAACAACAATACAAAGCTATTGATCTACACATTTATAAATCACAATGGAAGGATAAAATATAATAATAGAAACAGTGCCTATTTTATTTAAATTCCAAATGTCAGAAAATCCATAACATAGAACCAATAACAACTGTCACATATCCATAGTATAACATTTGAAAAATACATCATTATTTTTGTAATGGATACATCAAAAAATAACATAAGTAGATAAATATGTAAACTACCACAAGTTTCCTCCTTCCCTTTGCCTTAAGCATCGCCTTTCCTAACCTGTGTTGTAATGAGAAGGAAGTCAGAACAACATATGTCTGGTGAATAAAAACCTCGAGCCATACTATAATAGTACTTGGGCGGTATAATTTAAATAATAATATGTGTTTTAGATATTAGCTTTAATCTAAGTCTTTCCAATTTTAAGCCTTAAGGTTTTCCCAATTCCAATTCCATAACTGCTACTCTAGCAACCCAATAACCCATATCTACTATTAGTAATGTCCTATCAATGTAAGAGATAGTACCAAGCCACTTAAAACCTTTTAATCAAAATTAGGAAGAATTTGACCATTTAATACCTTATTTAAGGAAGATCCCCTGGTTATTTAACACTTATCCCAAGGCGGACTCCTCACTTGTACTTATCTAGCTGACATTGCATGGAATATTTTCAGTCACTAAATACTTTATATTAAAGTGGACACTTTTAAGATATCCACTATAGTGCCTAACCCTTAATCTTAATCCCGACCATTTCCTATTTCCTATATAGGGAAGAGGCAGGCCCTCACACAACCACTTAATTCCTTTAATTCCTAAAGTAGGTCCTTCGTATTATGACACGAACCCCTTAGTGACATCTCACATTAGTCCGACTATTCATTAGTACTGGTAGCCAGATTAGTTGTGTCGATTTACCTTAAAAAAATTGGACTAACCTAGCACCATCCATAGTTACTTATTATAGACAATGTCTCACATTAGCCCTAAAGTCACGTTGTAAGTAGACAGATTAGTTGGGTATACTTCTATTTGCTTTTGACTAACCCCACATCTATATAATTTATAAGATTCTCTTGACATATTATCACAATCTCACATTATCCATAATTAAAGTCTTATAAGAAAACTTCTTATTTTGCCTCTACAATTAATTACATTCCTAAGTGGGAATTCAATAATAAGTAATAACCTAACTATGCTATTAATACATTAAAATTTTACATTTTCTTACGCTAATATACATTTATGTATGTAAATATGCATTAGTAAATTACAAAGCATGCGAAGTTTCCGCCCAAAACTAACGTTTAAAAGTTAAATCTTCAAAATTATACAAGTCCTACTTCCATATTAACACACATACCATAAACCAATATCCGAAATCAAATCAATAGACTTGTATAAAAACAGAATCCAAACCTACTTATTTTACATTAAAACAACGAAATAAATCAACAGTAGAAATTTACAATTTACATACTTTATGCTCTACTGAACATAAATTTTCATGAAAGTAGACAAAAGAAATTTCTATTTAAATTGTAGAAATAGGCAGTGCAAACTACAAATAAAATTTCGTACCTTACACACTATTTCCTAATCAAAACCCTTAGCCAGATCCAAAGAAAAAGATAAGAAGTGAAATAGAAGGTAATACATTAAAATTAAAAACTATACCAAAATTCCATTATTTTAATATAAAACAATTGCGACTCCAATATAAGAATTGATATTTCGCTTTGGTAGAATTTTTAAGGTTTTAATGTGATGTTTTCATAATCAAAAATATCCCAAGGCATATATCATATCCAAAATACACTATTCAATTATTAAAATAAAATGACTAAGATTTCCACTCACAACAAGTCCTTAGCTCTTCCTCTTTTGGATTTGTCATACCTTCAATAATCTCTTTGAGATCTTCCTTTTCTTATATATATAACAAGGGATTTGTATATATAGATTAGATTCATAAATTGAGGGACTGGAGATGAATAGAACTAGAAATAAAATAATAAACATCTAGAATCTATTGCATGAAACCCTAAAGAATTTTTATAAACCTTTGAAGAGAGAGACTAACAGAGCTTCGCTAGGTTCCACAACATAATGTGTGAATAAAAGTGAGGGGCTAGGCTCTTATTTATAGTGGTTGGAATGCACCAGAAACATCGAACTTAAATTGGTTCAAAATTAAAAAAAATCCAGATTGTCCACTGTGCAAACAAACCTTAGCTGTCACTTGCTCATCGGTCGATCACCCCTAACCTACCGGTCGACCGCTAGCAGTCGACCGGCCCAAGGTAGGCGGTCGACTGGTTTGTTTATTTCAGGGAACATTTTTAATTGCCATTGATCGATTTATTTTATTCCTTAATATTTAACGTTAATTTCAGTGATTACTTAACTCCTAATTCTAATTACTTTTACTTTTCAATTTTCAATTTTCATAACTATTTAATTATTTGAGTTTGAATTCTATTTAAATTACTTTAAATTTGAAAACTTCAAACGTCCATAACTTTTCCATTTGAGCTCCATTTTCAACATATTATGTATGAAAATTGATTAAAAAATCGCCATGAAGGTAACGACATAACTTTCACGGTCCAACTCCGAACGTTGCAAAATTTCCATTTTTAGCCTTATCGTATTTAGTTAGTTTATCTTATCTTATTTTATTTATTTCTTATTAATTTTTATGGGGTGTTACATGCTTCCATCCAACATATAGGTGACTTACACGACCTTCCATACAAAGCCTCAATTGAAACCATCCAAATACTGCTCTGATAGCTGTTATTATATGAGTACTCAACCAAATGTAGATAATTTTTCTAAGATCCACCAAAGTCTAAAATATTTGCTCTTAGCAAATCTTCTAGGACCTTGTCGACCCTCTTAGTATGCTTATCTATTTGTGGATGGTATGCAGTATTATGCACAGTTCGGTACCTAACACCTTATACAGACTTTTCCAAAATTCACTAAACAAATCCCAGTCACTAATAATAGTGCTTGGCACCCCGTGCAGTCTGACTACCATCTTCACAAATATTTCTGCTAACTTCGGTGCAGTTCTCTTCGCCTTCACTGGTATGAAATGGGCACACTTAGTTAGTCTATCAACTATGATCGATATGGATTCATTCCCTATCCTTGTCTTGGAAATCAATCTATAAAGTCCATAGATATTAAATCCTAGTTTCACATTAGAACTTCTAAAGGCTATCGGAGCCTACTTGGCTTCTGATGTTTTGCCTTCACTTGCTAGCATGTAAAACATCTTCTTACATACTCTCCTACATCTTTCTTCATTCCTATAACATATCGAAATTGGAGGCCTAAAGCTAAGTGCTACAGTTGTTGTAGTCATCTATAGTATTAACTTCTAGTGAAAAAATACGGTAATGTTAATGGTATCCATAATATAAGAAGTACATGAATATGAAATAAAATTACAGATTTCAAAAACAACATTTCCGATTACATTTCATAAAACATGTTTCATATCTGGATTACATAATCCTAACATTTCCTAGGTTCAAATCAAATATAATTATTACATAAATACACCAAAAGCGGCATATGAAGATGCCCTCTTGGTTGACCAGAGTACTATATAGTCATAACTGATTTAATAAAACATAGTGGAATAAAAACAAACAAGTCCTAAATATATCTAGCTATTAGCCTCCTGCTCGTCTTCGAAAACATTATTTGTCAACCTACTAAAACCTGTAAATCCTTAACCCTCAGCCTACTCAAATCAATTTTGAGCACCCGAGAGTTTAAGGGAAAAAACATAAACTTTGAGTCAAACATAAAGCCTGGTGTGATACAATACATCTCGGTTATCTGATATTAAGTAGGACCACGTCGCTTAGCGGAACAGGTTTCCCTCACTAATATCCTTTTAAAATGTGTCTTTTTGCAAATCTTAATCCTGCAACCAAAACTGGTTAAAACAATAAAGCAATATCATATATGTATACAAATCAGATAGCAAATGGACTATCTGTCTGAACACTATAGTTTTGTTTGGCTAACTACTAACCTTTGGTTGACTCAGGCCTACCAGAAAAAATAAAAAACAATCTAACTTTTGTTAGATACTCCTCTTCTGGACGGTCTGTCCCTAACTAATTTCTCCCAGGATCAATTGATCCTAATTGTTTTGCAAGCTTACCAATAACCTATCTTTCTTCTATAGATTCCTTTCTATGTGTAACATCATATTAGTTTTATCTGTGACAAAGCACTACACACTGGAATTTTGGACTGGATCAGCTAGGGGCTAATAGCTAATGTATAGGGCGCGACCCTATACCAGTCCCATCTGATATACTATTGTCTGGGTCATTTTACTTAGGGTCAACTACCCATAAATTTTCCTTGAAAACCTTTCTTTCAAAATGATTTAATCCTTCTAAATCATATTTGAAAAGGGAAAATATTCTATGCTTTACTCAAAACACCTTGCCATGTTACATATACTTTACTCAAAAATTTTTTGATGAAAACATATAAACCTTTGAAAGTACCCCTTTCGAAACAAAGTAAAACCTTAGGCCGAAAGGCCAAAACATACCTTTCAAAACCATTCTTTACAAACTTTTCGGAAACGTTGAAAAACCTTTTCTTCGAAAGCTTTAAACCTTAGACGTCCTCTTATCAAAACATTATAAACATTATCTTTCGACAACATTGGAACCTTCCATTTAAAACCTTTTGAAACCATTGGGTAACCACCCTTTCGAAACCTTTATCTTAAACTTTTCGAAAGCATTAAAGTGTACTACTTAAAACAAACCTTTCGAAAGCATTAGTTTCAAGTAAAACATGTTGAATAACCTTTCGAAACCATTTAAAACCTTTTCTTTCGAAACCATTTGAGTTTACTTCCAATAGAACAAAAGGGTCATAAAACAACTATATCAAAAGCACCATCCGAAATCTATTTCCTAAGTAATGAAGTGGATGGTAACGACCTGCATTTTTGACCGTTCAAGTCGACAATAATCCACACATGTGCAACTCAAACTGTTCAAAAAGGAAGATGGTTATTGGGGTTAAATAAGAAAAGGATAGAAAGAACAGAAGCAAACTCAGAATCTCGCAGCGGAAGGGACAAGATATAATAATAAAATAACAGTTCATGAAGCTGTTAAATAAATAAATTTGATTATTATTATTATACATCATAAATCAGAGTTACATACATATCAGAGATAATACAACAATGCAGCGGAAAAATAATACAGTAGTAGAATACAAATGATGTAATACCAAACTGCGTCTTCGTCCTCCAGAATATATTTTCAACCTGATCTGAAATGCTCAGGCTGACCCGAGCGTAATGAAAAGACAAAACACCCGAGTCAGGACTAAAATATCTCATGTAGGTTAAATCGAATAAGTAAATATGAGTGTGACGGAGTCGGAGATGTTTACGGGTTTTAGACACCTCCTATCCAGTATTTAACGTGCGTGCATTAACTTAAGAGATGTCCGGGATTTCCATCTCCTAAGGATCCGTTAAACTATCTACTATGTAATAGAATACGCTATATACAATAATGTCTATCATAAAGTAAAATATCAAACTAGCGTTAAGCCATGGCCCATTCCACCCTTAACACATTTTTATTCCCAAGAGCATATACAAGACCGTAGTTTCCACAAAATCGGAAGTCACCAGAGGCAATCCATATACTCAAGGTACAAACCAAAATCGTAGTGGTCGCGAATAGGATAATCAGTATGACAAGGTACATGAGGCGATACCAACTAGGATACTAGAAGTTGCGTCATCCGGACTGATGTTGGGCATAGCAGCTACTACCCCAACACCGCGAAATAACACTTCCATAATCGAGGGGTGCACCCAAATCGAATCACAAAAGTAATAGATATGGTAACGAAGAAGTGTGTCCGCTAGAGGTGGCGAACCTCAATGGCCCGGCAGGGCTCCTGTTTTAGTCATGTCAAGGGTCATCCAAAATCGTTCTCTTTCTTCAGTCAACGCGTTCACCAAAGCCATCCACTTCATTCTGGATCAAGACTCCGCGTGTATTAGTTATTAAAGTGGTTTTCGGTATCGACAGAGAGTATGTCCATATCCGATCCCGGTCTCTTTAATAACTACGTATTATTACACTGGTGGCTCTTTTACATTTCAAATCGATTCATAATTGATATCAAAATATCATATTCGCTTCAAAATCAAATCCATTCAAATATCATCATATCTATTCAAGATGTAAGATTCCGTTTCAAAATCATTTTTCGCCTCAATATCTCATTTCGATTTCAAAATCATTTTTGCCTTAATATCTCATTTCGATTTCAAAATCGTTAATTTCAACTCGATTTAGCTTCTCAATAAACCATTTCAAATTATCAATTTCAAATACATATTTGAACCACAAAATAAACAATTTCACTTTCAATATATTTCGAAACTTTAAATATTCCACATTTCAAAACAGCTCATATATTTATATAAGAATATAAGATTTGCTTTAAAACCATTTCGTATTCAAATTAGAATATACTTCAAATTAAACATCCGTATTAAGTAGTTTACTTAATTTCTGGAACAATTCCAATTCAATAAACTTAGATTAACATTCGGATTTCAAGAATTCATTTAAGTATTACATTCCAAATCAATTTCAGTTCAAATCCTATTCAAATCAATTTTATCTTCAAATTTAATTCAATAGTTTCAATTTAGTCCAATTCACAAATTTCTTTGAATTTCAATTAAATTCCAAATTAATTAAATCTCAATTTCAAATTAATTTTCAATTCCAAACTCAACTTGAAATATCATTTCATATAAATTTTCTTAGAAATATCCAGAGTTCGATTAAAAGTCCAATCTTTTAAAACAAATCAACTTTCGAAAATTTACGCCGTATTTCAATTTTTTTCTTAAAATCTAAACTTCGAATAATTAAACAATTTCATTTACCAAGTTTAAATTCCAACATCTCGAGCTTCAATTCAAAATAATTCAATTCTCCTTAAATTGGATTTTCTTCTTAAAATCAATTCATTTAAATAATTTCAAACAGCTTTTAAAATCATTTAATTTAACCAACCCGGTGTCCGTATATAATTTTCTAACCTATGGCCAAGTGGATAATTATTTCAATTTTAATTTCAAGGATGGATATATATCATTTCAATCCAAATAGATGTCATAGGTATATCATTTCAACCTATTCCTTAATTTATTCGAAATGATTCAGTTTACAGTTTTATATGCAATAGACAATATACATGATGATAGCATGATATATCAAAATAAATAAACAACCAATATCGACCAATAGCATCCATCACAACCAATCATCCATAAAGCCAATAACATTCACATCAGTTTTATAATTATCAATATCGAGTAATATACTGCCAATTTAAATTTAAATTTATTTTAACGGTCAATTTAAATTCTATCAGTTAATTCATATATCAAGACAAATGATAATTAAACCTACCAAACAACAGCCAATAAATTTCTCATCACTTCAGAATATAAATTTAACCAACAAAAATTATTTTAGTCAATTGTGAGCGTATAAACACTCACTTTGATTTTCTGTTGTCGCCGAGACGTTCCGGTTAGGAACTGAAACTGGACGACGCCCAACTTTAGCCCAAATTTCCACCGTCTCCAAATCCATCCAAACCAGTTTCATTTCGAAGCTCTCATCATTACGATCGCAACGCAAAAAGTTTCGTACCAATCGGACCTCTTATGAAAAAGTTATGCTATTTTAAAGTTTACACGAATTTAAATAAACAATTTCAGCTTTTAATTTAAATTTCAAACCCTAGATTCGATCCTAGCCCTTGATTCCATCTGCACCAGATCTGGGCCGCACCTGCCTCCTTCTCCATCATTGTTCAATTCACGTGAACCCTAACCCATAGCCGCCTATCTTCATCAAATTATCACGACCAACTCACTCGACTTCACAATGATCAAAGACCACCGTTAGAAGCGTCTTCGCAAGAGCTACCATCGGCCAGAGTAGGGTGGAGCTCGGCCATCTCTGCTGCACGCAAATCGAGGACAAACACGAAACTTTAAATGCAAATTCCCGTTGCTCCGTTTTCGATCATCTCCGTATGGATTTGAAGCTCTCATCGTCCTCTACAACTTTGTAGTTGACGACTTTTGCTAATTGTTGATGGATTGAGAGGAAAATGAGGAAGAAGTTTCGAAATTTTCTGGCCATTGAATTAAAAGTGGCGGCTAAGGGCTGAAACCCTAGGGTTTTTGGAAAATAGAGAAAGTGATGGGCTTTTATAGAAAAATACGCGACACTATTCATCCCGGATTTTCCGAACTCCAAACGAAGCATGCCGGCTGACGTTTCTAAGGTTTACCCCGCGTTCCGAACGCAATGGAACATATTTCGGAGGCTAATTCGATCATTTGTGCGAGTTACGGCAATAAACGATCGATTTAAAATTAAATCGGTTAGTCAAATTTTTGTGCGTTTGGGCTCGCCCCGGACAAACGGTAAATCTGATTAATACGAAATTTGAAACCTTACAATAATATGACATTACGGATCCGATGAAACTAGTTTCGTCAAAATCCGAGACTTTTTGAAAAATGGCTATTTTCTCTCGCCGAATTAATATTAAAAACAATTCGATGCGTTTCGAGCTGCCACGATCAAACGATAACTCCGATTGCTACGAAAATTGAAATCCGACAATAACAAACTATTACGGATCCAATGGAACTTGTTTCGTTCAATTCTGAGACTGTTCGAAAAATGGCTATTTTTCAATCGATAATTAAATATTAAAATATTCAATTTTCACAAATTAACTTTAAATTCAATTTTAAAAGTTCTATAACATTACTATAACTCCAATATGATAAGATAAAATTTTACAAATCATTTTCAATCATATTCAACTCGATTTTCAATTATTTCTTAAATTTAACTTATTAAATTATTGATTTAATTGTCTAATTAAATCCAATATTCGAAAAATAAATTATTCGACTGTTTAATTTCAATATAAAATTCCCAATATTAAATTATTAACTTTTAAATCAAATTTCAATTGTTCACAAATTCCATTTTTTTATTTCACAGTAATTAACAATCTTTTACAATGCAATTTTCCATTATAAATCCAATATAAAAGATTATTAGATTCCACGTTCAATTATATTGTAATTCAAATCCAAGTTATTTAATTCCAAATGAATTCTTTTATTTCGATTTACACTTTCATTATCGAATCAACCATTTACTTATACATTATTATCAATAGTTTATAATTCATTTACTTTTATTTTCTTCAGCTATCATCTTATTTAAATTCACAGTAATATTAAATTACATTCATTTACGTTGATTTCAATATTATAACTTCAATATTAAATGTAACCTTTTAATTATTTCGTTGTTTACAATCAAATTCAATTCGTTTCAATTACTTGTTACATTCAAATTTAAATCTTTACTTACTTTCAATTATAAGTTAACATCCATATTTAATTTGCAAATAAGTTATTTCAGAATTCAGTTTTGTATTTTAACTTGTAATTCACATTTAACAACACAAAATTTTATTTTCTTCGGATTTTTATCAAAATTTTCATTTTAATTCGTATTTTTAAAGTGTTAAAAATACGGGTCGTTACATTCTCCCCCACTTAAAACTTTTCGTCCTCGAAAAGGAACAGAGAAGTGGAAACCATCACTTAGATATAATTCATTCAAAATATTCGACTTATTTGCAAAATTTAGTTATAGAATTTTTTTTTAGAATCTCAAAATTTTCTAACTCCCGGATTTTTGAAAAATTTCGGCAGCACCTCCTTTGCGCGGCTAGGACCGAAAAATTTCACAGTAGTAATAATTGCATGATATACATCTCATTACAAGAATGAGGCATCCCAAAACATGGGGAACACAATAATATACCACAACATAAACTGTAATCCGAGAACGTAACTTTTATTAAGCGGTTATTAGCATTTTAACTTACATTTTGCATTAAGCGCAGAAGCAAGCTCCACAAGCGAAGCGCAACCCCTTTGCTACCTACTAAATGCTCAATAACCAAGTTAGAACCATGCATATAAAGATAGATCGATATACTTAGCATAAACAACATACATATAACATGTTTAGCTTCAAAACTGAAATTCCAATTCCAGGACAGCAAACAAATCTCAGTTTTTGGTCACCTAAACGATAAAATTTGACAATGGAATCTAAACAAAAGTTGTTGCATTCGTTTCAGGCTTTCCGGAATGTCCAAAATCATTGAATTCGGATCTTCCGTTCAAAAGTTACGACCGTTTTACTAAATAGATACGCCTCAGTGTGGCAATGAATTGCGCAGGTCAGCGACGTTTGGTCACATTTTTGACCTTCTAAACGACAGCAAAACACCAAATGCTTAAAACAAAAGTTTTATCTTAAGTTCAAAGCTTTACAGAAAGTGCAAGATCATCAAAATCCGATACATCAGTAAAAAGTTATGGCAAAATTACTAAGAGTATATGCTACTGATTTTGCTTCCCTTTTACACAGGCCAGCGAGAAGATTCAAATTTTTAACTAAGTAAATGCAGGAATTTCTCAAGACAGTCTAAACAAAAGTCGTGCTACAGTTTCTTAGCTTTCCGAAAAGTCTAATATCGTAGAATTTTGTTTAGCCATTTAAAAGTTATGGTTGTTTTCGTTTCAGCATATATTGGACAATTTTGGATTTTTTTCCAAAATTTTGCTTTTATTATTTCAAAGTACAAACCATCAAACTTTAAATTTTCTAAAGAAAAAATCATAAACACAAAGTCGTTTATTTTCTTATTTATCCATGAAATACGTTTACATTCAATTTGTTTCCAATTTATTCAAGTTTGTTTCATTCATAATTTAAATTCAAGTCAATTTGCTTCAATTTAATTTGAATTCAATTATATTTAATTTCACTTTGCTTCAAATTTGAATTTAATTATTTAAAAATTTTATTCCGTTTATTCAATTCCATTTACACTAATGAATTCTACTAAATCAATTACCATCCCTCCAGAATCTACACTAAATCAATTATACACTTCCAAGTTTATTGACATTTAGTTATATTCAACTTTAATTAGTTTCCATTTACAAATTTTATATTTCATTAATTTTAAATTTTATTCATTCACTTGTATATATCATTCATTTTACAGCTTAAAGTTCTTTTATATTTAAAACTATCAATAGATCTTCACATTTTATTATTCACTCTCACACTGGTATATTATTCCTCTACTTATCCTTATTAGCATTTTAAACTTTTTAAGTATTTGGTAAGTTTTAGTTATGCAAATAGAATGTAGTTAAACAACATACAACCTCTTCTCATTCAAAGTTGAATTTTCAATTAATTAATTCTTAAGTCATTACTTAAATTTCACTATAATTTAATTTCACATTTACATTCACATATAGTATTTCCATTTTATATTAACATAATTGTGAATCACCCTTAAATGTTAATTTAAATTCCAATTATTTACTAACAATTTTATTTATATTCAAACCATTAATTAAATGCATAATTCATTATTCAAACCTATACTTGTATATTATCCAATTAACAATTCATATAACATTTTTGAACTTCTTAAATATTTTGGTAAGTTATATCTATGCTATAGAATGAAATTTAATACTATGCGAGTTTTACAGTTTCAATTTTATTTTAAATTCATAATTTCCTAATTCTAAGGATTTCTACTTCAATTGATATTTTCACTTAGCTCTTAGGTTTATTTCGCATTTCAGAATTTAGAAGTTCCGTAATGATTCAAGTATTTGTTTATCTCAATAGTTTAAAGTCATTAAATATTAAAGAACTTAAGAATTTCATCTCCGGTTTTATTTCAAATCAAGTTTGAAATAATATATACTTATATTAATGTGTATCAAGTCATACTATAGAGAATACAAAATAAAATTCAATTTTAATCAAAACTGGGTTTAGAAAAAGCTATTAAGTGATCTCCCCCACTTAGACTCTCGAAAATAAACGTCGATGATGCGTGCACTCATCACCGAAATCCTTCTCTAGTGTCAAGAGGGGAGTATAATACTTACTTCATTTGAAATCCTTTGAAAACAATTTCTAATCGAATATACTATCATATAATACTTATATTATACATTTCAAATTTTTGTTAATAAATTTTCAAAACACCGGATTTAAATTCTCCATCTTAATTTAAATTCATTTTTGTTTCATTTTATTTACCATTTATATTCATTGTCGATCATATTTACAAGTTTCATTTCTTAAAATCATCCAATGGTCAATAGTTAGAAATATTGACTAATCAACAATACACTACTACAAAATAGGTCATTTGCATCGCCTCATTTGAATCGGTTGAACTAAAAACTGATGCAAATAGAACTATTTGCATCAGTTCTGTATGAATAACCGATGCAATTGATACATGGAAAGCAATAGGTAATAAAAAAATCAAATTTGCATCAGATTTCATCAATAACCGATGCAAATACGTCGATGCAAATAGTTTTAGTTGCATCGGTTTTAAAGTCAACCGATGCAACTACGTCCAAAATAATAGTTTTCGCATCGGTTCCCTAGCAGAGGCGATGCAATATTGTTTAGGTTATTTGTTACTCACGTGTTACATCCCGCCTTTCCCATTTTTTTCGCCGCTCCCATTCTTTTCCCCCAAATAATTCGTCTGCTTAAAAAAAAACCCTAAAATTGATCGTATTCGAGAGCGATTCCACGATGGTAGTCGCTTTGGGTGATTTGGGTTTACGAGGTGGTTCGCGGCAACTTGGCGAAGACTTGGGTATTGGGTTCGAGATGTTGGCGATTGCAGTTTGGAGGAGATTGGGTTGCCGTGGTTTGTACGTGGGTTCGATCGGGTTCAACGTGAAATCCACATCGAACTCCGCAAAGATAATCTCCTTGCCCCTTGTTTTTAATTGTTTGATTTTAATTTGTTTCATGAGTTGTTTCTATTCTTGAATGATAATTGCTAATCTGAGATTGTCTGGCATTTCAATACCTTTGAAAATTCGGGAATTTCTTTCACCCCATATGTTCCAGATTATACACGTGATTGCTATGCTTAGTAAATGTTTGTATGCTTAGATCCCTGCATGTTTGACAGCGAATCTAAAATTTGATTGAGATTGAAACTGGTATTATGTTGAAATCCTAATTTGCAACTTAGCTCTTGCCAAATTTGTTTGGAATAACTGTAATTGCAGAAAATGTGGTCTGAGTCTTCTGTGTGCTGTTTGCATAAGTTATAGTATGGGTCAATATATTTGTTCCATTTGCATAAGTTATCTTTGGTGTTAAGCTTGTTTGATCTTTCCATTAGAGCACATAATGACATCTTAGGGGCACAGTGGTTATTTCAAATAAAGGTACACCAGTTGAACTCTGTTGATTTAGTTCTGATTTGATTCTAAGCAGATTTGAAGTCAAAGCATCTGTTAGCATTAGGCAACCAATCTCAGTAATCACTTTCCCTGTTGTTATGAATTTTAATGGACTGAACAGTTCGGGCAATAGGAGGAGGCAGACAATTTTAATGTACTATTCTTATATATGATCGCTGCTGTTTATGCAATGTTAATAAATATATTATATAAAATTGTCATTTTCTCTAACTTTCTCTTAACCAATCTTGAGTATATATGTGTGTATATAAACAGGACTAACCATTCGAAATACGCTCATTTATTTCCTCAACTCTGCAATCGAAACAGTCACAAAAATAATGGAAATTTCAACAGAACAAGCATCAAATTCAAGGGAAGAAATCAAAACAAACAATGACACCGAAGAAGGAGAGAACACAAATGAGCAAACAGAAGACATGTTCCATCATGGAAAGATCAACTGACTTTAAGAGGTTTGTTCACGAGTTTGATAATAGGAGTTATGTACAGCGTGATAGTGATGAAGCTGAACTTGACTACTGGACTAGTTCCAACTCTTAATGTGTCGACTGCTCTTCTTGCTTTTGTTATTTTGAAATCATGGACTAAGTTGCTTCTACGGTTTGGTGTTATGTCGAAGCCTTTCGCTAGGCAAGAGAATACTGTGGTTCATACTTGTGTTGTTTCCTGTTATAGTATTGCAGTTGGAGGTATGACTTTGTTTAAGATTATGTCAAAATTTTGTTACAGTATTACAGTTGCCCCTAAGAAAATTTTCAATCCAACACGTGCATTTGATTTTTGGTCTTAATCAAATTTACTTCTCAACATAACGAGTTGGATAAAGGATTAATCATGGTATTCTTTTCTAGACAATATGCATAGAGCTGCTAATAAACGGTACAAAAATTCAAATTATTTTCTAAAATGATTACAGCTATCTTCAAATAATCTGGTATCATTTTACAATGCTATTCTGTTTATCTTTAAATAGTTATGTGTATCTCTATTATAATGCTATTTCTTAGTACCAATTTTATGTATTATGTTAGTATTTTATTATTTTTATATTAGAACCGAATTGTAGTAGTATTTTGCAGGCCAAACATGCATATAACTTGATTCACAATTCTATTTTGCAGCAGCATTTTAGAAATTGTAATTTAATTTATGTATTGGCCCAGAACATTATTTTACGGTTGCATTTTTAAATGGGGTTTTCATTTACGATTCTTCGTAGTAATAATAATAATAATAATAATATCTTCATCATCCTCATTTTAAATTATTATTGTTTATTTATTACTTTTATGTCACGAGTTACATGTTTTGAGAACGTAACCATTTTTGTAAAGTAGCAGGTTTCTGATGGTACTAGAAATCAAACTAGAGACGTATTATGTGACAGCTAAATGTATTAACTGAATGCCATTGGTGTTGCTCATATATATAGCAGCATATTGCAATTTTTGTAAAAGTTGCCTATATTATCTGTTTTGTATATAAGACTGATTCATAGTAAAATTTCATTAAGAGCTGGACGCGAATCGGTTTGATGGCCAAACTGTTCCACACCGCATCAAATAATTAATCAAAAATACAATCTATTATTTTAAACTTTTGAACGGTTCGATTATAACGATGTCAAAAATACCAAATCAAATATAACGATGTCATGTCACTAATAACTTTTTCAGCTTCCCATTTTACAGCCAATGTTTGACAAATAAAATTTTTATAGCTGTTCCTTTTGTTTGGATGCCTGCAGGTAGCAGTGTGCGATGCACAGAAGGGATGCCCATGCATGTTGAGGAATTTGCACTTGAGAGAGAAAGAGCAGATATGTTTCTAGAGCAAAAATGACGAACATGCAGCAGAGACATGATGATCAGGAGGTATAGTTGAAGTCGCCGGGGTTTAAAGAATCCGGCAAGAGCATTGAACAGACGCTGAAACGGCGATGAAGAGTGTTGTAGGCTGAGGCAGCCAATGAAGTGAGCAAAAACGCAAAGAAGTGGATTTCGTAATTTTGGATCAGAAGGGATGACTGAGGGTGCTAGCAGTTCAACTCAAAACAAATCTCCTAAAGAAGATGATTACGACTTCTTGAAAGAGGGCAGAAAGCAAACTGAAGTTAGATTGGAGAAAGCACTAGCCAGAGTGAAATCAATGGTTCAGTATCCTAAAGCAAGAGATTAGTACGGTAGGCTTCAAAATGTTGTTTCAAGGTTGCAGGAGTCTAAGGTATTGACTATTCACCTTACGGGCTTCTTATACTTGTACTTGCTGCTGTGTAGTTCCACTTTGGTTGGACCTTGACTCTTAAAAATTTTTATGTGCTGTATTGCAACCATCAACCTTTATTTTTCGAAACTTTAGGAACATTTCGCTGTATTGATTTGTGGATGCATCATGGTTGAAAAAAGCTTACATATGAATTTGGATGACAGACCATAAGACAAGTGAACAGTAGAACAGTAGAATTTTGTTTTGAATCATTCAATCTAGGACATACCTACTGCCTTAATTTAGGGCATTGAAATAGTGTGGTGATTCTATTAATTTAATCAGACCTAGTTTTATATGGAAATCAAGATAATGAAATTGCATACAACAGAATATAAAACATTGAAGTGCTACGAGTCTATTTGAGACTAATAGATCTCCCCATAAATGGTAAATATGTTGAATTTAAGTTCTTCTTAAAAGAATTTTTATTTGTTAAAATGAAAGTGAAAAGGATGAAATTGTTCATATTGTTAATTTTATGATGGCAATGTTAAAAATTGCTATAATAATATGTTTGAATTAAACACTACTTATCATTTTATTTTCAACCCATTATAAAGTAATAAAATAACAGTGCATTATTCAAAATTTTGACCATATTAATAAATATACTATTACTATTTACTAAAGCATATTCTAGTCTTGTTTCTAACTATAGCATATTTTGAGCAGTGATGTTTTATTTACATTTTTTTCTAAGATTTTTTCCTGCAAGTCTGTACAACCTTTTCATGTGTTCATGGGTCTTCTTATTCCACACATGAAAATGTTAATGATTTCTTTTAGTGTTAATGATTTGCGGATATTCTAGCGTCTGAAAATAGTTGGTCTTGTAGTTATCGGTAATGATTTTCATCAAAATGTGCTTTACCTAAATACTAGTCTTAAAATAAACTGTTCTAAATGAAACTGTCTGGAAAATCAGTTTTGAAGGTTGCATATTTGATTTTGGAAATGAGTTGCCCACTAATAAATGCATGCTCATACAATATGTTATTATGGAACTTTTATCGGTCCTCCTGGTAATTGGTTTGCAGTAAATGGCGGTGAAGAGGACCTTATAATATGCTGAGTATAAGATATAATCTGTTTGATGTTAAGAAATTTATTTCGGGCATGATAATGAATTATATATGCAGGAAATGGCCATGAATGAGAACACAGAGGACGTTGGAGATGCAGAGGAAGTTGGAGATGCAGATCTTATGACCGGGTTGGAAGAGATTTTGAAAGAAGACTCATTTATGCCTTTTATATAATTATGGTCTGTCGTTTTTATGTAATACTACTTCTAGGTGTGGTCTTCTTTGTACATATTCGTTTTCAAATGGTGCTTGGTTAAGTTACCAGTGATTCTAATTAGATACTTATCAGATGTAACCAAAACATAATCCTAGTTGTGTAATTTGTGTGATAATCTAACTTGATTAGACATAGGGGCAAATACTTTTAGAGTAGGAAGAATCTAGTATTATGCTGGGTATATTTTATGACCTTTTCTATTCAATAATATATATATAGTCTATTTGAATACTGTAATAATGGTATCTGAGAATGGTTTTTTGCATCAGGTATGAATAGCTGATGCAATAGAAAGATTAGTTTGCATCGATTGTTATAAAAAACAGATGCAATAGAGGGATTAGTTGCATCGGTTTTCATTGCAACCGATGCAACATGGGGGCTATGTCCAGGCAACCAAGCATGATATTTTGCATCAGCTGTTAGTAACAACCGATGCAAAAAGGACCTTTTTGCATCGGTTTCAGAACTGATGCAAAAGTGTTAAGCCTGTTGCATCGGTTGCATATGCATCGGTTGTTGAACTGATGCAAAAGGGGGGTAAACAACCGATGCAAATGGCCTGTTTTGTAGTAGTGATAAACGATGATAATCTAATATTATCATCTCCTAACAACCAATACAATCAAAATTTATAAATTTTCAAGATAAGTCTTTTATATATACAATATAATCCAAAACAATATTATGTCAATCTGTCCTATTCGAGTGTTTAGAAATTCCTATTGATGCCTTGGCATCCCAAGTATCAACCAGAATTCATAAATACTCAACGGAACAAATTAACACAATATAAAATCATTTTTATATCAAAATTACAAATACGCTCTCTCATATACACTCAAACTCATTCATAAGGTTTAACCCTATTTCAATGAGTTATTCCCCACTAGAGCCAAGGTAATCTAAACCAAAGCTCTGATACCAACTGTAACGACCCACATTTTTGACCATTCAAGTCGATAATAATCCACACATGTCCAACTCAAACCGTTCAAAAAGGCAGATGGTTATTGGGGTTAAATAAGAAAAGGAAAGAAAGAACAGAAGCAAACTCAGAATCTCGCAGCGGAAGGGACAAGATATAATAATAAAATAACAGTTCATGAAGCTGTTAAATAAATAAATTTGATTATTATTATACATCATAAATCAGAGTTACATACATATCAGAGATAATACAACAATGCAGCGGAAAAATAATACAGTAGTAGAATACAAATGATGTAATACCAAACTCCGTCTTTGTCCTCCAGAATATATCTTCAACCTAATCTGAAATGCTCAGGCTGACCCGAGCGTAATGAAAAGACAAAACACCCGAGTCAGGACTAAATTATCTCATGTAGGTTAAATCGAATAAGTAAATATGAGTGTGACGGCGTCGGAGATGTTTACGGGTTTTAGACACCTCCTATCCAGTATTTAACGTGCGTGCATTAACTTAAGAGATGTCCGGGATTTCCATCTCCTAAGGATCCGTTAAACTATCTACTATGTAATAGAATACGCTATATACAATAATGTCTATCATAAAGTAAAATATCAAACTAGCGTTAAGCCATGGCCCATTCCACCCTTAACACATTTTTATTCCCAAGAGCATATACAAGACCGTAGTTTCCACAAAATCGGAAGTCACCAGAGGCAATCCATATACTCAAGGTACAAACCAAAATCGTAGTGGTCGCGAATAGGATAATCAGTATGACAAGGTACATGAGGCGATACCAACTAGGATACTAGAAGTTGCGTCATCCGGACTGATGTTGGGCATAGCAGCTACTACCCCAACACCGCGAAATAACACTTCCATAATCGAGGGGTGCACCCAAATCGAATCACAAAAGTAATAGATATGGTAACGAAGAAGTGTGTCCGCTAGAGGTGGCGAACCTCAATGGCCCGGCAGGGCTCCTGTTTTAGTCATGTCAGGGGTCATCCAAAATCTTTCTCTTTCTTCAGTCAACGCGTTCACCAAAGCCATCCACTTCATTATGGATCAACACTCCGCGTGTATTAGTTATTAAAGTGGTTTTCGGTATCGACAGAGAGTATGTCCATATCCGATCCCGGTCTCTTTAATAACTACGTATTATTACACCGGTGGCTCTTTTACATTTCAAATCGATTCATAATTGATATCAAAATATCATATTCGCTTCAAAATCAAATCCATTCAAATATCATCATATCTTTTCAAGATGTAAGATTCCGTTTCAAAATCATTTTTCGCCTCAATATCTCATTTCGATTTCAAAATCATTTTCGCCTTAATATCTCATTTCGATTTCAAAATCATTAATTTCAACTCGATTTAGCTTCTCAATAAACCATTTCAAATTATCAATTTCAAATACATATTTGAACCACAAAATAAACAATTTCACTTTCAATATATTTCGAAACTTTAAATATTCCACATTTCAAAACAGCTCATATATTTATTTAAGAATATAAGATTCGCTTTAAAACCATTTAGTATTCAAATTAGAATATAATTCAAATTAAACATCCGTATTAAGTAGTTTACTTAATTTCTGGAACAATTCCAATTCAATAAACTTAGATTAACATTCGGATTTCAAGAATTCATTTAAGTATTACATTCCAAATCAATTTCAGTTCAAATCCTATTCAAATCAATTTTATCTTCAAATTTAATTCAATAGTTTCAATTTAGTCCAATTCACAAATTTCTTTGAATTTCAATTAAATTCCAAATTAATTAAATCTCAATTTCAAATTAATTTTCAATTCCAAACTCAACTTGAAATATCATTTCATATAAATTTTCTTAGAAATATTCAGAGTTCGATTAAAAGTCCAATCTTTTAAAACAAATCAACTTTCGAAAATTTACGCCGTATTTCAATTTTTTTCTTAAAATCTAAACTTCGAATAATTAAACAATTTCATTTACCAAGTTTAAATTCCAACATCTCGATCTTCAATTCAAAATAATTCAATTCTCCATAAATTGGATTTTCTTCTTAAAATCAATTCATTTAAATAATTTCAAACAGCTTTTAAAATCATTTAATTTAACCAACCCGGTGTTCGTATATAATTTTCTAACCTATGGCCAAGTGGATAATTATTTCAATTTTAATTTCAAGGATGGATATATATAATTTCAATCCAAATAGATGTCATAGGTATATCATTTCAACCTATTCCTTAATTTATTCGAAATGATTCAGTTTACAGTTTTATATGCAATAGACAATATGCATGATGATAGCATGATATATCAAAATAAATAAACAACCAATATCGACCAATAGCATCCATCACAACCAATCATCCATAAAGCCAATAACATTCACATCAGTTTTATAATTATCAATATCGAGTAATATACTGCCAATTTAAATTTAAATTTATTTTAACGGTCAATTTAAATTCTATCAATTAATTCATATATCAAGACAAATGATAATTAAACCTACCAAACAACAGCCAATAAATTTCATATCACTTCAGAATATAAATTTAACCAACAAAAATTATTTTAGTCAATTGTGAGCGTATAACACTCACTTTGATTTTCTGTTGTCGCCGAGACGTTCCGGTTAGGAACTAAAACTGGACGACGCCCAACTTTAGCCTAAATTTCCACCGTCTCCAAATCCATCCAAACTAGTTTCATTTCGAAGCTCTCGTCATTACGATCGTAATGCAAAAAGTTTCGTTCCAATCGGACCTCTTATGAAAAAGTTATGCTATTTTAAAGTTTACACGAATTTAAATAAACAATTTCAGCTTTTAATTTAAATTTCAAACCCTAGATTCGATCCTAGCCCTTGATTCCATCTGCACCAGATCTGGGCCGCACTTGCCTCCTTCTCCATCATTATTCAATTCACATGAACCCTAACCCATAGCCGCCTATCTTCATCAAATTATCACGACCAACTCACTCGACTTCACAATGATCAGAGACCACCGTTAGAAGCGTCTTCGCAAGAGCTACCATCGGCCAGAGTATGGTGGAGCTCGGCCATCTCTACTGCATGCAAATCGAGGACAAACACGAAACTTTAAATGCAAATTCTCGTTGATCCGTTGCTCCGTTTTTGATCATCTCCGTATGGATTTGAAGCTCTCATCGTCCTCTACAACTTTGTAGTTGACGACTTTTGCTAATTGTTGATGGATTGAGAGGAAAATGAGGAAGAATTTTCAAAATTTTCTGGCCATTGAATTAAAAGTGGCGGCTAAGGGCTGAAACCCTAGGGTTTTTGGAAAATAGAGAAAGTGATGGGCTTTTATAGAAAAATACGCGATACTATTCATCCCGGATTTTCCGAACTCCAAACGAAGCATGCCGGCTGACGTTTCGAAGGTTTACCCCGCGTTCCGAACGCAATGGAACATGTTTCGGAGGCTAATTCAGTCATCTGTGCGAGTTACGGTAATAAACGATCGATTTAAAATTAAATCGGTTAATCAAATTTCTGTGCGTTTGGGCTCGCCCCGGACAAACGGTAAATCTGATTAACACGAAATTTGAAACATTACAATAATATGACATTACGGATCCGATGAAACTAGTTTCGTCGAAATCCGAGACTTTTTGAAAAATGACTATTTTCTCTCGCCGAATTAATATTAAAAACAATTCGATGCGTTTCGAGCTGCCACGATCAAACGATAACTCCGATTGCTACGAAAATTGAAATCCGATAATAACAAACTATTACGGATCCAATGGAACTAGTTTCGTTCAATTCTGAGACTGTTCGAAAAATGGCTATTTTTCAGTCGATAATTAAATATTAAAATATTCAATTTTCACAAATTAACTTTAAATTCAATTTTAAAAGTTCTATAACATTACTATAACTCCAATATGATAAGATAAAATTTTACAAATCATTTTCAATCATATTCAAATCGATTTTTAATTATTTCTGAAATTTAACTTATTAAATTATCGATTTAATTGTCTAATTAAATCCAATATTCGAAAAATAAATTATTCGACTGTTTAATTTCAATATAAAATTCCCAATTTTAAATTATTAACTTTTAAATCAAATTTCAATTGTTCACAAATTCCATTTTTTTATTTCACAGTAATTAACAATCTTTTACAATGCAACTTTCCATTATAAATCCAATATAAAAGATTATATTAGATTCCACGTTCAATTATATTGTAATTCAAATCCAAGTTATTTAATTCCAAATGAATTCTTTTATTTCGATTTACACTTTCATTATTGAATCAACCATTTACTTATACATTATTATCAATAGTTTATAATTCATTTACTTTCATTTTCTTCAACTATCATCTTATTTAAATTCACAGTAATATTAAATTACATTCATTTACGTTGATTTCAATATTATAACTTCAATATTAAATGTAACATTTTATTTATTTCGTTGTTTACAATCAAATTCAATTCGTTTCAATTACTTGTTACATTCAAATTTAAATCTTTACTTACGTTCAATTACAAGTTAACATCCATATTTAATTTACAAATAAGTTATTTCGGAATTCAGTTTTGTATTTTAACTTGTAATTCACATTTAACAACACAAAATTTTATTTTCTTCGGATTTTTATCAAAATTTTTATTTTAATTCGTATTTTTAAAGTGTTAAAAATACGGGTTGTTACATGGATGGTGTCAAAACCCTTCGAAGGCACTGGAGAAGCAGCTTGGGTTTTAAAAAAAAAAACCCTTTCGAAAGCATTGCTTTGAAAGGTAAGATGCTGCAGCAAGGGGTTTCAACCCCTTCGAAAGCATTTACTTTACAAAAGGCACAACCTCTTTCGGAACCATTCCTTTAAAACCATTTGACCTAGTCGAAAGCTAACTAAGTCGAAAACAAAGCAGGCGTAGTTTCATTTAAAAAAAGAGTAAGGCTTCGACACCTTTGGAACCCCATGTTTCGGCTTCATACCTTCCGCCTATGTCCACTTCGCTGTATACCAAGTCTTTGGTACCATGCGCATTGGTTTCGATGGTGACGGAGGCGGAGGGATGGAGTCGAAAGCTAGGTGCCAAAAGTGGTGAAACATGTAAAAAGCATGTATAAACTAATTTTTAACTTTTTAAAGTAATTCTTTTCAACTAACCTGCCTTGTTTGTCAAAACATGAATGGTTTCTAATTTCTTTTCTAAAAATACTACTGAAATTTCATAAGTAACAATTTAAATTATTTACAAAATGCCCCTTCTCCTTTTATAAATATATAAACATTTAAGTCTCATACATTAAGTAATTTTATATACTTATTAAAACTCTTAGGAAAAATCTATAAAAATTCCCATAAATCATTTTTAACATTTTTTCTAACATATATTAATTTCTGACCCAAAACATACATATATTAGCCGTAATAAATTTTAAACCCAAATAACCTTTTTCTTCACTAGAAAATTAATGATAAATCCACATTAATTCAGAAAATTATGAAAAGTAAAATCCATCTAAAAAAATTATTTTGGACCTTATTCTAAAATAGCAGGGCATTTGGATGCCATTTAATGGGATTTTCCATTAAAACATATCATTAAATCAATATAAAACATCATAAATCATCAACAAGCATATATATTCATTTTAACAATCAAAACATGGCAAATAACTTTGCAAAATATTTCGTATTTCATCTAAAACCGAAAACAATTAAAACATAAGACGTGGTCATTATTCACCTTAGCTTTGAAGTTAAAGAGTTGAAATTTGATTAACCTTCCTCTTGGTCTTTAGCTTTTCTTCTTCTAGCTTTTGTCTAATGGTGGCCGGCCTCTTGTGTTTGATTTTTGTAAATGAACGGGAGATTGAATCGGGCTTAAGGGTTTAGGGTATTATAACATACTTATTCCTATTTTAACCCTTTTCTATTTTCCTTTCGTATTTCGTTTTAATTTCTTTGTAACATCCCGTATCTCGAAGCCAAAAGCTAAGCACTACAGATGCTGCAGTCATCCGTAGTATTAGCTTCTGGTGACAAAATACGGTAATGCTAATGGTATCCATAATATCAGAAGCACATGAATATGAACAAATCACAGATTTCAAAACATCATTTTGCTGATTACATTTCAAAACAATAATTTATATCCATGTTACATAATCCCATAACCGTTTCCCAAGTAATGATCTAGTATAATTAAAATAATACGCAAAGAGCGACATATGACGATGCCCCTTTGTTTGATCAGAGAAAATGTAGTCATATCTGACTTAATACACATAGCGGAAAAATAAATTGTATAATTTGTAAATCCTAATTAGCTATCCGTCAGCCACATGCCCGTCTCTGGAAGCTTTATTCGCCAAAACTCAAAAACCTGAAAACCTCAACCCTCAGCCTACTCAAATCAATTTTGAGCACCCGAGATTTTAAGGGGAAACAAAAACTTAGAGTCAGACATAAAGCCTTGTGTGAATAATTATGTTACATCTCTGTTTACTGATTTTGAGTGAGACCATGCCGCTTAGTGGATGGGTTTCCCCTCATTAATACCATTTTTCAAAACATATGTTTTGCAAATCTTTCCCTGGAACCAAAATGGATAATCAAACTGATTATAATATAGATAATAGCAAGATCCGTTATGCTAAAAACAGGTAATAAATGGACTATCTATCCGAAATCTAGGCTGACTGCCCGCAAACTGGACTAACTATTCCCAAACTAGGCTAACTGCACCTTTGGCTGACTCGATGCTTCCTAATGCAATATCAAATGGTCTAAACAACTGTTAGACAAAAATTCCAGACGGTCTATCCTTAACTTACATCTTCTTTGGTCAACTGATCCTGATGGTTTTATGGCTTACAATAACCTACCGCTGTACTAAATATTCTGTTCTGTGTGTAACCAACATTTTATTCTTACCTGTGACTAAGCCCTACACACTGGAATTCTAGACAAAATTAGCTAGGGGCTAATAGTTAATGAGCGTAGGACGCGACCCTACACAAGTCCTATCTGGTCTTCTAATCTGAGTCATTCTCTTAGGGTTAACTACCTTTTAATTTTCCTTGAAAAACATTTTCAAAATGATTTAGCCCTTTAAATCATACATATATAACGAAAATACATATTTAGCTTTACTCTAAGCTATTTTTCCATGTTATATATACTTTACTCAAAATAATGTTAATGATATTTAATGGGGATTAACTACCCTCTCAAAATAAGTTAAAGTCCTTTTTAACTTAAAAACTTAGGCTATTCTACATATTAATACATTCGAAACTTTTGTTTAAAACCTTTAAACAACTCCTTCGAAACCATTGAAAGTAACTCTTTCGAAACCAGTGAAAGTAACCCTTTCAAAACCAGTCAAAGGAACTCTTTCGAAACCATTGAAAATACCTCTTTTGAGACCAAGTAAAACCCTTTACTTATCTAGGCCGAAAGGCCAAAAACTTCCTCTCGAAATCATTCTCAAAACCATTTCGAAACCTTTGGAAATCTTTCCTTTCGAAAGCTTTAAAAACCTTAGATATCCTTCTTTTAAAACCTTTAAACATTGCCTTTCAAAAACATAGGAAAATCCATTCCTTTAACCCTTTTGGGAGCTTGGGGAACCACCCCTTTCGAAACCATTTAGTAAAACCTTTTGAAACAATCAAAACACAATCTTTTCAAAAAAACTTTGGGTTCAATTTAAAACCTGTGGAAACACCTTTCGAAACCAAAAAAAACTTATCTCTTTCGAAACCATTTAGGTTATACTTTCATCTGAGATGAAGGTCTTTAAATCATTTAAGTCGAAAGCATCTATTTCGAAACCATTTCCGAAGTAATGAAGTGATGATGTCGAAACCATCTCTTCGAAAGCATTGGAGAAGTGAACATATTTTATAAAACAAAATAACCCCCTTCGAAACCACCTGGGTTGAAAGGCAGGAAGTGGAAGCAAAAGGTTTCGCCTTAGTCGAAGGCATTCATTTAAAACAAAAGCGCAACCCAATTGAAACCATTCCTTTAAATCCATTTGACCTAGTCGAAAGCTGACTAAGTCGAAAGCTTCTTAGTCGAAAGCAAACCGGCGCATTTTCTTTTAGAAACAAAGTAATGCCTCAACCTCTTCGAAACCCTGGTTTCGACTCTATTCCTTTTGCCTACATCCATTTCACTACGTACCTGATCTCTGATACCATGTGCATTGGTTTCGACGGTGTCGGAGGCGATGGTAATAAGGCAGAACCTATGCTAACAGGGTCGAAACAGTGTAAAACATGTTTATTTGTACTTTTAAACTATTTCATTGTACCTAACCTGCCTTGTTTGTCTCTTTTCAAAAGTGCTGCCAACTTTCCAGAATTAATAAATTTAATTATTTGCAAAAAGCCTCTTCTCCTTCCTTAATTATATAACATTTAAGTCTCATGCCTTAAATAATTTTATATAACTCTTTGTGCCAAAATTGGTCACAAACCCCAGAAGTAGTGAAAGCACCAGTGTTCACGCACAAATCCTCAATATCCACACACAAATCACAGATCCAGATAATGTAGAGAATAAAAATGAAGAAATAAGTACATTAAAATCAGTAAGAAAGCAAAGAACACAAGGTTTATAGTAGTTTGGCTATCTTCGGCCTATGTACGCTTTGAATTGATCTTTTTATTCCTTTTATATTGAGAATACAGTTACAAGCCTTTGAAATCAGTAAACAAAATGACAGAGTTTCGCCTAGAAAAGCCGGAAGAAGCCTCCTCTTTAGTTGCCATAGAGCAGCTATTTATAGG
The DNA here is from genome assembly GCA_030737815.1 of Allium fistulosum. Taxonomy (NCBI): domain Eukaryota; kingdom Viridiplantae; phylum Streptophyta; class Magnoliopsida; order Asparagales; family Amaryllidaceae; genus Allium; species Allium fistulosum. The sequence continues at coordinate 941,983,645 of CM060902.1, read as the reverse complement.
TGCAGATCGAGAAAATATCTCCTTCAAACCTTGGAATACCTCTTCTCATGTGCAGGTGGGCCCACCAGATCGATCTTGGGTCATTTAGGATCGAACCCGATCGATCCATGTACAATTCATATTGATCCAAAAATGGCCTGATGAAGCTGAGATCGATCATGGACATTCTTGAGTGAATAAGAAAGCCTCGTGAAAATTTCATAGTATTTGGACTTGTAGAATAAGAGTTATGATCGATCCATGATTTATTTTTCAATATAGGCTGGTAGTTTCATATCGATCAAGGGCTTCATATCCATACCCCATATCCATGCCTTTCATATCGATCTGAGTCTCAAGCATAGATCCATGTTTTGCGCCATATCCTGACCGCTTCCTTTGTATCGATCGATACGAACACGATCGATACGAAAATGGCTCCTGGGTCCTTCGTATCCATCCAACACAGCTATCCTGAGTATGTCCTTCATATCCATAGGAAACCATCCATTTGTTAATGCCTTCGGCCATCTTCATATCAATGCCTGAATGTGTCCTTCGTATCGATCAACAATTGATCGATACGAAATGCTCATCCAAATCCCTGGGACTATTGCTTCATTCTTCGTATCGATTCCAACCCTGATCGATACGAAATGCATTGACATACTTCGCCATCAAACTGATACGTATGGATCGATACGAAATAGATAGCCCAAGTTCGTCCTGATCGATACGAAAGCATCATTCCAAAATAAAAAGTCGAGTCCATTTTCATCGATACGAACTGTATCGTTACGAAAGTATCGATACGAAACCACTTCCTTCCAATATTGATCCATCCATATCTTGAGCATATGAACTCCGTTTGACTTGAAATTTGATGTGTTGCCTCTCCGAGCCTTGCCTATTATTCCCTATCGATCCCACCTTGATCTGAGCATGGTCCAATTTTGATGGTGTCGATCATAGCCTTGTTTCCAATCGATCTCCAATCCTAATATCCATTCTTTTTTAGCCAATTTGTTGATATCCCGGCCTTGTCCAAAATGTGGGGTAGCATTTTCCCTCCAAAACATGCCTTGCGGTAGGAAGGCGTGTTTTGAATAGCTTTAAATCCGACAACCAAAGTCTGTATTCCATCCATATCCATATCGTCTAATCCATAATCCAATCCATTAACAAACCATTCTATATAAGTGCCATAGCCATATCCTTATCCAAATCCATGACTGCTTCGAGTCGATACCCGATCTCGAATCCAGTAACCATATCCTTAGCCAATTACATATCCATTAACCAATAACCAAATCCATTACCTCTTCGGGTTGATTTATCCTAGCCCGGGACCTCTCTAGGTCCAAATCCAAAGCTGGGACCTCTCTGGGTCCAAAATCAAATCCATAGACCATGTCGGGTTACTTTATCCTACTCCGGCCTCGACTCTTTGGTTGAGGGTTTGTATTCTCTGGCCATGACTCTTCGGTCGAGGGCTTTTGTATTCTTCGGCCTTGACTCCCTGGTCAAGGTCTATTATACTCTCCGGCCTCGACTCTCCGGGCGAGGACTTTTATATTCTCCGGCCTCGACTCTCCGGTCGAGGACTTATATTCTCCGGCCTTGACTCTCCGGTCGAGGACTTATATTTTTCGGCCTCGACTCTCCGGTCGAGGACTTTTGTATTATGTTCGACTTCATTCCATCGCTCTCCGGCGAAGGGACTCGTAACTTTCGATTACCGCCCGTCTCTCCGGTCGAGACGGTAATCCCATGATTTGTATTATTTATTACATTAATCCAATCATCACAAAGTCCAATTGACAAAATAAAAGTCAGTACAACCAGGAAAAACTAAATAAAAGTCCAAACAACCAAAGAAGAAACCAAAGTTTGTAGAAAAGAAAAAAGAAAACAAGATTTCATAGACCCGAGCATCACAGTTTATCATCATCTCAAAGCATGCCTAGAGACCGTCCTCGGTCTCGTACGTGTGTAAGTGACTTATCTGTATTACTTCAGGTCTATTACTTATTTCATGCCATAAATACAATCAGTTGATAATAAGCTGATGATGATGCCTAGATCCAACGCCATCTTCATTCGAGGTGGGCGGTGGCCGCTCCTATTCCGCTACCTCAGCTCGATTCCTTATGTATTGCTGCAAATGACCATTCCTCACATGCTCCTCAATGATATCCTTCAAATGCCTATAGTCATTCGTGCTGTGCCCATCCAGCTCATGGAATAGGCAATGCTTTCCTAATGCACACTCGTATTTAGAGGGTTTTCTTTTTACTGACCTTCGATACTTGAGGCGTCCTCGAGTATCCAAGTAGATCCTTTCTAGAGTTTTAGTTAAATCCGTGTAAGAAGAAAATTTTGATTCCCTCCATTGCCTTTTCGAAGTGTTGCCGTTATCATTCATTTTCCTACTGCCTCTATCGTCCTTGGTTGAATCCTCCCTGGGTGGACCTCCACCTTCTACCGCATAAGCTTCGGCCCCTCTCCCCTCTCTCTCAGCCTTTGCATCTTCCTATCTTAAGAACCTTTCTACTTCGTGATAAAACTCTCCGAAATCCATCGGTGGATCTCGTTCCAACAATATCTTAAAATCTGAAACATCCGCAATTCCTGAGACTGCTGCCACATTATTTTGAACATCCAATTGACAATATTTTTCAACCAAAATTTGCAGAAATGAAATCCGGTAGCGTTTCATTGCCGGAATCAAAAGTTATAAGCTTTCAAAGAGGCAATATGAAATAGATTTCAAACAGAGAAACTACTACAAAAATTGATAAAGTAAGCAAAAGTGAATAATTCTAATTAAGGGGATGTCTTAATTAGAAGAAAATACCATTTGATGCTTTGATTAATAAAATGTTGTGTTTATGGTAAAAGAATACTTTGGTTTGAAAAATTAAAAAATTAATTGAATGTTTTAGTACAAGTTATTAATGATGACTATAAAAAAAATTTTGCCAAGGCTTCGGCCACATGCACGTGCTATATCTTTGAGATGATTTCATTGATGTTTGTGATTTCCCGAGTGTATCGCCATTTTCTGAAATTGGTCCTTTGAACCATTCGATATATATTTGTGGTGATTACCTTTCGGGAATTTGAGCTCTTGGAATTTCTATTTTTGAGATTTGAATTTCCTACACTGGCGTTATATGAGATTTGCCTTTTGGCGTTTACTTGAGATTTTATACTCTTCTTTGGAGATATATTTGCCTTATGGCGTATTTTGAGATGGTGATTTCTTTGACGTTGTTTTGAGTTGCCGATATGGCGGGTTTGGGATTTCTCCTCTTTGGAGTTATGTTTTTCTCCTAAACCATATTTAATGTTTTATGATACACTGATGAGGTAAGGTGTGCTTTTATTATCAGATTTGTAATAGAGTTTTATCGCCTTTGAGTTGCATTCATATTTAGTGATGTCCTTATATCACTTGAAATTACTGTACCTACTTTGTTATGCCATGTTAAGGAACCATATACCCTTGAATTATTCCTTCTCACTTGAGAAGATTATCACTTTGCCTTATACTCATATTATCACTTATCCTTATAAACTGATTTGTTTAGCTAGACTGACCCGTGTATTTTATACTCGTGTCAGGCCGAGGTGTTTCAGGTTAGGTACCCTTATGGACTTAGCCTATTCTGCTTCTGCATGGACTTACCTGTTAGCCCTTTTTGTTGTAGTCTTCTTGTCGCTAATCTAATATGTATATTGTTTTGACTCGTGTGTATATTGTGGTTATCATACCACTTATGATGTATTATTTGTATTGTATTGGGATGTATCAGCATATATGTGTATATATATATATGTTTGCTATTTTGTGATGTGTTATGCATTTGAGTTATTGTATTTTGTTCTAATAGATCCTATAGCCACCTGTAGTTTTGTATTAAGCATTTATTGGATATGTCGATCCACTTGAGATATCAAAGAAAAAATATAGAGTACTAATCGACGTATTCAATAGATATTTAAGACAAGACTATACATAGTCGCTCCAAACCAGCCCTATTCTCCGCATTAGCAGACAGTATTAACCAGTTATACTCTTTGTTAATGTAGGTCTCGGGGTGGGGCGTCACAGCTTGATATATTTAAAAATATTATATAATAATTATTTCAAATGCCAATTTATTTTAAAAATTATTTCAAAATTGTTCGAAAAAATCCGTGCTCGAAATCAAAGAAATCACTCAAACCGTCATTCAAAAAAATATTATCTCAAAGGACACGATAAGGTAAGGATACGATGATTAAGGGATTGGTAACACTTGTATTATACTTCAGCTTTCAAAAAAAAGAATCAATGAATTTCGATTGGAAATGAAAAAGTTACGCTGTCGCAAACATGAACTTCTTACAAAAATCGATTATTTTTTTGTTTGAAAGCTGATTAGTTTCTCTTCATCATTTTATTTCACCTGTACATTTACTTCTCGTTCTCTAGTAAACTAAAAATAGAAAATAAAGAAACCCTCTCTAATTCCAAATCTAAAGCTCAAATCTCATTTTTCCCTTTAATTAAATTGTTGTATTAATCAATATAAAGAGATTTCAATAGGTAATCACTTCCAAAACAACAATCTTTTCATCAAAATCTAGTTTTGAGATTGGGTTTGTATGTAAACTCTTCTTTTGGGTTTGCTACCCAATCGGGCAATTGAATTCTGTGTTGACCTCATTCCTAGTTCTTAGCCTGTTTCATGTCCAAAAGTTTAACCCAGAGAAGATTTCAGACCGAGGTGTTTCAGGTTAGGTACACTTATGGACTTAGCCTATTCTGCTTCCGCATGGACATATCTACTAGCCCTTTTTGTTGTAGTCTTTTTGTCGCTCTCTGATATATACATTGTTTTGACTCGTGTGTATATTGTGGTCGTCATACCACTTATGATGTATTATTTGTATTGTATTGAGATGAATCGGTATATATGTATATATATATATATATATATATGTTTGCTATTCTGTCATGTGTTATGCATTTGAGTTGTTGTATTTTGTTCTAATAGATCCTATAGCCACCTGTAGTTTCAGCTGTGACGCACCACCCCGAGACTTACATTAACAAAGAGTATTACTGGGTAATACTGTTTGCTAATGCGGAGAATAGTGCTGGTTAGTAGCGACCATCTATAGTTTTGTCTTAAATATCTATTGAATATGTCGATTAGTGCTCTGTATTTTTTTCTTTGATATCTCAAGTGGATCGACGTATCCAATAAATGCTTAATACAAAACTACAGGTGGCTATAGGATCGATTAGAACAAAATACAACAACTCAAATGCATAACACATCATAGAACAACAAACAAACAAATATATATATATATACATATATACTGATACATCCCAATACAACACAAATAATACATCATAAGTGTTGGATCATAGGTTTTGATTGCTGACATGAAACAACAATTCACGAATCTACGACTACGACTATGACAACATCCGGACTCAACGACTCAAAGTATGGTTCATATAGTTTTTTTTAACAAGAGTCATCAAATATGTATATATAGTCTAGTTTAGTGCTTTGTTAAAATCTCTCCTCAAGAATCATCATTCACATTCAAATAAACTTGCATGCATATTTTAATCAAAATCAAGTTTTCAAAAAATGCATGGAGTGGGGCTCGAACCCAGGTCACTAGTTTAGAAGGCAAGCGCTCTAACCAAATGAGCTATGGTGATTTTTGATTATCAATAGGATTCAGTCGACTGAACAAGTCATTCAGTCGACTGAATTTCTATAAACAGCCTACTAAACTTCTATAAACTGTGCATATTACACAAATTTTACCAAGTCAGTCGACTGACCGAGAAAATTCTGTGCAACATGCACAGGTGCATAGATATACGAATTTATATTTAAAAATTATTTTGAATATTCAGTCGATTGACCCAGAGGCTCAATTGGCTGAATTTCTATAACAGCCACTTTTCGAAAAGACATGACTTTTTATGAAGAGTTGCGAACCTCTACCGAAAAGATTCGAACGCAACACTTCGATCGAAACTCTTCACCAACATTTGTTGCTTTCTAATCTTTATAAATACATACTTCAACTTCATTTCACATCAATGAATCATAATCTAATTCTCTTATCTTTGTTCTTCTATCTATTTGCAATACACTTTCAAATATTCTGCATTAAAGCAATACTAGACCTTTCTATTCTTTATAGACTTCAAATATATATTTATACTCGAGGAGAAGATTATAGGAAGGGTGTACTACAAGTGACAAATTCGTGTTATTAAGAACACACAAAGTCAAAAGTATTTTTGTATTTGTTGAAGTCCTATTCTACTGCTCAGGCGTGTGAAGTCCTCTTCGGCTACTGAGGCAAAATCCCATTTTGCTGCTCAGGTCCTTGTTCGGCTGCTCAAGGGTTGTATATACCCGTTCCTCCAGGTTAAGTGAGGGTTATTAGTGAAATTCCAGAAGGAGTCTGAGACTGGACGTAGGACGGTGCTCTGAACCAGTATAAAAATCTCTGGTGTCATTTTTACTATACTGCTTTTATATTCCGCACAATTTACCATATAGTTATCATCACGACACTCTGTATTATCATATATCCATATTACACGATCCATAGCACACTTTCATTTGGTATCAAAGCCTAGTATTCTAGAGATCGTAACAACATCCTAGAATAAATGGATACGAAGAGATCTAGTCAAGGAAATAAGAAGAGGAAAAGCAATAAAGAAAAATCGGAGCAAATAAACAAATGCTTCATGGCAAAAGATAATGAGGTTAGTGATCTAACTTTTGATGATATGATATAAATAAATTCAGAACATCAAGACACTTTAAAAAGTCTCAAAAGAAAATATAAGGAAGCTCTGGAAAATCAGAAGAAAGTAGAATTCGAAAGAGATATGCTTAAAGACGAGAAGAAAATTTTAGAAGAAGAACTTGAGAAAATTCAAGATTCAGACAATTCTCAACTCGCTCTATTAAGTCAAGAAATAGAAGCTCAAAAAGAAAAGAATAATGCTCTAGCTTCTGAGAATCATGAGTTAAAAACAAAAATTAAAATTGTTGAGTTAGATAACACTAGTCTCAAAACTAAGCTTGATGACATTACTAAAAATATTTCCAATTTTAATAAAGGGAGAGAAAATTTATCCAGGATTATTGAAAATTCTCAACCTGCTTCAAATAAGAAGGGATTAGGTTATGTTAAGAACTCAAAAGCTCACAATGATAAAAGTGGTTTAGGATATAATACAACTGATCGTAGAAATAGCACTAGATATGCTTTCATGTATAGTAAAAATATTAGTGCTACTACTAAATTTCGAGTAAAGTCGAAATCCAATTTTTATAGAAATTTAAATACTGCTATGACCAATAATGTTTCTTATTTCTTTAGAAGTACAAAATCATTGACGGGAAATATGAATAAAAATTATCTAAGTATTTGGGTCCTTGTTAATTGGAAAAATAGAGAAAAATACATTGATGACTATTTTGATATGGTAGTTAATAATGAAAATTATATTTATAAAGGTTCAACCACACCCAAATGGGTATGGTTTCCTAAAAATTAGGAAATTATAAGAACCTTGGGTATCGCATGCTTTAAATGTTAATTTTTTTTACCTTACATTATAAGTAGTAGTTATTTTGTTTTATATTGTTCTATGTTAAACACTTATATAGAATATAATTTATGCCATCATATAAACTCTCCTTTTTGTTGATGACAAAGAGGGAGAAAGATATTGCTCTAAAGCTATGTTATCCCGCCTTTTTCGCAAGGCCGTGATACCAAAAGATCGACCGAGAAGCCAAAGATAGTTCGTCTCAAAGATTGGTCAACTTAGCATCTCAACAGAGAAAGTCCTGGTTAGGTCGTTCAGCGACCTATGACCTAAAATGTGGAGTGACCCCGCGACCTAAAATCCTCCACGACCTAGTAGCCTCCGCGACCTAAAATCTTCCACGACCTAAAATCCTCAGCGACTTAGGAGCTTCAACGACCTAGTGATCAACGACCTAACTCCTGAAAGAGGTTAGCGACCTAACTCCTGAAAAAGGTTAGCGACCAAACAACCTTAGCGACCTAAAAGGCCTTAGCGATCTAAAGTCCCAGCGACCTAGCAATGCCTCAACATACTTAGGTCGCCACTTCCTTAGGTCGTCATTCCCTTAGGTCGCCACTTCTACCGCAACTCTTCATGCCACTACCCCTTAAGTCGCTGACGACTTACGACCTAACCTATCCCTTAGGTCGCCAACGACCTACCAAACATTATGCCGTTGCTCCTTAGACCGCTAATCCCTATGCCGCTACTCCTTAGGTCGCCGCTCCTCCATTCTCCATACATTAGGTTGCTCGAAGCTTATACCCTACCGAAGTTGACTCCATTAGGTCGCTAACGACCTACGCCCTATCCCTTAGGTCACCAATGACCTACGACTTACCCAACCTGCTCCAGATTTTCCCTATAAATACCTCGCCCACTTCAACAAAATGGGGACTTTTTGGGGGCCGAGAGAGGGAAGCGTGGAAACTCTACTACTTTCTCAACCTCCACAACACTCCATTTTCCAACAACACTTCAAAGAGCCGAGAGAAGAGATCAACCACATTCAACAAGAATCCGAAGAGTAATTGATCATTAAAGTTCTAGCTTCTTGTCTTGATCGTGTTGTATCCGAAGATTCATTGTAAAAGTTGTAAAAGTTGTAATTGAATCAGCAATAAAGAAGAGATAAAGTGGATGTAGGCCTGACTTTGAGCCGAACCACTATAAAAATTGTTTTCTTTTTACAGTTTTTGCCATTTTCTGTTTACCTTTAGTTCCCGTGCAAACGGGTGGTGCTTTCACTTTGTCACAACTCACACCGGGTGTTAGCATTCAATATTCAGCGTTAACATTTTGGTGCTTTCACTGAGAACTGAACTCAGGGATTTTGTCAACTAAGGGTTAGATCAGAGAATTTGGAAGTTTGGATCTGGAAAATTATGGCAAGGAGATCAAGTAGAAGGCTAAGACCAGAGAGTAGTCATCATGAAGGAAGTCAAGAAGCTTCCTCAAGAGCATACCAAACTTCAGCCTTTGTTACCAGGGACGAGATGGAGGCAATGATGAAAAGGCAAGAGGAGTTGATCTAAAATTTGTTTCATCAGATTGGGCAACTTGGAGCACGGAATCAAAGAGGAACAGAAACTCGGCCAGAAGAACGGATTCCATTATCCCCTCGTGAACTCGGGGGGCAAGACGAAAGCAATGGGCAAGGACTACATCTAGGAGACAACGACAGATTGGTGGAAATGGTCAAAAAAGCCATGAGAGGTGGTTTGGTAAACAAGGACTTGGAGGATGTGAATAAGAGTCCTTTTACCACAACAATTAGGCGAGCTAAGAACCCACCAGACTTTAAGCTACCATCATTGGATATGTATAATGGAAGGACAGACCCTACAGTTCATCTTACAAAATATATGAGGCATATGGAAGTGCTGGGGGCATCAGAGAAAGTTATGGCTCGGTGCTTTCCGTCGTACTTGGCAGATATTGCGGCATTGTGGTTCAGACAATTGGAAAGTGGATCTATCGGGACGTGGAATGATTTGATTGAGAGGTTTATGAGGCAATTCAGGGTCCACATCTCGAGGCCCAAGAATGTTATGAGTTTGACAGCGCTGAAGCAAAGAACTGGAGAATCTTTGAGAAGTTTTTCGATGCGATTCAACGCAGCTGCAGCATCGGTGGATCGACCAGATCCATCTATGGTCTTGATGGCAGCTGTGTCAGGCATAGTTGACGGTACAGATTTCAAGGATTCACTGACAAGAGATCCCCCTATGGATCTAGGGGAATTTTACCATGAGGCTGAAGGATTTCTACGATTAGAAGATGCAAAGGCTGAGAGAGAAGAAGGAGAAGGAATTGATGTTTTTGTAGTCAAAGGTGGGAATCCTCCTGAGAAAGGTACAGAAACTAGAAAAGGTAAACGAAAGGCTGAGGATGACAACGATAGATCAACACGATAGCAAAGGAGACCAAGATTCACCTCATACACAGAATTGAATGAGACTTTGGAGCGGATCTACCAAAACACTAAGGGACAGGTTCCTTACCGAAAGCCAATTAGGAGAGATCCAACTAACAACGAGAGGAAGTCGGACAAGTACTGCTTGTTCCATGAGCTAAATGGTCACAGCATAAATGACTTCAAACACTTGAAAGACGAAGTTGAGGGACATATCTGGGATGGTCTGCTATCGCAATATGTAAAAAAGAAAGCTGCAACGGTGGAACAAGAACGTCCACCTCCTGCACCAACTGGAGACGACTCAGGATCAAGGCGTCAGCTTGTTATCAACTGACTGAGGTTACGACGAATGAGTAGAAAACTCTACATCGACACAATTAAGTTGTTCACACATGTATGGGACCACGAACAATCCCCAGGCATGCTCTGATACAACTATAAATCATATCGATGTAGATGTTTGCACTCAGACATCAATTCTTTGTTTTTGAGTTTTAATTCTGATGATTGACTATTTTACTTTTGTATTTTACTTCAGATGACTAATTACATTGCTTTCATGTTTTGCTTCCGATGTTTGTGACTCTACATTGCTTTCATGTTTTGCCTCTGGTGTTTTGAGTTTGACCTACTTTGCTTTCATGATTTGCTTCTGATGTTTGGATTTGACTTTTTCAGACATTTCCACTTGATAACTTTTCAGTTGAATATTTGATTTTGATGATCTTGCAATGATTAAGCCCTGCGAATAGGCACTCGACTTCGAACGGTCACAAACTCGCCTCAAACAGGCACCTGACTTCGAACAGTCAAAAAAACTCGCCTCGAACGGCAAAAACTCGCCGCAAATGGCTCGATCCCAAACGGCCGTCATTTGGGGTCCACCCCCCGACCACCAACGGTCGCACTTTACCTCGAATGGCTTGATCTTGAATGATCGTCATTTGAAGTAAGGCGCTTGACCGCGAGCGGTTACATTTCACCTCGAATGACTCGATCCCAAACGATCGTTATTTGAGGGTCCGCCCCTGACCGGGCACGGTCGCACTTTCCCACAAATGGCTTGATCCTGAACGATCGTCATTTGAAGTAAGGCGCTTGACCGTGAACGGTCGCATTACATCTCACATGATTCAATCCCGAATAATCATCACATGAAGATAAGCGCTTGACCGCACACGGTCGCACTTCACCTCAAATGACTCGATCCCGAACGGTCGTCATTTGAAGTTAGGCGCTTGACCGTGAACGGTCGCACTTCACCTCAAGCGGCTCGATCCCAAACGATCATCGCATGAGACCCGCCACTTGACCGCGCACGGTCGCACTGTACCGCAAATGGCTCGACCCCGAATGGTCGTCATTTGAAGTAAGGCGCTTGACCACGAATGGTCGTCATCTGAGCTCCGCCACTTGACCGCGCACGGTCGCACTTTACCACAAATGACTCGATCCCAAATGATCGTCATTTGAAGTAAAGCGCTTGACCATGAATGGCACCTGACCGCGCACAGTCTCACTTCACCTCAAATGGCTCGATCCCGAACGGCCGCCATTTGAAGTCAGGCGCTTGACCATGAACGGCCGCACTTCATCCCAAATAGCTCAATCCCGAATGGTCGTTATTTGGGGCCACATAAAACTGTCAGTTCCTTTGCAGGTCATCAATAGGATATGAACATCTAGCTTATGGCATTACAAAACACACCTTCCTACCGCAAGGCATGTTTTGGGGGGCAAGTGTTATCCCGCCTTTTTCGCAAGGCCGTGATACCAAAAGATCGACCGAGAAGCCAAAGATAGTTCGTCTCAAAGATTGGTCAACTTAGCATCTCAACAGAGAAAGTCCTTGTTAGGTCGTTCAACGACCTATGACCTAAAATGTAGAGTGACCCCGCGACCTAAAATCCTCCGCGACCTAGTAGCCTCCGCGACCTAAAATCCTCTTCGACCTAAAATTCTCGGCGACTTAGGAGCTTCAACGATCTAGTGATCAACGACCTAACTCCTGAAAGAGGTTAGCGACCTAACTCCTGAAAAAAGGTTAGCGACCTAACAACCTTAGCGACCTAAAAGGCCTTAGCGATCTAAAGTCCCAGCGACCTAGCGATGCCTCAACATACTTAGGTCGCCACTTCCTTAGGTCGTCATTCCCTTAGGTCGCCACTTCTACCGCAACTCTTCATGCCACTACCCCTTAAGTCGCTAACGACTTACGACCTAACATATCCCTTAGGTCGCCAACGACCTACCAAACATTATGTCGTTGCTCCTTAGACCGCTAATCCCTATGTCGCTACTCCATAGGTCGCCACTCCTCCATTCTCCATACATTAGGTCGCTCGAAGCTAATACCCTACCGAAGTTGACTCCATTAGGTCGCTAACGACCTACGACCTATCCCTTAGGTCACCAACGACCTACAACTTACCCAACCTGCTCCAGATTTTCCCTATAAATACCTCGCCCACTCCAACGAAAAGGGGACTTTTTGGGGGCCGGGAGAGGGAAGCGTGGAAACTCTGCTACTTTCTCAACCTCCACAACACTCCATTTTCCAACAACACTTCAAAGAGCCGAGAGAAGAGATCAACCACATTCAACATGAATCCGAAGAGTAATTGATCGTTAAAGTTCTAGCTTCTCGTCTTGATCGTGTTGTATCCGAAGATTCATTGTAAAAGTTGTAAAAGTTGTAATCGAATCAGCAATAAAGAAGAGATAAAGTGGATGTAGGCTTGACTTTGAGCCGAACCACTATAAAAACTGTTGTCTTTTTACTGTTTTTGCCATTTTCTGTTTACCTTTAGTTCCCGTGCAAACGGTTGGTGCTTTCATTTTGTCAAAACTCACACCAGGTGTTAGCGTTCAATATTCAGCGTTAACACGCTATTTGCAGGAATAAACGATGCAACCACAGATTAAAGGGGAGAAAAAATTAATTATTTACAGGAATATATAGCATAGATTCAAGTTGATAAATCTATAGCACAATTACAAGAATATATTCCGGGGGAGAAATAAGTCAACAAAGCTTGTCGAAGTTTCGTCCATAACAAATGGAGTTGTTATCATTAAAAAGGGGGAGAATGTTGGATCATAGGTTTTGATTGCTGACAGGAAACAACAATTCATAAATTTACGACTACAACAACATCCGGACTCAACGACTCAAAGTATGGTTCATATAGTTTTTTTTAACAAGAGTCATCAAATATGTATATAGAGTCTAGTTTAGTGCTTTGTTAAAATCTCTCCTCAAGAATCATCATTCACATTCAAATAAACTTGCATGCATATTTTAATCAAAATCAAGTTTTCAAAAAAGCATGAAGCGAGGCTCGAACCCGGGTCACTAGTTTAGAAGGCAAGTGCTCTAACCAAATGAGATATGGTGATTTTTGATTATCAACAGGACTCAGTCGACTGAACAAGTCATTTAGTCGACTGAATATCTATAAACAACCTACTAAACTTCTGTAACTGTGCATATTACACATATTTTACCAGGTCAGTCGACTGACCCAAAGGCTCAGTCGACTGACCCAGAAAATTCTGTGCAACATGCACAGGTGCATAGATATACGAATTTATATTTAAAAATTATTTTGAATATTCAATCGACTGACCCAGAGGCTAAGTTGGTTGAATTTCTATAACAGCCACTTTTCGAAAAGACACGACTTTTTGTGAAGAGTTGCGAACCTCTAACGAAAAGATTCGAATGCAACACTTCGATCGAAACTCTTCACCAACAGTTGTTGTTTTCTAATCTTTATAAATACATACTTCAACTTCATTTCAAATCACTGAATCATAATCCAATTCTCTTATCTTTGCTCTTCTACATATTTGCAATACACTTTCAAATATTCTGCATTAAAGCAATACTAGACCTTTCTATTCTTCATATACTTCAAATATATATATATTTATACCCGAGGAGAAGATTATAGGAAGGGTGTACTACAAGTGACAAATTCATGTTATTAAGAACACACAAAGTCAAAAGTATTTTTGTATTTGTTGAAGTCCTGTTCTACTGCTCAAGCGTGTGAAGTCCTCTTCGGCAGCTGAGGCGAAATCATGTTCTGCTGCTCAGGTCCTTGTTCGGCTGCTCAACAGTTGTGTATACCCGTTCCTCCGGGTTAAGTGAGGGTTATTAGTGAAATTCCAGAAGGAGTCTGGGACTGGACGTAGGACGGTGCTCCGAACCAGTATAAAAATCTCTGGTGTCATTTTTACTATACTGCTTTTATATTCCGCACTATTTACCATATAGTTATCATCACTACACTCTGTATTATCATATATCCATATTACACGATCTATAGCACACTTTCAATAAGTGGTATGACGATCACAATATACACATGAGTCAAAACAATATACATATCAGAGTAGCGACAAGAAGACTACAACAAAAAGGGCTAACAGGTAAGTCCATGCGAAAGCAGAATTGGCCAAGTCCATAAGGGTACCTAATCTGAAACACCTCGGTCTGTGGGCTCGGCTTTCAAACAAAAATATTCAGGCTATTTTGACTCATGTAGCTTATAGAAATATATTGCAGAATTTTGATTCGGAGCATGTTTTTGCCCAGATTTTTACAGTGAAAACATCAACTAAATTATAAACACAAAATAGGGTTTGAAATTGAACTAACTTGTTTCTTAATAGTCAAGTGCATTCTACCTATTCTGTGTTTATAATTTAGTTGATGTTTTCACTGTTAAAATCTGGGCAAAAACATGCTCCGAATCAAAGTTCGGGAACATATTTCTATAAGCTACATAGGTCGAAATATCTTGAAATCGGTATGCATAAAGTTTAACACTCATACTTTAAACTGGAAAAAGAGTCACAAAATTTGAACAAGCTTTGAGAAACTTATGATGTCTCAAATTTGAACCCAGACAGTGTTTGCACTGCATCGACGGATCGAGTCGATCCAGTGAGCCTACCGTCGCATTGAATCTGGTTAAGAAATCCCAAAGTGGCTCTCCATTCCACTGTTTCATCGACGTCAAAATCATCACATTCTTGGGTCTGATAATGTGGACCCAAAAATTTCCTTATAAACCTCTCAATCAACTCCGTCCATGTGCCAATAGAGCCACTTTCCAGTTGTCAGAACCATAGTGCTGCTATATCCATCAATTACAAAGGGAAGCACCATGTCATGACTTCCTCCGATGCCCCCAGCACTTCCATGTGCCTCATGTACATCGTCAAGTGAACAGTGGGATCTGTTTTACCATCATACATCTCCAGCGCTGGTAGTCTGAAATCCGACTGATTCCTAGCTTGCCTGATTGTAGGAGCGAAGGGGCTCCTATTCGCATCCTCCAAATCTCTATTCACTAATCCTCCCCTCACAGCCCGTCTGATTATATCTGCTAACCTGTCGTTGTCATCAAGTGGTAGCCATTGCCTGGTATCTCCAACCGGCCACCCGGGTCCACGAGGGAATCGTGAAGCCTATCCTTCTGGATGAGCGTCTATATCCCGATCAACTCCAAACTGCACAGCGCCGCCTGGTATCCTTCCTGGAATAGACCCAACATGATTCGGCATTCCCCCGAGTACAGGAGCTGCTCCCTCTTAGTGAAAGCACCAAAGTGTTTGCGCCAAAATTGGTCAAAAACCCCAGAAGTAGTGAAAGCACAAGTGTTCACACACAAATCCTCAATATCCACACACAAATCACAGATCCAGATTATGTAGAGAATAAAAATGAAGAAATAACCAAATTAAAATGAGTAAAAAAGCAAAGAACACAAGGTTTATAGTGGTTCGGCTATCTCCGGCCTACTTCCACTTTGAATTGATCCTTTTATTCCATTTATATTCAGAATATAGTTACAAGCCTTTGAAATCAGTAAACAAAATGACAAAGTTTCTCCTAGAAGAAGCCAAAAGAAGCTATTTATAGGTGCAGATCTGGAAAATATCTCCCCCAAACCTTGGTATACCTCTTCTCATGCGCAGGTGGGCCCACCGGATCGATTTGGGGTCATTTGGGATCGATCCCGATCGATCCAAGTACAATTCGTATCGATCCAAAAATGGCCCAATGAAGCTGAGATCGATTATGGACGTTCTTGAGTGAATAAGAAAGCCTTTGCGAAAATATCATAGCATTTGGATATGATCATCCAAGTTTGTATTTTTCTATATAGGATGGTAGCTTTGTATTGATCAAGTGCTTCATATCCATATCCTGTATCCATGCCTCTCATATCGATCCGAGTCTCACGCACAGATCCATATTTTGCGCCACATCCGGATTGCTTCCTTCGTATCGATCGATACGAACACGATCGATAAGAAAATGGCTCCTGGATCCTTTGTATCCATCCAACACAGTTATCCTGAGTATGTCCTTCGTATCCATAGGCTACCATCCATCTGTTAATGCCTTTGGCCTTCTTCATATCGATGCCTGAATGTGTCCTACGTATCGATCAACAATTGATCGATACGAAATGGTCATCCAAATCCCTGTGACCATTGCTTCATTCTTCGTATCGATCCCAGCCCTGATCGATACAAAATGCATTGACATACTTCGCCATCCAACCAATACGTATGTATCGATACAAAATCCACATCCCAAGTTCGCCCTGATCGATACGAAATCCACAGCCCAAGTTTGCCCTGATCGATACGAAAGCATCGATCCAAAATAAATAGCCGAGTCCATATTCATCGATACGAACTGTATCGATACGAAAGTATCGATACGAAACCACTTCCTTCCAATATTGATCCATCCATATCTTGAGCATACGAACTCCATTTGACCTGAAATTTGAAGTGTAAGCCTTCCTTATCATTCCCTATCTATCCTACCTTGATTGGAGCATGGTCCAATTTTGACGGTATCGATCATAGCCTTGTTTCTAATCAATCTCCAATCCTAATATCCATCAATTTTTAGCCAATTTGTTGATATCCCAGCCTTGTCCAAAAGGCGGGGTAACAATAACCATTAAAACACTTAGGAAAAATCTATAAGAATTCCAGAAAATCGCATTTTATACTTTTTCTAACATATAAAGTTTTCAGACCCAAACCAATAGTTATATAACCGTAAACAATTTTTAACCCAAAATAACATTTTCTTTACTAAAAAATTCGTATTAATTCCACGAAAATTTTGAAAATTCTAAAAATTGAAACCCATCCCTAAAATATCATTTCTGATCTTTATAAAAATTCGCAAGGCATTTGGATGTCATTTAATAGGGCTTTCATCTTAAAACATACCATAAAATTAACATGAACATGTATAAATCATCAACAAGTATATGTAATCATTCCATCATTCAAAAACATGGCAAATCAATGCAAAATGTTCGGAATTCATCTTAAAACCGAAATCAAAACAATTATCAGATGTAAATATTATTCACCTTAGCTTTAAAGATTATGGAGATTGAGATGTGAATGGATTTGATTTGAATTATCTTTTTTTTTAGCTTTTCTTAATCTTCTTCCCCTTTTCCTTGTTAATGGTGGGTAGCCTTATGTTATAAAATTTTGAGAAAGTGAAATAAACGTGTATGTGTGAATACACGGCCAAGTATAAAGGAGATAGGAATGGCCTCTTTCCTATTTTACCACTCCTCTATTACATTTTAACTCTTTTCTTAATTCATTGTTATATGGCATGGCTACCCCTTTAATAAAATCATATCTCAATCCCCTAATCAACACATTATTTTATTTTATTTAGCTAATTAAATATCCAAAATAATGTTACTAAAAATCTGGGGTGTTACAGACTCCCTTCCTTAAAGAATTTTATCCTCGAAATTACGATAAGATACAAAACAAATCAAACAAGAGGGTAAAACATACCATCAAATAAATCAGGATAAGTATCTCTAATCCTGCTCTCAACCTCCCAAGTACAGTCTTTATCATCGTCACTCCACTGGACGTTGACTAATCTAACCATCTTGGTTCTAAGCCTCTTCTCATCTCTTGCAACAATGCGAACTGGCTTACTCACTATAGTCGAGTCTGGTTCTACCACTAAGTCATCTAGCACAATAGGTGCAACAACAGTCTCTGGATCTCTAACACACTTTCTGAGATGAGAAACATGAAAAAGATCGTGGACACCTGCCAAACTGCTCAGTAACTCAACTCTATATGCGATTTTACCGATCCTCTCAAAAATAGGAAAAGGTCCAACGAATCTCGGTGCCAACTTTCCTGATCTTCCGAATCTGATCACACTTTTCATCGATGGTACCTTAATAAATACCTGTTCTCCGACGGAGAACTCTAAGTCTTTCCTTTTGCTATCTGCATAGACCAAGCCTCCTTCATTCTAACTCGAATGACCTCAATCTTTTCTACAGCTTCTCCAACAAAATCTGGACCAAGAATCAACCTATCCCCGCACTCCAACCAACAAACTGGGAGATTTACATGGCTTTCCATGCAAAGCTTCAAACGGTGCCATCCCAATACTAGTCTGATAACTGTTGTTATATGAAAACTCGACTAGATGCAGATGGTCTTCCCATGATCCCTCAAAATCTAGAGCACAAGCTCTTAACAAACCTTCCATGATTTTGTTAACTCTCTCTATTTGCCCATCTGTCTGCGGATGGTAAGCGGTACTTATCTTGAGCTTGGTTCCCAAAACTTCCTGCAGACTCTTCCAAAACTCGCTAGTGAATAAGGAATCTCTATCACTAACTATGCTACTAGGACTCCCATGTTGTCTAACCACATTCCTCATAAAAGACTTCGCTAAAACAGGTGTCGTTCTGGTTGACTTAATTGGAATGAAATGGGAACTCTTGGACAAACTGTCCACTATGACCTATATACTTTAATTTCCTCTGTTCGAATTTGGCAACCCATCAATGAAGTCAATAGATATAGAATCCAACTTCCATACTGGAATACCTAATGGCTGAAGCAACCCACTAGGCTTTTGGTGTTTGGCCTTTGCTTGTTGGCAAATCAAGCGCTGCTTTACACACAAGCCAATATCCCGCTTCATACCTTCCCAGAAGAAACTCCTCTTCATATTATGATACATCTTAGTACCTCCTGGATGAATAGAGAACTTTGAATGATGGCATTCCTCCAAGCCTTCTTTCCTTATGTTTCCTACACTCGGAACACAAAATCTCTCTTTCCTTCTCAACCACCCATTATGGTCAAGACTGAAGTCCTTCAAGTCATCACTCTAGGTTCCATCTCTTTGCTTCCCGATCCGATCAGCTAACACTAGGTCCTCCTCCTATTTAGAAGCAATCCTTTCGATCATCACTGGTCAAACATCCAAACAAGCTAATACAACCATACCACCACTAGAACCTGCCTCTGCAATCTGCTAATGCTTCCAAATCTTTCCACTCGGCAATCATCGCTAACACTGCATTCTGATGCTTTCAGCTAAGTGCATCTGCAACCTTATTCCCTTTGTTTGTACTCAATCCCAAAATTATTATTGGCTATAAACTCTAACCATCTCTGTTGTCTCATGTTCAACTCCTTCTGAGAGAACAAATATATCAACGAATTATGATCTATATATAACTCAAACCTTTCTCCCAAAAGGAAATGTCTCCACACCATCAAAGAAAAAAATAATTGCAGCCAATTCCAAATCATGCGTCGGATATCTGACCTCATGCGGTCTAAGCTATAGAAAAGCATTGGCAAATCACTTTACCTCTCTGCATCAACACAGCCCCTAATCCTGTTCCACACGCATCTATATAAACCACCAGATCCCGATTTCCTTCTAGAACAACCAATACAGGTGCATGGGTCGGTAAGTGTTTCAAACTCCAGAATGCTTCCTCACACTTATCAGTCCTCACAAACTTCACATCCTTTCTCGTTAGCTTGGTCATCGGTGCTGCTATCCGCGAAAAATCCTTAATGAACTTCTGATAATAACCAGCCAACCAAAGGAAACTCTTTACCTCGGTTACTGTCTCGGGTCTCTCTCAACTATTCAATGCTTCGATCTTAGTCGGATTTACTGACAACCCTGTCTCTGAGATTACATGACCAAGAAACTTCACTTCCTTCTTCTAGAAGTGACACTTCAAAAACTTTGCCTTCAGCTGATGCTACCTTAGAGTCTCAAGCACCACTCTAAGATGAACTTCATGCTCTCTTTCATCCTTAGATTATATCATGATATCATCTATGAAAACCAACATGAACCTATCCAAGTACTCTCGGAAAACCCGGTTCATCAAATCCACAAATAAGGCTAGCGCATTAGTTAGTCCGAATGGCATAACTAACAATTCGTATGACCCATACTTAGTCCTAAACGCCGTCAAAGGTATATTATTCTCTGCTACTCATAGCTGATGGAAACCTGTTGTCAAATCCAATTGGGAAAATACCTTGGCTCCACTCAATTGGTCAAACAAATCGTCAATCCTGGGCAACGGATATCAATTCTTTATCGTCCTCTCATTCAACTTATGAAAATCCATACATAGCCTTAACGACCCGTCCGGCTTCTTAGTAAACACTATTGCTGCACTCGAAGGCAAACTACTAGGCCTGATAAAACTCTTGCCTTCTAAATCCACTAACTGCACTTTCAAATCCCTCATCTCTGTAGGGGTCATCCTGCTTAGCGGCCCACTCACTGGTTTTGCTCCTAGAACCAAATCTATTCGAAACTCAATGGCTCGTTTCGGTGGCAATCCTACTACTGGCTCAAAAACATCTGCAAATTCTCTAACCACGAAAACTCGACTAAACTCATCATTTGATTCCATAACACCCAACACAACATACATCTCGCCGCTAGAACCTTCTACGGTATAAACAATCCCGTCGGTACAATTAGGGTGTCTAAAAGATATTTTCTATCCTGGAAAAATATCCTAGCATCGTACTCACTTAACCAATCCATCCCAAGAATGATTCCAAACCTCACAAAATCAAACACATGCAAACTGAAAACAAAAAAATAACCTAACAGGTCCAACTCTAACTGGTCACATCTCAACCCTAGAGTTGCATACCCTTTTATTGGATTCGCAACCTGTAAGGAAGTAACTAAATATGTGGATTCTAGGTTAAGCTTATCTATCAAACATCAAGATATAAAAGAATGCGATGCACCAGTACAGAATAGAATGCTAACAGACCATACCATAAATCTGAAGCATACCTCCCAAAGCTTCCTTTCCCTTCTCCTGGGCTGTTGGTTTCGTAGTAGCAAGCTCCAATGCATACACCTTGCCCTTTCCATCCTTAGCGGGCTCCTTGCACTGGTTCTTATAGTGGCCTACCTGGTCACAGTTAAAGCACCTGACATTCTTCCTCCCAGTCGCTTCCTTTTCCTTTCCAGCACGACACTCATTAGCAAAGTGCCCCTTCTTGTCGCACTTGACACAAACAGTCTTAGACATCCCTTTCTTAGCTGTTCCATCCTTATGAGCACCTTTCTTAGGAAATAACTTCCTCTTCTTGCCCTGCCCAACCTGGACCTCCTTAGCCTAACTCTTCTCCAAAGAATAAGAATCTTCTCATGTCGCAAGGCCATCCCCATAACAACATCGGAAGGATCCCTAATATGAGGTAATGTAGCCCTAGCTAACTCAGGCTTCAACCCCTTGATGAACTTCTCATTACTCTTCATCACTGTATTAACTGAAGCATACCCATATCTTGCCACCTGTTCGAACCTTCTGGAATACTCCATAATAAACATCACTCCCTGCTCTAACTCAGCAAACTTCCTGATCAGAGCTGACTGTGCCATAATAGACATGAACCACTCCTGGAACTTCCTCTTGAAATCTTCCCAGGTCATAGTCTCTTCATCCATCGTCATAGTCACACTATTCAACCAAAACAAAGTAGCCCCCTGAAGCTGTCTGGATGCCAACCTCCTCTTCTGCTCATCATTGAGCCTCAAATCTGCAAAGATCCTATCGTAGTGCAACAACCAATTCTCTACCTCAATGACATCCTCTGTTCCAATAAACGGGTTCCCTCCAAGCTTAGTGTAATCTCCGCTGAGCTTAGCATAATTATTGGCAATCGAAGCATCCTGAACTCCTCATCCCACTATACCAGCAACAACTCCCACCTGCACCATGTTCATGAAAAACTGTTATATAGCTTCCATTCCAAACTGCGGGATTCCAGCACCCACATTCTCTGCATGTGCTTGGCATTCGGTTCTCCTAGCATTAAGTCGGGCATTCCCATCGATGCTTTCTCCCCCTTGGCTAACTCTTCCTCTTCTACCTTCTATATATGTACTCAAATATCATGAGATACAGAAAAATAACTTAACAAAGATAGGAGACTAGAGATAAAGTGCATACTTATATATAGCAAATACAAGTACATTACTGTAGCGTTATTCCTTACCCCAAATCTTACTCTAACTCTTTAGGATTATGATTTAAAAACCATTTTTAGTTAAAGTTTATCATAAACCTATGCTTTGATACCAAGTTGTAACATCCCGTATCTATAGAACAAAAGCTAAGCGCTACAGATGATGTAGTCATCCATAATATTAACTTCCGGTGACAAAATACGGTAATGCTAACGGTATCCATAATATTAGAAGCACATGAATATGAACAAATCACAGATTTCAAAACATCATTTTTCTAATTACATTTCAAAACAATAATTCATATCCATGTTACATAATCCCATAACCGTTTCCCAGGTAATGATTAAGTATAATTATAATAAAATGCCAAGAGCGACATATGACGATGCCCTTTTGGTTGATCAGAGAAAATATAGTCATATCTGACTTAATACACATAGTGGAAAAATAAATAGAATAATATGTAAATCCTAATTAGCTATCCATCAGCCACATACCCGTCTCTAGAAGCTATATTCGCCAAAACTCAAAAAACTGAAAACCTCAACCCTCAGCTTACTCAAATCAATTTTGAGCACTCGAGAGTTTAAGGGGAAACAAAAACTTCGAGTCAGACATAAAGCCTGGTGTGAATAATTATGTTACATCTTTGTTTACTGATATTGAGTGAGACCACACCGCTTAGCGGAACGGGTTTCCCCTCACTAATATCCTTTTTCAAAACATATAATTTGCAGATCCTTTCCTGCAACCAAACTGGTCAATCAAGCTGATTATAATATCGATAATAGCAAGATCCTTTATGCTAACAGCATGTAATAAATGGACTACCTGTTCAAAATCTGGGCTGACTGCCCGCAAACTGGACTAACTATCCTCAAACTAGGCTAATTGCACCTTTGGCTGACTCAGGCCCTCCAAATATAATATCAAATGGTCTAACCGAATGTTAGACAAAACTTCTAGATAGTCTGTCCTTAACTTACATCTTCCTGGTTCAACTAATCATGATGGTTTTGTGGCTTACCAATAACCGACCTCTGTACATAAATATTCCGTTCTGTGTGTAACCAACATTTTAGTCTTACCTGTGACTAAGCCCTACACACTAGAAATCTGGACTAAATTAGCTTGGGGCTAATAGCTAATGAGCATAGGGCATGACCATACACAAGTCCTATCTGGTCTTCTAATCCGAGTCATTCTCTTAGGGTTAACTACCGTTTAGATTTTCCTTGAAAAACCTTTTCAAAATGATTTAACCCTTTAAATCATACTTATATAAGGAAAATACATATTTAGCTTTACTCTGAGCTATTTTTCCATGTTATATATACTTTAATCAAAATAATTTTGATGATATTTAATGAGGATTAACTACCCTCTCAAAATAAGTTAAAGTCCTTTTTGACTTAAAACACTTAGGCTATTCTGCCTATTAATACTTTCGAAACCGTTGTTTAAAACCTTTAAACAACCCTTTCGAAACTATTAAAAGTAACCCTTTTGAGACAAGTGAAAGTAACCCTTTCGAAACCATTGAAAGTAACCCTTATGAAACCATTGAATGTACACCTTTCAAAACCAAGCAAAACCCTTTACTTAACTAGGCCGAAAGGCCAAAACCTTTCTTTCGAAAGCATTCTCAAAACCCTTTCGAAACCTTTGGAAATCCTTCTTTTCGAAAGCTTTAAAAACCTTAGACATCCTTCTTTTACAAATTTTAAACACCGCCTTTCGAAAACATAGAAAAAACCATTCCTTTAACCCTTTCGTAACCCTGGGAACCACCCCTTTTGAAACCATTCATTAAAACCATTCGAAACGGTGAAAACTCAATCCTTTCAAAAGCACTTTGGCTTCAATTTAAAAACTGTGGAAACACCTTTCGAAACCATAAAAACTTATCTCTTTCGAAACCATTTGAGTTATACTTTAATTTGAGAAAATGGTCCTTGAATCATTTAAGTCGAAAGCATCTATTTCGAAACCATTTCCTAAGTAATGAAGTGATGGTGTCAAAACCATCCCTTTGAAAACATTTGAGAAGTGACCATATTTTATAAAACAAAACTACCCCTTTCGAAACCACCTGGGTCGAAAGGTAGGAAGCGACAACAAAAGCTTTTGCCTTATTCGAAGGCATTCGTTTAAAAAAAGCGCAACCCAATCGAAACCATTCCTAAAAATCCATTTGACCTAGTTGAAAGCTAACTAAGTCAAAAACTTCTTAGTTGAAAGTAAGCAGGCGCATTTTCTTTTAAAAACAAAGTAATGCCTCAACCTCTGGTTTCGACCCTATTCCTTACGCTTACGTCCAATTCACTACGTACCAGATCTCTGATACCATATGCATTGGTTTCGACTATGTCGGAGGTAAAGGTAAAGAGGCGGAACCTATTCCAACATGGTCGAAACAGTGTAAAACATGTTTATTTGTACTTTTAAACTATTTTATTGTACGTAACCTTCCTTGTTTGTCTAAATCTGATATGTTGCTTATTTCTCTTTTCAAAAGTGCTGCCGACTTTCCTGAATTAACAAATTTAATTATTTGCAAAAGGCCCCTTCTCCTTCCTTAATTAAATAAAACATTTAAGTCCCATACCTTAAATAATTTTATATAACCATTAAAACACTTAGGAAAAATCTACAAAAATTCCAGAAAATCACATTTTTTACGTTTTCTAACATATAAAAATTTTAGACCCAAACCAACAGTTATTTAACCGCAAATAATGTTTAACCCAAAATAACATTTTCTTTACTTGAAAATTCATATTAATTCCACCAAAATTCAAAAAATTCTAAAAATTGAAACTCATCTCTAAATATAATTTCTGATCTTCATAAATATTCACAAGGCATTTTGATGTCATTTAATAGGGTTTTCATCTTAAAACATACCATAAAATCAATATGAATATGTATAAATCATCAACAAGTATGTATAATCATTCCATCATTCAAAAACCTGGCAAATCAATGCAAAAATATTTGGAATTCATCTTAAAACCAAAATCAAAACAATTATGAGATGTAAAGACTATTCACCTTAGCTTTAAAGATTATAGAGATTGAGATGTGAATGGATTTGATTTGAATTAGCTTTTCCTTTAGCTTTTCTTAATCTTCTTCCCCTTTTCCTTGTTAATGGTGGCCTGCCTTATGTTTTAAAATTTTGAGAAAATGAAATGAATGTGTATGTGAGAATACACAACCGAGTATAAGGGAGATAGGAATGGCCTCTTGTTACCCCTCCTCTATTATATTTAACTCTTTTCTTAATTCATTATTAAATGGCACGGCTACCCCTTTAATAAAATTAAATCTCAATCCCCTAATCAACACATTATTTTATTTAATTTAGCTAATTAAATGTCCTAAATAATGTTACCAAAAATCTAGGGTGTTTACATTTTCTTTAGTTCATTTGGTTATATGGTACGGCTACCCCTTATTAACACAAATCTCAATCCCCTAATTATCACATTATTTTATTTAATTTAACTAAATAATTATCATAAATAGTGTTACTAAAAATTAGGGGTGTTATAGAATCCCCTCCTTAAAGAATTTCATCCTCAAAATTACGATAGGGTACTCAACAAATCAATCAAAAAGGTAAAACATACCATCAAACAAATCAGGATAAGCGTCTCTAATCCTGCTCTCAGTCTCCCAAGTACAGTCTCTCGCATCATCGCTCTATTGGAGCTTAACTAATCTAACTATCTTGTTCCTTAGCCTCTTCTCATCTCCCGTGACTATACGAACTAGCTTTCTACCTATAGTCGAATTCGGCTCTACTACTAAGTCCTCTAACACAGTCGGTTCTATAATAGCCTCTAGATCTCGAATACACTTCCTTAGATGAGAAACATGAAAAACATCATGGAATCCTGCCCAACTACTTGATAACTCTACCTATATGTTAGTTTCCCGATCCTCTCTATGATATGAAATGGTCCAACGAATCTCTATGCCAACTTCCCTGATTTCCCGAAAATCGAATTACAACTTTCATCAGTGATACCTTAACAAAAACATGATCACCAATAGAGAACTCTAAGTCTTTCCGTCTTCTATCAGCATAACTCTTCTGCCTCGTTTGAGCTTCCTTCATTAGCTCGAATCAACTCAATCTTCTCTATAGCTTCTCTAACTAAATCGAGACCAAGAACCAACCTATCCCTGGTCTCTAACTAACAAACTGGAGATTTGCACGGCCTTTTATACAGACCTTCAAATGGTGCAATCCCTATACTAACCTGATAATTATTGTTATATGAAAACTCGACTAAGTGTAGATTGTCTTCCCATGATCCTTCAAAATCTAACACACAAGCTCGTAACAAATCTTCCAAGACTTTGTTAACTTTTTTCATTTGCCGATTGGCCTGTGGATGGTAAGCGTTACTCATTTTGAGCTTGGGTTCCTAAAGTATCATCTAGACTCTTCTAGAACTCATTAGCGAATAAGGAATCTCTATCACTTACTATACTACTAGAAATTCCATGCAGTCTAACTATTTTCTTCATAAACAACTTAGCTAAATAAGTGTCGTCCGAGTTGGCCTAACCGGAATGAAATGGGCACTCTTGGTTAACTGGTCCACTATGACCCATATACTTTCATTTGCCCTATTAGATCTTGGCAACCCGTCTATAAAATCCATCGATATCGAATCCCACTTCCACACTGGGACATCCAAAGACTATACCAACCCACTTGGCTTCTGATGTTCGGCTTTTTTCTATTGACAGTTTAGACACTGCTTTACCCATAAGCCTACATCCATCTTCATACCTTCCAGAAGAAACTTCTCTTCATGTCCTGATACATCTTAGTTCCTCTCCCGGATAAATAGTGAACTTCAAACGATGGCATTCCTCAAGAACTTCCTTCCTAATGTTTCCTACATTCGGGACACGTAACCTTCCTTTCTTCCTCATCCATCCATTCTAATCGAGACAAAAATCCTTCAAGTCATCATTGTCTGTTCCATTACTTATCCTTCTAATCCGTTCAACTAACACTGGATCCTCTATCTGTTTAGAAGCAATATTTTCGATCATCGCTGATCGAACTTCCAAACATGATAACACTATAGTTTCTCCAATAGATCCCGCTTCAGATCTCCACTGTACTCTACATGTCGTCAACACTTATAAATCTTTCCATTCGGCTATCATCACTAGCACTGCATTCTGATGTTTTCTGCTAAGTGCGTCTGCAACCTTGTTTCCTTTTCCTCGTGTTTACTCAATTCCAAAGACGTAAGCGGCTAAAAACTATAACCACCTCTGTTGTCTCATATTTAGCTCCTTCTAAGAGAATAAGTACCTTAATGACTTATGATCCGTATATAACTCAAATCTCTCTCCATAGAGATAATTTCTCCAAATATTTAATGCGAAGATCACCACTGCCAACTCTAAATCTTGAGTAGGATATCTTACTTCGTTTGGTCTAAGCTGTCGAGATGCATAGGCAATCACTCTACCTCTTTGCATTAACACCACTTCTAACCCTATTCCACATGCATCTATGGAGACTACCAAATTCTGATTACCTTCTGGAAAAACTAGCACAGGTGCATTAGTCAATAAGTGTTTCAGCTTCTAGAATTCCTCCTCACACTTATCGGTCCAAACAAACTTCACATCCTTTCACGTTAACTTGGTCATCGGTGCAGTTATCCGCGAAAAATCCTTAACGAATCTTCGATATTACCCAGCTAATCCAAGAAAACTCTTTATCTTATTCATTGTCTCGGATCTTTTCTAATTATTCACCGCTTCAATCTTAGTCAGATCTACAGACAACCCTTTCTCTGAGACTGCATGACTAAGAAACCTCACTTCCTTCTTTTAGAAATGACACTTCGAAAACTTCGCTTTCAGCTGATGCTGCTTCAGCGTCTCAAGCACTACTCTAAGGTGAACTTCATGCTCTTTCTCATCCTTAGAGTATATCAAAATATCATCTATAAACACCAACACGAACCTATCCAAGTGCTCTTGGAAAATCCAGTTCATCAAATCTACAAAGAATGATGGCGCATTAGTTAGTCCGAATGGCATTACTAACCATTTGTATGATCCATATCTGGTCCGAAACGCCATCTAAGGAATACTATCCTCTTCTACTTTAAGCTGATGGAATCCTGTTGCCAAATCCAACTGAGAAAACACTTTAGCTCCACCAATTGGTCGAACAAATTGTCAATTCTAGGTAGTGGATATCAGCTCTTTACTGTCTTCTCGTTCAACTTACCATAATCGATACACAACCTTAATGATCCGTCCGGCTTCTTAGCAAACATGGTAGATGCTCCCCAGGGTGAACTACTTAGCCTAATAAAATTCTTGCCTTCCAAGTCCACCAACTGCATTTTTATCTCCCTTATCTCGGTAGGCATCATCCTGCTTGGTAGTCTACTCACTGGTTTAGCTCCAAGTACTAAATTTATCTGAAACTCAATGGCTTGTTTCGATGGCAGTCCTACTACTGGTTCAAAGACATTTGTGAATTCTCTAGCCACGAAAACTCTATTCAACTCGTCTTCTACCTCCACAACACCCATCAAAGTATTTACCTCATAGCTAGTTCTTTCTATGGTATGTACAATCCGATCACTACAGTTAGGGTGTTTAAGCGATATTTTCCTATCATGGCAAAATATCCTAGCATCGTACTTGACCAATCCATACCCAAAATAATTCTGAACCCTAAAAAATCATACACATGCAAACAGAAAACAAAGGTATGACCTAATAAATCAAACTCTAGGTGGTCACGCTTCATCCTAAGTGTCGCATACCTTCCTATCAAATTGCAACCCTTAAGGAAGTAACTAAATATGAGGGTTCTAGGTTAAGCTTATCTACCAAACAATGAGACATAAAGGAATGCGAAGCACTGGTATCAAACAGAACGCTAACTGACATACCATAAATCATAAGCTACCTCCCAACACAACTTTCTCCATTTCCTTTGCTATTGGCCTCGAGGTAGCTGGCTCCAATGCAATCACTTTGCCTTTTCCATCCTTAGCAGGTTCCTTGCACTAGTTCTTATGATGTCAAATTTGATCGTAGTTGAAACACCTAATATTCTTCTTCCCGATCACTTTCTTTCGATCTCCAAAACGACATTCATTATCAAAATGTCCTTTATTATCACACTTAAAACAAACAACATCAGACTTCCCCTTCTTTGCAGCTCCGCCCTTTTGAGCTCCTTTCTTATGAAAGAACTTTCTTTGTTGACTCTACTCCACTTGGACTTCCCTTTCCTTATTTCTCTCCAAAAAAGCAAGCATCTCCCCATGTCTCAATGCCATCTTAACAACAACATCACATGGGTCCTTAATATAAGATAACATAGCCCTAGCAGGCTCAGGCTTTAATCCCATGATGAACTTCTCATTTCTCTTAATCACGGTATCAACACTAGCATGGCCATACCTTGCTAGCTCCTCAAACCTCCTTGTATACTCAAGTACAGTCATATCCCCCTGCTCCAGCTCAGCAAATTTTTTGAGCAGAGTGGACTTCGCAATCACAAACATAAACCTTTCCTCGAACCTCCTCCTGAACTCGGCCCAAGTCATAGTCTCCTCATTAACTCCAACTGTAACGCTATTCCACCAGTATAGTGCTGCTCCCTGAAGTTGTCTAGAAGCAAGCCTTCTCCACTGCTCAACATTGAGCCCCATATCCGCAAAGATTCTCTTATAGTGCAGCAACCAGTTCTCAAGTTCAATTGCATCTTTGGTACCAATAAATGGCTTTCCTCCCAGCC
Source organism: Allium fistulosum (assembly GCA_030737815.1). Lineage (NCBI taxonomy): Eukaryota > Viridiplantae > Streptophyta > Magnoliopsida > Asparagales > Amaryllidaceae > Allium > Allium fistulosum. The sequence goes on along the minus strand of CM060902.1, from coordinate 941,953,434 downwards.
GAGCATAATCTTTACTCATAATAGCATAGTTGTTGACCACTAGAGCTTCTTGAGTTCCTCCTCTAACTACTCCAGCAGTAAATCCCGCTTGCATCATGTTTACAAAGAACTGATACATCGCTCCCATATCAACTTGCGGGACACCAGCATCCACATTTCCAGCTTATGCCTAACCTTGGTTCCTTCTCGTATTTGGTCTAGCATTTCCATTTGTAGTGGTGTTTCCCCCTCCAAGGTTAACCCCTCTACTTCTAGCATCCATATCTGTATTCAAGCCTCGTGAGATACAGAAGAATAGCCTAATAGAGATAGGAGACTAGAGATAATGCGCATACTTACATATAGAAAATACAAGTACGTTACTATATCATTATCCCATACCCCGATCTTATCTCTAATCTCTAGGATTATGTTTTAAAAAATCATTTTTATGTTAGAGTTTAACCATGCTCTAATACCAAGTTGTAACATCCTATATCTATAGGCCTAAAGCTAAACGCAACAGATGTTGCAATCATCTATAGTATTAACTTCCGGCGACAAAATACGGTAATGTCTATGGTATCCATAATATTAGAAGCACGTGAATATGAAACAAAATTACAGATTTAAAAAACAACATTTCTGATTACATTTCATAAAAAATGTTTCATATCCAGATTACATAATCCCAACGTTTCTCAGGTTAAAATCAAATATAATTATTACATAAATACGCCAAAAGCGACATATGAAGATGCCCTATTGGTTGACCAGAGTACTATATAGTCATAACGGACTTAATGCAACACAGCGAATTAAAAACAAATGACTCCTAAATATAGCTAGCCATAAGCCTCCTGCTCGTCTTCGAAAAATTTATTCATCAACCTACTAAAACCTGTAAATCCTTAACTCTCAGCCTGCACAAATCTATTTTAAGGACCCGAGAGTTTAAAGGGAAAAACATAAACTTTGAGTCGGATATAAATCCTGGTGTGAATAATACAATACATCTCGGTTATTTGATAATAAGCGAGACCACGTCGCTTAGAGAAATGGGTTTCCCCTCACTAATATCCTTTTAAAACATGTATTTTCGTAAATCTTAATCCTACAACCAAAACTGGTTAATAACAATAAAGCAATATCATATATGTATATAAATCAGATAACAAATGGACTATCGGTTTGTAATGACCCGATTTCTCGCATCCCATAAACCCACACTAATACTCCTATGCCACAAATTCCCAAGACACGAAAGACCGACTCATTAAGGATGAAATAAAAGAAACAAGAACATAATAGAATAACATAGCGGAATAGAGCAGAATCTCACAACGCATGGAGAAAATATAATATTGAACAATACCTTTACAGTGCAAAACATTAATAAACATATCAATCAGAGTCTAACCTATGATCAGCCTGGACAGTTATAAACTATGTCCTTACAATTGCTGAAATAGATAAACCACAACAAACATAGCATGGACAAGTAAAAAGACTACGCCCATACGTAGATGCAGATCTCCAGCACTCCTTTGGAAAGCTCAAACCTCCTATCATGTTGCACTACGCCAAAGCAAACGCGATCCCATATGATCTATATCCTAGAAACTCCCTAAGTCCAGCCTACTCGCTTCTCGGCTTGCATAACTAATCCTGAAATCACTCGATACTGACCCGAGTGTTGAAAACACCCGGATCAGGCTTGGAAAAACCAGCGTAAGAACACAATCCCAAATGTGACAGTGTCACAATTGGATGACAAACCAGAAATCCGTATTTTGGAAACAAAGGTTATCTCATAAGACCACGTAGAATAAAAACACTAAACATGTTTTTCACTTATGATAACCATAAAATGATTATGACAAAAGTAAGGGATATTATTTTTAATGACGGTATTTTGAAAGTTCTTTTCAAGTAAACTTACGAATCTTAGCTGAAATTGTTACATACTTTAAATTCCAGGATTTGGTCTACAATCAAAATCGTACAAGGTTCTTAATGGATTATTGGATTCAATACTAGCAACTAAGGTAAGGGACTACCTTCCATACAGTACACCTCTAGTGGGATGCACCTGGGTGTGAGTTCCCCACCCAACCGATAGACCAAATACGCCATTTTCCCCAGTCGTTTCCGAGCTTCCGAGAGCCCTCTCATCACAAACTTCAGACTGGGAGATCAATTATATCCAGAAAGGAAAATGCGAGCCTTCTCATGGGTGCTAAACCATGACTCATCATGCCGCACACCCTGTTTCAGTCATTCCCCATTTGATGAGGCTCGAGGTAACGCATTATCTTTTCATTCCAACTCATTCACTATGAATGCCACATTGCCAGATCCGCCAATTACTAATTGACTCCCACAAAAATACAACCTCTAAGCTCGTACGTCTCACAGAATGGTGTTAATCTAAGAGAAGTTGCCTTCTCCACCACCAAACAGATGTACGTTTGTAAAAGTCAACGTTCGTAATCATTGGAAATGTTTTGTTTGACATTCTCCCATGCAACTCATCTAGGTAAAGGACGAACCGAAGGCACCACCCTGCTGCATCCCTAATCGTAGTAGCCGCAGCCCTTCCATCATCGCTGATCCCATAATAAGGGATCACTGTTATTAATTTACCTTGGGTGCAACATCAAAGTTATCAACAAGCAATCCACTTACCATGAAAGATCTTCGGTGTTCAATACAACGGAGATTTCTCAACAAAGAAAGAACTACCGCTACTTTATAGTTATCTTTCCGAGCTATCAAAAAGATGTCATCTTAAGAACCTACTCAATGAGTAGCCTTTTCCATGCCGAGAAGATTCCCCGGTCTTCAACCTTTCAGTTTCATATCCATTTCTAGAATACCGCAAATTGATTTGAAGTGATCTTCGAATCTGGAGTACCCAAATCCAACCCCGGTTCCTTCGACATCAACCATCGAAATGAAATGTTTATATGTGTACATAGAATCATTAAGCCTCATTTAATTATTGCTAATCCAAACTTCCTTATTTTAGAATTAACCCTTGATTGTAAAATATTAAGAGAATAATTTCCCGGGTGCAAACCCCGAAGGCAAAAACCAACATCAGATCTACACCTAGAAGATTACCTGACTTATCATCACAACAATCAAGTTCCAATCCATTTTTACCTAATCCCTTTACTTCACTTGTCAAAACTTTTACATGATTTTTGACAAGTATCTGGATCTACCTTTCGATCTGTTAACTACCTTGTTTGATTCTCAAAACTCACAGGCGGGACAAGATGTACTCTTAGGTATTACTGCATACCCCTTTCTATTATTTACTTTAATTCTCATTTAGAGATAATACCTCATTCGTAACTTAAGTCGTCGATTTCAAACTCGGTTATTTATCAACAAAGTATCAGGCCTTCCAAGTTAGGGAACTATTTCCTCTTAGATCTTGGTTCGATCACATTCTTTATCCTTTAAATAATAGTCATTTCCATACTTCGAAGTCTGATGTCACTTCCAAGCATATTTCCAAATATTGTTTATTATTAAACAATTCATTCGACTCTAGAATTTTACCATTTTACTAAGTCCTTAGAAAATTCCCAAATAAATATTAAAAATAATAATTAATTATTATGAAAACATTCGTAAAAGATTTGGGTCAGAAACTCCTTCCAATTCCTTAATTTCAAAATCCAATTTCTTAATCGTAAGTGAATAGTGATTAACTAGGTCACTTTCTATAATTATACTTTTTATTAAGTATAAATTCATTTTTTATCTTTCAAAATCTCATTTCTATATTAATCATGAGTTTAGAAATTTATTTCATAATTTTTGGAGTTATAAAACTCCACTTACTAAAATTTGGATTTTACTACTTCTACATCAACCTTTTTGAAAACTGTTTTGCTCATAACTTGAGATTTTCAAATCAAAAACTTAACTTCTCGGATTGCTATTAACTTTAAGGCCAGAACGTTTTTGGTTTCAAGTCATTTCGACTTGAAATGCATTCTACACTTCCGTTCTAAAATAACGGGTCGCATCACTGCGAATTGTCGCTCCGGAAATTGTCCAATTTTGACAGTTTGGTGAATTGTTCTGGAACTTGCCCGTGACACTTCCAAAACACTTATAAATGATTATAAATGATTATAACCATTTATTTCTACTTTTTCAACTTGTAAAATATTATTTTCCAATATTTTATCTTTTATAATATTATATTCAAACTTTTCTATGATTTAAATCCCATTTTAAATCTTTTTTCTCTTTTATTTTAAAGAGGCTTAACCCATTCCGTTTGTACACATATTAATGTATGTGTAATGTGACTTAGAATTCCTTTTAAAAGTCATGATATTAACATATAAGCATGTCAAACTAACATAGGTGTATTGTTTATACTTACCATATAGTATCACACCATCAACACAACCAAATCATTCAATCATCCATATAACATCCAATGTTATCATCCAATGATTAGTAAATCAACACAACCAAGTTTACTAACTTTTCTTTACTGGTTGCTTACTAACTTTTCAAGTTTGCTTACTAACTTTTTATAACTTGTTAACTAACTTTCCAAACATGTTCATATTTACAAGTTATACTCATTATGACTTATTAATCATAAATCTAAGCTAAAGAGGCGAAGTGTGTCTTACAAATGGGTTCCACTCCTCCTTGACTTGCTCTAGCACTACTGGAACAAAACCGGCATAGTCTCTTTTCCTTTTCTCCGCATTGGAGTACCCAAATGCCTCCCTCTTCTCCGTGTTGCTCACGGCCATGGGTGTTTCCCGGGGTTTCGTCGAGCTTGAGACGTTGTAGCTTGGCTCATTGTCTTTAGAACGTTGTGTAGAGGAAGATTAAAGTATACACTTAAGTATGTTGAGTTGTTGTTGGACTAGTTTCTCTCGAATTCCCTTAGGAAGCCATTAGAAAACCTTAGAGAAGATGAGAGCTAAGGAAGAAGTAGAAAAGAAATGAAGTAAAGAAATGAAGAGAAGGAGGTAGAAGTGTATTTATAGTATAGGATTTAGTAATATAATATGCAACATAACTTGTCACATCACCATACTCTCCGTACCCTTACACCACCTTACCTCATCAACTCATGTACCCTCTCCATCACATCACCTACACACTCTACCTCCAAATCAAGGAGGTCGCTTCTTAGGAAGCTTCTACACACCTTTATACATATGTATATACATATATACATACATACACATCCCTATACACATGCATATATACACACACACGTCACACAACCATACACGCGCACACACACGCCACACACACATACACAAATGTACATGCATGTACATGTGTATATGTGCACGCGCACACACCCGTGTTTACACGCGTATTTCGTTCCGTCTCCTTCGTATTTTAATATGTTTTCCAATTATGTAAATATAATCTCTGAAAATCTATGTGTTTTTATTTATTTATTTTAAGACATTCCGACGACGTTTGATGACTTATGCGTGCCATTTTATATTGAATTTTAAAATTGTTTATCAGACACATTATCCGTTATATTTCTATTTAAATAATGATGTAATCAAAATTTATAAATTATATCCCAATAATTTATTTTGATAAAAACTCCTTAAATTAATCATAAAATCCATTATATTGCGTATTTCAAAGTACTGCAGATTTATACTCACTGTAAAAGGTTCCAATAATTTCTTATCATTTAATAATATTTATAATGAATTATCAAATCATTAAATCTCTATTTAATTTAATAAATTAATTATTAAATATTGTGACTCTATTGATGATGTCTTAATTACAATTTATTTTCAAAAAAATAAAATAAATTATTTTATTTCATTTTCTCGTTTATATCGATAAATGAGCATAGGTATTCAAAGTAGTGCGCGATTCCGAGAAAACCTTAAATTTACCGAAAACTGAATTTTCATCATTTTTGACAAAAAATCCAAATATCCATATCTTGTTTATAAACCTTTAAAACAAGTGTTTATTATTGTTTGAAATCTATTAATTGAATATTTAACTGAATTTAATATCCTATTTTATTGTTATAAAATTTTGGGTCATTACATTGTCTGAACACTGTAGTTTTATTTCGCTAACTACTAACCGTTGGCTGACTCAAGCCTACTAGATTAAGTAACAAATAATCTAACTTATGTTAGATACTCCTCTTCTAGGCTTTCTGTCCCTAACTTATTTTTTCCAGGGTCAACTGATCCTAATGGTATTGCGGGCTCAACAATAACCTATCTCTCTTCTATAGATTCCTTTCTGTGTGTAACATCCTTTTAAGCTTGCCTGTGACAAAGACCTACACACTGGAATTTTGAACTAAATTAGCTAGGAGCTAATAGCTAATGTATAGGGCGCGAACCTATACCAGTCCCATCTGGTATTCTATTGTATGAGTCATTTTACTTAGGGTCAGCTACCCATAAATTTTCCTTGAAAACCTTTTCTTTCAAAATGATTCAATCCTTTTAATCATATTTAAACAAGAAAAATATTGTATGCTTTACTCAAAATACCTTGCCATGTTACGTGTACTTTACTCAAAACTTTGTTGATGTAAACCTTTATTTGAAAGCACCCCTTTCGAAACCAAGTAAAACCTTAGGCCGAAAGGCCAAAACATACAATCTAAAACCATTCTTTACAAACCTTTCGAAAACATTGAAAAACCTTTCTTTTGAAAGCTTTAAACCTTAGACATCCTCTTATCAAAACACTATAAACATTACTTTTTGAAAACATTGGAACCTTCCATTTAAAATCATTCAAAACCATTGGGGCAACACCCATTCGAAGCCCTTATCTTATACATTTTGAAAGTATTAAAGTGTAGTACTTATAACAAATCTTTTGAAAGCATTGGGTTTAAGTAAAACATGAGGAATAACCTTCCGAAACCATTTAAAACCTTTCCTTTCGAAACCATTTGGGTTTACTTCCAATAGAACAAAAGGGTCATAAAACAACTATGTCGGAAGCACTCTTCCGAAGGCTATTTCCTAAGTAATGAAGTGGATGGTGTCAAAACCTATCCCTTCAAAGGCATTGGAGGAGCAGCTTGGGTTTTAAAATAAAGAAATCCTTTCGGAAGCATTGCTTCAAAAGGTAAGATGTGGCAGCAAGTGTTTTCGACCCCTTCGAAAGCATTTACTTAAAATAAAAGCCGCAACCTCTTTCGAAACCATTCCTTTAAAATAAAAGCTAACTAAGTCGAAAGCAAAGTAGGCGTAGTTTCATTTAAAAAACAAAGTAAGGCTTCGACCCCTTTGGAACCCATTGTTTCGACTTCATACCTTTCGCCTATGTCCAATTCGCTAGGTACCAAGTCTATGATACCATGCACATTAGTTTCAATGGTGACAGAGGCGGAGGGAATGGGTCGAAAGCTAGGTGCCGAAAGTGGTGAAACATGTAAAAGGCATGCATAAACTGATTTGTACTTTTTAAAATAATTATTACAACTAACCAGCCTTGTTTGTCAAAACATGATTGGTTGGTAATTTCTTTTCTAAAAATATTGCCGAAATTTCAAAAGTAACAATTTATTATTTACAAAATGCCCCTTCTCCTTTTAGAAATATATAAAACGTTTAACTCCCCTACCTTAAATAATTTTATATACTTATTAAAACACTTAGGAAAAATCTATAAAAATTCCCATAAATCATTTTTAACATGTTTTCTAACATATTTTAATTTCTGACCCAAAACATACAAATATTAGCTGTAATAAATTTTAAACCCAAATAACCTTTTTCTTTACTAGAAAATTAATAATAAATCTACATTAATTTAGAAAATTATGAAAATTAAAACCCATCTCAAAAATATCATTTCTGACCTTATTCTAAAATCGAAAAGCATTTGGATGTCTTTTAATAGGATTTTCCATTAAAACATATCATAAAATCTTTATGAAACATCATAAATCATCAATAAGCATATATATCCATTTAACAATCAAAACATGGCAAATAATTTTGCAAAATAATTCAGATTTGATCCTAATACTGAAAACAATTAAAACATGAGATGTAGTCATTATTCACCTTAGCTTTGAGATTAAGAAGTTGAGATTTGATCTTGGATTTGATTAACCTTCCTCTTGATCTTTAGCTTTTCTTCTTCTAGCTTTTGTCTAATGGTGGCCGGCCTCTTGTGTTTGATTTTTGTAATAAACTTTAGAAAGAATGTGGCTTAAGGGTTTAGGGTATTAGAATGTACTTATTGCTATTTTTCCTCTTTTCTATTTGCCTTTCCTATTTCATTTAATTTCTCTTTAGTTCATTGGTTATACGGCATGGCTACCCCTTATTAACACAAATCTTAATCCCCTAATCATCACATTATTTTATTTTATTTAACTAACTAAATATCCTAAATAATCTTACTAAAATTTAGTGGTTTACAATTCCTTCCCAAAAGAAACTCCTCTTCATATTTGTTACATCTTCATACCTCCATGATGTGTGGTAAATTTTGAATGATAACATTCGTCCAATACTACCTTCGGCAGTTCCCTAATACTTGAAACATACAACCTGTCATTCTTTAGCAATCCACCTTTCATATCCACACCGAACCCCTTCAGTTCTACTGCCTCAAATCCTGAGTCCAAACTTCTTACTGTGTATGCGCAAAACTAACTATTCTTCTGCAGTTCAGCTATCCTTTCTACCAGCGTAGGTCTAACTTCTAAGCATGCTAATATCCTGTTTGCGCTGCTTGATCTTGCACTAGACCGATACTTCACATTACATGCAGACAATGTTTCTAACGCAATCAATTCTTCTAACATTTCCAAAACTCTAATTTGTTGTTTTTGGCTTAAGGGGTCAACCAATTTGTTGCCTTTTCCTATGGTATATGCTATCCCAAAATCATATGATGCTAGGAACTCTAACCATCTCTGCTGCCTCGTGGTCAGCCCTTTCTTAGAGAAAATAAATCTCAAGGACTCGTGGTCAGTATACAACTCAAATGTCTTCCCCAAGATATAATGTCTCCAAATCTTTAACACAAAGACTTCGGCAACCAACTCCAAATCATGCGTTGGATACCTAACTTCATAGGGTTGTAACTGTCCAAATGCATAAGCAATTACTTTTCCCTTCTGCTTCAATACTGCACCTAATCAATACTACACCTAACTCCAATCCAGACGCATTCGTATAACAGTCATACCATCATTCCCTTCGGGCATTACTAACATAAGCGTGTTTGTCAATCTATACTTTAGTTACTAGAATGCCTTCTCACACTCCTACACCAAAACAAACTGCTCTCCCTTCTTAGTCAGCCTAGTCATCGAGGTAGCTATAAAAGAGAAATCCTCAATGAATCACATGTAATAACTAGCCAATCCTAGAAAATTTCACACCTCAGTCATAGTCTTAGGTCTCCTCTACCAAATTACTTCCTCCACCTTTTCTGGATGTACCACTAATCCTTCTTTTGAAATTACATGGTCTAGGAACTTCACTTTCCTTCTCCAGAAATGACAGTTAGAAAATTTCACCCTCAACTTATACTGTCTCAATGTCTCTAGCACAAGCCTTAGGTGAATTACGTGCTCCACCTCATTCTTGGAGTACAATAAAATGTCATCTATGAACACCAACACATATCTATCCAAGTTATTTTAGAAGATCTTGTTCTTCTACTGTATAAAGAATGCAGGCACATTCGTTAACCAAAATGGCATAATCAACCACTCATGAGAACCGTAACTAGTTCAGAATGTAGTCAAAGGTTTCCTCCGTAACTCTTAGTTTATGGAATCCTATAGCCAAGTCTAACTCTGAAAATACCTTAGCTCCACTCAACTGATTAATAAGGTCATCTATTCTTGGCAAAGGATGTATGTTCTTTATCGTCCTATTTTTCAGCTTTCGATAGTCTATGCATAGTCTCAAAGACCTATCGAAATTCTTCACAAACACTGCCACTTCTCCCAATGGCGAGATGCTTGGTCTCATGAAGCTCTTCCCTTTTAACTTTACGAATTGCTTCCTCGGCTTTTCCATCTCCCTCGAAGACATTCTACAAGGAGGTCAATTAAATGGTTCAGTCCCTAGTAGTAAGTCATTGCGGAATTCTATCGCTCTTGTGGGTGGCAACCCCAAAACTGGTTCCTTCACTACTCGTACTGCTCCTAACTCCCCTTCCTCTTAAGCTAATGCATGTAAAGCACTCCTATGCACTGCTCCATATTCTTCCAAAATTACATACACTTTAACTTTTCGGTCATAATGACTCAGCGTGATTATCCTTATGACGCAATACACCCTAGCACTATACCGTTCCAATCAATCCATCCCTAAGATAACTTTGAAGCTCATGAATTTAGACAAGCAGGGATTATAAGAAAACTTACACCCACCAACATAACATCTTGGTCAGTGCATTTCAATCTAAGAGTTGCGTACCCTCCTATCGTATTTGCTACATATATCGATGTGACTAAATAGGTGAGTTCTAACCCAAGTCTGTGCACCACATCTTTAACTATAAAAGAATGTATATCTCCAGTATCAAATAGTACTCTAAATGAACAGAAATCAAAGCCATACCTTCTAATATTTTCCCTTGCCTCTCTCCTCTGCAGATGGTCCTTCTCTTAGTCGCTCCAAAGATTATACCTACACTATAATCTCTAGGTAGTCCTTCTTTAGATGCTTAATCTTATCACATTTGTAGCACTTCACCCTCGCAACATTCTTAGGCATAGGGCACTTTAAAGCATAGTGTCCCTTCTATCCGTAGCAGACTACTTTCATAATGGCAACTTTTGTATTATCAACTACACCCTTCCCCTTTGGCATTCCTTACTTGCCTTAAGTATTTGGGGTGAACCTCTTCTTTTGTTCTGCCTTGGGCCTCGTCTCCACCCTTCACTTCTATTGATACATGTTATGATATCTTTTGGCCATGTCCATTACAAACTCATGAGGAGACGCTAGATGAGCCATCACCTTATAATCAAGCCCTAGCAACAAGCCTCCAATAAACTTCTCATTTTTCTTTATAGGAGTGTTCATGTTTTCCCTGTCATACTTAGCCAACACATTGAACTTTTTGGTGTACCCCTCCATTGTAAGGTCACCATACCTCAAGCCAATGAAATCCCTCATCAACACACTCTACTGGAATTTCAATATGAACTTGGCCTTAAACCTCTCCTTGAACTGCTCCCAAGTGATTCCCTCTTCTGGGGGTTTTATAATACGGTCTCCCACCAATCCAATGCCTCTTTCTATAATTTCCTTGATGCAAATCTTCTCTTCTATAGATCATTCAATCCTACATCACCAAATATATACTCATAGCATCTCAACCAATTCAGCACTTCTATTGCAGGCTCTTTCCTTGTAAACACATTTCCTTCCAGATTTCTATAATCTTTACTCATCCTTGGGAAATCTTCCCTCACCACCATGACTCCTTGTTGTATTGCCTCCGGTATAGCTTCCCGCATCATATGGACCATAAACTATCTAAATAAGTCATTCACATCGACGCTTGCTTCATTTGCTGGTTGCGCACTTCATCTCCTAATGCTCTTGGAATTCTTTCCTCCCTTCCATCATCAATTTGTGTTTCTTCAATCTCTGCTCTTGCACTTGCCCCTGCGATTGTGATTCGTCCACTTCTCAAATCCATCTTTCGTTTCTATTAAGTAAGTCTTCATCAAAACGAAAAGGTAGGAAGTAAAGTCACAATAGAAGAATAGATATATCTCCCTATATATGTATATGTGTATATATATATTAGCGCATCCTCTCGTCGAAGTGTTTATTTTTATTACTGCTTTTATCTTTTATCTTTTATTAGCTCTATTTATTTAGGTTACCCTAACTTATGCTCCGATACCAGCTGTAACATTCCCTCGCTTGAAACCCGAAGATGAACATCGATGATGATGCAGTTATCATTGGAATTATCTTCTGATGATGAAAGTGAGCTCAGTATAATATGAATACATAGTTAGGTAAATAGAGCAAACTAATATTGTTCATTACATAGCAAATTCTTTTTAATTTTCATTACAATTACTTCAATCAAAATTTCCTAAGTCACGTTCTTACGCAATGGTCAAGTATAATAGAAAATAACATCATAATGTGACAGGTCCACATATGAAGATGCAGTTTGCACTCCATCATACAACGGAAACAAATCTTTATTAGCTAAAGTGGAAACTACTCCATCTTCAGTCCCCGTATTACAACCATTATTCCAAACCAGTCTAAGATCATAAACTCAATCTACTCAAATGGGTAACTATGAGTTTATAGGGAAAACACTAATAAAAACATAGGCTGGACATTGTTATCCCGCCTTTTGGCAAGGCCGTAATACCAAGGAATTGATTAGTAACAAGTAAACAGTCCATCCCAAAGATCAGTTATACATGGGCTCACCACGGATATCGATGAATTTTTTCCGAGTCTGTATCGAGCCAAAATTGGTAGGACACGGCAAGCTAAGCCAAGAAAGCAGATGTTTCAAATCTCAAAACAATCTGAGTTCATATGCTCAAGTTATGAACGATGCAAGGTTGGATGGAGATCAACTACCAATCGACTCGCTTTGCTTCGACTCGCTCCCCAACACTCAGTTCGAAGCCAACTTCGACTTGCTTTGCAGCGCCCAGGAGTGATGTCTTTGACTCGCTTCACTCAGAGGTCAATCTTGAGTCGATCAGGTTCGACTCGCTCCACGTCCATCAGAGCTGCTCTCTTCGACTCGCTTTAGCTTAAAGCCATCAAGAGTGCACACTTCGACTCGCTCGACCAGTGCTTGCTTCGACTCGCTCGACCAGTGCTTGCTTCGACTTGCTCGACCAGTGCGTGCTTCGACTCGTTCGATCTGGGCACACTTCGACTCGCTCAAATCAGAGTACACTTCAACTCGATCAATACAGCATTAAAGGTGGAACGATCTTGGAAGCGCCACATCATCGAGTCAAGAGGAAGCGAGTCGAAATGGAAGCGAGTCGAAGGAAACGGCCCACCGAAAACTCCATTTTGTATTGATCATATCTCCCAATCTACAAGTCCAAATGCTATGAAATTTTCACAGAAGACTACGTGCATGCTAGAGAATGTCCACGCCAAATTTCGACTCCATTGGATGAAATCTTGAGCGAGTCGAAATCAGCTCGTGTCGATCACGGATCGGACCGAAACTTCACGGGCTTGGGCGTACGGGCCTAGTCACGTGCCAGAGAGGGTCTCCCAAGATCTGAGCAAAATATCAGCCTCCTACACCTATAAATAGACCCCCAAAGCCACTAGAAAGGGGGTTCTTCTTCCTCTTTGAGCTCTCCAACGCCCGGACTCCGCCAGATCAAAATCTGAACTCCATTACTGCTGCTATCAATAAGATTCACTACTACAAATCACAATTGACAGCTGTAAAACATTGAACTCACTTGTAAACACAAAAGAAAGATCAATAAAGCAAACAATTTCATAGTGGACGTAGGCAATACGCCGAACCACTCTAAATTCTTGTGTCTCCTTGCACTTTAATTATTCTCATTTCTGAAATTTGGAGTTTTTGTTAGATAATTCCTCTTTTTTCATTTAATTTCTTCACTTTATCTCTTAAAAAACTTCCAAAGACTGTTGTGCCCAATTTTGGTACAAACACTTTGGTACTTTCATTGAGAATAACTGATTATTCTCCCGCTCTTTGGATCTCCTATTTATATTGGATTGCATAAATCTAAGAAGAAGATCCAGATCCAGAACCTTGAAGCCCTTCCATTCTATTCAGTTTTCCAATCAGATCTAGGAAAGGACTTCATCAATTCATTATGGTGAGCACACGTACCACTTCTACAGCAACTGATCAAGGAGCACGGGACCGACAAAATCCAGTGCAATCGCCACCATCCAACCAAAATGCTGCGGGACCTCCAGATCCATCAGGTTCAATCACTAGACAAGAATTCCAGACATTACTTCAAGAGTTGACCCAAAGTCGGCAGCAGCTAGCGGAACAACTACGTGCCAACACGGAGTTGACTAACCAGCTAAACCGCCAAAGGCGGAGAAGATCCAGAAGAGACCTAAATTCTCACTCTTCCACAGAAAGTTCAGCCTCCTCCGATGGCCAAACTAGATCCACACGTCCACGGTTAGGTGTAAGCTACACCCAAGCCACGTGACCCCAACCTACTTCAAACCTTGGGCAACCTAGAGCTGGACCATCCACTAGTCTTCGCACAGAACCCTCAACTCGAGGAGGAGCTGCTCCTTATCACGTTACCGGCAACATTACTACTACCACCACTGCTGGACGGGGAGGTGACGCTAGAAATAACGTAGCCAACAGGAGCAGACTCCTGAACCCTATGTCCCTGAGGATGTTGAACCAAGGAGGCGAGGCATGGACCGTCGACCACGTCCAGTCCAGACTCGCGCTGTGGAACCCGACCACACCTTGGCACAACATGCTCTAAGTGTCCGAACCCCAGATATACCGTTGATGATCCGCCAAATGATCCGTGAAAGTCAGGGTCTCTCTAATGACGACTAGGGAATCTCCCAAAGTCATACCCCTTTCACCGATGACGTTTTATATTCTGAACCACCTCGACACTTCAGGATGCCAGCCCTGCCAGTTTATGAAGGAAGTACTGATCCCAGTCAACACGTCCTAAAATACGAATGGCTGATGAATGCTGCTAGAGCTGATGATGCGGTAAAGTGCCGTAGTTTCCCCATTTCCCTAGGGGGCATCGCTACCATGTGGTTCACTCGTCTACCACCACGTTCCATCTCTAACTTTGACCAGATGGCCACCAAGTTTGTTGAACAATTCCGTATGCATGTGGCAAGACCAAAGGACTTTAACACTCTGTCTAGTGTTACGCAAGCTCCCGGAGAAACACTTAGACGTTACTTGGAGCAATTCCTTGCAGCGTGTGCGGAAATAAGCAATCCTAATGATAACTCTATCCTGATGGCACTAACTAAGGGGATTGATGCTGATTCCGAGTTCGGAAATTGGTTAGCTGGAAAACCACTTGCATCATTGGACCGTTTCTATTCTAAGGCAGCCTAATTCTTGAGAAAAGAGGAAGCGAAACAGTCTAGGAAACAGGATGATGCAGGGCCTAACATCGAAGGAATCCAAAGTAACATCGCTATTAAACAATCCAGAGATATTTCTGGGAAAGTTCAGTCGAACGTACAAAATAAACGAAATCCACAGAGGGATAATGGGAATCAAAATAAGAAACGTGATCAGGATCGCGGTCCACGGCGTAGAACTTCCATGTATGATAACTACACTCCGTTAAACACGTCGCTGGAAAATGTGTATTTGCAAATTTGCAATACCATGCAATTTATAAAACCTGCCCCGAAACTACCAACTGAAAGACAAATCCAAATAGGAAAATTCTGTAGATTCCATGAGAGTTCTGGCCACAACACCAATGAGTGTCGCCACCTACAAGACCTCATTAAAAAGATGATACGTGAGCGGAAGCTGGATCAGTATGTACGGGCGTCGCAATCCGGCGGTGCAGGCCCATCAAATCAGAATCGTGCGTCAAACCAGGAAGGACAGAAAGAACCCGCTCGTGCGGACGGGAGGTTGGTCATTAACACGATAAGTGGTGGCCCTCACCCAGCAGATCGAAGTTGGAAGGAAATGGAGTTGTATGCCAGTTCTATTAGGCATGCAGACTTCGATTGTTACAGTAGTCTTGATGAGGGAGCTCCAGCCAAGCAACAGAAAACGATGACGGATGACATCGTATTCAGAAGCAAAAACGCAGATAAAATCGAAGCTCCCACTATCGATCCACTAGTCATCTCAGCACAAGTAGGTCCTGCTTGGATGAAAAGGATCTTAGTTGACAGTGGAAGCTCTGTGAATATTCTGTTCAAACGAGCTTATGATCAAATGAAGATTGAAGCCGCGGACTTGAAGCCTTGTCAATCTCGAGTCCATGGTTTCAACGGAAGTGCATCTATACCCAATGGGATGGTGGAGTTGGAGAACGTCGGAGAGTTGGAGAACGTCGGAGAGTACGGATGTTGCAATTCATCGTTTTGGACATAGACTCCCCTTACAATGCTTTCTTGGGCCGACCGGCCCTGGCGGAATTCAAAATTGCCATTGCCCCTTGGTGTCCGACCCTGAAATTTCCCACTGACCATGGAATAGGGATCGTGCAGGGAGATCAGGCCACTGCTAGAGCCTGTTATGTTGCTGAGCTGCGGGAGGCGCAGCGAAAGGAGAAGGGAAATGGCGTAGAGGAATCTCTCTGCGTCCGTTTCGCCAATAATTGACAATTAACACCCGGGCCCAGTCCCGGGCACCCCGTCCAATTCCTCAGGGATCTTGACCCAAGAGAAATGGAAGACGAAGGAGAATCTAAGGAAAGTCAAGCATCCCCGGCTGAACTGACGATTGATGTCCCAGTTGACAGTGACGATGATTCAAAAATGATAAAGATTGGGTCTCAGCTAAGCCAACAAACTCAAGAGGAATTTGTTGAATTTCTATGGGCAAATCTCGATGTATTTGCCTGGACACACTCCGATATGTGCGGGATCTCGCCAGACATCGCGAGCCACACTCTGAACATTGACCCGTGGCATGTCCCGGTCAAACAAAAAAGGTGCGGTATGGATCCAAAGAGATCTGCCGCCCTTAAGGAGGAAGTAGAAAAGCTTGAAGCGAACGGATTCATTCGAGATGTGATGTATCCTGAATGGGTGTCGAATCCCGTGCTTGTCCGAAAGCCAAATGGAAAGTGGACAACATGCGTCGATTATTCAGATCTGAATAAAGCATGTCCCAAAGACAGTTTTCCACTTCCCAGAATCGATCAACTAGTAGATTCAACAGTTGGGCGTGAACTCTTATCCTTCATGGACGCATACTCCGGCTACAATCGGATACAGATGCATTTACCCGATCAAGAGCATACCAGCTTCGTGACCAACCTGGGACTTTACTACTACAAGGTTATGCCGTTCGGACTCAAAAATGCCAGAGCTACTTATCAACGACTGGTTAATCGGACGTTCTCCAATCAAATCGTAAAAACCATGGAAGTATATGTAGACGACATGCTTGTGAAGTCACGACTCTCCACTGACCATGTTAAGGACCTGGGAACTATGTTCAACATACTTCGGGAGTACAAGATGAAGCTCAACCCACTGAAGTGTTACTTTGGAGTTGCATCCGGGAAATTCCTTGGATTCATCGTTAACGCCCGGGGAATCGAAGCCAATCCCGAAAAGATTTGGGCAATCAGAAATCTCGAAACTCCCAAAACTATAAAGCAAGTCCAAAGTCTCAATGGAAAGGTAGCAGCATTGAGCAAGTTCATTTCAAAGTCCACTGACAAATGCATTCCTTTCTTCGATCTGATTCGAAAAGGAAAACGAAACTTTGAATGGACCATAGAATGCGAGGGCGCTTTCCAAGCACTAGTCCAACATCTGTCCACACCAGCTATCCTGCGAAGCCCATCGACCATGAAAAACTGTTCATATATTTGGCGATATCAGAAAACGCTATCAGCGCTGCATTAATCCGGGAAGAAGACAAAATACAAAAGCCGGTATACTATGTCAGCAAACGATTGACTGGGGCATAAAGGAACTACCCGAAGCTAGAAAAGTTGGCATATTGCCTTGTCGTTGCATCAAGAAAACTCCGACCATACTTCCAGGCGCATTCCATTATTGTTTACACCGACCAGCTGTTACGACGGGTCCTTTCACGGCCTGAGACGTCTGGTAGGTTACTCAAGTGGAACATCGAACTGAGCCAGTTCGATATCACTTACACTCCAAGATGAGCAATCCAAGGACAAGTCCTCGTTGATTTCAATGCTGAATTCACCATTCCAGAGGACTTGCCTGAAATCAGTAAATCCCCCGAATCTGTCTAGAAGATGCATACCGATGGTGCATCGAATGACCAATGTTCAGGCGCTGGTGTTGTGCTCGAAACTCCCGAAGGTCGATCTATATGCTACGCTTTGAGGTTTTTCCTTTCCTGCAACCAATAATGAAGCTGAATACGAAGCTCTCTTAGCTGGCTTGAAACTCGCCAGGGATCTGAAAATCGTCGTTGTGGAAATTTACTGTGATTCACAGTTGGTTGTGTGTCAAGTACGGGGAGAGTATCAGGCAAGAGATCGAAGGTTGGCTACATACTTAGCTCGAGTTCGGGAAGTACTAAATCAGTTTGATTACTATGCCATCTATTGTATACCTCGGGAATGCAACCAAAAGGCCGAATCGTTAGCAAAGCTAGCCAGCACCGGAGAAGCTCAGCAAATGGGACTCGTTCCTGTAGAAACGCTACCTTCCCCAAGTATCGATCAGACAGAAATTAACCGATTATGCGAAACCGTTCCCGAAAAGGACTCATGGATGACTCCGCTCAAAAATTACATCGAACACGGGATCCTGCCGGAACGTAGGAATGAAAAGAGATAAGTTCTCCAAAAGGCTTCACGATTCGTCATTCAAGATGGGGTCATGTATAGAAGAGGGTACTCTGTTCCTCTACTCCGGTGTATCGCTCATGATGAAATTAAACGAGTATTGCACGTAGTACATGTGGGAGAATGTGGTCATCACACCGGAGGGCAAGCACTTGCCAAGAAGATTCTTCAGTACGGATATTACTAGCCAACCGTGAACCGCGATGCGTCGGATTATGCAAAGAAATGTGATAGGTGCCAAAAATATGCTCGAATTCCCAGAGCTCCCCCTACTGAGTTAACGCAAATGGTCAGCCCATGGCCGTTCGCAATGTGGGGTATCGACATCATCGGTGCTCTACCTCTGGCAAAAAGTGGTGCGAAGTACGCCATCGTCGCGGTTGATTATTTTACAAAGTGGGCTGAAGCTGAAGCTCTCGCTACCATTACAATGAAGAAAGTAATCAACTTCGTGGTTCGCAACATCATCTGTCAATTCGGTCTCCCACACACTATAATTACGGACAACGGAACCCAATTCGACAGTGCTGAATTCAATGATTTCTGCGAACGATTTCATATCCGAAAGAAATTCTCCGCAGCTGCACATCCTCAAGCAAACGGGCAGGTCGAAGCAGTTAATAAAGTTATAAAGTCCAAGAAACGACTAGAAAAGGTTGGGGGCAAGTGGGTCGATGAGCTTCCTATGGCTCTATGGGCTTACCGAACAACCCACAAGACCGCGACCGGCCACACTTCGTTCTCTCTTTCTTACGGTTCAGAGGCCGTTATTCCCATCGAGCTAGAAGTACCTTCTCATCTTTTGACATACTATGATCCGAAGAAAAATGCTATACTACTTGCTGAATCTCTCGATCTATTGGATGAGAAGCGCGAAGAGGCTGATTTGAGGGCAGTTGGGCATCGAAGTCGAGTCGCCCGATTGTACAACGCCAAGCTCCGTCCACGAACCTTCAAACTAGGTGATCTCGTCTTAAAGAAAATCTATCCGGTTCCTTCACATATGAAGCCGACATGGGAAGGACCATATGTTATTGAACGAAGACTCGAAGATGGCACGTTCAAATTATCGACCGTCGACGGTCTTACCTTGCCGAGAGCTTGGAATAGCGAGAGCCTTCGTCGTTATTACACCTAACAGGCTATCTCAATCCATTTAGTTTACTTTTATTTTCTGCAATTTGTTTTTGCATTTCGAAATTAGAACTTGTAATAAGGCAACTAACTTTGCCATACTTTCTTATTTCAGCAATAAAATGCAACCTCTTCGAGCCAGAGCTGTGATTTACTTGAAATACTTCATATGACCATCACTATGCACGGAGAGCTAAGTCTCATCATACGGTGGGATTTATTCAAATAGAGAGTGACTACGGTGCAACCAATCACTCACTAAGTGAAACCCGAGCTCGGGGGCAAGCCATCACATCAAAGTCAAAAAAGGATTGATACACGACAATCCTTCATTTAACTCCGAGTTCCCAGAGTGCGAACCGGAGTATAAACATTCAACTCCGAGTTCCCAGAGCACGAACCGGAGTATAAACATCCAACTTCATACTCCCAGAGTGCGAGTCGGAGTATAAACATTCAACTCCGTATTCCCAAAGCGCGAAGCGGAGTATAAACATTCAACTCCGAGTTCCCAGAGCGCGAACTTGAGTATAAACATCCAACTCCGTATTCCCAGAGTGCGAAGCGAAGTATAAACATTCAACTTCGAGTTCCCAGAGCGCGAACCGGAGTATAAACATCCAACTCCGTACTCCCAGAGGGTGAGTCGGAGTATAAACATTCAACTCCGAGTTCCTAGAGCGTGAGTCGGAGTATAAACATTCAACTCCGAGTTCCCAGAGCGCGAACCGAAGTATAAACATTCAACTCTGTATTCCCAAAGCGCGAAGCAGAGTATAAACATTCAACTCCGAGTTCCCAGAGAACGAACCGGAGTATAAACATCCAACTCCGTACTCCCAGAGTGCGAGTCAGAGTATAAACATTCAACTCCGAGTTCCCAAAGCACGAGTCGGAGTATAAACATTCAACTCCGAGTTTGCAGAGCGCGAACCAGAGTATAAACATTCAACTCCGTATTCCCAAAGCGCGAAGCGGAGTATAAACATTCAACTCCGAGTTCCCAGAGCGCGAACTGGAGTATAAACATCCAACTCCGTACTCCTAGAGCGCGAACCAGAGTATAAACATTCAACTCCGTATTCCCAGAGCGCGAAGTGGAGTATAAACATTCAACTTCAAGCTCCCAGAGTGCAAATGCCAATTCCAAGTCTCCCGACTGTGGACATGTGGTTAAAACTTAAGCCGGTATGACCAACCACCGGTAAGCAAGTAAGAATCACCGGAGTACGGATATGATCATCGACATCCAAACGAGCATGGACACATTACCCAATCTCCACTTGCTTCAGACATCCGTTCGGTGGCACCAAACTCAACAGGTTATAAGATTGAAGCGATACAATGTCAATTCAACTCGCTTCCCGGTCACAAGCAATGTCCACAGTTCCCAAACTTGGAAAACCGAAACAAACTCGATTCGGAACCTGAAACTTCACAAGTGCATTACAAGCGCTGAAACACTTAGACAAGTACACGATGACAAAAAAGAAAAGTTTCATTTCTATTGATTATAGAAGACATTCATGTACAAGTTTCCAAAAAAAGTCCCTACTAGCAGGGGCCGAACCCGCATCTATACATGGCTAACAAAATGCAAAAATCAAAATACGCCAGATGGTCATGCCTAATCTCTCTTCTTCCTTGGCTTCCTCTTTAGTGTGGACCCGCTCGAGCCATCGCCAATCTTCCTCTTCAAGCCCGTGCCTTTCGGCGGTTGGTTTTCAGGCGATGGCATTATATCGACATCCTCCTCCAAACTCGTGTGAATGAGAATGCTTCCTATGGGTGGAGTCGGAGGAACGGGATCAATCACAGACGGTGGAATGGGCAGGCTGGTAAGAAAGACAGAACCACCAGGAGACATCATTCCAAGCGGGGTAGGTCCCGATGCTGCCAACCCACCTCCGAAGTTTCCGCCATAGCCCGATGCTGCCAGTTCAGCGTCAATCTGAGAAAACATCTCATCTTTAGTTATTGCTCGAGCCCCGCTGGGGGCATTAGCAGTCGGCAGTGAAGAGCTTGCAGCAGGATCAATTCCGCTCATAACAGATGACAAATCAGTGCTGGGATCGCCATGGCGGTAGAAGAGCTCATCCATTAGCTGCTCGTCGAACGCGATCGTACCTCCCTGTAGATCGTCGAGTGGAGCAGTGGTACTCACAATGGTTGCCACAGTCACGATAGCCTCCTGCATTTGATATGATTCTTGAGTGGAAGGAGGCATGGCCGGTGCGGCGTCAATCACTGGACAAAGAATAAAAGAACTGTTAGGACTTAACTAGATCGAAGATTCCGATTTGAGAGAAGTGGAATGTTCAGAATACCTTCCTCAGTTCGACTTGTAGGCAACAAGGCGGCATCGGTAACTTGCGCAGCAGCCGAAGACATCTGCGGCTGATCTGGATTGTAAGCAGGAACAGCCTGGGGATCGACCGCAGACAAGGATCCGGGCTGGGTTGACATGGGAACTTCAGGACTTGCTTCATGACGGTCAACTCCAGAACCCTCTCCCACCTCAAAGTGCTGGGCGCTAAGCTTTTCCTTCTCATGTAGAATTATGGACTCGTGGAGAACCTTCTTTTCATTATCAGTCAGAATGCGGTTCTCGAGTTCGAATTCATCCACGGACTCGCCCTGATGCGCCTCTTTTTCCTCCTCAACCAGACGACTCCAAGCATTGTGGAGATGAGTCGAAAAGTCATTGAGCCAGGCTAGGCCCCTGTGCCTTAGCATGTTAGCGTTGTAGACCACAAGAAGATCTTCAATGTCAGCCTCTAGCCTGGATTCGGCCAACTTTACCCTTTCCTCGACCTCAGTCTCCACTTTTTGGACTTTGGCCACCGCCGCATCCCGTTCTCCTCTGAGCAGAACAGCCTGATCACACGCCTCTTGAGCCGCGTTGTTCGCATCGTCTTTTTCTTTGACCAGGCTGGCAAATTTGGCCTTTAGTTCATTAAGCTCTTTGACCGCCGCAACCCGCTCGGCGATAACTTTAGTGTTACGGTGGCCCATCTCCTCCACCAGGGCAACATGTGCCTGACTCAACCTCTCCATTTCTGCCTTCGCTTCGTCAGCCTTCTTAATGGCCTTGATCTTAGATTTCCGAGAAGACTCGGACTCGGCAGAAAGTACTTGGATAATGTGATCCCTTTTTGCAAGATCGGTCTCCATCTTCTCGATCTCTTTAGCCCGCTCGAAGGCCACTTTAGAAGCTTTCTCAGCAGCCTTCGCCCATTCCCTGTACTGGGTGTATATATCATGAACGATGTCATGCATCATGTTCTCCACCCCAGATGGAATTCTCTTTAAGAGCGGAGGAAAGACGTAGCCGTCAAAACAAATGTTTTAAAAATCCTTCTTCATTTGAGCCAACTTAAGGGCCCCTTCTCCAGTAGGATCAACAGGGACTTGCTTTGTAACTAGGGAAGATGAAGTCTCGACTCTTTGAAGATGAGTTTCGGACCTAGAAGCATGAGAGGACGGCCTATGGCGAGGAGGCTCTGGTGGATGTGAAGTTTGGACAGGAAGAGGAGATGGATGTCTAGGGGGAGGAGAGCGCGATCTAGACCAGTGCCAGTATTCTCTCTCCCTGTCACGCCCATACCTATCTTGGTTAGAATAATCGCGATCGCGATCTCTGTCTGAGTCCCTCCTGCAGGAATCATAATAACCGAAAGCTTTTCGGGCAAAGCGAAGATTACCAAGCATAGATCCCCTTCCGGACATAGTACCTGAAAATGAGAAGAAAAAGAAGAGTTAGTAACTTCCCAAGTCGGATGAAGTACAGTTGTGAATCATGTAGTGTAGTGAAGTGTATGCAGGTGCAATCCCCCGACCAACCGGAAATGTCGGCCGCACTCGTAGCAAGCGACCCGCTCGTTTCAAGAGCACTATCAAGCCCTTCCATCCCGGCGTCGTGTGGAGACGACACAGAATCCGGGATCGGAATATCATCAAACCCCGCAAACGGATTCTCCACTTGCGCGGGAGGAGCCTCGGAAATTCTAACCCCCTGGAAAGGTAAAGACACGACCACGGATTTAAATCTTTTAGATTCAGAGTGTTTGTATGTAGCAGCCTTGCTTTTTCTTTTTCCTCCGGAATCCTAAACGTCGGAAGGAGGCACGGCCTAGAGGTCGGTATCGGTGGGCGTCCTTTCTGGATCAACTTCTTCGGTGATCACAACTGTGGGCGCTTTGTCCTTCACGCATTTCTTTGGGGCTAGCCTATGTGTCATGTCCAGGTGTATGTTCTGTCTTCGTTCTATCAGCCCGACAGCCCTCAAATTCCTGTCGGTCAAGACTAAGTCTATGTGCCTCTCTTCGCCCGGAAATGCCTGAAGAATTCGAACAAGCTCTCTGAAGTATGCGCCATCGGGACGAGAGATTGCGGCTATAAGAAAAGAAAAGTATGTTAGTTTTTTGAAGTCGATCACTAACATCTCAGTAGTTCAAGAGAGAATGGCGACACTTACGTCTATCTAACCACCGCCTAGCAAATCCAAGGGGGCACCGAACGTAGAACCATTCGGATTTGTAATAACTTAGCCTCCCCCAGGAAACCAGCACAATATGGCAGCTTCTAACTGCCTCCAGGAAGGTGAAGGAAGGGCTATCTCCACGGCTTTTAACGTTGAATAAATACCTGATCTCGATCGGCTTCGGCGGTCAAAAGAGGATCACCATGAACAGGATGAAGGTGCTATTTAACAAGGCGTACCCGTTGGGATGTAGCTGAGACGGGGCTATACCAAGAAATGATAACGTCTCCCTTATATAGTCATTAAAGGGAGGGAGTGTCCCCGCCATGCACGCATAACGATTGAAGGCAGTATACCCTTCCGGGGGATAGTGTGGCCTATCCTTCGGTTCAGGAAGCAGCACGTCATCAAGCGATAAACCGTGTCTTAAGCAGATCTGACCCAACATGTCTTCAGAAATACCCAACGGCACCGAATCGGGTGGAGTACAAATAAACTGAGCCCCTTGACGCTCGTTTGGAGCTAGCTCAATAACTTCGGCCTCTATAACCGGTATCTCAATAGTTGGAGGAGCAGAACTTGGAAATTCCGGCTGCTGAGAACTTGAAGGATCCATAGCCAGCCAGCTTATAAGAAATCATTGTTAAACTGACAAATAACGCTTGTGCATCCCCCCAGTGTAAAGTGTGTGAGCATGTTGTGCAGTGCAGTCCTGTACATTATTTGGGAAGATAGACCGGATTAAGGAAAACGTATAATGAACGAGACTTCGAAATTCAGCCAGAAGGACCGTCATTGCTGACCGTCACAACTGCGCCATTCAGTTATTAACTATCACTCCAAGTCGAAATTTGATATTATTTTTATAAGTTGCAGTTTCATCGACGAGCTTCGATAGGAAGTCAGATATGCAGTAAAACGGTCAAGTCCAAGTATGCCAATTTTAAGCTCGTCGGAGGCAGTTGTTCGAGTGTGTGAAAAAATTAAAGTTTTTTAATGATCAAATTTGTATTGCTCATAAGAGCCAAGTTCACATCGATGAATTATAATCCTGTGCATTTGAGTTATACACGGTCAGAAGGATGGAGTGCAAGTTCGACTCGTTCCAGAGCCATCTCCTTCAACTCCATCTAGAAGTCATGCGTTTCGACTCGGTCCAAAGCCAACCAATTCGACTCGCTTCGGAGACACACATTTCGACTCGGTCCAAAGGCAACCAATTCGACTCACTCCGAAGCCACGCTCTTCGACTCGATCCAAAGCCTCTACTTCGACTCGATCAAAAGCTACGCAGTTCGACTCGGTCTCCAGGCACTACACTTCGAACTATCCCAGGCCTGTACTTCGACTCGATCAAGAGATATACCTCTCGACTCAATCCAGGGCCATTAGTTCGAGTCCATGAGACACAACCACTTCGTATCGATCCACATGTTTAGAGCCATCGACCCGATGCAAAGCTCCACCATCGATCGATACGAAGGCCTCCGCCTCATCATCTCGAAACCCCTACTCCAGATCGACACAAGGCTCAGGTTAGGGACTCTTCGATCAATCGCGACTCTGACCAAATTAGTGTTAAAGACTCGAGTCTCTTTATTTACGTGATGTTTTCGCTCAATGGATTACGTCAATTTGTTAATTGGTTCGAATAAACGAAGGTATGAATCGATTCAAAGGCGAGAACGTTTGTTCTTTTTGCTCGAGTTTCTGAGCGTTACGAAGGCAGGAAGAGATGAAAGGTAAAAACCAGAGAAAAGGCTAAGTATGGAGTATTTATATGCAGTCGAAAACAGGAGGAATAACCGATTCGAATTCCAGTAGGGTCGAGCATGTGCTTCGACTCCCTCTCCAGTGCATTGATGCGGAGCTCATTTTCGTATCGCTCCTTCGACTCCATCCTCGTGACTAGTTCGACTCCCTCATACAGCCATAAAAGGTGTCACTTCGACTCGCTCAATCTGTGAATGTCTCGACTCGCTTTACTTCCTACTATATATTTCTACACGCTTCCTTGCGATTCGAACCCAAGACTGAGTCGAACGACCAGTTCGAATCCATCAGGGAGTCTACATCGACTCGCTCAACTTCGACTCGCTCAGTTCGAGTCCGTCATCAACTCGACATACCTACTTCGCGTCCACAAATTCAATGGAAACTATCTTTGATGTTTCAATCCTTCACAACGATTCAGGAGAGGATCGTTACAAAGGGACATTCAAAACAACTGTCAAGCATTGTTGGAACGGATTTCACATTGGTTCAGGAGAAGATCGGTACAGAATTCAAAAACAATAAACTGACGACGATTCGAGACCGTACGAACGTCAGCGGGAGTCAGATTAACATGTATGCATGAGTGACGGGCTAATATTCAATATTCCAGATTTTTAGGAATCAGAAATACATCCAGTAACGACTACAACAGCAAAAGGTTGCAACTGTCATCGAAAGGACGATAACTATTCAGAGTAAAGACTGCAGCACTTCAAAGCACATCATGTTTTCACAAGATGTACTTTGGGAGGCAAATGTTATCCCGCCTTTTGGCAAGGCCGTAATACCAAGGAATGACTAGTAACCAGTAAACAATCCGTCCTAGAGATCAGTTATACATGGGCTCACCACGGATATCGATAAATTTTGTCCGAGTCCGGATCGAGCCAAAATTGGTAGGACACGGCAAGCTAAGCCAAGAAAGCCAATGTTTCAAGTCTCAAGACAATCCAAGTTCATATGCTCAAGTTATGAATGATGCAAGGTTGGATGGAGATCAACTACCAATCGACTCGCTTCGCTTCGACTCGCTCCTTCGACTCACTCCCCAACACTCAGTTCGAAGCAAACTTCGACTCGCTTCGCAGCGCCCAGGAGTGATGTCTTCGACTCGCTTCACTCGGAGGACAATCTCGAGTTGATCAGGTTCGACTCGCTCCACGTCCATCAGAGCTGCTCTCTTAGACTCGCTCTAGCTTAAAGCCATCAAGAGTGCACACTTCGACTCGCTCGACCAGTGCTTGCTTCGACTCGCTCGACCAGTGCGTGCTTCGACTCGTTCGATCTGGGCACACTTCGACTCGCTCAAATCAGATTGCACTTCGACTCGATCAATACAGCGTTAAAGGAGGAACGATCCAGGAAGTGCCATATCATCGAGTCAAGAGGAAGCGAGTCGAAATGGAAGCGAGTCGAAGGAAACGGCCCACCGAAAACTGCATTTCGTATCGATCATATCTCCCAATCTACAAGTCCAAATGCTATGAAATTTTCATAGAAGACTACGTGCATGCTAGAGAATGTCCACGCCAAATTTCGACTCCATTGGATGAAATCTTGAGCGAGTCGAAATCAGCTCGTGTCGATCACGGATCGGACTGAAACTTCACGGGCTTGGGCGTACGGGCCTGGTCACGTGCCAGAGAGGGTCTCCCAAGATCTGAGCGAAATATCAGCCTCCTACACCTATAAATAGACCCCCAATGCCACCAGAAAGGGGGTTCTTCTTCCTCTTTGAGCTCTCCAACGCCCAAACTCCGCCAGATCCAAATCTGAACTCCATTACTACTGCTATCAACAAGATTCACTACTGCAAATCACAATTGACTGCTGTAAAACATTGAACTCACTTGTAAACACAAAATAAAGATCAATAAAGCAAACTATTTCATAGTGGACGTAAGCAATACGCCGAACCACTCTAAATTCTTGTGTCTCCTTGCACTTTAATTATTCTCATTTCTGAAATTTGGAGTTTTTGTTAGATAATTCCTCTTTTTTCATTTAATTTCTTCACTTTATCTCTTCAAAAACTTCCGAAGAGTGTTGTGCCCAATTTTGGTACAAACACTTTGGTGCTTTCACTGAGAATAACTGATTATTCTCCCGCTCTTTGGATCTCCTATCTATATTGGATTGCATAAATCTAAGAAAAAGATCCAGATCCAGAACCTTGAAGCCCTTTCATTCTATTTAGTTTTCCAATTAGATCTAGGAAAGGACTTCATCAATTCATTATGGTGAGCACACGTACCACCTCTACAGTAGTTGATCAAGGAGCACGGGACCGACAAAATCCAGTGCAATCGCCACCATCCAACCAAAATGCTGTGGGACCTCCAGATCCATCAGGTCCAATCACTAGGCAAGAATTCCAGACATTGCTTCAAGAGTTGACCCAAAGTTGGCAGCAGCTAGCGGAACAACTACGCGCCAACACGGAGTTGACTAACCAGCTAAAATGCCAAAGGCGGAGAAGATCCAGAAGAGACCTAAATTCTCACTCTTCCACAGAAAGTTCAGCCTCCTCCGATGGCCAAACTAGATCCACACATCCACGGTTAGGTGTAAGCTACACCAAAGCCACGGGACCCCAACCTGCTTCAAACCTTGGGCAACCTAGAGCTGGACCATCCGCTAGTCTCCGCACAGAACCCTTAAATCGAGGAGGAGCTGCTCCTTATCACGTTACCAGCAACATTGTTACTACCACCACTGCTGGACGGGGAGGTGACGCTAGAAACCAAGCTAATCCTCAACATAGCCAACAGGAGCAGACTCCTGAACCCTATTTCCTTGAGGATGTTGAACCAAGGAGGCGAGGCACGGACCGTCGACCACGTCCGGTCCAGACTCGCACTGTGGAACCCGACCACACCTTGGCACAACATGCTCCAAGTGTCCAAACACCAGATATACCGGCGATGATCCGCCAAATGATCCGTGAAAGTCAGGGTCTCTCTAATGACGACTGGGGAATCTCCCGAAGTCATACCCCTTTCACCGATGACGTTTTATATTCTGAACCACCTCGACACTTCAGGATGCCAGTTTATGAAGGAAGTACTATCCCAATCAACACGTACTAAAATACGAATGGCCGATGAATGCTGCTAGAGCTGATGATGTAGTAAAGTATGCGACGTGGCACCTTGCGCAATTCTTATGTACCTTACTTTAGTATTTTGTACTGCTCCCCTATACAGAACTTACTTAGCTTTATGTTAAGGTTTTCCTTTTAACTCATACTGCTTGGAATCACCCACCGCAGTACTCTTTTAAATTCATTCTTTAGAAGTTTCTCTTACTAATACTACTTGGAATCACCCCCACCGTAGTATCCTTTTAAATTCATTCTTTAGTTTGAATTGTGTATACCCAGCCCTCTGTAGTATTTAACTCTTTAGATAGTTAAGCCTTGGATTATAAAGAAACAGCCACCTGAAGTCACCCCACCAAAGTAATTTATTTACTTATTTTTCAAACTTCTTGGTACCACCCCACTATAGCAAACCGCAAAAAAACCCACATGTACCCTTAGACCGCAAAGGAACCCACATGCAACCTATAAACACTTGTTTAATTTGGAACCACTTAGCCTTCCCAACTGCAGTTCCTAGAAGTTGAATGTCCCTTCCCACTTTTCCTGTGCTTGCATTCGAGTGAGCATCCCCACCCTACGGCAATAGACGTTCCAATTCCTTTCATTTATCTAATGCAGGATCCCTTCCCTCATTCTGACCAAGCCTTTCCCGAGTCCCATTGACTTATCTTTTATAAGTCGTGTATATTTATCTTTTTAGCACAAAATTCTCCTTACCTATGTAGTATGCTCTACACTTTACTTATTAAGTGTTCCTTTATAAGTTTCAATATAGTATGATCCCTTCATTTATAACATAGTATACTTATAAAAATAGAGCCACAACCCCAATGTTGTACCATGACAACTCTGACATTCGTGACAACGCTGACATTCCTGACAATGCCTTTGCACGTATCAATATACTATTCGTTCTTATTTTACTTTCTTTTATTTGCAGCGTCCTTTTCAGCAAATAATTTTGAACTTGTCATGTTTTAACAAATCCCCATTGATATATTTTTCAATAGAGTTTATTTTACTGCATTCCACTATAGTACCCATCTAACCCAGCGTAGTATTTAGCTAGTTTTACCTCTGTTTAATTATAGAAAATTTTGACAAATTCCCTAAAATTTCCCAAACTCCTATTCTTTCATAATTGAACTTTATTTCCCCTTTTTAGGTATTTTCCTTATTTATTTCGAGTCATACAAATTCAAAAATTCAAATAGAACTATATAAGCTTAGGAAATATGTTGAGCTATAAACCCACTTCCCAAATCTTGTCTTAAACATCATTTAAAACTTTCACTAAGTTTTGAAATCGCTGGAGTAGGGAAAACACATGTTAACATCCCATGTATGCCATCCTTCCCCCCAAAACATTCATTGACACTTTATGGTTTTGCATGTTAACCCATATGAACCTCATCATACATAAAAATATATAGATTGAAATTGATCCCATACATATATAAGAAATCAGATTAGAAGGGTTAAGTATTACTCACCTAGAACTTTTAAGATGTATAACATTAATCTTCTTAGTCTCTTCTAGCTTGCACTTGCTTATCTTTTACTTATTTACCTTCTTAAGCTTCCATCATTAAAGAGTTTATCTAGCCTTTTATTTTAATTTGAATATGATAAAATAAATGAATAAAAATGAGTAATGTATATTGTTTGACAATATGCTGGGCCCGAGCCCTCATACCCGCTTTTATTAATTCATTTCCTTTTACCCTTCTTATTTAACCCACCTTTTCCTTTAATTAGATTATTTAATTAATTATAAAATTTTAGGGTTATTACAATGTCCTTTTTAAATGGTAAATTACTAATTTTAATTTCGTACATCATTGTTCGATATAAATAACTACTAGTTATTTACAACTATTCACCTTTATAAGTTGATGAAAAAATATAAAGGATATATGCATAATAAAAGATACATTGAAGGATGTATTGCAGAAGATTATAATGTACAAGAAAGAAGTCTTTATTGGACGGAGTATATGCCAAACAAGTGTGATGACACTCACAAACTTACTCGCGAAGTGCTTGTAAATGAGGATGATGATTTTGCATATGTGATACCTCTAGATAATAGGAAAGATATAACTTTAACCTAAGTGCAGCTTGAACAAGTGCTTAGATAGGTCCTTAATAAGTACGATGGACTGGATAAATGAAAGAAGTAAGTTCACAAATTTTTCCAAAATTTCCATTATTATAAATCAATTCATATATATGTTTTGATTTCACTTTGTCGTAGGAGGTATAACTCCTGTATGAAAAGTATGTAAAAAATCTCAACGTCGTAGTACGATTAGATATGCGGAAGACAGCCAGAGTTTTACTCCATGGTTACATAGTGAGGTATTACATCATTAAAGTATTTCACATGTTTATAAGTGGATAATATACCTTCATGACCATGATTTTCACTTTCTACATTTTTTGTAGTTAGCGAAGACCAATGATGTTAACTCAACACTTTGGAGGCTAGTGATAGGGTTGAAGTTCAAAGTGCGTAGTTATATGAAGTAACAATTGAATGGGGTTTACATTTTCCTCGAAAAGTTAAATAGAGTGGTTGGTAACACAAGATATTGGTGTGTAGATGCTAGAAATTACAAAATTTAGAATAAGTGGGAGGATAAAAATTACAATGAAGAAAAAACAAAGCATTATGGAGTCATTAAGAAGATAATTAAATTGGATTACCTTAATTTTAAACAAACAGATTTTTAATATGATTATGTGTACATCAAGGATAAGGCCATGTTTGCAAAATGGATCCTATTTCAAACTTGATCATGATTAACATAGAGAAATTAAAGACTAAAGATAGAGTGAATGATGAGCCATTTACTCTTGCATTGAAAGTGAGCCAAATGTTCTACTTAAAAGATTTGAAAAAGAATGGATGGTTTTTGGTTTTGCATACACCAAAAAGGTTGACTATTGTAGGCATTTTCTTCCACAGCATGGTGAATAGGAAAAGAAGCTAAGGAGCATAGAAACATCTGGAAGGAGCATAATAAAGGTGCCATTATGTAATCACAAGGGCAAGGCAAAGCGCTAGGGGAAAATTTGGCATAGTCATAAAATATAGTCAAAGTTCTTGAAAAATGCTCCTAAGGTCAGGATATGCACATACGGTGAAACCGTGTCTCATTTTGAGCTATGAATTGGAAGATATGATCATCTTAAAATTTATCCATCACCTAACCGACTCGGGCCCCAACATGGAGAGATACTGCCAAATTTAGGAAAATGGAAAATTTAGACGCAGTGAAATACTCTACTCAATGATATGAAGCTACCGATCCAAGTTTTATTCAATTCTGACTTGAAATGAAGGAGTTATGACATAAAAGCATGTGTAGCACAAAGCTAAAGACTTGTGCCTTTCAGCCAACCCACCTAGGTTCGAGTCTTGGTGAGCGCAATATTTTTATGGAACATGATGAATGGTTCGATAGGGATCTTTCCAACATCATTTTCTTGCTCGGTACCCCTGAGTATCGACCAAGACATATGTATAGGTGCTTTATGAGTACAAAAATAGGAGCATTATGGTCTGAACAAGGAAGTGTCGAGCCGAACCAACCACACAGCTGAACCACCGAACCAAGAGGCACCGAGTCAAACAGAAATGAATGAACTTATGCAAAAACCCATGCACATCCATCCAAGGCGGACCAATACCCCCTGAATCGAGTTCTCAACTAGGCCCAACAGTGCAAAAAAGGAAGGAAATCAACATATATCAGGAAATGATTAACTACATTTGGCATATTCAAGAATATTCCCTCTAGGCGAGCTATAGATGGAAATTTCCCGTAACAACACCATTTATTCACTCCTATAAATACCCAAGCTTCTAACAACATTGGGGAAAATTATGGAGAGCCAAGCACACTACAACAATGACAGACAAGTTAGAGGCTAGAAGGATCGTCCATACAAAATAAGCTTATCAGGATCAGCTAGCAGGAACAGCCTAGCAGGATCAGCTAGTAGGAGCAGTGTAGTAGTAATAGTTAATAGAAACAGCTTAGCAGAAATTGCTAGTAGGAATAGCCTAGCAGAAATAACCTAGCAGGAACCACCTAACCGAAACTGCCTAACAAAGACAACCGAACAGGAATAGGCAGCCAAGAGTAACCAAATAGGAATAGCCAAATAGACTTTCTTGAGCTATATCTTACTTTCTATTGAGCTACAGATCATTGTGTCTTGTATCTCAAACATTATATCAAAGATCTATAAGAAGAATAATGCAAATGGACAGTGGATGTATGCACATTCTGGCTGAAACACTATAATCTTTATGTTCTTTATTTTACTACAACTTACTTTCTACATAACCTATATATGATCTGCTCTCTGAAAATCAACCATAATACACATACGACAACTGTGTTACATACCCTATATCCACAACTCTTCAATAAAGAGATTGGATTTGTTTGCCCATTTTTATGCAAATATTTTTTGTGTTTTCATTGACAGATGATTCTCAACATGCTTTTGACATAATGATAAAAAAAGTTGGTGCTACTAACGAGAATGCAGGGAACAATATAATACCCAATCAACAACTACCTATCAGGATGATTATTCAGTAAGTACTCCGGTGCTAGTAGTCATAATTACTAAAGGCAACCTAGATAGATTTGTGGCTAAGCTAAACAAATGTATCACTGTCCAACATTAAGCAATGGTGAACTGACTTATGACATGCTTAGGGCAGGCACAAACTATTGGTCGCAACACTTGAATACAAGGGCGATCCCAGTCTTGAGGACCAAGAAGACGAAGGGGGTCACACTTTGGTAAAGGATTCGATTAAGAAAGAATGAGAAGGGAGGAAATGAACAAGAGTTCAGCTCGAAGCTAGGTCTAGGAAGCGATTCGACACAAAAACAAAAAAGGATAATGTCAAACTAGGGGCAAATGCAGCAAACTCTTCTTATTCCTCCATTGAAATTGTGGTCAATAGAGGATAAAATAATCACTGGGATCGGTCTAAGAGCCATAATCATGCCTATAATTGAAGATCAAGACATCATAAGGAAGATGAAAGAAATCATTCCCCTAAATGGAAAGGTTGAGCTATCATTAACAGTCACCCAAACCGGAGGACAAGATAACCCAAACCATTAGACAATTCATTCAAATGTGAGCAAGTGGAGTAAGAAATTAGAGCTTAGCTTAGCATTACCTTCTCCCTGGAGATGGGACTACCAGGGACCTCGGAGATTTCAGGATCTATGAGCCGGCAAAGTACATGGGACTGGAATGCGTTGCATCAGGAAAGTAGTCCTTGCTCTCCAAATTTCATGAAATTCCAGTATGTAGTTTGTGAGATATGATCGATCCAAGTTTGTATTTGCAAATGCAGGCTGGAACCTTTGTATCGATGGATTTCATATCAATCACTTTCGCATCGATCCGAATCTTCGTATCCATCATCCCGTATCCATAGCTTTCGCATCGATCCGCTTCTCACGCTGTGATCCTTGTTTTATGCTCCATCTTAACCGTTTCCTTTGCATCGATCGATACGAAATCGATCAACATGAAAATGGCTCCTGAATCTTCCATGTCCGACCAGAGCTTTGTTATTCGTATCGATCCACACATGCCTTCCTTCGTATCGATCCCTGAATGCTGCCTTTCGTATCCATCCCCTACACCTATCTTCGTATCGATCCCAAGTGTCCTAATGAAGCATATGGCTTCATATCCATCAAGTCCATATCCATCCAAGTGATGCTTCCTTCATATCGGTCCAAGCTTTGATCGATACGAAGCGTGCCAACATGCCTTGCCATATCCATCCAATCGATGCATGTCGCATCGATACAAAACCCATCGATCCAAAGCAAATAGTCGAGCCTACTTCGATCGATATGAAAGTATCGATACGAACTGATTTTCCATGAATATTGATCCATCCATAACTTAAGCATATGAACTCCGACTGACCTGAAATTCGAAGTGTAGCCTTACCGAGCCTTGTTTATCATTCCTAATCGATCCCACCTTGATTGTAGTTTGGTTCAATTTTGACGGTATCGATCATAGCCTTGTTTCCAATCGATCTCCAATCCTGATATCCATCCTTTTTAGCCAATTTTGTTGATATCCCGGCCTTGACCTAAAGGCGGTGTAATATTTGCCCCCCAAAACATGCCTTTCTATAGGAAGTCATGTTTTGAACAGCCTTAAATCCGACATCCAAAGTCTATATTCCATCCTTAGCCACATCATCTGATCCATAGTCCAATCCATTACCAAGCCATTATATCCAAGTGCCATATCCTTATCCAAATCCGCGACTGTTCTGAGTCGATATCCGGTTCCGAATCCAGTAACCAAATCCGCGACTGTTCTGAGTCGATATCCGGTTCCGAATCCAGTAACCAAATCCTTAGCCAATTCCATATCCATCCGAACCTAACAACCGAGTTCTAATCCATCCATATCCAATAACCAAATCCATGACCTCTTCGGTCGATATCCAAATCCGAGACCGCTCCGGGCCCTTAGCCAAATCCGGGACCATTTCGGGTTCATGCCCAAATCCTTAGCTGTTCATAGCCAATATCTGAATCCATAACCTCTCTCAGTTCTTGCCAAGCGTAATCCACAGTCGACGTCCTATGTTAAGCAATGCCTTGGTATTTCGGGTTCAGTGTCCCTGAATGCTGAGTATTTCCATGGCTTAAGTCCTAAGTCAAATCCTGGTCTCTCCGGACCCTTGCTGAGCATAGTCCATACTCAACGACCTGAAATAGTAAATGATAGATAATATGGGGCCTAAGTCCTAAGCCAAATCCTGGTCTCCCCAAACCCTTGCCGAGCATAGTCCGTACTCGACGACCTTTTTGCCAAGAACCAGATAAAAATCCAATCAAAATCCAATCCAAAATCCAGATAAAATCAGAAAACCAAAAATCCATATTGAAAATCCATGCCAAAATCCAAACCAAAAAATCAACAAAACCAAGGGTTCAAACCAAACTCTAAAACCAAACCAAAGAAAAGCAAATACCCAAACTAGAAAGAAAAAGCAGATTTTACAAACTAAAGCATCATGGCTTATCATCATCTCAAAGCATGCCTAGGGGCTATCTCCATCCCCGTACATGAGTAAGTGACTTAGCCGTCTGTACCAAGTTTGCTACTTATTCCATACCATCCCGATTAGTCGATAACCAACCGACCGTCATGCCTAGGCTACGCACCGTCGTCGTTTGAGGTAGACGGTGGCTGCTCCTGTTCCACCGCCGCATTCCATGTCCCGACATATTATCGCAACTGACCATTCCTTACATGCTCCTCAATTATGTCCTTTAGATGCCTACAACTGTTAGTATCAAGTCCGTATAGGTCATGAAAGAGACAATGCCTTCCCGATGCCCTCTCGCGTTCTAAGGGTTCTCTCCTTGCCGGCCTTCGGTATGGAAGGCGATCCCGAGTATCCATGTATATCTGTTCCAACGTCTCATTTACTCCAGTGAAAGTGGAGAATTTTGGTTCTCCCCAGCGCTTCCTTGCTCTACCAGAATCGTCATCCAACTTCCTCTTTCCTTTATCCTTATCCTTACCCGAGCTTTCACTGGATGATTCTCCATCCTTAACCAGTTTACTTCCTTTGGTTTCAAATCCAAGCTGAATCCTCCTACCGAAGAAACCTCTCAGCCTCATGAAATAATTCCCCAAGATCCATTTGTGTATCCCGTATCAGTGATACCTTAAAATTTGAGTTGTCCCTGACTTCTGACACTGCCACCATCAGAACCATTGATAGATCCGGCCGATCCACCGAAGCAGCCGCCGCATTAAACCAGGTTAAGAAAGTTCTGAGCAACTCTCCTGTCTTCTGTTTCACCGATGTTAGTGTCATCTCATTCTTTGGCCTTTTAAGATGAACTCAAAACTACTTCAGAAACCTATCCACCAATTCTGTGCATGTCCTAATAGATCCATTTTCCAACTGTCTGAACCACATAACTGCCATATCCATCAAGTACAGAGGGAAACATTGAGCCATAACCTTCTTCGATGCCCCCAGCACATCCATGTGTCTTGTGTACCTCATCAAATGATCGGTAGGATCTGTCCTACCGTGGTATGCTTCCAGAGTAGGAAGCATGAACTCTGGTGGATTCCTAGCCATCCTGATGTTACGGGTGAATGGACTCATGTTTGCTCCTTTCAGATCTCTATTTGTCGGACCTCCACGGATAATTCGCCTGATAATTTCAGCCAATCCAGTGTTATCCACCAAGGGTTGCCCCCCGTCTCCATTTCCTAACTGCCCCCCAAGTCCTCGAGGTAATTCTAGTATGTACTCCTCATCACACACTCCTATATTCCTGTTGGCGCTGGTTTGTGTAACGTCAATTGGCATCCTAGATCTATCCAGATTGATAGTTGTATGCTAATTGAGGGCTACCCCCTGCTGAACTGCTCTATTTGGTTGCCTGTTGAGTCCCTCTGATCCAACTCCATATATCTGACCTTCTGCAGCTCCTATTGCTCTAGCCTGTCCAAACTGTCTGAGAAGGTTCCGTACCATCTCCTCATGCCTTTTCATCAACTACTCCTGCATGGAATCCATCATAGTCTACATTTCATCCCCAGTGATGTAGATGGATGCCTAATCTGGTCTAGCTCTAGAGGAAGCCTCTTGACTTCCCTCTTGATGGCTCCTTTTCGATAATGTCCTCCTAACTGATTTCCTAACCATGGTTCCTCCTGGATATAATCCTTTGGCTTTCCAAATTTGAGCTCCAAATCCGATATAGCGGATGCTAGTCTTCTCAATGAACGCAACAAAAGTGTTTGCGCCAAAAATGGTCACAAACCCCAGAAGTTATGAAAGCACCAGTGTTTGCAAACAAATACTCAATATCCAAACACAAATCTCGGATCTAGATGATGTAGAGAGTAAAAATGAAGAAATAGCAAAATTAAAATGAAAGAAAGTAAGAGAAGACACAAGATTTATAGTGGTTCGGCTATCTCCGGCCTACGTCCACTTTGAATTGATCCTTTTATTCCTTTTTATACTATGATTACGGTTATAATCCTTTGAATATCAATAACCAAAATGGCAGAGTTTTGCTCCAAAAAGAAGAAGCCCCCCTGAAGTTGCCATAGAGTTGCTATTTATAGGAGTAGATCTGGAAAAATCTATCCCAAAACTCAGAATACTTTATCTCACGTGCAGGTGGGCCCACATGATCGATCTAGAGTGGTTTAGGATCTATCCGTGATCGATCCATATGGATTTTGTATCAATCAAGAATCACTCCAAACAAGCTGAGATTAATCATGGTGAAAGATGATAGTGCAAAGTCCTTGCTCTCCAAATTTCATGAAATTCTAGTGTGTAGTTTGTGAGATATGATCGATCCAAGTTTGTATTTGCAAATGCAGGCTAGAACGTTCGTATCGATGGATTTCGTATCCATCACTTTTGCATCAATCCGAGTCATCGTATCCATCATCTCATGTCCATAGCTTTCTCATCGATCCGCTTCTCACGCTGTGATCCATGTTTCATGCTCCATCTTGACTGTTTCCTTCGCATCGATTGATATGAACTCGATCAATACGAAAATGGCTCCTGAATCTTCCGTATCCATCCAGAGCTTTGTTCTTCGTATTGGTCCCTGAATGCTGCTTTTCGTATCCATCCCCTACACTATCT